>CP149064.1:5198819-6498524 GCA_038024825.1 Polylopha cassiicola
CAGCGCCGACTAGCGTGTTATAACTTAGGAGAGCACTATGAAAGGATTTTTTAAAATTCGCTCTTAGGTGGTAAAATGGGGGTAACGTGCGCAGACGAAGTCGCGGACAGAAGCTAATTATATATATTTGGTAGGTATGTGAATGGGTCGTAAGTATATTTCATACCGGGATGGAGTTAATTATGGTAGTAGTAACTGAATACTGTAGCGCAGTTGGCCAGCTAATGGGCCTTTACTGCAAAACCGGACATAGTAATAGATACATCATCATATTCAGAGGGCAAAAAAAAGCAAACTACGCAATGTGAATTCAGAAAAAATTGCTAGAAAAATCATTTATCATTTTTTTTTTTAATACACACAACCACATCTTATATCATAAGAGACGAAGCCTTACAGCGATATTTCACTAAATTATTGTGTTATACTTTTGAGCTTCCTAATTTAATATACGATCTTACCCGCGTGTAGAGTATTTCAAAATAATATAATAGCGACAAAGTAAAATATGTCGTTACACGATTTGTGACTCTGAGCCATCACATTAAAGTCTGAATTCGCGTGGTGACACTGTTCTATATAAGTCCCTAGACAACTGCACGCAAAAATGAGTCTAAACGAGCCCAAATAAGGTATACATTTCTTTGTAACTCGAGTCTTTGATACAAATGTGCGACAGATACTAGTCTATATTCCTCAAGTATGACAATATTATCTTTTATCTCTGTCTCACTTTTTAGCAGCCATTAATATATGACCTGTGACCATAGACAAAAAGACCAAACTAATATATTCTCCTTTTAGACAAACCTACATGACAAATTATAAATCGCAATATGGGAATTCTTCCATATCTTTCTTACTTTTCTTTTAATACTCTACACGCAGAAAAATCCAAATTATCCCTAATTCAATCTACGTTATCTGTGACGTGGGGGGAGGGTGGACCAAAAAAAAAATCTAATAACCAGTTTAAACCGAAAACCGTAACTAATTGGTCAGTACAGTCCAGTTAGCTGCCTAATCAATACATACTATAATGGATTACATCGATACCTTTTCTATACAGTCACATATGCAATTTTGGTCTTTATGCCTTGGAGCGTAGAGTGCATTTCAATATCTCCAACAGATATTTCAAATCTCATCAATTTGAATGGTATTCTTACGTCAGCTCCGGAAACGCCTTTAACGCCAAGCCATTAGGTCCAAAGTCGTTTGAACGTCGAACAATTACACGTAGCTTCCAACACGGCGCGTGCGCACTGAGTATTCACTTGTTTGTCCATTGTATTACCGAGACCCTTGCGATTCACTGGGAGACCTGTTAACAAAAACATATATTATACTTGAATATAAAGTGGTAAATTTTGTATGGGATAACGTGTTTCCTTGGTTCAATCTATTACAAATTTTGCTAAAAAAACCTTTAACAGAATTGATGGTCCATGTCCCAACATCTTCTGTTATTTATTGAGATTGACCTCCTAACAGGGTTAAAAAATACACGGATATAGTCGCGGGCGGAAGTCAGTTGTCTGCAGCTGGTGCGGCTGCGGGTGCGCGGGGGCGGGGCCGGCGGCTGCAGCCGGTGCTAGTTACCTGGCTCAGCTGCGGGGCGCGTGCTGCGCGTGCAGTGCGCGGGGCGCGTGCGCGGCGAGTGCGGCGTACTGCGCCAGCAGCGCGCGCAGCTGGTGCGGCTGCGCGTGCGCGGGGGCGGGGCCGGCGGCTGCAGCCGGTGCTAGTTACCTGGCTCAGCTGCGGGGCGCGTGCTGCGCGTGCTGTGCGCGGGGCGCGTGCGCGGCGAGTGCGGCGTACTGCGCCAGCAGCGCGCGCAGCTGGTGCGGCTGCGCGTGCGCGGGGGCGGGGCCGGCGGCCGCAGCCGGTGCTAGTTACCTGGCTCAGCTGCGGGGCGCGTGCTGCGCGTGCTGTGCGCGGGGCGCGTGCGCGGCGAGTGCGGCGTACTGCGCCAGCAGCGCGCGCAGCTGGTGCGGCTGCGCGTGCGCGGGGGCGGGGCCGGCGGCTGCAGCCGGTGCTAGTTACCTGGCTCAGCTGCGGGGCGCGTGCTGCGCGTGCTGTGCGCGGGGCGCGTGCGCGGCGAGTGCGGCGTACTGCGCCAGCAGCGCGCGCAGCTGGTGCGGCTGCGCGTGCGCGGGGGCGGGGCCGGCGGCTGCGCGTGCGCCGGCGCCGAGCGCCGCGCTGCAGTACACGGAGGCGCTGTCGTCCGCCGGCGGCCGGAACTGCGCGCGCGGGTCGTTGACCGCGGGGTCGCGAAGTCCGCCGCAGGCTGCGCTCAGCGTGCAGAACGACATCGCCTTCCAGTCGCCGTATCTGGTGTGAAGTTGCGTCGGTTAGCTGATTTGACCCGTGTATATTGATTTATATGTTGACGTTTTGCAAAGTACAGTTTCTATAAATTGGTGGCGGTCATTAGTATTTTCAGTACAAATTAAAAACACTGCTAATTATAATTATAAGGCATTTGTTATATAGCTAAATTTGTTTCAAATTCTGGGAATGTTGCCAGCTAATACTGTAGTTAGTTTATTGAAAAAATACACTTACTTATCAACAACGACGACGGGCCCGTTCTTATACTCCATCTGACAGCCGGCGACGAACTCGATCAACCCGAACGAGTGCTTGTACGGCTCAATCAAGCGTTCGAGCGCCTCCTCCCTCTCGCTCTCGCTCACAGCCTCCCGTATCGCTCTCACGTACTCGTTCTCGTCCGGCTTCCCCGCTTCATACTCGGTCGTATCGCCGTCCAACCACCCTGAACATCGTATGAACTTCACGCTGAGTTGGTAATCGTCTTGTAACGAATGCACACTGACGTTCGTCACCTCTATAATCCTGTCCGACGTGACGTCATCGGGCACAGTGTCGACCTTTTCGAATCTGTAGAAGGGGCGTCGTAGCTCCGCCTCCTCCTCTACGGAGAGGGAGGGCGCTACGGGCGGGGGCGGGGGCGCTACGTCGGGGGGGGAGCCCGCGGTCCTTGACCCCCACTCGGGGAATTTGAACTTCGTAGGCGAACTAAGTTTGAAGTTCTTTAGGGACATCTTCGACGGACTTCGGGGTGATTTGGGGCCGTTCCGTTTCTCCGATAGCGACGAGAATAGATCCCCGTTTGCTATCGATTTTCTTGCGGATAGATCTCTGTTGCCGGCGCTTAATCTCTCCAATCTCAGTTCGGTTCGGTCGAATTTGTACGTGGGTTCGGTTTCTGCGATTGGGGAGCCATTTTCCGGTATTAATCTTTCGTCGTCGGCGCATTCGCTCTCCTGCCTCCTGTAGCCGTTGGTCTCCGGCTCGGGGGGCGTCACGGCGGGGGTCTCCGGGGGGGTGGGGGTCTTCCGGGGGGTCTTCCGGTACGCGACGTACGTGTCCTTGGACACGAAGCTCGCTTTGAAGTTGGCCACGAACAGTTCCTTGTCGTCCTCGGTCGGCCAGAATATTTCGCATTCCTGTAAATTGATTTCTATAAGTGATGAGTTTTTGAAATGTTTTGAGGTGTCAAGAATATGTGTAAGATAAGTCAAGGTAAAAGTAGCTATGAAATATATGTATACAAAGTTTTATTGATAAGTACACAGACTTTACTACTGGGCTAATAAGGTTCATAACATATACACTATCTTTCTAATAAGTATGTCTTAGGACTTTATTGATGTGTAACGTATATAACGTAGGTATAATATGCACACCAGGTGATGAACTGGTGTAACTGTGTAATATTTATGTAAACAAACGTGGGTTTGACTTGATCTCTTATGTAATCATGTGTCAGCGTGTATAAGTACATGTATAAACGCGTGCAAGTGAGTGTAAACGCGTGAAAGTATGTGTAAACGAGTGTAAGTGTGTGTTAACGCGTGTAAGTGTGTGTAAACGCGTGTAAGTGTGTGTAAACGCGTGTAAGTGTGTGTAAACGCGTGTAAGTGTGTGTAAACGCGTTTATGTATGTGTAAACGAGTGTAAGTGTGTGTTAACGCGTGTAAGTGTGTGTTAACGCGTGTAAGTGTGTGTTAAGGTGTGTAAGTGTGTGTAAGTGTGTGTAAGTGTGTGTAAACGCGTGTAAGTGTGTATAAACGCGTGTAAGTGTGTGTAAACGCATGTAGGTGTATATATATCCTCGCGTGTGTGTGTGCGTGTGCGTGTACGCACCGGGTCCTGGTGGGGGGGCGGGGTGAGCAGCAGCACGAGCTGCGCGGTGTGGTCCCACAGCAGGCGCCACAGGTCCGGCGCGGCGGCGGGGGGCGGGTGCTGGCAGACGGCGTACTCGCGCATGCGCCGCCGCCCGCACACCCACGACGCGTTCACGTACTCGCTGCCTGCACACCACAGATAACAACGCTTTCATACACGCAGTGGGGAGGGGAGTGGCGAGTGAGGGAGACAGAGCGTTCGTGTGGCCACACTGCTCGTCATGCTCCTCGTCATGGTTCTCGTCATGTACCGCTCGCTTTTTGTTGGTTGGTAGCGCGAGTTAAAGGGCCGCGAGGGGAAGTCTCGCAAAATATGTTGGTTAGAGCATAACTGAACAACACTTGGACCATTTTTTTTTTCAAATATTCGTTGAAGTCCAAGGATGTTTTATAAGGCGAAAAAAAAATCGATCGCGCAGAATGACGTCTACCTGGACCGCTAGTAAATAACTATATAATATACTAGCGGTCCCGGCAGACGTCATCCTGCCCGTTCGAAATTCAAATTAGATAACTTTAGTTAGACAACGTTTGTATGGGAAAAGAAAAGGGCTGTTTTTAGGGGTTTCCCGGCAATTATTCGATTTTTTCTCGCCGTAAGAACTATCCTTGGACTTCAACGAACAATTTAAAAAAAAATTGGCCAAATTGGTCCAGGCGTTGTCGAGTTATGCGCTTACCAACACATTTTGCGATTCATTTTTATACATAAGAGAAGATTATGAGGTATATGTATGGTTATAGTTATGGTTACCTTCCACGCCCGGCTTGGGCACGAGCAGCACGCGCGCGGAGTCGGAGGGCAGCGCGGCGGCGGCGCGGTTCTTGTGCGCGTTGTGCGCCCCGCGCGCGCTCGCGGCCGCCTCCGCGCACGACCGCGTGATCAGCTGACACACGGACACACACACACAACGTTACATTATTAGCTCAGTCAAGGGCATAGCTAGGATTTTGATGATAATGATGATGAATATTCGACACTCGCGAGGGAATTAAAACGTACAGGTTACTTCTAAGGTCTTAACTTTTTTAATAAAGGGCGAATTTCGTGGGCATTTCTAACTTTAAGCCTTAACATAAAGGCATAAAGGCTGTTTTTTTCTTTCTTTGTCCATCAAGTAAATAACAAAAAAATATTGAACACGTAGTTTTCTTTATTTACGCAAACAAAATGACAAAGATACAAATTTAAAATTGGGGGGGGGGGAGGTGAGGTCACAAATACCGATGTACAGTGGCCTGCGTTCGGGGTGTTCCACCTAAGAAAAAAATTGCTTGTTCGCGTTGTTGAAGCTTAACTCCGTGTTATCGACTGACGCCATGCGAAACGTTCAAACGAATTTCGCGTTAAGGGTGTAACACCGCGAACGCGGGCCACTGTACCTCTAATAAAATTTTAAATATTTCTCCAAAAATATATTTGAGGCAATGTGCATTAAAAAAAATTTTATGCAAAATTTGAAAAAGATCGGACCAAGAAACTACATTGTCCCATACCACATTTGAACCCCTTTTAAGCCCCTTAATAGGTAGAATTTCGAAAAATCATTTCCTATCGAATTTATACGTCATACAATGTATTAAAGCATTATTTTGTCGTTAACAAACAAAAGTTATAATTTTAATAAATATGTTCTTTTCAATAGCATATAGATTAAAATTCTATTTATATAATTAAATATGACTTACCAAGTATTGTTTTTCTAGTAGGTTGACCGGCGGCGGTCCCTGGTACGGCTGATTTCTATTCGATAGAGATCGCATTCTCTCCAATAATGCATAATTTTCCACACGGTTCGCCCTGTATTAAAAAATCAAATCTAATCATTAGGTATTATACTTTATTGCACAAACATATATATATGTCCAAAAAGCGAGCTTAACGGTTTGAGACATTCTCTACCAATCAAACTAGGCATACGGAAAAAAGTCGTAGGTACTACAATTAATTAACAAAAAATAAAAATAAAGACATAAAATAATTACTAAAAGGATACTACATAAATACAAATACAACATACATTAAAGCATATTTTAAATACAAATATACCAGAAGAAAAACAATTCTGCTAAAATGTGACACAATTCGATTTAATGTCCCATTAGTAATAAATAAGTTAAACTCCCACGAAAAGGTCTTGAAAAACAAATAAAATGGACAATACTTTTTTTTTTGGATAATACCGAAATATGGGAAAAGTAAATTATTCGAAACGTCAACAAAAACTAATATGTATACGCAAATGAAATCCATTACAACTGTTATAAAAGTATAAGAAATTATTACATAAAACACAATTCTAAAAAAAAAACAAAAATACACAACCAACCTCCTCAACTCCTCCTTCTCCAATTCACTCATATTATTATACGCCTGCATCTTCTTACTGTACGTATCCGTAGACCTGGGCCCAAGATCATAAACACCTTCGGAGTCATCGCCGTTAGTCATCACCTCTTTAACCTCCTCATTGACCGATGACACTTGTTCACTCAAATCATCAGTCTTTATCGACACTTGACTCCCATTCTCTACCACCTCAGCCTCACTATCATTAACTTCTGTCGACTTAAAACTCGAAGTCTCTCCATTCTCTATGCCATTGGTTAAGTCTGTAACACTCTTCTTAGGTACGGTTAAGTCTAGAACGGCTAGGTCCTCCTCGGATATAGGTTCTAGAAGTTTGACTAGATACTCTCTCGCTTTAGTGAATTCTACTTCAGTGTTGCCAGACCTGACGTGTTCCAGGAGGGCGTCGTGTACGAACACGTATTGTTCCTCTGTCTGCACGAGGTGGTTTCTCTGTGTGCGCGCGCGACAGAGGAACCCTAACGGGGAGAGGGTTCCCGTGAGTTTGAGCTGGTTGAGCTGCGCGTCTAGGACTATGTAGGTGCCTGTGCGACCCACTCCGGCGCTGTAATGTTATGTAAAAGTCAGTCTTATGTAGTTAGGGGTAAATTCGCAAATCAAAAATCAAAATGAAATGCTTTTAGTGCTTATAAAGATCAGAAGATACCAAGTAAAGAAAACGAAATTATATTCAGTGCATCAGATAGATTATTAAAAAATATAGGATAGTATTTTTTTGCTTCCCAAACAGACAAAAAAAATAGTAAGATAAGTGCTTCTAAGGTTCGGGAGTGGGGGGCCGTGACGTCATATTATGGCATGAATTGTACCATTCACAAGTATGACGTGGTTCACAAGTTAAAAAGTTCAATATTGGAATGAAACAATTTTATAACGGATTTAACTCGCGATATTTTGATTTTATTTGTAGCCGTTTCGAAAACTTTGTAAAGTTTAATCATAATAATTAGACGGCCTGCTGGTCTAGTGGTCAGAGCCCCTGACTACGAAACCGGAGGTTGCGGGTTCGAATCCTGCTAGGGGCAGATGTCAGTGTGATGAACACTGGCATCTGTACCTGAGTCTTGGATGTCTTATATGTATTTATGTATGTTTATCCATTGTCTAGTACCCATAGTACATGCTTTGCTTAGTTTGGGACTAGATCAATTGGTGTGAATTGTCCAAAGATATTATTATTATTATTATTTTAAGTTGAATCCGTAGTAAAGTTGCTTCATTCCAATGTATAATAACCGCGAAGGCATCAGAAATGATTATGACACCGTGGACGTTTTCCAACTGACCTGCAGTGCACCAGCACGGGCGCGGGCCCGGTGGCGGCGCGCACGAAGGGCAGCACGGCCAGCGGGTGCCGCGGCGTGCCGTGGTCCGGCCACACCGTGTAGTGGTACTGCACCACTATGCGGCCCGCGGGGTCATCGCTCCCACCGCCCGCGGGGCTGGGGGGGTCAGTGTCCTGGAGATATATAGGTTTGAGTGAGTAGGTACTAGATAGATAACTAACTACTTGTAAAGTAATATTCACTATGGAGATACAAATAAATTAGCATATAGTTCAGGATATACGCTATAAACAGCATCTATACTAATATAATAAAGAGGAAAGGTTTGTTTGTTTGGATCGAATAGGCTCCGAAACAGGTGGGCCGATTTGAAAAATTCTTTCACTGTTGGGAAACTAGTAACTAGTAACATAGGCTATAGAATATTTTGAAAAAAAATAGGGATCCGATCGAACCCGAGGCAAACCGTTAGTATAGTATATAATAATGATGTAAGTATGATAATTTTAAAGTGTCAATTTAACTTTTTACACTAGAAACGTTAAACACTTCTGATTAAACATAACCAGTATCGTAATATTACAACACTACCTACCTTTACACGAAGCAACTCGTATTTTTATCAGAATGTCATAAGGATGAATGCCTGGTAATGAATTTATGTTTGTCACTCTTTCACGGAAAATCTACTGAATGGATTTTAATGAAACAATAGAATATTTATATAAAACTAGCGACCCGCCCCGGCTTCACACGGGGGCTATAAACCTTCCTTAAGAATCACTCTATCTATTAAAAAAAACCGCATCAAAATCCGTTGCGTAGTTTTAAAGATCTAAGCATACATACGGACATACAGCGAAAGCGACTTTGTTTTATACTATGTATGTATTGATAGAGCAAAAAGAGCAATAGAGCAATAGAGCAATAGAGCAAAAGTCCCAACCAAAACGACTAAAAATCACTATCTCAATTTAGTTATCTGCCTACTGCCTACCCCCTAAGAACGATGGCGTGATTATTTATAGCCTATGTCCATTTCTAGGTTATCATCTATTACCATACCAAATTTCATCAAAATCCGTTCAGCCGTTTAGGCGTGAAAGAGCAACAGACAGACAGACAGACAGAGTTACTAACGCATTTATAATATTAGTAGGGATTTGGTACAAAGAAAGTCTGGAGCCTGAGAAAGGACATAGGCTACTTTTTAGCCGACTGCAAAAAAGGTGGAGTTCCACGCGGACGAAGTCGCGGGCACAGCCAGTGTGAGTACAACACCGCGCCGTACCTCCTTGTGGTGGGGCTGCGCGCGCACGCGCATGTGGCGCACGGTGTAGGCGGCGCGCACGTCCTCGTGCAGCAGCGTCACCAGCAGCCCGCCCAGCTGCAGCGCGCTGCCCCGCCCCCCGCCCGGCCAGTACATGTCGCACTTGCGCTAATACACGGACAGGCACACATAGACACACACAGATAAAACATTTTAAATCTAAAAAAACATATCTAGATCCTGGTTTATTTCTCATTATTTTATACATTTACAATTAAATAGTTGTATGATATATTATATCCACTCATAACAAACAATATTTAAACTATTATTATTAGACTTTAGCGTTAGACTATTGTCAGCTCAGTCGTGCTACGATTATGGAAACTGTAAAGAATCCGAAACGTCAGCAAATAAAATAAAATAAAAATACGCGAGATAAATCCGTTAATAGTTGTTTCATTCCAATATTACTAGAAATTTTCAAAATGTCAATATGATGTTTTTTCTCTTAGTTAAATACCTGACGATTTTTAAACATTCAAACGATATATATATAAAATGTCAGATTAACTGATTTTGCAAATGTACTTTACGTCAACCGTTAGAAATATGAATGTTATCATATCATCAGTCAATCGTGCTACGAATATGGGAACAGTATAGTTTTCAAAACGCTAGCCAATAAAATATAATACGCTAGTTAATTCTATAATCTGTATAATAAAAAATACATATATATTTTATTATACAGATGCGTTAATTCAATCATGATTTAAATACTCACCCGCCCTCTCTCCACTAGGTTGGTAATCATGACGATCGTGTGCACTTTGTGTTGCCAGATCATTCTCCAGAAAGCGTCAAGCGTGTGCGGCGTCGGCCCCTGTGTTGCTATGTACCGGCGCTTCCATATCAACCACTCCAACTTCACGCGGGTTTGCACGCCATCTGACCGATATATTATTATGTTAATTTTGTTTAACAAAGCATAAATAAGTTAGTTTGTCACGAGGTCTGTCAGTCTAGTGGTCAGAGTTTCCGACTACTAAACCGAAGGTTGCTGGTTCAATTCCTGCCAACAGCATTTGTACCTGACTCTTAGACGTCTTATATGTATTTATGTATGTTTATCCCATGTCTAGTAGATACTAGATATACAAAAAAAACTATGAACACCACTTGGTCTAGTCTCAAACTAAGCTAAGCTTATATCTAAGCTTATGAAACTTACGTATATATAAACGAAAACTAAAAAAATGGGACTACACGGAAATCACCAGAACTTAAATAAAAAAAATAATCATCAAAATCGATTCACCCAATCGTAAGTTCTTGAGTAACAAACATAAAAAAAAAAACAGTAAAATTGAGATCCTCAATTTGATTACCCAGTCGTAACTTCTAAGGTACCAACAAAAAAATACAGTCAAATTTCGAACCTCCATTCTTCCACAGTCGGTTAAAAAGCCAACTCACCAACTTTCTTTTTTTTCGAACTGAATACTGAAGCGCAGTTGGCCAGCTAATGGGCCTTCACTGCAAAACCGGACGGGTGGCGAGCTAGCGAGGAGGCTCATTAATCTTTTGGGTTGGTTTTAGGGTTTTTAGCCCTGACCGACCCGGGGGAAAACTCACCAACATCGACATAAACGTCGTCCAACTCAGAATCGCCCCTCTCCGAATCCGAGTCGCTCTGGTCGCTCTCCACGATGCCAGAGAACTCAATGTTGAGGAACGCGCTCTCTATGCCCTCAGCGACTATGGGCGGTGGTTTAGCTGGCTTCGATGAGGGTTGTCTGTGGAAAAATTATTTGTGTAAGCTTTAAATACTTGTTACTTTGTACTTTTGTACTTTGTTGTGTAGAAAAATGTTTATTTGTATAGTGAGCTCAAATATATAGTAGACTAGCTGTCCGCCCCGGCTTCAGACGGATCATCTTTTCTTTATAGCCTATGTCACTCGGGAATAGTGTAGCTTTCCAACAGTGATAGAATTTTTCAAATCGGTCCAGCCGTTCTGGAGCCTATTCAATTCAAACAAACCTTTCTTCTTTATAATATTAGTACTTATAGAAAATGTGATCGGAGTATATCGAAAAACACATCCAACACAAATAATAATGATTTTTCATGAGTATGTAATATAAATATCATGAAATTGATAGGCACAGGTACATTTGTTCTGAGGTTGAAAATATTAATTGAAAAGTTAAGACTGGGGTAAGTAATGTATTTTTTTTTTAAATATAGTTTTAATACGACCCAACTCAAAACAAACAACAAATAGAATCAAAATCATGAGAGAAAGCACTATATTTCGTGTTCATAATAATTTAATCAAAATGGTAATGATACCAAAATTTTTAATTTTGTGGTTTATACACAACATACACGGTAATTTTGGCGTTTATATAGATAACTAGCTTCTGCCCGCGACTTCGTCCGCGTGGAACTCCTCCTTTTTTGCAGTCGGTTAAAAAGTAGCCTATGTCCTTTCTCAGGCTCCAGACTTTCTTTGTACCAAATTTCATTTAAATCGGTACAGTAGTTTAAGCGAGAAAGCGTAACAGACAGACAGACAGAGTTACTTTCGCATTTATAATATTAGTTAGGATGGTACGGAACCTCGTGCGCGAGTCCGACTCTCACTTGACCTTTGTATTTCTAAATACCTGTTGTGCTTGTTCCGGAGCCGGCGCGCGCGCTTGGCGTCGAGCTCGGGCAGCATGCCGTCGATGTAGTTGGCGTTCACGTAGCCGCACGCCGCCCCGCGGGCGCCGCCCACCCCGCCGGTCCCGCCCCCACCGCCCCCGCCCACGGCGCCCCCTCCGCCCCCTCCGCCGCCGCCTACGCAGCCCGCCGCGCCGCACCGCCCGCCCGACGACACGCACACGCGGGAGTGATCGTCTGTATTTATACACATAATATAGATTTTTCAACACACTTGCTAATAAAGGAAATGCCATTAAAAAAAACAAGTCTCGCAACTCAGTTCTTCTATCATAAAAAGTTGTGAGATCCATGTCATACCAAGTCATCTCACAACTTTTATTACAAGGACCTCACAGCTAGTAGAAAATAATTATTTCCGTCCTCCGGCCAGAAAGCGCCAACTTTGTGGCCGCTGCGCTAAATGAAATTACCGCTTTCTGGCTTCGTCGAACAGAAAATTAGTATACTGACCGCGGCCAGTAAATAAAAAAGCCTCAGATCACATTTTTGTAATCTGAGACATTTTTTATTTTACTGGCCTCGGTGCGTAATGTACTATTTATCGAATACCAGATCGCATACAATAACTTAGTTCAAATTTAACATTTAAACACTTTATTATGTACCTATTAGATTTTGAAAAGCGACGTCACGAAACTCAAGACCCCGCACACCCCTTATCACACTTCGTTGACCCCCTCCCCCCGTGAACGTGTGACGTAATATATGGATAGCCCCTTAGATAAACGGCATAATAATATATACTCACACGCTGTGATATTGAGGTATCTGTTCTTGAGGCGGTTCTCTGGGCGGTGGCTGTGGTGGCTCGTGTGGCCGAGGGCGGCCGACTTCGCCACCACGATCTCATACTCTTTGCTGTAAAACATAGTTCTTTTAAAATTGGTGTATAATATAGATACAGTGGAATCCGTTTATAATGACATCGATGGGAATTAACAAATACGTCATAATAAGCTTACGTCATACAAATGGTTTTATAAAATAAGCCTTTTGTATGTAAATATGTACCTATTGTAATAGAAAGACGTAATATAATTATAATAAGCGAAATGTCAATGTGAACGAAGTCATTATACGCATTTTTTATTGAGAAATATATAAGGACACCAAACTCTTTGTGTAATTGCGACAATTGTAGGTCAATATAGGCGGAGTCAGTAAGGACTGTATTTGTCACCCAGCTTTCTGTAGTCGGCAACTGCCGATTGTGGCGATGAAAAGGTTAATTGACAATCGATCTAAATAAACCAATGTCCCGTTTTGAGTAAAAAAATAAACGGTCACGTTAGGTATAAGGTCACCTGAAGCCGATGTCTCCGTCGGCGTGCAGCGCGGCCACGTGGCGCGGGTAGTCGCGCGCCGTCACCACGGGGAAGTGCGCCCCCGCCATGCGCGGCGGCCGCCACGCCGCGCCGCCCTCCGCGCCCTCCGCCCCGTCCGCGCCGCCCTCCCCCGCGCCGCCCGCCCCCGCGCCCGCCCCGCCGCCCGCCGCCGCGGACTGCGCGCGCAGCGGCGACCGGCTCACCACTGTTCAACACACAGGGGGTTTATACAAGATGTTACTACACTGCATGGGAGGAGCATGAGAGGTACTAGGTGTTTCTAGATTGTACTGGGAGAACAAGGGAGGGTGTATACAAGGTGTTACTTATATAAATTCATACCACACTTGGATGCATATTATATTCATACTGTACTGGGAGAAGGATGGATAGATACAGGGTGTTACTCCACTGCACAGTGAAAACAAGGGGGTTAATACAAGGTGTTGCTTCATTACATGGGGGGAACAAGTGTGGTAAATACAAAGTGTTACTTGATTGCACGGGAAAACAAAAGATATACATACATTTATAGACATCAACAGATATTTAAGTATTTTATAAGCATTCGCGACAATCAATTTAAAATATGCAAAAATACGATATAGACCACCTCATTGAAAATAATACTCTTCAGAAAGAACTTATTATATACATAAGACAAAATAATGACATATAGCTCATATATCATACCTGGTTTTTTATACGCATTGAGAGGCGCCCGGGCGGCCCTCTCGCCGCCCTCCTCGAGGTAGTTGTACGCTGCACTGATGCACTTGCTCACGCGAGACTTGCATCTGTAACAATATGCAGTGCTGTTCTCACAATCTATATAAATAAAAAATAATCAGCAATTTAAACCGTGCATCCGTCAGTCAACCAATCTTACAGCTTTTCTTACCGAAACCCAAGCATCGGTTCGGTTATGGTTTCGGCCGAAACCGAATCCGAACCTTTTATAAACGTGAATAAAATGTTAAATCAATCGGCCTGTCTTTCGAGATGGTATGAATAACGAAACATTTCGCTTGTCTAATAATATAGGGTCTTACGTTTCACATTTATCGAATTAAAAATTTCAACATTGCTATAGTGGCACTAAGTCTAAATCTATAGCATTATTCGGGGAACACCTAGACGTCACTTCATTAAACAAAGTGATTCATTGAATGAGCGACGAAATTAGCCGGACGCGACCCGTAAGTACAGTGTTATTACTTTCGACGCGGCCGAAAGGTTCGGCTGTATATTGGCCGAAACATCGGTCGGACACTAGTATATTATTATAATGAACCAGCTATCCGACCCGGCTTCGCACGGATCCCTTTTTATATAGCCTATGTCATTAGGGAATAGTGTAGCTTCCCAAGAGTGAAAGAATTTTTCAAATCGTTTTGGAGCCTATTCAATCCAAACAAACAAACATTTCCTCTTTATAATATTAGTATAGACAATAATTACCTCCAATACAGTAATGCGGCTGTCACACAAGCCACCACAGCGAGAGGGGCGATGCACAGCAGGACAGTGTTCTGTGCGGAATCTCTCACGTCACTCGCGGGCGACATGGCCTCGGGGTGCACGTGACAGTTGTCACGCGACAAACTCTGTGGACAAATAAGGGTATACATATTAATTATTTCTTATGCCTTTGAGGTTACTGCACATTGGCAGACTGTCGTCATTCGAAATGTCAGCAAATATAATAAAATACGCAAGTCAAATCTGTTATTATTGGATTGACACATAACGGATTTAACTCGCGTATTCTATTTTATTTGCAGACGTTTCGAAAACTATACAAATCCCATATTCATAGCAGACTGCACTAATACTAAGTAAAGAGCTCATCTCAGTTCACTACTAATATGGTAATTGTAAAGTTTTCGAGACGTCAGCAAATAAAACAAAATACGCGAGTTATATCTGTCATAGTTGTTTCAATTATGTGATTTCAGACGTAAGATATTTAACAAAAAAAATAATTAAGGCTTTCTTTACCAATCTACCTAGAGTCACACAGAAAAAATACAATTCCTAGTACTAAGTAAAGCATTCATCTCAGGCCCCTTCTAAAGGACGGTCGCTGAGCACAGCGAAAAGCAGACGTTGCCCTTTTTCTATTTGTCTCTGTCGCACGCACGTAGTAATAGTGCCCTCACGTCACGTCACTCGGCGCCTGTCTGATGGATAATGGTCATGATGATAGAATGACGATATCTCACCTCGGGCTGCGACTCTGTGCCGTTGATGTCCATCATGGGCCGGGCGACGGACCTGGTGACCGCGTATATCTTGACCTCGTGCCGGGTCACATTGTCCAAGTCCACGGGCTGTGAAAACAAATACATCTCATTAAACAGAGATATTGTGGTGGTGAGGTGAAGGGTAGTACTTAAAATTTTGTAATTTAATAAATAAGGTAGTTTGCATAGCTGTATCAATCACTTTAGCATAAGACTATTTTCAGCTCTGTCGTGCTACGATTATGGAATCTGCTTCGAAACGTCAGCCAATAAAATAAAATACGCGAGTTAAATCCGTTTAAAGTTGTTTCATTCCAATCCGTTTTAATTATTTCATTCCAAAGTAGGTATTAAGTATTCACGGGCATTGCACAATAATCTGGGAGCACGGTAGTATCTCCGCCAAGCGGAGAAAAACAAAGAGACACGGCGAACTATCCTTTCCTCGATTGCCTATTACATAATCCCGCAATTATAATAATGTTCGATTCTTAACGATGAAAAAAAAACAATGGTGTCATGGAAAACATCAAAATCACTTATATACTTACGTCATAAACGATACAGTCCAAATAGCGTCCCACTAATCCGTAAAGACACTATTGCCAAATTAATATTCGCAAATTTCAAAATTAAGCACAAACATAAATCAAAATCGGTGGCACAATTAGTTAAAATTTATTTAAAATCCACATGCTACTCAAAGGAAACACGAAGGCTAACTACGAACATGGAGGATAAATAACAGTATTATATTATTTTCCTTTAATTATTTTCAGTAATGTTATAAATCGACGCCCACCGTCGCCTGGTGGGTGTTTATCCCGGTTAATTAAGAATTTTATTAATAAAACTGTTTTATAGGAATCGCCCACGGACTTGAAAAGGTCGTAAAAGGTGACTGTTTTTTTTTTTACTGGTCTTAATATAGAATGTTTTAACAAGCCTTTTAAAATGTATCTTTACTTTCTATTTTGAGCACAAGCCGTAGACGAGATTCCTTTTTTTAACAAAAAAATATTTTTAAAACATACTATCTATTTTCAACCCAGGACACATTTTTTAAAGATAAAGCGATAACATTTAGTACTTAATTTAAATGATATTATTTTACAAATATTCCAAATGGCAACATTACCTTTTTTAACCATTTCTTTTTACTGTCTAATTTAAACAAAGTCAACCTGTTTTCGGAATGATCTTTTTCGGGCTTTTCATTTCCCCAGACATTAGTAAACCTCATAACATATCCTAATCCTAACTAATATTATACGAAAGTAACTTTGTCTGTCTCGCTTTCACGCGAACTACTGAAGCGATTTAAATGAAATTTGGTACACAGACAGTCTAGAGCCGGAGAAAGGACATAGGCTACTTCTAATTGCAAAAAAAAGGGTTGTAATTGGTTAAAAAGGGGGGATGAAATGTTGTATAAAAGTATCGTCATGCTGCCGTAATAACTAATTCCACACGGGGTCATGGGAATGTGGTTTCTTTTTACTGTCTAATTTAAACAATCATTTTCGGTAGGTTGTCATACAACATTAACTATAGTAATAAAGAAATCGCAGTAAGGAAACTTAGACTTGGCACAACTTTGTCTAGATTTCATTACTTTTTAGAGATAAACAAGCAGCTTCATCGAGACTTGGCTAGTTTTTTTACAGAATGATTTTGGTGGGATATATATAATTATACTTACAACACTGATGGTGGTTTCTATCTCGCTCTTGTTCGTCGGCAGCTTGAGCCTCGTACGGGGTCGCTGCTCCGGCAGCCGCCTGAGGGTCACCATGTAGCTGTCCAACGAGTTGTTGAATTCAAGCGGCTGACGCCACTGTAGGTACAGCAGGCCTGGGAATAAAATATACATATAAAAATGTTAAAAATTAAATAGGGTCATTTTAGGTGGGGTAGCATAAATACCAACTTCGTCGTTAAAGTGTAAGTATTTAACGTTTAATAATTTCTGATTCCGGTTTAATAATTTGTTTCATTCCAATGTATAATAACCGCGAAGGCATCAGAAATTATTAAGCAATTGTTTAATTATGAAATGAAGTGCAATAATGTATATAAAAATAGATTTTAAGGATAATGTAATATAACAATATATTATCTTACACAATATTGTATGTCTCCCTCTCATATTGCTGTACCTAAACTAGGTCCTTATTGTAATTGTCACTTACTGTAACACCTATAATAACATAAGGAATGCAATAAACAAATTGAATTTTACTATTTTGCACCATTTCAATAAACCATATAACATATAACATTATTAAGTATTATTATAAAATAATTAGCGATTCGCATTATAATGAGTCTCTTGGTGAACAGAAAGCCTATGATGAATTGTCGAGTCGACATCATGTCGTGTCGTTGTCGTCTTATTCTCGCGGTGATCTGCCAAAAATCGGTACCTAATGTTGTCGACAGCGCGAAATCTTGTTATGTCGATGTCGACTCTTATTTCTTGTCGACAACATTCTCAATATTATGTCACTATGTGACAGTTTATCATAGGGTCGCAGAATATAGTGATAGTGGTTATTTTCTAAAATAATGTGTTGTTTGAATTTTGTGTATTCCTTTGTTTATATATTATTGACGATCTCACTATTAGTACGCATTAATATGACAATGTAATTATGATGTATAAAATATTGAGAAATAAATGAATCTGAATCTGATAGTGATAGGCCTACCTCCGCCCTGGTCGCAGGTGAGGTTGAGTATGATAGGCGCCGACGGAGGCCTAACGTCGGTCAGCACGTAATAGGGCTCCGAGGGCTTCCCCAGCCGGTCCAGCAGGTCCGAGGACTTCACGCCCTGCAGGGAGAAGTTGTAGAACGCCCTCACCCAGATCTTGTACGGCGTGAATGGTTCTGAAAATAATAGATTTACTTATTTATGTAGTGGTTTAATCTCATTATATATAAGTACCAATGTTTCCATGTGTGTAACCTGCCAGGATCGCAATGTAGGGACGAGGGTTGGAGACCAGTAATAGCAACGAGATTCGTAGATGAACTCTCCTTTATTAATAAGGTTCGATCTTATATACTTATGTATATGGTGAGAATACACCACTACATTAAGAAAGCTCTAGTTTTAAATTCCATAAATATATAATCGTGGTAATGGAGCTGTCTTGTAGAATGAGGTCCAGCAGCCACCACCAGCATTATTACAAGCTTGTAGCTTGTCTCTCATTAGTTAACCATGACAGCAAGAAATATATTTGAATTCCACCGTTTCTACGATCTCTACTCACTGTAAGTACTATCCAAAAATACATATTTGTTTTGAAAATTAATGGTTTTCCAAAGCATACTTAATCATTGATAAAGATACGTTCGCTGCCGCGTGAACGTCGTGTAGATTGAGGTCCAGCTGTCATTTACCAATCATAGGCCAGTAGCTTGTCTCTCATTGGTGGAATATGACAGCTGGACCTCATTCTGCACGACGCACGTCTAGCTGACCGAAGACACGCGGCGACATCCTATTATTGGAATCCTCAATGAATTATTGCGGTATTTCTTGTCTTTTATATTAGAATTCATCAGAATACAATATAAATTTTCCTGTTCGATTTCAATTAAATTCCAAATCCTATTGAGCAAAAGATCACACCGGTAAATACCACAGAGTTGCCCCGATCCCACTTAAAATAATCACTGCATGACTAATTAAGTCATTATAGACTAATAAAATATAAGTTTAAGGATTTTGTTAATAATAATAAAACACAAGTTCGAGTCGGGTTCGAACACGAAGGATTCCGTGAATACTTAATTTTGTTTTTCGTACCTATTTGATATAGCGACAAAAAAAATACATTATCTTTGAATATTTCAATTGGCTAAATATATTGGTTCATAAGATAGGATCCCGTTTTAACCCTAGGGTATGGAATAGAGATACATAGAAGAATACATACTTAAGTTAATTTTTTTCCTCATTCTATAACTACCTATGCCATACAATTTTGATCGCGTACGTAGGTACTATATGTCAGAGATCAAGTGAAAATATTTAAATTAACTTTTGACTATTTTTTAACTTAATTAGTGCTTGGTTAAAATTTTCCAGCACAATCAATATTTATATTGCTAATATGTACTTAAGAAAAAACTTAAAACAACTTACTCAAATTCTTCAACCTGAACCCAACGACTTTGGTCAACAATCCAGCTGTATTCAAAAGCGTCAGGTTCTTGGTGGCCGTTGAGTATTTGTCCATTCCGAGATCACTTGGAAAATGGTTCCTTCTCTTCACCTCAGCAGAGTTTGGAACGCCGATCACCGGAGTGGAATCTGATCTGGCTACACCCTGCTCGTAGTACAAGACGTAAGCGATCTGCGTAGCATCTTTATGTGGGAAGGTAGGCGACGACTTCTTCACGACCTCCACGAAATCCTCAACCACCTGATGCGTCTCCATATTCTCGATCGGCTTCTCCAAATGCAAATCCGTCACATTACCATCCTGCCTCCTCTTCCTATGCCTATGAGATCTCCTATTCCTACTCCTAAAATCGTCAGTAAGTATATCAGACGATGAATACTTATCGTTGTATTTGAGATTGGCATTCTTGTAATATAGACTTGGATCGTACTCTTTGAACTCTCTCACGTCTAGGTCTTTAGGTGGTTCGTCCGCTTGAGTTTCCTTTTTGGGGGTTAGGTCTTGTTCCGTTTTTGAGCTGCCTTTCGTTTCTGGGTTCTCCGGTAGGAAGTGTAGGGTGAATGTGGTCGGCGGGGCCCATGATAGGTGGATGTCTTCGGATGTTACTCGGTTCACGGTAAGGTTCTGCGGCGCGGACGGCACTGGAACAAAATAAATTACATATAACACTTACTAATTATAAAACAAAGAGGGGTAGACCACAGATAAGGTGGGATGAGGATATTAGGCAGGTTGCAGGAACGAAATGGCGTAGAGAGGCATTAGAAAGATTCGAATGGAGAAGATTGGAGGAGGCCTTTGCCAACTGGCAATCGAACATACAAAAATGGAAAAAGAGAGAAATCTATACTAATATTATAATCTATACTAATATTTTTACACATTTTCCACTGTTTCTTCGCTCCTATTGGTCGCAGCGTGATGTTATATATATAGCCTAAAGCCTTCCTCGATAAATGGTATATCCAACAAAAAAAGATTTTTTCAATTCGAACCATTAGTTCCTGAGATTAGCGCGTTCAAACAAACAAACAAACAAACTCTTCAGCTTTATAATATTAGTATAGATAAACGCGAAAGGTTGTAAGAATGTAAGGGTGGATGTATGTTTGTTACTCTTTCACGCAATAACTACTTAATGGATACTGATGAAACTTTTCAAGAATAACATATAGGTAGGTGCTTCCATGGGTGTTTCAACCGCCGCCAGTCCCTTGCCCTGAATATCCTACTACTATTATAAAGGCGAAAGTTTGTAAGTATGGATGTATGGATGTTTGTTACTCTTTCACGTAAAAACTACTGAATGGATTTGAATGAAACTTTACTACAATATAGCTTATACACATATAGGCTATATTTTATATATTTTATAACGATATAGTGTATAATACTAATCATACGCAGACGAAGTCGCGGGCAGAAGCTAGTTACAGGAATAATTTACAATAAGATTAAAACTCGATTCATTCTGACAACATGTGCGAGCGCAGCATGGCGTTGCATCGAAACGTACCTAATTCTTAATGTAATAGTATTTCCTCAATATTCAGAACTAGTGTTTGGCGGCGGTTGAGACGCCCATGGAATCACCTATTAATTTTTGTGACGATGCTTCGAGAACTTTACCTATATTTGTAGCCAACTGAGCTGACGATAGTCTAACAGTGATTTGCATAATGTAAAATCGAGGTTGAGTATTCGAATACTGCTAGGGCAGACGACAGTGTGATGAACACGAGCATTTACACCTGAGTATTTACGTATATGTGAAAAAGTCGGTATCGAATACTTTTTTCGTAAGAGACCGTTTTTGAGATAATATAAAAATTTAGCAATGCATGCAAAATAATGTGATGGGCCGTTTTTCGGGCACTAAAACTACAACTAATAAATCATTTCTGTAGTTTACCTAATCTGAAGTGTAACACTAGTAGACTATGGGCCCATGTTAAAAAAATGATGGGTCATTTGAACCACCAGATAACCTATGTAGAACGATATAAGAGCATAAAATAATAAGATTTAGCATTGTGCCGTCACTTGTAAGCTGTCCAACTGAGTGTAGGTGAGAATTCAAAAGTACAGGTAGAGTGAGTACATTTTGGTCATATATTTTTGAACGGCATTGTTACCATCGATAGATCCATGAAAAATAATACTAAAACGCGTAGTGCCGTAAAAAAATGGTGATCCAAAAAGTCGGATTTTTTTTTTGATTTTCCGACAATTTCCAGGGTGAATTTGGTCATTTGATACAGTACGGCATCAGTTTCATACTATTTCAATACTGCTTCTAATCCATCATTCCGCAACGCCGTAAAAAAATCAAGCGACAAGGGGAAAAAACCGATGGTTGCAGCCCCCTCTCTTTCCGTGGTCCAGGGGGTGATTTGATAAAGTACGGCTTCGGTTCCAAAACATTAACCTATGGCCCATAGTCTATAGGGATGTTACAGAGTTCCGTATCTAAAGTGTCGGAATTTCCCATCATTATTACAACACCAACACCGATTTCTGTTCCGAAACATAGTCTACATCGGAAATTTAAAATTAAATTATCAATTTGAATAATTTCTGATGCCTTCGCGGTTATTACACATTGGAATGAAACAACTATTAACGGATTTAACTCGCGTATTTTTATTTTATTTTATTAGCTGACGTTACGAATTCTTTACAGTTTCCATAATTGTAGCACGACTGAGCTGACAATAGTCTAACGCTAAAGTGATTTATACCCATATAAACGTCAGTAGTTGTTTCATTCCAATGTATCAATTTGAATTCAATTTACAAAAAGTACTCCCGAGATTATTGATATTTTACGAGCAATAAGTACAATTTCAATCATTTTGCAAGTATAATTTATAAATTAATCGGCGCACCCACTCCGTTCCGATAGAATAGATTTCCAATCCACACTAGTCTATGATACTTGACAGATTACTAAATCATATCAACTACAATTTTTTTAGTATTAGACTATCATCAGCTCCGTCAGCTAAAAATATGGGAACTGTAAAGTTTTCGAAACATCAGCATATAAAATAAAATGCCCTTAAAGTTGTCTAATTCCAATTCGTAATAACCCCGGAAGCATCACAAATGATTAAATTAGTTATTATTTTCAACTTCCCTTTCTTGAGGAAATATTAAAGATGTGAAAATTAATTGGAAATAATTTATCTACTTGTACTTAAGTCTAATTAAAGTGTGAATCATCATGCCTCAGCCAGTGATACCTTGAACTTGCAATATATAATTTACTATATGTATAGTGTTGAATGTAGATGGCCTTACTTATAGCTAATCCCTACTAATAAATTATAAATGCGTTAGTAACTCTGTCTGTCTGTCTGTCTGTCTGTCTGTTGCTCTTTCACGCCTAAACGGCTGAACGGATTTTGATGAAATTTGGTATGGTAATAGATGATAACCTAGAAATGGACATAGGTTATAAATAATCACGCCATCGTTCTTAGGGGGTAGGCAGTAGGCAGATAACTAAATTGAGATAGTGATTTTTAGTCGTTTGCTCTATTGCTCTATATATTATAAATGCGAAAGTAACTCTGTCTGTCTGTCTGTAACGCTTTCACGCTAAAACTACTGGACCGATATAAATGAAATTTGGTACAAAGAAAGTCTGGAGCTTCAGAAAGGACATAGGCTACTTTTTAACCGGCTGCAAAAAAGGACGAGTTCCACGCGGACGAAGTCGCGGGCAGAAGCTAGTCTACTTATATACCTGTAATGACAACTAGGTACCCAGAATTTATTAAGGATATGATTGATTGGGTATTGACAGATTGACTGCTAACTTCACTTGACTTTAGCAAACAACTATTTACAGCTTAGTCATGCTATGATTATGGAAACTGTAAAGGTTCCGAAACGTCAGCCAATAAAATATGTGAGTTAAATCCGTTCATAGTTGTTTCATTCCAATATGTTGTACATATTACAGTTTAGGTACTAAAAAAGAATTTAACTTAGATGTAGTTTAGATATTCTTGTTAAAGATTACCATTCCAATAAGGGTCCATCTATATAGAGTTTAAGAGGGGAGGAGGTCAACGAAATATGCCATTATGTGATTAGGGGTGGAAGAGATCCTATGTTACTTATATATTGTGCATATATATAAAGAGGAAAGATTTGTATTTTTGTATTTTTGTATGTTTGTAATGAATAGGCTCGAGTTATTACACATTGGAATAAAACAACTATGAACACATTTAAATCACATATTTTAACATAATAATGTAATATGATATTTAGTGTTACACTATTGTCAGCTCAATTGTGCTAGGATTATGGAAACTGTAAAGGTTCCGAAAGGTCAGCCAATAAAATAAAATACATGAGTTAAATCCAAATAATTGTGTGGCAATGAAATTCTTTTTTTGATTTTGATTTTCAGTTAGAAAAAAATATATTTAAAGTGTTCTGAGATAATACAATTAGCAAATGCCATTTACTGTTTACTTTCATTTCTATAAGTAGTTTAATGACCTGCATTAAATAGTGTAACCAATTAGCCAATATGTAAACAAAATTATCAATGATTAGGAAGTGATTAAGATAAGTTAATGACTATAGGTAAAGAGTTGAAATGATGAAATGAATGAAACCAACCAATCTTTGTAGGTATGGGAGTGTATAGCATACATTTTGGAAAAAAAAAGCTGTATTGATTTTATGCTAATATTTCGAGAACTTTACAGTTCAGGTTGAATTGAGACAGTAGGGGTATTGCTCAAAACTTCATTATAAAACCAAAACATTCAATCACATCAAATATGTTGTAGTTATTACCTAATAAATGTTTTAAAGATTCGGGTGAGGTTTAAAAAAAATATTTATATTAAGTATTTTGTATTTAAATATATAATTTTGATAAATATATATCGAAGTGGGGCATACAGTTCATGTACCAGTTTTGAGTGTATAAAAAAGTTTTTTTTAATATAAAGTGTGCTCAATTGGTGTCTAACTATTTTGTGATTAGTATGCACTAAGCAAGATACTTAGAAATACATTCTAAACATAGTAAAAAGGTATTTTCACATTGACAAATTTATTCAAAACTAATTAAAACTACCTATTTATGTGTCAATTTCCAATTTTAAAGAGATCCTAAAGCAAAATAATGATGTCCAATTACCTAATAAGAAATATGTTACAGTTTGTAAATACACTTTTCTTCCTAATCTTAGGATATTCTGGCAAAATACAGTGCAATTTAACTTGCAAATTAAATTCAGGATATTACTACAATGTACCAGCCTACACAATGAGCCGACGTATTTGTCGAGACCGACGCTCCATATGAGCTGGTTAATTAATATTTCATTACCCAAGTCCACAATACAACGCAATTGCCAGTGGTAGAAACAGAAGTAGATTCACACACACGGATCATGACGACTTCTGATTGACAGATAAGTAAGGAGAGGCGTGAACATCTCCACACGCAATTGTCACTTTACCAAATACAAAAAAGACCCAAAAACTCATAATTAGTGTTAAAACAACCTCCTACTTACCATAAATTCCCTTGCTTTCGTTGTAATTAGGCGCATTATCACAATGAACGCACAAAATAAATACAATAAAAATGGCTCCTAACGTACACCGAATATACATTTTACGGCACGATGTGCACGCGAACAACGCGCGTTAACGATTTAAACGGCATCCATTAACCACATTTTCACGTTAATAACAAATAAACACGGAAATAATCCGGTCAATCAGTCAATAATTATCTAAATTATAAGAAGCTGCCTCCGAGCGAGACCCCGCCGTCTGTCATTAGTCTTGTCAATAAACAATTAATGTTGCCATTATCAAACTACTATACCATACGCTTTGTTTGCAACTGTCAAGGCAAAAGAAATTACTAATATGGCAACAAAAAACTTTATTGCTTGTCTATGGACTTTTTGGCGGGAAGTCGAATCAAGCGGGAGCTTCAAATTTTCTGCAAAATTTGAATATCATAATTTGGGTGTAAATATTGTATTTTTGTGTATAAATAACTAATTTGTAAATTGCTTAGTGTAAATAAATAATGAGTGTAAATAGCGACGGGGGCGACCCCGTCGAACATAGAAAGAAGAGAAGATTGGCAAAATCTGATGGCGTGGACGCCATTAGTTATAAAATTTTCACTAAACCACTATATAAAAGATTATTTCCTGAAAATCACAGCGGCGACTGTGTTGTATATGTGGAGTCAACTGAAAATGAAAAAGTCGGAAATAAAAATCCCATTTCTTTGACCAAAACTTTTACTGAAAATGTTAAAGGCATAGTAGGTGTACACAGAGTAAATGCCTATAAAGTTGGAGTCACCTTTAAGAAACCTGCTCCTGCCAATAATTTTCTTAAAATGGATAGTTTTCTCAACAATCATAATCTCAAAGCTTTTATTCCTGCTTACATGACTGAAATAATTGGTGTCATCAGATATGTACCAAAAGATATGTCAAATGAGGATATTTACAAGTCGATTATTTGTGACGCAGAAGTAGTTTCAGTGAAAAGATTTTTGAAAAAAATAGACGGAAAACTCGTGCCATTGGGCACAGTAGCCATAACATTTGCAGCTACCGCATTGCCACAGCATGCCTTTATTAATCTATTCAGATACCCGGTCCATACATTCATACCACCTCTAATTCAGTGCTATAAATGCCTTAAATTCAATCATTCTGCAAAAGTGTGCCGTGGAGAGCAGATGTGCTCCTCGTGTGCAGGTCACCACTCCTATAAGGAGTGTGATGTCGAAGGAATAATATGCGCGAACTGCGCAGGTAATCACCTGGCAATATCGAGGGACTGCCCTGTCAAGCAAAAAAAAATGGAAGAAAAAGAGCAAAGCACCTCAACCGTTCATATGCCACTGTGGTGAGTATGCCAGCAAACAACTTGCCCAATAAAGATTTTCCTACTTTAAATAGATCAAAGTCCACTGTAAATACTAAAAATGTGAGCAAAGTTGCTCCGAAAGTGCTCGAAGCAGAGCAAATTGTCACCAATGATATTGTGATTAATGCAATAGTTAAATCTCTTATTGCTCTTGGTAATAACACTGATATACCGTTAACAAATAAAAGGATTAAGGAAATCCTTTTATCTAATTTACTTTAAAAAAAACTGGAGAGATATTTACAAATAGTACAGTTTAATATACAAAGTCTGCATAGCAAAAAACTTTATTAAGTAAATTTCTTTTAGAACAAAATGTCGATATATGTTTATTAAATGAAACATGGCTTAAAAGTAATAGTAATATTCCAAATTTTCCATCATATAATTCTATTTTCAAAAATTCTCAAAATTCACATAATGGAGTTGGTATTCTAATCAAACAATATCTGAAATATGAACTTGTTAATACAACCTTTTATGAATCTATACAAAATATATGTATATCATTACAAACAGCAGTAGGTAAGCTACATATTCTCTGTGTATATTCTCCACCCAATAGTAATAGATTTGATACTAGCAAAATGAAAAAGTTGTTGCAGGAAATTCCCAAGCCATGTCTCATCATGGGTGATTTTAATGCACATCACTTGTCCTTTGGTTGTCAAGGTAATAATAATAGAGGAAATAGCTTGTATAATCTCATAGATGAATTTGATCTGTGTATTTTAAATGATGGTAGTCCAACTACCATCCAGTATCCTAATAGGAATGCGTCTGCAATAGATTTGGCTTTAGTTAGCTCTTCAATAGCGCCACTCTGCGATTGGCATGTTCACGATGACCCGATGGGCAGTTATCATTATCCAACTCAGTTAAGTGTGAATGTGGAGCCGTCAATGTATGAGATAAGACCTGTGGAAGAAAAATTTTTGTATAGCAAAGCAGATTGGGTCAAATACCATTCTATGTCTGAAAACAGCTTTTCACAATTAGATACTATAAATGCACAGCCAATGGAAGTATATAATGATTTTGTTAATATTTTGTTTAATATCAGAAATGAGTCTGTGCCTATACAGAAACCAAGGCAAAGTTTGCAAGTTTTGAGAAAGCCGGCACCTTGGTGGAATGCTTCATGTGATGAAGCTGTTAAGAAGTCTAAGGAAGCATTAGCTAAATATAAAAAATCGCCAACAATTCCCAACTTTATTAATTATAAGAAATTAGATGCTAAAAAGAAACGAATATTAAAGGAGGAAAGCATAAATTCGTGGCACAAATTGTGTGAAAGTTTTAATAGACAAACACCTGTTTCTAGGATATGGGGATTTATAAAGAAATTTAAAAGAATTGGAAGTTCAAAAAATAGATATTTAAATGATGAGTGGGTACCGAGCTTCTTAGACAACTTAGCAGATTCATCACAGGTAGATGAAGAAGTGTTAAATTCTATTTTTGACCAGTCTGTTGAGAATGACTCAAATTCTTATTTAAATGAACCCTTTACAATGAATGAGCTTCACATTTCACTTAAGAGTAGAAGGGATACAGCTCCAGGTATGGATAATATACCATACTTGTTAATTAAAAAGTTACATCTTAATGCTCAAAAAATTTTACTGGATATATACAATAAACTTTGGAGCAATTCAATTATACCCGACTCATGGAAAACTCAGTGTGTTATTCCCATTTTAAAACCAAATAAGCCAGTAAACGTTGCATCATCTTATAGGCCTATTTCCTTATCTTCTTGTTTGGGTAAACTTTTTGAAAATATGCTAAAAGTTCGTTTAGATTATTTTGTAGAAACTCAACAAAAGTTACCTGATACTCAGTTTGGATTCAGAAAGGGTAGGAGTTGCTCTGAAAGTTTTGTAACTTTCATATTGGACATCAAAAAAGTAAAACTTAGTCATTCTAATGCTATATGTGTCTTTCTAGATGTCAAAGGTGCTTTTGATAATGTAAATATTGAATGTCTTGTGAAAGTATTACATGAATTAGGTTTACCAAATAAAACACTTCATTGGATATTCAAATTCCTATATAATAGAACTTTGTATGTCAAATTTAACAATTGTCTACATGGGCCTAAAACGGTAAATAAGGGGACAATGCAGGGCGCAACTTTATCGCCTCTATTATATAATTTATACACATCTCAAATACATAAATATGTAAATACTTCAAATGTTAAGATTCTACAGTTTGCTGATGACCTGCTTTTGTATAGTGTAGATCAGAATCTCAGTATTGCTGTTAATGCAATGAATACTGCATTGAGGCAGTTACAGAATTATTATAACAATGTTTTAAAATTAGAAATTAGTCCAGAGAAAAGTTCACTTTTAGTTTTTAGTAGGGATCCATCTGCACAGTCCAGTTTAAATATTAGTTTCAATAACAATCAAATTCCTATAGTGCAACATCATAAATTTTTAGGCATAGTGATAGACAATCAGTTAAAATTTGATAAACACATAAGCAATATTTGTCAAAATGCCATGAAAAGTATAAACATTTTGAGATGTTTAGCAGGTACATTTTGGGGTTCTGATCCCAAAACACTTAATATGTTATACAAAAGCATAGTGAGAAGTCATTTTGATTACAGTAGTTTAGCTTATATGAATGCTAGTTCTACTCTGCTAAGAAAATTAGATGTTATACAGAATATGGGATTAAGAATTATTAGTGGAGCTATGTGCTCTACTCCTATAGTTTCTATGGAGGTTGAAAACAACATACCTCCTTTATACATTAGACGTCTTCAGCTGGCTGAGAGGTTCTGCTTGAAAGAATTGGCTTGTTCCAATAAAGTTGTTCTTGATAATGTTTTGTATTCAGCTGAGATTTCACAATCTATTCAAAGTAGCAGCATTGCTGATAGCCCAGTCTTACCTGAAATTCCATACATTATGAACTTTGTAAGAAATTGTACTCAAGGAATTTACATATATGATAAATGGCCTTTATACAAATGTTCATATAATGCTTTATTAAATTTTCTTGATATACCATGTTATCTAGACTTGATTAAAACTAAATATGATTTTATAGAATTTTTAGGAAACAATCAAAATATGTATACCATCTATACGGATGGTTCTAAAAGTGTAAATGGAGTAAATTCAGCATTTTACGATCCTCAAGAGAAGTTTACTAAGTGTATCAAAATAGGAAATGATTGTAGTGTTTTTACAGCAGAAAGCTATGCTATATTGATTGCTTTACAATTTGTAAATACTCATGTAAATAACAGCAACATATTAATTGTTAGTGATTCTAAAAGTGTTTTAGCTACTTTATGTAATAGTAATTTGTCTTTTAAACTCAATTATTTAGTGTATGAGATTAAACAAATGTTAGAAATAGTTAGAGAAACAAAAAATGTACATTTCATATGGGTTCCCTCACACAGTGGCATACACGGTAATGAGGTAGTCGATTTGGCAACGCGAGGTGACAGTAGTGAAGATCAATCGGAATGCTTTAAAGTACCATACACTGATTATTATCTCAAATTCAAGCAGCAATCACGTGAAATATGGAATAGATATTGGAATCGCACCACAGAAATTAAAGGAAAATGGTATGCAGAGATACAAAAAAGCTTACCAACAGTGCCATGGTATAATAAGTTTAAATACTGCGAGAGGAAGTTCTTCTCTATTATAAATCGCCTACGCTATGGACATTGCCTGGTTCCAGCCCACCTTACTAGACTTGGCATAATAAATGATAGCAGATGTCCACATTGTTTGTCAGAAAATGCAGATATTGAACACATGTTCTTCCGATGTGAAACATTTAGGTTACAAAGACTGACATTAGTGTGCGAGTTGGTTGACATTTCGGAAGAAAACGGTCTAAGTGTTCCCCGCCGTGTACAGGATTTATTATCGCATAGTGTTTTTTTCATGGTTACTTTTAAATTTGTTGTAAATACTTTAGGAAAAATTTGATTTAGAATAATTTTAGTTTGGAATTGTAAGATTTTTTTTTTTTTATTTAGAATAATTTTAGTTTGGAATTGTAAGAAAAATTTGATTTAGAATATTTTTAGTTTGTAATTGTAAGGAAAAATTGTTCTTTATTATTTCGACTGATGGACGTTTAGCATCCAGGTCAAGAATAAATTAAAAAAAAAAAAAAAAAAAAAAAAAAAATTGCTTGTCTATGCTTTACTTTGCTTACAACTTGATTTTGAGTGAATATTTTTTCATAATTTTCTTTAACAATATCATTCATATGTTTGCATACTAAGTTTAACTTATGATTTACTTAAATACCCAATATTCTGATAAATATAAAATGGAAACTAATCTACTGTAGCCAAAATTCTTATTCATGGCAACATTTCATACCGCCGGGATTGTTGTTCGGCAGACATCGGCTTTGGGTGCAGCCGCTTTGTGATTTTGTTTTTGTTTTAATTACAGAAATAGTGAGCTTATCGGTAAATAAGTTTTTTGTAAAATGATATAACGGTAGTGCAATGTGATATACACCACGGGATTGCTCGCAGTGTTCGGTAAAGCGACTGCTTCCGCCATGACGATGGGTCACTCTGTCTGGAAGTATCCTGTACTTCCTACACTGTATGTTCTGTATATCGTACTCAGCTCTCCTGTTTCATGTGAGTAATTAACTATTTTACACAGTTCTAATTTAATTTCTAATTACCATTGACTATTAAGCATGGTACTCATCAATTACGACTATATTTTGTAAGTATTGCGGCGCGCATATTTCGCTGTCTGTTTATATATATAATACAAAAGAAAGATTTGGTTTTTACGTTCGTATTATTACTAATGTAGGAATACGTATATTACGCGTAAGTATTACTGGTAAATGGGCAGAAATTGCAGTTTACTGATCCAATATGCCTATAAGCAGATGCGTAACTAACTATTACCTATTTAGTTCTTCATTACTTTACCTTAAACCACATGCGAATTCGTCATATTTAATTGATAAATGAGTTCTTTTTCATGCTATCCTGGAATATAGACTGGTTGTCATTATTTTCTTTTAGAAAATATGTCACTTTTCTTATTACATGCATAAATAATGGTCAGACTATTTATTTACCCAGTTACAACGCAAAATAGAACTAATATTCGTCAAAATTAATATTATTTTCTTCCAAGTTCTATATATATATGCTTATTAAACTATTCATTAGGTTTATTTAATTTTGATTGCTGTTAAATACAGCATTAAACTTCCATATGCTAGGAATGGATTAGTTTGATAATTTTGATATTGGCTTAACTTCTTTTTTTTTATATAATTCTATAGGTTCCATCAGAATGAGGTTTGAACATATTTATTTTAACCTTATGGCGTCTAAAAGGTTAATCACAAATTTAACCAAATAAATAAACATGTGTCTACTTCTATTATTATTAAAATCATATAAATATTTTACTTGTTGTACCATGATAAACTAACTACATATAATTAATATAAGATTCTAGTTGTTGCTTTAATTTAACTATTAAACTAAGAAAATAAAATAGATTACAATTAAATAACAAACATATCTATCTGATACTTTTTAAAACCAATTGAATAGTAATTTTTACATCAATTTGTATCTTTTTTAAAAATTTGGTGAATGTCTATAGTAAGTATGTCATACTTGAAATTGAATATTAGTTTTTATTTAAAGAACTGCTCCCAAAGAAAGAATAAATTCCTATTTTATTGCATAGTTTGTATATTAGTTTCACAAAATAAGGTATTAAGTACTGCTTTGGTACCTACTTTCTTATGTTTTATGGTCAGTGAACTTTGACATCAGAGAAAGGTTAGTCATGTACCTATTCATATATATATGTATATATATATAATCCTTATAACTTCAATAATACTGTATAAGGATTTAAAAATTAAATGTAAAGATGAAATTAATTTATACAATCCTAACAACATTTATGCAATTTTGATGGCCTGTTGCTCTAGTGGCCCTGACTACAAAATCGGAGGTTGCAGGTTCGAAGCCTGCTAGGAGCAGATGTCAATGTGATGAGCACTGGCATCTGTACCTGAGTGTTGGATGGCTTATATGTATTTATGTATGTTTATCCATTGTCCAGTACCCATAGTACAAGCTTTGCTTAGTTTGGGACTAGATCAATTAGTGTGAATTGTCCAAAGATATTTATTTAAGGAGTTTGCAACAATCCTTATACATTTTGACCTACTACAATTGTAATCAGCCAAATTAAAATTAATTATATACAGGGGATATAAGTCTTGACTATCTATACTAATATTATAAGGAGGATAACTTAGTTTGGTTTTAATGAATAGGCTCAAAAACTACTGGACCGATTTTAATAATCTGAGTATAATAATAATAATAAAGCCTTTATTCTTATTAAGACACAACAATATATATAGTTTTCTTTAGTATAGTAAGTTTCTAAATTAAAGTATGTCTCTTATTATAGAGTGCCTGTTGGCATAGGCCTCCTCGCACTCCTTCCATTGTCGGCTATCTAGTGCTACCCTAGTCCATTTAGGCCCTAGAGTTAAGCTGAAGTCGTTCTCCCAATGCCTTGCTGGGCGACCTCTTTCTCTTTTCCCATCCCTTGGGTACCAGTGTGTTACTTGCTTACTCCATTTCTCACCCTGAGTAACATAGGCTATAGAATATTTGGAAAACAATTAGGGATCCCTGTGAATTCGGGGCGAACCACTATATATATATATCACATAACTGGACAGGCATTCCCAGTGTACCAAGAATTGTTTCAGCTGTTCCACTATCTTAGCTAATCTCAGGTATTGGAATAATACATCTATTAAAGGATTTAACTCACATATTTTTATTTTATTAGCTGACGTTCCTTACAGTTTCCATAATCGTAGCACGACTGAGCTAACAATAGTTACGAGTTAAATCTGTTAATAGTTGTTTCATTCCAATGTGTAATAACCGCGAAGGCATCGCCGCGAAGGTAGTTATAACTGGTTGGTTTAAGAAAAAAAACCGTGTTGGATAATCTTTTTATCAAAAAAGGCATATAATATCATGCTAAGGGGAATAGGATTATGATAGAGTAATTTAGACTGTATGCTAGTTCGTAACAAGGTTGATATGATTTAAATCATAATTATTATCAAGCAATTTATATAAAAAAATCAACAAATACAGATAAGGAAAGAAGGATTCTATGTAGAGCCGAGAGGATAAATTGTTACATGTTACATAAGAGTACCTGGGTAGTTTCACTTTCCTTTTTTTTAACTAGATGTTTCCTACTCCTATTCTGACTATTATTTACAATTTTTTTGCTATTATTCATGAAAAGACAGCAATTAAATATATAATGTTTTAGGTTTCACTTTTCCTGACTTTTTCTAAAAGTACTGTTTATAAATTGTTGATTTTAATAAATTAAATTAAAATATGTTGTTTTAAGTTTATTAAATAAATGCACTGGCTCTTTAATTCATAAAAAAATAGGAAACAGAAAATATCAAAAAAAAACTGATTTTAGTCAAATACATAATTATTGTATACAATTTAAATCAAATTACTTATTTGAATTATATTACTTATTTATTTTTTAAAAATCATTCTTTTTATTAACCCTAGTTCGTAATATGTGTTTTGTTTTTAGGTCGAAGCACCGAAATTCAGAGGAAGATCCAAAATGTGACGGCCACAGGGGAGATCGGCAAGCCCGCCGTGATGTCTTGCATCATACTGCCGCACAACTCGACTGCAGTGTGGCTGTTTGATGGGAAAACCATTGCACCTGGTGATGGGTTAGTATTCATACTTATGATATTGTCCAAAAGTTTCTAGCTAATGAAATATTGCGGTACAAAAATTAAAAACAATTGTGATTCCTAATCGCGCAGTAACGGTTCCAATTACGTATCCATAATCATCATCATCATCAGCCCTTTTAGCAGTCCACTGCTGGACATAGGCCTCTCCAATTGCACGCCACTTTGCTCTATCTTCGGCTGCTCGCATCCATCCATAAAATCGATGCGTATCCATAAAATCAGCATATATTATTTGTCACATAGGAAGCCCCCTTGAATAGCTTTTTATTCTGTTTTTTAGTATTTGTTGTTCTACCTGCAATAGAATTACCAACCTACCTATATATGTGAAAATTTTAACTTGCTAACTATCACGGTTCGTGAGATACAGCCTGGTGACAGACGGACGGACAGCTGAGTCTTCATAATAAGTCCCGTTTTGCCCTTTGGTTACGAATCCTAAATAGAATTTCCTTTTCGTTACCGTATCGACATCCCTATACAAAGAAAGCTCATTAAGAAAATTCTTACTCACCAACACAATGTAGTAACTTCTAAAACTATCCAATACACTAATGACCTTTTTCTTTCATTAGCATCAAAATAACAAATGAGACCAGGTCTTCAGACCAGAAGGACATCGATGGAGCAACGTTGAAATATACCGAAGTGAAGTTGAATATTACCGAAGCGAAGTTTTCTCATGCGGGTGAATATAGCTGCAAGGCGGATTGGGGCGAAATGGAAAATGTGACTCTGCGACTTAGCTATCCGGGGAAATTAATATCTGTCACTAAAGGACCCCTCACTGCCAATGTTACCAGTCATCAGAAATATAATCTGACATGCGTTTTTGAAGGTGAGTATTCTATGGATTAGTTATATTTTTATGGAGATCATCATTGGTCTAATAATTTCTGATCCCTTCGCGGTTATTACACATTGGAATGTGTAATAACCGTAACTTTTAACTTCTAACTTTAGCGTTAGACTATTGTCAGGTCAGTCGTGCTACGATTATGGAAACTGTAAAGAATCTGAAACATCAGCAAATAAAATTAAATTAAAATACGCGTGTTAAATCCGTTAATAGTTGTTCCATTCCAATCATTGGTCTATCTAGATGGATATCAATTAAACTTTAGTAGGTAATAGTCTAATGATTAAAGGTATAAGTCCTTCACATGCAGTATTACACTTATACCATTTTTCATCGGTGTTCTTCTCGGCGTAGAAAGGGTTTTTATGAAAATAATCACTGGTTAATCCTGATGCATATCAACTAAAACGTAACCGGTAAAAAAATATTATTTATTCAGTACCTAATATGTTCACAAGCCCAATGTGCTCGAGATTATTATGTTATCTACTCTTGTTAAATTCGCAAAAAAAAACTAATAATATAATTGGTGCAAATAAAATCAAAGTACCTAATTTGTCTTATCCGTTATTATTAAGTAGTGTTTATAAGGATAAAAATAACTACCTATTTTATTGACTCATTGACACACAAAAGGATGTTAATAATAAATGAATTTTCCTTATTTAATAAATATTGGATAAGAGTGATTAGTGGATGTACATTTTTAAAGTCTATTTTGATTAATTAATTTTATATTGAACTGTTATTATTGGGAATAAATATTCCTAATAAAGTATATCTAACAGAATTCTCCAGAAGGAGCTTTCGGTACAGTCGCCATTCTTATTATCGTCCAATAATTCAACTTAACAATCCATTTTTTGTCGGCAGTTTACAACCAAACTACCGTGAAATGGATCCAGTACCGCGAGGGACAAGAACCATACGAGCTGACCGAAGAGACTGCAACGTACCTCAACCCGAAACAAATACAGAGCACATATCCGATCTCCATAGATTCAAAAGAACATAACGGCACGTACGTGTGCCTCACTTACGACCATACAACACAACCGCCGACTGAAATCAAAGGGCAAGTAGACGTCATAGTCTATGCACGACCCGATATAAACATACACGAAGCTATTGCAATAAGCACACACGAGATATTCATTAATTGGACCATAAATAAATATAACGTACCCATAACTCACTATGACCTGTTTTATTACAAAGGTAATAATAGTTCCGGTAAATATTACACAGATTCTAAGATTGACGTAAGGAATACTACGTTTGTTATGAAAGGATTGAACAAGTCTACGGCTTATAAGGTTAGGTTGACAGTGCATAATGAGTTTGGACAGAAGGAGAACTCAAATGTTTACCCGTCGGGGAGTAACTGGGTGACTACACTAAAGGAAGATCCTGTGTTCGTTCCGAATATATCTATAAATGGCTTCTCTGCGAAGTCTATGACTATTGGTCTGTGGACGCCGAGTGCTGTGGCTAACTTCACTCATTACTATATTCTCGAGGCTAACAGGAAAGGCGAGACTAACAAGATTGAAGCTATTCACTTGAGAGACGACAGCAACCTGCCTTACATGTTTGATAACTTGCAGCCGCATAGTACTTATATTTTTAAGGTGAGTACTGTTTTCTTTTTAACATAAGCACTATTGGTTTTTAGGTCTACTTTATACTCATGTATATTCATACTAGCTTCTGCCCGCGACTTCGTCCGCGTGGAACTCCACCTTTTTTGCAGTCGGTTAAAAAGTAGCCTATGGTCCTTTCTCAGGCTCCAGACTTTCTTTGTACCAAATTTCATTTAAATCGGTCCAGTAGTTTTAGCGTGAAAGCGTAACAGACAGACAGACAGAGTTACTTTCGCATTTATAATATTAGTAAGGAAGTAAGGATTGTGTTTAGATTTATTATTTATTTGCGCCATGCTCTCTGTCTACTTCAAAAGTTGGTAGAGAAGTTCGTATTGCATTAAGTCCACCTTTTTTACATTAAAGTTTTTTTAGTGCAATAAATAGTAAGTAAATAGATAGTCCTTTGTAACTTCGCTTCATTTATGTTCCATTTAAATTATATAAGAGTAGGTCGTCTTCACGTTTTATCTATTTGTTTATTAGTCATTTAATGCTTACTAAAATATGCTTATTAAATGAGTAATATACGTGTATGTATGTATATATTTGTTTTCAAACAATAAGGATGTCGACGAGGTAAAGAAAACGAAATTGTATTTAGTCCGTCAGTTAGGTTTTTGAAAGTTATACCTACAGGTATTTTTTTAATTTCTTAAAAGATAACAAAGATAAGACTTTCTAAAGTTCGGGAGTGGGAGGTCGTGACGTCACAAAATGGTATAATTTATTCTATAAACTTAGGTCACGAGTTGAGTAAAGAAAAACGTTTTCATGAATATTTGGTAATTTATTTTACGAACAGAGAAAAAAAGTTGTCATGCCTTTTGGTAGGAATATACTTATTTAATTCTTATTCAATATAACATAGGTTGTTCTTTTCTATTGACAATAAACTGCTGTTTTCCTGTTTCTTGGTTTATTGATTATTGTGGTTTCGGGGTGTAATTCAAATAAATGCGTTTGCTTTTTATAAGGACTAATTAAAGTTTCCTTTTCGAAAAACATTTTTTTTTTTAATAATAGCCTATGTCACTCGGGCATAGTGTAGCTACCCAACAGTGCATTTTTTTTAAATTGGTCTAGTCGTTTTGGTGCCTATTCAATCCAAACAAACAAACCTTTCCTCTTTATAATATTAGTAAAGATAAAGATTACTAGCGGCCCGCCCCGGCTTCGCACGGATCCCTTTTTTTATAGCCTATGTCACTCGGGAGTAGTGTAGCTTCCCAACAGTGAAAGAATTTTCAAATCGGTCCAGTCGTTTTGGAGCATATTCAATCCAAACAAACCTTTCCTCTTTATTATAATATTAGTATGGACAATCATTTTTTTTTTTTACCGTCACATATAAAACCCACCACTTATTCACCAGGCCAAGGCGTGTTCCTCGTACACCAGCCGGTGTGGGAACTGGTCGGAACCCATGGAGGCTGTGACCCTGGACGGTATCCCGGACAAGCCCAGCAACGTCCAGTACAACTGCGTGAAGGAGGACAACAGGTTCCACATGACCCTGGAGTGGGGGCCCCCAGAGAAGCCCAATGCTGAAATTAAAGGATATATGGTCAGTGATTTATATACATTGTAGGTTTAGCAATATTTGTACTCCAGTTTATTTTTATATAGCCGGATCTCGTACTATATGGAATACTAGCGGTTCGCCTCGGCTTCGCACGGACCCCTATTTTTTTTAAATATTCTATAGCCTATGTTACTCAGGGTGAACCTAACAGTGAAATAATTTTTCCAGTAGTTTTTGAGCCTATTCATTACAACCTGTGGCGGCCCTGTCAGCGCATTCCACAGAGTCACGTAAATCACGTAGTAGATAGATCGAGCAGCGATATGCGCTGTCTCGATATAGTATATAAGTCATATGTTTTGTTGAATAAATATATTATAGCAGCAGCAGTCAATACTCTTGGTGTCATTACGTTCGTCCCATTCATCTCACCATGTCCCCGGAATCCGGGGACATGACATTCTACGCTGCCCGGCAAACAACCAAACAAAAAAATTTTTCCTCTTTATTATATTAATATAGATAGTATTACGCATATATACCTACCAGACTGCCTATCAAAATGTGGCTGCAAGTATTTTTAATTAATTTCTTAACAGATTATTTCTGTTGGAATGAAACAACTATTAACGGATTTAACTCGCGTATTTTTATTCTATTTTATTAGACTGTCAGCTCAGTCGTGCTACGATTATGGAAACTGTAAAGAATCCGAAACGTCAGCTAATAAAATAAAATAAAAATACGCGAGTTAAATCCGTTAATAGTTGTTTCATTCCAATGTGTAATAACCGCGAAGGCATCAGAAATTATTAGATTATTTCTGGAAAAAAAAATTTTTTTTTTACTTCCGTACGTTTACTTCCTTGAAATTTTTCGAATAATTTACCCTATAGATACATAGAAGCAAGCAAGGGCGTGCATTCCATATAGGCACAATGGTATAACTGTATATATGGAGTGCCTACCCTGACGTGGAACATTCGCGACCCTCACTGCACGCGCCTGATCAAGCAAGGTACTTATGGCTGTTTTATTTCCAACAGATCGAAGTGACGGGTAATTCAACGTACAAGGATCGTTTCGGTCACGAGAAGACCGATACGTGGGGACCCCTCTCCAAGTTCATGAAGAATGACTCGATGACCACCAGGTATGATTAGGGAAATTATTAATTTAACTTTAAAAAAAAATTCACAAGGTAAATGTGTACGTAAAATGTATATATACGTACATTGATTTCGTATTTTCCTTAAGTTAGTTATGAAATAAGCTTCAAAGATTAACGCTGTCTTTTTTTTAGTGTAAAACATAGTAGGACAAATTTTTTATACGGCTAGTTATTATTTTATTCTACTGAATAGTTTCCGATAGTTTCGCAGTTATTATACATTCTAATAAAACAATTATAACAGATTTAACTTGCGTATGGGGATGCAGACGAAGTCGCCGACAGAAGCTAGTGTTTATATATACTTAGCATAAAGTTTAATATGTCAAACAAATATTGAACCTTATTTAGGAATTAACTATAAACGCTAGTAAGTAGGTGATTTGATGCAATGATTAACCCAACCTAAAGGCTTGAAAGCCTCCTCTCAGGAGGCTCGCCACCCGTCCGGTTTTGCAGTGAAGGCCCATTAGCTGGCCAACTGCGCTTCAGTATTCAGTTAGAAAAAAAAAAACAATCCAATCCTTAAAGTATATCGAAGCGGTAAATGTCACGTTGCAGAGTGGACGACCTGAAGCCGAACACGCTGTACACGGTGCGGCTGAGCGCCGTCACGCGCACGCGGCGCCGCGGCGTGGAGGAGGCGCGCCACTGCCGCACGCCGCCCGCGCCGCCCGACACGCCGCCGCGCCCGCGCTGGAGGAAGGTACGTCACAACCCTGTAAACAAACTAACAATATATCTAAGGTCATTTTTAACACTCGCAAGGGAATCAAAACCTACGGGGACTTCCAGAGGGGAGGAAGGTACGTCACTACCCACTACCCTGTTAACAAACTAACAATATATCTATAGTCCGTTCCCGTTAAGAAAATAGTGACTCATCAGGGTATAGGTGTATTCATAGTGGAGTAAAAATTCAAGAATTTTAAATAATTGTCTTATAATTACATAAATCGCTTATCACCATCACTAGATTCTCCACTTAAATTTATTATGAAAGAATTTTGCTGTGCAAGTTCCATTTAATTCAATTCCACATGGTATTTTCTTCGTGTATCACGTGGTCGCAGTAGTTCCCCACACCCTAAATACACAACTTAAACTGGTCACTGTGAACTCAACTTTATAATTTCTAGCATTCTAATTGGCTAGGGGACGTGGCCAGGTCGGCTGTCAACGATGACTCACTATTTTCTTAACGCTAACGACTATAAAGTAATTTTCGACACTCGCAAGGGAATCAAAATCTACAGGGAACTTCTAGAGGGAGACCGCCACAGCTAAAAGTCAGCACTTAAAACTTAAACAATGGTTTACAGTAAAGGCCAACTGCGCTTCAGTATTCAGTTCCAAAAAAAAAGTAAAATGATGTGTCTATGTCACAGTGACTGTGAATCACCATTGACATTCAGCAATTGTGTATCGGTTAGACACAATTGATTATCAAAAAGAGATTTTTAAATATAGATATTATTATGATTAGTTACAGTGGTGTTATACACTGATCGAGCAATATGTTTTGCCAGTAGGCGTACATAAATCTTAAATAATTTCTTAAAGTTATCGTTTTAACATTATTAGTTACGATAATCAAAAGGTTTAAGTTAATTATCGCAATTAAATATTAATACTCGTAGGTACTATAAATAGATATTATAAAATATCCTATTTCCAAGTTCTATTTCTTGTTTACAGATTGCTGTGAAGGAAGATAAATACATGCTTAAGGTGTCGATACCGAGAGTGTCTGAAAGAAATGGACCTGTATGTTGCTACAGGTAAAAAGATATATACAAAGAACTATTTTAAATAAATATATTATTATTTAAAGTAGTGCTTTATGTATAAACCACCAGTACTTATATATGTATATTTTTTTGAAAATTCTCCCCCTTAAGGGGGTGCTTATCGTGCGCAGAGGAAGTCATGGACAGAAGCTATTTTATTTATTTAATAGGACCACTTCAGAGTCTAAGAATGTGGTCGTATGACACGATAACACAATGCATAATATTCGCTTATTAAGTATTAAAGTGATCTAATTGCAAACGTTCTCAATACGCAATTTTGAGTTTAAATGAGTCGACTTAGAATCCTTATTGCACTAACAGTATATTTTGAATTGAGTCACTACAATACCTATAGAAGCGTATACTGTACATGTGTCATAAAAAGGAAAAATAGTGGTTATATAATTTTTTATGTTTTACCTACTTCAATAAATAAATATTGACAGTTGACACCAATTGAAAATACGTATCCAATATTTTTTGGTAATTTACTAGATTGATAAAGAAAAAGAATAATGTCGTCATCATGACTATTACAACGCATTTAAGCCGCGTATTTTATTTTATTTGCGGAATGTTCGAAAACTCGAAAATATAAAAATATGGGAGCAGTAACCAATATTCGTAGCCGACTGAGTTGACGATATTCTAACACTAAAATGATTTTACATTACGTAAAAAAAAACTCTTTAATAGATAACAATTTCTTAAATGTCTTCGAGACAACTATAACGTCTTTAGCGCTTAGTCGTGCTACAAATACGGGAAATGTAAAATTTTCAAAACTTCACCATAACCATAACCACTTAACCAATTTATTTTATAAATTGGTTATAATTGTTTTTTTAATAGATTGCAAATGTTTTTTCTAGGGTGTACCTCGTGAAGTTGCCGGCGGGCGCTGATTGGAGCAAACTCCCCCAGCCGCAGGAGTTGCCCGTGATCTCGTACGAGGATGCGCACGCGCCGACGCCGGAGAAGGGCGCCTACGTCACAGACATACTTAACCAGTGAGCGTTTAATCATTTATGATGCCTTCGCGGTTATTACACATTGGAATGAAACTATAAAAAGATTTGACTGCCTTTCGTCACAGGCCATTAGCTTGTCTCTCATCTCAGGCCGGTAGCTAGTCTCTCATCACAGACCAGTAGCTTGTCTCTCATCTCAGGCCGGTAGCTTGTGTCTCATCTCAGGCCAGTAGCTTGTCTCTCATCTCAGGCTGGTAGTTTGTCTCTCATCGCAGGTTAGTAGCTTGTCTCTAATAGCAGGCCAGTAGCTTATCTCTCATTGCAGACCAGTAGATTGTCTCTAATCAAAAGCTAGAAGCTTGTCTCTCGTCACAGGCCAGTAGCTAGTCTCTCATCGCAGGCCACTAGCTTGTCTTTCGTCACAGGCCAGTAGCTTGTCTCTCATTGCATGCCATTATCTCGTCTCCCATCACAGGCAAGTAAACGATTGATGATCAATTTCCAGCGAACACTTCGAAGACGAACTCCTACTGGGCGACGGAAACTCCCGAACTATCCCGAACGTACCCGACGACGAGTGTTCGGCGCGGTGCTTCCAGCGGCCCAAGCCGAAGGAGCAGCCGCCCACCAGGCCGCCGCCGCCCACCACCACCACCGGCGCCACCACCGAGCTGGTCGACGAGCCGGAGACCACGGGCGCGCCCGAGGAGAGGAGCCGCAGGGAGACGCAGTGGCTGTTGTATGATGACGCTTTGTAAGTGTGTTTGTGTGTTGTTTTTATCTATATATCTAAATACTAGCTTCTGCCCGCGACTTCGTCCGCGTGGAACTGCTCCTTTTTTGCAGTCAGTTAAAAAGTAGCCTATGTCCTTTCTCAGGCTCCATACTTTCTTTGTACCAAATTTCATTTAAATCGGTCCAGTAGTTTTAGCGTGAAAGCGTAACAGACAGACAGACAGAGTTACTTCCGCATTTATAATATTAGTAGGGATATATTAGCGAAAGTTGACTGACCGATCTATCAAGGCAGGGCCTAAATTAAATTTTAAGTGTTAGAACCTTGAAATTTTGCACATTGGTACCTTTTTATAGCGTAGAAGAGCACTGAGGAAGTATTTTTGTGAGTTAAATGGGGATTTAAAGTTAGTATGAAACTTTGCCGTTTTTTGAAGCTATTAAAATTAAATTCAGTATGAAAGTTCTTCATCGATAATGTTTAATTATCTAACTAACAGATTGAGTAGAATTTTGTTTTCGAAAGTGTTAAAAAAATAAAATAAGTTGAAGTCGTTGAAATTATACAGTGCAGTGTTATTACAATTTATATATTCTATATCTAATTGATCTGGGTTACTTAGTATCAATTTACCAAATATTTTTTTAAGTAGTCTACGTGAGGATTATTTTTATATTGTTTTTGTTTTTAGTAATTTTAATATTATATTTTGTCAACAGCGAGTATGTGGACGGTGTACAGGACAGGTCGCGGCGCAATTTGAACACTGAGGATATCATCGTGCCTAAAGACGGCCCGTTGGACTCGAGAGCTAACTACACTCTATTCGTTGAATTGATACGTAAGTATTTCTTATAGGTAACTAGCGGCCCGCCCCGGCTTCGCCCGGGTCCCTTTTTTATAGCCTATAGCGGTCCCGGCAGACGTCATCCTGCCCGTTCGAAATTCAAATTAGATAACTTTAGTTAGACAACGTTTGTATGGGAAAAGAAAAGGGCTGTTTTTAGGGTTTTCCCGGCAATAATTCGATTTTTTTCTCGCCGTAAGAACCATCCTTGGACTTCAACTAACATTTAAAAAAAAATTGGCCAAATTGGTCCAGGCGTTGTCGAGTTATGCGCTTACCAACACATTTTGCGATTCATTTTTATATATAAAAAGATATAGATAAACTTTGAAGACAAAAAAAGACTTGTTTTTCTCCTAATTTATTATATTATTTTCCATCTTTATATATTACTAGCGGTTCGCCCCGGACGACGACGCCCTCGACGGATCCCTAATTTTATTTTTAAATATTCTATAGCCTGTCACTCGGGAATAGTGTAGCTTCCCAACATTGAAAGAATTTTTGAAATCGGTCCAGCCATTTTGGAGCCTATTCAATCCAAACAAACACACAAACCTTTCCTCTTTATAATATTAGTATAGATTTGACTGTGCGTGTGTGTCACCGAACTCTTCCTTACAACCTTGTATGCGTTTGTGTGGCGCTCTAGATAGTTTACATTACGTTAGATTCACTAATTAGCTCGGCAGATGGCGCTGTAGAAATTGTCAAAAATCGCTGTACGAAGTTCGCTGTGTCTATAAAAATAAAATAAAAATAAAATTAAAATAAAATAAAAATAAAATAAAAATAAAATAAAAATAAAATAAAAATAAAATAAAACAAAATAAAAATAAAATAAAAATAAAATAAAAATAAAATAAAATAAAAATAAAATAAAAATAAAATAAAAATAAAAATAAAATAAAAATAAAAATAAAATAAAAATAAAATAAAAATAAAATAAAATAAAAATAAAATAAAAATAAAATAAAAATAAAATAAAAATAAAATAAAAATAAAATAAAAATAAAATAAAAATAAAATAAAAATAAAATAAAAATAAAATAAAAATAAAAATAAAAATAAAATAAAAATAAAAATAAAATAAAAATAAAAATAAAATAAAAATAAAATAAAATAAAAATAAAATAAAATAAAAATAAAATAAAAATAAATGAAAATCATTTATTTCAGACCAATAACGTCCATATTGTGTTAGTAATAGTCCTTATAACATATAAACGCACACACAACTGTAACCTTTTATAACCTACATGTATATTCTGTAAAATACTAATTCTCAACAGAAGTATAAAATAAAATAAATTAATGTTTATGTTATGTTTGTTTATTTCAGCTGGTACAAAGGACGAGTCTTTATACAGCAGTTATACGCCTGGCTTGTCGACGGCGCTCATTCCACTGGCGCCCATGAACATCAACACGATGGAACTGGCATTGCAGGTGAACTATCAAAATTTAATATAAATAGACTTGGTTTATCACCAAATATAAAATAGCCAAAGGCATCAGAAATTATTATTTATATATCTATATATAGAAACTCCTGCGCCGATTTGATCTAATTTGTTTTTGAATTTCAGGGAAGATTTATATGTTGAGGATATTTGTAAAATATTTTGAGAAAAAATAAACGCTTAGTATCCAAGTAAGATAAATATGGAAAAGTGTTTTTAGACTATTTCAGGGAATTTTTAAAAATAATTCTCGCCGTAAAAACCATCCTTGTACTTAGACGAACAGTAAATAAAGGGAGTGGGTTAATTGGTCCAGGCGTTGTCGACTTACTAACACATTTTGCGATTTATTTTTATATTATAGAAAGATCAGTGGTTCTTAACCTTTTTAGGTCCGTTACCCCTATGACTTAACTAGGGCCACTTTTTTTAATCCTTCTCCCAACAACATATTTGCGTGCTATTTGATGCCACTCCGACTTCTTTCGCCATCGAAGCAACTACGTGCTACGATTATGGAAACTGTAAAGAATCCTAAACGTCAGCAAATAAAATAAAAATACGCGAGTTGAATTCGTTAATAGTTATTTCATTCCAATGTGTAATAATCGCGAAGCATCAAAAATTATTAAGAAGAAAGAAGTTTTGGCCCCGCGGGGATAGTTACCCCGAGGTTAGGTATAGATGATGATGATGATGATGATGGTGATGATGATGTCGTGTCCGCAGGTGAGCTGCGCGGTGGCGGCGCTGCTGCTGCTGCTGGCGGTGGCGCTGTGCGTGCTGCACACGCGGCGCTCGCGCAAGCCGCGCCACGCGCACCTCGAGCTCAACCCCATCCAGGCCGCGCTCAGGTACGCACGCTCGCGCACACCACACACACACACACACACACACACACACACACACACCGCCTGTAGATATACTGTAGTAGAATATAAATGTATATTTCCTATGGAGGATTTTATCTCGAGAATAATTAACTAGGAGTAATATTTTTGTTGACATTTGTATATTTCAAATGGTCGAAGTTCGTATGTATGTCGCAGCCGGATCGTATAATCCGCCATATAATATTTTTGCCGCCGTTTTGAAATACGAAAATGTTGCACAGAAAATTAGAAGGATTGAAAAAAAAATACGAAAATATTTACATAGTACCATCTCGATGGACAACTGTCATTGATTAACGTAAGGTTGTTTTGCCACGTCTGCTGAGACAGCTAGTAACAAATAAATAATACGTAATGTTGTCCTTGTCTTCCGCAGGTACGTGGTGGGGCACATGGGCGGACGCGCGGCGGCCCCGCCCCCCGCGCCGCCCGACATGCCCGCCATCCCGCGCGCGCAGCTCGCCGCCGCCTACGCCGAGCGCCAGGCAGACTCCGACTACGGCTTCCAGAAGGAGTTCGAGGTGACCGCCCCCGCACACACACACACACACACACACGCATACCCGCATCACACACACAGTCGGCCATATCGCACATACATACGGGTGTACGCAAATACACGCCCATCCCTACTAATATTATAAATGCCAAAACTACTGGACCTATTTAATTGAAATTTGATACAAAGAAAGTGGAGTATGAGAAAGGACATGGGCTACTTTTTAACCGACTGCAAAAAAGGAGGAGTTCCACGCGGACGAAGTCGCGAGCAGAAGCTAGTAATTAATATAGGCTCTCACAAACTGATAAATACTCATAATGAGTATCTGCATTCCTACACGCTTGCACACACATTTACACATCACATATTCAAAATGGTATTCATAGATAAATTACATCTTAAGTATGTAGCCTGATTCCAGTACTGTCAAATCGTAGAAAATTGCCATTTTATACAAATCTCCGTCACAATTAATTAGACATGAAACAATCTTTAATTTCACAAGTAGATCGGTTACATAACTAGCTAATTTTTACTTATTCCTGCTCGCACTAAAAAAAGGCTGCCAATATTGTATTATTGCAGCAATAATATTAACATACGTACGTACACATATTTCGTATATTATGTTTACTAATCAGTTTTTTTTTTATGACAGCAATTGCAAATCCTACCCGAGTGCTTCCCGGACCGCACCACGCACGCGTCTGAAGCTCGCGAGAATCAACCCAAGAACAGATACCCGGACATCAAGGCGTACGACCAGACCCGGGTGAAACTGTCCCAGATCGACGGCATCGTCGGCTCAGACTATATCAACGCTAACTACGTCATGGGATATAAGGTTAGTATTTAGTATACACGTTTGCTGAAAAATATTAAATAAATAAATATCTCTAGACAATTCACACCAAATGATCTCGTCCCAAATTAAGCAAAGCTTGTACTATGGGTACCAGACAACGGATAAACATACATAAATACATATAAGACATCTAAGACTCAGGTACAGATGCCAGTGCTCGTCACATTGACTTTGACTAGCAGGATTCGAACCCGCAACCTCCGGTTTCGTATTCAAGGCCTCCGACCACTAGACGGACAGGCCGTCAAGATTTGATTAGATTTGTTTATTTCTCAACAGTCACACAACATAATAACATTGAAATGTCAAATTACATGTAATCATACCGAGATCGTCAATACAAGAATAATAAGATTATAGAATTAACTCAAATGTCAAATGTTAAAAAATATTAAATGTACAAAATAGATTTTTCTCATTAGTCGTCAAAATAATAAAATAATCACAGTACTAGATTAATGAGGGCCACCGCGTATCAGAAATCCGCTAGATGCGCTAGTGTAGAATGAGGTCTAGCCGTCATGTTCCACCAATGAGAGGCAAGCTACTGGCCTGTGATTGGTGGTACATGACAGCTAGACCTTATTCTACACTAGCGCATCTAGCGGATTTCTGACACGCGGTGGCACTCATTAATACAATTCCATGTAAAAAAAGCCGTTAATAATATTTAATTTGTTAAGTGAGAAAACAATCAATATAGGTAATATTTTACAATGCAGCAACATTATAAAATAATAAAAAAAAAAAAAACAAAATTTCGTTTAAATAAGACAAATTTGTAAGCGCCCAAGCAATATTTTTACAGCCGCCGTCGGGCGAAAAAGCAGTCGTACCGGCGTGTATACGATATTCGAAAAATCAAATCGTACCTTGGACCCCAGATACGAACTGTATTGCACTGGTATGGCATTCGCTAATGCTTTATAGTCCAATCAACTGGAGCCTATTTGAAATCGTTCCTTTGTCAATGTAACTTGCCGGTATTGTGCAGAATATATATATTGTATATGTAAATAAATTTAGAAAATATCATCGAATCTTTAAAAACACAATTAAATGTTAACTTGTTTCCTGATTGATATCTATATATCTATTGAGCTGAAGCGACAATTTCGTCCACTCCAACTGGGACACCCATAGTGTAACTGGAAGCACGGTGCCACGCGTAGAGGCATAGGTGTGAGTTCAAGTCCCACTGGGGTCTCAATTTTTTCTACTCTTGTCTTGGTTCTGAACCAAGCTACCATTATCAATACTCTATTAAAAATATTAGATTTCTGTTTTTAGAAATAACCAAATACCTACACAATATTATGTTCTAATTTGAATTACATATGACACAAATGACGTTCTAAAATCGGGGATTTTGTAGTTGTTACAAACTATTTTGTTTTAAGTTACAATGATTTCGGAACGATTATCAACGTTATTGCACAAATTTGCTCTTTATTGATTGTACTATTATATGTCTAACGAACGGAAATTCCCAAGTTACCGTGACTCTTGTAAATAAATGCCATATAATGCAAAATCCTAATTAAATTGTTATATGTTGTAAAAATAATTACAAGTCGTATTTATAAATAATTTACGTTCATATCTTTATATAGGTACACAATATATTACTCGCCTCGTTAGGTATTGTTAATCTTTCTTATGAATATATAGAGAAGTTTGAAACGTCAGCAAATACAATAAATTACGCGAGTTAAATCACACTAACTCGATCAACTACCTTATTTATATATCGGCACTATAACGATAGTTGTTACATTACAAATAAATCTAAACGTTAATAACATAATACCACAATATATAAATAAACTGGCGGTTCGCCCCGGCCACAAACGGATCCCTATTTTTTTTTTTTAAATATTCTATTGCCTATGTCACTCTGGAATAGTGTAGCTCTTCAACAGTGAAAGATTTTTTTAAATCTAGTCATTTTAGAGCCTTTTCAATCCAAACAAACCTTTCCTCTTTACTATATTAGTATACATAGTTTACATGGAACGAGTTAGAGCGATTTCACGAGCTTTTCAAGCACCATCCGTCCCTACTTTCTTATTTCTATATATTGAAGAAAGGAGCTACATCAAGATTCAAGAATTACGTTTCGATGCAACGACATACTGCGCTAGTAAATGTTGTTAAAATGAATCGAATTTAAACCTTATTGTAGCTTATTCCTTCAATATTCACAGCAAGATAGATATTAACGGTAGTTAGAATAAGATTCTAATTGAATACGTGTGTTAACAAAATGCATGCCTCTGCTTTACTTGTACCTGTGAACTATTAATATATCAACTATGTGTCTAACCTGTGTCTTTGTCTGTTGTCTCTGTGCTTACTAAGGATCCTACGGAACCTAATCAGGTACTAATTTAGGGTACCCTTGTACACGAGCTGTGTTCTTCAAAGTTCTTTATCTTTTTCTTCTTATTCACTTATCTTTTTTTTTATAAATTACTGGATTATGACGTCACAAGTCGGCATTATATAAAAAAAAATGTATTGGTTGTATATACATTTTACAAATCATTCCTTATCTATCTATAGGAACGTAAGAAGTTCATATGCGCCCAAGGCCCTACTGACACCACCGTGAACGACTTCTGGCGCATGATATGGGAACACGGCTTGGAGCTGATCGTCATGCTGACGAACCTGGAGGAGTACTCCAAGGTCAAGTGCTCCAAGTACTGGCCTGATGAGATCAGAGGCACGAGGGCGTTCGGTGCCATCACCGTGCAGCATGTTAGTGAGAAGAGGTTAGTAATAAACAGTGCGTGCCAAGGGCGTGCATTCCATACAGGCACCGTGTCACTAATGTACTGAGTGCCTACCCTGGTGCCATACTTACGCTGCCCCCACTGCACGCACCTGGACTGCATGGGGTACCCTTATATTAGGTTTACTTTTCTGTATTAGTTTCTTCGTTACCCTTATAGAATGATGTAATGTCCCTGTACTTGCTTACATAATTATGTAAGCAAGTACAGGGACAGGGAAAAAAAAAAGGGTTTTAGTAATTACTAAAACCCTTTTTTTTTTCTATTTTCTCTGTAAGTGAATTTGTAGTTACTTTTAAACAATAAATATCCTAAACCGTATATTTGCTTATATTTTTTCATACTTACCTTTTATTTATTTTTTTCAGGTACTCCGATTACATCGTTAGAGAGTTGAAAATAACGAAGCAACCGACAAATTCTGAGGGACAACCCATAGTCGATACTAATGGAGTGGCCAAGAGGAACGGAGGTAAGGACTTCTCTTAACCGATTTATAAAAGGAAGGTTTTCAATTCAGTTGTATTATTTATTATTTTTAGGGTTCCATACGCTTGAATTTGGCTGTTGTACCAAAACATCCAAATTTAAAAATGATTCGACCACTATAAGTGTGTCAAATTTTGCCACTCGGTTCAGTGAAGTACGAATTACTCAAATATTGAAATGTTTAAAAACACTTGAAGACTAAGAGAAATAAATGCATAATGACATTTTGTAAATTTCTTCGTCTTCGTCTGCGCACTATAGTTTTTATTCTGGTGTATAAGCTATAATATTGTAAAGTTTTACCAAAATCCATTAGGTAGTTTTTACGTGAAAGACGAGCTAAAATATACGTTTTATAATATTATTATTTATAGGATTTTATTTGTTCTCAGTTTTGTTTTTTTATATATTTGATTTCACTGTGTGTGTAAGGAAATAATGTGAAATAAATTAACCTAATCTAATCTACTTGGTTAATTTTCAGATTGCAAGGACATCGAGGCCGGCAGCGCGCCCACGTCTCCGCGCGAGAAGGAGCCGGCGAGTGCGGCGAGTGCGGCCGGGCAGCCGCGCACCGTGCGCCAGTACCACTTCCTCATGTGGAAGGACTTCGCCGCGCCGGAGCACCCGCACTCCATACTCAAGTTCATTAAGGTATGATCGTGTAGTGAGATCAATCGAGTTTTAGTAATGCTGGGGCCACACTAACGGGAAATGCCGTTGATTACCTCGTTTTAACGATAAATCGAGGCTACACCAACGTTTAATGTCCAATAACGTGTTAATCAACGGCATTTTCCGGTAGTGTGGCCCCAGCATAATAACGGTAGGGATATAGGTTTATGTACAGTCTGTTATGACGTCACTCTCCTAGGCACTGGAATAGCAATAGATATACATATTTTTTAAACTTATTAATGTTGATCAAATCTTTTATTATGACAAAAAAGAAAAAAAATATTCCAAGAAAAAGTTTCCCAATAGACGCTTAAATTCTTCTTCGAATTGCCTATATATCGGATTTATTTTTTCAAAATCAAATTATACAATACTAGCTTCCGCCCGCGACTTCGTCCGCGTGGAACACCTCCTTTTTTGCAGTCGGTTAAAATAAATAGTAGCCTATGTCCTTTATCAGGCTCCAGACATTCTTTATACCGAATTTCATTTAAATTAGAGTTTTTCAGTAGTTTTAGCGTGAAAGCGTAACAGACAGACAGACAGACAGAGTTACTTTCGCATTTATAATATTAGTAGGGATGATTTCACATGCGTTTCACGGCCTACCCCGAATATTGAAGTAATAAGCTACAATAAAATTCAAACACGATAAAGCGTAGTATGTCGTTGCATCGAAACGTAATTCTTGATGCGGCTCATTTCCTTAATATTCAGAACTAAGGACTGACGGACTGAAGGCTATTCAAACACCCGTATGAACAAAGTGAATAGTTTTTGCCATCCTAATTTCACTAACCCATTTATATATTATTATTGTCAGCGCGTGAACGAGGCGTGGTCGGGTCTGCTGGGGCGACCGGCGGTGGTGCACTGCTCGGCGGGGGTGGGCCGCACCGGCACGCTGGTGGCGCTGGACTGCCTGCTCGAGCAGCTGCGCGCCACCGGCCACGCCGCCGTCTTCAACACCGTCGCCGAGCTGCGCCGCCAGAGGAACTTCCTCGTCCAGTCGCTGGTATGACGCGTTATAATGACCACCAATCACAGGCCAGTAGCTTGCCTCTCATTGGTGGAACATGACAGCTGGACCTCATTCTACACTAGCGCCTCTAGCGGATTTCTGACACGCGGTGCTCCTCATTGTATACTTAGGACGGCTGAGCATCGTGTGTTTATACGACAACTAGCTGCCCGCCCCGGTTTCGCACGGATCATCTTTTTTTTTATAGCCTATGTCACCCGGGAATAGTCTTTCCAACAGTGAAAGATTTTTCAAATCGATCCAAACAAACAAACCTTTCCTTTTTATTATATATTAGTATACAGTTGTTGTTGTTCTTATTGTTGATATGTCCTTTTATGATGTTCAAAAATTTGGATTATCTACTAATAATGATAATCGTATGGGTAATAAATTATAATCTCATTTTTATTATTTTAATTAAATTTTCAAAGCGTAAATCTTACTAAATATAATTGTAAAATAATGATCATTGTAAATTTCCAATAATCGTTTTAATTTCATATTTTTAATGAACTCACTAAGAGTTTATATCGGACGACATATTATGTAACTGTAATTATAATACATGAAATATCGACAATAAATCAATTTAATATATGTTAATATAATTTCCAGAAACAATACGTGTTCGTGTACCGCGCGCTGGTCGAGTACGCGCACTACGGCGACACGGAGATCCCGGCGAGCCGGCTGAAGAGCAGCATCGACCGGCTGCGGAACACGCCCGAGGGCGCCGACAAGTGCCTCATGGAGCACGAGCTCGAGGTAACTGGGGCTTGAAAATGAAATGAAAAATTATTATTCGTTAACTAAAATTAGGTTACAATTTCTGTGCTGGTGCCCCTTTTTAAGTATTCCTGATACTTGTGATAATCTTAGCGTCTGGTGATCTTAGCCTCACTCGTATTGGCTGTCACGAGCCGTGTGCCAGTGGCAGTATTTAAAACCTATGGCGCAGTAGCAAACTCCGCATTAGCTCTCACGTGTGATGGACGTGAGCTTAAGATCCGAACCTAAATCGACTTTCACCGAGCTGATAATAGAATGATACATATTTTATAATAAATCTAGAGGACCGCCCCGGTTTCGCCCGGATCCCTTTTTTTATATAGCCTATGTCATTCGGGAATAGTGTAGCTTTTGGAACTTTTCCTCTTTATTATATTAGTATAGATTGTTCGAGTGAGATAAGAAAAAAATACCTGGCCAATATTTTCTTGTAATCTAACGTGACGGACAAAGAAAATACAGTCATCATGTCTATTTACACGAAAAAACTTAACATTAGAAGTTATTCAATCACAAATTCTGTACTCAATATTAAATTTATATAATCTATCAATTTTTGGTTGTACACCGGCTCTAGTCCCACTGAGAGTCTAAATTTTTCCACTCTTGTCTTAATACAAAATATATAATTTAAACAAATTCTCTTATTTCACAGAAGATGCTGAACAGCCCCGTAGCCGAGGCGATCAAGTCTTGCGCAGCGGGGGCGGCGGAGGAGGTGCGCGCCAAGAACCGCAGCCAGGACTGCCTGCCCTACGACCGCAACCGCGTCATACTCACGCCGCTGCCCACCAGGGACTTCTCCACCTACATCAACGCATCATTCATTGAAGGTAAATTACGTCTAGATTGCCGGTTAGAATCCCGCTAGAGCCTAGGTCTTTAACCTGGGGTAAAACTTGTATATCGTGAGGGTAACAATCAGCCGGTAGTTGTCTCGATCGCCGAATTTCAAAGTGACAAGTCTGAGCACAGCGCAGCGCCGACTAGCGCGCGAGTTCGTCGGTGGGAGACTGGATCTAGTTTTACTCCCAGGTTAAGAACCCAGGCGCTACGGGCAGATGTAAGCGTCAAAACCATGTATTAGCATCTGTATGTGAGTTCTAAATGTTTGATATTATATATATTATACATTCATCGTCGACAACAAACATCCAAGACTCACGTACGGTCCTTACGAACTTAAATAATTACGATATAATTTTTATGTAATATATTTTTTTTTCCAGCATACGACAATTCGGAAGGTTTCATAATAACCCAAGACCCGCTGCCCAACACCATCATGGACTTCTGGCGGATGGTGTCCGAGCACAACGTGGCCACTATAGTCATGCTCAGCGAGGTCAGTCGATTATAATTTTGTATTAATAATATTCACATTATGTATTTATATGGGACATATCCTTTTCGAGCCTATATTTTGCCGTATTTCTTACCAAAGCCCTCTCCCATCTCTCGTTTTATCTAATTCTCTACCTCCCCCTCTCTATCCCACTCTTTTTTTTTCCCTTTCTCTCACTCTTACGGGCTTCTCCACTCATATATTTTTACTACCGAACAAACACACAATGAAATACGTTTTTTATAAAATAAAATTCCCACATTATAACATTTTCATATAAAGTGAAAATTGTCTAAATATGTTTTTTTACCATAATAATATGTAATATTATTTTCTCTAAATGGTGTTTGATTTAAAACTAATCTAAACTAAACTTGTCGAGTGTTAGGTTAACTGTGTAGTTATACACGGTGTATTTTATGTCATTGTTTTCCCGCAAGGAAATTACTTTGCCATTGATACACAATCGATCTATAATATTTTTATTTAATAATATTAAGAAATGTCCGATTTAGACAAGTATCGAACAAAACTCGAACGTGACCTAATACCAGTAGTAGCGCTGCCCAAATAGGTACCTAATTATTTTGAGTGAATGAAACAAAATAACCTAGAAAGTGGTCCCATTTTTCCTTCATACTTTTACAGGCTTAGGACCATCATTAATTACTTTTTACGTGAAGTTTTCTTAAAAATAAAAATAACAAGTTGAGATCAAAATTACAAAAACGTAATTTAAGGCGTATTTAAAAAATGGAATCAACTTATTTACAATGATTGTTAAATTGCCTGACTTACCTAAATTTTAATCGTTCCTTATTTACACTTAAACTTCCCGTTAACGCAATAATTGTTCGAACTGAAATCCGCCACATTCAATGCACAATCTGGCACATTTAATTTGATTGTTTTTTAATGATTATGTCTGTCACGTCTAATAACATCAAAAGCATCCGTTATTGCCGTTATTAATTCATCACTAGTTTCTTATTCCCGCTGATACACTAGGCACTTTAGGTAACATGTCCGGGATAACGTTTTGCAACATCTCCAGATAACTTCCCCCGGTCAAGTTTCTAATGATGAAATGAGGGATAATAACGTGGCCACCGATTATGGGAGGCTACACATTTACACGGAACCTTGATACACTTGATACGCGTATAACTGCACCATGACGATGTACTTTAACCTATTCCTTATGTCGATTCATTTTAATTTGCGGACTCCGCGTGCAAAATTAGCGTGGATGCGCTTGCGACGGTCACCGGTCAACTGAAATGAAATGAGTGACGTGTCAAAGGATGCCGGCACGGCGGCGGTGCCTTTGTTCTAGTTTGTGCGATTTTGGGAATCACCGAGAGAGTGAGAAAGGTAGTTTACGCGTTGTTTATTGCAGGCGTGCCTTATTAGTGAGACGCTACGACTTATTTTTGCATAATCGGGTTTACTTGTTTATTCGCTTATCTGTTTGTGTTTACAACAGCTGTTGTCTGCTTGCAGTTTTAGTGCGTTACTATTGTTTCTCGCATGTTCGAGTTTAGAATATTATTTAATATGGTTTTTTTAAAAATAAGTTTTGTTTTTTGATGTTTGTCTACAATCAATCGAAAGTAGTACCGATAGCAAGTCACCCTGCCGCCGGAAAACAACAACTTAAGATACACGGTGTATATCAAGTTTGTTTAGTACATCCTGACTTTATTATTAACAAAAATGTTTTAAAACTCCACAATTTTATCTAAATAGCTGGGCGAGTCGAAATGCCCTCGATACTGGGAGGACGGCACGGCGCAGTACGAGCACATAGGAGTGCAGTACGAGGAGAGCGAGTCCTGCCCCTACTACACCAGGCGGCAGTTCAGGGTCACCAACAACAAGGTAAAACACACTAGTCTCTCATCGCAGACCAGTAGTTTGACTCTCATCGCAGGCCAGTAGCTTGTCCCTCATCGCAGGCCAGTAGCTCGTCTTTAATCACAGCCCAGTAGATTGTCTGTCATCGCAGGCCAGTAGCTTGTCTCTCATGGCAGGCCAGTAAACTGACTCTCATCACAGGCTAGTAGTTTATCTCTCATCCTAGGCCAGTAGCTTGTCTCTCATCGCAGACTAGCAGTTGGTTTCAGGGGTCAAGCACATACTTGTCTCATTGGGTAAAAAATGTTTTATATTGTATGTATATGTTAATGAAATGTGTTGTTGTGTGTGTGCGTGCAGAGCGGCGACGTGTCGTCGGTGCGGCAGCTGCAGTACCACGGCTGGCCGACGGCGCCGGGGCACGTGCCCGAGGTGACGCGCGGGCTGGCCGAGCTGGCCGACGCCGCCGCCCCCGCCCCCGCCCTCGAGCCGTGTCCCGCCCTGTCCCCCGCCGCCGCGCCGCACCGGCCCATGCTCATACACTGCCAGTGAGTATACCGGCTGCCACCATACTATATACACTTGAATAATTACTCATATTTTAAAAAAATATATTTTTAAGTAATTGTCAATTGCTGTGCCAAGGTTTATAGTGATGTTTTATTTTTCAACGTAAAATTTGTGTGCACCCTATAAAATGCGAATAAATTATTGAGTATACTTAAGTGACGTAATCTCATCTTATTGGTGCACTTCAACCCAGTGAGATCTTTTGTGGCTATAAAGTAACAATAAAATATATGTATTGTTGTTGCTGTATATTATTATTATAATACGAGCGGCGGGTGCGTGTGCGCAGGTACGGCACGGAGCGCGCGCCGCTGTTCGCGGCGCTGTGCGTGCTGATCGCGCAGCTGCGCACGGAGCGCCGCGTGGACGTCAACGCCGTCGCGCGCAAGGTGCGCGACCAGCGCGCGCGCACCGTCGACACCTTCGTACGTATACACCGCACACCGCACATCGCACACACAGAGACAGACAGCACGCGCAGAGGAGAGAGAGAAGCAGACAGACACACAGACAGACAGACACACACACACACACACACACACACACACACGGATAGAGAGAGAGACAGACACGCATACACACACAGCACGCGCAGAGAGAGAGAGACGCAGATGGACACATGTATACACTTAAATACACATTTTTACTTTTATAAAGACGATTTTTGATCTCTTAACATATTTTTTATAATTATCTGCATTAAACAATACTGTATTTCATCAATAATTTATCCCCATGTGTGAATTTGAGTGGGTTACGTATTTTTTTGAGGCCCAATTGCACGTTCTTGGGTTAGCCGAATAAATCTGACAGTTATTGTACTGATGACTGTCAGATTTATTCGGTTAACCCAGTGTTAGTGGCTAACCCGAGAACGTGCAATTGGGTCTAAACCCCCTTTATTACAGGCTCAATAAATAGGAATAATAAGTTTTTGTAATTGTAACCAAGGGTGTGCATTTCATATAGGCAGAATGGTATAAATGTATGGAATGCCTACCCTGACGTAGTACATGCGCGACCCTCACTGCACGCGCCTGATTTGTAACCACCCTTAATTACGTTCACCCGCCAACTATAGCTAAATAAGCTATAAGTATTGAAGCTCTAATTATTAATCGAATTGTCCATATAATGTTTATCTAATGATCATATATTTTTTTTACAGTTGCAATACGAATTCCTCCACCGTGCCATACTCAACTACGCGGAGCTCCACAACCTGCTGGAAGACAGTTAAACACCCGCGTAAGCTTTTAACATATTATCACAGAACCCAAAAAGCAATGTATTGTGAACTTTACGGCCGTAGATGTAAGGCCCCGATTCCCTTATAGGGGAATGTGTGAAGCTATAGCTCAAAATGTTTATCGAATGTGAAATATTCTACTCAATGTAGAATCAGCCTAAACTATTTAGTTTTTAGTGTATTTTTTTTAAATTAATCTCTCGACTGTCGCCGGAAGTATTTTTTGAGGCATTTTTTTTTTTTTCGAGTCAGTTTTAGAGCGTTTTAAAATGTAACATTACGTTTAAATCTGTTTAGTATAGTAAAACTAGCGTTTGTCTGCGACTTCGTCCACGTAGAATAGTTTCTGATCCGCATATGCTCACTTCAAATATGGCAAGGTTTCAACTTTGGACCCCAATTTTTAGAAAAATAGTTTCTTAGCGCTCCCCTACGTTATAAAGGAACCCATGTGCTTCTCCTTTTATATATATAGATGAAGTCAAGTTTTAGTTTTGTAGTTATATTCATTTTGAACGCTCTAAAATTGTTTATGTTTTCTTACATAGACTTGCTCATTTTTTTTAAGTCCACTGTACTAATAAACTATATTTTCTGAGAACCTATTTTACTACCATCAACAATTTGCATTTATATAGCAAATGGAGACAAACAAATGTCTATGTGTCACCTGTCAGTAATATTCGACAATTGTCACTTACCCGATTGATAATTTATATATCTATATAGCTAGTTAACTATTGGGAAGTTGTGAAATAGGCTTCTTAATGTAAAAATGTCTAGGTTTGTTTGTATCTCACTTTTTTTTTAAACTTACCTCTTAGATAGGATATTCAAAACGTAATCGCTTTTTGGCATTTCTTTATATATATTTTTTTTTACATTTCCGCGTTATAGTTTATTGGACTCTAGTAGATCTGTAATTTCTCTATGATTAAGAATTTATAAGCTTTTCGGTTTTTCAAATACCAAAAGCGGTATCTTGTCCAAAGAGAGGTGTGTGGGTGATGAAATACAGTTATGAAAATGTTAATAAAATTTGTATTTATTTTGGTAACAGACCAAAATACATTTTTTTTTGTTAACAGTCAACGCTGCGTATTTAAAAGCGTTGTCTGTGAATTTTAAATGGGTTTCGATCGAAAGAAGGTTTTAAGAAAACCTTTCGTTTTTTTTTTTATCTATTTTTAAAAACTAAAGCGAAGGACCCCAAGCACAAATTTTTAAAATAAAGGTGCGTGCATACTGTCCCCACGAGACTATAGAAAATTTTTACGAATCATAAAATACCTGTAAATAAATACTCAACAATTTAATAATAGCGGTTATATATAGAAAATTAATGATAACGAAGTAATTTGTAATTCCCTCAAGTGTGCACAATCCTGTTCCATGCAAATTTTTGAATGTTATTTACGTTTTTTTTTTTTATTGTTTTTTACACGGTAACGAGACTTGATTTTTGTCTTGCGACATTTATGACTGTCTAATGTATTTTTATGTAGGTGTAAGCTACGTAATTAGATTTTGTATGAGCTAAACGAAATATACAAATATGTTAATATTTTTTACCAAAATGTATGGATGGATTTCATATATCAACTGCGATTGAATGGGCGATGTGTTTAATTCGCTAGGCGCGCGTCGTGTAGAATGAGGTCCAGCTGTCATGTTCCACCAATGAGAGACGAGCTACTGTGGCCTGTGATTGGTGGAACATGACAGCTGGACCTCATTCGACACGACGTGCACCTAACGTATTAAGCATAGCCGCTCCCATTCGAAATATATGTCCAACTATAAAATAACGCACATTCAAGTAGTACGTATATAAAATGAAATATATATTACTTATAGTGATCAATACATGGATAGTATGTCACTTTACAAAATCGCAGTTGAGATTTTTCAAAGTACCGTTTATACTAAATACTAATTTAGCCAAGAAACGGCTATCGTATTTTTTTTACAAGCAATATATATGTTATTTATTTTGTAATAGGTGGGATTTTCCAGCGTTTGAGACGCAGTCGTTGTCATATCAGAATATATTTCAGAAAATTAATAAGAGGCAATAAAAAGTTAAATTATAGCCTGTTGCTGGTATGAATATTCAGTTTATACTTAACTAGCGACTCGCCCGTCTTCACACGGTTGCTATAAACCTTTTTCTTTAAGACGACAATGACGGCGTCTCAAACGCTCGAAGATCCGCTTAATTGACAAAAAATATGAATTGGCAACACTGTGCCTCTGTTCATCTTGTCTTTGAATATTGTAGCAGTGTTGCCATGTAATTTATTTAAAAAATTTCACGTTTAACGAGACTTTATCGGCTTTTAATTAGTGTTTAATTTTCATTGTCGCTATTTAAAAAATGGGAATGATATACCATTGTAAAGTGTTTTATTTAAGTTATTGGTTTAGTACAAACGGTAACTAAGAGCGGTATTACATTCAATTTCAACGGATCTAGGAAAGGTGGGGTAAAACAAAAAAACATTTTATATCACTTTTTAAGGGTTTTTTGAAATTGAATCGAGTAAAATGAAGAGATCCATCTAATATTGTAAGAGGGCTTGCGCGCTATTCCTTTAGTTTTAAGGTTGATTGAGGCTCACGGGCTTAGTTCCTCTTATTTTTTTTTTATTAACAATAATATGGTCCACTAAAACATTGGAATAAAATAACTATAAAGGTTATATTATCGCCTGTCTAACAGTGGCGATTTTAGTGTTAGATAGTCTCGTCAGCGTGAGAATATGGGCGCTGTTAAATTTTCGAGACGTCAACCTAAAAAATAATACGCGATTTAAATCTGTTTTACTTTTATTCCAATGTGCAATAACCGCAAAAGCGTCAGAAATTATTATATATGGTTAACTAAATTTTTTTTTTTATTGTGACGATGTGAAAAGTTGTTACCTTTCGGGCGCGTGCAGTAGATAGTGAGGCGAAGGTAGGCACTTTATACATTATCATTGAGCCTATATGAAATGCACGCCTCTTTCCTAGATTTATTGTACGCAATAGAAAGGAAATTAAGAATATTATCTTAAATATCTTAAAAAAATAGTCATCAAAATAACTTTTAATTATTGTGATGTTTTACCTTTTTTTTTTTACACCTTACGTCTTCAATCGATCTCTTTACTGTGTTCAAGGATTTTATCAAAAAACCACGACCTTCATTTTACAAAGTGTTAGATTATGTATTTAAATTATTATACTTAGGCCCTTTGTTCTGGACCCACCCCCTTTTTTTTTTTTGGAATGAGCCAAGTCCTCGGTGCGACTGAACATGTGTGTTTTCTAGCTTTTTGTATCTGTATCTATATAAAAACGTAGGAATGTTACGACTTTTTTATAAAAACCGTAGCGTAAGTTAGGTTAGAAAAAAAATCAGACAGTGTGTGTCGCGAGAAATAAGTTGCAAGTATTTTTATCAACAATATAGCCTAAATTTTTAATCTTGCTAAAGAAAAAATGGCAGCCGCCGGTAAAATAATATTAAAATTAATAAAAAATAAATTGTATTATAGCACTCGTAGGAACCCCCGCTATAAATATATTTAGAAATAAAAATAAATATTAAAAAAAAAATACCAAACTTTGCACTTGTTTCTCGCGACGCAATTCCGACAAACTCCTATTGGAGTGCAAATTTGGATTTTAACGGTAATATAAATGGAACTCGGGCTGACCGCTTGTGTAGTAGTTATTGCGCATTTATAAAATTGAATTTTTGAACCAAACAATCATGTTATCCCTACTAATATTACTTATAATTGTAACTGTCTGTTACGCTTTCACGTCTTAACCACTTCGAGATAGTTGGGAGTCCCGTAGTGATAGTTTTTTTTTATAGAAATCATCCCTAAAGGGAATGAAAAAGAGGGTAGATATATGTATAGGGAATTCATATTTTCAGAAAAAAAATCCATGAAATTTGCTACGAAGATATTTTGAGCCAAGGGTTTTTTTTGTAAATCGTCTGTTAAGGGTTGAAAAGGGGGGGTAGATATTTGTAACAAATATTAGCTGATTTTTATAAAGGGCTTTTACTAGCTAAACCAATTTACTCCATACCGAGTTTTTTGAGATTTTTATTCCAAATCGTTCATTCGTCCTTGAGTTTTAGCGAGACAAACGACAGCTATTCATTTATATATTACAAACAGATTGACAGACATTGTTTGGTTCAAAAATTACTATAGGAAACGAATATTTTGGCCTGTATAATGGGGAAGTTTTTTAATAATATTTACCTTTTAATATGTTTAATTCGATTTGGACTAGTCAACGTCCCTTGCTCTCTCAAAATATAGCATTTATTTTGTATTTATTCGTAAATAATTATTATGAAACGGTATTTTTTTTTTTTTACAACATCTCACAGGTGTATTACTCGATCTGATTTCAAAGGATATTTAGTCTTAAATAGTCATGAAGATTATTATTTTTTCTTTGTCCTTCAAGTAGTTTACCAAAAATGACTTAACGTGTTTTTTCTTTTGTCAACCAAACAAAAAATGACAAAGATTCACGCTTCTAAAGTTCAGGAGTGGAGATTCGTGACGTCACGTTATGGTACAATTTGTACATTAACGCGACGTCACAAACTGCCATTACCGAACTTATGACGCGCTTATCTTTGTCATTTAATTTTATTGTTCGATTGAGAATAAGAAATACGTATCCAATGACTTTTGATGATCTAACTGACGGACTAAGAATTTCGTCATCCCTATTTTGGGTTCCTAGTGAAATACAGGTATTTCACACTTATACCCTTTTTCACTTGAACTTAAGATCCTTTTGAAATAGTGTCGTTTAATATTCTTATAAGACCAGTGCCATATGTTTATTTAACAAATTAATACATATTAAAAGGTAAATAAAAACTACTATAATATGCTTCAAGTGTAAATATAATGCTAAGTCCAGTATCGACGTGCCCCTTACTTTACGTATTTTTATTTAATTTTTGTACCTAAACATTTGCGGTTGCAAAACCGAGATTAATTTTTATTGTGTTTTATTTTTGTAAATATAATAATGCAGGTCATGTAACAATATTTTTGAAAATATACCATTATTTAGAATATGAATGTTTTATTGAAAAACGAACGAACCTGTGTACGTGAGATGTGTTAAGAAAAAGATAATATTTGAACTTAAAACTATTTAATTTCTAAATGATATAAATTGCCTTATATTTAGCTTGGATTACTCCCTGCCATCTCTATCATCAGCTCTGTCAAGTCATCGCTGATTTTGACGTGCACCAGAGGCGGTTCTGAAACAAAGATCCCAAATAAAAAAAAATCTAAACCACTGAAATAATTGCTGAAGAAAGGTCCTAAAACAACATCTCGATTGATCGAAGAAATAAGACCGCATAATTTATTACAGAATTTTTAATTTTGTTTTTGATCTGTGGATTCAAAAAAGATTTTTCTGAATCCTGCATGTACCTAATTAAAACAACATAATGAGTTGATAATTAAGGAAAAAAGACTTACATTTTTAAATTAACTTACATAAATATTCATTAAGTATAAAAAAAATGCATCTACTACTAAATCATATAAAATATGAAAAAAAAAATGTAGATACGTCTTTTTTCCTCATGACGGCAGCATTATAGATTCACATAGAGAAATCGTCACACATAAATTTGAATTCAGTGTCACATTTCAAGTCACTAACTAAATCAGCGATATACCTTCGATACTGTAAGGCTGTTCAGCTTTAACTTCGAGCAGACCATCCTCGTTCACATCAGCAAACACCACCTCCGGAACAGCTCGGTCACTCTCACACGGTTCACCGTAACCAATCGTCCCGTCCATCCGTATCCTCTTTATAGTCTTCTTTATCTCCTCTCCCATTCTCTTCTTACTCAACAACAGCGGGTTCCGTTTCTCTGTCTCCGGTAAGTTCAAAACTCTTGTCACCTCATCGCGGATGGTTTTCTTCACTTCAGCGGACAAACTGGCTGCGTTTGGGTTCTGCACATATTTTGTGATCGGTTCATCATCACTACTGTCGCTTACTAATGTTGTTCTGCCATCATCTGAGGTTGGTGTAAGGTGCCTCGCTTTAAAAAATTTGCGCCAGTTTTGTACTAAATTGTCTGCTAATTTCTGAGAACATAAAAATTTATATATTTATATAATTTTTATTCAACAAGAGAAATATCAATTAAGAAAAAGTTTTATTTTAAGCTGTTACATATTCTTACAGTAGGTACCTAAGATTTCAAAAGCTTCTGCTATTTAAATTATATGAACAATGAGGGTAGTTAGGTTCCAGTGTCAACACAAAGGAAGGTTAAGGAGGCAATTTTAAATAAGAGAAACCTTTGAAAAAGTCTTAATATTCCACCATTCTTTTAATTTGATTATGGCCCTCATTATAAGTCATATGGCAGATAATATTGTTTTAAAAATTAATTTAATACTTTCTTACAAATGGCAGAGAACTAGCAGCTATAAATAGGATAGGATATAGACAGCTATAATATATTTGCTTCATATTTCTCTGTTTGCCGGAACAACGTGACATATCGAATTACTTCATTTTAGACTCTTAAGTCTGCACATTTAAATTTGAATTCACGCGGTAGCCTTTCAATATGTCACAGTATTCGGCGCAAAAGTGTGATTAGTTAGTTGTTAACTATTATTTCTAATAACTTACATATTTGACAGGCTTGGGCATCCGCAGCAGGTAATGTTCAGGGTGTGTCTCCCGCATCTCGCACTTCTGACAGAGATCGTAGTCCTCGCATGTAACGCACTTGTAACGGAATCCAACAATCTGACAGTTGCAATTGTTGCACACTATACCCAAGTGTTTCTGCAACTCAATACCTGAAATTATCACAATAGATTTGCGTTATATTATATATAAAATTATTCAATTTAACATTCTGGACTTAAAGATAAAATAAGATAAGTATTTTGTTTACATTCTAACAGTGGCAGTTGTAATTGAAGATTCTTAGAGTAGGCAGTATCTTAAGGTAAGTCAAAATACATAATACTAGATGTTAGCCCTGGCTTCACACGGATCATCTTTTTTTATAGCCTATGTCTCTCGGGAATAGTGTAGCTTCCCAACAGTGAAAGAATTTTTGAAATCGGTCCTGCCGTTCTGGAGCCTATTGAATCCAAACAAACAAACAAACCTTGCCTCTTTATAATATTAGTATAGATAAAACTATTTAACATAGATTATGATAGATTTAATAGATTAATTTTTACAAAAATCTCTAGCAGATGCAAATGATTTCAGGTAAAATCTCATATTGTCCCTAACAATACCGCTCAAATCATTTTCGTTGCCAAGTTAAAATGCTTAAGTCAGTTAGCGTTGCTACATTATTCATTTTCAGCAATTGATGACTTCAGCAGTATTGTTAACTAAGTGACGATATTGCAATATGGTACAATATTGTACTGGTGAGGGAATTGCAGTGTACATTGCTGCATCATTAGCAGTGAAAGAGTTAAATATGAATATTACCATCATTTAAAGATCCAGGCAAGTACAATGTTGGCACAGCGTCGTCACACAAGTGTTTATTTTTTATGCTGGACGGCCTGAAGTGTCGGGAACAAAACCGATGCGCAACATAAACTTTATCTTGATCTTTCTGAATCAAATCTTCTCTACCGGCTGCTTTCAGCCATACTATCTGTCTGGAAACAACGAGGTGTTATTTAATAATATTTAATCAGGCCAATAGGTATAACACAAGACAATTGCCGGTGATAAAATACAAATATTATGTTTACACTATAAACTCGAAAGGAATCTACGCCGGTTAGCTTCTTATTGACAAGATAGGTAAGTACATTACATTTTTAATTGTCACTTATCTCCTGGCCTGGAATTTAACTTAATGATGCCCAAATTATGTCTTTATTTTCTTATTGAGATAAGTGTTACCTTTTCAATTCTTTCGGCAAACCATAATAATTTAAGTGTTTGTTTTGTTTACTGTTTCGGCCGCAGCCTTGTACACAACAATAGTTCACCATGATAAATTTTCATACAATGCTGTGTATCAAGAAGTTAATTCATAATAAATAATGCCTATTTTATTTTTGTTTATATGCTGCAGTCAAAATTTGACACTCGTTGACAGTTTCTTTTATTTGACAGCATTTTTTTTTTAGTGTGGCCATACAATATATTTGAATTCGCTGTAAAAACCGTGCTATTATTATTGAAATATTTTATAATTTACGTACCGAAGTTTCATGCAGAGAAATGAATATTTTATAAATAATTAACTTGTGACAACTCACACTAATTGAACTAATCCCAAACTTAATTTTTCTACAAACAAATATAAGTAAAAGCAGTGACATCTAGTGTCGAGTAGCGAAACTAAAAGACTATTCAGTGACCCCTGGTTCAACCCATTTCGAAACTCCCCAACATAAACAAACGAACGAGCGTTCGAGTCGCTTCGAGAAAATTCGATCAAAGAACGATATGATAACGGGTACAATGAACAACGTCGCCGCACCGAACTTACTAGAATATTCGCGACCTACCGTAACGATTTTTATATTTTTATTGTTTTTAGTATTATTTTTGTAATTTATTTATTACTTTTATAATTGGAATGAATAAGTAGGTATACTTACTTAACTAATTTATGAATATTATGTTTTAGAGGCTGGAAATAATTTCAACCCTAAAATGCGATGTAATGTTTTTATACACAAGTTTATTCTTTTCCCTTTAGTTAAGGCCTCAGGACTTATGTAATGCATAATTCTTTTACATGTTTAAAATAGTTATATTAAGAAATAATCATGACTGATAAATTTAGATAGCTATTGAAAAAGTTTTGCTTGCTCGAAAAGAGTAATCTGCTGCAGTTACGTAGGGAGTTTAAAAAAAAAACTTTATAATACCTACCTAAGTACGTCTACATAGGTATTTAGGTTATTTTTAAAAAAGTATAATAATTATTGTGTTACATTAAATTAAGTAGGTACTAGGGTCAACTCTTTTGTTTAAATCTATATATTTTAACATGTATATTAACACCTACATAATAATAATCTGGGTTTCATATATTTAACTACCTGCCTACAAACTAGATTAATACGGTTAAAAATAATAATAGTGTTTATCTAACGTATTTTTTATTTTAAAAAAAACTATTTATTTTTTAATATAAGGGGTAGTATTAACGTTACGTTTTTTATAAATACCCTTCACAATCGAGTATTGCAATCTGTTACAAGTTTCGTAGCTACTCGCATATTATTTAAATATTAATACAAAAAGTTTTATTTAGAAATGAATTTAAAAGGCCGCAAAAAGGAGAAGAGTGCGTTAATTACCTGGCAACCGGTATTAGGTAAGTCTTAATCATTAATTATGTTTAAAATAGTCTTATTTGCTAAAAAGCAATGTCTAATATAAGTTTTAAGTACATAAACTTTGATTGTCAGCCGCATAATTATTTATTTTTTAAAGCATTCTCAATGAATCGCTGGTCCTATTCATATTTTACGTAGCACTTATTTTTTCCAAATATCCTCATTTTCAAAACTTTCCAGGACTTCCACTAATATTCCAAAACCCAATTTAGCCAAATCTGTCTTGCAATTCTCGAAACTACCGAGTTACATTATAGATAATAATATGTTTAAAAAAAAATAACTTAGGTAAATGCTTGCAGTGACCAGCTGAGTCGTAGAATATTCCGTTACACTAAAAATAAGAATTTATGAATGCATACAATTGCAGGTAGGCAGTAACAGCTGTGGTTTTAATATACCTGAATGTTACAATTAAAACTTTCTTTGTTATATTTAAAAAAAAAACCGTTATAAATAATATTAGTTTTGTATTTTTCAAAGGCAAGCCCACAAAGTAGTTTATAAGTTATTTTATATAAGGTAAATATCCATAAATACCTGACTAAAAAAATATATGTAGGGACTTAATTACGTAGGTAAGTACCTACCTACCTGATCATTTTACCCTACACCTTAAATAGGTAGGTACTTAATATAGGTAAGTACTATTTTTCATTCAGTAACCGCGAAGGCATCAGAAATTATCAGTGAGTTCCTTGTTTTGCAAATTTATAAATACGTAACTTATCTAATTAATAACATATTTGATATATTAATAAAAGCAAAACGCAAGAACAAAGCGAAAATTAGCTTTCATATGTAACATTGCTCAATATTGAAAAACCGAGCCTTTCAAAATACACACCCGTTTTACAAAAGTCAGAACAGAATATTCTACACAAAAGCCAGTATCGATCAAATCCTCAAATTTCTAGAGAAAGGTAGAATGTACTAGAACACTCGCCGGGTGCACTCACGCACAATAAACAGCTGTTTCCACGCACACAAACACAGCAGTCGTATCGTCACGTTCGCGAACATTCTACTCCTCGCTAGATGTCGTCCCGCACCGTATATAAACGCGCCGGCCGGCGAACCGGCATGTCATTCGAAAGAAGCAACACAAGCGAAAACAATTGGGTGCAACGCACTGCGATCTCAACACAAACCAAGAAGTATTCTACTATCAACGCCAAAAATGTCTCTGCTACCATTCATCCTGGGCTACGAACACCCTCACCGCCTGATCGACCAGGACTTCGGCTTGGCGCTGACCCCGGACGACCTTCTATCGGCTTCGGTGTCCCCGCTGCTGTCCCGGGACTACTACAGACCCTGGAGGCAGCTGGCGGCGGCCGCGAGAGACGTCGGTTCCACCATCAAGTCTGATAAAGATAAGTTCCAAGTAAATTTGGACGTCCAGCACTTCGCCCCGGAAGAGATATCTGTGAAGACGGCTGATGGGTACGTGGTGATTGAGGGAAAACATGAGGAGAAGAAGGACGAGCATGGTTACATCTCCCGCCAGTTCACCAGGCGGTACGCTCTGCCTGAAGGCTGCAATCCTGAGACTGTTGAATCCAGGCTTTCTTCTGATGGTGTCCTGTCGGTAGTGGCTCCTCGCGTCGCTCCAGCTCTCAAGAACGAGCGCCCAGTACCCATCTCTCAAACTGGCCCCGTCAGAAAGGAAATCAAGGATCAGACCTCCCAACCCAACGGAGCACAAAAGTAATTTTTATTTGTATCTGTGATACCCACCTTTGAAACTTAAGCGGCGAAATATTCCTATTGGTTTACTCATTTTATCTATTTTGTTTGAGAATAAGACTGAGTCATGTAAAAGTATTAAAGTTATTTATATTTAAATAAATCCTTGCTTTAAATGTATTTATGGTGTTTTATTAATTTCAAATTATTTCGCTAAATACCCTCAGATTGGTTACTTTTTAAGTCCTTGGTCATTTGAGTACATGCACAGTTGTTTATTTTATAAGATATATACATAATTATAATTAAAAACTTAGGAATAGTAGATGAATATTCTACCTCCTAGTAGGTAGATAATTAAAATTTTCCGAAACATACTGTGTAAGTACTATGAACTTCGCAAGAAACTTATAGTTAACATCTTTGAAGTAGAAAGCAAATACCTAACAACAAGTTAAAAGCACTTCATTATACAAAAGCATTGAAAGTGTTAAAATATTTCATTCAATTTTTTTAAAAAGTTTCTTATATAGAACACAACATAATTTTCTGCCTTAATAATAAAAACAATTCTAAGTACCTAGTTAGATGTTTTAAAAATATTAATACCTACCTTATACCTACTAGTTTTATCAGACAAAGATAATATTAAACAGCCACGAAAATTAATTTCAATTTGGCAAATCTTTACTATTTTCTTAATACTGTACAAATAATTTTACAAAGCTAACAATTTCGCCTATCTTTATTATTATTTTACATAATACAGATCTAGGTAGGCACAAAGTAAAACGATCATAACGAATTAATTTCAAAAACCTTAGATATAATATTAGGTAGGTACTTTTATAATATTTGCTACACCCGATAGTAGGGTAGATAAACTTCTAAACAGAATGACTAAAAAGTATGTAGATCATGTTGAAGGTATTTTCAATTTGACTTTTTATTTCTACCCATTTATTACGTTTTTATATTTCTGTGATTATATTCAAACTGGGGAGGGTTTTCTAGAAACATCTGGAAGAGTCCAGTATTTGAGTAATTGCTTCATACATAAGTACCGAATTTATTTATTTTTGCTTACCTACCTATGTTAAGATTATAATTTCTGTTGCCTTCGCGGTTATTATACATTGGAATGAAACAACTGTAGACGGATTTAACTCGTGTTTTATTTTATTGGCTGCCGTCTCGGAGCCTTTACAGATTCCATAATCATAGCACGACTGAGCTGACAATAGTCTTATGCTAAAGTGATTAATATAATATGTTAAGATTTTTACAGTGCAAATATTAATATTACTAACTTTTGCCAGCGACATCGTCCACGCACTTTTAACCCCGTTACGGGATGAATTTAAAAAAAATACGTAGATCTAAAACAAGTGGCGCCACTTTCAATCGAATAGTTGTTTGTTATTTTTTTTTTTTAATTTATCATCTATATACTTACCTAATATTATAATACCTAATATGATTTTAAGTATGTACAGATATAAGTATTCCAATTGATTCGATATTATGTTGAATTGCATGGTTGCATTTTATCATTGTACCTAGTGCATTGACCGATACATGGAAGTAGTCAGACACTCATAATATATACATTTCTCTGTAAGCTTACGCTTAGTGTAAGTTGAAAGTCACAGAAAACATTACTAAGTACTCACCTATCTAAAAATAGTGGTTAATAAAGTTAACGCCGCTAGAGGCGCTAGGTACTCAATATTCCGTTTAAATAACCTTAATGTTTAACTTGTACAACTCTTACATTTTTTTGCATATAGCACACCTAGAGCTAAAAGGGCTAACTCAAAAAAAAAAATTTATAGGAAAGACCAAGACCTGATTAGTATAATATATTAAGGTTTTTGAGTTTGCTTCTTTAGATCTGGGTGTGCTTTCGTACCAATTGTTTTAATCTAGAACTTGTACTTTTCGATCTTAAGAGGCCCCCAGACGAGCTATACTTTTGGTGAAATATGTGGCTACAACATTGCCGACTATATCCCAGCAATACAAAAAACATTTTAATGCAGCATGTGGCTGGAAAATGTCTATCTCGGCAATATTTCCGTAGCAGTAATGGCTCATTATTTTGTCTTTACATGGGCTACATACATGGCTCGTATGGCTACAATGGCTGACGAACTCATACGCGTTGCAGCAGCTTACATTGTTTTAAAAGCAAAGTCGAAGCCAAAAAAACCAAGAAAAATGTGGATTCGACCTTATTTCAATAAGCGTGATACAGGGTACAAATGCACTTCATTGATGAAATCAATAATTTTTTCATTTGACCATGTACCAGTCATTTTGATCCGTATTTTAATTTATAACCTCAAACATTCACGCACCCGAACCAAACTAAACAAAAGCAAACAAACAATGAACATAGCTACGCTACTCGAACGAATCGCGGCAAACTTCACGTAGCATGAAAAAGGGACGCACTTATGCCGTATAGCGAGACAGCAATAAAAGTGGCTGAGAAATATTGCAGTATTTTCGATTGCGAAGCGATAGCTCCGGAAATATAGCTGAAACCCTAAACATTCATCGGCTACACTAAAAATATGTGACAATATATCCCGGCCATACTAAAAATATTGCGAGTGTTGCATAGTCTAGCCGTAAATGCTGGCTGATGCTGCCAGCCACACTATTGCAGCTATACATTTTTGTGAAAATATGGCCCGTCTAGGAGCCCCTAGGTTGTTAGTTTTTTTCTGATTTCAAAAACTTTTCATTTCTTTTCAACAACAAATGAAGTGATGATGAAAGCACAAAAATCATATCATTATCATTAGACAAATTATTTATAGAACTGTAAACACAAAATAACTGAACTTACTTAATTACTGAAAATTATACTGTACTTAAGACTTGTTTTTTATGATTACCTAGTTGTATTGTAAAAAAAAATATTTCATTTCTTCTTAAAGAGCATATCATGTAGCTACCAAAGTATATAAACCTAGGTAGCTAGGTATATAAAATAGTCTAGTGACTTGTATGAGTTGTATGCATAGGTAGCAACTACGAGTTTTTTGGGGAATAATAATAAAAAAAAAACAAAAATTAAAAAACAATCTGTAATTTATTGAGTCGAAGATCAGTCTTAGAAGCAAAATCACAATTTGTGACTCTTGACTAGCCAAACATTGGAACGCTCTATCAATTAAGGCTTCTTACAAGTATCCTTCTCACAAGTACCTTCGGCCTCTTTAGATTCCTTTCGAACTGGTCCCGTTTGAGTAATGGGGACTAACCTCTCCCCTCTTTCTTCGAGAACTTTTCGAGGGGCACTGACAGTTAACACGCCGTCACTTGACAATTGCGAGATGACAGCTTCTGTCTCCACTCCTTCAGGCAGTGCGTACCTCCGAACAAACTGACGAGACACGAAGCCGTGCTGGTCCTCCTTCTCCTCATGCTTGCCTTCTACAACGACGTACCCATCAGCAGTTTTAACAGTGATCTCTTCAGGTGAAAAATGCTGCACATCCAAGTTAATTTGGAATTTATCTTTGTCACTCTTGATGGTCGAGCCGACGTCCCTCGTCAGGGCGGCCCAGTGTCTCCAGGGTCTGTAGTAATCACGGAACATGTTGAAGGGCGTCATCATGCTCGTCAAGAAGTCGTCAGGGTGGAACATCAAGCCGAAATCTTGCTCCATTAGTCGGTTGCGTTGTTCTGGGCATTTTTCGTCCGCTGCCGCAAATTGTCTCGCCCCGATACCGAAAAATATCAGAACGATTGGTAGAAGATAGGATGTTGTAGTAGAGGACTTCATTTTTTGGGTTTTTTTGGTTTAAATGCAGAGATGCACTCCGTAGTATTCGCTTCACAAAATGACATGAAGGCCGCGGTCGTCGTGTGTTTATATACCGAGGCCGACATCTAGCGGCGGGTAGCGGGTAGAAAGTTCTAGCGCGTTCTGACGTGGTCTGTCTACAAGCGAGACACGTTGGTTTGTTTATGTTTTTTTATCACGCCTTTGTACCTGTAAGGCTTATCACTGCAATTATTAGTGAAGTTAAGTAATCGTGAGGCAATTGTTGTAAATATTTTCGTCATACTTTGGTATGAAAAATGTATGATGTCAAATTCGTGCTAACTGTAAATAAGTAAAACACAGAAAATATAATTTAAACACATATTTAGCAGGATACAAAGAAAGACATTTTTAAAACTGTAAAATAATATTTTATTATTAACTTTTTTAAATATAAAACAATAACTAACTGTTCATAATAAGCGTATTTTCTTCATTCTTAGATACCTCAGGCTTCCTAATTTTCGGGCTTTTCCCTCTAAAATAATCACCAATATCATGCAAAGTACGGTCTTTAGTTTCCGGCAACTCGAAATAAAGATACGTCAAACTGGCCACCATGACACCACCGAACACCAAAAACATGCCATGGGTTCCGCAGCTCTTCTCCAAAATCGGCATGATCCCTATAGCGACCCCCGTGCCTAACGACCCCAAAACCCCGTCAATAACAGAACCAACTGCTCTGTATTCTAGCGGAAATAATTCTCCCATTAATATATAGGACACAGAGAACGCTCCCATATTTACAATACAGTAATAAAGAGCGAATGTGACTAAGTTGCACCACGTCAAAATAGTATTACTGGAAACTGTACGTGCGTAGAGAAGGCCCGCAGAAAGCGCTAGTAACGCCGAACCTAAATAACCGGTGCTGAAAAGCAACCGCCTTCTGCTCATCACTCTTAAGAAGTATATGGTGAACAGAGAAGCAATTAACCCTATAACGTCCACTACAACCGTATAGAGGAATCCTTTAGTATTATCTCCACTTAGTTGAGAAGCTAACTGGATAGAATATGAAGGAATGTACTGACGGCCGCCCATAGTTGGAACTAGCACAGCGCAGAAAAGCAGTGACACCGGTTTCCAGAGCACACGTGATTTCATGTTCTTTAATATGCTTTTTTTTTGTGCTGCGTTGAATTCTTGTCTGTTTCTTTCTGCTTCTATTAACTGGCGGATCTCTTTCGCGCCCTCCGGAGTGCGTCCTCTTATATCAAAAAACACTTTTTCGGCACGTTCAAATTTTCCTCTTGACGCTAGCCATTCTGGCGTATCTGGCCAGTAGAAAGTTATAAACAGAGCTAGTGTAGACGGAATAGCACCGATCAGAGCTAAATCTCTCCAATTTACAGTTCCTCCTGCTATATGAATGATGGCAACACCAAGTGTATTGGCTATAGGCTTCATGTTGAGCAAAATAGATCTCATTTTTGGTGATGATAATTCTCCAATGCAGACGCTTATGAAATAAGGTAGTCCTACCACCAGGCCTTGTAGAAATCTTGCTGCGATTAGTAGATATATTGAGTTGTTGCTGAAGTAGGCCAGGATCCAGCCGCAGACGATGGGTGTGGTCATGCAGATATTGGCGACCTTCCTTCCGTATACATGCATGAGCGGACCCAGCAGGATGACCGGGATTAATCCTGATAGACCCGGAACGGATGCTACGAAAACAAAAACAATTTTGTAAACGAGTGTCCAGCAATAACCTCTTTTTTCTACTCTTGTCTTTGTACAAAAATAAAATTATAATTAAAAACTAATGGTATTGAACCAAGAATATTGATCGAATTTCGATTGATAGATCGTAATATCTTATCGAGTACAAGTTTTATAAGCGTCTAACAAATAACCCTAATTAAGTACCATAAACATGCATACATCTACACTTTAATGTTTGCCTGTTTATATAAACACATACATTAAAGCATGTTTGTTGAATGATAGCGTTCTTGAGTTTTTTTTATTGTTATTTCTTCTTCTTCTATTTTTGTTGTTATAGCGGCACCAGAAATACCTATGTCCGTGAAAATTTCAACTGGCTAACTATCGCGGTTTATGAGATACAGCCTGGCAACAGGTACATGGACGGACAGACAGTTTTTTGTTTTTAATATTCGATTGAGAAGTGTGTCAAACTTGGTTATATCCCTACTAATCCCTACTAATATTATAAATGCGAAAGTAACTCTGTCTGTCTGTTACGCTTTCACGCTAAAACTACTGGACCGATTTAAATGAAATAAGGTACAAAGAAAGTCTGGAGTCTGAGAAAGGACATAGGCTACTTTATAACCGACTGCAAAAAAAGGAGGAGTTCCACGCGGACGAAGTCGCGGGTAGAAGCTAGTTACAATATAATTAGCTTACCAATTAATGTCGTGATGCGATCAGTTATTTGGTTTCCTATTCCAAAAGTGGATTCCTTTTTAAGAGCTGGTATGAGGGTGCCAGGATATGCGATCACCATGCCGTGGCACACCATGTTCAGAATCACTCCAAGTGAATAAAATGCCTGTATGAAATTTGAGTTTCTACAATACAAAGTTTGAACCAAAAACACTTAAAATTACCTATAGTAAAACAATGCAAAAAGAAGAAGGAAGAAAAGGCAAAAATATATATAAAATTTTCAAAATATCAGCAAATAAGAAAAACGTGAGTTAAATCCGTTATAGTTAGGTAGTTTAATTGTAATTTAATGTTTTTAAGTTATTCTGATATTCCGGGCGCAAAATAACAAAGGAAAGATCATAAAAATCGGATAGTCGTTCAAGAAAAACTAACTGTTATGTCATGTAAACGTTTATAAAAATAAATAAATAAATCAATAAATAAAGAGTTATAAATATGTATCTAACCCAACTTTGTTTTATTTATATCATTAAGAATGTCAATTTATATTTTATTCACCTTTATAATATTAGTGTAAAAAATTATACTGAAACTGACCTGTTTTATTTTTGGATCCGAAAACATTTTTCAAAAAAAAATCCTTTAACAGCAAAACACTAACAAGGAAAAATAAATCAATACTGACTTTATTAAGACGACTAGCTTAGAGTCACTACAAGAAACTAATACGGTAATTTAAATTGTATCTTTATTTTACACCCACTCGATTGGCAGAAACCGTTTAAAATTATATGTCCCACGTCGCACCTGTGTCATTATTATACAAATGAGAGACATTTTCTTATTTCATTTACACTATATTTTAGCGGCTCCATGATTTTTTACATAGGTACATATAAAACATTTTTTATAGTACAATGATTTAACATCAATATCAATACATAGTATAAAACAAAGTCGCTTTCGCTGTATGTCCGTATGTATGCTTAGATCTTTAAAACTACGCTACGGATTTTGATGCGGTTTTTTTTAATAGATAGAGTGATTCTTAAGGAAGGTTTATAGCCCCCGTGTGAAGCCGGGGCGGGTCGCTAGTGTTAAATAAAAAATATATCTAACCACTAATTCGCAGGCTTTGATACTTCCCATTTGGAAGCTTGCCTATTCCGGTAAAAAAGAATTGGGGAATAAATTACTCTGAGATTATAATTTCCGATGATATCGGGGCATCATTTTATATATTTTTTTTTACAGCTACAACTATTTAAAAAGCATATAATTATTTATTTATTCTTTATTGCACAAAAAAACTATGTACCTAAATACAAAATGCTTTTGTACATTACTATATAATATGATTATTAATATGTATACATCGATATTTATCCGCTGAGTCGAGCAAAAACAAGCGGCACCATCCTTTTCTCGAAACAATTCAGGCTATTTTCAACCCTATAATAATTACATCGACGTTTTAACTATTATTTTATCTTTAGCGTTAGACTATTGTCAGCTCAGTCGTTGCTACGATTATGGAAACTGTAAAGAATCCGAAACGTCAGCTAATAAAATAAAATAAAAATACGCGAGTTAAATCCGTTAATAGTTGTTTCATTCCAATGTGTAATAACCGCGAAGGCATCAGAAATTATTATTATTTTATCGATATGGTACCGACACTACCTTAACAAGTTATTTATTACCTATGTTTATTACTCAACTCGCCACTTTGATTAATATAACTTATAATTTGCATACCTAGATCTAAAGGGAGCTAACTCAAAAATATTTTTTTGTGTGTATATGTCCATGTGCAATGAAGAAGTTTTCTGTATAGATTTATGTTTTTTGCATGAAGCTAGAAGAGTTAGATTGGAATAAAACAACTTTAGACGGATTTAACTCGCGTATTTTATTTTATTGGCTGACGTTTCGGAGCCTTTACAGATTCCATAATCGTAGCACGACTAAGCTGACAATAGTCTTATGCTAAAGAAGCAGAAGCTTAAATCTGTTTTATTGGTTGGTAGGTTTTGCTGTAAGGAATTCGATGTTGTACATAACTCGAACCTTTAGGTTTTTGAGTTAGCTCCCTTTAGATCTAGGTGTGCCAATTTTCCAATTCAAATTAAATGATATCATGACTAGCTATAGTGTTAGTGTAATGCAAACACTAGGCTCTTAAAGACATACATATTAATTTATTAACCAGCCACACTTATACATTATTCAAAACACATCTATACTAATATTATAAAGAGGAAAGATTTGTATTTTTGTAATAAATAGGCTCCGAAACTACTGGACCGATTTCAAAAATTCTTTCACCTTTGGAAAGCTACATTATCCCAGAGTAACATAGGCTATATAATATCACGCTAGGTCTTATAGTTGCGGAGCAGTAACCGAAAATGTTTCAAAAACGGGGGAAAAGTATCGTTTCTGAGGCCTTAAAAAAATCTTAAGTCCCCCCGAGCGAAGCCGGGACGGGCCGCTAGTCTATTATATAAAAATAGGTCGGTTTTCCTTCCTGACGCTATAACTCCAGAACGCAAGAACCGATTTGGCTAATTTTGGTCTTGAATTATTCGTGGAAGTCCAGGGAAGGTTTGTAAGTAGAGAAAATTTAAAAAACATCTTGAAAAAGTGTAAAATCAACATCTTTCTACACTCCCATATAGGTACAAAGGGATTGACGGTAAGTGACAGAAGACTTTGACAGATCTTTGACGAAACAATCGGACGGGCAGGACGACGTCTGCCGGGACCGCTAGTTATTATTAAAAGTTTAAAACCATATTGTCGTTAAGCTGTTAGATGAATAAACCTATTCGTGTTTCGGAACGCTCTTTGTGTTTTTATCTGTGTTTTTTTGACGTTTGGAAAATCCGTTATGACTGTTATGAGACTTGTAAAATAATTGGCGCTTAATTACAGTAAAATGCTTTTATTTATAACTAGCGGTCCCGGCAGACGTCATCCTGCCCGTTCGAAATTCAAACTTTAGTTAGACAACGTTTGTATGGGAAAAGAAAAGGGCTGTTTTTAGGGTTTTCCCGGCAATTATTCGATTTTTTCTCGCCGTAAGAACCATCCTTCGACTTCAACGAACATTTAAAAAAAAATTGGCCAAATTGGTCCAGGCGTTTTCGAGTTATGCGCTTACCAACACATTTTGCGATTCATTTTTATATATAAGAAATACCTATTTTAACATAGGTACTTACCTATATTATCTAGCGGCCAGAACGTATTTCAACCTCTACAATAAGTACCTAAGACTAAGTAGCATAATAGCTTTCTATTACGACCATGAGGTTTTTTTTTTATTATAAAAAATAAAATAAAATCAATAAATTCCATTATTTTTAAACTCGTAAAAAATAATTGCACTCACTAACAATAGTTTAAAAAAAATCGTTATATGACTATTTATGTCTATAATTACATTCATAAACTAATAAACCAGCTGAGTTCTTTCTTTTCAGCTGTATAATAATATTATTATGTTAATAATATCATTGAGTATTGTATTGTATGATATTTAATTACGTATTTCAAATTTAAATATACACGTGACCCAGATGTAATAAAATTTTAATTATATAATATAAGGTAAGTAAGTATATAAGTATAATATACTTACTTAGGTAGGTTTTATTAATATTGTAAGAAATCATAATTCTTTAGAAATTAAGTACCTGGAACATCTAGACTTCTGACTTAAAAGTATTTTGATTTACCTACCTAGTTAAATAAGAGTTTTGAAAAAAATAAAGAACAATAATATATTATAAACATGAACGTGCTAGTTGGGGATAAACTAACAATAACAATTTTGTTCCTTTTTTAATTTGTTTCTAGAAGTCTTTTTAATTTTGTTCTTTTTTTTACTTATATGAAAACTTGAAATATCATTTCAATAGTGCAATAGACATTTAAAGGGTTGAAAGTCTAATTATTTCTTAGTATTTTAATGTTTACCTACAAAACATTCGTTTACGTAATTAGATAGTTATTATTTATTTAAAATTATATAGAAGTAGGTAAGTACTTACCTAATATATTTATATTATTATTCGTCTTATATTAGCAAAATTATTTTTAAAAACAGCTACTCGCCAATAGATGGCGCTGTCGCACCGAATTTATATTTACACCATTATAAATAACATTTCGCAATGATTTGAACAATATCCAGGAGTATGAATAACTATTAATCCATGTCGTATTTTCGAGTAAGCAAAATACTAATCAATAAATTAAATTTTGATTTCTTTCGAGAAAGAACTTTCCAGAAACGCCCAGACCGTGATTCCAATTCTTCCCGAATTTCTTAACAATGTAATGCTCTATCTCTCTCTAGCAAATGGTTACGCTCCTAGCATTCCATCTCTTTCTAAAATGTGGGTCACTGCAGCTGCTTATCAGGGGACAATGATACCACAAAAAAAATTAAAATTAGCAACTAAAAGTTATGGTAAATTAGTAAGTAATATTTTATATATTTAATTGTAAGGTAATTCTTCAATATTACATGTTTCTATCATGGAACTCTTCTTTACTTTTTACAGTTTTATTTATTTATTTATTTATTAGGTCGGCCAACAGTTATTACATCAATAAATATATTATTTAAATAGGAAAGAAAACTTAGGTCTAGATGCATAACTAATAATAGGCAAACACAACATGCTTATTTTGTAAAACCAATGTACATAACTAAAATACAGTTGAGAATGAGAAAAAAAAATACACCATAACCAATTTTATAAATTATAAACACAGAGTGTTTTTAATATTTTTCCGGAACTTGGATAATGAATCAAAATTAGTAAAATGTAAAATGTGGTATTAACGTAGTGAATATGTATGTTCATTATTTTATAACTGTTGTTTTGTTGGCGTGTCATATTATAAAATAATATGATTTATCAGTCATGATTACAACCAGTAACTGCGTAAAATATTGTGTATAACATTCTAAAATATTATAATTTGTATAATATTTATACATCATTTCAAAGCAACGAAATGAATAACAAATAATAATCAGAACGGCCAATTTCCCCATTTTACATATTAAAATTTAGTTAACAATTTTAATCTTAAAATTGTAGATTTTGTCTTACACCTGGTATCATTGAAGAATGTTCTGGCCCTTTCTATTCTACTGTAAAACTATGTCTATCACGCTCTTGACCGTCGACCCCAACCGAAACACGGAGAAAATTCGAGAACAGGCTCGTCCCCATTGGCCGTTGAATAACCGACGAGAATAATCTCGAAAATACTCGCACGCTATTGGCCGGCCGCGGCTGGGTATATAAAGAGCGCTCGCTGGCGGGAGAATCAGTCTATTTGTAAACACAAAGCGAACAAGTTGACAAGAGAAGTTGAGCGGTATAATACCTCTCGAGTTTAACAAGAGTTTATTACGTATCTACAAGCAAGTTATTGAAGAAATCTACAAAAAATGCCAGCTGTAGGAATCGATCTTGGAACTACCTACTCCTGTGTGGGAGTATGGCAGCACGGGAACGTGGAGATCATCGCGAACGACCAGGGCAATAGAACCACTCCATCATACGTCGCGTTCACGGACACCGAGCGACTCATCGGCGACGCAGCCAAGAACCAGGTCGCCCTCAACCCCAACAACACGGTGTTCGACGCTAAACGACTCATCGGGCGCAAGTTCGATGACCCCAAAATACAACAGGACATGAAGCACTGGCCGTTTAAGGTGATCAGCGACTGCGGCAAACCAAAGATCCAAGTTGAATTCAAAGGAGAACCAAAGAGATTTGCACCGGAGGAGATCAGCAGCATGGTCCTGACGAAGATGAAGGAGACTGCGGAGGCGTATCTCGGAACATCAGTGCGCGACGCCGTCATCACAGTGCCCGCGTACTTTAACGACGCGCAGCGTCAGGCCACCAAGGACGCCGGGGCCATCGCCGGCTTGAACGTGCTCCGCATCATCAACGAGCCCACAGCCGCCGCCCTCGCGTACGGTCTCGACAAGAACCTCAAAGGCGAACGCAACGTCTTAATTTTCGATCTCGGCGGCGGCACCTTCGACGTGTCCATCTTAACCATCGACGAGGGCTCGCTGTTCGAAGTGCGCTCGACGGCCGGCGACACTCACCTGGGAGGCGAGGACTTCGACAACAGACTAGTGAATCACCTCGCGGACGAGTTCAAACGTAAATACAAGAAGGACCTAAAAGGTAACTCGCGCGCTCTGCGCCGGTTGCGAACAGCGGCGGAGCGGGCCAAGCGTACGTTGTCATCTAGTACGGAGGCTACGATCGAGATCGACGCGCTGTATGAGGGCGTCGACTACTACACGCGCATCTCTCGCGCTCGCTTCGAGGAATTGTGCTCGGACTTGTTCCGCGGCACGCTGGAGCCGGTCGAGAAGGCGCTCCGCGACGCGAAACTAGACAAGAGTCAGATCCACGACGTCGTCCTCGTCGGGGGCTCCACCCGCATACCGAAGATACAGAACCTTCTGCAGAGTTTCTTCGGCGGCAAGCAATTGAATCTTTCCATCAACCCCGACGAAGCGGTGGCGTACGGCGCCGCGGTGCAGGCGGCCATTCTTAGCGGAAATACTGACACAAGAATTCAGGATGTGCTTCTGGTCGACGTGGCTCCGCTGTCTCTCGGTATCGAAACTGCGGGCGGCGTAATGACTAAGATAATCGAGCGCAATTCGAAGATCCCATGCAAACAGTCGCAAACCTTCACCACCTACTCTGACAAACAACCCGCGGTGACCATCCAAGTATACGAGGGAGAGCGAGCTATGACGAAAGATAACAACTCACTGGGCACTTTCGATCTGACGGGAATACCACCAGCGCCACGAGGAGTCCCTAAAATCGACGTAACTTTCGATATCGACGCTAATGGAATCTTAAATGTATCAGCCAAAGAGAACAGCACTGGGCGAAGCAAGAACATAGTCATCAAGAACGACCGTGGCCGGCTATCGCAGGCAGATATTGACCGCATGCTCGCTGAGGCAGAACGCTACAAAGAAGAGGATGAGAAGCAAAGGAAGCGTGTGTCGGCTAGGAACCAACTGGAAGCTTATGTCTTCAGCGTGAAGCAGGCTGTTGATGAAGCTGGAGACAAGCTGAGTGAGGAGGATAAGAACACTGCTAGGAGCGAGTGTGAGCAGGCTCTGAAGTGGCTGGATAACAACTCTCTGGCCGAGATTGAAGAGTATGAGCATAAGATGAAGGAGGTGCAGCGAGCATGCTCTCCGATAATGACTAAGATGCATGGTGGTGGTGCCGGAGGCATGCCAGGTGGTGGTATGCCTGGTGGCATGCCAGGTGGTATGCCCGGCGGCATGGGCGGTATGCCCGGTGGCATGGGAGGAATGCCTGGTGGCATGGGAGGAATGCCCGGTGGCATGGGCGGTATGCCAGGATATCCAGGAAGCGGCAATGATGGCCCAACCATTGAAGAAGTGGACTAGACAAAAAAAATATGGTAGCTGTTCCTATTGTAATTAATTATTTTGTGGAAGGATGTTTGAGATCTCCCATATTTAAAGACTGATTTTGTTATGTAACTAGGCTGTTTTAATTTAATAAATGTGATATCCTTATAAATTAAACTTATGTTTTTCATTTATATAACCCACCATAATTAAATATCATAGTCAGATAGAAAAATACCTGAAATGAACGAAACATTTGGTATTTGGGCATTTTCAAAAATTGTTGTCCGTAGCGTAAGCGGAGTTCCACTTTTAAAAAAAGTTTTAATTGACTTTAATTGTAGCTTAATCGATAGTATATTATTTAAGCTGCCTAAAAATACTAAATTTATCACAAAATAACTTCGGAGTCCTTAAATATTCACGTTTGAAGTTCACATCTACTGGAAAGATGTTCCATTACGGCACTCATTTGATATAAGATTAAAAAATAGTAGTTAAGTTTTAAATTATCCAAAGTTTTAATAATTAAATCATAAACAAAATAAACTTCTAAAAAACCCCAACTAGGGGACGTACATTATTATAAAACATTAAGTTTTATAAGAAAATAACTCCTTAACGCCACTATTCTGTTCATTGCACTACATATTTTTGTCGCTGTAGGGACAGATATGTAATTTTATTACAAAATACGTATCTATTTAGATAACTAATTAAATGCAATTTGCTTATAAGTATTAAGTTTTAAATATCCTAAAGATATATCGCTAATTTTTGGGAATTTAATCACAGTCGATGTTGGGACAGTGGCTATTGACTACTATTAAGTAGCGTTCATATTGCGACTTAAATGCCACACAGGAATATCATGAGGTCACGACAATCGTTTTATACTTAAGTTGACATTATTTTTGTCACAATTTACGAATTTTTAGTATTATTTACGAATAGAAACATGTTTTTAAGCAGTTTGTGGTAGATATTTAAATTATATAATTTACGTACTCATAAATAAAAGAATTTAGTAAATTAGCAATTTACTCAATATGAAATCAGCTTTACCGTACCATTACGCCACTTTTTAGGAAAATTCATGTTACAATGCCGTAATGGAAGTGACGTATTGCCGACAAAAACACTTTGATTTAAAATTTAAAGGAAACTATTAGGATTTTGGCAAATTTTATTTTCTTTTCATAATAATCATTAAATGGTTAATAGAATGTAATGAAAAAAATTACAATCTGAATTATTTTACTAGTGCAAAATCGGTCTCGTATGAGGAACGCTTGTTTTGCTGCTATCGCCACGCGACCGTATTAAACGCATTTTGCGGATTAACTGCGGGGATTTTTAATAAAATGTAGACTACTATATACTAAAAATATTGCTATAATTCAATTTTCGTATAACTTTCTTAGTTATATTGTTGCCAAGTTAGTAAAAACACGGTCGCGTATTATGGAAATTCCTACACACTCAATTTCGCAGGACAGGATAAAACCTGGCTTTTTTAAATAAATTTCAACCAAAGTACCTTATTTTGTGGTTTAAAATAAGAGTTCTGTATATAAGTGACCTGTACAAATACCCGCCACATTTAAAAAGTCTATATAAGTATCATTTTTTTACTTCTGAACTTAGCAAAGTGGGCATGGGACACGTCAAAATACGACCTCTTATTTTACTTTTTTAATTGTTATAATTAATTGAACAGCGTTATTTTCATTATAATAGCGCTAAAGAATAGGTTATGAGCTAATAAAACATTAAAAAAATATAATTTAATGGAAGTCTTGCTAGAATTCGAATAGTTGACTACCAAAATCACGGGACAGGTACTTTTTCCAAGGTACAACAATTTTTGAAAATGCCCATTTACTTCTTAAATTATACAAATTTTTAGTATTCTATTTTTAAATAAATGTATAAATAGAATACTAAAAATTTGTATAATATATTATTATATACCATTCATTAACTTTTGTCATTATTATTTGCATAGATTCAAATGTTTCTCGAATAAATTGGCAAAAAATAATGACAAAACAATGCAGTGTCAAAAGTAATTTAGTAATGAAACTTTAGCATTCTTAAATTCGAGCGCTCTAAATCGGTGTTGCTACAAGAAAATCTCGCACAAAAATAGTGTGATAAAAATACTTGTAATGCTAACACAAAAATATACTTGTAATGCAAAAGTTAACCCAATAAAATACTTTGAATATGCATGTTCATTATTCCTTAATGAGACTTAGAATATATTAAGCTTATGACCTTAGTCCTTTATTTAATTTATTTCAATTTAAGTCCCATAACGCCATCTAGTGATTTAGAACCAAACGTACGTGGTTTGAAACAGTATGTCACGTACGTATTCTAACATAATTACTCCTTGGTAGTAATAAAATTTGTTATAGCAAGTGCTCCAACGGAAACAAACTAGATGGCGCTAGTAGTTCCATATTTGCACATGAATGTACTTACAGTAGTGGATTATTTAGTTCATATTTGTAGATTATTAAGGTAGTTAATATTTTGTTGGTAACTATAAATATATAGGTAGTCATTTATGTATGATAATTGGAAATAATCGTAATAAATGACATAATATTTCAACGGCCATGAGAAATAGGTAGGTAACTTTTTCTGGATTTAGATAATTAGGTACCTACTTACTTGAACATTGTGAATGACTAAATGTGATGAAAAGTGACAATTATATTCTTGTAGGTACCTATTTCTAATGCGCATCCTTAGATTCCAAGTTTGTGACCGCGCGACCTGTCAAGTGCGCTTCAGGGTACAAGCCGGCCGAGCCTGTGGCCACTTGAACACGACTTGCACTCAATGCGACTTATTGGGCCGGGGATTAGGGTTGCCAACCGTACTCTAAAATAGAGTATTGTACTCTATATCATGTAGGTGTACTCTATAAACTAGAACACTAATAGAGTATGCTAAAATACTCTTTTTTGCTCAATTGCTCAATGCCAGTCATGCAATTATATGAAAATCCAGCGTCGGAACAAGGCATCATTAAATTTAATAAAAAATGAGCCCTTTGTTTATTCGAATTTAGATTTAGAATACTTAGATTCATATAATTGCTTTAAAAAACAGGAAAAACTTAGAAACCGCAAGAAGTACAAAAATATATGTTTTTAAAAATGTAGGTAAAATAAAAAATACTCTTTTTAGTCTGTACTCTTTATTTATCTCCTTTGGAACCAGATATACTCTCTTTCTTCTAATAAAAGTTGGCAACCCTACCGGGGATGCTGCATTTTTATCTTCTTTAGTACGCCTCGCCCACGAGTTGGGAAGAGGCATCAAGAATGATTTTTTTTCTTTACCTATCCATCAAGTAGATTGCCAAAAAATATTGAACACGTGTTTTTTCTTTTCTCAATAGAACAATAAATGAAAAAGATAAGCATTAAGCACTTTAAAAGTCCAGGAGTGGGGGCTTGTCACGTCATAGCATAAATTGTATTATATCGTGACGTCACGAGCCCCCACTACCGAACTTTAGAAACACTTATCTTTGGCATTTTTTATTTGTTTGAAAAAAGAAAAAAAAATACGTGACGAATATTTTTTATAAGCTAACTGACGGACTATCTACATGGAATTTCGTTTTCTTTACCCAGTCGTCATCCATATTGTTTAGCCTTCGTGGTTATTATATATATATATTTATTGGAGAATCATGAATACATAACAATAAGTAATGTAATAAAGTAGAAAAAGGCTAATTACAGGTAATTAATATTTCAAAACTAAAATGATCCAAATCGGACCAGCCGTTGTCTAGTTTTCGAGAGACGAGACGCGAGACTAACAAACAGAAACTCATTTTTATATACCTACCTTATAATAATTATAATAAGTAGGTTTATTAACGTGAAGAATATTTTCTCCTAAAAACCACAAGGGCTTAAAAAATATAAGATCTTCCTTTGATTCTTGAAAATAAGATGCAACAGGCGGTAGTAGTTCCAAACCTTTGACGTATAAAAGCAAAGATAAAAATGAACAGGCATTTTTTTTACATAAAAGAAAGGTAGACAAAGTCACGGGTGGAATACTTGTTAAAATTAATCCTGGAAAGAAATTGCAATGCGCATGTCATTACTGTAGTCAAGTGTCGCCACAGTCCGCCGTCACAAAGTTACCGTCTTGCCCGCGGAACTGTCAAAGAACGCGGTTTTTTTAATATTTCAAAATGAGCTCCGATAATTTCGCTTACAGCCAATAATTAAAAAAAATATTTAAATGTTGGCAGATACTTTTGAGTCTAGTTAATTTAGTTTTTTGCGTTAAACGCAAATTGAAAATGAGTTGTTTTTAGAGTGTTTAGATTTATAAGGGGTTTTTAAAATTTTAACGCGCTTTTAAAAATGACTGAGAAAAAATTGCTGTGGTTGACTACTGTGTGGCTGCGGGTTTGGTTGTGTGCCACAGATCTTTGTTATGCCCAGTAAGTACTAATAAATATAATATTTAATATATTTTACTTCCTACTAAAATTATAAAAGCGAACATTTGTAAGAATTTATGGACGTATGTTTGTTACTCTTTTATGAAAAAAACTACTGAATGGATTTTGATGGAACTTCACCATAATATAACTTATTTTATAACGATATTATGTAAAGCACTTACTTATCGTGTGCAAACGAAATCGCGAGCAGAAGCTAGTATAATATAATATAACTTTTTACGCTTAAGCAGATGAACCGCTATAGATGGAATTTCATATCCATATAGTTTGAGTCTCAGGAACGGACATATATTATATTATGTGAATGAAAGATTTTTTAAATATTTACCCCCTAAGGGGGTAAAACGGGGGTTTTTATTGTTCGCCCCAGTAATCCAGTTTACAAACTTGGTTATCACAAGATACAAAAAAAATACTACCTAGGTACCTACTATATATTTTTTTAAATACTTACTTATCTACTTTTGGTATTTTTGTAAATACTTTTTAAAATCTTTTATTTAAATATTTTTACTAACGTACCTAATGTTAATTTAAACAGTAGGTAATTTGTATTTTTCTCTGTACCTAAGTGAATTTGTATGAGATACCTATAAATATCTTAGACCGTAAATCATAAATATTTAGTATTCAAATACTCTGCAGTCTAAAAATAAAACGTCAATCAGAATACGCTTCTCGTATTTTATTATTAATTTGGTTTGTTTGTAAAGGTCCGCTTTTAAAATACCTTCCGGCCGCCATTATCTTGGGCAAATACACGGATTTAGATTATGTTATGATTTTTTTAATTCGTCTTTGTATTTATTTTGGGACCGAATTGAAAATGGTCCCATTTGGTCCTTTTCAAATAATATTTTTTAGATTGTTCTAAAATTGCATATTCAATATATAATTTACTAGCTTCTGCCCGCGACTTCGTCCGCGTGGAACTCCTCCTTTTTTGCGGTCGGTGAAAAAGTAACCTATGTCACAGAATAGATAATAGTACTATGTCCTTTCTCAGGCTCCAGCCTTTCTTTGTACCAAATTTCATTTAAATCGGTCCAGTAGTTTTAGCGTGAAAGCGTAACAGACAGACAGACAGAGTTACTTTCGCATTTATAATATTAGTAAGTAATATTAGTAAGGATAACGATTAAGTAACCGTGTCGTTTAATGATCTTTATAATTTAATTTTGAAACTAGCTTTTGCCCGCGACTCCGTCCGCGTTTAATTAGCAAGTAAAAGTAGCCTAGAAGACTATCTTTGTACCAAATTTCATTTAAATCGGTTCAGCAGTTTTAGCGTGATAGCGAGAATTGCCCCACCAGGTTCGGTAGGTAGCTTAGAGCCGGGAGACGGACATACTTTTTATCCCGTTCCCTTGGGAAACAAAATTGGGATGATTAGTTTACACCTTTCGTAGTACATTTATATAATAACTAGCGGCCCCGGCAGACGTCGTCCTGCCCGTCCGATTGTTTCGTCAAAGATCTGTCAAAGTCTTCTAACTGTCACTTAATGAATAGTAAATCTTCATAAGGCTTCATATTTTCCCCGTTTTTTACACATTTTCCACTGTTTCTTCGCTCCTATTGGTCGCAGTGTGATGTTATATAGCCTAAAGCCTTCCTCGATAAATGGTCTATCCCACAAAAAAAGAATTTTTGAATTCGAACCAGTAGTTCCTGAGATTAGCGCGTTCAAACAAACAAACAAACAAACTCTTCAGCTTTATAATATTAGTATAGATATTATTTGTGAAAGAGTTTGTCAAATAATTATTACGTAAGCAGCTATTACACCCCCCCATCCCCCTGTCAGCGCATACGTAATACTTGAACGGCAAATTGTATTTGGACATTGCCATTCACTGCAGGTCGACCCTGCTGACCTTCCAAGACCTCCTTCCTGATGACCCTCGGCTGTACGACAAGATGCGACCTCCGAAGAAGAACGATCAGCCCACCATCGTCTTCTTCCACGTCACCGTCATGGGTTTGGACTCCATTGATGAGAACTCTATGGTAAGTTCTATAGTATCTGTGGTTTTAGAGTTTCGATAAAGACTGGTCTAGTAGTCAGAGAGTCGGAGGTTGCGGATTCGAAATCTGCTAGTGGCAAATGTGTTGGGCAGATCTAGCTTTGTCGGAAAAAGGGGGTAGGGGGAAGGGGTCACAGTGTTGAAAGATAGTGTTTTGATTGAAAATAATTTTAGAAAAATATTTACATGAGCCCATGACCCCTCCCTACCCACCTCAGGATCCGCCCTAGAATATGATGAATACGAATATTGTCATCATAATAATTATATGTTACTAGCGGTCCCGGCAGACTTCGTCCCGCCCGGCAAAATATGTTAAGGGTGGATAACCCTTATTACTAAGGGGTATGAAAAATAGATGTTGACCGATTCTCAGACCTACTTAATACGCTCACAAAATTTCATTTAAATCGGTCCAGTAGTTTTAGCGTGAAAGCGTAACAGACAGACAGACAGACAGACAGAGTTACTTTCGCATTTATAATATTAGTTAGGATTAGACTATGATATAATTATTAAGATGACAATACTCGGAGGACAAGGACAAAGACTTGATGAATTGGTGAGAATTGTTCCATATTTATTTATTTATGCACAACTAACGCTTCGAGAAACACATTTCTAGTCGTGTCTCTAGAATAGTGCCACAAATCCAAATTTAGGCAGTGTTATTATAATTATACAGAGAATACCTACTTAATAATAGTTAATAGTCCTCCAAATTACAAAGTTGCATACGTCCAATTAGTGATTGTTTATTGCAGACTTATGCAGCGGACATATTCTTCGCCCAGACATGGAAAGATTTTAGACTGAGGCTGCCGGAGAATATGACCTCGGAGTACAGGTAATGTATCCGGCTCGAAGGACCATTTCATAGCTAAGAGCGAAGCGAGGGTTTCTATAATGATCGAGATTGTAACAAAGGTTAACAATTGGAATGAAACAACTATTAACGGATTTAACTCGCGTATTTTTATTTTATTTTATTTACTGACCATTTGAATTATTTACAGTTTCCATAATCGTAGCACGACTCAGCTGTCGATAGTCTAAATATAAATGAAACATGTTTCATTCCAATGTGTAATAGCCACGAAGGCATCATGAGCATGACATTTTACGTCGATGTCGTCTTATTCTCGCGGTGATCAGTCAAAAATCGGTAACATTGTCGACAACGTAAAATCTTGTCATGTCTTCTCTTATTTCTTCATGTGGACAACGAAACAATATCGACACGAAAAACCTTGTCGACAACGTTCTCAATATTATGTCGACAAAATGTCGACTCGATAGTTCATCATAGGCTGGACCTTATAACACTGAACCTCTCTATTGGATTATTGGAACAAAACACCTGTAGACGGAATAATTTCTGATGCTTTCGCGGTTATTACACATTGGAATGAAACAACTATTAATGGATTTAACTCGCGTATTTTTATTTTAATTTATTAGCTGACGTTTCGGATGCTTTACAGTTTCCATAATCGTAGCACGACTGAGCTGATGCTGAATAGTCTAACGCTAAAGTGATTTATACAGTTAAGCAAACTACCTTATGTTTAAATTACAAATTTTGAATTTTTTTTCCGTATTGCCATTTGTGAAAGTTACAGACAAGATTGAGAAGATCTTGAAGCGTGTTTCCATCAAAACATACTTTAAACCGCTGAAGAAGATTTCTCAACTTTTGAGACCAGTAAAATGTAACATCCCTTTACAAGATGCAGGAGTATACAAGTTGGACTTTTAGATTCGATAATCGTACTGAGCTGACGATAGTCTTATGCTAAAGTTAAATCCGTCGTTGTTTTATTCCAATGTATAATCGCGAAGGCATCAGAAATTATTAAACCTCTCTGATTCTCCAGGCTTCTAGAAGTAGACTGGCTCAAGCATATGTGGCGGCCGGATTCCTTCTTCAAGAACGCCAAGTCAGTGACATTTCAGACGATGACTATACCAAATCATTACGTGTGGTTGTACAAGGTATTATTAATTATTTATTTATTTATTTATTTATAAAGGTTCACTAACAGTTGTTATAATAATACATTTACAAACATAGTAGGTATAGGTAAGTTTTAAGTTAAATGCACAACTAATTATAAGTAAACACGGCATTGCAATGTTTTTACAGATAGTGGGTAGAAGATAATAACAGCCCCTATTATTATTAATTATTTGTAAGGGACATTATTTATTAACAATATATCTTTGGACATAACATATCAATTTAAATTTATAATTATTACATTGACATTAAATATTTGCATGCCAGTATTGGCGAGATGTGCTGTACTATGTAATCCCTACTAATATTATAAATGCGAAAGTAACTGTGTCTGTCTGTCTGTTACGCTTTCACGCTAAAACTACTGGACCGATTTTAATGAATTTTGGTACAAAGAAACTCTGGAGCCTGAGAAAGAACATAGGCTACTTTATAACCGACTGCAAAAAAGGAGGAGTTCCACGCGGACGAAGTCGCGGGCAGAAGCTAGTTTACTCATAAGATCTTTGTTTAAGTGAATAAAGTTATTTTCATTTTCATTTTCAAGGACAAGACTATACTGTACATGGTGAAACTGACGCTGCGTCTGTCCTGTGCCATGAACTTCTTGATCTACCCACACGATACTCAGGAGTGCAAGCTGCAGATGGAAAGCTGTGAGTATATAGTTAATATAGTCTATATTTCTATACTAGGTTCTGCTCGCGACTTCATCTGCACAGAATATAGCGGCTCGCCCCGGCTTCGCACGAATCCTTTTTATAGCCTATGTCACTCGGGAATAGTGTAGCTTCCCAACAGTGAAAGAATTTTTCAAATCGGTCCAATCGTTTTGGAGCCTTTTCAATCCAAACAAACAAATAAACTAATGTTTCTTCTTTATTATATTTGTATAGAAGTATAGATTTAGACTGTATTTCTAGACTAGCTTCTGCCCGCGACTTCGTCTGCGCAGATTCAGTACTTTATAGAATACTAACTGTGCCCGCGACTTCGTCCCCGTGGAATAGTAATTCTTCATAAGGCTTCATATTTTCCCCGTTTTTTACACATTTTCCACTGTTTCTTCGCTCCTATTGGTTGCAGCGTGATGTTATATAGCCTAAAGCCTTCCTCGATAAATGGTCCATCCAACAAAAAAGAATTTTTGAATTCGAACCAGTAGTTCCTGAGATTAGCGCGTTCAAACAAACAAACAAACAAACAAACTCTTCAGCTTTATAATATTAGTATAGATTAAACTTTGCAACTCCCTTTTACCACCATAAGGGGTGAACTTAGAAAAATCCTTAATGATTTTTTGTATCTTTTTCACAAGTTCAGACCATGTCACGTTATCGAAATTTTCATACGGATTCCTAACATTTTTCAAAATATTTTTAAGCCCATCTTAATCTGGAATAATGTTTCAAATAGAAAATATTCAATTTCGGCCTCGTATCGCATCCGAAACGACGAAGACAATTTAGAAATTTTCATGAAACGTTGTAATTTTTTCTTTACACTTTTACAAAAAAGAAATATTATGTACAATTTTGAAATAGGTAGGTACCTAATGACGGCGGTTGTAACGCCCGTAAAGTCCACCCTTAAATATATAAGCAATATACAACGAAATTATTTACATTTATGTGTGTACTAGCGGTTCGCCCCGGCTTCGCACGGATCCCTATTTTTTTTTAATATATTCTATAGCCTATGTTACTCAGGATAAACGTAGCTTCCCAACAGTGAAGTTTTTCAAATCGATCCAGCCGTTTTGGAGCCCATTCAATCCAAACAAACCTTTCCTCTTTAATTATATTAGTATACTAGCGGTCCCGGCAGACGTCATCCTGCCCGTTCAAAATTCAAATTAGGTAACTTTAGTTAGACAACGTTTGTATGGGAAAAGAAAAGGACTGTTTTTAGGGTTTTCCCGGCAATTATTCGATTTTATCTCGCCGTAAGAACCATACTTGGACTTCAACGAACATTTAAAAAAAAAATTGGCCAAATTGGTCCAGGCGTTGTCGAGTTATGCGCTTACCAACACATTTTGCGATTCATTTTTATATATAAGAAGAAGATAAGAAGAAAGAAGAAGATATATATGTCAAGTATGGCCTCATTATATATTTGGATATTGATATTGACTAGACTTTACGTCCACAATTCTTATTTCCAAATTAACGAATTCAAAATCTTACACGTCAACTGTCTATATTATTTTCACATAAAAAACCAAAGGAATCAGGTCGGTGAAAGTGTAAAAATCAACAAGATCCCTGAAGGACGGCAGCGAAGCACCCTCGACGCTCGTTACGTATTCAGGGCTCCGCGTCAGCCCCTCTGGAGCGCCTAATTATAACCGCTGTGTACAGGGTTGCCAGGTGGAAATATTAATATAAAAAAAAAGTTTTGCTGAATATTTTTAGTGATTAAATCGGTATAGTGTTAAACTTTTGTTAGCTCAGTTGGCTACGAATATGGGAACTGTATTTTTAAACGTCAGCAAATCAATATTTTATTTGATTTGCTGACGCGAGTTAAATCTGTTATAATTGTCTCATTCCAATATAAAATAAGTACCTACGCGAGTTAAATCCGTTATAATACCTAGTTTTATTCCAATTGAATATTAATTACAATTGATTTGATGTTCGCGTTCGTCTATCGTCAGCTCAGTCGTGGGAATATGGGAATTGTAAAGTTCTCCAACCGTCGTCTGAGAGTTAAATCTTTTATAATTGTTTCATTCCAATGTGTAATAACCGCAAAGGCATCAGAAATTATTAATTTAATTATTAGTTGAATGTGGCAACCCTGATGGTCACAGACTGTACTATTTTTAGTTGAGTTCTTGAGCCTTAGATGCAATGTGACGAGAGGTTACAGATAAAAGATGTGACGTCACAATTTTATGCCTAACTACAAAAAAATAAAATAAAGTTATAATTTTAACTGTGTACCAATATGTATGTATTTTTATAATACTAGATACATATTATATTTCATGAAACAAATAGGTATTGGTCGAGTCTTCCCTTCTGGAAGGCTCCCACTCCGGTGGAGTAATAATAGCCTCCGGGCTAATTACATATATATCACTAGCTTCTGCCCGCGACTTCGTCCGCGTGAAACTCCTCCTTTTTTGCAGTCGGTTAAAAAGTAGCCTATGTCCTTTCCTAGTCTCCAGACTTTCTTTGTACCAAATTTCATTTAAATCGGTCCAGTAGTTTTAGCGTGAAAGCGTAACAGACAGACAGACAGAGTTACTATCGCATTTATAATATTAGTAAGGATATACCGAAAAAAAAAAAAAGAAGAAACAAGTAGGTACTTTAATTTACTTATCGTAGCTCATTGAGGCCTTCATATCTATTATAAGTACCTCTATGGTATGAAACAATTATAACGATAAATAAATATTATAATATCTGTTGCAACGAAAAAAGTTGCGAGACACAGATTAAAAACTTTAAAGGTTAGTCTATGATCACTTTTATTTACAGTATTAAATAATTAGTTATTTTAAAAAAAAGTTATTTGTTAAACTAGAATTAGGTTTAAAGAGGTTTTTAATTTTTATTATTAAGATGATGGCTCTATTAAAACATAATATCATTTTTGATCCAATAATTTCTTATTCCACTTAGGTAGGTAGTCGTAGTTATTTCACATTGGATTTTAATTATTGGCGATTCAAAAACTTTACAGTTCCCATATTGGCGATAGTCAAACGCTGAAATTAGTTTAAGTACAATTTTTATTTTCATGTCTTCAATAATTAGGTCAGCTTATTATGAAAATCTATTTTTACCTTATCGAGTAAAATCGCATATTGGCAATCTATTCGGAGTCATGAATTTTGAAGCTCTATTCTAAAATTCGCTTATAATATCCATAAGAGAATACAAAATAAAAATATAGATAACTAGCGGCCCGCCCCTGTTTCGCCCGGATCCCTTTTTTTATATAGCCTATGTCACTCAGGAATAGTGTAGCTTTCCAACAGTGAAAGAATTTTTCAAATCGGTCCAGTCGTTTAGGAGCCTATTCAATCCAAACAAACAAACAAACCTTTCCTCTTTATAATATTAGTATAGACTAGCGACCCGCCAAGGCTTCTCACGGGTGCTATAAACCTTCCTCTTGAATCTCTATCTATTAAAGACACTACAAACTCCGTTGTGTACTTTCAAAGATTTAAGCATACATATTACATAGGAACGCGACAGCGACCGTTATACGTAGTGACGATATATATATATACCAACTTATCTTCATATATCTATCGCATCTCGATCGCGTCTACATCGAATCCAATTTGGGAATACGTCTAGCTGAGTGTTCCTTGGGTACGGGCGATCGGCGATAAAACCCGCTGACTTCACAGGCTGAAAGAACCATCGAAGCTGAGTGTACTTGGCCCACATTTCAAGAGGAACTCTAGATATCAATTTTAGGTCTGTATCGGCAACTTACTCGAGTTGAGTGTTTTGGAACGCCCGCTGACGTGTGGAGTGGGGGTAATTTTAGAATCGGATCGACGTTGAATGTTGTAATGTGACGTCATGGTGCAGGGGCGTGCGGTGCAAGGGTAGGCACTTCTGACGTTTGGAACGTGTTGGGTTCGCTCGGAGTTGAGCTGGAATATTTTTAAAGTGACTGCTGTGCTAATAATAAACGCAGTAAGTATGTATAGAACGGATATGTACTTACTGCGTTTATCATTAGCATGGCAGAACTGTGAGACTAGATATTGCAACAGCTCTAAACTTCGTTTTAGAATGACAATACAATACAAAATTAAATAATCAAAATTATTGAATACTAAAATATTCTTGTTAAACTAGGTATGTACATAGCCTAGGATTTTTTTCCAGTCATAGAAATTCAATTTAGGCAGTGAAGTAGATGCAATGGTTGAAATTTTGAAGTTTCCATATAACTTGTCAATTGTATTTTACAAAGTCTCAAAGAGTCAGTCTGCTTTGAGTAAACTTATCTCCAATTACCAACCCGTTTGCAGATCCGTTTGACGGATGCAACCCTCTTCTGAAACGAAAGCTTGCGGTAATTGCAGTTGCAATTTGCAGATTTTTAAGGCTTTGACAACCGCTTGGGTTTCACAAGTGTACAATTCAAAGTGAATAAGCAGTTACTCAGATTTTAGGCTAATTAACGACTATTGTTATTTGTATGTAAATTCGTTATTGTAATTAAATAATTCAACACATAAAACAAATATACATGGTCTAAACACTTAATTATATGTGCAATATATGGGAATAGGTACGGAACTAAACCACGTTTGATGATTGACTGACTTTAATGGTGTACCCGCATATTAGATTTTATATATTCTTAAACTACCCTCATATTACATTTCACTATGTATCAACGAAAATCCTTATATTGTTCCAATAATTGTCTATACTTTTTTTTTTATATAATGTTAGGTATGTAATCTTTAACTTATTTGAACCAGATTTTTTTTTTGTAGAACACCGTGATAATAGACTTAGTTTTCATTTTTAATTTAATTGAATTTTTTGCCTTTGGTTTTTGTATAATTTTAATTTTAATGTCATAATATATTTTTTAATTGTAAATATATAAGTTTCCTAAAAAATGACTTCCTACTGAGTTTCTTGCGGCGTTTCTTCTCAGTAATGATGGTCTTTCCGAAGCGCTAGTAACGCCCCCTATTAGGTTTTAATTGTAATGTATAAAAGTAAAATTTTTTTTGCGTAAAATGTAACATTAGTATTTCATAATTCAGAATAGGGTAGTTTTTTCAAAATTTGTAATTTAAATATAAGGTAGTTTGCATAACTGTATAAATCACTTTAGCGTTAGACTATTGTCAGCTCAGTCGTGCTACGATTATGGAAACTGTAAAGAATCCGAAACGTCAGCTAATAAAATAAAAATTAAAAAAAACACGAGTTAAATCCGTTAATAGTTGTTTCATTCCACCGTGATAATAGATAAAAAATCATTTTTTGTAGAAAACCTTTCATTAGTCGTTATAAAAGAAAACCCATTAAAAAAAAAACGTACCTACTTACACCAAAACCACCATATTGATTAGTTCAATAAACCAAAAAACCGGAAAACGTCGGTTTACTGTGTAAGTAAAAAGGAAGAATGTGCATTAGGGCCTAAATTTTTTCTATTTTATTCTCTTTTACAGTGTCTCATACCACAGACGACCTCATCTTCCAATGGGACCCCGACGTGCCTCTGGTGGTGGACGAAAACATAGAACTGCCCCAACTCGAGCTGGTGCAGAACCGGACAGCTGATTGTACCCAGGTTTACTCCACTGGTATGATTACCACAAAAACTTTGGTTACGGAATTATTAACAAGATAAGTGAAATATATAAAAATCCGGGTGATATTTTGAAGTCATAAGTTTATTAATAAGTTTGGACCGTAATCACATATGTCAATTATAGTTGCAAAATAAGTATATTTTATTCCATTCTAATCTAAACAAAATAGCAACAAGGGAGTACTTACTAATTAATTAGATCTTGTTTGCAAACAATTGAGTACAATTGCTTTATTAGTTTGGACATGGCGGCAGTGAATTTTAATGGACTTTATACAGATATAGACTAATCCGGATATATCCTCTTAGATCCTCATAATTCAAGAACTAAGACATTGATAGCAATGATGTTATAACTGTACATACATACTTAGAAGAGATCCATCCAATTTACGTCAATTATCTCTAAAATTTGACAGGTGATAGCTTGCCACACAGACAATGACACATGCACATATAGTTATCACATACTTAAGTACAGTAAGCGTCAGAGATATCAAACCCCGCCTACTTAATACGATATTGAGTAGGCGGGGTCAAATATATCTGACACTTACTGTACTTAGATAAATTTGAGAGTATCGGATTTTAAGTGACAAGGGGGGCTAGACAAGTGCCAAACGATCAACGTTATCGTTAAACGTTAGCACCAAAATGTATGGGATTTGACATTTGTGACGTACGTGACAGTCGTTCGCGGATGTCAAATCCCATACATTTTGGTCCTAACGTTTAATGTTAACGTTGTCTAGGGCCCAAGAAAGGAACAAAGCCTATAATGTAACGTCAATTTTAAAAAAGGCGTTTATTAAATTATACTAAATCGCTATTATTGTTTACTAACGCTAATTTAGAATACGTCAAATTAATAACGAAGTTATATTTCAGGTAATTTTACATGCTTGGAGGTGATTTTCAAATTGAAGCGACGTCTTGGTTATCACTTGTTTAACACTTATATACCGACCTGCCTCATCGTTATTATGTCGGTAAGTAATCTATATATATTTTACATAAAACAATATTATACCTATAACATGTATAGATTGCTTACAAATAATTACCTAATAATTACCTATTAAATAATAGGTCTTTTTTAGCGATCTAACTCATCCAATAACTGGTTTAGGACACGGGAAAGTTTATCGTAACTTACTTATTATGTAAATTGAAAAATATACGATTATTGGAATGAAACGACTTTAAAGGATTTACTCGCGTATTTTAATTTATTGGCTGACGTTTCGGAGCCTGAGCTGATAATACTCTTAGTTTATCTTAGCTCAGTCGTGCTACGATTATGGAATCTGCAAAGGCTTCCAATGTATAATAACCGCGAAGGCATCAGAAATTATTAAATTTACGATTATATTTATAAATAACTGTTGTTATTAAAAATGTTTTATTAAAATTGGTTATTCCCTAAAACTAATAACTATATCTGAATATGTACGTCTCTTCTAGTGGGTGTCATTCTGGATCAAACCCGACGCTGCGCCGGCGCGGGTCACTCTCGGCGTGACGTCACTTCTGACGCTCTCGACCCAGCACGCCAAGTCGCAGGCGCAGCTCCCGCCGGTGTCCTACTTAAAGGCAGTCGACGCTTTTATGTCTGTTTGTACTGTGTAAGTAATAAGTATTAATATAGGTACTGCTTTTTACCAATAAGGATGATTACTGGGTAAAGAAGGCGAAATGCTATTTAGTACGTCTGTTGAATTATTGAAAATTAAAAGTATTTTTTTTCCTAAAGAATCCAAGAGACAAGTAATTCTAACTACTCGGGAGCTTGTGACGTCATGCTTAAAATGTTATGTACAAATCATATCGAAACATTTACTATTATAATAAGTATAATATTATTTATAATCATCATCATCATCATCAGCCCATCGCAGTCCACTGCTGGACATAGGCCTCTCCAATTGCACGCCACTTTGCTCTATCTTGGGCTGCTTGCATCCAGCTCCTGCCAGCCATCTTACGCAAATCGTAACTCCACTTTGCCTGAGGACGTCCTACACTACGCTTGCCTAGACGCGGTCTCCACTCTAGAACACGTTTACTCCAACGGTTATCGGTTCTTCGGCTAATATTATATTATTTATAATATATAGTATTTATTTTCGACGACAAAAGAATATTATTTCCTTGCATACCAGGGGGCGGGACATGAAAGAACTTTCCAAATGGCACATTTATCACATGCATTTATGTTTATAAATGCATGTGATAAATGTGCCCACTGCCTACCCTGGCACTTACATGTGCACGCCCCTGTTTTGTTAATAATTAGCCAGACTACATCTCTAAAATTTCTACGCCAGGACCCATTTGTCTAATTACATTTTCGAAATCGTTGTGGAAGTCCAGGGCACGTTTATACGGTGAGGAAATCTGGAAAAATACGAGATAAAAAATATTATAAAACGCAGTACGAAGCTCATCGGACAAACTGATAAATAACATATTGGCGCCTGTATATTAATCTATAGGTAATCAAAGTAGGTATTTTGAGCCAATTATAATAGCAATGTTGCTAACCGTTTATCATTATCGCTAATCACGGCTGCGGTTGCACATTGCACATGCAGTTCAGGGAAATACACGGTGAATATTGATGCAAGTTATTGAGGACTGCCACGTGTTCTCGCATGTGATAGTGAAGCAATTAAGAAATTTATTCAAATTCGTCTTGATCTGTTAATGAATAAGTACCGGCCAAGTGCCAGTCAAACTCGCGCACCGAAGGTTCCGTAGTTCCGTACCAATAGGAAGGGCTTGAAAGCCTCCTCTCAGGAGGCTCGCCACCCGTCCGGTTTTGCAGTGAAGGCCCATTAGCTGGTGGCTAACTGCGCTTCAGTATTCAGTTCGAAAAAAAAAACCTATGGGAATTTGTATAAGTTTTAAAATATTTTATGATGTAACTAACATTTTATGATTTATATTTATTGCTGACTTTTCGAAAACTTAACAGTTCCCATATTCGTATCACGAATGAGCTGATAATAGTTTCACGCTAAAGTACCTACCGAATTTTGCGTTATGACTATGGTGTAAGGTTTTCGAAACGTCAATCAAAACTCGCGATTTAAAATTAAATTCGTTATAATTGTTTCAATTCCATGTATATTAACCGCGGTTAATGGCATCACAGTTTTGTAATCGTATTTTTTAAAGCATGTTTTTTTTAAATTATTCTACTCATTATGTTTTGTTTTCTCAGGTTCGTGTTCATGGCCTTGATGGAGTACTGCCTCGTGAACATTGTGCTTGGAGACGGTGCTGGTAAACCGAAGGTAATCTATTGATCAATTATAAGATAAATTATCATTTTGTTTAGCCTTTGAAGATTTGGTTATTCTTATTAAAAATTCGCCCTAGGCTCCAGCCTACTCAGCCTCTTGGTAAATCCGCCACTGTCTTCATTGTTGGAAGTAAATGCCGAAATGAAATATGAATCATTTTTTTTTCCTAACAGCCACCGTTTTTCAAATATAGCGGTTCAAAAAGTCACATTAATGATGGGGAACTTCTAAATTTAATTTTTTGAACGTTTTGAACAATTCGACTCACTTTCAGCTTGTTGTACCTAAATATCACTCTTATTGTTGGTCTAGTTTGAACGGACTGTGTTTAATAATTTCTGATCACTTCGCGGTTATTACACATTTGAATGAAACAACTATTAACGGATTTAACTCGCGTATTTTTATTTTATTTTATTTGCTGACGTATTCTTTAGTTTCCATAAAACTTAAGACTTTAGCGTTAGACTATTGTCAGCTCAGTCGTGCTACGACTGTGGAATCTGTAAAGAACTCCGAAACGTCAGCGAATAAACTAAAATAAAAATACGCGAGTTAAATCCGTCAGTTTTGCGTTATGACTATAGTGTAAAGTTTTCGAAATGTCAGTCAAAATTCGTGAGTTAAATCCGTTATAGTTGTTTTATTCCAATGTATAATAACCGCGAAGGCATCAGAAATTATCACTTTCAGCTTGTTGTACCTAAATATCTTTCACTCTTACTTTTGGTCTATAATTTAAAATTTCATTGCCATGTTTTTTTACAGGAGCCCGCAGAAGCGGCCAAGGCACGAATGAGAGCGATCAACATCGACCGCTTCTCTCGCGTTTTCTTTCCTCTTCTCTTCTCAGTCCTCAACGCCACCTACTGGATCCAGTTCGCTCAGTACATCTGACTGGACTTGGATCGTTAGACGATTAAAAAAAACAATTAGTTATCTGTATAAACTAGCGGTTCGCCCCGGCTTCGCACGGATCCCTATTCTTTTTCAAAATATTCTACAGCCTATGTTCAGGGTGAACGTAGTTTCACAACAGTGAATGATTTTTTCAAATCGGTCTAGTCATTTCGGAGCCTATTCAATCCAAACAAACAAACCTTTCCTCTTCATTATATTATTACTAGTTGTCCGCCCCGGCATCGCACGGATCCCTTTTTTTTATAGCCTATGTCAGTCGGGAATAGTTTAGCTTTCCAACAGTGAAAGAATTTATCAAATCGGTCCAGACGTTTAGGAGCCTATTCATTCATTCAATCCAAACAAACAAACCTTTTCTCTTTATAATATTAGTATAGAAATTCAGAGTTCGTAAACGACAATTAAAATTTATAATATTTAGTGGTAATAAAAATGGGAGAAATAAAAGCAAAGGATAGACGATGGAAAACGGTTTTATTTACAATTTTAATTACCTACAGAAAACGATTCGATGAAATGATTTCCGGAGCTCGTATCAAGTGTTGCCATACCTATTTTGCCTGTAAAATAATAACTCAGTAAGTGATTATAAAACATGGCAACATTAAGGATGTTTATAACACTATGGTTATAAAGTTCTAATAATCTATTTATCTGGCTCACTAAGTCATAGATAAGAGAAATAGCTTGAAAGAATTGTTATTAAAATTACAAGTACTTAAAACAAAATCTCACCCCTTTAATATTTACTCATAATTAATCCCTACATGTAATTAGAAATTTTAACATAAGTTCATAATATACTGATCTTTCCATAAACCTTTCAAAAATATATTGAATTGTAGTTATAATCTATTTATTATAGGATAGTGCTCAGGCATAGTGAATAGAAAACTATTGTATTTAAATATTTCCTTCTGCACAAATTTTAATGTTTAAATTTAATTATTCCTATTATAAGTACACTTCCTAAACTGTAATGTACAAATTAGATAAATATTAGTTTATAAATAAATACACTACTACGTATCACCTCTATTATATGCCTATTCTATGTTCATAACTGAGTTATAATAATAATTTCTGATGCCTTCGCGGTTATTACACACTGAAATGAAACAACTCTAAACGGATTTAACTCGCGTATTTTATTTTATTGACTGACATTTCGGAATCCTTACAGTTTCCATAATCGTAGCACGACTGAGCTGACGATAGTCTAATGCTAAAGCTAATAAAATACGCGAGTTAAATCCGTTTATATTTGTTTCATTCCAACAGGGTATAATAATATTACTAAGAAATTATATAATTAACATAAATAGGGTACGTTAGGTTAGATACCGGCTTCAGAAAGACCATAAAATACGCGAGTTAAATCCGTTATTGTATTTAATTCCAAAGTTAGTTTTGTAACATTTTGTTAGTCTCATAGTTTTCCAAATATATAATAACAATATATAACAATCATATTGCTATAAACAATACCACAGGCGTTATCGAATTTTACCTATTTATATAATATTTAAACTTAAAATGTTTACCTACCTGAATATTATTTTCTGTTAATAATTTCAACCTATTGTATGACTTTTAATTCTTTCTTTTGAAAAAATAAAATATACTTACGTACCTACACAATAGAATGAAATTATTAAATATTAACATACGATTTATCAAGTAGTTAAAATACCTAAATAGGAACTGATGTAATCTTTAAATATGTAAGTGACAGTTGTTCTATATGTAAAAGAATATAAGGATTTGTTTCAACTATTGTCTTTTTTTCTTTGTGTTTTTGACTTGACCTTTCCTAATGCCTCAGCCACACTATGCTGTCGCGATGCTGTCATCTCTGGCAACACTCTACTCTACTAGCGTAATTTAACCTTACGGCCCTTTTAATCACGCCAAAATACCGACATAATAATATGACGGATCGGTACATGACGAAGAGCATGACGTACGTCATGGCTAGCAGAGAGGCCACACGAATGCTCTGCCTTTTCTCACTACTTCCCTCGCTTCTGCAAGGTTGTATGAAATTAATTGGTAGATTTACCCTAAGACCAAGTGCAACGTGGTTAACCTTTTAAAAAATTACAATATTACAGTTAAAAACTAGCAACACTGTTTAATGTCACAGTTTAAAACAGTGTTGCCATTATAAGCCTGTGTAATTAACTTGTAACACACTAGATGAGCTAAAGAGGCAATTTATCGAACTGGTAATATATAGAACAGAAGAACCAGGTGCAATTAAAAATTCGACACTGTACCTAAGTAAGTACTTATCACATTTTTCTTAGTGCATATTATCCGCACTTCTGTCAATTAGGTACCTACCTGGTCTACACCTATTTAAGAAGTTTTAAGTTACTCAGCCCGTGTGATCACGGCTTCATTTTCGTAATGACCACAAAAAAAATATCATTTGTGACAGGTTATTTATTCCACTACGGTCCTTAGAGTGAATGAAATGTAATTATTTTCCGATTAAAGCAAAAAAAGGGTTTTTGCGTTATAATTTGCCAATCTATATGTACTTATAGGTACATATTAGTATTTTGATAAAAAACGTAATTGCCAAATTGTTTAGTAACAAAAAATAACAACCATCATTACTACGGCGATGTTGTTATTCATTATTTTGTGTACCTATTAGGTATTTGTCAAAAATACTTTGAACATACCTACCTAATAAATAAATAAAAAAGAGGTTACAATTCATTGTATAAGTAGGTAGAAAAGGAATCCAATCCAACGAAGTAGGATAAAGGTATAGGTACTTACCTACAATTACACTCGCCCTGCTATACCTAAGTAGTAATTTTGTGACCTGTAATGTACCTACCTATTCTTCTATCTCTTGTATACTTATTTTAAATTAGAAATACACATGTAGGTTTACCCAGTGATAACCTTCAGAGAGCCACTCTCTGAAGCGAGAATAACTCAATGCAGACGTTTCGATAGCAAGGTAACAATCGTTTGTTTTTGTTATTAAAGCATGTATAATTTGCAATCAAGACAAGTATGTTCTAATTGGCATAATTAGTTACCTTCCAATGCCACATGCATTTCAAACGGTTTGAAAACTAAAACATTGGGGCGGGAAAATATAATTTATAGAATACAACTTTATGGTCATGAATATTTATCCCGTAATTACCGAGAACGTTAAAACTAATCGTTCAATAAGTTAAAGCAGTGTTAAAGACTGCGACAATTGTATGACTAATTTATCCAAACACGCCGTAATAACAATGGCTTGAATATATTTGTTTTTAATCTTTCTACAGCGCGTCCTCCGTTGTATTATCCTTTCCGGTATGGTTACCGTACTACCTGTTAACAACTATTGTATAAAAGCATAGATAAATGATAAAAGATAATTAAGTCACATGATATTTTTTGCAAACTTTCTGTTCTGATAAAGTTGTTATCAGACATCGAATGAAGTGATAAGTAAATAAAAGTCATTATCATGACGCGCGAGACAAAACAAAACGACCAAATCAAATTTAGTTACGTTCTGAAAGCGCATGACATAATATGTTGCGCTGCTCAAATCCTTTTTGATTTAAATTCGCTCGTCTTGATACTGATAAATAAGTACAGATGATAGTATAAAGAAATAAAGTGATAAATCGACGTCGGTGGAGATGGTAGTTATATAAAAGAGATAGTAACAGAGTTCAGGTTCAGGGCCGCGCCGCAGCGGTGGGACTTTTCAAACGCACTGCTAACTGTCACCGCATTTGACAACATCAGTCGGTGACTGGTTGACAGTCGGCTTGAACGTGCGTAAACAAATGTTTCCGGTGTTAGCGCGCCATCAATTTGCATTAAATCGCGCTTATTCAATTACCTAAACTTATTACAGGCGGTCCTTGCCTGGCTTGAGACACGGGGAGTGACCATGGTCGGACGCTGTGATTGTGAACGAAACCGGCTGTTTGAAAAAAAAGTTTAGTTGATCCGCGAGTGTTGCAGATCTTGTTCATTGTTTCGCTAATTCGCGTTTTGTGAGTTAAAATTATTAAACTGAGACGTGGAAAATGAAGGAGGTGCACAGCAAGGACGAGATGTCGGACGACGAGTCGGGATTAGGCTACCAGAACACGTTGGTAAGTTTCGCGAACTTTCTATTTTCTAGTAAACTTTTAGCGCACTAAAAGTATATGTAGTAAAATTTAACGTTAGGCTCTACACTCATGTGTGGCGTGTGTAATTATTATTGCCAATCAATGCACGATTTATTGCTTGAATCAGTTTTCTCGTTGTATACTTATTTTACGATCTATATGAAAGACGCGACGCTTCACGCCAAAGGTTACGTCCTATACCCCGAATACAATGTTTATATTGCTTTATTATGCAATAATTTAGTGAAATAGTGTCAATTGGAATATTGTTTGTAAAGTAGGTACACATGAACTATGATAATTTGGATAGAGGTTTTTTTTGTTATGTAGGTATATTTTTAAAACATTAATTATGCTTAAATGTGTAAAGATGAATTTTAATTAGATTAACAGGGAGAAGAATTATATATCTGCCATTGCTAATAATGTTGTTAACTATGTATATTTAAAATATAATATACCTAAGTACATATATATATATTAAGTTTTAAGAGCATGACTTTCAATCTCTTACATTAATTGTTATAAAAATTACTTTTGTCAGCTCCAATTTCATCCACATCTCTTCAATGCAAAGTTCACTTTTTTATGAATAGGAACTTTATAAAATAAACCACTGTCTACTATATTTAAAAACACTTTTATTTCATTTGCCAGAAGTATGTGACTACTTAATGGAATCTTAGTATTAATTTGATATACTTTTAATTGCTATATTGTCATCAAACTTAGTACATGTTGGTAAAAAAAAATGTTTCCAATTGATCTGGGTTTCCATTTACAATGAGTACTAGACAATAGATATACATATATAATACATCCAATACCTAGGTACATATATGTGCTTAACACACTAAAACTGCTCTTAGCAGGATTTGAATACACTAACTTCATAGTCATGAGTTACATGGAAGGCCATGAACTTCATGTGGATATACATATGTATGATGATGTATGTATGTATGTCATCAATGATCTAATGATGGAACTGGATGGAATTCACTGGAATCTATGACAAAGTCCAAGGGTGGATCCAGCTTTGTAGTTTGGGGGGGGGGGGGCTTTTACTTGTTTTTTTTTTTATTTGTTGATGTTTCGGATTCTTTACTTAAGATACCTAGTAACTTTAGAAAAATATCTACTATTACCGCAGGGCCTGGGGGGATGGGATTTCCGCTGGATCTGTCCTTGACAAAGTCTTTCAGTCATGATGTAGATAGAATACCTCATTCTTCTAAGATTGTTATTTACTTTCATAACTTTTGAACTGCTCAATTGCCTATTCAGTCATAGATAATTTTCAATTAATGTCAAATACTCAGTTTACTAAGTGCTTGTTGTTAATCTAGGACATCCAGTTTCTCTTTCGCTCATTATCTTATCGTTGTAAATATTGACTATTCGGTCATAATGAGAGAAACAAGCATGACAGCGGTATCTGCTAAATTTTAACACAAGTTGAACCTTATTGGAAGATATTAAAGTTTGTTTTGTGACAGCAAAAGATATGCTAGGTATCATAATAGTCAAATTACATACAAAGTTGTGTACATATGATCATGTTATATGACTTGAAAAGGTTATTTGGTATTTTATAGCTTGTTTATAGCTTGCTATCATTGTCCTGTGGTTTTATCCTTGTGGGATTAAATATTGTTTATTTTTCTATCATAAAAGCTATCAAGCATGATTAATGATATTTTTTTTTCCATCAAAAATATTATCGAAAATAATTGGATATGTATTTCTTTTCTCAATCAAACAATAAAAGGCAAAGATAAGCGCTTCAAAATTTCGGGAGTGGGGGCATGTGACGTCACGCTATGGTACCTATAAATTGGAGATGAGCGTACATTCATGTTAAGAATATATGGAGTGCCTACCCTGGCGCATCACTGCACGCGCCTGCATAAGTATATATATATATATAGTCCTTTATTGCTGTGAAAGAGAAATAAATTTAATTACATACTTACTTAGTTATTTTCTCTGCATTAAACCTAAATAAAAAAATATATATATTATAACAATTCATTAATAGTAAAATATTCAAGTTACTTCAAACTTAAATTGTCTTCACAAATCTTACTATTCCTAGATAAAATTTATGTAAGTATGTTTATATTAACATAGGTACTTAGTTTATTTCTTATCTTTACTATTATGGTGTATGTAGCTATATACTTGGTTTTATTTTCTTGTGTTTCTTATCAGAAATAAGTATTATAGTAGCAGGCAATGAGTAATATAAAAATAAATATTTAATATTGAATTAAGTTAAATTGTTAAAAATGTTGCATACCTACAATTTGATGATTAGGAAAAATAACTCTGGCCGGTCTTAAATTATGAAAACAGTTTCCATATTCGTAGCACAACTGAGCTGTATAGTCTAACGCTTCTGTATTTTTACTTTAAACATGTTGAAAAGTCGTGTAGGTATATATATATAGGCGTATAACTTTTCATTGTCAAACACTAGACGCCTAGACAATGCAATAGTTTGGTTAATTATATTTGGATGAATCACGTTCCAAATTAGGTAGATAACAATATGTAATAAAAAATATAGGACATCCTGTAACGTCTGTATTATATTGTGACGTCATAGAGTTGTATGTACCTGCCTGTTACAACTATTTGACGTCACAATTTGTCCATAGCTATCGCTTATCTATTTTCATAAAATAGAGATGATAAAATACGGCGTAGAAAAATACTCGCACAATATTATTGCTACTGCTACTCTTCTCATTTATATATATTTGAATTGAATTTATTAATTATGTAATAAGTTGTTACTAGGTAAAAAAAATATTATAATTAGTTCGCCAGTTACATCACAAAATGTGGAACTCGTTTTTTTTTACATAAAATAACAAAGATAAAGCGCATATTTCGGGAGGGGGGTCTCGTGACGTCACATCGTTGTGTAGCTGTTTTGTCTAATTGACGACACTTGATAAAAGTTATGTGTTCAATATTTTTTGTTATAACCTACTGTATATAACCTACCTACTGTACTAAGATTTTTAATGAATTGTTAAAAAAAAAAAAAAATTCTTTTCAAGTTTATTTTAAAATCAAATTAAGGACTACAAAGTAGGCTACTAATTGTTTGAAAGTAAAATAAATATATATTATTTTTTTGGCATGCTACTTGACCGAGCGTTACTTGACTCAGCTATATCTCTGATGCATAGTATAGGTACATTCGTAAGGTAGAAACCGATGTTAAATATTATGTTGTAGTTATATATTATGTTTTTTGATGGACCCTGAGAAATTTTAGCACAGTGAACTCGAGTAACCTTGAAGATGTAATTTGTGAACAAGTTTTTATATGCTAATTCGTTGGTCAGGAAAAAAGTGCCCTCCGTAATATACAACACGATTTCATACTTAGCATAATCACAAATTCATAATAAACAATATTTTTTGTAAACAAATTTCTAGTTGATGACGTATAAATTGGCGTCACCATTTTGGGTTTTTTGACGTTGGTAACTTTATGGGTACAATCATGGTATGAGTAATAAGTTCATGTGATAATTAATAGGTAAGTAAACCACAATTTTAATGCTTGTTATGTAACTATTTGTCCTAATCGGGATTTGATCTTACGACCTTCGGCTGCATATTCTGTCACCCAATGGAACAATGTATGTATAGGTCCTGGATTGAATAGTATGCGATAGAATATTAAAAGTACCTAAAAATAAATAAATATGAATGTGTAAACGAATAAACATCCATCATATTCTACTACCAAATTAAAATAAAAAACATATTTTTATATGGAAATAGGCAGAATATCTAGAACTATTTAAAATCCATGCCATTCCTATTAGTTACTGAACAAATGCACATATTCTCCTTTTTCAAGTATATTTAAACTTTGGTGAGTAAGTAAATCAGTTTCTCAAACAGCCTAATCCTAAAAAAACATTCAAGTATCATTATTTTACATAATATAAGTACACTAGGAAGTAGCCGGTAAGCTATTGACATTGACACTTTAAAAGATTAATATAATCTTATCTTTTTTGCCAGAATTCCTTGTACGATAACGGTCATGTGCTTTCAACATTTCACTTGATAAAGCTAATCTACACGATTTACGTATTACTTAATGCGTAATAATTTACGTTAAAACTGTAGCCATAAGTCTTTGTCTACACGACTATTTGTAGCGATTCGATCGCGATAGTCGTGCGACCACATCTATTCAGTCGATTCAGAGACGACCCCATTAGTTCAGTCGTAGGTCAAATATCACGTCACTCGCTATGACGACTCTGAATCGCTTAGCGATGCAACGCGTATGAACGAGAAATTAGCACGAATAAGTGCTTCACGACCTTTGATAGCGATTGAGTGGCGACCCCATCAATTATATATATATCACGTCACTTACTATGACTCTGAATCGCTTCTATCGCGATACAATGCGCATGAGCGCGTTTTCTATCAACAATTGCTTTCCATACGACCTTTTGTAACGATTAAATCACGATAATATAGTGGCTTAACCGGATCAATTCAGTCGTAAGTCAAATAAGCGTCTCCGTATTGCTTCTATCGTGATACAACACGTATAACTTTACGAGAATTAACCATAAATGCCTGTAAGTGACCTTTTGCAGCGATTAATAGCGAAATGGTTTCGCGACCATGCCGCGTGCTGTGGCGATTCTGCATCGCTAATGTGGCAATACAAAACGCATGAACGGGATGTAATCCTACTACTATTATAAAGGCGAAAGTTTGTAAGTATGGATGTATGGATGTTTTTTACTCTTTCACGTAAAAACTACTGAATGGATTTGAATGAAACTTTACCACAATATAGCTTATACATCAGAATAACATATAGGCTATGTTTTGTAACGACGCGTAAAGTACTCATCGTGCGCAGACGAAGTCGCGGGCAGAAACTAGTCATCAATAAGTGTACGTACGTATACGACTTTTTCTAGCGATTCAATCGCGATATAGTCACGTGACCTCATAAGTTCAGTCGTAGGTAGGTATAATTACAAATATCACGTCACACACTACGACTCTTTTCTATCGCGATAAAACGCGTATGAACAAAAAATAACCGCCGATAAGTTTTTTTGCTGTTCGACTATTTTAAAGACTTGAAAGCCTCCTCTCAGGCTCGCCACTCTAGGTTTTGCAGTAAAGGCCCATTAGCTGGCCAACTGCGCTTCATTATTTAGTTCGAAAAGAAAATGTATGGCTATTTCCAGCGATTCTGTCGCGATATAGTCATACCACGTCACATGCTACGATTCTGCGTCGCTTCTGTCATGCTTGCCTGGTTTTGCCAATGCCCGCAACTGTTTATAAAAAAAATCTTATACCCATTTTAAACGTTTTTAATTATTTTATCACTATATATTTAGTAGGTACTTTCTTCGGTATGCGCTAGAGTAGAGAGAATTATAGACCTGCGCCCGGCTAGTGTGTGACGAGACTGACGAGAACCCGTTTTCAATCCTGTTCTGCAAGATAGGGTTGTCTCTAAAATTAAGCAACCAGGATAAGGCGCGTGAAAACTCCGGATTTTGGAGCCCAGGACATTTCATGTTTTTATGAAACTCAGTAGATACTTAAAATAAAAAACATGTTTTCTTTTTAATTTTGCTAGATATTAAAATATTTTTTTACCCGGACCGCGTACGCCCTCTAGGTATACTAGCACAGTACCGGACGGATAGCAACGCTTGATTTTTTTCTTTTCCTGTAACAAAAACAGAAAATGATCAGAACTGAATTGGTAAGTGTGGGCCCGGCCTTAAACATAAATAATATTCTACAAGAACAGAAAATAATAAGAACAGAATCGGCAGGTGTGGGCCCGGCCTTAGAATAATTATTGTAAATAAAAAAAGTACCGCTATTACTCAATACAATCTATTGCTCTTACCGGAAGACATAAGTAATTGGACATTATAAATTACAAACTAGGTCACAATAGCGAGTGACCGACACGCCGACACACAAACCTGATTCACGGCCTCTACTGCACTTGTGCAAAGTGCATATGTAACCTTTTTCGAAAATGATTTGTGCGACGTGAGGTTTTTTTTTATACGGCTAGTGTAAAGGGAGATTTATTTTACTTGCTGAGTATGTTAATGTATTAAGTACAAGTGCCCCCCCCCCCCTTCTTCGCACGGATATATAGTTTTGTTTTAAATATAATATAGCCTTGTATGTCACTCGGGAATAGTGTAGCTTCCCAACAGTGAAAGAATTTTTCAAATCAGTCCAGCCGTTTTGCGACCTATTTAATCCAAACAAACAAACAGTCCAATCAATCTTTCTTTTCTTTCTTCGTGGTATGCACGCCTTGATCTAAAGATTCCAAAAAACTAAAAAATACTAGACTATTTCTATATTTCAGCTTAAAAGAATTAATTTTATCTTTTTACTACTTTCTGCCCCCACGATAAGTAAAGTACCTTACTCAATATCTATATGTTATTCTGGCGTATCAGCTATATTATTGTAAAGTTTCATCAAAATCCATTCAGAAGATTTTTCGTGAAGAAGTAACAAACACACAAACTTTCGCCTTTATAATATTAGTTGCTTCCTTATTCTATGATGTGACGTGCTAGGATGTAGGAAATTATTATTTATTATTTAATTTTCATTGTCTTGCGTCCCAAGAGATCGTAGGGCCCTGTGCTGTAATTAGCATGTATGTTAAAATTAGTTCTTTGCTCTTCAGTGATCGAATACTGCGCAATGCGCACGCGCATAGTGATTTAAAACATACAGAAGTCACCCGTGTGTAGTTGAAACAAATACATAAATGAAAAATAACAAATAATAACGCATACCTATATAATTTACTATTATGTATCAATCGATCGATATACTATGGTTTAATACATTTCTAAAACCTTAAAGGTGTGCAAGCGTGAGGACACTATTACTACGCGCGTGCGACAGAGACAAATAGAAAAAGATCAACGTCCGTTTTTCGCTGTGCTCCGCGACCGTCCTTTAATGATATTTGTAGCACGACAAGAGTAGAAAAAAAAGTTACACCGATTTTGGTAAGTGCGACAGATGGCGCTGAAGCGACATTTCGGTACAGCCGTTTAGGAGTTCAGTGACATACACACATTCAGAATTATTTATATATAGATATAGAGATAGGTAGATAGAGCTGCGCCTCTGACGTGGAACAGAAATGTTATTTTTTGCATGGCATCTGTAGCAAGGGCGTGCATTTCATTTAGGCACAGTGTCACTAATGTATGGCGTGTCAAGTCCCTTTATAAAAAATACCTATAAGCTCATTACGAAATCATAGTAAACAACTTTATTGCTAAATAACTTGAAATGTTAACTTAGAGGAAAATGTGTGCAGGTAACAGGAAAAACTAAGAGCAATTTTCCGAACCAGTCCCAAGTTAATAGGATTATATTTGCGAAATACGTGAATTAGTTATGTGGGTAATTAACCCACTGTCGAGGTAAGAGGGTTTTTACAAGTTTGTATGTTTTCGGGTGTCTTGTAGTGTCACTATCTTTTCTGTAGTCTATAGATACTAATACTAATCTATACCAAGGGTGTGCATTCCATATAGGCACAATGGTGTAAATGTATGGAGTGCCTACCCTGACGCAGTACATACGCGAGTCTCACTGCACGCGCCTGATCTATACTAATATTGTAAAGGGGAAAGCTTTGTTTGTTTGTTTGGATTCAATTGGATCCAAAACAACTGGACCGATTTTAATAAAATTCTTTCACTGTTGGGAAGCTACACTATTCCCGAGTGACATAGGCTATAAAAAAAAGATGATCCGTGCGAAGCCGGGGCGGACAGCTAGTAGGATATACAAAGGATACCCGAGACTTATATGGATTTAGTGTTTAATCATACCGAATCTCGCCGGCCATCTTTGCAGACCGCGAAGGAGTAATGGATAATTGTGTCATCTCAGAAGGGGAACGTGTCTTTGTGTCCATTGGTGTTCACGACACGACACGATATTTTTATTCTGAATTGTAACGCTAGCGACTTGCCCCGGTTTGGACGGACTTGCACGTAATGCGAGTGCTCTAGTATCGCACGTATTATGCTTAGAAATTATATGTTTGTTGGTATGTATTATACTTGTACATTTACTGTAGTTATTTGGAAGGAATTATGTCAGTTATAGGGAAAATAAACTTGTTGCATAATGGTGTTAGCTGATAAAATAGGAATTTTAACCGACTTCAAAAAAGGAGGTTGTCATTTAGTATCTTTAATTTTTTGGATAAAATATTTATTGGAAAATTTAGATTTTAGCTCTTTAAGGTTTCAATTATCTACTGTGTAAGTACTTAGTCGCGAAATATGATTTGCACATATATATATATATATATATTTTATTATCATTGGCTGTTAAAAACTTTAACAACATGTTCCTCATTTACTCAATGAAATTATGTACCAACCGAAAATATTAATTATATTAAACCACGTCATTCAGTAATGATTTCTCATGTTTTCGCGGTTATTATACACTGGAATGAAACAACAATGGAAAATGTAAAATTTCAAAACGTCAGTAAACTAACTTGAAATGAAAAAACTATAAAGGACTTAATTTGCATATTTTATTTTATTTGACTTATCAAAAACTTTACAGCTCCCATAATCGTAGCATGACTGAGCTGTCCCTAAAGTTTTCGAATCGTCTGCAAATAAAATAAAATACGCGTATAAATTCCTTTATAGTTGTTTCATTCTAACTAACATCCGCGTATTTTATTTGCTGACGTTTCAAAAACATCTCCCATATTCGTAGCGGATAGAGCTGACAGTCTAACAAAAATTTAACGGATAACCTTACGCTTTTCCCGTGAGGATATCGTATGACAATGGAAACGTGTATGATCCCACTCACGGCCGAAACGGCTTCCGCGCACAAACAGCTGTTATGTCTTATGATATTGTATTTTATATATTATGTTATTAAGTATATCTTTTTGGGGTCAAGGACTTTTTGTTGTAAAATATTTTGATATATGTTGATATTTAAGGTGGACGCGTTAACTTTTTATTAAAATCCGTCGGTTATATTATTAAAATTGGATACGTATTTCTTAATCGATTAAACAAAAAAAAGTCCTTTAAACTTCCACGTGATTTCACTCATGACGTTACTTATTTTTGAAGTGCCTACCCTGCCGCCATACTTACACTCCCCGTCACCGCACGAGCCTGACATCGGAGTCTCCGCAAAGGTCCCGTTTTACCCTTTGGTTACTTTGAAGAAAAATCTATACTAATATTATAAAGCTGAAGAGTTTGTTTCTTTGTTTATTTGTTTGTTTGAACGCGTTAACTCAGGAACTACTGATTCGATTTGAAAATTTTTTTTTTTTTGTTGGATAGACCATTTATCGAGGAAGGCTTTAGGCTATATAACGCTGCGACCAACAGGAGCGAAGAAACAGTGCAAAATGTGTAAAAAACGGGGAAAATAACTATTCCACGCGGACGAAGTCGCAGGCAGAAGCTAGTCAGATTATAAACATATCCTCATTTTGCAATGAGGTCTGTAAAAACTTAGTATGTTTCCTTATTAACGCAACAGATTTGCAAAATCACATAAAAGCGGCGCGTGCGCAGGTAACGATTAATAGTAATTACTAATTATTAATAGATTGGTAATTAGGTATATTATTACATGTCATGTTATATGTAGTTGGCGACAGAGCTTTATTCTAAACTAGCGGTCCCGGCAGACGTCATCCTGCCCGTTCGAAATTCAAATTAGGTAACTTTAGTTAGACAACGTTTGTATGGGAAAAGAAAAGGGGTTGTTTTTAGGGTTTTCTCGGCAATTATTCGATTTTTTCTCGTCGTAAGAACCATCCTTGGACTTCAACGAACATTTAAAAAAAAAATTGGCCAAATTGGTCCAGGCGTTGTCGAGTTATGCGCTTACCAACACATTTTGCGATTCATTTTTATATATAAGAAGAAGATAATTAACACATTTAGATGTTTATTAAATACTAGCGGTTTGCACGGATCCCTAATATTTTTTTCGAAATATTCTATAGCCTATGTCACTCGGGGTGAACGTAGCTTTCCAACAGTGAAAGAATTTTTCAAATCGGTCCATCCGTTTTGGAGCCTATTCATCGAAACAAACAAACCTTTATCATAATTATTATACTTAATATTTGTTTATTATAATAATTTCTGATGCCTTCGCGGTTATTTAATGAAACAACTGTAGATGAATTTAATACGCGTATTTTATTATATTGGCTGTAGTTTCGGAGCCTTTACAGATTCTATAATCGTAGCACGACTGAGCTGACAATAGTCTTATGCTTAAACTTCTTTATTAACTTGTTCTCAAGTAAGTATAGCTCGGTTTTCTAGCTAGTTTCATTCCAAAAAAATATTTCTAGCTAGTGTTTCTGAAATTATTTCAGAAGGTAATTCAGCAATAGTCACGTGAAAAATTCGTACCAGGAGTATTTATCGACTTATTAGTAGTGTACGAAATACGCATCTATAAATGATATTAGTTATTAGTGACGTAACCTGTAATGTCGATTGAAAAAAATGCATTATTTATATACTTTATTCTTACTAATAACTAACTTAAACTATTTAATTCGACTATGATTTTATGCTAACGTTTTCAGAACTTTACAGTCCCTATATAAGTAGTGAACTGAGTTAGATTATCGTTTACGTTAGCATATAAGTCAGCTGACCTTAACTTATAATATATAGACGTTCGCCCCGGATTCGCACGGATCCCTATTTTTTTTTCAAAATATTCTATTGCCTATGTTACTCGTGGATAATGTAGCTTTCAAATGGTGAAAGAATTTTTAAAAACGATCTAGTAGTTTTTGAGTCTATTCATTACAAACAAACAAACAAAGTTTTGCTCTTTATAATATTAGTACTTAGTCTGCGCATAATTAGTACTTTACAGAATATACGTAACGGTTTTCCAGCGATTTTTTTCTACTTGACTAACACTTCTCACTATATTTTTGTCAATATTAAAGTACTTGTATATAGATTATAAGTACATCACTAGTTGTAGGTATATCTACGACATCGATAATCGACGGAGGCCGCACCGCACTAACTAGAAGCACAAACTGTGAGGCAACGGTTGTAAGGCAGAGTTTACATTGACGAGGGATGCTGCGTTAATCTTTATATATATATATAAAACAAAGTAGGATTAATAACTGTTTAATATCACAACGAATGGATTTTCATGATATTCGTTTTGTTGAATGTGTCTGTGCTCCGAACGACAGAAGAATCAAATTTATAAAAACATTGGATGAAATTATAAAAAAAATATATATTTTCATGCATTTTGTATGGAAGAGCTTCTAAAGTTCATTGGGATAGCAAGTATGTACATATTATGAAAAGGAATCTATTTTTTTTTAAACACCTGCTATTTTCACCAATGTGTTTAATTCTTCCATAAGCTACAGCTTAAAAGAAAAATTATGAAATATTTTTTTTGTCTATATTAGTTTCAAAACTATTTGTACTTATACAAATACGTATAATTATATACCTATGTGTCACAAAACAAACAACGTCGAGATAAAATTTAATCTTAATAAGAAACATTTAATATGACACAACAAATTTTAATATAATTATTTAAACACGCCTGCAGCCAAGATAATAAACATTAAACTTTGTAAAAGTAACTTTGAAATCGATAGGTACTGTACTTATTTCAAATACACTATAAAAATACATTTATCATATATAATTGATATATAAAAATGCATACTTATTGAATTTAATTATTTTATTGCCGTTTTTTATTACTTGCTTTAAATCAACGAGTTATTCCATTGATAAATGTTTTATATGTATTTTTTTTCAAAGGATATTTCGATAAAATTATATAGCGGTTTATAAAAATCTACTATCATAAACAGCTTATATACTTACGTATATATTATAGCTCTTACCTGCGACTTCGTCTGCGCACGATGAATACTTTACAGCTGAGTACCTTATAAAATATAACCTATGTGTTATATTGATGTGTAAGCTATATTATTTTAAAATTTTATCTAAATCCATTGTGTGAAAGAGAAACAAACACACACCCATATTTTATACATCAACTAACGTTTCGCCCCGGCTTAGCACGGATCCCTATTTTTTTTTTAAATATACCTAATATAGCCTATGTCACTCGGGAATAGTAAAGCTTCCCAACAGTGAAAGATTTTTTCAAATCATCAATCCAGTGGTTTCGGAGCCTATTCAATACAAACAAACAAACTTTTCCTCTTTATTATATTAGTATAGATACATTCTTACAAACTTTCGCGTTTAAAATATTAATAGGATACCGTTTCCGTCTTTAGTAGCAATAGAATAAAATTGATATATATGTGTCGGCGTGTGCGCAGCCTTACTTTCAGTTTCATGCGCAAGAGTGGAGCACGGTCTGATTCTGTCTTATTACTGCAGTTTACCTGGAACGCCCGGACGAGCGCATACCAAAGATCTAGGAATAGGCTTAGAAAAAAAAAACAAAAAAAATGTGAAAAAAAGTGTGTTATAAGATTTAGTTTTTATTAAATTTAATCTTTATGACGTTAATGTATACTGCCAAAAAAATCGAATTGTAAACGAACTGTGACGAAAGTGCCATAAGTATTTTTTTATAAAGTGAGTCATGAAGTTTAAAAGGCAAACCCTGGTGTCGGAAGATACAACTGAAGATGAAATTGGACATAGCTATTTGGGTACTTTGGTAAGTTTTAGAAATTTAGGGTGTATAGAAAAAGTTTTTAAAATATTAATATTAGTATTTATCTTGATAGAAGCAAAATATTTTTTTTTATTTGAGTTTTAATTAGTTTGGGTACAAATCTAAACAAAAAATACACATACAAAAAAGACACAGTCATATCTCCATGCTTTTAAGTTCGCTTGGAGTTGAACCCCAATTTTCAAAATTATACCTAATTGTGTATTAGAAAAATTTAAGTAGGTACCTACTAACATATCAGGGAAATTATATATAACCAAAACATAGTTTCAGTTAATTTGGATAAAATTGAGTAAATTAAAAATATTCTATCCTATTTTTTTTTTTATTAGATCTATTAAATATACTAAAATATATAGGCCTTCTTTTATTTTAGTAACTAATAGGTTAGTAATAAAAGGTCGTGGTATTATTTACTAAAAAGTTTATTTATGTAATTACCTAAGTTAAAGTTAAAATTACAAAAACAGTGAATAAAAATAAACATTAAAATATTGTATTCAAATGTATGTAAAATCTATTTAGATATAAATAAAAAAGAATCACCGAAATGTATGTACGTGCATAACTTCTGATCAACTGTAGGTACTAAACTGGAAAATTCTTTTTGTTTTGTGTTTCTTATTGTCAGGACAAGATTTGTATGTACCTATATTGAAAAATGAAAAAAAAAATGAAAAATGAAAAATATTTATTAATAAAGTAAACATTACATGGTAACATGTTCCTGGGCCCTGAGCTAGGCTTGCCCTGTGTTACAGGTCCCAGTACCAGGCAAAATATTACATAAAATTTGCACTTATTATCTAAGGACATTATATTATATTATAAGAAAATTAAAAGTTTTTTATAATTTAGAAAATATAAAAAAAAATCGGTACGAAGTTTGCCTGAAGCGTGTTATAAGATTTATACTTACTACTTATAGATATCAAAATCGCTCCAGTATTTTAACTAATGAAATTAATTTAGTTTTAATCACTTTTAACATTAGCACTCGCTGATCAATTGCTTTTTTATTTCTCAAACGATTAGCAGAAACAGGTCAGTCATTCATTCGTTTAAGATATTTTTTATTCGTTTTAGTGTTTGTTGTCTTGTGTTTACTATATTTTTTTACGCACTTAGGGTTCTTTGCTCGTGTACCTCATTTAGCAATACTTAAATTTGGATTGAAAAATTAGGTATTGTATAATCTATATCAAATAATAGGCCTATTGTAGTCCACTATTATAGATAGCCTGATGACCATGTTTATAATTTATAGTTATTTCATGCAATTTTTATTATTAAGTCATAGTCATAATAAAAATTGCACGAAATAACTACACCCATAGGTGCCTGTCGAGGTTCTCTCCAGTAGGAGTGCAAAAATCATTAAAAAAGTTTTTGTACCCAAACTGGCGATCAGGAAATTCTTTTATGTACTTTACGATATAGCTAAAATTATCGGTTAATATGGATCGTAAATGCCCTTCGAGTACTGTAGAGGGATTTTGTTTGATTTTATGATAATGTCTCTATCAATCATTCCTAAAATAGCTTTTTAAATGTCGCCGAAGTTAAGCCTCAATTATTTAAGCGAACATACAGAATGAAAAAATTATACTAAGTACGTGGATGTACTTAGTATATTTTTTTTATACTCAATCAAATACGTTAAAAAATAACACTTACTTTACCTTTTGTTTGCAAATTGATAAAGAAAAACGAAAATATTTTTTATGCAGCAAAGGAAACATTACACATACACAAATTAAATACATTCAGTAAATATAGACTTGTAACTTATTTTTTTTTATATAAAAAATACTAAAAAAAGTTGTATTATCAGTGAGTTACGGAACCAATATAGCAAATCAATTTGCTTATATTTTTTGTCAAGTTAAGGTTGTCGAGGTCATCACAGGTGACGATCGGTCATTGACACCGTTATTTTTGTATCACTTGTCACCTCTAACTGATGCACTCAAAACGTCATAGGGAAAAAAGTTAATTTTGGATATTAAATATTTTTAACTGCCTAATGTGAAACATACATGCAAATCCCTACTAATATTATAAATGCGAAAGTAACTCTGTCTGTCTGTCTGTCTGTTACGCTTTCACGCTAAAACTACTGGACCGATTTAAATGAAATTTGGTACAAAGAAAGTCTGGAGCCTGAGAATGGACATAGGCTACTTTTTAACCGACTGCAAAAAAGGAGGAGTTCCACGCGGACGAAGTCGCGGGCAGAAGCTAGTAATATATATGTATTGAGAAAACGTTTATAACTTTTAAACGGCTGAAGCATAGCTAACAACATTTACCACCTTTTATACATAGAAAAAAAAAAACCGATTCCGTAAGATGTTTTTTTTTGACGAGAAAGAAATCATTGACATGTTCGAGTGCTGGGCTCCAGAATCCGGGGTTTCCACGCGTCTTGTCCGGATCGCCAAATTTACGAAATGGCAACCCTATTTATGATGAAAATTGTTAATTAACCAGCGTATAATTATGTACAATTAGTGTACAAATACAAATGATTAGTCAGCGACTCCCGATCATGTGATGTATACTTATTCAAACTCACGTGCTTTCATGCTAATAAGCTAGTAATATCATAATAAGGTGATAATTGTTCTTGAAAATTTTGCGAAAAGTTGTGAATTTTCAATGTTTGCCTAATGTTCTGGTGTTTCTAATCATTGCTAGTTTTTAATATGTGCAAGTTTAAGAATCAGAATTGAAACCGTCAATTAAATTTATGACTTAGGACAAATTACACTAATTACACATTGCTTTAAAACTTTGAAAAAAATCGCTTCATGTAACGACTTTGTAGTCTCCAAACTAAATCAAAAGGCATTGAAATCCGCTAGATGTCGCTATTCTTGGAGGTTCAGCTATCAGGTTCTACCAATAAGAAACAAGTTGCTTGTCCGTGATTGGTCGAAACACTGGCGCCCAAGGTGCCATCTAGCGGATTTTTGATTCTCTATAGCGACAATTCGATGAGATCAATCAAGGTACGAAATAATGAGAAAGTGATCAATTTAATTAACGTTTTCACTAAGTGCGTTACCCGCTTAGGGGCAGGTCACATGTTTATTATAAAGAAAACATGATCTGCCTTATCATGATCATATGACTGAGGAAAGTGATAACTTTAGTAAATAAATTATCATTAATAGGGCATTGTTCTTATGAATGTTAAAAATAATGGCATTTAGTTGTAATAAAGGATATTACTGCTTGATAATTGCTTGTAGACCTATGTAACTTCCTATTGTATAAAAAACCCCTACTTTTTATGCCTATGTCCCTCGGGAATAGTGTTGCTTCCCAACAGTGAAAGAATTTTTCAAATCGGTCCAATTGTTTTGGAGCCTATTCAATCCAAACAAACAAACCTTTCCTCTTTATTATATTAGTATAGACTAGCGACCCGCCCCGGCTTCACACGGGTGCTATAAACCTTCCTCTTGAATCACTCTATCTATTAAAAAAAACGCATCAAAATCCGTTGCGTAGTTTTAAAGATATAAGCGTAGGTACATAGGGATATAGAGACAGAAAAAGCTACTTTATTTTATACCATGTAGTGACGTAGGTAGCTGGACAGCACAATGAATAATTAATAACATTCAAGTGACTTCAATAGTTTACGCTGTACGGTAAATCTTCTTTTCTAGATCGGCACGAGTGTCTCTGTGTCTATATTTAGAATATGCAAAGAAAATAATTGTTTATTTACAAAGCCTAGTCGTGATCGTATAGCACAATAGCTTGAAAATACTAGCATGTAGCAAATACATACTATTTACTAGCTTCTGTCTGCGACTTCGTCCGCGTGAACTCCTCCTTTTTTGCAGTCGGTTAAAAAGTAGCCTATGTCGTTTCTCAGGCTCCAGACTTTATTTGTACCAAATTTTATTTAAATCGGTCCAGTAGTTTTAGCGTGAAAGCGTAACAGACAGACGTTACTTTCGCATTTATAATATTAGTAGGGATTAGTTAATAAACTAGTGCTTCGGAAAGCCCATCATTGCTGAGGAGAAATGCTTCAAGAGCACTGAGTAGATCTTTTTTTAATCAATTTCACTTACGAAAAAAACAATGGGTATAAAGCAATTAAATATTAACTGCAAATCTGGACAGACCCCACAAACAGCACCGTTCACGAGTATGACGTTTTCACCATTAGTTAAAAAAGAGGCTTCTTTGATCTATATCGAGCTGTTTGTCAAATTAAGAAAGATCAAGCTAGCAGCAGCAAACATAATTATTTTAAACCTAGTATAAGTGTGAAGGTAGGAAGGAACTGTGTCATGATCGTGTCAAGTTTAGAGTGGTGTTTACTCCCGTGGACCGTCATGTAAGTTGACACATGTACGGTATTTTGACAATAAATGTCAATTTGTCCTTGGAACAAAGCGTACTCGGTTCTGGTCAAAACCAGCCATTATAACACTTCAGTCGCGTAATACCTTCAGTATGAACAACAAAGTAATTTTAAAAAACAATGAAAATAAAGTTACGCGGAAGGCAAATGAAATGACCCATAATGCTTTAATGCAGTTAAATGACATAATTCATGAAATGCACGCATCTTCAACACGAATGTAGACGTGCGAATTTCTGTCCTTTTCTAGCGTTGGGTTCAAGTGGTAGAATGAAAGGGACAGACGTATGCCCTAGGAGTGATGTTATCGGCGTCTGCGCATTGTCTGCTATTCCGGTGTCAGGGTCGGGGTTCTCTTCCAACCGGTTTGATGTGAAAGGGACGGGTGATATGACCGAGCAATGTCTACTAGGCCATCTATACTAATATTATAAAGCTGAAGAGTTTGTTTGTTTGTTTGAACGCGCTAATCTCAGGAACTACTGGTTCGAATTCAAAATTTTTTTTTTGTTGGATAGACCATTTACCGAGGAAGGCTTTAGGCTATATAACATCACGCTGCGACCAATAGGAGCGAAGAAACAGTGGAAAATGTGTAAAAAACGATGGAAATATGAAGCCTTATGAAGAATTACTATTCCACGGGGACGAAGTCGCGTGCACAGCTAGTCTCTTATATATTAGCATTAGAATTATAAATGCAGTTTGTCTTTTACGTTCTTTTTTAAAGGAGTTGGCAGTGGTTCTGACACCGAATGTATACTCATTGATTTATTTTAATTATACCTATTCGGTGTCTTAGTTATTGCAGAGATGATTAAGCGCTAATATAATACACGTGTGGTTTGCCGGCATCATATTTGTAATTGCAATTGCAAACTTGTAGTTAATCTTAGACTCCTATCATAATTTATAGCACACTCTCAGATAAAGACTTGGGTCAAGGGGTTATCATATTTATTTTCCTGAATTGGAAGTATTTTTATCAACCTGTACCTAACTAATATTATAAATGCGAAAGTAACTCTGTCTGTTTCGTTTTCACGCTAAAACTACTGATGATTTAATTTAAATTTGACACAGAGTCAGTCTAGAGCCTGAGGAAGGACATACTAATTCCATGCGGACGGAGTCGCGGGCGAAAGCTAGTTATTTAATATATATCAACCTGTGCTGGGATATAATGTTTTTCCAAATAGAAAACAAGCAAATGGTTTTTTAAAATACCATACTCAAAATAATAGTCATAAAATTGAGAATTTTAATATGCAGCGATCAAGTGCTATTTATACAAAATTGCGACACCTCAGAATCTTTAGGAACCTAGGAACAATCTAGGAATTACCGAAGATACTATAGAAACTCCCGAGTCCCACCCGTTTATCTACAGTCTAAGATCTAGACCCGCTAATGCGAGAGGTCATAAGAGCTGCTTCAAATTCAAGGTCCACATTAACCCGCAATGTCCTGTCGTATTCGACACGGAACCTTATTCCTTCCTCGCGACAATTTACTGATTCACCTCATCTCGGTAATGGCGATTTTCACACGCGATATTTTCTCGCTTTAATGGGAACCTCTAGAGCCTAGGTTTAACCTGGGGGTAATAACCCCCGCGGGGGTAACCATTAGCTCGTCTCGAACGCCGATTTTCAAAGTGACAAATCTGAGCACGAGTTGCCAGGAGGAGAGTAGTTAGGTGATAAAGAGATCGCAATAGGTAGTGCCTATTTACTGCTAAACTTGAGCAGGGGATGGCTAAGAGTGGCTTACGAGCCACATGCGGCTCTTTGGATGTAACGCTCTTTAGTTCCATAAATATTATTTATTTTATAAAAAAAAATGTTCTGAAATGATTAACGAGGTTTAAGCATTATTTCTATCTCTCAGCTAGTTATACTCGCTTTTCACCGCAGCACCCCTCCCTCGCGAGTCGTCCATTGTTGCCGTTTGGTCACACCTTACATTTTTGATCGATTTTCAAAACCACTGCGCGAAACACCACGACACACATGTTTGCATTAAACAATTACATTTTATTAATCATTTGACGCTGAGTGTGAATCTGTGTCGATTATGTATTCTTATAAATCCCGGGAAATCCCGCGTTCGATAAAAATAAATAATATTTTTGGTGGTTGTAACCACTCTTAGTCACCTCCTCCCGCCAAGTTTAGGTAAATAGGCACTACCTATTGCGATCTCTGGTGATAAGGGTAACGGACGTAAGAATTACTTGCTCATGCTACACCAATGAGAGACAAGCTAGACTTTTATGCTAGCGATTCTGGGTGATTTTTGAGATGCAACGGCCCCCAATTCCAACCTATGGCAGTACATTTAAACAAGAAAGGTTCTTGAATATACCTCACTGTCTGAATACTGGTAAGGAATTCGATGGTGTCATAACCCAAACCTGCAGGTTTTTGAGTTAGCTCCCTGTAGATATAGATGTGTATTTTATGCGTCGCTGTGCGTCAACCATATATATTTATATGCACATAAGATTTGGTTATATATATATATATATTAGCGGCCCGCCCCGGCTTCGCCAGGATCCTTTTTTTATAGCCTATGTCACTCGGAAATAGTGTAGCTTTCCAACACTGAATGAATTTTTCAAATCGGTCCATTCGTTTAGAAGCCTATTCAATCCAAACAAACTTTTCCTTTCGCGTCGCGGGCAGAAGCTAGTACTAATATTATAATATTAGTACTAGCTTCTGCCCGCGACTTTGTCCGCGTAGAACTCCTCCTTTTTTGCAGTCGGTTAAAAAGTAGCCTATGTTCTTTCTCAGGCTCTAGACTATCTGTGTACCAAATTTCATTTATATCGGTCCAGTAGTTTTAGCGTGAAAGCGTAACAGACAGACAGACAGACAGACAGAGTTACTTTCGCATTTATAATATTAGTTAGGAAGTTAGGATAGAGCATGGATGTACCTAGTCCTGCGACTGAATTGGTTTTTTTTCTATTGTTTGATATTTTTACATGTGTCTGCAGCAGTTTAATCAAATTTGGACTCTCTATATTGTCCATAGAAATTAATTATGCTTAGGTTACATTTATATTATGTTTTTATTTAAAAATAAAATATAGAGATAATTGTATGATTAAATAATTTACCGAAATCAGTCCCTGTGAAGTTTTTGCTGTAATCTTTTACGCTTCGTTATTTATTCACGATAATGACTAAGATCTGACTTTTATTTAGCGATTAGGTCTCAAAAGCTGATTTTGATTGTCGTGTTTTTCTTATTAAGTAAGTAGGTACTTTAAGTCGTTAGACGCAATTTTATGTTAATATTCTTTAATATTTTTTTTGAGCAGTTTTTCAAATGAGTTAAGAATGTTGTAAAGTAAAATTTAAAACAAAGCATTTTTTGTACCACCTATATTTATGAAATCCAAAATTTTTATATTTTCCGGACACCCTATTGATTTTTGTGTATCATTTTTTTATGTAGAATCAAGCTTCTTTGTTTATAGTAAATATCCGGATAAGCCGGATATTACTATTGAGAACTGTATGAATGAAAGCACTTTTTACCTATAAAAAATATTATAATAATATTGTAAGAAAATAATAATTTGCTATGACACTGTGACAAAATCCGTAAAACAATAACCAGCCAGCCGGTTTGTCCGGACATTGGGCAGAAAATTCGGATACCTTACATTATTGAGGATGTGTCTCAGTATTAATAAGTACGACAAAAAAATACCTGTACCTATAGTATAATTGTAAAAAGTCTAACCAAAGCCGGAGAAGCCGGACACCGTATATTTTGACCGGAATCAGAAAGCCTACCTATGTCCGGCTTTATCCGGACGCTTAGCAGAGCAATACGAGAACATCCTTTGCTAAACTTAAACAATGTTAAACACCGTAACACATATGATAATCAGCTTGTAAATTGCAAACTTTGCAACCCAACACCAGGTAATGTCCAATTCCGTCAGGTGGGTGGAAGGAAACAGTCTGTTGGAGTAAATTCCTCAATTGTCTCGAGTGGTGTGATGTGCCAGTAATTGGAGACTGTGATACTGTCGATGAATTAGGCTCGTTATACTGAATGTGAACGAGAGAGGTAGGGAAAATGAAAATCTTTAAAAGATACTTATACCTACTCGTCAATATTTACTAGCGCTTCGGATCATTAAAAATTTAAACAAACCCCCAACACAAAAACCTTTAAAAAGGGCCTCTAAAAATAATACATATAAATAATAAAAACTTAATATTAGGGAATTAACTATTAATTTTTAGGTACTGATAATATAAATTATAAAGAGGAAAGGTTTGTTTGTTTGTTTGTATTGAATAGGCTCGAAAACAACTGGTCCGATTTGAGTAATTCTTTCACTGTTGGAAAGCTACACTATTCCCGAGTGACATAGGCTATAAAAAAGCTAGTATTTCTATAAAGAAAGTGACGCTTTGAGGGGGACCGTAGGTCTAGGTAGATTGTAAATATTACACCTAAAGCATGAGCGATCTGTCCGTCGTTTAAATAACTATTAGCGGCCTGCCCCGGCTTCGCCCGGATCCCTTTTTTTATAGCCTATGTCACCCGGGAATAGTGTAAACTTCCAACAGTGAAAGAATTTTTCAAATCGGTCTAGTCGTTTAGGAGCCTATTCAATCCAAACAAACAAACAAACCTTTCCTCTTTATAATCCCTACTTAATATTATAAATGCGAAAGTAACTCTGTCTGTCTGTCTGTCTGTTACGCTTTCACGCTTAAACTACTGGGCCGATTTAAACGAAATTTGGTACAAAGAAAGTCTGGAGCCTGAGAAAGGACATATGCTACTTTTTAACCGACTGCAAAAAGGAGGAGTTCCATGCGGGCAGAAGCTAGTATTAGTATAAAAGTATACATATTTGTCTGTCCGTTAGTAAATGTTAGCCTTGGTATAGACCTTTATAATCTAGAATCTAGATGATCTCAGAAATAAAATGCATCCTACGTGAATAATCCGTTATTATTATGTCATTATCATTTTCCATGGTTAACTTCAAGATGTAACAATGAATATGATGTAGGGATGTAATGGACATCCATACCTACTTATTATAAATACAAAAGTATGTTTATATGTCTGTCTGTTACCTCTTCTTACCTAAATCGCTGAAATTGAAATTGCGTAAGCCCAGGAAGGACACCCGATAGTTTTTATCGCGAAATACATAGTTTAAGGGACCATCTTACTAACTATTTGTATTTATAGTAAATTCCGTCCCCTTTTCGGGTGAAAAGGAGACGGAATTATGGGTATAACTAGAAAAAAAAAAACAATAAACCTCTTTGGACTATATGCATCAATTGAACTAGCCCTAAATAAAGCGAGCCTTGAAATATTTGTAGAAGTTTATATATTTGTAAAAATTTGGAATTAAATAAAAAAAAGGGTATGTACTTACGTATTGGAATGAAACAACTATTAAGTAACGGATTTAACTCGCGTATTTTTATTTTGACTGAGCTGACAATAGTCTAACGCTAAAGTTTAGCGTTAAACTATCGTCAGCTCAGTCGTGCTACGATTATGGAAACTGTAAAGAATCCGAAACGTCAGCAAATAAAATAAAATAAAAATACGCGAGTTAAATCCGTTAATAGTTGTTTCATTCCAATGTGTAATAACCGCGAAGGCATCAGAAATTATTATGTACTTACGTATTATGGCGGGTCAACTAAAAACAAATATATTAGTTACTTAGGTATTTAGCAGTTTGTTCATGTAGTACCTATCTAGTAAGGATAACAAATAGACTAAGGAAGGTCGATTAAAATTAAATTTCTATGCAACGTAAATGCATTGTGCATGTGCACCTTCGCCAAGTGCAGGAAAGTAGGTGCATTGCTGCATTGAAACTTGCATAGCATTGAATGAGGTTAAGTTACGTAGATATATATATATTATTATATCGTTTGAGATGTATGTGTAAAGTAATGGTGTGAATTTCTAAAATCCCTAGATATAAAGGGAGCTAACTCAAAAAAGTTATTTTTTCAGGCAAGGTGAATATATCGCACCCCTACATCTAAAGGGAGCTAACTCAAAAAAAGTAACTTTTTCGGGAGAGGCGAAATTGTTGTAAGGAATCGGATCCTTTTTTTTAGCGTATGTTTAATTTAAATCTTCAGATTTTTGAGTTAGCTCCCTTTAGATCTAGGTGTGCGATATATAATTATTAAAACGAATTAATATGTCCATGTGCACTGAAGGCGTTTTCTGTATAGATTTATGCTTTTTATATGAAACTAGAGAAATTTTCTTAAATCTGTCTTAAAATATTGGTAGGTTTTGCCGTATGGCATGCGATGGTGCATAACTCAAACCTTCAAGTTTTTGAGTTTGACTATCGTTAGATTTTGTCCTTATATACTTAACTATATAGAAAATATTTATTTGCATATTGAAAAATTTTAACTGTGTCGAATTTAACAGCTAGGTGCGCGTGTACTGTTTCTAAAATGACGTTTCGAAAAATAACAGCTAAGTATAATTTATTGCAATGACCTAAGATCCATAAATGTACAATAGGTACTTTTTCCTTTTTTACGATAATTAAGCGTAAAATTACCATACAATCACGTGTAAAGTGTACGAACATAAAAAAGGAAATAAAATATATATAAGGAAATAGTTTATTATAAAATACTTTTGCAATTACAATTATTATATTAGACTGTGCAAGAAAATTGCATAAATGATTATCTTTTATTTGTATTGCAATCGATTTAATTGATTAGAATAGACGACACGTCTTCGATGCGACAACACGATTTTAGTCTAGTGTAGTAAAACCTACTATGAAACCGGAGTGAATACGAGCATTTGTACCTGAGTCCTGGATGTCTTATGTATATTTATCCGTTATCTAGTACCCATAGTACAAGCTTTACTAGATCGATCGGTGTTAATAGGGATGAAGACTAGAAATTATATTTTTGAAAATTATTGTACAAGTATTTTTTCTTTTCTCAAACAAATAAAAAAATAAAAAGATAAGTGCTTCTAATGATCGGGAATGGTGACTGATGACGTCATGGTACAATTTGATTTGGTGACGTCACACACTGGAACTTTTGAAGCGCCTTTTTTTCTTAGAACATTTTCATTGTAGGGAACTTGGGAAGCTACACTATTCCCGTGACATAGGCTATAAATTAATTTCAAAAATTAGGTATGCCTACGAAGCCGGGGCGGGCCTAGAGTTTATTATTTTAATTTACAACATTCTAAATCTCGATACGTAATCAAATTTTAAACAAATTGTCAAGTATCCAATTTTACATATACTTACATATATATTTATGTAAACTTGTCATAAATCATTAAAACATAAGCGACAGTCGTTAAACTAAACGGTGCTCGTAACTCATAATTAACCAGATTAACTCACGGATGGACAGATCGCACCTCGTGACCGCTCTATTATATATGTATATGTTATATTATGTAATATGTAAATAACGATGTCTTATTTACCCGTCTTGTTAAGCCGGCGTCGTGCATTTCATTATAGTGACGTCATTGATCTTATATATCACTAGTGGTCCCGGCAGACTTCGTCCCGCCCGGCAATGTCGATTTGACAGCTGTCATTGTTGCGTTTTGTTATACTATTTTTAACAAATGAGCTAAGTAAATATATTTTTTTTTACTGGATCGGGATGAAAAGTATCCTATGTCCTTTTCCTGACTCTAAGCTACCTACCCTCCAATTTTCAGCCAAATCAGTTTAGCCGTTCTCGAGTTATAAACGGTGTAACTAACACAACTTTCTTTTATATATATAGATAGATATCCACTTGTATGTGATTTTTCGATATAGATTTAAACATTGCAATGAAACAAATATTAACAGATTTAACGCGCATATTTTATTTTATTTTATTTGCTGACGTTTTGGATTCTTTAGTTTCCATAATCGTAGCACGACTGCTAACAATAGTCTAACGTTAATAGTTGTTTCATTCTAATGTGTAATAACCGCGAAGGTACAATTATAGATTTATAATCAAAGGATATTGTAATGATATTATTACGGAGATAGTTTGAATCGATTTTATATTATAATTCCCTTATACTTATCTGATTGAGCTAAAGATAGTCTGACATAAAAGTGATTTGTAGAAATTACACTACTTACTCGGTTTTAAAATATTAAATATTTATGTTTCATTCTAAGCATTAATTAACTATGTGCAATATAAAATATTTGACTCCAAACACGTAGTACAAATAATTTCTGATGCCTTCGCGGTTATTACACATTGGAATGAAACAACTATTAACGGATTTAACTCGCGTATTTTTATTTTATTTGCTAGTTAGTTTTATAATTATCTTACGTATATATTTTTAAGCGTTAATATACGGGAGCAGCGTGTTTTCTCTAATACAGCTTCTATATCGATTGGTCAGTGAAATTTCAATTTAAAAGAAGTAATAAACACTTCAGTTACACAGCTTCAGCCTACCATAAAACGAACCAATATTGAATTTTGCCTAACCTCATTATCTCCTAATTCTCAAATATTATCTCTTACTAATCTCTATCGCCTTGTGTCACGTGGAGTACATGGACTGCGTCACGACCACGGTCAATATTGGGTAGTCGAGATGTTCTCTATTTAATGTGTACATATTATTACTAGCTGTGCCCGCGACTTCGTCCCCGTGGAATAGTAATTCTTCATAAGGCTTCATATTTTCCCCGTTTTTTACACATTTTCCACTGTTTCTTCGCTCCTATTGGTCGCAGCGTGATGTTATATAGCCTAAAGCCATCCTCGATAAATGGTCTATCCAACAAAAAAGATTTTTTGAATTCGAACCAGTAGTTCCTGAGATTAGCGCGTTCAAACAAACAAACAAACAAACTTTTCAGCTTTATAATATTATTAGTATAGATTAACTAGCAGCAATGAAGATTCTGCTCACCATACAAAAGTCTAAGTCGCTAAGCAAATTTTATTATTTTTTACCGTGTTTTTTTTCAAGATTTTTTATTCAAGAACAGAGGTTGATGGTAGAAGCGTAGGGTTGGATGTATTTTTAAATGCTAAATCATAAAAAAACATTTTTTTTTACCAATAATTAAAAAAGAAACCAGCTCAATCTGTTTTATTGGTAGGTAGGTTTTGACTTAAATAATTCAATGGTGGGCATAAGTGTGTATAATCAAAAACTTTAGCCCTATTTAGATCTAGGTGTGTGATATATTTATGAAACGAATTTTCAGTGAATCAACGTATGGAATTAACCCATCTTATTCATACACTGTCAGTGGGTAAACCAGTAATAGTACCTGAATTCGATAATTAAGTGTCAGGGAATGCACCGCTATAAATAGTGTTATCCCACGCGTGCATCAATTAATACATTACACACGCAGCCGAACAGATCTAGTTATAACTGGGTTAAAAATAGACCAAGATTTATAATTGAAACTAGACAAATGGGCGGCCAAAATCTGCAAGATGCGCGTCGTGTAGAATGAGGTCCAGCTGTCCAGCAATCACAGGCCAGAACCTTCTATTGTTTTTAGCGTTTTGAAACAAGCCAATGAGGGCTGCCGCGTGTCAAAAATCCGTTAGATGTGCGTCGTGTAGAATGAGGTCCAGTTGTCCAGACAGCACAGGCTAGCACCTATTGTTTTTAGCGTTTTGAAACAAGTCAATGAGGGCTGCCGCGTGTCAAAAATCGTTAGATGTGCGTCGTGTAGAATGAGGTCCAGTTGTCCAGCAAGCACAGGCTAGCACCTATTGTTTTTAGCGTTTTGAAACAAGTCAATAAGGGCTCCCGCGTGTCAAAAATCCGTTAGATGTGCGTCGTGTAGAATGAGGTCCAGTTGTCCAGCAATCAAGAGGCCACGAGGACCCTTAAATGGGCATTCCGTTATGCGAATTGATCGATTAAGCGTTTTGAAACAAGTTAATGGGTTTCAAAAAATTCGCTATATACGCGTCGTGTAAAACGAGGTCCAGCTGTTTAACAGTAGCAATCACAGGCCACCTTGTCTCTTAATTATATCACAATGCCCGAGCATTATGTATAATGCCCGGGCATTGTGATTTTAATATACACGTAATTGAAACATGCAAATTGTGACGACAGGGATTTTACAAATTAATGCATTGCATCCTATATTAAATACTGGACTCTTTATTGACCATATCAGTTGTTTACTGACTTTTATCGTAAGAAGTTCATTGTATAATTTTTTTTAAAAAAATATGGGTTACAATATAATGGTAATTGGTGACGTGGAAGAGCAAGAGCTGGATGAGTGGAAGTTGGAAACGGTAGGTAAGTTTGCCGTGACCAAATATTTTTTTTAATGAAATATCGTAGTCGTAATGGGAAATTCGAAATCCCGGTCGTGTAATTCACTTGTTTGAAAATTATTATTACCATTAGCGTCGTGTGTTTAAAATCCGTTAGATGCGCGTCGTGTAGAATGAGGTCCATCTGTCATGTTCCACCAATCCAAAGCTTGTCTCTATTACTTTTTGTACTGAAATGATTTGTATTATATGCTGTACCCGGATAAAAACGCGTTGCCGTTTTTTTTTGTTAAAAAAAATTAAGGGCGGTGTCCACTTATATAATACTAGCTATCCGACCCGGCTTCGCATGGGTCATCTTTTTCTTATAGCCTATGTCACTCAGGCGCGTGCAGTGAGGGTCGCGCATGTACTACGTCAGGGTAGGCACTCCATACATTTATACCATTGTGCCTATATGGAATGCACGCCCTTGATGTCACTCGGGAATAGTGTAGCATCCCATCAGTGAAAGAATTTTTGTAATCGGTCCAGCCGTTCTGAAGCCTATTCAATCCAAACAAACAAACCTTTCCTCTTTATAATATTAGTATAGATAGTACCTAGGGCCTTAAAATATTGTTTGAATACCTTCATCTCACCTTGATCTTATTGAAAATTTACTACCATACGTGCATTAACTTTCTCAGAGTAGAAATTCAGGGTAATTATCAACTGTTTGATCATAAATAATTGCATAGGCGTTTTCCATTATTATCTCTAACAAACACGAGATAATCTTGCTGTACAAACAGAGTCTGGATTCAAGGCTGTTTATAATGTTCTTGGCAGTAGCTTATGTACTTTCGATAATAATGGGGCTTACCTAGTGGAGTTTTTTGTAAATCTTATATATTAAATTCTCGTGTCACAATGTTCGTTCCCGTACTCCTCCGAAACGGCTTGACCGATTCTCATGAAATTTTGTGAGCATATTGAGTAGGTCTCAGAATCGGCCAACATCTATTTTGCATACCCCTTCGTGATAAGGGTTGTCCACCCTTAACATTTTTCTTTAATTATTTTGCCGGACGGGACGAAGTCTGCCGGGACCGCTAGTTACTTAATAAATTACACTTAAGTGCTTGTTCAGCTCAGTCGGCTAGGAATATGGAAACTGTTTTTGAAACGACAGTAAATAAAACTAATTATGCGAGTTAAATCCGTTATATATATATTTTTATAATGTGTGATAACCGGGAAGGCATTAGAAATAATTAAAAATTATTGATTGATTTAATTGTGTATTTGTAGTATTAGTACTCTGGATAATTAAGGACCTAGCCGTGGATTAATGAAATTTAGAGCTTTCTCTATTTATATAGGAATGTTTATTATTATTATTTTTTAAATTATGACACATTTTTTTGATGATAATAGCGCTTTTTACGCTGTTTCCGTATATATATACATAATTATTGCCACTAATACAATTTTGGGAAGGGTTTGTAATTATTTAGAATATTGATAAATATTTATGTACTTATTAAAGTGTCTTATAGTGCGTAGTGTTTTTTATATTATTTAATTAAAATCAAATATGGATTCTGATGATATGGCGGAGAGGGGAAGTCGGGTGGTGGTATGTAAATATATTGTACAAATATATAAATAATATGGGTAATTAACTCACTGCCAACTTTTTTTAATGTTTAATTAATTAATAATTATGACTTGTAATAAATGTGTTATCATGAAATTTATGACGTTTATTCTGGTTTATATTTTTTTACTGCTCCGCAAACAAACTTGACTGGTTTATTATGTTAAGATATATAAAGTGTTTTATTAATCAGTACATGTACAGTCACCTTTATAATTATATTTTGTACCCTTAACCATCATGATATATTTCATGCAGACTGTACGAGTTTATTTAGACTTTGTTGCACAAAACTTAGTGAAGTAGTGTCAAAAGCGAACATAATGCGTCGTGACTTTCTACCAATAAACCTTTCAGAAAAACTGTTCGTTGGTACCAAAATTCGACAAAGACATAAACTAAATAAATATGAAATACTACTGCATAAATACTTAATTACGACATATACCTACCTTATACATTTTAATGTTATTCAGGCGTTAGTCCACCAGTAGTTTCAGAATAGCTCTCGAGTTACATTACCAATTTTACCCCAAAACCGCCTTTTACTTTCACCCTAAATTTTTTATATTCTTGGCAGATGTATGGTCGTTACCAACGCGACCTAAGCGAAGCGGCGCGCGAGGAAGCGAGGCGCCTGCGCAGGCTGCGCAAGCGACGCAGAAAAGACGACAAGCTCCGGCAGAAGGAGCTAGAAGCCACCGGCAAGCCCCGCCCTAGGGGGAAGTTCTTTAAAGTTCTAGGTGAGTTTGTCAATGAATCAGAAAGGGCTTGAAAGCTTCCTCTCAGGAGGCTTGCCACCCGTCCGGTTTTGCAGTAAAGGCCCATTAGCTGGCCAACTGCGCTTCAGTATTCAGTTTGCAAAAAAAGAATTAGAAAGTTTTTTTATAGTTCTAGGTGAGTTTGTCAATCAATTAGATTTTTTTTATTAGGCTTAACTGCCTAGTCTAATTGTCTAGCATGGGTTGAGTAGAATCAAAAAATTCAAAGTTTCTAAAGTTTCCACATTTTTTTTTTCTATAGTGCATTATCCCTACTAATATTATAAATGCGAAAGTAACTCTGTCTGTCTGTCTGTCTGTCTGTCTGTCTGTCTGTCTGTCTGTCTGTCTGTTACGCTTTCACGCTAAAACTACTGGACCGATTTAAATGAAATTTGGTACAGAGAAAGTCTGGAGCCTGAGAAAGGACATAGGCTACTTTTTAACCGACTGCAAAAAAGGAGGAGTTCCACGCGGACGAAGTCGCGGGCAGCTAGTAGGTTATAAAAATGTGGTGAGTGTACTAGCGGTGCGGAAAAACCATTGCTGAGAAACCCCGCATACTATTAAGCAGAAAGTATTTTTTTTAATTATTTTATTCATTTGATCTCACATACCTATTAAATAAAAGAGTTAATAAAAATCTTATACAGTGGCAATATTGCACATCTAGATCTAAAAAAATCTCAAAAAGGTTATTTTTCAGGAGTGAAGAAAAACTGATTGATATGTCCATGTGCGCTGAGAGAGTTTTTCTTTATAGATTTATGCTTTTTATATGAAGCTAGAAGAATTAGCTTAAATCTGTTTTAGTGGGTTGGTTTTGCTGTAAAGAATTGGATGGTGTGCACTCAAAACTTTTTTTTAAGTTAGCTCTCTTTTTAGGTGTGCGCTATCATATTATTATGTATTTATATGTTTTAAGGTTACATATGGAGGCATACATTCGCCCGTCTCGGCGAGGACTGGGTTTTCCTCGCCGTCCTGGGCATCATCATGGCCGTGCTGAACTTCGTCATGGACAAAGGAATCGCCATCTGCAACAACGGTAAGTAGGATTAATAGTACAGTATAAATAAAATATACTTAACCATAAATCAAAACAAATCATTTAGTACATAAGAACCCACTAATTTTTCGGTGGTTGCACTGTAATGACACCCAATCGTGTGTGCTAAATGCTGCAAAGCATTTCACACAGATGGCGCTGAAGCGAAAAAGTCGCATATAAACAAATCATTTATTAGTAAATATACCTTAAAAAGGTACTTTTACACGTCACATGACTGACGCCATCATTGCTAAGAAGAAATGCCGCAAAAAACTCATTAAGTTTTTTTTTTTTCAATTGATTTATAACTGAATAACGGGTTTTGATCCTAATTCCAATATTATTGTTGGTTACAAGCATTCATGAGGAATAACAGGTAAATACCTACTTCTGCAATGTACCTATATATACACTCGGCGTCAAAAATATCGCCCCTACTCGTAAAATCGTTTCAACCGACTTTAAACCCTATTTGATCAAGGACAACAATATGATTGTTAGGTATTATTTGAAAGGTAAGAAAGTGTATTTTTAAGAAAAATAACAAAATAAAAAGATTTTTCATTAGGTTCAAAGATTAAAGGAAATGACATTGTAGACAGTTCATTCAAGTTTATTCAAGTTTAACTTTGCAACAATAAATGGATACCAAAATTCAATAAAATGTGCCTAAAAATGACTTAAAATCTAGTGTTACCCCCTCTGGCCCTTATCACAGCCTCCAAACGGTCTTTCATTGATCGCACCAACTTCACGATGTCTTCTTGTGGAATGTTGCCCTAATCTTCGATGACTGCGTTCTGAAGATCTTGCAGGGTGGTAGGGGCGGCATATCGTGACCGAACCCTTCGCTTAAGCTCGTCCTAAAGGTGTTCAATCGAGTTTAAGTCAGGACTCCTGGCTGGCCACGGCAAAATGGGGATCCCGACCTCCTCCAGATAATCCCGAACAATTAATGCAGCGTGGGAGCGAGCATTAATGTGAACCTAGAGCCGACGTAACCCGCATATGGCATCAGATGCTCTTCCAGGATCTCGGCAATGTATCGGCGAGCAGTCAGGGACCCTTGGCCGCGAGGTCCTCCAGTCCTGGAGACGCAGACAAGGTCGGTTTTGCCGTCTATAGATATGCCCCCTCAGAACATGCAAGAGCCACCTCCGTAGCCCGCTCTCCTTAATCGTCTCCTTAATACAGGCTTGAGCGAATCGTTCGCCCGATGTTCTGTAGACTCTGGCCCGCCTATCGTTGCAATAAAGACGCACTCTCGTCTCATCGGTAAAGAGAACCTGCCTCCATTGCTCAAACGTCCAATGAACGTGATCACGGGCAAATTACAAGCGATCTCTGCGATGCTGTGTGGTCAACACTGGGCCAGTAGCAGCCCTGTGAACCTCAATATCCTTCTCCCGCAGTCTTCTTCTAACCGTAGAGACACTAACTGATGTTGTCCGAGTTTCTCTGAGGCGTTGTTGCACCTCAACAGCACTGGCGAAGCGATTGCGTAGCAATGATTTCACAATGAAGCGATCATCTCTTTCGTATGTGCAGCGTCCCCGACCAGCCCCATGTCTTCTGATGTAGCCCCCAGTCTCCTGGAACCGCTAAATTACTCGGCGGACAGCATGACGACTTAAATTGAGTTGCCGAGCGACATCGCACTGTCGAACTCCTGCTTACAATAGTGCGACCATTTGAACTCATTCAGCAGCGGTGGTCTCCATGTTCGAGGGTTGGTTTCTTGCTTGAGTTCCTTAGATGTATTCTCTTCGACGTCTGGATAGCGAATAATTGACACTTGACATCTTACAGGCATTTTATACCCCTGAAAACGGGCACAACTAGCGACCCTTCAAAGGAGCATTTATGCATTTTTTTTTGGAAACGCTCTAATTCACAAGCCATTATGTTGAGTTTAAATTAAACATTGTTAATTTAAAACACATTAAACGTGCTTTTAATTGATACCAATATTAATTAGGTGACATAATTTCGCTAACGTCTAGATTTGTTTGAATTTGATTTTCGCTGAGGGGCGATATTTTTGACGCCGAGTGTATTATGTCACATCCATTCCACAAGTCTTTATTATCTATACTTCTATACTAATATTATAAAGAGGAAAGGTTTGTTTGTTTGGATTAAATAGGCTTCAAAACGACTAGACCGAGTTGAAAAATTCTTTCACTGTTGGGAAGCTACATTATTCCCGAGTGACATAGGCTATATAAAAAAGGGATCCGTGCGAAGCCGGGGGGGCTGCTAGTATGTATAACATATATATTAAGTATTCATTCCACAACTCTTTATTATATTAGTATAGATTACAATTCTATTAATTTTATATTATTTTCCAGCTCGCATGTGGATGTACAGGGATCTGGCTACTTCCACATTCAGTCAGTACATAGCCTGGGTCTCTCTGCCTGTCTGCTTGATACTCTTCGCGGCTGGTTTTGTGCATATAGTAGCTGCTCAGAGCATAGGTGAGATTGCCATTTGATTTTTCTCCTTATTGTAATTAGCAGTAGGCTTAAAATTCGTTGCATGTTAAAATTTAGAAAAGTAGCTGATCCGGTGAATTGTCATTGCGCTATAGATTAATAATAAAATCTATGAAAAAAAAAATCTTTACAAAAGAAAAAAAATAGTTATGACATGCCTATATGAGAACTATTTTTCTCTTTGTCCATCAAGTAGATTAAAAATGATTGGACACCTATTTTGTTATTTCTCAATCGGACAATAAATGACAAAGATAAGTGTAAAGCTCGTGACGTTACGTTATGGTACAAAATATTAATATACCATACCATGACGTCACAAGCCCCCACTCCCGAACTTTACAAGCACTTATCTTTGTCATTTATTTTTATATTGAGAGAAGAAAAAATACGTGCCGAATATTTTAAACCGACGAAAAAACGGAGGAGGTTCTCAAGTCGACGTGTTTTTTTTTTAATCCTAAATAGAATTCCATTCTTTACCCAGTTTTTCTCTTTATTAGAAATATTACAATACTCTTTTTCCCCAGGGTCTGGTATACCTGAAATGAAGACGATATTACGTGGTGTTCAGCTCAAAGAGTACCTGACATACCGCGCGCTAATATCCAAGGTCATTGGTCTGACTGCCACTCTTGGGTCTGGTCTGCCGCTTGGGAAAGAGGTACGTATCATCATCAGAATTTTGGCTAAAGTAGGCATATCTTATCTTATCTTTTAAATATTATAAACATGAAAGTTTGTAAGAATGTATGGAACGATGGATGTATGTTTGTTACTCTTTCAAAAGGTACTGAATGGATTTTGATAAAACTTTACAATAATATAGCTTACACATGAGAATAATACATAAGCCAAGTTTAGTAGATTTTTATTGAAATATAAGGTTGTTGATATTAGGGTGAAAATTTAGATTTCTATGTTTTTTGTAATGCTGGATCATTAAAAAAATTAAAACAAAAAAATGACAAAATATTAAAAAATAACTAAACGTTGTGGTGGAAGACTCTTAACATTCTAGGCCTCTAGGGGTATGAAAAATAGATGTTGGCCGGTTTAAAAAAATCTTTCACTGTTGGGAATCAACATTATTCCCGAGTGACATAGGCTATAGAAAATTTGGAAATATAATAGGGATCCATGCGAAGCCGGGGCAAACTGCTATAGATTATATTTCTGATGTTTTTTTTTATTTCCCAGGGTCCCTCAGTCCACATAGCGTCCATGGTAGCTCAGCTTCTCTCCAAATTAGTGACGACCTTCCAAGGAATATACACCAACGAGTCAAGAACGACTGAGATGCTGGCCGCCGCGTGCGCAGTGGGCGTGGCCTCGTGCTTCGCAGCGCCCGTTGGAGGTAGGAAACAGATTGAGAAAGAAAGAAAAAAAAAATCTTTGAAAAACAAACAAGCAATAGTACAAGATCCGTTAAAAGTAATATATACCCTCATTTGTTATTTATTAGTGATAAATAGTGACACAATGCAAATTATAGTCATCATTATAACAATTTATGTACACTCGTATATATATATTTAGTATTTTATGGTGATGTTGTATATTGACGGCCTGTTGGTGTAGTGGTCAGAGGCCCTGACTACGAAACCGGAGGTTGCGGGTTCGAATCCTACTAGGGGCAGATGTCAATGTGATGAGCACTGGCATCTGTACCTGAGTCTTGGATGTCTTATATGTATTTATGTATATTTATCCGTTGTCTAGTACCCATAACACAAGCTTTGCTTAAAATGGGACTAGATAATTGGTGTGAATTGTCCAAAGATATTTATTATTATTTATTTATTTATTTATTTAATGTCCTTATTGTTTTTGTTTTGGTTATAATATTTATTTTTCTTTTTAGTACTTGCTTAGTTGTTTGCACCTACGAACTGTTTTTTTTCTGTATGACCCTAAGGTTGACTGGTAGAGAATTTTAATTGAGTCCGTCTTTTGTCCGCTTACTTCTGTTTAGTTAAATTGGTAAATAAATAGGTTGCGTAGTGAAATCGCGGCCGGATAATATTATATAATGTAATTCATTTTATCTACTTCCCTCTTTTAGATTTTTAATTAATATAAAAAAAAATAGTTTAATTTTGTAGCGTGCGATAACTCTTGCTACCAATATGGGAACTGTCGTTTTCGAAACGTTAGCGAATAAAATTAAATACGCAAGTTAAGTTTATATATTTAGTAATTATCAAATTTGAATCTGAAAATCCGTATCTTAGGGCGACCCTACACCTAGCGTCTCCCGAACGTCGACGCGGCGCAGGCGTTGGTGAGGCTGTGATGTGGGGTGGCCCTTAGTTCTTTCATTCCAATATACTTAATATTATGTTTGTTGTAGGTGTGTTGTTCTCAATCGAAGTAACTACAACCTACTTTGCGGTGCGCAACTATTGGCGAGGATTCTTCGCAGCCTGTTGCAGTGCTATAGTAAGTAATTTAAAATATATCGCACACCCAGATCTAAAGGGATCTAACTCAAAAACCGAAAGATTTGAGTTATGCACACCATCGGATTCCAGCAAAACCCACCTACACTAAGATTTAAGCAGATATAAGCTAATATAACTCTGCTAGCTTTATTATAAAAAGTATAAATTTATACAGAAAAATTATGCGTGCATATGGACATATTAATCAGTTTCTCGCCTCTCCTGAAAAAGTACCTTTTTTGAGTTAGCTCTCTTTAGATCTAGGTGTGCGATATATTTACAGGGTTGTGCATGTACTACGTCAGGGTAGGCACTCCATACAGTTATACCATTGTGCCTATACGGAACGCACGCCCTTGCTTGTCAGAAAACAGTTGAACACCTATTTTACTACATTGCATATTACTGTATATTATCTGTTAGTATGCCAAATAAACGATTAAATTCTCAGATGTTCCGACTGCTGTCGGTCTGGTCCGGCGCCATGCCGACGGTGAAGCCTCTCTTCCCGACCAACCTCCCGCAGGACTTCCCCTTCGACCCTCAGGAGTTCGCGGTCTTCGTTCTACTGGGGTATGTAGTCTATCTTATCTTATCTTATAGTAGCGGTCCTGGAAGACGTCGTCCTGCGGCAAAGAAGCTTCATTATTTAATCGATTTGACAGTTCTTATCATTGAGATGCATGTCAGTTTCGTAGTTTCGTAGTTTTCTAATTTTTTTGCTTAAGAATCTTCTGATAATAAAAATTAGAGAAATACAATTCAGGGGTTCGAAAAATTCTAATTATGATTCAGGGTTGAGAATTTTATTTTATTTGTTGACTTTTCAAAAACTTTACAGTTACCATATTCGTAGACTTCTAAACGTCAGCAAGTCCGCTATAATTGTTTTATTACAATTTTTTTTTTCAGTATCGTTTGTGGTCTTCTATCGGCGTTGTGGGTCTGGCTTCATAGACAATATGTACTTTTTATGAGAAACACCAAAGTACTTAGCAATTTTCTGCAGAAAAAGTAAGTATATTTGGAAACTATTAGAACAAATTATATTAACACGTTTTGAACCTACGAGCTTCGTCTTCGTAGTTCGTCAAATGATTTATACAGTTTTTACAAGCCCATTCTTATAAAGGTCGGAAGATACCACCGTTTCCGAAAAAACCTCACTTAAGAAGAAACGACAAAAAACTCAAATATGTATTATTTTTTATAATACACACCTAGTTAAGTACAATTTGTCCTTACAACCTAAATAAATAAAAAAAAAATAGCATCTGTCTACACTGGTATTTACTGTGGCAAATACAAAACAAAGAAGAATACCACTAAAAGGAAGATTATGTTTATTTTTTATGTTTGTTTGTTTGTTTGTTTGTTCGCAGTCGTTTCATCTACCCTGGATTCATGACGTTACTTGTGATGTCTATTCTGTTCCCGCCTGGTATTGGAAAGTACATGGCTGCTGATTTGGGAAACCAAGAACAGGTCGGCCATTTTGTTTTTTTTATTTTTTACTGTACCTATCGTAAAGGAGCAAGGGGCGTAGACAACGCTCAACGTTAACGTTAAACGAAACGACCAAAAAACGTCTGTCACGTACGTCACAAACGTTCGCGGATGTCAAATCCCTTACATTTTAGTGCCAACGTTCAACGTTAACGTTAAACGTTGGCACCTTGTCCACGCCCCCAAATCTCTATAGGATAATTTGTGTCCGTTTGTGAAGCAAAGCCAATTCGCTTTGTATATATATATTAGATGAATATCAAATAATTCATTGTGTTCTCATGAAAAATACTGTATGAATAATTAACCGTTGCGTGCAGTGTATGGCAGAGGGTAGGCACTCCGTATAAAAAAATGGCAAATTGAGACAGGCTCTAATTTTATTATTTTTTTTATTTGTCAGGTGTTATCTTTGTTCGCTAACTTCACTTGGTCTGATGAATTGACGGCGGAACAGGCAGAGGTTGTGTCCCACTGGGAGACACCTGATGTCAACCTGTACGGCTGTCTGGTTATATACTTCTTTTCCATCGTAAGTATAAATTAATTGCCGAAATATATGTACACGCATAATTTCTGATCGACTGCACCAAATTGGTAGATTCTTAATAATTTCTGATGCCTTCGCGGTTATTATACATTAGAATGAAACAACTGTAACGGATTTAACTCGCGTATTTTATTTTTATTGGCTGACGTTTCGGAGCCTTTACAGATTCCATAATCGTAGCTCGACTGTGCTGACAATAGTCTTAGCTCACATCAGCCAATAAAAATAAAATACTCGAGTTAAATCTGTTAAAGTTGTTTCATTCCAATATATAATATAAATTAATCGCCGAAATATATGTAAGTACATGCATAACTTCTGATAGACTGCACCAAATTGTGTACCTTATTGTCAGGACGAGGATTGTATATAAGAAAATTAATAAGAAATATATTCATTTTATCATAATTGTTTTATACAATCTGATACTAAAAGTGCAGTGGTATGTGACCAAAAACTTTGACAGATCTTTGACGAAACAATCGAACGGGGAAGACGACTATATAGGTACTTCAAATACTATACTACTAATACTTCAAAATATCGTGCGTTGTATTTCATATAATTACGACAATTAAACATATGTGTAAACACGACTTGTACAGAAGCACATAATTTAATTAGCTATTTAATAACAAGACGAGGTGGCCGAGTGGTTAAGGCGTTGGACTGCTAATCCAATGTGCTCTGCACGCGTGGGTTCGAATCCCATCCTCGTCGATCGTTTTTTTAGGGTTCCGTACCCATAGGCTTAAACGGGAACCTTGTTACTAAAACTCCGCTGTCTGTCCGTCTGTCAAACTTTGATAGTTAGCTGTAGTGAGTGTAAGTAGGCACGGACTAGGCACTCTGTATATTTTTACTTGCCTGTACGGGTCGCCCTTGTCACAACCAGGCGCGTGCAGTGGTAGGTACGGAGGGTAGGCACTCTGTATAATATTTCATCATTCTCGATTTAACCTAGAGAGGTACATCAGATTAGTATAATGTTACTAAGTTTATCTTATTGCTAATTAATATAAAATTGAACAAATACAATAAAATAATTAATAGCTTATTCACATCTGTGCAAATAAATTATCAATTAGCCATGTAAATATGAATCATATATTTGTAGAAATAAAGTCGATAACCCAATAAATGACACATTTATAGCTGCGATCAGTGAATTGTATATAAGAGCAAGTAGTAAACAATTTTCGCTCTTATTTTTTACTTCATAAGATTTAAATTTGATTTAACGTTATCGTATTTTGTTTGATATTAAAATATTGATCGGTACAAGTAATAGTATAAGTGGCTCAGTGGTTATTATGTATATTGTTAAAACTTAAAGTGACTGTAGTAGGTTCGAAACCCAGTGTTGTTAATTCTTCGAATATCTTTGCATAAAGATTTTCGAAGAATTTTGTTTAGGATGGTACTGAATTTATTTATTAAATTATCATACAAATATTTTCTCTTTTTCCAGTTAAAATGAAATTTGGTACACAGATAGAGCCTGGACATAGGATACTTTTGATTACGAAAAAAAGGTTGAGGGGTTAGATTGGGTATGAAATTTTATATGAAATTTCACGCGGACGGTGTCGCGGGCAAACACTAGTGTGTAATAAAAATTATAAAAGTTTGTTTTTTAATTTACTTTTATTTGTTTTCCTAGTACTTCCTATCGATGGTGGCCTGCACCCTGCCAGTGCCGGCCGGGGTGTTCGTGCCCGCGTTCAAGATGGGAGCGGCGCTAGGAAGGCTCACCGGGGAACTGATGCACTACTTCTGCCCCCTAGGAGTCGCCTACGGGGGGCACATACAGAAAATATTACCGGGTAATTATATTAAATTTTTGACGGCCTGTTGGTCTAGTGGTCAGAGGCCCTGACTACGAAACCGGAGGTTGCGGGTTCGAATCCCGCTAGGGGCAGATGTCAATGTGATGAACACTGGCATCTGTACCTGTGTCTTGGATGTCTTATATGTATTTATGTATATTTATTCGTTGTCTAGTACCCATAACACAAGCTTTGCTTAAAATGGGACTAGATAATTGGTGTGAATTGTCCAAAGATATTTATTATTTTATTTATTTATTAAGCTAGCGATTCTTGACGTTTTTTTGGTCCGTTACCCTTATGATTTAACTAGGGTCACTGATTTTACCCCTCCTCCCAACGACGAGCTCGCGCGCTAGTCGGCGTTACGCTGTGCTCAGACTAGTCACTTTGAAATTCGGCGTTCGAGACAACTATCAGCTGATTGTTACCGCGAAATACAAATTTTATCGCCCGCGGGGTTAAGAGCCTAGAGATTACATTCACTTATTTCTCAAAATTACATTGTTATGTCAAATTAAATGCACTCATATTGAGATCGTCAAAAACAATGAACAATTACGGGGTATTCATGCAAACAAACTTATTTTTATTGGAATGAAACAACTTTAACGGATTTAACTCGCGTATTTTATTTTATTGGCTGACGTTTCTGAACCTTTACGGATTCCATAATCGTTAATCCGTTAAAGTTGTTTCACTTAAATGTATAATAACCGCGAAGGCATCAGAAATTATTAACTTACTAGCTTCTGCCCGCGACTTCGTCCGCGTGGAACTCCTCCTTTTTCGCAGTCGGTTAAAAAGTAGCCTATGTCCTTTCTCAGGCTCCAGACTTTCTTTGTACCAAATTTCATTTAAATCGGTCCAGTAGTTTTAGCGTGAAAGCGTGACAGACAGACAGACAGACAGAGTTACTTTCGCATTTATAATATTAGTAGGGATTTTTACTTTTATATTATTTTTTTTGACAGGTGGTTACGCGACAGTAGGCGCGGCCGCATTCACGGGGGCCGTCACTCACACCGTCTCCACCATAGTTATTGTCATCGAGATGACTGGACAGGTAACAATAAGAATAAGATAATACAAAACATTTATAACTAGGTAGCTTCTGACCGCGACTGGGTCTGCGCAGAATTAGCACTTGATATAGGTACGTAATTTAAAATTTAAAACAAAAAAGAGATAGAAAGAGTGTGAATAAAAGTCATTATCGACAATTTTTAGAGTGATGATAAATTCAGTTAAATAAATCATTTTTTTTTTCAAGTTTCTTATTGTCGTTAAATAGCAGTGCATAACGCGTCTTAAAATGGGAATGAAAAACAAAACTTCCTTACAAATGTTCATTTCACAAGTCGATATTTCTTTTTCTTGTAGTCTAGTTGATTATAATTACTGATGTCTATTACATAATGGAATGTAACAACTATGGACGGATTTAACTCGTGTATTTTATTTTATTGGCTGACGTTTCGGGGCCTTTACAGATTCCATAATCGTAGCACGACTGTGCTGACAATAGTCTAACGCTTAAGTGATGATACAGTTATGCAAACTACTCCTACCTTATATCTAGATGTCCTTATATGTACCTAGTTATATGTTTAATTATTATATTAGGTGACCCACCTGCTGCCGATAATGGCCGCCGTGTTGTCAGCCAATGCGGTGGCCGCGCTGCTGCAGCCATCGTTCTTCGACAGCATCATTCTGATCAAGAAACTGCCTTATCTGCCGGATCTCCTCTCGTCGGCCAGTCGTGAGTACATTTTAATATACTTATAATTTATATATCTTACATATATTTACACATATCTATATATATAAAAATCAATTGATGTTCGTTAGTCTTGCTAAAACTCGAGAAAGGCTGAACCGATTTGGCTGCTTTTTAATTATCTTTTTTTTTTTTGGCTATTTGGCACGGTACATTATACGGTGAAAAAAAATTGGAAAAAAGGGGAAAAAAAAAACGGTAAACGCGGTACGAAGTTCGCTGGGTCAGCTAGTATACATATTATATAAATGGCTCAGCTGGGTTAGTATATGCTTCAGTCACTATCTATGATTAATAGTAACGTATGTATTTTTTATTGTTATCAATACATAATGCATATCTATAAACTAACTGGCCGAACAAACTGCATAACGTGTTATTGAGATTTTTTTTCTGTATTTTTTCCAAATTTCCTCACCGTATAATCCAATCCTGGACTTCCGCGCTTATTTATATAGGTACTAGAGGACCCGACAGATGTTGTCCTGTCCACTCATAAACCATCCTCAAACCCCCTGGAATACACACAAAAAAATTCATCAAAATCGGTCCAGCCGTTTAGGAGGAGTTCAATGACTAACACACCTACAGAAGATTTATATATATAAAGATATTTTATTAAACCATATTAGGACTTCTTCGATATTTACCAGTAGGTAGTTACAAATAAAAAAGATTCATTAGGTAGGTACGTAATAACCGCGAAAGCATCACAAATTAGAAATATATTATTATTAACATTAATCTGGCTTTACAAAAACTTTACAGTTTCCATAATTGTGGAAGAATAAGTTGACAATATTTTGAACATAATTGATCTACTTATTGATTCTACTATGCAAACTCGCGGAGCAAAACTAATATGAAATATTACTTATCTCGTAACCTACATAATATAATACAATAAATAAAAACCTTGCTTTATTTACTAACTTAAATAATTTATTAATTTACATAGACATGTGGAATCACAAACAACTTTCGTGTTAACACTTTTATTGCGATGACGTCACCGCACGCCACGCACTTAGAGAGTGATGCGTTATTTCGCAGGCTTGTACATGTGACGAGGTGGCCGAGTGGTTAAGGCGTTGGACTGCTAATCCAATGTGCTCTGCACGCGTGGGTTCGAATCCCATCCTCGTCGATCGTTTTTGTTTTTTTATTCACTTTTTGCTTTTAGATTGTGTTTTATATTTTGTTTTTCTTTATAGGTATTACTGTTATTTACATATGATTTATATATTTTGCTTCTAATTAGGAATGTACAATTTATAATTTTGACTCCGCTATGGAATCGAGATTTTAATTTTTACTTAAATTAAGTATTTACTTAATAATGGAAATAAAATAAATTTTAAATATCTAATTGAGAATTTTTAAATGTTGAAATTATTTAATTTGTTTACAAATTATTATATAGGTAGGTATAAAGAAATGCGACTCAATTTTAGGTCATAGTGTTTTACGAATTCGGTAGGATTCTAGAATAATGTAGGTACCTACCTAGTATTCTCGTAGTTTTTGTTTATTTAAAAACTAAAATAATATTTTTTTCATATGTATACCTATTAGAAAATGTATTATTTTTGTAGTTATTAATAGAATTTGAAATAAAATTTTACCCATCCGAAACACACTATCTCTGAAAGGGGAGGGAGTGGAGGATTTTGAATGAGGTCCAGCTGTCATGTTCCACCAATCACAGGCCAGTAGCTTGTCTCTCATCGGTGGAACATGACAGCTGGACATTCTACACTAGCGCCATCTAGCTAAAACTTCCCCAAATTAATTCTTATTGTATGTCACAGGTATGTATGACATTTGCGTGGAAGACTTCATGGTGAGAAACGTCAAATACATCTGGAATAGAATGACATTCCAGCAATTGAAAGATATATTGAAGGAGAACAAGGTAACTTTTTTATATTTTTCTACTCTTGGTACAAGTATCATTATATTTTTAAAACTAATGGCACTGAACTAAAAAAATATCGACCAGATTTTTGATTGATATATCGTAGTATATTATTTACTCTTTATTGCAAAAAAAAACTAATGGACAAAAGGCTCACTTGATGCCATACGGCATTCTCTACCAGTCAACCTTTTTAATAGTAATTTTCAACTCTTGTTTTTGGGCTCATAATACAGTATTTCTCGCACAAGTTCTTTTTATACTATAACTAGCGACCCGCCCCGGCTTCACATGGGTGCTATAAACCTTCTTCTTGAATCACTCTATCTATTAAAAAAAACAAAGTCCGTTACGTAGTTTTAAAGATTTAAGCATACATAGGAACTTACAGATAGCGTTAGAGACTTTTATAATATATAGTGATGAATAACGTGCTTTAATTAAATATAATTATTGGAATTAAACAACTATTAACGGATTTAAGTTTCCATAATCGTAGCACGACTGAGCTGGCAATAGTCTAACGCTAAAGACTATTGTCAGCTCAGTCGTGCTGCGATTATAGAAACTGTAAAGAATCCGAAACGTCAGCAAATAAAATAAAATAAAAATACGCGAGTTAAATCCGTTAATAGTTGTTTCATTCCAATGTGTAATAACCGCGAAGGCATCAATCATCATCATTATTAAATATAATTATTTGTTTATTGTTCTAGGCTATAAAGAGTTTCCCACTAGTGGACAGCCCGTCGTCCATGGTCCTCTTAGGGTCCATACATCGCTGGGAACTGGTCAAAGTTATCGAACAACAAGTCGGCAGAGAGAGGAGATTGCAGGTACATAATGATTATTTATATTGTTTTATTATACTTGTTACGTCCCGTGGTTCCCACGACACGGTATGTGTCATCCGCGACTTCGCGAGCCACCTGCACTTCCAGTGAAACGGTCGCGGTCTTGCGAAAGTGCTGACAGACAATATCGTTAACTTGTGAAAATCAATGAGTGTCCCGGTGCTTGTACATCTTCCATCGCGGTCGTGTTAAGTCGCTTGATCGATCCTGATCAATAAATTAAGTTAGTAATAAGTTATATAGTTCTGCACAGCTGCACTTTGTAAAATTAATTAATTAAATGAACACTTCAAAAATCAAGTGTGAAGTTATTTAATAACCTATCGACGGCCCCATCTCGTTTCTTACTGATAAACAATAAAGTATTTCAACAACAAATATACCAACAACAACACCGACAACAACACCAACAACATCGCCAAAAACAACACGCACAACACCAAAAAGAAAAACACCAATAACAGCGCCAACAACACTAACAATAAAAGCACATTAGTATTTTTTGTAGTAAGTTTTCTAATAAATTAGCTTTTGCCCGCGTCTCCGTCCGCGTGAAATTTCATACAACATTTCATCCCCCTTACAACACTTTTTTTGCAGTTTAAAGCATCATATGTCCTTTCTTACGCTCTAAACTATCTGTGTTCCAATTTTCAATTAAATGGGTTCTGTAGTTTTAGCGTGAAAGTGAGACAGAAAGACAGAGCTACTTTCGTTTCTTACAATATTAGGTAATAACAGTGTAATTGTTTGTTCTGCAGGTGGCCGCCTTGTGGCACAGAGAGGCGGAGCAACGCCGCCGGGAGACAGAAAGGCGACAGAGACGGCCCTCAAGATTTGAGGTTAGTAAAATTGTTATTTTAATGCTACAAATTTTAATACACATATAATTAAAAAAATATAATAAAGAACATAGTAAAAATACCTTCAGCAGGTATTTTTTTCATTTACTTTAAAATCATAACAAATATAGTTACATTGATCGGTGTCGAAACTAAATATGCGCCTGTATTTCACAAATGAACGAAATAACACGTATTCTATGGATGAACATTGTGGTCAGTGGGTAGACTAATGTACCAAAAATGGAATTAAGAATATATATTATATTAGAACTAGCTTCTGCCCGCGACTTCGTCCGCATGGAACTCCTCCTTTTTTGCAGTCGGTTAAAAAGTAGCCTATGTCCTTTCTCAGGGTCCAGACTTTCTTTGTACCAAATTTCATTAAAATCGGTCCAGTAGTTTTAGCGTGAAAGCGTAACAGACAGACAGACAGACAGACAGACAGTGTTACTTTCGCATTTATAATATTAGTAGGGATTGGAAATAAAGGGGGGTGCCTATGTCTCCCGACTGCCTGTCCCTCCCCTATCTCCCCTACTGTTTCTTTGTAGTATCAAGTAAATCTACTTGATACAACAAAGTAAGTGTGTCACTAGCCCCCACTACCGAACTTTAGAAGCGTTTATCCTTACAATGTATTGTTCGATTGAGAAAAGAAAAACTAAAGTCCAATATTTATTAATAGTCTAACTGAAGGACTAAATAAAATTTAGTTTTTCTTTACCCAGTCGTCATGCCCATTATGTAATATTCTTAAACCATCGTGTGCAGGTGACCCCCGCTCCTGATATGCTAGGCTTACCCTCGGCTGGTATGACTAGAGGCTCCTCTCTCACCACCAAGGACCAAAGCGGACTTATACCACGTGAGTATACTCCAGTCAACATAACCAAGCTATACATAAATACTGGTTAAACTGTATGGAGTTTTTAGGGTTCCGTACCAAGAAAACCCTTATACGATCACTTCGCTGTGTGTCTGTAATGTGATTTTTAGATTTTAATTTATATTATACTAGCGACCTAAGCTTCACACGGTGCTATTAACCATTTATCTTTAAGGGTGATTCCACGGGCGTTTTAACCGCCGTCAGTCCCTTGCTCTTGCCTTGAATATTGAAGAATTAAGCTACAGCGCAATATGTCATCGCATCAAAACGTAATTCTTGATGTAGCTCATTTCTTCAATATTCAGGATTAGGGACTAACGGCAGTTGAAACGCCCGTGGAATCACCCTTAATCACTCTATCTATTAAAAACAACGCTTCAAAATCCGTTGCGTAGTTTTAAAGATTTAAGCATACTTTTTTATACTGTGTAGTGATTTCATTTATATATTCAGCGCCAGGCCAGCTGTTCCGTCCGAAGTCAATCCTGAAGAAGACCAACTCGTTCACGCTGACCCGCGGCCTGGGGTCCCCGATGACCCCGCAAAGCCCGCAGACCCCGCAGCCCTCAGTATACACCACTGTCACCGGCGCAGAGACAAGGTAATAATAATACGTTGAATTTCAACATGGGGTCTTTGACGACCCCACATCTTTTACACATCTTTACATCACGGTCGCCATTTCGGAAACCAGGGTAAATATCAAGAGTAATTTGTTGTATGTATATATCCCTGTGCCTACCCTGGCACTTGCGTGCCCTCACTGCACGCACCTGATTGCTTATTGCAATAGATTATAAATACTATTAGAGGTACGACTTGATGTATTCAAAATTATCCGTTATTAAGAATAACCTATTCTAATGTATTTGATATTTATACAACTTTCGAGTATATAAATGAATGGTTTTTTGTTTACCTATGTGATTTATCAGAAGATAAATAAATCCAAAGGATGAGCTGAAAATGACCCTAGAAGGGATTCTGGACAAGAGTGGCAGTGGATAGAAAACAGTGGAAGGAGTCGGAGGAGGCCTATGCCGTAAGGCACTCCGAACTGAGAGACATTTTGTGATTAGTAAACAAGTAGTTATAAATAGAAATGTAGAAAGTCCGAAATAAAAGGCTATTATTATTATTAAAATAAATCCAGTGATTAAGGGGCCATCCATTAATCACGCGAGGCTTGAAAAAGGGGGGGGAGAGAGAGGGGGGTGTAGTAAGATATCACGTGTATTTAGTTTTTTATTATTTTCAAACGCGCATCATATCATGGTCCTTAATTTCTAATATTATCTTAAATGTATTTAATATAATATTCTAAAAAAATTAAGATTTTTTGTAGATACTAACAATACACGTGATGTTGGGTGGGGGATGGGGGGGTAGTCTTAAACCTCACCATGTATCACCAAGGGGAAGGGGGGGGGGTAAAGATGCTTAAAAAAAGATCACGTGATTAATGGACGGCCCCTAATCTAATCGTCTATGTCAGGATCCGCGCTGCCTTCGAGGCTATATTCAAGCGGTCGACGCTGCTGCAGGACGTGGAGGGAGGCCTGCCCGACGACATGCACGTAGGGCTTGCTAGGAGCCCCTCGATCAACAAGAAAGTACAACTGGTGAGTGAGAAGCCGTTCAAGTATTACGTAAGCAGTATGGAGGGGGGTCTTTGCTACGTGCAGATTGAATGGTGACGTCATCAGTTATTTCCTTTTTTTACGTAACAGAGATTTAGTTTTGCTGACAAGGAACGTGTAGTGAATAATTGTGATAAGTATGCTTTCGTGGTACTTGACTTCTTATGCTAATATCAGTGATTTAATGAAACAATTCAAATTTTCGCGGTAGGTAATTACAAATTGGAATGAAACAACTTTAAACGGATTTAACTCGCGTATTTTATTTTATTGGCTGACGTTTCGGAGCCTTTACAGATTCCATAATTTTTGCTGATACTGTAATTGTAGTTAAATCTGTATTGACGATCTCAATATGAGTGCATATAATTCGACATAATTGTGTAATTATACTGTATGAATTTTGAGAAATAAATAAATCTAATATAATATAATGTAATCATAATCGTAGGACGACTGAGCTGACAATAGTCTTGCTAAAGTAGCCGAAATAAAATACGCGACTTAAATCCGTTAAAGTTGTTTCATTCCAATGTATAATAACAGCGAAGACATCAGATATTATTATGATTGATATATTTGAGTACTATATTCCTTAGCCCCGCGAGCGCGTGTGCGACATGTCCCCGGAGGACCAGAAGGCGTGGGAGCAGCTCGAGATGGGCAAGGAGATCGACTTCGACCGGATGCTGCAGATCGCGAGGAAACGAGACATGGTATGTACATAACACAGTTTTTAAACCCCACGCAATAACGACGGGAAGTTTGACGTGTCTCTCTCTCTCTCTCCCCCCCCCCCCCCCTATCTCCCTCTTTCTCTCTCTCTCTCTCTCTCTGATTCTGTGTGTGTGTCTGTCTGTCTGTCTATAATACACTTTTGAACATACTACGAAGGAAACCTTTTGAGTAGGGAGAGTAAAAAATTACAATATAGAAAGTTTTCTTAGACCCATATGTTTGTTATATGTTATGTTTATAGTTGGATATAAAGAAAGAAAATATTTTTTTATTTATTTTATTTTGGCTTAAAAGTTATTAAAAAAAAATACAAACATTTTTATGCTCGGTCTTGGGCCTCGCAAAATGGGCCTTTGTCCAGAAGCATTTATATCAGTTTAAATTTATTTGTTTACTAGCTTCTGCCCGCGACTTCGTCCGCGTGGAACTCCTCCTTTTTGCAGTCGGTTAAAAAGTAGCCTATGTTCTTTCTCAGGCTCCAGACATTCTTTGTACCAAATTTCATTTAAATCGGGCCAGTAGTTTTAGCGTGAAAGCGTAACAGACATACAGACAGACAGACAGAGTTACTTTCGCATTTATAATATTAGTATTTAAGTATTTATTAGTATTTATTTATAATATTAGTAGGGATTTTATTTGTGTGCCTTTGTAGACACATCGTTTTGACATTTATAATTGAGTTTTTCTTGCGACGTTTTACTCGTTCCTAGATAAGTTTTAGGTTTCCGTATCCAACGGGATATATTACTGAGACTCCGCTGTCTGTCCGTCTGTCAGTGTGACGAGCAGTGGCATTTGTACCTGAGTCTTGTATGTCTTTTATGTACATTATCCGCTGTCTAGTGCCCATAGTACAAGCTTCGCTTAGTTTGGGACTAGATTAGTTTGTGTGAATTGTCCAAATATACTTATGTTTTGGAATGAAACAACTGTTAACGGATTTAACTCGCGTATTTTTATTTTATTTTATTAGCTGACGTTTCGTAAATCACTTTAGCGTTAGACTATTGTCAGCTCAGTCGTGCTACGATTATGGAAACTGTAAAGAATCCGAAGCGTCAGCTAATAAAATAAAATAAAAATACGCGAGTTAAATCCGTTAACAGTTGTTTCATTCCAATGTGTAATAACCGCGAAGGCATCAGAAATTAATACTTATGTTTTTTTTTCTCAGCAACTGGATGACACTGATTACGAGGATGAGAGTCTGTACACCTGCCACATCGACCCGGCGCCGTTCCAGCTGGTAGAGAGAACTTCTCTGCTTAAGGTACAATATATTATAATTACTTTTGCCTGTGACTTTGTCCGCGTATTTTTTGCCCTCTGTTAGCCGTTAGAGGGATCAATTCCAGTTTTTAAGGGTTTTATTATTTTTGCTCGTGGCTTCATCCGCGAACTTTTGAACCCCTATTTTATACCCTTGGGGGTTGAATTCCAATTAATCACATATCTATTTATTTCTTTAGAGAGGTTTTAGGCTTTATGGTTTAGCATTTTAAGTCCATTAAGTATGTAGAAACCTTGTCCTGATAATAAGGAACACATAACAAAAAGAATCATCCAAATTGGTGCAGTCGTTCAGACGTTATTTATACACAAAGCGACAAAAACTGCTCTTTATGGACAAAATTATAATTTAGATTGGAAAAGCAATTTTTTGTAATGATATTTTTGTACAAAGACAAGATGTATGGTGTAAGGGTTTAGCACGCTGCCGCTAGTAAAGGCATAGGCGTGGGTTCGAATCCCACTGGGGGTCTAAAATTTTTCTAATCTTGTCTTTGTACAAAAATATCATTATAATTAAAACTAATGGTATTGAACCACAAATATCACTCGAATTTCGATTGATAGATCGTAGTTAATATAAAGCAGTTTTTAATAATAATAGTACTTTAGCACCCTTTGGCGGTCAGGTAGAAGTACCTACTTCTACCTACCAAGGTACTGTTTTAATTTTAATAATACTAGCGGTCCCGGCAGACGTCATCCTGCCCGTTCGAAATTCAAATTAGGTAACTTTAGTTAGACAACGTTTGTATGGAAAAAAAAAAGGGCTGTTTTTAGGGTTTTCCCGGCAATTATTCGATTTTTTTCTCGCCGTAAGAACCATCCTTGGACTTCAACGAACATTTAAAAAAAAAATTGGCCAAATTGGTCCAGGCGTTGTCGAGTTATGCGCTTACCAACACATTTTGAGATTCTTTTTTATATATAAGATTATTTTTCCATACAGGTTCATTCTCTGTTCTCTACATTGGGAGTGAGCAGAGCGTACGTCACTGCTATCGGAAGACTAATTGGAGTTGTTTCACTGAAGGAGGTAACTATAGAAAAAAAATTATACTAGCTTTGTTTTTTTTTTTATTAAAAATAGGCGTTGAAAATTTAGGCATGCATATTTTGTTGATGCCATATAAAAAAAATAAACTTTGGTGTATGAAAAGTAGATGTTGGCCGGTCTTCACGCCCGCCCAATATGGCATATTTTGTTGATATCGTATAAATATAAAAAAAAACTTTGGTGTATGAACAGTAGATGTTAACCGATCCTCACACCTGCCCTTTATGCACACAAAATTTCTTGATAATCTGTCCATCCTTTTCGAATGAGTTATGCAACAAACACCACGACACAAGAATTTTATATATAAGATATATATAAATATTTTTAATTCGAAATTTACACACTTACTAATATTTAACATTGCATTTCCAGCTCCGCAAAGCGATAGAGGACGTGAACTCCGGCGTGCTCACGCTGGCGACGCGGCCCTCGCCCCCCTCCACCCCCCTCCCCGCCGTCATCTCCGCGCGCGGCTCCGCGCCCGCGCCGCCCAGCGACAGCGAGACCGCCCAGCTCACCACACCCGACACCAAGTGAACAGGTGCGTAGTGCAATAGGGTATTTGACATGTTTTTAAAATCCATTTTATATTATGTAGTAGAGTCTAAGGAACCCAGCAAAAGTTGTTTTTTTTAAAGCTGAAAAACATCGAATTAAAAATTCAATATTTAAATAGTGTGCCAAAACGCTACTTTGACAATATGGCGCCGCAATGAGGTCGGTGACGTCACATGCCTGTTTGACAACTAGGCGCAACACAACTAGGTAAACAAAGTTTACGGGCATGTGACGTCACGAAAAACTCGGCCCAGCAGGAGCGTTTTGTGTCACGTGACAAACGTTTAAAAAATGTAATTTTTATTTAAGGATTTTTAAATAAATCAATCATTATTTTCAACTTACGTTAATGAATAATCATTTTTTAACTCTTAATTTATACTGTTAACAGTAATTTACACTTTATTTTTCGCATTGTCAAAAAGCCTATTGGGTAAAGAAAACGAAATTCTGTTTAGTTCGTCAGTTAGATTATTAAAAAAATATTTGACACGTATTTTTCCTTTTCTCAAAAAAATAAACAATTACGAAGATAAGCGCTTCCAAAGTTCGGGAGTGGGGGCTTGTGACGTCACAAGATACAATGTATACCTAGCCATGATGTCACACGCCCCTACTCCCGTGTCCAATATTTTTGGGCAATCTACTTGTTGGACATTGAAAAAAAACCATTCTTCATGTTTATTTTGTTTATCATGTATATGCGCGTGACTCAAAAATAGCGGCAGGGTTACGATAATAAGTAGGCAGGTTAGTGTGTAGCGCAATCGGTAGTGCAGTCTTACCCTGTTAGGATCTAGGTTACATAGCGCATAGTAAGTGTTCTAAAAATAGTTCCCCTGTCAGAATTATAATAATAAGTCAACATGTGAGAATGTAGCACAATTGGTAGCGCATTCTTTCGCGTGGTAGGAATAAGCAAGCCAGAGTTACACTGACTGTGTGAGAGAGACTACTGATGTGCAATGTAGCGCAATTGGTAGCGCATTCTTTCGCGTGGTAGGAATAAGCAAGCCAGAGTTACACTGACTGTGTGAGAGAGAGACTACTGATGTGCAATGTAGCGCAATTGGTAGCGCATTCTTTCGCGTGGTAGGAATAAGCAAGCTAGAGTTACACTGACTGTGTGAGAGAGACTATTGATGTGCAATGTAGCGCAATTGGTAGCGCATTCTTTCGCGTGGTAGGAATAAGCAAGCGAGAGTGGTTACACTGACTGTGTGAAAGAGAGACTATTGATGTGCAATGTAGCGCAATTGGTAGTCTTCCCCAGTTTAGGTAAGCCAAAACAATAAAATAAGTGAATAATAATTTTCGATATAAATAAGCTGTATATAGGCCGTATAAGGATCTCTCTTATATAGACAATGCATAACTTATGGCTACTAGAACTATGACGTCACGTACCCTAAATGAGTACTGTAAAGTACTAAAAATATATTTTTTTTTTTTCAGATCGACATGTTGACATCGATTAAGGACAATCTTAAAAGATACATATTAGGTTATAGATTGTAGTTTAATAAATAAATGTAATTTTATAATATTGTGACAAACTAGTCAGGGATATGTGAGTATTTTTGAAATGTTCTTCGTTTTAAAAAAAATAGTTTTGTAAAATCACCCCCATTTTTTTGGGCTTTTTTTATTCAGAAAAAAATGGTAACGATCGATTTTTCGATGCGTTTTGACAAAAATATAATTTCGCTTATGTAACAAAGTTACTGAAGTTATTAAGTGTCATTATGTGCTAATTAAATGTAGCATTTTTTTTTAATTGATACTGTTCATCAAAAACTAAAATGGCTGTCGTATCTTACTATTAATACCTATTTAAATCCATTATAATACATTTTTATAATTGGTATGAAACAACTATAACGGATTCAACTAGCATATTTTATATTTGCTGACATTTCGAAAACTTTACAGTTCTTTTACAGATAAAAATCACTTTAGTGTTAGACTATCGTCAGCTCAGTAGCTACGAAGATGGGAATTGTAAAGTTTACGAAATCTCAGGAATTAAAATAAGATACGCGAGTAAAATCCGTTTTAATTTTTTCATTCCAATGTCAAATCAGTGTCAAAATTTTGTTATGAATGTTGTATTGCTAGGATTAATATATTTTTAGCTGAAGACTAGTCTATATCTATATTCTAACACAAATAATTAAATTTTAAATACCGATAGGTTTTTTATTCAATAATAAATAAATATCTATGAAGATTTAATTGAAATTTGTGAACTTTGGAATGAAACAAAGAACTATAAGCGACTTAATTTGCGTCTTCTTTTTTTGCTAAAGTTACAAAAACTTTACAGTTCCTATATTATAGTTACTTACACTTAAGTTACTGTAGTGTTAGAATACGAAAAATAATAAAATACGCGAGTTAAATCCGTTAAAGTTGTTTCATTCCAATGTGTAATAACCGCGAAGGTAACAGAAATTATTATTGAATGTATGGTTCAATATTTTTGACAGTATAATTAATTTTATTTGTGTTAGAATATATTATAGAATTTATATTGTAAATAGCTTTTTTGAATTTATTGTAATAATCATTTAAAATAGCGTTTCAGTATTAATATTATAATTTAAAAAAATCGAGCGTTTTTTCAAATATTTTTCCAGGTTTTATTTTCGATCCTCTTTTATTTTTTAAAAAACCTGGATAAATATTTAAAGATGTTATATTATAAAGTATTTTTTGTCGCAAATAATTTATATCATAATTTGACTTCATACATTTTTTTATGATGTTTGTATGTTTATGTTGTATTGTATGGTGCTTTGAAAATCGTATACGATGTAAGTTTTTAATGTTGACCTTTTTAAATTATTATTAAAACAAAATTTATGTAAACTAAATTATACTAATATGGAAAAAAACAACATTCAATGTTGCTACTTTTAATAATTTTATTTTTACAAAGTGCCTTGTTTTTGATAAGTACAGGGTGTTACATAAGAAACAAAATTAGTACAAATAAATATTTTTTACTAATGAAAGTATGTTTTATGAAATATACGCCATTAGGTATAAAAGTCAGTTACAATTTATCCATTTTACGTTGACATATAGCGAATCAAAAATCCGCTAGTTATCGCTATTCATGAGTGAGGTCCAGCTGTCATGTTCCACCAATCACAGGCCAGTAGCTTGCCTCTCATTGGTGGAACATGACAGCTGGACCTCATTCTACACTAGCTATATTTAACGGATTTTCGACTCGCGATTGTAGCACCCTGTACGTAACCAAATTGTTCACAAGGCTTGTGATTAAAAATCATTCCAAAAATGTTTATATTAGCATTTATAATTTATATTATAATAAGTTAAGCTAGGTCACAAGTGGAGAATCAAGCAAAGAACATTTTACGTAATGTGCCATTTTTTTTTTTCATAAGACATATTAAGATCCGATGGTTGACTGCGAGAAATGTACTTGGCAGTAAGACCGCCTTTATATTTTGTACAGTTTGAAATATGAAGAGAATCTATTGATGCAATTTTGAACCTTGTTTGTATCTACATAGAGTCCTCTGTTAGTCTTAAAATTTGTACATTCATAGTATTTGTGCCTTACTATAATTTTATCAGTTTGGGGCCTATTTTTTAATATTCAAGCAACAACTCATTTAGCAAAAGACGGTGTCTTCCTTGACTCAAATAATATATAAGTACAACAATGAAATATTTGGTACTAAGATGTATTTATTTACCTTCCAGATAAGTAGGAAATAGGTCCTTCGGTTATTACAACAAGTTTGAACAAGTCGCATATACAGTACTAAAGTGACCTAACTCGAAATGTGATGATTTATGTCCTTAACTGAGTAACAATATCTTTTGAATTGTGTCACTTTTGACGGCCTGTTGGTCTAGTGGTCAGAGGCCCTGACTACGAAACCGGAGGTTGCGGGTTCGAATCCTGCTAGGGGCAGATGTCAATGTGATAAGCACTGGCATCTGTACCTGAGTCTTGGATGTCTTATATGTATTTATGTATATTTATCCGTTGTCTAGTACCCATAACACAAGCTTTGCTTAAAATGGGACTAGATAATTGGTGTGAATTGTCCAAAGATATTTATATTTTATTTAGTACTGTATATGCGATTAATATTTCAATGATGGTATAATAAATTAATAGGTAGGTACTATGAAAAATAAACCATATAAAACATATCAAAAATGGTTGTGACGACATCAGTATCCGTCCTTTAACGGATTAAACTCCACGTCTCTGAACATCCTAAAACCTGTGATTTTATTTATTGTAAATATATTTAATTTATATACAAATATTATATGAACTGAAATAGCGTTACTAGCACGCTTCATTTTAAACTAGAGTAGTATAGTATAAAGTACTAGCGGTTCGCCCCGGCTTCGCACGGATCCCTAATTTTTTCAAAATATTATATAGCCTATGTTACTCAGGGTGAACGTAGCTTCCCAACAGTGAAAGAATTATTAAAATCGGTCCAGTAGTTTTTGAGCCTATTCATTACAAACATACAAAAATAGGTACAAATCTTTCCTCTTTATAATATTAGTTTATAAAGTACTAGCGACCCGCCCCGGCTTCACACGGGTGCTATAAACCTTCCTCTTGAATCACTCTATCTATTAAAAAAAACCGCATCGAAATCCGTTGCGTAGTTTTAAAGATTTAAGCGTACATAGGGATATAGGGACAGAAAAAGCGACTTTGTTTTATACTATGTAGTTGTTAGGTACGCGTGTGGGGAGACAAGTGATACGACAGCTAGTTGGTAGCACACTGATTTATTAATACGAGTACCGTGCATGTTAAGACAGTGGTCGCAGCCACTGATATTCTATACCTACCTACATAGCTATATGCAGATATACAACACTTTTCCCCCCTTAAGTTGGGAACTATCTATTAAGGTAGGTACTACATCTTATCTATACAATTATAAATAGGGTTTATAATTTACTTTAGGCAAAGGTCTTAAAGACATTCCAGGTGGTCCCCTTCTGGGACTGAGGTCATTAGAAGTATCAGGATGTAGCTCACAGCCAGGATCAGCAGTAGCCTCGTGGAATTCTTCCTGTTCTTCTTGTTCAACGACTATGTCTGCTGTTGACTGCTGCGCAGCTGGTGTAGTTGCAGGAACATTCTCATCATCAGTAGGGAGCGCTGTTTCTTGAACCTCTGGTGTAATATCGATTTCACAAGTTTGGAAATTTGTGTTGACCTGCCCTTTATAAAGTAATATTTGATTTTTATGTTTTTTTACTAATGATAATGTTTGACAATCCTTAACAATATAAGTAGTTTTACTATTTTTCTTAACAATAATTCCTTTAAACCACGAAAATTTATTATTAGCGGAATGTTTTTTATACAATACACTGTCTCCGGATTTAAATTGCTGTTTATTGGTACCAGCGTAGGCTTTACTCTGTAAACACTGATTATGTGTGACGACATCATTAAGAGGGTTAGACGAGAACGACGGACAGTTTGAATTCAACATATCCAAGCGACACCTAAGTTTACGGCCAAACACTAATTGGGCAGGCGAAGACCCGGTTGTAGAATGTACCGAGTTCCTGTAGTCGAATAGGTATTTCAACAAACTGTCATTAGCCTTTTGTATACTATTATTACTCATCAAACAAGATTTAATGCCCTTTTTTACAACTTTTACATAGGCCTCCGCCTGACCGTTGCTGGCCGGATGATAAGCGGGAGATGTCAAATGCGATATTCCATTTGAACTACAAAATTGAGAAAATTCGCTTGAAATGAAATATGTTGCATTGTCACTAACTATAGTATTTACAAGCCCAAATCTGGACATAAATTCGTAAAGTTTACTAATTACAGCGGTCGATGACGTATTACTCATTTTATAAACCTCGACCCATTTAGAATACGCATCTACAATTACTAAATACATTTGGTTATTAATTGGCCCCAGAAAATCAATGTGTATTCTATAGAATGGATGCGGTGGGTACGGCCACACCGCAAGCGGCGCACGACTAGGCGATGGTCTAAGCTGTGTACAAATATCGCAACTTGCGATCATATTTTCGATAGCGTTATCGATACCTGGAAACCAAAATCGACTTCGTGCCTCAGCTTTACATTTTACAATACCTAAATGAGTTTTATGGAGCTCTGTTAATATTCTACCGCGTAACTTCTCAGGTATTATAACTTTGTGCCCACGCATTAGACATCCATTTTCGTAAGATAACTGATTTCTACATAGAAAATACGGAATAACACTTGGATCAGTAACTTTTCTATGCCAACCGTCATTTATATATTTAATTACCTTAAACATCGTCATGTCTTTACTAGTTTCTTCACGCAGTTCACTGAGTGTTATAGGTAAACTAGAATCAACAACGAAATTTACATAAGACGCTCGATCCTCAATTAACTCGCCCGTGTCATGGCCCTCCCCGACGCTCACGCATGACTCATCGGCCGGTGCCGGTAAACTCGCTCGAGACAAATAATCAGCGCTGTTCTTATCGCTGCAGATGTATTCAATTGTGTAGTTATAACCACTTAAAAACATCGCATAGCGCTGCAACCGGTTTGCTGATACCTCCGGTATGCCTCGGTATGGACCAAATATCGATATGAGAGGCTTATGGTCCGTACGGAGTACGAAAGGTATAGATCGACCGTATAGAAACTGATGGAAACGACGTACACCGAATATTATTGCCGTCGCCTCTTTTTGTATTTGTGAGTACCTTTTTTCGGCCGGATTCAAAGTTCTCGAAGCAAAAGATACGGGGCGTTCCATACCGTCGGTGTCGATCTGTGATAAAATAGCACCTACGCCCGCCGGACCCGCGTCGACCGTTAATATAATTTTTGCATTCGTATTAAAATGCGCCAGCACTTGATCCGAAGCTAAACAGTTTTTAATAGTATTTAATGCATGATCGTGTTCTGCATTCCATTGCCATTTCGTACCTTTTTGTAGCAATCTGTACAATGGGCTAAGAATTGAAGAGGCACCGGGTACAAAGTTCCTATAATAATTTACTAACCCTAGAAACGACTGTAATTTATTAACATTTGTTGGAACCGGTGCGTTAACAATAGCATCGACCTTTTGAGGCGACTTTTTCAACCCCCATTTGTCTATTTTATAACCTAAATATTCTAATTCGTCTTTAAAAAAATCACATTTGGACTTCTGTAGTGTCAAACCTGCATCTTGCAGGCGTTGCAACACAGCATTTAACCTAGCCAAATGTTCTGACCTATTTGACCCGGTTATTAAAACGTCATCTAACATACACAACACTCCGTCCATACCAGATAGTACCCCCTCCATAACGCGCTGAAAAATAGCTGGTGCGGGAGCCAAGCCGTACACTAATCTGGTATATAAATACAAGCCTTTGTGTGTATTTATGCAAGTTATTTTTTGCGATTCTTCATTTAAAACACATTGAGCGTACGCTTGGGACAAATCTAGTTTACTAAACTGTTGACCACCGTGTAGTTTTGAAAAAAGTTCCTGAGCGGTCGGTAAAGGATATTGGTCGACTAATAATTGTTTGTTAATGCTTACGGAATAGTCTGCACATAACCGCAAAGAACCGTCACGTTTCAAGACGGGCACTATCGGTGATGCGTAATCTGAGTACTCGACCGGTTTTAAAATACCTACTTCGACTAACCGCTGCAACTCTTTATCTAATTTATCGCGTAGTGCAAATGCAACAGGGCGTGCCTTGAAAAATATTGGTTTGGAGTGTGGTTTTAAATTAAGGTTTACTTTATATTTGTTAAACGTTCCTAACTTATCCGAGAACACTCTCGGATACAATGTCTGTAATTGTTCCATTGTATTCGGAGATTGTTCACAGAAATTAACGGACATTGATAATTTGTACAAACAAATAAAATCCCTACCTAAAATAGGTGGGCCCCCGTCACGAATAACATACACATTGATCTTATGGGTGTTTTCATTATATGTGAAAGGTAACTGGACTATTCCGATGCAGGCAATATGGCCGCCGGTATAGGTTATTAGTCTCTTAGAAGTTGGTGACAATGAAACATCTTTAAAGTATTTATTATAAGTCTGTTCGGAAATCGCAGTAACCGCTGACCCACTATCAATTTGAAACTTAATTTGTACTCCTTGAACGTTGACTATCTCTGTCATCGGTTCACCATTATGAGTTCGTATATTAAAAAACTCACCGTCATCTCCGTTCTCGTCTACCCTCTCTTCCTCCAAAAAATTAATTTTTTTGCACATCCTACGCAAATGACCTTTATTATTACACTTTTTACATTTATAATTAGCAAACCGACACTGCGAGGTAGTATGATTCTTAAAACCACACACTGAGCACTTCACTTTAACACTGGTATCGTTCTCGGAGTTAATCTTAAATAACTGCTCGGCGCGACCTGCCCCCGTGTACGCCGCTGCCACTGCCGCTCCAGCGCGTGCACTATGCACGCTTTCCGCTAACTCCACCGCTTTTGCCAGTGTTAAATCTTTAGCTTCCTGGGAGAATATTTTTTCTCGCTCCGGTCCTGGAAGCATTGCCATTACGAAATGGTCCCTTAATGCTTCCTCTAGGTTCAGGAAACCACAATGTGCTGTCAATCCACGTAATCGTGCTGCCCAGTCATTGAAACTTTCGCCTTCATTTTGCGTAGCAGAATAAAATTTATATTTTTCGCTGAATGTACATTTTTTTGAGGTAAAATGAGCATCCAGAATTTTTAATATATCATCGTACGGCACGGTCGAAAGCACCTTAGGCAACACCAAATCCGATGCGAGCTTGTACGACGGCTCGCTGAGTGCGCTCAGCAATATCGCTCTTCGCTTGGTTCCCGTTGGATCCTTATCCACGTGCACATCGTTTGCGATGAACCATTGCGTAAGCCGATCTTTGTACACTTGCCATGACTGTGAATTATGATCGAAACTAGACAATAATCCAAATTGAGCCATCTTGATTATTTTTTCCCAAATCGCGCGGGTAGATCGTCGCCACTGTTAGGTACGCGTGTGGGGAGACAAGTGATACGACAGCTAGTTGGTAGCACACTGATTTATTAATACGAGTACCGTGCATGTTAAGACAGTGGTCGCAGCCACTGATATTCTATACCTACCTACATAGCTATATGCAGATATACAACAGTAGTGAAGTGACAGAAACTCTGGTTTAAAATGGCGCGTGCTATGAAGGCTTAGCAACAAATGGGCGTTAATAATATTGTATTTTAATAAAAAAACGCGAAGGTAAAAAGATTTTATAACAACGAAAACTGACAGTAACTTAACAGTTTAGTTAGTGATACGCTTTTAGTCAAAATATAGTTTTTGTAGGTATAAAAGTATTCGCCTTTTACGTGGATTAATAAAATAACATGAAAATTGTTAATTCATAATAGATACCTACCTACAACTTCATTTCTTATTTTTGGGATATATTAATGTTTTAAAAACTACGAGTTATTTAATCAATGCCATCAAGCGATTCTTAAACGCAATCTTATTAACGCCTAAAAATGAATATCGCGAGTCAAAAATCCGGTAGATGTCGCTAGTGCAGTCTTGTTGCACCAATCACAGGCCAGTAGCTTGCCTCTCATTGGTGGAACATGACAGCTGTAGAATGCTACACTACCGATATTTAACCGATTTTTGTCATGTGATAACCCCAATCTTTTAAGTTAAGTGAATATGTTTGTCCGTCTGTTACGGATAGCTTTTATAATAACGCGTTAGTTCAATGTGTTGCTTTCAAATAAACGATTTTTGTGCCGTTTTTATGTTGTTTTACTTTTTACAATGATCATGTATTTTAAGTTGATTTAACAGTTGGCCAATTTAGTTTACTAGCTTTTGTCCACGACTCTGTGGAATTAGTAATTACATTTCAACCCCCCTTTTAACTCTTTACAACCCTAATAATTTCTGATGCCTTCGCGGTTATTACACATTGGAATGAAACAACTATTAACGGATTTAACTCGCGTATTTTTATCAGCGTCAGCTAATAAAATAAAATAAAAATACGCGAGTTAAATCCGTTAATAGTTGTTTCATTCCAATCTTTACAACCCTTTTTTCCCAATTAAAAGTAGGTAGCCTATGTCCTTTCTCAGTCTCTAGACTAATCTGTGTACCAAATTTCATTTTAATAGTTTCAGTAGTTTAGTTTTTCAGTAGATTTAAAAGAAATTTTGTACAGAGAAAGTTAGGAGCCTGAAAAAGGACATAGACTACTTTTTAACCGACTGCAAAAAAGGAGGAGTTCCACGCGGACGAAGTCGCGGGCAGAAGCTAGTAATCTATAAAAATTAATCTCAAAATGTGTTGGTAAGCGCATAACTCAACACACCTGGACTAATTTGGCCAATTAGTTTTTTTAATTTTCATTAAATTTTAAGGATGGAAAACTATTATACCTAATGTAAGCAGACACAATAAAACAACGTAATATCTTAATAATTATTTTTAATTATACTTTTGAATGTTACTTAATTCTATAATACTTAGACACTGTATTCAAAATATGACGTGAAGATTCTATTAAGTACAAGTTACTGGTCAAACTTAAATATAAATGTATTTTTTCTGTCCTCCGGCCACAAAGCGCCAACTTTCTGGTCGATGCGCTAAATGAAATTGCCGCTTTCTGGCTTCGTCGAACAGAAAAATAGTATACTGACCTCGGCCAGTAAAATAAAAAAGCCTCAGATAACATTTTTGTCAACCTCGGCTTCGCCTCGGACGACAATTACATGTGATCTGAGACATTTTTTATTTTACTGACCTAAGTGCGTAATGTACTATTTTTATTTGTAAACCTCTTGCCAACATTCTAGATTAATTTCTGATGCCTTCGCGGTTATTACACATTCGAGTAAAACAACAACTCATAACGGATTTAACTCGCGTATTTTATTTTATAAGCTAACGTTTCGATATTAAGTAGTCCACTCAGTAGGCTCCAATTTGTTTACGAAACGTCAGCAAATAAAATAAAGTCGGTACGCGAGTTAAATCCGTTATAGTTGATTTCCAATATGGTAAGTTATCTACCGGTTAAGCGGTACTCAATAATATTAATTAACTACTAATCAAAATATAATGATCTGCCAGAAAAGTTTCAAGTAGCTTACTTGACACTTCGACACATCGGTGCCAAAATAATTAACAATCGTGCGTACAAAAAATAATGAATCAATAACATAAGTTCGATGGCTTATATTAATAAAAAAAAAATATGCCTCTTTTATAATTTCTTTGAAAATTATTTCTTTTTCTTTCCAATTTCTTTATGTCATGAATTCAATTAATCCTATAGGAACAATTTATAATAAATCGTACTTATAACTACAATTAATTAATAGTAAGTAGTTGATAATTTATCATACGAGTAGTTACAATTAACTATTACACATAATTTTAATATGCTTGCATTGGAATAGAATAAATGGAAAATGTTTAAAAAGTGTTTACAAAGATGCACCTAGGAAACGACCCTGTGGTACTCCTAATAGAAAACGTTAAATAATCCAAAAAAACTATTAACTACAAATATATAGGCGATATAAGATGCATTATAGAAGATTAAGGAAAGTACGATAATAGTCAAATATTGGATTTTACTCTAATATTTCTTGTAGAATTTGCAATGTCGCAGAGTCCAATGCCTTGTTTGAATCAAAATCTGATTTCATACTTTGGATGATATTTTTATTTTTGGATTATTCTTTTCCTTTATTTCAGCACATTAAAATTGTATATCATTCATTTCCAATCTCACACACTGACATCAACACGTCAATCAACATTTAAACATAGTCACATAAATAAAATATAAATGCACAGGTATATACCTAATTAAGTTAACTACAAAAAATCACAAAATAATTCTCATATCTAATTATGTGACCGTGTCAAATACAAATCTTGTATAACATAAAAATACAGAAAAACAATCTGTATTGATATAAATATTGTTACAATTACGACACAAAACAATTACATAAAACATTATCTAACATTCAAATCTGTATATCACATTAGGATTAAGTAGAACTCAAGATCTGATTACACTCATACACCGCTCATTCAAATCCATACAATCGATCTCAAAAATAGATTTAGACACTACCACTTCTTCTCGTATTAATCTAACAATCGCAGCGTCAATTAAATCATTTATTTCACATTCATCATCGTCCTTTTATTTATCTACAAAGACACCATTTAGTATCATCACATGCACCCACAGGTTTCCACCACCATGTTTGGAAGAGTCTTCTGCGTTACTGTATTACTAGAGTCCATGTATAGAAGCTGGAGAGAGCTAAATGTTGTGGGGGCACAACAAGGCTTAAACTGGTCGTAATTGGCGTTTGATACCGAGTAGAAGTATTTCTGTGGACAAAAAAATACATATTAGATTTCTTACAAGATCAACACTTCAGTAATTATATTATAACATCCATAAAGTTGAACATAGTTTTTTGACACTAGTGACAATATAATGAATCTAAGGATAGTACATTTATTGAAATCAGTCAAATATTTTGGACTCTTAAGTCATCATACTTATCCACACACATTACTTTAGACTGGTAAACATAATGGGATGACAGCTGACGATAGTCTCACGTTAAAGTCTAAGCTCAGTCATGCTACCAATATGGACACTGTAAAATTTTCGAAACGTCAGCCAATAAAATAAAATACGCGAGTTAAATCCGTTATAGTCGTTTTATTCTAATGTGTAATAAGCGCGCAAATTTTACTGGTAAACATAGTAAAATCTTGACTGAATAGCCCAATTTAAATCTAACCTCAATCTTTAAGAAGAACAGTAGATTAAAAGACAATTCCAAGCAAACTCACCCTTATAATATTATGATGGGAGCTCCCCGTGTTCGCAACAGCTGAAATAGGAGCACAGCTGCCTTTGCAGAAGTAGGCGTGGTATCCTGCAGGTCTGATGATCCAGTCATCCCAGCCTAACTCCTTGAAGTCTACGTAGAGAGGTTCCCTGCAGCATTCGCTCACGTCTGCTCCGCACTCCAGAGCCCGGCCTCTACGTCTTTTGCCGGCATACTTGGTGTACAGAACTAGAAATGGACGGTGTTTCTCGTGGAACGAAAGAGGTGCTCGACGTAACTGTAAAAGGAAAAGTTGTTTGTTAGAAAATGGGTAAACATATCGCATATGAAAAGTTGTAAAGGGAATCGTCAAAAGTTATTTTTTTTATAACAAGGCTAGAAGAGAAGAAAAACAAACGAAAAAAAGCTGGTTCGAGTAAGTGAAAGATTACATAATATTATTGATAAAAAAAATACGTTTATTCGAACATTATAATGGTTATTATAAATACTCCAATGAAATGCTTTAATAAGACGAAGGACCAAGACAAGAGTAGAAAAACACCTGTAGTGGAGTTTATCTATACCTACTAATATAATAAAGAGGAAAGGTTTGTTTGTTTGGTTGAATAGGCTCCAGAATGGCTGGACCGATTTCAAAAATTCTTTGATTGTTGGGAAGCTACACTATTTCCGAGTGACATAGGCTATAAAAAAAAGGATCCGTGCAAAGCCAGGCTGCTAGTTGTAAGTAAAAAGAAGAATACCCTGTAATATTAGTGTGATCTTACCTGACAAGTCCTACACGCCACATGCAAGGTATGTAGTCTCTCTCGTTCCTCGAGCCACACTCGCACCGCCCAGGCCAGCTCTACGCGGACCCATCCTGATGCTGTGTCCGTCTCCTTGATGGCTATGGGTCTGGTCTTCTTGAACTGCTGCTGACTGTCCCAGTGGGCGGCTTCAGAGATCACGAAGGTCTGATTGTACTCGTCTAGTGGATCTGGTTCCTGGAATTGTATTTTAGGATATTAAATATTGACTAGAAAAATTGGCTCTTAGATTGTTTATATTTTTTTGATAGTTTAGATCTTATTGCAAGTTTATTTAAAACCTTAGAGCACTTAAACACAAGATTATCTAATACAGTGAAATCTGGTTAATTGGGACTTCAAGAGACCTGTAAATTGGTTTCAGTTAAAGAGGTATTCCACATACTTAGCGTCTCAGATATCCAGGTATAAAAAAACTTATTTACAAGCTTTATTTACAGAGGTTTTCAACAAGAGTAGGGAGAAAGGCTGCTATAGTTTGTTAATTATTTTTAATTAGACAATCTTTAATAAACAGACGCCATTTTTTATCGTTATAAATTATCATAAACCTATATAAATGCGTAAACTAAGCTTAATAGTTGGGAGAATGTTTTGTACCCCAATCGGCAAAACATAGAGCAACTTTTAATACAATGAACACCTGTGTAATCACATATATTTCACAGATAAAACACTTTTGACTTTATAAAAACTTTGTATTAAACTCACCTTAAAGAACCAGAGTTCAACAACTGTCACCTCTTCGGGTTCCACATCAGGAGGTAGCTCGAACTGTAGACAAGTGAACGGGTAGCGGCCTGTCGTCAAACACTCACCTATGAACAACAGACAAACAGATAAATATCACTCACTACATAAAGGACGGTCGCGGAGCACAGCGAAAAACGGACGTTGCCCTTTTACTATTTGTCTCTGTTGTTAAAATAATAAGACTATTTATTTACCTGCTATACAACAGAATTGCTTTATCACATAAAAACATGTTATTTTATAGAAATATTTACGTCTGATAAGTACGCGGATGTTACCCCTACGTTTTTCGCGGTAATTAAAGATTAAATCTTCACCTTAGGCCTTTTTAATTACTACATAACAAATATATTGCACGGTCTATATATCTGTGTTATATGCCGTATATGGCACACCTACATTTAAAGGGAGCTCAAAAAAGTTATTTTTTCAGGAAAGGCGAAAAACTGTCTCATAATTATTCATGCAGTTTTTGGTAGATATAGATTTATGCATTGTTTTTGAAGTTAGAAGAGTAAGCTTAGATCTGTTTTATTGATAGGTTTGACTTTCTTGTTAGGAAGTTAATGATATACTCTTACATACATAACTCAAACCTACAGGTTTTTGAGTTAGCTACCTTTAGATCTAGGTGTGTGACGTCAAGTGACATATTCAATATAATATCCGAGCCCTACGAAGCCAGAGGTTGTGTGTTCGAATCCTGCTAGGGACACGTATATGTTAATGAGCACGAACATTGCACCTAAATCTAGGAGTCCAATATGATAATTTAGATAAAAAAATATATAAAAATAAAAAAAATATAACGTATTTATCACGCGTATTTTATTTCAATTGTTGATGTTTCGAAAACTTTACAGTTACCAAGTTTGTAGCCGACTGAGCCGACGATAGCCTAACACTAATTAGTAAAGCGTCAATAATTAAATTAAAATACGCGTAAATCAGTTATAGTTGCTTCATTCCAATGTGTAATAACCGCGAGAGCATCAGACATTATTACATATTTATTAAGTACTACGTAGTATCAGGTATTTTCATAACTACTCTAAGTATATCTTTAGATACTATGAGTAATAAAATATAACATATATTATATGTTGGTTGACCCTATGTTAATTAGACCAAGGAATCACACTAAAGGCCGGACTGAGATAACAAGGTACCTACTTCGTATATACTTCATTATTTACCGTGTAACGTTAAACTGTATATTGTGAAATCCAAAACATAATATACCGAACATTTTCTGATAAATAGAGTTTATTATGGAGGTTACATAATATATACCGCGTCTAAGTTTAAAAGTTATTTTAAAAAAGTTGCCTACATTCCAATGTGTAATAATTGCGAGAGCATCAGAAATTATATATTTTTTTAATTAGTTAACAATTTTAATACCGAAACCAGAATAAAAGCCGAAATTCGGTTTCGAGTCATTCCTTAAAAGTATATATAACTTTTATCTGGCGAGTTCTGATTGGTTGTTCCTAACATGAACACAGCCCCGCCTACTTTAGCTAAGATTACATAAATATTAGGATTGTCATCTCTAAAATTAGGCAACCAAGACCAGACAAAAACCACGGATTTTGAAGCACAAAACCCAGAAATATGGTATAATAAGGTTTATATGAAAAAGAATTTACAATAAAAACACAGTTTTGAATATATTTTTTTTTACTTATATAGACATAAGTAATAATTTTTTTTAAGCCGGAACTACAAATGGGGGTCCGGCCCGGAAGCTCCCCGACGCACTCTAAACTATGACAAATTCGGGAAAACCCGGACGGATTTATAATATTTACGGAGTAATATTTTCGAAAGGTGAGAACTGAATATCATTAAAAAGTTAATGAATGAAAATCATTGACTAAGCTAATTAGAATAACGGCCCAGGCGATGTGACACCTTTAGACGTTCCACGATAACCTTAGACGTGGTTTGTACAAGCGCCCATACTATCTGCGTCGCAGGTTATCCTAGAAGGCTAGTTACTATCGCGTGTGACTTATGTATAAAGGAATGTGGTTTTATAAACAAACACGAAGTAGTAAACAAACGTTTATCAAAGTTATAAACTTTATCACTAAGTAGTTTAAAAATCAATGTTAATTTAATTTGTGATGCTCTCGCGGTTAAACGAATTTATTTTATTAGCTGACATTTCGAAAATTTCAGTTCCCAAATTCATACTCGATTGAGCTGAGATATTTGATGACTTTAATGTCAGAGGACTACGAATACAGAAACTGTAAAGCTTTCAAAACGTCAGCCAATTAAATGAAATACGCTATTTAAATTCGTTAGGTAAGTATACTTGTTTAATTAAAAAATATTAGATACTATGTATTTCATATACTTACATATATTACTTTGCTGTTTATGACTCTCAAAAAATATAAACATAGTTGTTTTACTCATATATATATCTTATGTAAAATAACGAGTAGTTATAGATAAATTTATCTATAATAACAAACACACACGCGGATCAACACTTGTCATTGACTGATACTATATGTAACGCCCCCAAAGGTATATTTTTAAACGTCATTTTATGCAACTGTTATATAATGATATAGACTATGGGCCCATGTTAAAAAAATGATGGGTCATTTGAACCACCAGATGACCTATGTAGAACGATATAAGAGCATAAAATAATAAGATTTAGCATTGTGCCGTCACTTGTAAGCTGTCCAACTGAGTGTAGGTGAGAATTCAAAAGTACAGGTAGAGTGAGTACATTTTGGTCATATATTTTTGAACGGCATTGTTACCATCGATAGATCCATGAAAAATAATACTAAAACGCGTAGTGCCGTAAAAAAATGGTGATCCAAAAAGTCGGAATTTTTTTTTGATTTTCCGACAATTTCCAGGGTGAATTTGGTCATTTGATACAGTACGGCATCAGTTTCATACTATTTCAATACTGCTTCTAATCCATTATTCCGCAACGCCGTAAAAAAATCAAGCGACAAGGGGAAAAAACCGAAGGTTGCAGCCCCCTCTCTTTCCGTGGTCCAGGGGGTGATTTGACACAACATCAAATTAATTTATTTCGAAAGTATTTTATGCATAGATAATATTTTTTCATATGCCGTACATTTTCGTTGGTTCAAAGGGGTGTGTAATGATCGATATAAAAATATTTTCTATTGATATATCAACATTTGATATAATTTCATTGTGTATAATAAACGTTTGGTATAATTTTAAAATATATAAATTTATTTCGTATATTTATCGTTCGGTATAACGCTTATTTCTTATAAAGATTGTATGGTATAACGCTCGTTTTATATACAAATCATAATGAATTATTAGCTGAATCTAACATTATTCTTGGAAATATACAATCATATATAATGGGCAACCGCCAGAAAAAAAAAAGAAAATACATATGGAGCAACAAAAAAGAATTGATAATATTATACTTAATCGAACGAAGGTGAATTTTTACGAGCAATTGCTTCAAATTTAAATCTAAATTAATGTGCCTGGGATTTATGTACTTACTTAATAATATATTTAATTTACTTTTGCACATTGTATTTTATTTACCTATCCTAACCTCCTTTTGTTACCCATTCGTTTTGGTAGGGGGACGCAGTTCAAACCTAATTCACATCATTACAAAGAAACAAATCAGTTATATATATGTATCAATAATGTTCGAAGTAAACCAAAAAATATACAAAACTGTTGATACTGTGATTGACAGTTTCAATTTTTGGATATAATATACACACCGTTTCACTTCAGTTAGACGTCATAGTGATTTTATCATATTATCAATTGTTATCTTCAAAAATATGTTAATGTCGTACTGTATCAGATGGCCATAAAGTACCCTTAAAATGGTAGCGTCATTTTCATCAGCCTAAAAGATATGGTCTGCATTAAAATGTACGGCAACATTTTTTCCTAATTTATTTATGTTAATACTATTTAAAACATGGGATACAATGTAGAAAACTGCTATATTTAATTAATTTATGATATTTAAATTTCTGCAATAATTTGCAAAATTTCAGTTTTTGTATTTCTCCATATTTTTTTTCAGAACAGTTTCTGCTGAACGGCAATACTATATTATTATAACAATTGTATTTTACAATATCATGTTAGAAAAATAGTTCCCGTACAGGGTCAAATGATTTTACAGCTTTATAAATCAAGAATACGATGAAATTAAGATAATTATTGATATACATTCAAATGAACAATCATTTTTTGACGGCATTATTTTTAATAGTACTTTTAAGTGCTAGATAATGTTGTGGAACCGAAGCCGTACTTTATCAAATCACCCCCTGGACCACGGAAAGAGAGGGGGCTGCAACCTTCGGTTTTTTCCCCTTGTCGCTTGATTTTTTTACGGCGTTGCGGAATGATGGATTAGAAGCAGTATTGAAATAGTATGAAACTGATGCCGTACTGTATCAAATGACCAAATTCACCCTGGAAATTGTCGGAAAATCAAAAAAAAATTCCGACTTTTTGGATCACCATTTTTTTACGGCACTACGCGTTTTAGTATTATTTTTCATGGATCTATCGATGGTAACAATGCCGTTCAAAAATATATGACCAAAATGTACTCACTCTACCTGTACTTTTGAATTCTCACCTACACTCAGTTGGACAGCTTACAAGTGACGGCACAATGCTAAATCTTATTATTTTATGCTCTTATATCGTTCTACATAGGTCATCTGGTGGTTCAAATGACCCATCATTTTTTTAACATGGGCCCATAGTCTAATAGTCATTGCAACACGAGTGATTCAAAATATAACAATAAACGTCATCGGTTAGTCATTATAGATATCTATATTATAATACTAGCGGCCCGTCCCGGCTACGCACGGGGGGACTTAAGATTTTTTTAAGGCCTCAGAAACGATACTTTTCCCCCGTTTTTGAAACATTTTCGGTTACTGCGTCGCAACTATAAGACCTAACGTGATATTATATAGCCTATGTTACTCGGGGATAATGTAGCTTTCCAAAGGTGAAAGAATTTTTGAAATCGGTCCAGTAGTTTCGGAGCCTATTCATTACAAACATACAAAAATACAAAAATACAAATCTTTCCTCTTTATAATATTAGTATAGAAGTATAGATTTAAAATTCTTGTGTCGCGGTGTTTGTTGCCAAACTCCTCCGAAAGGGCTAGACAAAATTACCCAGTTTTTTCTTTTCATTTTCTGAACAAAACTTTTTGATTTTTCATGATTCAGTGTTAAAAAATACGATCTTAAATTACCACCCTCCCACCACCAATCTCTATTAACAAAAATCTCAAAAAACGCTGCATAATTATTAAAATTGCGTAGTTACATTCCCAAGATGTCTATATAAATAGTTTATTATCTTTTTTCCTTTCCTCATTTTAATATCAGTGTAGTAGGTGATTCTGACCAGCAGGTCGAGAGGTCGAGATATCCACGGCGCGCGCGCGTGTTCCCTCTGTGATAACTAAATTTATTTACTTTTTAATACTTCTCCTTTTTTTATAGTGACTATATGTCACTCAAATTCAAATTTAAAAGTAAAGACTTAGAATCGTTTTTGAAGTAACGATATATTCAATAAAACAGCGACTTCCTCTGAGGCCTTTACGTTTTTTTCAGACGATAAAGCTTTTTGTGTGGAATATTTTGGTTTTTAAGTAGTACTAGATTGTTCTGCGTTTTTTATTTCGTTTCATATCGGATGATTACATTTTAAATGTTAAACAATGTTGCTGATAAGACAACTTTAGTTAATGACTTGCTAAACCACGTGCTCGCTATTTTACTTAAAGTTTTTAAAGTCATATTCATGAGTCAGTTCCGCGAATGTATTCATACCTACTGTTTTCATACCCGAAACAATTACGTGTTAGTAAAGATGCTGCATTGGCCTCGATTCAGTATCGATACAGTCGCCCGTTAGTTGCCATTTGGAATCTATACAGTAGCGCATTTTTCGCGATTCAGCATCGAAACAGTCGTGCGTTAACCGCGATTCAGCATCGCTACAGTCGTGCGTTAACCGCGATTCAGCATCGCTACAGTCGTGCGTTAATCGCGATTCAGTACTGCTATAGTCGTGCGTTAATCGCGATTCAGCATCGCTATAGTCGTGCGTTAATCGCAATACAGTCGCGATTCGGCATCGCTACATAAAACTCGCATTGTGGCAGGTTCTTTAAATCACTATTCGTCTTGATGAGAGTTATATTGAATCCTTCTGTCCGGATGAATATTTTATAGTGCCCGAGGTACAACGAACCTTGGCCTCACACTCCAGTCCTGGCTGGACCTCTTATCTACCGATAACCACAATAGGCTTATTGACAATGCGAAAAATAAAGTGTAAATTACTGTTAACAGTATAAATTAAGAGTTAAAAAATGATTATTCATTAACGTAAGTTGAAAATAATGATTGATTTATTTAAAAATCCTTAAATAAAAATTACATTTTTTAAACGTTTGTCACGTGACACAAAACGCTCCTGATTAGCTGAGTTTTTCGTGACGTCACATGCCCGTAAACTTTGTTTACCTAGTTGTGTTGCGCCTAGTTGTGGTAGTATCTCAAACAGGCATGTGACGTCACCGACCTCATTGCGGCGCCATATTGTCAAAGTAGCGTTTTGGCACACTATTTAAATATTGAATTTTTAATTCGATGTTTTTCAGCCAATACATACCAGATTTAAAAAAAAACAACTTTTGCTGGGTTCCTTAGACTCTACTACATAATATAAAATGGATTTTAAAAACATGTCAAATACCCTATTAGAGGGTTCAACAGACGCCCCACTTTTTATTATTTTATTACCTCCGTCGCCCCAATTTTATAATTAATCTCTTTTTAGTTCCGCTCGTTAATTAGTTTGGAGTTTGACTTCTAATTAAATTTGTCATAAAATTTTATGATCATTGATATACAGTTATTGTATGGTTCTATATTGAAATCACGAAAACCGTTGCGTAAATTGTAGATTGGAACAATATTTGGGTCTGGCAAAGAGTCCAATAGTTAGGTAACTGATAAATTATTACCCGCAAGTTAGGTAAACATTTATTAGACTTTGCTAGTTCTTTTTTCCGGACTTGCGCCTTACTTGGACCTTCCTTTCACTTCTTCTTTAATATGTAAAAATCGTCATTTAAAACCAACCTTCATAACGATTGAACTAAAACACGTATGAAAACGTCAAAAGTAAACATGCTTTTGTAGTAAAAAATGGGGTCACTTGCAATCGTAACGATTACATCACGAGTTATCATTTGTTTTTATTTCGCGAATTCTCATCTCATATCGTTATCAAAGCTATCGGAGTTTTATCGTTTCCGTACACTCACGTATCGAGGTCGTGCGCCCCCCGGACCTTTCGTAAGGAAAATCATTTCAAATAAACAGAAACATCGGATTTATGATTTATTAATTTGTAGCATAAAATTTACATCAAGAAAGGTGACTCTCATGATTTTACTTTAAATTCTTAAAGTATCCAACTGTCGATTATATGATATCTGCCAAATGTGGAGCCGTATAGGCTTATATTTTATAGCGCACGTTTCTGTTTATTAACAATTACATGGACCAGCCCTAACATTTAGGGGTGTGAAAAATAGATGTTGGCCGATTCTTAGACCTACCCAAATTTCATAAAAATCAGTCTAGCTGTTTTGGAGAACTTGCCTCCATATTAAGGCCAAAGCAACAAACACCGCGACACAAGAATTTTATACACTACAAGACATACAAAGTAGGAATATAATAATCTATTTATTAATTGACCTCGCTACTACAAGTTTTATCTACTAATATGAAGATATATAAAACAATGTAGGTACCTATATCTATCATCATTGCTATTATTTGATTAGGTACTTATTTCTTATAAGTAACATACACGGGAACCTTTATAGCGATGATATATAATAGCGAAACACCATCGATTCACTCGCAACATAATCGCTATTCAAAAATAATGTAACACTGCATAGCGGTTGACTCGGTACAATATTTTATGCCAGTAACGGTAAATATAGTTAATAGCGATTCTGCATCGTTATAGCGATACGATTATCGTTATGTATAAAATGTCCTTAAATTATTTCTGATTCCTTTGAGGTTGTTACACATTGGAATGAAACAAATATAAACGGATTTACCTCACGTATTTTATTTTATTGGCAAACTTTACATTCCCATATTCGTAGCACGATTGAGCTGACTTTAGTCTACCGCTAAGTCAGCCAATAAAATGAAATAAATTAGTTAAATCCGTTTATAGATGTTTCATTGTAATTCCCTAAATTTCACAATTATGATTAAATGTAAAAATACTTTTATTATAGTAATAAATAATTGTTTATTTCAGTTTTTGTTAAAAATTGCATCATTTCCGCGAGTGACAGTAGTGTGCATCGGATAATTACATAATTAATGATTGTCATTGCAATTATAATGATTCCACGTGCATTTAGATTATAGATCATTGATCATTAAATAACGGCGCCTGCGCATCATCTTGTACGGTTTTGTTTGATGTATTAGTAAACCGATTTATTAGATAAATAATGAATGTTACCTTTTTTACTAAGGGATACCTTATGTAGGTACTAATTATATAACTAGCTAGAATATTGAACCTGTTCCAAAATAAACATAAAAAAAATTGGTAATATTTTACAATTTAAACTGGCGAGGACTGGTTATTATAGGTATATATGTATGTTTGTATGTATGTATACACAGTTACTAAATATAGAATACTGTTGCCTCAACGTTTCTATTAATTGGTCTAAATTAACATACAATAGAGAATTAGATTTAAAATTTAAGTACTTACACATTAGTTGTTTAATTACATAGATACATGTCTAAATATAGACATTATGTAGAAGTACGTTGACCTTAGTATTAATAATTAAATGTCAGATTTTTTTTTATTCTAAATATATAGAAATTAGTTAAACAAATTATAATCTCTAGCTTTTGCCCGCGACTTCGTCTGCGTACTTTTTAAATAGATTGGATCAACTTACACGTTTTCCCATATAAACTTTGTTCCCTTTTTTCACCCCATTAAGGGTAGAATTTCGGAAAGTCCTTTTTTTATCAAACGCCTACGTCATATAAAGACCACACCCTCCAAATTTCAGGTCTCTACGATAATAAGTTTAGGCTGTGCGAGTATCCGTTAGTCAATCATTTAGAACGAAGGATTTTATGCATTTTTACCTATATAAGATAAGCCTCTAACACTACCTACTTTAAGCTTTATAAAAAGTTGTATTTACTAGCGACCCGCCCCTACAAACGGGTGCTAAAACCTTCCTCTCTATCTATTAAAAAAAACCGCATCAAAATCCGTTGCGTAGTTTTAAAGATTTAAGCGTACATAAGGATATAGGGACAGAAAAAGCGACTTTGTTTTATACTATGTAGTGATTGTAACCTTGAAGCAAAACAGACAAACAAATATTCAGACATTCTGTTATCTAATTATCAGTATTCAAAGCAAGTCTAGACTATATCGATCTGCCTAGAATTTTAACATATCAAAGTCCACTAAACATAGTCATAAGCATAAGATAATATTAAAATGATGACTTGCAAGTGGATGCAAGTGTTTGGTACAAAGTTCAAAAGGCTTATTCTAAAATGCAGTTATTTCGTCATACTGCAGGCAAGTGCAGGTATTTTATTGCACTATCGTAGGGTATTAACTAAAATTAAAAATAGGAAGTTTTATTTGAAAATAGGACGCAGTAACGAATTATAGACCAAGTATTAAGTACTATTTCAGTTGTTTTTACTTTATACTTTAGGTACTAGCTTCTGCCCGCGACTTCGTCCGCGTGAAAACTCCTCCTTTTATGCAGTCGGTTAAAAAGTAGCCTATGTCCTATGTCTCAGGCTCCAGACTTTCTTTGTACCAAATTTCATTTAAATCGGTCCAGTAGTTTTAGCGTGAAAGCGTAACAGACAGACAGACAGACAGAGTTACTTTCGCATTTATAATATTAGTAGGGATTGTTCTTGTATTTATAATCTCTCGGTATGATTACATGTACCTAATTTGACATTTGAATATTATTATATTGAGAAATAAATTAATCTAATCTATGTTAAAATGTAATAACTTGCATTTAATAAAATTATTAATTGGAATGAAACTGTAACGAATTTTACTCGCGTATTTTATTTTTAACCCCAACCCAAAATCAGGGTTTTGTAAGTTTGACATTTCTGTACCTAGTCTACCTGTTGCATCGTAGCTCCAGAACGGGTGGACCGATTTTGATTCTGATTTTTCTGTTTGAAACGTTATTTATTTGAGAGTAATCTTAGCTATTATGTAATGAATATCGGTTCATCCCTTTAATAGTTATACTTGCTGATGTTTCGAAAACTACAGATCGCATACAAATACGCGAGTTTAATCCGTTATAGTTGTTTCATTCCAATGTGTAATAACCGCGAGAGCATCAGAAATTAAAAGGATGTATATACATTTTTGAAAGTAAGATAAATAGGTATTGACCACATCACGTAAAAGCGATAAAAATGTGATTTAATTAAAAAGAGATTACATTGACCCCTGACATTTCCGTGGGAATACAAAATTATCATAGAATATTTAATTAACAAATAATAATGAATACAAAGGTAGCAACATGCTTCTGTCACGTGGAGATTACGTTTTACTATTTCACCTCTGATATGGGGGTCAAATTTAACTCTAAAAACAAGTCTAGCTTAATAATATGTAATGCTCTCGCGGTTATTACACATTGGAATAAAAATTATAACGGATTTAATTTAACTCGCGTATTGATAGTAAATGATCATAATGCATCACTTTAGCCGACTTTAGCGTTAGACTATCGTCAGCTTAGTTGAGCTACGAATATGGGAACTGTAGTTTTCGAAACGTAAGCAAATATAATACGCGAGTTAAATCCGTTATAGTTGTTTCATTCCAATGTGTAAACAATATGATTTGATTTATTTTTTGACGTAATATATAAATACGTAGTTATTTTATTTACTTATTAAGATTTTGTTTTACCCTCTAAGAATTAAATGTAACATGCGTTTTTTTCATGATTTTACCTCTTAATATATCAATATTGATTAAGTAGTACTTATAACAAGAACTTAACAAATTTATATTCGAGTTTATAGTTAGTAATTTGTATACTTATAAATATTAGCTACCTATTATATCTCTGCAGAATGATACAAATTATCTGATCGTCTTCTATAATTATAATTATGTAGATTACGCCCCGTTTGTTATCATCTTATAATTCACGTACCTTAAGGTACGAGTACATACTTGTTAAAAAAAATACATATATTTTCACTTTCAGGCTTAGCGTTTAAGAAAAAAATGTATATAAGTATACCCAAAACTATTACCTTTTGACTTCAATTATTGCAATTTAAACAGTCTGCATCTACTTTGTAATTACTGTAGTTATAATAAATGAAAAGATTACACGACTAGAAACTGCACCTTTACTAGAAAAGTGTGACATTTCGAAACCACATGAATTCAAATTTAAATGTGACTTAGAGTCTCAAATGGAGTAACAAAATATTTCAAAATGTCACTTTTCTAGTAAATGCAACATTAGTCTTAGTTTCACACACAACTTGCTAAAAAGCGACAAATGCTTATACCAAACACGGTTCAAAATAACGCATGAAAAAACAAAACACTATTGAAAAAAGAAACTGAAGTCGAACTAAATCAATTTCTACTTCTCATTTAAGTAAAAAAACTTACCTTCGACAGGAAAGATAATCTTCTGCTCCGTCCTGCCATAATAATCATCAAACTCCGGCGGTTTGTCGGTGCCCTGACTCAAAGTCTGCCCCTGCGCAACAGGCATAGGCAGCGAGTTCACCGGCACAGCGACAGATGGTTTCTTGCTCAACCTTAACTTTTTCAAAATCTGTCTTTTTACGAATTCCAATCTCACGTCTGTTAGGTCACTGTCGCCTGCACAGTTCGCACAGAACGGTGCCACCAGCGGGAGGGTGGCGAGAATTAAAAATACGCGTGGATGCATGATGCGTGGTGCGCGGGCGGCGGCGCGCGAGTGTCTGTGCGCGAGTGGGACTGGGTAATAAGTAGGGTGGTAGGCCCGGATGCGCTTGCGCCGCTGCGCGTATTACGCTGCCACTACATTACTACCCGTTTATATACTGTGTTTGAATTTGAATTTAACGGTTTCTGTTGCGTCATTTTTTGGTGACTGACTTTTTTTTTGTAGGTGCAAAATTTTATTTAAGTCTGGTAAGGAATAGTGAATTTTTCGCTAGCGTTTAGTGAGGCCTAGCTGTGAATAGTCACTAAATAGTAGATTGTTTGTTAATATTGAAGTCTGGCTTAAGACTAGCGATATTGTAGTGGATTTTTGACTCGCAATATTTCACTATTGTTGCTACTATAAATCTGGACGATATTTTTTCTCACTTTATATTATGTATTATTAATTTAGTAGGTATAGGAAAGAAGAGAAATTTTGTCGTTACCTGCCATAAATAAATTCTAAAATTATCTCCTAGGTAATTTAAACATAATATTATACAAATATAAACTTATATATGACCCTTATACTAGATTAATTAAAAAATATTTAGCATTGCTTATCGTAGAGTCAAGGTTGCTCGTAGCGCGTAGAACTCGTAGAGCTACGACACGTGACGTAGACGTGATGACGTGGCAGTGCTACGAATTTTATATTCAGTAGATATAAGTAAATTGTATATTTACGTATGTATGTATTTATTAGAGTTGTCTAACAGTTTGTTGTACCTATTTGTTAAAACCTACACTCATTGTCTGTTGAAACAAATTAAGTAAGTACCTATAAAAAAGTATAGTTAAACTATAGTAAAGTAATCTTATATGGTCACAAGTTCCAAATATATAATACTTAATATAATTTATCGAAATAGGTTCAGCAGTTTATATGCAAAAGTATATAAATTAACAAAATCTGTCTGTTACTATAGAAGACTCGATTAAAATAGCACTTTTTATTAAAAAAAAAACAAAAACAATAATAGCTATGATGCCACAGACAGACAGAAGAACACACATAAACGTCAAACTCGTTATAATCCTCTTTTAAAAGAATTAAATTTACTTATGAAACTGAAAAAATAACCTAAGCTTCCAAAAGCACTAATTCAGCGCAGATCAGGTCGGGAGCAGAAGCTAGTTACAAAAGAAACGTGTTCCCCAAATAAAGGCACACCGCACCGACACGGGGGCGATACGGTGGCGATACTACGACGATGCGTCGGCTATCGCAGGTCACGCGATAACGCGCCGCACTTGGACAATGGACCCATGATACTGTCATAGATAAGAAGTATGCACTCTCAGAGGCGACAATTCTTACTAGAGCTCAAAACCATGTACAAGTACCTACCTAATAATTTCTGTTGCCTTCGAGGTTATTACACATTGGAATGAAACAACTTTAAATCACTTTAGCGTTAGACTATTGTCAGCTCAGTCGTGCTACGATTATGGAAACTGTAAAGAATCCGAAACGTCAGCTAATAAAATAAAATAAAAATACTCGAGTTAAATCCGTTAATAGTTGTTTCATTCCAACTTTAATAGACTTAACTCGCGTATTTTATTTTTATTGGCTGACTTTTCGGAGCCTTTACAGATTCCATAATCGTAGCACTAGCAATAATATTGTTTCGTCGACGACATGAAGAAATTAGGGACAACATCAACATGACAAGATATCGCGTTGCCTATTTTTAACAGATCGCTGTGAGAATATAGGAGCCTGCCCACTACACCGTATTACATACCATGACCGTGCTATGAACGTGTCAGGCAAAAAAATATTCTTTGTATAGAAAAGCATGATACTATGTCCACTAGACCGTTCCGTCACCGACTCGTACCGCCTTACGTATTACCTTCCGTGCTTGATACGTTCATAGCACGGTCATGGTATGATACGGTGTAGTGGGCAGACTCTTTTAGACAATAACGACAGCTCGCAAGTCAAGTCACTTTAGCGTTAGACTATCATCAGCTTTGTCACGTTAGTCATTTACAATGTCCAGTCTACATAACTAATCTTCGGCGACAGTCGTAAACTATTTCAAGACATTTACAGCTCGCTTTATACCTTGTACCATCGGCGGAACAAACTCAAATAGCCTTCAAGGAATGTCTAGACTGCTAGAGCCAATGCCACGTGTGTACGAAGAAATTATTTTAGTATCACATAATTACTCTTCTAAGAAAACGTTGGTGGGGTTTAAAATTATCAATGCACTTTAAAACTACACATTTTAGTATTCTACGAATTTAGTTCAAACTAGCGGTCCCGGCAGACGTCATCCTGCCCGTTCGAAATTCAAATTAGGTAACTTTAGTTAGACAACGTTTGTATGGGAAAAGAAAAGGGCTGTTTTTAGGGTTTTCCCGGCAATTATTCGATTTTTTCTCGCCGTAAGAACCATCCTTGGACTTCAACGAACATTTTGAAAAAAAAAATGGCCAAATTGGTCCAGGCGTTGTCGAGTTATGCGCTTACCAACACATCTTGCGATTCATTTTTATATATATAAAGATTTGTATTGCTATGCACGCAAAAGGTCATAAAAGATGGAAGAAATTTTGGAATGAGACAACTGTTAAGGGATTTAACTCGCGTATTTGTATATTATTTTATTTGCAGACGTTTCGGATTCTGTACAGTTTCCATAATCGTAGCACGTCTAGCTGACAATAGTCTAACGCTAAAGTTAATTCCGTTAATAGTTGTTTCATTCCAATGTGTAATAACCGCGAAAAAATCAGAAATTATTATGGAAGAAATTTGTTAGAAATATGCTAGACGTATGTAGAATGAGGCCCAGCTGTCATGTTCCACCAATCACAAGCCAGTCAGGTTTCTCATTGATAGAACTTGCTTAACCTCACTAGCATTTTACTGAGTTGAGACATGTACCTACTTTCAAATTGAAAACATTTCCCAGAAAAATATCATAAATATACCTAACTAGCTTCTACTCGCGACTTCGTCTGCACACGATGAGTACTTTACTCAAAATTGTTATAAAATATAGCCTTTATATATGTTATTCTCTAGGTATATTATTGTAAAGTTTTATCAAAATCCATTCTGTAGTTTTTGCGTGAATAAGTAACAAATATTAGACATGTTGAACGAATTTCAAATTGACGTAGGTATTTTTTTTATTTTAATAGATATTAAATTAATATTTAATTATTTAGGTACAACAAATTCGGGTAAATACGGACGGATGGCCTATCTAGGGAGGAAGGACACAAAAAACCAGTTAAAAACGGTCACATGTCAGTTGTCACTACACAAACACAAATTAACATAGTCATAAATATAACCAATGAAAAAAGAATTAGGTTAGTACTATTAATTAAATAATAAATACCAATGTGTTAATATAAAACGTGTTCGAAAATTAGATAAAGCGTAAATGGTATAATTTTTCGAATAAACACTGTTTGGACTCTCAATCTTATATCTTACAAGCCTTGAACACGAATCCACGGCGTGTTTAGGCCTTTATAAATATGGAAGTGCCTATATAATTATAATATATATGTTATATACATTACAGTACATTATTTTAATTCATTAAAGTGGCTTTAGAGATAACCACATGCTTTTGGCTTATAACGGATTAAACTCGCGTATTTTATTTTACAATAGTCTAACGGTAATTCGCCAGTTCAGTCGTACTATCTATATCGACTGTAAAGTTTTGGAAACGTTAGCAAATATAATAAAATATAATGTGAAATAACCGCGAAAGCATTATTATGTCTTAGGTACCTATGTTATATTCTTTGTTTTGTTTGAGTTGTATAGGTAAGTACTTGTATTAAGTAGGTAGGAATATAAGATTATTTCCATACGTAGGCAAGTTAAAAATTTATAGGTACCTACCTACTCTTTTGTACTGAGTTCTTTACGGCGTTTCTTGTCAGCAATGCTCCGAAGCGCTAGTGGATTCATGTGACGTGTAAAAGTACTTTTTTCGATATTAAATAAATAATTACCCAATAACAATATAGAATAAGAGACGCAACATTACTCCGCGCTTCATCAAAATGTGTACGTATTTGATTTTTATCTAGATAACTAGGTAAGGTCAAGGCTTCCAATTCCGTCTACGGGGCAATTCCGTCACGTACACGTTTTTGGCGAATCTAAGCACAGTTCGCCGCTGCCGGCTCAGTTGGTAAAGCAGTAGGGTTTTCTAATTCAAACTAAAAGACACCCATGACGCTATGCAATGAAGTAAGAAAAATATCTGCTTTCAAAGTTCAGTTGCGTTTCGAATTCGAAGTGCGAGTATAGTACTATGCACTTTGATCGAAGATAAATATGAAACAGTTAGACTTCTAGGCTTATTTGTGTGCTTATTACAACGTCTATGATGTGTTTAACCGTGTCTGACTGTTAGTGATGCGTAAACTTCCGACAGTTTTTAGTAATTCACCATGAAAAATTAACAATTTCAAAATAGTCAAGTGGGAAATTCCGTCAATTTTTTAAGGGGCAAAGCCGTCATATGCCGGTATTACCCGATTCCAGACATTGTCAACATTTTTTTAGTGTATTACATTTTAAAATAGGTACACTTGTTAATCTGGCAATAATAAGCTTAGCTGTGACTAAATATATGAGTAGGTAATTCGATAGAACGTAGTACGAAAATACTCCGGACTGCAAAATGCATAAATCCTTATTTTATGAAATAATATATATAAAAAATATATATATTAGTAAATTTTTAAAAGGTTGAGCTCATCTGATTGGCAAAACATGCCGGAATAACCCCAAAAAATTGTTTTTGCGGATAACTCCTATTGTAAATCTTATATCTAAGGTCTCATAACACATATTTGATTGAAATCGATGTGTGTTCATTTTCCGCTAGCTAAGACTTGCAAAAACTGCGTAATTCTAGGGAAACTGCTTGCATGACGGAATAGCCCCACCTTGGCGGGAAACTCCGTCTACCTGACTATTTTTAAAAAAAAATCTATAATAAATTAAGCAACTTAGATACCTGGAATATCATACTATTACTTGATAGCCAAGTATATTGTTGGTCTAATACATACGCGCCATGGGTAAATAGTTAAAAATTAACGTATCAAATTTTTAACCAAAGTTGATCTAGCTCAAAAATATGCCGGAATTAGAAGCCTTGACCTTACATCAAAAATATATCCTGAATAGCTCCCTCCTCGATTGTGCCCACACTTGCCGCTTTTCCCCTTTGGATCGCTAATTTGAGTATATTTTAGTTCTCAGGCCTGTTTCCAAATTCCTGCAGTATCATATCAACTTCCTACTCACGCTCTGTTCTCGGTACGATATCAATAGCCACGCTAGACTGACATGAGTCGCAAACCTTTTTATATCCGTTTTACTATACACACGTATAAAAATGTAATACATATCAATTTTTGTATCCATATTATTAGACTTATAAAAATGGTCTATGAATTCTGGGCCTTAACAGCTTAATTTTTGAGTGTACAAATAAAATGAATATTTATTGAAAAATCGTGGCATAATGACCAACACTCTAAACATAAATAATCTATACTAATATGATAAAGAGGAAATGTTTGTATGTTTGTTTGGATTAAATAGGCTGCAAAACGGCTGGACCGATTTGAAAAAATCTCACTTTTGGAAAGCTACGTTCACCATGAGTAACATAGGTTATATAATATTATTTTTTAAAAATTAGGGATCCGTGCGAAGCCGGAGCGAACCGCTATTTTAACTAAAACATAAAACTTAATAATGTAGTTTGTAAAATAAATTATAGCAGAAGCTATAGTTTATAGATAAACGATAATGGATAGATAAAACGTTTCGTTTATGTATGTATGTAAACTCTTTATTGTACAACAACAAAACAAATACAAAAACAATATAAATGTACGAAGGCGAACTTATCCCTTTAAGGGTCTTCCAGTTAACATTTGGGCGATTTAGAGATTAGTTAAATAATGAACTAAACTGTTTATTGTCCCGCCCGTCAGTACCTACGCTAGACAATAGCGATACGAGCTAAGTCCGGGGTCAAAGTATGTATCACGATATGGTATCTATGGGAATATACAACTTTGTGTTGCCATCACAAAAGATTCACAAAATAATTAAAATCGGAATGAACTATAAACAGTTTTGGTACCTTTGCAGTTTCCATAAATAAATTTTAATAAGTAAACGTTAAATAAAGTTTTCGAAACGTTAGCCAATAAAATAAAATACGCGAGTTAGGTCCGTTATGGTTGTCTCATTCCAATGTATAATAACCGCGACGGCATCACAAATGATTACCTAGGTAATTAAAATTTATTAGTAAACTAGCCATACGGGGGTTGATCAAATAAGGGTGCAAATTTGGAATTGTAGGTATTTTTCAAAAAATAAAAAATAAACTTTAAGATAGACCGGGTGGTTTTTTTTTTATTTTAAGATTTAGGTAGGTAAAACAGATTTTGGCCGATTCTCAGACCTACCCGATATACACACAAAATTTCATAAAAAATATAAAAATCAGTCCAACCGTTTCGGAGGAGTTCGGCAACAAACACCGCGACACGACAATTTTATATAATATGTATTAGACAGACTTCTAAAAAATACTTTTACATGTCAGACTACTTATACCTACCGGTCAATGTTTACCTACATGAGAATACAAAAAAAAAATAGCGCAATCACCTACACCAATTTTTTTATTTAATCTTACTCGTGTTTAACCTAACCCGACCTTTTTACGGCAAGGTTTTTTAACGCAAACAAAAACAAATATTACAATGGTAACCCTGAAATGCGTGTGCGCCGATTATCGTTCACGTTTCCAACATGACATATGTTTCCTGGGTATTTGAAAAGGGTTGACTTTTTTGGAATGAAACAACTTTAAACGGATTTAACTCGTGTATTTTATTTTATTTTATTGGCTGACATGTCGGAGCCTTTACAGATTCCATAATCGTAGCACGACTGAGCTGATAATAGTGACTTTAGCCTAAGACTATTGTTGTTTTATTCCAATGTATAATAGCCGCGAAGGCATCAGAAATTATTATGTTGACTTTTTTGTTTTGTGTCCAATTTTGTGTTTCTTTTTGATTATTTATTAGGCATGCCTCCGCCACGTGTAGAGGAGAGGGAAGGATACAGAGCAGTCGTGTGGCCACTTGTACTTACTTGTTACTCACGTCGATGCCTTATGTATGTTATTTAGTTACATAATCATCGCAATACATTCTTCAAAAATTAATGAGAAAAGAGAAACGTTAGTTAAGTTTAAGATTTCCTCGTGAAATTCGAATACTACCAGAAAAGTAGGTTAGCTTAGACCAGCGACACTTAACAATCTGTCTAATAGTTGAACCACCGTATTACAAAATGGCCGCTTTGTAAAACGGCTAACCGTAATGTAATAGATACGGCGGATTATATGAACCAGTTGCCACTTTGGAATGAAACAACTGTTAACGGGTTTAACTCCGGTATTTTTACTTTTTTTTATTGCTGACGTTTCGGATTCTTTACAGTTTCCATAATCGTAGCACGACTGAGCTGACAATAGTCTAACGCTAAATTATTCAATTTAGCTGTTTCTTATCATCCACTTTTCCGCTTCGTTACCAAGGTAATTACTTATTTAACCATATAATAACATTTGAGTTGCCAAGCAAAACAAAAAGATAATTTACCTACGCGTATTAATGTTCATGATTTGACCTAATTCTTGGGTATTGCCTCCCATTTGGCAGTTCGTTAACCCGAGCATCGAGATATCTTAGCAAAACAACGATTGCAGTAGGTAATCTGAGAATTACTGTTAAAATAACCTAGCAACCTTAACTTGACTTCTACGGTAGTATAATAATTTCTGATCTCTTTGCGGTTATTCCAATGTTCTACGATAGTATTTAAAGAATTGCTTCAGGGGCTGGCTGGTTGAGAAAAGTCCCTATCTCGATCTATTCTTAGAAAACTTTCCTCTTTCTTTAATTTAAAGGTTCTTACACACTACGATGGCCCACCATTTGAACAACTGCGCTTCAGCATCCAATTCGAAAATGTAGCTAATTATAGTCTAATACTTTACGTCTTGTACAAGTATATAATAATTACTCGTTCATAGGTTAGGTTAGCTATATACCTATCTTTTAATGTTTTAATATAAAAACGGTAATTTTCATTAGGTAAATACGTAAATAGTATTAGTATAATTTATTCTACTCTGAAATAATTGCAATAAGTAAATAGGTAGTTTTCATAAAAAAAATCTTTATTAAGTAGACATGACTTAAGGGGCAATTTTATACGAAAATAAAAAATGTTTATTTAATAGTAGACATGTCCCAAGGGGCACTTTTATACGTCATTACTTACTAACGCTTATAAAAAAAATATCACTGCGAGAAGAAACGCCGTATGAAACTCGATAGCCCCCTTAGACAAGTGCTTAGCGATAATAGGTCAAAACGTGGTCAGTTTCGCATTTTACGTTCGCGTAGGTAGGTATATCAGTTCTGTAGAATGTTTCTTTCGATAGCTGTTATAATGGAATGGAATTTATCTAGAGACCTTGTTAAGTAGGCCTTTTTTAAATAAAATAAAATAAAGCGTTTAGGACGTAAATAGTACGTAACAACATGGGTACACTAGAACATAAATGAAACAATGAATCAAAAGAAATAATATCTGATGTCTTCGCGGTTATTGGAATGAAACAACTTTAAACGGATTTAACTCTCGTATTTTGGATTATGGAATCTGTAAAGGCTCCGAAACGTCAGCCCATTAAATAAAATATGCGAGTTAAATCCGTTTAAAGTTGTTTCATTCGAATGAATCAAAATAAAGTCATAATAAAAAGTCATAAACGTAGGTACCAGTATTGGTGTCAAAATTTTAGAAACGTTTAAAAAATATAATATGTATTACTTACTAAGTTTCATGTCATCATTCACAGTCCAATTACCACCATGGGGCAACGTGATTCACATCTTAATTTATAAAAAAAACATATCTTGGAATGTACACGTTTGAACCACAACCTGACTTAACCCGAGATAAGTTATTGGTCAACAAAACAATAGGTAGGTAGTATCAAGCGCCACGCAAAATATTTTGCGATTATTAACTGCGTATTATGCATATATTTTACGCATTCTCTCAGCCTTGCGGCTTAATTTTTACATACTTTCGCATTACTGTCAACCGGGGTGTATAGGAATGGTGAGGTGAATAGGGATGAAAACCGGAATGTTATAAACCTGGTAATATTATAAAAAAATACCAATAAAAGAATACTAAAGTAATAATTTCTGATGCCTTCGCGGTTATTACACATTGGAATGAATTTGCTGACGTTTCAAAAACTTTACGGTACCATAATCGAAGCACGCCTGGGCTGACGATAGTCTAACACCAAACCCTGACTTTAGCGTTAGTAAAATCAATAAGGGTTAAACTCGCGTATTTTATTTTATTAAAATGAACTTTGTATCCTGTTTTTTAATGTTTGTTTTAACGCAATATCGATAAACAATTACATCATAACGTACTACATAGTAAATGCCGTAGTAAACATAATCACGTGAAAATCTGTGAGACAAAAAGAAACGACACCACGACGCAGCGCGTGCGCAACACGCTTCCATTACCAAATTAATTAGTATATTCTATGATAAGAAAAAATAATGAGTTGATATGCTTACACGCGCAAAAGTTGAAGACGCCATACAATAGTTTATGGTGCAATATTCGTTAATTAATGACAAACAGTATCGCGGATCTTCATTAAAAACTTTTTAATTAGATACGAAATGATCCTGATGTCAAGGGACAACGAGTGCCATTCGATAATTGGAATGGACAATTCCATTCCAATTACATATGCGAACGAAAACTGGCCACGTTTCGCGGTTCCATATAATTGTATATCCGTTTCGCTTAGTTGGTATTATCGGTTGGTCTATAGGCCAAGACCGTAACTACTAATAGCGTTGCAATAGAGCAGTGAAAATCCCTTTTGGTCCGTTACCCTTAAGACCTAAATAGGGTCACTGATTTTACACCTATTCCCAACGACGAGCTCGCGCGCTAGTCGGCGCTGCGCTGTGCTCAGACTTGTCACTTTGAAATTCAGCGTTCGAGACAACTACCAGCTGATGGTTACCGCGCGAAATACAAGTTTTACCCCTGCGGGGGTACCTAATTACCCCCAGGTAAAGAACCCAGGTTAGAAATGAAATCCTGATTTTGTGGGATCCTGATCTTGGGATCAATCCCGGAATATATGGCATGATCCCGTTTGAGATTGCCGGGACTTTATTTCGTCCCAAAGCAATTTAAGCATGTGGCTATCTCTAATATCATAATGATGTTATTGAACATAGATATCGATCGACTTTCAATTGATTTTTGGTAAAATACTTTACATAAACTTGTTAACATCAAACCGCGTGGTGTGGCTGAGGTGTAAGTAGGTAGGTAACTTATGAAAATGTAAAATATTTCTTATTACATCAAATATTTGCTTTTGTAAGTTGCCATGTCCAATTAAAAAGTGTAATCAAATTAAAGAGTTATTACACTGTGACCTTTGATCCCGGTTAGGCCACGGTTTGTAGGTAAATCTCTTATATTAAAATAATTTCAAATATAACATAAAAGGTTATACTATACTCGATCAAAGAATTTTTGAAATTTATAAACGGATGCTTATCATGCTCAGATGAAGTCGCGGGCAGAAGTTGGTCTTAAGTATAAATTTCAAGTAATACCACAATACTATGTTTCTAGGCAAAAGTTCTTATTATTTTTTTTATGTTTTCGCTAGGTAGGTACCTACATAGATAAATGTCATAAACTAATGCCCTACCTATCCGACTCCTGGTTCTAAGCTACCACTCCGCCAATTTTCAGCTAAATCGGTGTAGTCATTCTTGAGTTATAAATAGTGTCTATATATACCTAACAACTTTTTTTTATTTAACCTAGATATTATTATGATTGCTTTTAACCAATTAAAACTAATTAATTAATATTACGCAGGTACTTTGTTTGTTAAAAACAAGTTTCTAGGTTCAAGGCATTTCATGTAAACAACCTCTGATAACTTTGTTTTTCAATTAACTATTTACAGAAATAATTATCTAATATAACCAATAATACATATATGTATAATTGTGTTACCTGTAGGGTCATTGAATGTAGATACTATGTAACTGTCTGGAGATTTCACAATTTCGCTGTATGACGAATGTCGACTTTCACAAAACACGCATTTATCAATTTTTCTAGAAGATACTAGTTACCTAGGTTATAAATAACAATTTGTACCTTTGTAGGTTATTTTTCTTCTAGCGAGCATTGACCGAGGTAACCTTTAGTTAAATAACTAAATTTATCTCTTTTCTTCTATTAGAATGAAACAATTACGTATTTAACTAGCTTACGAACTTGAAACTTTACGATTCCTATATTCGTAGTTAACTGAGCTGACGATAGTCTAAGACTGAAGTGATTTTCCATTATGCAAACTACCTTATTTTGGACATTATACAATTTTAACTAAAGGTTTAGGTACTACCCTGTTTTAAAATATTATATCTTCATGTTTCGTTCTACGCATCAATGAAGTAAGTACTTACCTAAGTAGGTAATACAAACACATCAAAAGGGAACTTAGGTAAGTAGGCACTATCATTTAGAAAAGACCATCAATGGTGAGGAGAAACGCCACAAGAAACTCAGCAGAAAGTCATTTATTAGGAAAATTTATGTACCTATATCCTTAGAACATATAACATTTTAAACAAAAGCAAAAAATCAAATGAAATAATGCTACGTTAATATTTTCTTAAATTTCTGAGCAAGTTCCTCAACTTTTAGCTACATAAGAAGCTTTTCTTAATCATAATTAAAACAAAAACAAGAATTAGTAAAATCATCCACCCGTTCTAGCATGATACCGTGCCTAAGGGAAACAGCATTTATACATATAGACCAAGTAACTCCAAGTTTACTGACCATCAAATTTAACATACAGATTGTTAACCCTATCCACGCCGGAGCCACGTGCTCGCTATCGGCCGCAGTAGATACAAGGTCATTCACTGGCCTAATCTAACAGTCTGTTGAGGGTTAAGTAGTGACCCCCTTCTGGAATTTGTGCTCAAAACGGGTGAAAATCACGACCAAAAATATTTTATTATCTATATTTTATAGATATAGATAATCGCATATATTAGCTTCGTCTGCTCACGAGTACTTCACACAATATCTATACTAATATTATAAAGCTGAAGAGTTTGTTTGTTTGTTTGTTTGAACACGCTAATCTCAGGAACTACTGGTTCGAATTCAAAAATTCTTTTTTTGTTGGATAGACCATTTATCGAGGAAGGCTTTAGGCTATATAACATCACGCTGCGACCAACAAGAGCGAAGAAACAGTGGAAAATGTGTAAAAAACGGGGAAAATATGAAGCCTTATGAAGAATTACTATTCATTAAGTGACAGTTAGAAGACTTTGACAATCTTTGACGAAACAATCGGACGGGCAGGACGACGTCTGCCGGGGCCGCTGGTCGTTAAATATAGCCTTTATGTTATTCTGATCTATAAGCTATATTATTGTAAAATTTCATCAATATCCATTCAGTAGTTTTTGCGTGAAAAAGGAACTAACATACATCCAGACAACCTTATATTCTTACAAACTTTCTAATCCTTACCAATATTATAAACTATTGAAAAAAAAAGATGGCTGATGATCAACGCAGCGCTTAAACTATAAAGGTTAGAAACTTGATATTTTGCACAGGGGTTCCTTTTGTAACGTAGGGGAGCACAAATAAAGATTTTTTGGAAATTCACCCCTATATTCTATTGATATATATTTTTTCTATATATATCTGAATAAGGTTCTTTTAAAAAGAAAACAACACAATTACTTACAAAACCCCGTTTATTTTTCATTAATATCCCACTATATTCGCTTAAATTATACTATTTACACTTTACATAATAGGAATAAGTCCATTTTGTAAATAAATATAATATTTCACTACATACACCTAGGTTAGGTCCATAAGAAATACCGATATGTCACAATAAAAAAATCCTCAAAATTGTACGACAAAATTCAAAGCTACCAAAAAGTAATTTCATTTAAATCTCAACCTTGCTGTGATACAAATAAAACCTCTTATTGTTCACGTAATTAATACTCATAGTTACGTATATAATGTCATATTCATATAGAAATTCAGAAAAAAATACACCTAAAACATCAACAGCCATTTCAATATAAAATCGTATAAAAATAAATTTATTTATATTTATATAGTCGGGCTTAAAAATAATTTGCCATGTACAAAAACATAAATTATATCTTTGAAATTATTAGAAATTTTATATTTATTTTCCAAGTATTTTTGTACACGTCATTTTACCAAAATCAGCCGTTGACCATAAAAAATTACAATCACATTTTTTTTGTATTTTCAAAATTTAAACATACAATACACGAACTGGTATGATTAAAAAATAACACAGCTGAAGTACACAGGTTTTTCTTAAATAATTTTACCTATATTTAAACGCCTCTATAGAAAAAATAATTTCAAACAAACACATTCACACAACAAAATTATATATAAACAAACGTCTCCAGTAACAAAAAATAATCATTATGTAACTTCCCACAATATCACAAAATATATCTTTTAAACACAGCAATTAAACATATCAATATATATACATAGTATAAAACAAAGTCGCTTTCGCTGTATGTCCGTATGTATGCTTAGATCTTTAAAACTACGCAACGGATTTTGATGCGGTTTTTTTTAATAGATAGAGTGATTCTTAAGAAAGGTTTATAGCCCCCGTGTGAAGCCGGGGCGGGTCGCTAGTATAAAATAAATTTAAAACGAGCCAATTGTGACTGATGAACAAACTGACAATATAATAGCTAGTTGGTCAGTTAATATTTAGATGGTGTTTTTTTTAAATAATTTTCTACTATACCTATAACTGAAAAAGAAATATTTGACAAATGCCATTAATTTTTGTCTCTCCAAGAAGGTACCGTCGATGTGCAATTTATCATCTATTTGTGATAAGAACGTTGCAATAAATCATCTATTTATTTGAAAACTGCTATTAGAATGGTTATATTTTGGACGGCCTGTTGGTCTAGTGGTCAGAGGCCCTGACTACGCAACCGGAGGTTGCGGGTTCGAATCCTGCTATGGGCAGATGTCAATGTGATGAGCACTGGCATCTGTACCTGAGTCTTGGATGTCTTATATGTATTTATGTATATTTATCCGTTGTCTAGTACCCATAATACAAACTTTGCTTAAAATGGGACTAGATAATTGGTTAAATATATATATATATAAGATATAAATTTCATATATTTTTTGTGACAGAACAATCAAATCTCTCACTGTAGTCAAAATGCCATCTATTGCAATAGATCATATATTGATTAACTAATTATCAGAATAATACGTAAACTCTCATTGTAATCAAAAGGTCATAATTTGCCATAACTCATGTATTTATTCTAATGGTCATATTTCATCAATATTTTGACAAGCAAATCTCTCACTGAAGTCAGAATACCATCTATCGCAATAGATGATCTATAGATTGGCTGTAATTAGCCAATCAGCCAATCGTCAGAATACGTCTCATTGTAGTCAAAAAATCATCTATTGTTATCGACCATCTATTGTCTAATTGCTGTCAGAATCGCTTACAGCGGGCGGTAGGGCGGGAGCGGGCGCGGGGGCGGCAGCGAGAGCGGGAACTGCAGCGGTAGCGTCTTTCTCCAAAGGTCGGAACGACCAGCCGCCCGCGCCGTCGAATTCTAGCACGTGTGTATGATATTTCCTAGAAAAATAATTAGTTTATAATTTCAAATGCCTTCGCGGTTGTTACACAATGGAATGAAACATCTAGAACGGATTAAATTAGCGTATTTTATTTTCTGACGTTTCGAAAACGTTCTCTCATATTCGTAGCAGACTGAGCTGACGATAATCTAATATTAAAAAAGGAAACGTCAGCAAAAAAATAAAATACACGATTTACATCCATTATAGGCTTAGTATAAAGGACTTCATCACACACAACATTCATATTTAAACAATCATTTTTTTTTAAAAGTAAATAGCTAATGCTGACGTAATCATCATCTTCCCTCCCCCCCCTCAAATCATCAACAATAAGTAAAGCAAAGACCGCCCCACCTACGGCACCTACCTATAGAGTCCTTTACCTTTAGGCCTTATGACCTAACTAGGGTCACAAATTTTACACTTGTCAGTTTGAAATTCGGCGTTCGAGACAACTACCAGCAGATTGTTACCGCGAAATACAAGTTCTACCCCTGCGGGGGTAATTACCTCCAGGTTAAAAACCCAGGCTATGGTGCATATGTAATACTTTAAGGGTGTTTACTCACCACACGCTAGGTCTGTGTGTGATGGATAGAAGAGTGATTCCCTCCTTGACAGCCTCTTCATACATCACGACCTCAGTTTCCATGGAAACTGCACTAGTACATTCATCTAGAAGCGCGTACACCGGTCTGAAATAGAAATATTTATTATATAATCTATTATTATAGTATCGATTATGTCAAATATATATAAATTCGAATATTTTGGGGATATTTAATTGGGTGGGTCTAGTTAAGGAAAACTGTTATCTTGCTAACTAAAGTCGTAAACTGCTAGCCGAGTTAGTATACCACTAGCTAAGTTAGCACTCTAGGTACAAAGTCACATAAATTAATTTATTTTAAATTAGTTTTCACTGTAGGTACCTCCTAGTAAGAACAAATTTAAAATAAATTATCGAGTATATATATTTCCAGTTACTTTGCACTTGCTAAAGCATTATAATATAATCATCAAAAGACTGTATAATACTAGCTTGTAATGGAACAATTTGTTTTACATTCCATTATCTAAGTTAGTATACTCCCAGGGTAGCAAATTATTTGCCAAGTTGACACACCTCTAGCCAAGTCAGTCTATGACTAACTAAACTAGTATACTCCTAGCCAATATAGCATACTATTAACTAAGTTGGCATGCCCTACCTTTTCATTTTATTATTAACCACCTTCGCTAGCGTATGCCAATTTGGCTAATACTATGCTACCTTGGCTAGGAGTATACTAACTTGGCTGATGAAATGCCACCTCGCCCAGAAGCAATTTAGTTTTATTAGCTAAGTTAGTATAATCCTAGCCAAGGCAGCACACTACTAGCCAAGTATACGACTTTCTTAACACGACTCATTTGTGACAGAACATTCTAACCATCGTCATCCTCTGCTTCTCTCCGCCCGAACGATACCTAGTAGTTAATAGTAAACGACCTTCGCTAGCGTATGCCAACTTGGCTAGTAATATGCTAACTTGGCTAGGAGTATACCAACTTAGCTAATAAAATGCCACCTCGCCCAGAAGCACACTAGTTTCATTAAGCTAAGTTAGTATAGTCCTAGCCAAGGCAGAACACTACTAGGCTCAATAGGCACATTCCCAGTTAATTAGTAAACATGGCTAGAAATGTGCTAGTGTGCAATAGATAGCAGTCTATCTCAACACAACTCACCTGTGATAGAACAGCTCAGTAGGCTAGGAATATAGCGAAGTATTATAGACTATGGGCCCATGTTAAAAAAATGATGGGTCATTTGAACCACCAGATGACCTATGTAGAACGATATAAGAGCATAAAATAATAAGATTTAGCATTGTGCCGTCACTTGTAAGCTGTCCAACTGAGTGCAGGTGAGAATTCAAAAGTACAGGTAGAGTGAGTACATTTTGGTCATATATTTTTGAACGGCATTGTTACCATCGATAGATCCATGAAAAATAATACTAAACATGGGCCCATAGTCTATTAGTATAGTTGGCTAGGTATAACTCACCTGTGATAGAACATTCTAGCCATCGCCATCCTCTGCTTCTCTCCGCCGGAGAGCGTCGAACGCCAGTCCCTCACGGCGCGCAGGCCGCCGTGTCTCGCAGCACACGCGTCCAGTCTGACTACTCGTAGTATGTGCGTGGCGCGGTCGAAAGCTTCCTGGTCGTTGGGCGACACGCGAGAGGGATACGTCACTTGGTCGATCAGGGAGCCCATTGACATGTATGGCCTGTGTTGGGAGGAAATAAGGATGATTTAAGGTCGTTGATAGTTTAGCTTCTGTCTGCGACTTCGTCCGTGTGGAATAGTTCGCACCTCCATTTTACCCCCTTATGGGACGAATTTATTAAATTATGGTCTAAATTTCAAATTTCTAACCCTTATAGTTAGACCCTGTGTTGATATGTCAGCCATTAAGTCAGCTTCTCCTTTTACGTATTATTATATCTATACTAATATTATAAAGCTGAAGAGTTTGTTTGTTTGTTTGTTTGAACGCGCTAATCTCAGGAACTACTGGTTCGAATTCAAAAATTCTTTTTTTGTTGGATAGGCCATTTATCGATGAAGGCTTTAGGCTATATACCATCACGCTGCGACCAATACGAGCGAAGAAACAGTGGAAAATGTGTAAAAAACGGGGAAAATATGAAGACTTATGAAGAATTACTATTCCACGGGGACGAAGTCGCGGGCACAGCTAGTAGAAGATATATGCAACCATTTATACTTTTGTTATAGAAATTATTGAATAGTAACAACGAATTTTTATTAAATATTAAAATAAAATATATTTAAAAAATTCACACCAATGATCTAGTCTCAAAGTAAGTAAAGCTATGGGTACTAGACATCGGTTAAACATACAAACATACATATAAAACATCAAAGACTCAGGTACAGATGATCGTGCTCAACACACTGTCATCAGAGAGACCGATTTGCAACATCGTGGAGGTCTTCTGCCCCATCTAGGGGACACTGGAATTTAAGTCAACATTATCATCCTGCCCCTAGCAGGATTCGAACCTGCAACCTCCGGTTTCTTAATTTATTTATTTATTTATTCTTTATTGCACAATAAAACAAATTTACAAAAGGCGGACTTAATTCTAATATCATCCTGTCATAATAATATATTGTATTTATTATTTTATATGTATTATTCCTTTTGCGCCTACACACGCTCTCTGTTTGCTTTAAAGGTTGTCTGGTAGAGAATGCCGTATGGCATTAAGTCCGCCTTTTGTACATTTGTTTTTTATTGTGCAATGAAGTATAAATAAATAAAAAAATAAATTATTATAATCACCTCTGCGGTATGTAGAACATGATGGGGCGGGACGCGCAGGCGCCGTCCGCGTCGGCGTCGTCGGCGCAGTGCGCGCAGGCGCACGGCCGCGGCACCGCCAGCTGCCCGCCGAACACCGGCCACAGACCGGAGATGATGCGGAACAAGCTGCAAACATACACATAATTATTATCCATATCTAATACTAGCTGTCCGCTCCGGCTACGCACGGATCCTTTTTTTTTTTTTTCAAAATATACTATAGACCAGGGTTTCTTAACCTTTTTGCAGTCACGGACCACTTTTACAATTTAAACTATACCACGGACCCCACCCATAAATATTTTTGGAAATAAAAAAAAAGTCTTATTTATATCAATCAAAAATTCTTTTATTTGCACTTTTATTACACTTACTACGATGTTAATGAGTTTACTGCATAATTTCCTAATAAATATGTTTAGACTGACTGACCTACTGTGAACCTCTGACACACAAGCTACGGACCTCTAAGGGGTCCATGGACCCCACGTTAAGAAACCCTGCTATAGACTATGTTACTCAGGGTAGGGAACGTAGCGTCCCGCTAGTGAAAGAATTATTAAAATCGCTCCACTACTTTTTAAGTTTATTCGTTACATACAAAAATACAAATCTTTCCTCTTTATAATATTAGTATAGACTAATATTATAAAGAGGAAAGGTTTGTTTGTTTGGATTGAATAGGCTCCTAAACGACTGGACGATTTGAAAAATTCTTTCACTGTTGGCAAGCTACACTATTCCCGAGTGACATAGGCTATAAAAAAAAGGGATCCGTGCGAAGCCGGGGCGGGCAGCTATAATCCCTACTAATATTATAATTATAATTATAATATTATAATTATAATATTATAAATGCGAAAGTAACTCTGTCTGTCTGTCTGTTACGCTTTCACGCTAAAACTACTGGACCGATTTAAATGAAATTTGGTACAAAGACAGTCTGGAGCCTGAGAAAGAACATAGGCTACTTTTTAACCGACTGCAAAAAAGGAAGATTTCCACGCGGACTAAGTCGCGGGCAGAAACTAGTAATATATAAATATGAATCACCGAAATGTATATACGCGCACTTCTAACCGACTGCACCAAACATTCTTTTTTTTATACGTTCCTTATTGGGCCAGCTTTGTATAGAAGAAACTTAAAGGTTTTCTGGTAATGAGGGCCACCGCGTGTCAGGAATCCGCTAGATGCGCTAGTGTAGAATGAGGTCCAGCTGTCATGTTCCACCAATCACAGGCCAGTAGCTTGCCTCTCATTGGTGGAACATGACAGCTAGACCTCATTCTACACTAGCGCATCTAGCGGATTTCTGACACGCGGTGGCCCTCATTCGTGACATTCGAATCCAAAATCCTATGATAATTGTATGATAGATAAAGAACGTGCCGTCTGACGAAGCATTTCGGCGCCAACTGAGGAACTTTTTATTGGAAAATCCATTCTATTCTGTTGACGAATTTGTTCAAAAATATAAATAAATTATTAAATTTCTGTTTAATAGTATTAAATTGTATTATATGAATTATTCCGTCTGACAAATTGTATTGACGACTAATGAGAAAAATCCATAATAGTTAATATATTTGACATTATATGTATGACAAAATCTTATTGTAATGAAATTGTGATTTTGCTGTTAATTATTATTTAATCTTATTGTTCTTTGTTTTTGTTTTTGACGATCTCAATATGAGTACATGTAATTTGACATACTAATGTAATTATATTGTATAAATTTTGGGAAATAAATGAATCTAATCTAATCTAATCTATGACCGTACCTTGACTTTCCACAGCCGTTGGGTCCCACTATGAGCAGATGTGTCCCGGGCGATATGTCCAGACAGACCCCGGTGGCAACTACGTCACACGCCGGCGTCACGATGGGCACGTTACGCAGGTGTATCGATAGATCTTGGGTGTATGTTATTTTGCCTGAAAATAAAAAAGTTTATTATATACTTTTACAATGTAATTTAAGGCGATTTTCGCCTTCCGGCCAGAAAGCGCTAACTTTGTGGCCGCTGCGCTAAATGAAATTGCCGCTTTCTGGCTTCGTCGAACAGAAAAATAGTATACTGACCTCGGCCAGTAAATAAAAAAGCCTCAGATCACATTTTTGTCAACCTCGGCTTCGCCTCGGAAGACAATTACATGTGATCTGAGACATTTTTTATTTTACTGGCCTCGGTGCGTAATGTACTATTGTCAAAACAATGCCGTGACAGGTAGTTTGGTATAAACGTATGTCATCATTAAATAAAGATTTTTCGGTTATTCGGACGGGACGTCTAGTCACGTCATGTATATCGTACACATCCTGCGGCACGGGGCGATTGTCTCTGAAGGTGACCTGGCCAGGCGCGTGCAGTGGAGGGGTCGTAAGTATGACGCCGGGGTAGGCACTTCTAAAATTAGTCCTATATGTAATGCACGCCCTCGGTACACATCCTGCGGCACGGGGCGATTGTCTCTGAAGGTGACCTGGCCAGGCGCGTGCAGTGGAGGGATCGTAAGTATGACGCCGGGGTAGGCACTTCTAAAATTAGTCCTATATGTAATGCACGCCCTCGGTACACATCCTGCGGCACGGGGCGATTGTCTCTGAAGGTGACCTGGCCAGGCGCGTGCAGTGGAGGGATCGTAAGTATGACGCCGGGGTAGGCACTTCTGACATTATACCTACATGGAGTGCACGCCCTCGGTACACATCCTGCGGCACGGGGCGGTTGTCTCTGAAGGTGACCTGGCCAGGCGCGTGCAGTGGAGGGATCGTAAGTATGACGCCGGGGTAGGCACTTCTAAAATTAGTCCTATATGGAGTGCACGCCCTCGGTACTCACCCTGCGGCACGGGGCTATTGTCTCTGAAGGTGACCTGGCCAGACGCGTGCAGTGGAGGGATCGTAAGTATGACGCCGGGGTAGGCACTTCTAAAATTAGTCCTATATGGAGTGCACGCCCTCGGTACTCACCCTGCGGCACGGGGCTATTGTCTCTGAAGGTGACCTGGCCAGGCGCGTGCAGTGGAGGGATCGTAAGTATGACGCCGGGGTAGGCACTTCTAAAATTGGTCCTATATGGAGTGCACGCCCGTGGTACTCATCCTGCGGCACGGGGCGATTGTCCCTGAAGGTGACCTGGAACGCGTTCGGGTCCTCTCTGGCGGCGGAGACGTGCTTGGCTGCGTCGTGTATTCCGTACTCACCAGGCGCATGCAGTGGAGGGGTCGTAAGTATGACACCGGGGTAGGCACTTCTGACATTATACCTATATGGAGTGCACGCCCTCGGTACTCACCCTGCGGCACGGGGCGATTGTCTCTGAAGGTGACCTGGCCAGGCGCGTGCAGTGGAGGGATCGTAAGTATGACGCCGGGGTAGGCACTTTTACTAGTCCTATATGCAATGCACGCCCTACTCACCCTGCGGCACGGGGCGGTTGTCCCGGAAGGTGACCTGGAAGGCGGCCGGGTTCTCCCTGCCGGCGGAGACATGCACGGCGCGCACGCACTGCCCGCGCGCCACCTCGCCGAACACGCGCAGCATGTCTGATACACGCTCGGCGTACCCCGCCAGTGTCACTACTTCCTGTTGTACACATTCAATTAAATAATCATTAATCATCTATACTAATACTAGCTTCTGCCCGCGACTCCTCCTTTTTTGCAGCCGGTTAAAAAGTATGCCTATGTTCTTTCTCAGGCTCTAGACTATCTGTGTACCAAATTTCATTTAAATCGGTCCAGTAGTGTTAGCGTGAAAGCGTAACAGACAGACAGGCAGACAGACAGACAGAGTTACTTTCGCAAAGAGGAAAGGTTTAATAATTTCTGATGCCTTCGCGGCTATTACACATTGAACTTTATTGTTAGACTATTGTCAGCTCAGTCGTGCTACGATTATGGAAACTGTAAAGAGTCTAATAAAAATACGCGAGATAAATCCGTTAATAGTAGTTTCATTCCAATGAGGAAATGTTTGTTTGTTTGTTTTGATTGAATAGCTGGCTGGGCCGATTTGAAAAATTCTTTCACTGTTGGGAAGCTACACTATTCCAGACTGACATAGGTTATAAACAAAGGGATCCGTGCGAAGACGGGGCGGATATCTAGTCTTCTATATCGCAGCTTCATTAGAATAGTGTGACATCTTTAAATGTTGGAATGAAACAACTATTAATGGATTTAACTTTATTTTTATTTTATTTTATTTTTCTGTTCTCCGGCCAGATAGCGCCTACTATGTGGCCGCTTCGCTAAATGAAATTTCCGCTTTCTGGCTTCGTCGAACAGAAAAATAGTATACTGACCTCGGCCAGTAAAATATAAAAGCCTCAGATCACATTTTTGTCAACCTCGTCTTCGCCTCGGACGACAATTACGTGTGATCTGAGACATTTTTTATTTTACTGGCCTTGGTGCGTAATGTACTATTGTAGCCTTCTCGGTTATTACACATTGGAATGAACTATTAACGGATTTAACTATTATATATTTATTTTAAGACTAGCATTTCGCCCCGGCTTCGCACGGATCCCTGGTTTTTTTTTGTAAATATAATATACCTAGCCTATGTCACTCGGGTATAATGTAGCTTTCCAACAGTGAAAGAATTTTTAAAATCAGACCGGTCGTTTCGGAGTCTATTCAATCCAAACATACAAACCTTCCTCTTTATAATATTACTAGCTTCTGCCCGCGACTTCGTCCGCGTGGAACTCCTCCTTTTTTGCAGTAGGTTAAAAAGTAGCCTATGTTCTTTCTCAGACTCCAGACTTTCTTTGTACCAAATTTCATTTAAATCGGTCCAGTAGTTTTAGCGTGAAAGCGTAACAGACAGACAGACAGAGTTACTTTCGCATTTATAATATTAGTAGGGATTGTTTGCAACATTCAATATAAAAAATATAATTTATATGCGATGGCAACACTGTCGCCACTTCCTCTTCCAATATCTATCAACGACATGTAAACGTGTGCTCAGTTACTTAATGAATATTTAATTAATACCAAACTACGTATTATTTAACAACACCGGTGCATACAAGATCTCTTCAATCATCTATACTAATACTAGCTTCTGCCCGCGACTACGTCCGCGGAACTCCTCCTTTTTTGCAGCCGGTTAAAAAGTATGCCCTTTCTCAGGCTCCAAACTTTCTTTATACCAAATTTCATTTAAATCGGTCCAGTAGTTTTAGCGTGAAAGCGTAACAGACAGCCAGACAGACAGACTGAGTTACTTTTGCATTTATAATATTAGGGATTATAAAAAGGAAAGGTTTATTTATTTGTTTGGATTGAATAGGGTCCAAAACGGCTGGATTTGAAAAATTCTTTCACTGTTGGGAAGCTACACTATTCCCGAGTGACATAGGCTATAAACAAAGGGATCCGTGCGAAGCCGGGGCGGACAGCTAGTCTTCTATATCGCAGCTTCAATAGAATAGTGTGACATCTTTAAATGTTGTAATGAAACAACTATTAACGGATTTAACTTTATTTTTATTTTATTTTATTTTGACGTTTCCTATTCTTTACACGTAGCACGACTGAGCTGACAATAGTCTAACGCTAAAAATACGCGCGTTAAATCCGTTAATAGTTGTTTCATTCCAATATGTAATAACGATTGATTGAATACTGTACGTACCTTATAACTGGACATTAGTCTCTCAATAGCGTCGGCGGCCGAATTGAGTAGGTTTCTAGACGTGGTCATGTATTCCGTCCGCTCACTTATGCCCTGACTGGCAGACACTGTAACCAAAACATTAAAAAATATATATTTATTTATTTACACTTCATTGCACAATAAAAAACAAATGTACAAAAGGCGGACTTAATGCCATACGGCATTCTCTACCAGACAACCTTTAAAGCAAACAGAGAGCATGTGTAGGCGCAAAAAGAATAATACATATAAAATAATAGATACAATATATTATTATGACAGGATGATATTACACTACATAAATACAATACATAAATATACTAAAATATATAGATATATAAAAATACATAAATAACTACAATGACAGATGATGAAAACTAAAGATTTAAAAAGTGCTTACGTAACAAACGCTTGAATGCTAGCTTACTCGGTGCTTGCCTGATAGCTAGAGGGAGAGAATTCCAGAGACGGATTGCCTGAAGGGCGAAAGAGTTGGAAATGAAATTAGTATGGTGAAGAGGAATACTAAGAGTGAGGGATCGGGAAGAACGGAGTTCACAGCCCGGCCGTGCAGTGTGAAAAGAGAAAGGGGATATAATAATGTAGGGTAGTACTGAAACACTAATGTAGCATTTTTTTGTGGGTAACATAAGACAGCTTACATAATAATATTATGTATCTTAAGAAGCTAAGCTATCGAACTTACAACAGGTCGTGGAGTAGACCGCGAGGTGGGCTATCGTACTCCGGACTTAAGTCAACACAAAGGACCAGTGTTGCCAATTTTGCGATTTTGTCGCTAGAACTAGGCTAGCGACCAAAAAAAAGTTTTGACGACAAAAATAGTTTAGCGACTTATCTGGCGACTTTTGGAGTACAAATTAAAACAGTTCTAGAGCCAATAATAGATACATTTTTTATCAAATCGACACAGAATTATTCAATGCCAAGAGATATATAATATGGAAAACGACAAACGCGATAGCGCACCAAATTCAAACTTTATTTAATTATGATTATGTTTTAGTTTTAGCGACTTTCTGGCGACTTTTGACTTTGAGTTTAGCGACTCGAATTTCTAAGAGTTGGCAACACTGCAAAGGACTGCAGAGTACGCTACCGCGTATATATGATAGGAATATGTATGATCCTAGATATATAGATAGCTATTCGGTGCGCGGGCAGTTTTAACCTTGGGTGCGACACAGAAAGTATCGCGGGTCGTATTGTTACAATAACGTAAATACGATAAAAAAAAATACATGGTACAGTAGGGTGATTTTAGTAAATTAGTTTTTTTTAATATTGGTCGTATGAAATAAACTTAGAAAGGAATGGATTTTTTACTACGGAAACCTCTTTGGCATGCGCGTTCGATTTTTCTCTTTCAAATCAAATTCCAGTTTACTGAAAATGTAGCCGGCAAACATATCATAACTTGGAGCACTCACCATCGCCCCTGGTCCCGGTGAGTATGGGCAGTGCCAGCATCACCATGCCCGTTCCAGACCACACGTACTTCATGCAGAACTGCTCCAGCATCACGTACCAGAGCTTCTTGTTGAACACCGAGGTCATCTGGTTCACCAGCTCTTTGTATGCCGTTTGCAATTGACCTAGTTCCACCTGGAAGGTTTTTTTATATAATTAACAAATCGTATGTTTTAAGACGAAGCTTGTTGCGGATTAATTTGTTGTAAGAATATAATCTAACTAGCTTCTGCCCACGACTTCGTCCGCGTGGAACTCCTCTTTTTTTTGCAGACACTAAAGCAAAGACGCAAAGTTTTCATACCTTATGCCCTCCGTAGAAGGCGACCTCCTCGGCATGAGCTATGATGCTGGCATGAACATGTCTGAGGTTGGCCTTCATTCTTGCCTCTTCCCCGGCCAGGGCACCGAACCTGGGACTTAGCAGTCGGAGAAGCTGGCCCGTGGCACATATCACTATGGTGGCGAAACCGGGTCCTGAAAAAAAAACCTTATATATACTAGCTGATTCAGCAAACATAAATAAATAAATAATAATAAATAATAAATATCTTTTTGACAATTCACACCAATTATCTAGTCCCATTTTAAGCAAAGCTTGTGTTATGGGTACTAGACAACGGATAAATATACATAAATACATATAAGACATCCAAGACTCAGGTACAGATGCCAGTGCTCGCATTGACATCTGCCCCTAGCAGGATTCGAACCCGCAACCTCCGATTTCGTAGTCAGGGCCTCTGACCACTAGACCAACAGGCCGTCAAACTTCGTACCGCGTTTTAAGAAGTTTATTAAAAAGTAGGGGTTGGTAGAAGAATGGTAGAAGGTCGAAAATTTAGGGGTTTCAATATTTAATTATAAAAAAATAAAAACAAATGAGTTCTCCAATAATTTGAAAAAAATATGATATGAAAAATAGATGTAAGCCGATTCTCAGTCCTACAAAATCCTACTACTATTATAAAGGCGAAAGTTTGTATGTATGGATGTATGGATGTTTGTTACTCTTTCACGTAAAAACTACTGAATGGATTTGAATGAAACTTTACCACAATATAGCTTATACATCAGAATAACATATAGGCTATATTTTATAACGATATAGTGTAAAATACTAATCATACGCAAAAGACAGAAGCTAGTATTCACATAAAATTTCATAAAAAGTGGTCCTGTTATAATTGTTTTATAGTAATAACTAGCTGACCCAGCGAACTTCGTACCACATTTACCGTCGTTTTTTTTTTTTTCCTTTTTTCCAATTTTTTTTCACCGTATAAACCTTCCCTGGAGTTCCACGAACATTTCAAGACTATAATCAGCCAAATCGGTTCAGCCGTTCTCGAGTTTTAGCCAGACTAACGAACAACAATTCATTTTTATATATAAGATTCCTTACCAATGAAGATGTTCCCCTTCATTTTGCTGGAGTAGCTGGCGAGGGTCAGCACTATGAGGAGCAGGTCGAAGCAGGGTTTGGTCAGGGACCCGTACAAGTGAGCCACAGACTGGGTGAATACGGATACGTCTTCTGTTAGTCTGTAACATCACAATTATAGTATAAATTATCTTATATGTATATCTTATCTATACTAATATAATAAAGAGGAAAAGTTTGTCTGGATTGAATAGGCTCTAGAACGACTGGACCTATTTGGAAAATTCTTTCACTGTTGGGAAGCTACACTATTCCCGAGTGACATAGGCTATAAAAAAAGGGATCCGTGCGAATCCGGGGCGGACAGTTATCTTATATAAAATCCTTTGTACTGAATGACTGATACGCGCCCAGTCTAAACAGCTGATGGTAGATGTCTGAATTTTGGATTGTATTATTTGTATGACGTAGGAGTTTGATAAGAAGGTATTTTCCGTATTTCTACCCCTAACGGGGTGAAAAAGGGGTGCAAATTTGTATGGACTACGTGATTCTTTTGTTCAATCTATTTAAAATTTAGCATATACGCTAGTATTAGTATAAAAATAGATATGATATCTTTATAACATTTTCCTTATAAAACTAGGAAATTTATATAATAAATCACTACTAATATTATAAATTCGAAAGTAACTGTGTCTGTCTGTGTCTGTTACGCTTTCTCGCCAAAACTACTGGACCGATTTAAATTAAATTTAGTAAAAAGAAACTCTGGAGCCTGAGAAAGGACATAGGCTACTTTTTAACCGACTGCGAAAAAGGAGGAGTTCCACGCGGACGAAGTCGCGGGCAGAAGCTAGTATATTATATACAAGTATATTAAACAATACAGATCATTAAAATCTATCTTATGACCTTCATAAGAGCTAAATTGAATAAATATATTTTTTAATTCCTTTTTTTTAACTCACCTGTGGTCAGCGTTCTCTATTCTAGCGTCCAAATTGGCTACTCTGTAGTAGGTCTGATTCTTGAAGTACAGTTCGTACGAGTGGTTCACCAGGCGGGTCCGGAAGGCGAGGGCTAGTCTGCTCTCGAGGTACCTGATCATCGAGTTGATGAAAGTGGCTGGTATGGCTATACCGAACCATTGTAAGAGGAGAGCCGCGAAGCGACGCAGGTCTTTTTGTACTATGTGTTTCACTGGAAAAGAAAATTTGTTTATAATATAATATTTCTGATGCCTTCGCAGTTATTACACATTGGAATGAAACAACTTCAGCGTTAGACTTATTGTCAGCTCAGTCGTGCTACGATTATGGAAGCTGTAAAGAATCCGAAACGTTAGCATATAAAATAAAATACGTGAGTTAAATCCGTTATTAATTAATAATTTCTGATGCCTTTGCGGTTATTATACATTGGAATGAAACAACTTTAACGTCAGCCAATAAAAATATAATACGCGAGTTAAATCCGTTAAAGTTGTTTCATTCCGTTAATAGTTGTTTTATTCCAACGATTAACAAATGTGTTTCAAAACATCAAACAATAGTACATTACGCACCGAGGCCAGTAAACTAAAAAATGTCTCAGATCACATGTAATTGTCGTCCGAGGCAAAGCCGAGGTTGACAAAAATGTGATCTGATGCTTTTATATTTTACTGGCCGAGGTCAGTATACTATTTTTCTGTTCGACGAAGCCAGAAAGCGGAAATTTCATTTAGCGAAGCGGCCACAAAGTTGGCGCTTTCTGGCCGGAGGACGGAAAAAAATCTTTCCATACACACAAATGAAAACGAAAGTGAAGTCGATTGAGCCACCATAAAGTAACCCATAATTTTAATAGTTTATCGATAACTATAATAGTTATTAGAAGGTAACTAAATAGCGGAATGGCTTCGAATATCAATTTAAACGCCCATCGCCAGTTAAGATGCCAATTAACCAATTAAAAGCGTTTAAGAAAATATGATTAATTTACAAAATTAATGGGGACTGGTTTTGTTACCGCATGTAACGTATTATATAATGAACTGTATGAAATATTGAAATGAAACAACTATTAACGGATTTAACTCGCGTATTTTTATTTTATTTTATTTGCTGACGTTTCGGATTCTTTACAGTTTCCATAATCGTAGCACGACTGAGCTGACAATAGTCTAACGCTAAAGTCAAATAAAAATACGCGAGTTAAATCCGTTAATAGTTGTTTCATTCCAATGTGTAATAACCGCGAAGGCATCAGAAATTAATATGTATGAAATATTGTTTATTTATTGACCTAAATTTTGATAGCATAGTCTCTATCTATATATATATAGGTAATTTGTATATGTACACACACACATTCGCCTACATAATGATGATATAATGATAGTACAAGGGCGAATCTAGCTTTGTAGGTAGTAGTGTAGGTCACCAAATTCTATTCAAAAGATAGCTTTGTAGGTAGCTAGTAGTGTAGGTCAAACAGTCAAATCATATTGACGGTCAGAGCCCCTGACTACGAAACCGGAGGTAGCGGGTTCGAATCCTGCTAGGGGCAGATGTCAGTGTGATGAACACTGGCATCTGTACCTGAGTCTTGGATGTCTTATATGTATTTATGTATGTTTATCCGTTGTCTAGTACCCATAACACAAGTTTTGCTTAGTTTGGGACTAGATCAATTGGTGTGAATTGTCCAAAGATATTATTATATTATTATTATTATTTAAAACATATTAATTTGATTAAAAGCAATAATAATTTCCGATACCTTCACGGTTATTATATATTGGAATGAAACAACTATTACGGATTGAACTCGCGTATTTTATTTCTCAGACTCATGATTAGAAGTGGGTTGATTATTAAAAATATTAAACACAGTCTCAAATTTGATGATATTCATGTATGTATATGTTGTGTTGTATTTATATATGTCTTTAGTATCTTATATTTGTATTGTTTGATCGTCTTATTTTTGTTTTTAGTAATTATTTGCACCTACGAACTGGTTTTTTTTCTGTACGACACTAACGTTGATTAGTAGAGAATACCTCAAGGCCTCGCCTTTTGTACACTGTTAAGTTTCAACAAAGTAAAAATAAATTAATTTCATTTTCTTTACGCATACAGAAGAAAGTACTTATACTTACTTATAGAACCTTCTAGAGCTGCCACGTATATGGACAGCAGGGTTCTGGTGAAGAGACAGAGCGTGTGGCCAGTCAGCAGCGCCACCTCGTGACTCCTGATACCAGGCACCATGATCTTGGCGAGGGAGACCATCTGGCGGAGGAACTGGAGATTCAGACCTGGTATGTGCTCCTCAGCTGGCGCCGGGTCGTCCGCGTCTTCCTGGAATTTAAATATTAGATTAGATTAGATTCATTTATCTTTCAAAAGTGATATAATATAGTTGCACCGTTACGGTGTTGCACTGTTCGCCAAGAGTAATTAATATATGTTGTTTGTAGTCCGTGTCGACGTCGCCAAAATTCCCGCCGGCTGTTGCGCCGTTCGTCGCGCCGTTACGGTGTTGCACTGTTCGCCAAGTTGTCTGTGTCGGTGCGCACGGCACCGCGCCGCAACGCCCACCGCTACGGCCTGGTTCATGTTGCTGGTTGCACCGTTACGATGTTGCATGGTTCGCCACGAACCAATACTTGCAATGTGTTGTTTGTTGTCCGTGTCGACGTCGCCCCGGCAGAGCGCGCACTATTCCATGCCGCAACGCCCACCGCTACGGCCTGGCTCATGTTGCGCCGTTACGGTGTTACACTGCTCGCCAAGAGCCAATACTTACAATGTGTTGTTTATTGTCGGTGTCGACGTCGCCCCGACACTGCGCGTACTGCTCCGTGCCGCAACGCCCGCTTCGCCGTTTGTAGCGCCGTTACGGTGTTGCACTGTTCGCCATGAACTAATACTTACAATGTTTTGTTTGTTGTCCGTGTCGACGTCGCCCCGACACAGCGCGCACTATTACATGCCGCAACGCCCACAGCTACGCTACGGCCTGGCTCATGTTGCGCCGTTACGGTGTTGCACGGTTCGCCAAGAACTAATATTTACAATGTGTTGTTTGTAGTCCGTGTCGACGTCACCCAACACCGCGCACTGCACCGCCTGCCGCATGTTGCGCCGTTTGTCGAGCCGTTGCGGTGTTGCATTGTTCGTCATGAAGTAATACTTACAATGTGTTGTTTATTGTCGGTGTCGACGTCGCCCCGGCACAGAGCGCACTGCTCCGCGCCGCAACGCCCGCCGCACGTTGCGCCGTTCGTCGCGCCGTTGCCCACTGAATGGAGTTGGCCATTTTTCGTAACCTGTAAATACGATTTTGGAATATTTAATTATATGATTTAAATAAATTTTTGTTTTGTTTTGCAGTGGGTATAACCGTAAAGGTGTCAGAAATGATTAGTATAGCTTTTATCAGGGATATCATAATATACATTACATAATAATTTCTGATGCCTTCGCGGTTATTACACATTGGAATGAAACAACTATTAACGGATTTAACTCGCGTATTTTTATTTTATTTTCTATAAAATATATAAAATAAAATAAAAATACGCGAGTTAAATCCGTTAATAGTTGTTTCATTCCAATACATTACATAATTTGAATTTCACGACAACCGAGTGCGTCGGGGATAGGTATATGATCAAGTGCCCCGTAGCGATCACATTATCACAATAAAATAATTTAAATAAAATCAGATAGATAGGTATAGCTAGAGACGACAATGACGGCGAAGATCCGCTCAATTATTATCGTTGTTGCAAACAAAATTACCTTATAATTATTATTGTTGTTGTGACAAGGCGGCGGTTGTTTCTTCTCCCTGGATCCATACAGCGCACACGCAGCCAATGCCACGCCCACCCCCACTCCCACAGCGATGGAGGGTTGCACCCGCGAAGCCTGCTCTCTTATCTTCGTCAAAATAGCCGGCATCTTTGTCACTTATAAACCCCGTGGCATAACTTATAAGCTGTATATAGTACTTATAAGTTGTTTATAGTACTTATAAGCCGTTTATAGCAAGTTGTTTATATTACTTATAAGTTGTTTATATGACTTATAAGCTGTTTATATGACTTATAAGTTGTTTTATAGCTTTTGTGACTTATAACGTGTTTTGATTTCGATTTGTAATTACTTAGTTTTTATTGACGTTTTATTATTTCAAAGATATTTTAGTATAATTAATATTATGTAAGTTAATAGAGGATTTATAGGAATCTATAGGAGATCTTAATTAGGTATTGTATACGATCACAGATAATTGGTACTGGTTGGATTTAAATTATAATTATCTTTAGTTTTTATAATTGTCGATTTCTTGTGGAGTGGCGTTCACGTATTATCCATTTTTCTGTAACAAAAGAAAACATCAATTAGTATATAAAATAAATTAGGGAAACTCTAGGAATTGAAATATAACAACTAAGTAATTAATTTAACTCGCCGGAGTAATTTGAAAACTGACATTTCCAAAAACTAATCTAACAAAGTGATTTTACATTATGCAAACTTATTTCATAAAGCCAAAACCTCAGAAATTATTAAACTTTAAAAACATTTTTATAATAATATTAAAACGAATTCTGATAAAGTATTATCATTACGTAATAATTAATACTTTATAAAGATATTATAAATTTATGCGAAAGTAACTCTGTCTGTCTGTCTGTCTGTCTGTTACGCTTTCACGCTAAAACTACTGGACCGATTTAAATGAAATTTGGTACAAAGAAAGTCTGGAGCCTGAGAAAGGACATAGGCTACTTTTTTACCGACTGCAAAAAGGAGGAGTTCCACGCGGACGAAGTCGCGGGCAGAAGCTAGTATTTTATAAATCCAAAACCTCAGAAATGATTAAACTTTAAAACAATTTCTATATTAATATTAAAACGAATTCTGATAAAGTATTATCATTACGTAATAAATAATACATAATAAAGAAGGAAATATATTTATATTACCTATCTAAGGTAATTATTAATGTCATTATTTTCTTATTGCAAAACAGGTAGGTATAGGTCAGTATATAAAACCTTGAATTACATCATACAATATCTACACGTATAAAATAATAAGCTTGGATGTAATTATGAGCAATATTTTTTTATAAATTAATAACAGGTAAATTATTATCTACCTAACAAAATTACACAATTTCATACAATAGATGTTTAGATAACCACATCCTTATCACGTTACTAGCTGTGCCCGCGACTTCGTCCGCGTTGAATAGTTCTTTATCTTTATATATATAAATCTTCTGTACGTGTGTTAGTCATTGAACTCCTCCTAAACGGTTCGACCGATTTTGATAAAAAAATTGTGTGTTTTCCAGGGGGTCTGAGGATGGTTTACATTCACAATACGGTCAACTAGAAAAAATTAGGGATCCGTGCGAAGCCGGGGCGAACCTCTAGTTCTTCATATAATATTTTTCCCCGTTTTTTAATCATTTTCCACTGTTTCTTCGCTCCTATTGGCCGCAACATGATGTTATATAGCCTAAAGCCTTCCTAGATAAATGGTCTATCCAACAAAAAAAGATTTTTTCAATTCGAACCAGTACTTCCTGAGATTAGCGCGTTCAAACAAACAAACAAACTCTTCAGCTTTATAATATTAGTATAGATATACGAACAATGCATTTAAAATTATAATAAAGAATCATTATCTATTATTTTACCATTTAAATATTCAAACGTAATTAGTCAGAGAATACATAAAATTACTAATGTATTTGAATCACTATGGAAATACAAATGAATAACGACTCTAATCACGAAGTAATAAAGTTTACAATATTTTAGGCGTGTGGTCCGTTTTTTGGGTCTAAGTGATCTTCTCTTTCTTTCACATATAGCCATCTCATTTGCTTAAGAACTCTCTCTGCTCTTAGTTAGTCTATACCAGGGTTTCTTAACCTTTTTGCAGTCACGGACCACTTTTACAATTTAAACTATACCACGGACCCCACCCATAAATATTTTTGGAAATAAAAAAAAATATGTTACGATATGTTCTGTACTAATAAATATGCTTAGACTGACTGACCTACTGCGGACCCCTGACAGACAAGCTACGGACCCCTAAGGGGTCCATGGACCCCACGTTAAGAAACCCTGGTCTATACTATATCCGAAGCTACATGATCCGTGTGAAGCCGGGGCGGACAGCTAGTCTCTAATAAACCACATAATATGTTAAAGTAACCACATTAACACAATTAAGTACCTATAGATAGGCATTACTTTTGTGCTGCCATTTCTAAAACTCTTCAGTGTTATCGTCAGCTTAGTATGCTTCGAATATGGGAACTGTCAAGTTTTCGAAACTTCAGCAGAAAATAAAATACACGAGTTAAATCCAATATAATTGCTTTAATTTAAAGTCCTTCAGTAGGCAGACATCTCCGGGTTAAAACCTAGGTCAGTGACATTTCCATACTTTGTTAAAACTACATATTTTAAATAAGGTAACAATACCTGTCCACCTTATTAAAATTTATAACTGCTTAAGACTTAACAAAGAGGAGATAATTAAAATGTACATAAGTAATTATATTCTTTACTCAATAATTCAATGTTTTATGACGATTTTAAATAAGTATAGTATGTAATCGGCAATCGGGTTAAGGAAATTCCGTTTAAAAACATCAAAAACATATAATAATATTATATTTTAGCTAAGTACCAAAAATGGCAAAACACGTAACAAGTTAATATTGTTTTAAACAAGTCACTTCCTATTTTTTAAACATCGTCTAGTATATCCTTTGTTAAATATATGATTCATTCAAGGCCAGCGACAGTCGCGGGGCGATATATTATACCTCGCTGTAATCATCTCGGCATCGGATCGTCATCGTCTCGCATCGTTTCACGAAATCGTGCTCAGGCTAGGTTTTTTACAGTATGTGCCTTTCATGGTCTATGATGAGAGTTAAGCTACTGGCCCGTGATAAGAGACAAGCTACTGGCCTGTGATGAGAGACAAGCTACTGGCCTGTGATGAGAGACAAGCTACCGGCCTGTGATGAGAGACAAGCTAACGGCCAGTGATGAGAGACGAGCTACTGGCATATGATGAGAGACAAGCTACTGGCCTGCGATGAGAGACAAGCTACTGGCCTGTGAAGAGAGACAAGTTACTAGCCTGTGATGATAGACAAGCTACTGGCCTGTGATGAGAGACAAGCTACTGGCCTGCGATGAGAGACAAGCTACTGATATGTGATGAGTGACAAGCTACTGGCCTGCGATAAGAGACAAGCTACTGGCCTGCGATGAGAGACAAACTACTGGCCTGTGATTGGTGACACTCGATACTACTGCATCTAGCGTATATTCGAAATACGATATCTCCCATCAAACAAAAGATTATGTGCATTGAGGCAATACAAAGAAGTCCTGACTCAGTAGATAAATATTATATCGTATGGTATGAGTAAAAAACTGATGTTCTGCCATAAACTCGACCCTACTCCACGCCCAAATACCGTTGAACATTTCTGATATCAATAGGGCTGCTTTGAGATAAGTAGGTGCCTACTTGAGTTTCTAAGATATTATGTTGGATATTAGAGAATCAAATGTGAGGTGTTCTTAATTCTTATACTTTGTAGTTTGTACTTTCATAGCGCATTAGGTATACGGTAAGTAACGATAAGTTATTTGAGTGTAAATAAATAATTAAAATATTCTACAATAAAACACGATAGAAAAAAATCACAATTTTAAGAAAAACCTCGACAGAATTAATAAAGTTCCAACAATAAAAAACCCCCGACATAAAAACCTAAAAGCCCTTTAAAAAGTATAACAATAATAAAAACTTAATATTAGTTACCTAAATATTAATATTTCTACAAAGAAAACGTCATGTCGGGGGGCCCGCTTGTCATTTAGGTGTTACTACTTAATACCTACAATCTACCTAAACCTACGGTCCCCCCGACATGACGTTTTCTTTGTAGAAATATTAATATTTAGGTAACTAATATTAAGTTTTTATTATTGTTATACTTTTTAAAGGGCTTTTAGGTTTTTATGTCGGGGGTTTGTTAAATTTTTAATTTATTTTTTTATTTCATACTTTTTGTAAGTAGGTATCTACTACTTAAATTATTATTTTAAGTAATTTCCATTTCATGTGGAATTTTGTTATGTACATAACAAAATATATTTGGGTATATTTGTAGACATTTGGTTTTCCATCCCCACTTTGACACCCTATATTTTTTGAACGACTCAACCGATTTTCATTATAATTTCCATTTTGTAATGTACACGTGATCCTCTTTCATTTGATACCCCACTCGAGTATGTTTGTAGACTTTTATTTTTCCATCCCCTCTTTCATCCCCCCTAATTATTAAACTACTCAGCAGATTTTCATCAAACATAGCTAAGAACACTCCCGACATATACACCTTTCAAACAAAAAAAACAGAATCTAAATCGGTCCATGCGTTAGGGAGCTATGATGCCACAGACAGACACACACACACACACACACACAGACAGACAGACAGACAGACACGTCAAACTTATAACACCCCGTCGTTTTTTCGTCGGGGGTTAAAAAATAACAGCACACATTTACGTCACACATCATTAAAAATATATAGCGGCAATTTTCTTAATCCGGAAGTCGTACATCAGTATCATTAAATACATTAAAATTGATTAATGCAAAAGAGTTTGAGTTTTTATAATAAAATAAACAGATGTGGTTCCAAACACGCTCCTTGCGGCACTCCGCACGTGATACATGCGCGCGCGCAGCACCTCGGTCGCGTGAGTCAGACGCAGCCATAATAGTTATACATAAATCATTCACACCTTTGTCCGTATGTTTACATTCGCGTAGAAAATTCAGTAAAAACACCACTAGTACATTATCAAACGCTTATGCTAATTCTGTTGCAAATACTTTGGAGAATCTGATATTTGTGTTTGGGTGAAAGTTAGAGTAGGTACTAAAAACGACGAGTACATGTAAAAACTGTTAATGCATGTATTTAGACATAAGTGTTTGTCTAGGTGAAAGCCGAAGTATCTTACTTTACTTATCCTTATCCCAAGTGGAAACCAATTAACAAAAGCAACTAAACGACAATGGAACTGTTGCCAACTCCTTGGTGTATGAAAGTATATAATTTTATTTCATTTTTATAATTGTCTATTACATTTGTTCTATTGTTCTGTTACAAAAGGTCGTCAGTTTGGCTTTAGTTGTTTTGTATTTTCAAGTCTATTAAATTCAAAACCTTCCATTAACCTTCATAAGAGCTTCTAAAAGCCTAAATTGAATAAATTTATTTTTAAACTCTCGGTTTGCATTTATACAACCCACTAACAGGAACCAAATATATATATGTACATATACAACAACATACATTTATCTTATAGACAAAATATATATAAGCAACACCACAGTTCAACGTAGTATAAAACCGGTCACAATTCCAGCTGACCTCCATGACGCATTACAAGATAAAAAGGATAAATATGACTAACATAATGTTAGGTTTAGTAAAGACGAGCGATAAGCGAAACTAAAAGCGAAGCAATTTGGTTATTTAACTACCATTAGGATCATTTTACAATGTGTAAGTAATCTTAAGTAAACTCTTGTAGCAGATAAAAACATAATAATACATGACATAATAAACAACACGCAAAAAGCTATTGGAATAAAACGAAATGAATAACGGAATTAATTCGCAAATTTAATTCTATTTGCTGAAGTTTCGAAAATTTTAGTTTCCATATTTGAAGCCGACTGAGCTGATAGTCTCACACCTGGGGGTAAAACTTGTATTTCGCGGTTACAATTAGCTGGTAGATTGTCTCGAAAGCCGAATTTTAAAGTGACAAGCCTGAGCACAGCGTAGCGCCGACTAGCGCGTGAGCTCGTCGTTGGGAGGAAGGGTAAAACAGTGACCCTAGTTAGCTCATGATGGTATCGGACCACGAAAGGTTTAGAACCACTGGTCTAACACATTAGCATCAGAAATTATGTATTACAAACAACTATTTCGTACTGTAGCTAAACAATAGGTAGTTACATATTTTACCCATTGGATAACTGTTTGTATATCGAAACGGTGTGTACATAGAGTACTAAAGACTTCATTGGACATTGTGAAATTGTCTCTTACCAATTTTATTTAACTTCACAAATACAAAAGTTTGTTTGATAATTCTTACCAGAACAAGTTGGTACGCTTAAGTCAACACGATCGATTGAAGGGGACACTTACGAAATACAGATTGACCAAAGGACATACGTCTAAACCAACAATGACATGCTATTTTTTTATTAGTCGAACCATTGAAATTTTCGTAAAAAGTTTCTAACGTATATTGCAGTACTGCATTGCAGGTATAATTGTAGAAACAAATAAAGCCTAACCTTGTTGCCAAATTAACAGTTTTCACGGCGAAAACAAAACACATAATTTAACTTAATAGAAAATATACTATAGAATAAGTTTATTTAGTAGACACACAAGTCGTATGTATGTATGTGTGTGTGTGTGTGTGTGTTTCGGGAGAGTTATTGGCTATGTTCGATAAAAATTCAGACGTTCAAAGAGTACATCTTCATTTAGCCTATTAGTGTACGTAGCATATAAACAATATCATTACAATGACAACCCCATCATGAACATAATATCATCATGATGATAATCAGTAAACAATCAGTAAGCATGCGAGACTTGATTACGAAATGTCAACCTTCATGTGGAATCATTATTCCGATGACGTTATAAACCAACTCTTTAAAAGGAAAGTGTTTAATTTATTATAGAATTTCCTTTGTATTTTCCTTCTTCCTTTACATGCGTCATTGATGAACCAACAAACAAAATATACATGAAATAAACTTCAACAAATAATAGGTATAAAATACGCGAGTTAAATCCGTTAAAGTTGCTCCATTCCAATGTGTAATAACCGTGAAGGCATCAGAAACTATCATACATAAACAAGCTGCCAAGCAAAGTGCGTAGGTACCGTATTTGTTGAGTTTTTTTTTTAATTCGTCTTAAATTTTCTGACCGTATAAAGCATGTCTAGACTTCCACGAATATTCCAAATTTAGCCAAATCGATTCAGCCGTTCTAGAGTTTTAGCGAGACTAACGAGAGTTATTCGTTTTTATATTCTAACTAATACTCATATAATAAAATGCGAAAGTAACTCTGTCTGTCTCGCTTTCACGCTAAAACTACTGCACCGATTTTTATACCTACTTGAAATTATAATAAAATAAATATATTTTTGCGTTTCATTTGCCAGTGGAGAATCATATGCGTCAAATGTACTTTGAGTAAAAATTAATTGACATTAAGCGCCGAAAAAAAAAACTAAAAAGCAACAAAAAACAATGGCGCACTGAAAAGAAAAAAATAATATTTTTGTCTTTTATAACGACTACTATTTTAGTTGTAACATCTGTTATTTTTGAAGTCGGTGCCAGCTGGTGCAGCAGCTCGTCACTATCAACTCTTCACTTCAAGTTTGTTTGAGAAAAAAAAAATACGCGTCGACTTGAGAACGCGAGTTAAATCCGTTAACAGTTGTTTCATTCCAACCTCCTCCGTTTTTTTCGTCGGTTGAAAAACAGATCTCACTTTAATAACAATGTGTAATAACCGCGAAGGGATCAGAAATGATTGGCCGTGCATTGTTCTAATGTCAGGTAGGATCAAGAAATACCTGGAAAATTATAATGAGTTTCAGAAAACCCGCTGCTATATTTATACAAATGACCTTAGTCAAAGTAGGTTTCTATCTTTATATTCAGTTTATCTAGATTGCCTTGACTTGATAATATGCCATGCATTTTGTTATACCTTTTTCTGACAAACTGTTTAATATTGATTTAATTATTGTTTAATTATCGTTCGAATAAATTGCTACATGGACTATTAATTTATCTTATAAAATTCGTATTCATATAAGGATAAACACTGAATATAAATTGTAACGAGGCGTGACGTCATTAGCACTTCCGAATTTTCCTATTTTTGAAGCGCTTATAAATTCTAATAAATCAATTAAAATAACGGATTTTTCGTAAAATAAATAAATATCTGATCATCAGATCTAATCCCAAACTAAGCAAAGCTTGTACTATGGGTACTAGACAACGAATAAACATACATAAATACATATAAGACATCTAAATCTCAAGTATATACATATGGCAGTGCTCATCACTTTGACATCTGCCCCGAGCAGGATTCTAACCCGCAACCTCCGGTGTCGTAGTTAGGGCCTCTGACCACTAGACCCACTTTTATATTAGTACTAGCTGTGCCCGCGACTTTGTCCGCGTGAATTCTTCAATCAGGCTTCATATTTTCCCCGTTTTTAACACAATTTCCACTGTTTCTTCGCTCCTATTGGTCGCAGTTAGTTATTTAGTTATATAGCCTAAAGCCTTCCTCGATAAATGGTCTATCCAACAAAACAGTTTTTTCAATTCGTACCAGTAGTTCCTGAGATTAGCGCGTTAAAACAAACAAACTCTTCAGCTTTATAATATTAATAATAATAATAATATTATCTTTAGACAATTCACACCAATTGATCTAGTACCAAACTAAGCAAAGCTTGTACTATGGGTACTAGACAACGGATAAACATACATAAATACATATGAGACATCCAAGACTCAGGTACAGATGCCAGTGTTCATCACACTGACATCTGCCCCTAGCAGGATTCGAACCCGCAACCTCCGGTTTCGTATTCAGGGGCTCTGACCACTAGATCAGCAGGTATTATTAAGTATAGATTTTACAAAACTCAGGTCTGTATTATAACTTCATTCGTTTAACCGACCTTCATTCGCGTTTATTAAAACTGCGTGTCGAAATAATATCCGTTAAGATTGTAATTACCTAACTTGAATACATATTTACATGTTTGTATCATTGTATTGAAGCATTTTAAATATAAGTATCATAATAATTTCTGATGCCTTCGCAGTTATACATAACATAAGACTATTGTCAGCTCAGTCGTGCTACAATTATGGAATCTGTAAAGGTTTCGAAACGTCAGTCAATAAAATAAAATACGCGAGTTAAATCCGTCTATAGTTGTTATATATTTAATAAGATTACTCGTTTATTTAAATGACAAATAAAAAAAAAAATACAATTATATCTTTGGGGTGGAACCCGATATGCACACAAAATTTCATAAAAATCGGTCCAGTCGTCTCGATAGAGTATGGCAACAAACACGAGAATTTTATAAATTACTAGCTGACCCAGCTAACTTCGTACCGCGCGTTTTTTCCAAGTTTTCTCACCTTTTAAACCTACCCTGGAGTTCTACAAACATTTTAAAACTAAAATCAGCCAAATCGGTTCAGCCGTTCTCGAGTTTTAGCGAGACTAACGAACAGCAATTGATTTTTATATATGTATATAGATATATAGATATAGATATAGATAAAACAATGTTTTATTCGAACGTTTAATAACAACATAAATATTGGAATGAATTCCAATGTGTAATAACCGCGAAGGCATCAGAAATTATTAACAACATAAATATATTTTTCTATATTAACATTAAATGCACATATTAAATCTATCAGCCTTGAAATAACCTTGACAATGTTTCGTAAGAGCCATGTAGACCGTCAACCCATTTGGTTTCGTAATGATGGTTAAATTTGAATAAACGAAAGTTAAATACATAAATCTTATCCGATACGGTATAATTTGTAGTTACTCGTAAACGTTTGATATTTTTTTATATAATATTAGCATGTGCGTGAATTGCGAGGTATACATGGCGCCAGGGTAGGCACAGGATTATGCCTGTATGGAATGCACGCACCTGATAACAGCTGGCGTTTCTGTGGCTATTAAACATTTGAAACAAGTGTAACAAATTTAAATCGTTACTTATATTATAAACGCGATAGTTTGTGAGAATGTATGGCTGTAAGTTTACTAAATGTATTTTGATAAAACTTTTTTACAATATAGCTTATACCTACATCAGAGTAACATATATTATGTAGGCTATATTATATAATGATATTGTTTAAAGCGCTTTCAGTGCGCAGAGAGCAGGAGTTAGTCTAGTTATATTAAACATCCCGAACTACATACAAAGATTTGTTAGCCGTTCGGGACAATTCCTGTTTATCGTCGGACACGTGATTTCCAAAATCTTTGCCACTCCATTTAAGACCTTAAGTCTGCACATTTCAATTTTAATTCCAATAGCAAATTAGCGTTAAAGTATAAACTATTATTTATAGTGTCAAATTAAATTAATAAACAGAATTAATAGTCATTTTATGAATAAACAAATCAGCCTCGGTAGAGGTCGCGTTATTGGATATTTGATACTGGGTCAAGATCGAAACTGTTTATACGTTTCATATTGACATTTAAAGTATCGACTTTAAAATGAAAATGTCGGTACCTATACCCTATTACCCTGACCCCTTAGGGGGTGAATTTTCAAAAATCCTTTCTTAGTGCGTTTTTAAAGAATTCCTGTGATAAATTTCAAGTTTCTAACTCAAATAGTTTAGGCCCTGCGTTGATGTCAGTCATTAAGTCAGCTTCTCCAGTTATACATTATATACATTTATAGTTATACATTATATATATTTATAGTTATACATTTAAGATGACATTAATTTGTATTTCTAACGATTGATGTTATGTACATTTGACATTTTAATGAATACTTCAATGTTTAAAAATACTTGACGACTAAGAGAAAAAATATTATAACGACATTTTGTTATTTCCCAAAATAATGACTTGTTTGAATTTTGTGTATTTCTTTGTTTATATATTATTGACGATCTCACTATTAGTACACATAAATACAATGTAATTATGATGTATAAAATATTGAGAAATAAATGAATCTGAATCTGAATCTGAATCTGAACCTATAGATTTTATATAAAAGGAAAAACTGAGAAATATATTATTAACAAGCAAACATATAGCTAACTTACGAGCTACGTGCTTTTCTTTTCTCTATGACGAATCGCTTTGAGGATAAGGAATATATTATAATCGCTTGTCTTGTCTATAAAAAAAAACATAAATCATACAACACAAAAAAGCAACCATGAATCGACAGTACCTATACCATCAATCAAAAATATATGTATGGCTGTTTGTTCAACACAAAACGATGTCAAGTACCCACGAGTGGCTGACGTTTTATTGCAAGTACGCTTTTGCCCAAATACTTTCACGCAAAGAGAAAGCAAGTTATTTTGAACCAAATTGAGGATAAATTAAATTAGGTAGCTTAAAGTACGTTGCAGGACCTAAACCGGTAATGTTCATTTTAAACTATATTTATACAAAAACTGACCGTGGGATTTGCATTCCAATATTCGTAGCCAGGCGCGTGCAGTGAGGGTCGCGCATGTACTACGTCAGGGTAGGCACTCCATACATTTATACCATTGTGCCTATATGGAATGCACGCCCTTGTTTGTAGCACAACTGAGCTGACGATAGTCTAACGCTAAAATATAGTATATACTAGTGGTTCCGGCAGACTTCGTCCCGCCCGGCAATGTCGATTTGACAGTTGTCATTGTTGCGTTTTGTTATACTATTTTTAACAAATCAGCTTAATATTTTTTTCTTTTTTTTTTACTGAAACGTGATAAAAAGTATCCTATGTCCTTTTCCTGGCTCCGAGCTACCTCCCCGCCAATTTTCAGCGAAATCAGTTCAGCCGTTCTTGAGTTATAAACGGGGTAACTAACACAACTTTCTTTTATATATATAGATATATAATATAATAATAGTTTAGCGTTAAACTATTGTCAGCTCAGCCGTGCTACGATTATGGAAACTGTAAAGAATCCGAAACGTAAGCAAATAAAATTTTAAAAAAATACGCTAGTTACATACTTAGTTAATAGTAGTGTAATTCCACTGTGTAATAACCGCGAAGGCATCAGAAATTTTAATATTAAAATCTGGTATTTTTTTATGCCATAATTAATATTACCTAATTGTAAACATCCTTACTAATATTATAAATGCGAAAGTAACTCTGTCTGTCTGTCTGTCTGTCTGTTACGCTTTCACGCTAAAACTACTGGAGCGATTTAAATGAAATTTGGTACAAAGAAAGTCTGGAGCCTGAGAAAGGACATAGGCTACTTTTTAACCGACTGCAAAAAAGGAGGAGTTCCACGCAGACGAAGTCGCGGGCAGAAGCTAGTGACTTATAAACGATCATGTAAATCTCTTTCAATTAATTTAAGTAATTAACAAAAAACATATATTTAATTCGATGTTAATTTTTGAATAAAAACAATTAAGAAGCCCGAATAAAATTCTCACTTTAAAGTAGGTACCTAAATATTATTTTCTATTTTATCACAAATCCATTTATTTGCATCAAACGTCATCAATTAAAACTAAATTTATCATGATACATTTTTTGCGGTAGTTATAAGAAATAGTTATTATAATACAATTATATTCTAACCACAATTATTTAAATCACTTAATAGCAATGCACAATTCAATTAAATAACAAAGCTAATAAACCCATACAAAGATCACAAAGAGACTTTTAAGACATACAAAAAATATATAAAAAAAATAAGGTCATACCAATAGCAACGATAATTACATTTTAAGTCACGAGAACAAAAATCTATACTAAAAAATTGGAATGAAACAACTAACGGATTTAACTCGCGTATTTTATTTTAACCGACGTTTCGGAGCCTTTACAAATTCCATAATCGTAGCACGACTGAGCTGACAATAGTCTTATGCTAAAGTGACGTCCGTTAAATTTGTTTCATTCCAATGTATTATAACCGCGAAGGCATCAGAAATTACCTATTAAATAAAAAAAAAAGAAGAAAACCTCACCTCATCAAAATCCTTTTGTCAATCACTTATATTATAAACCAACACAATAACGTTATCACAAAAACACTTTGCACTTTGTAATACACGATAACGTACGGGTGTGTGGTAAAGTGAGTATTACAAGTCCGCTGAGGAGTGTGTAATGTGGATATTACACGTCCGCTCGGTCTGGCGTGTCGCGGCCAACTAACAGCCAAATGAACTGATTCCGACACGGAAGCGTTAAGATAAGGGATCGTGTAAAATAATACGAGTTGGTAATGACCATTTTTATACAACAGGCGAAAAAATGGATATATGTATGTACCTACTAATATTTTTAAGCTGAAGAGTTTGTTTGTTTGAACGCGCTAATCTCAGGAGCTACTGGTTCGAATTGAAAAAATTTTTTTTTTTTGTTGGATAGACCATTTATCGAGGAAGGATTTAGGCTAAATAACATCACGTTGCGACCAATAGGAGCGAAGAAACAGTGGAAAATGTGTGAAAAACGGGGAAAATTATTATATGAAGAATGTCGAAGTCGCAGGCACAGCTATCAATAAATATATTTGAACAATTCGCAAATTCTCAAATTGATCTATGTATTCCCAACCAAACAAAGCTAGTGTTCATCACACTGACATCTGCCTCTAATAGGATTCGAACTCGCAACCTCCGGTTTCGTAGTCAGGAGTCCGGATCACTAGACCAACAGGCCGTTAAATAGTTGTCAACATGGTAAGGTAGGGTCAATTTTCGTATCTAAGTGTGAAAATATTATTGGGCCCATTTTTCCGAAATGGGACTCTCCGGGGAAGGAAAAAGTAATACATGCTCGCTATGATTAGATTAGAATCATATAAGATACCTAGGCGTGAAATTGGCTAATAAACCTCATAGGCCTATTACCTAAATTATTCCATTTATTAAGTCGATAAAGTGCGGTTCTTACCTACGTGGAATTCTTAATATTCGTAAAAATCTGTCTTACATGGGCGTGCATTCTATGTAGGCACAATGCCTGCGCTCACATGTAAACATAAGACATAGCACATAAGGTTTGTCATTTGTTTCACGTTTTGTTTATTATACGAAATTAAGTCTTAATGAATTGGTGTGAAAAGTGCCAAGTTATATATACTATCGTTTATTACCCCGATATACTTGATTATTGATTAAAAACCTGTATTTTTACAACAGCTATATCAACGCGTAGGCGCATCTAAGTGGAGACGAGCTGTCAAAGTTGACATTGAAAAGTGTGCCGTAGAAAGCTGATAAAAATGACAGTTGACGTTTATCACTGGTTTTATCTGAGTATTAACATAAACACAAAGCCAGTGTATTTATAATTAGCTGTTTAAGATTAAGTTACATTAGTCAAACGTGATTGTATAAATTATTTCTTAAACTAAATTGCCTTTTTGTTTCAATTTAAATGAAAAGCAGAGAAAAATCGAAGTCTTATGTGTAATTAAGTAGGTATGTATATTTGTCAGACTTTAGTTAATTTGGGAACTAGATTAATTGGTGTGAATAGTTCAAAGATATTTATTTATTAAAACACTTTAATTGTACCTATGGGTAATAAAAATAATATTCAAATGGGGCGCCTCCATACTTTCAATATAATAACTTGAGTGCCTTTTAAATTTGCTGTTATCGATTTCATTCGATTTGGTAGTTAAATTAATGGGTTTGATCGTTAACCTTATAGTATTTGACTACAAAGATATTTAGTATTATAACCATTAAATATAGTTCAATGATATCGCACACCTAGATCTAAAGGAAATTAAATCAAAAACCTAAAGGTTTTTTGGTTCAGTTTAATAAGACTGTTGTCAGCTCAGTTGTGCTACGATTATGGAATCTGTAAAGGCTCCGAAACGTCAGCCAATAAAAGTAAAATACCGCGAGTTAAATCCGTTAAAGTTGTTTCATTCCAATCTAAAGTTTTGAGTTATGCACAACATCGAATTCCCTACAGCAAAACCTACCAACCAATAAAATAGATTTAAGCTAACTCTTCTAGCTTCATATAAAAAGCATAAATCTATACAGAAAACATCTGCAATTCACATGGACATATTAATCAGTAAGCTCCCTTTAGATCTAAGTGTGCGATATATTTTAAATGGATAATGCCACTTCTAAAGACAAAAGAGGGTAAAGTATCGATTGGGAAATTATAAACTCCAAAGGGCCAGGTGGCACTCTCCCACGAGTTTCCTTGTCCCATTAAATCTTCAGTAAGAACTGAGGATATTATTTAAATTATTAAGCACTCCGAAGTTCCTAACGAGTATTAATTTGGTAAAATTTAAAACCCGCGAGCCTCTGCTGCAGATGAAAGTTTTGCAAAACTTTCATCTGGTCCACAGGCCTTTTAACAAACTTAAAGGGCCACGGATGGCGAGTAAGGTTTTTGACGCGCGAGAAAGCTTCTGTCACTATCATACTTCTGCAATAAGTGAAAGAGCGTCAGTGTAAGATGTTTTCTCGCGCGCCAAAAACCATACGTGTCTAGCAAGGGCGTGCATGCTATACAGGCAGTGTCACTAATGTATGAAGTGCCTACCCTGGGGTCTAACTTGGTGGGGAAGTGGCTAGAACCAGGACACGGATTTATAAGCGTTCGTACCTGAGTCTTGGGTATCTCATATATATTTATGTAAGAATGTTTATCAGTTGTCTAGTAGCCACAGTCTTTGCTTAGTCTGGATGGAAGAAATATGTGAATTATCCAAGGATATTTAGTTAAGTACATACTTATCAATGAAATATACAAAAAAATCTCACCTTTCAGAACACAATAGCAATTACTAAATCTAACTGAATTGAACAAAAAACTCTAGAACGATCGAATCCGAGCCAGCAAAAGACGTCATTAAAAAACCATAAAACAACAATGGCGTCAAAACATGGCGGCGGATTAACGGTCGACTTTGCCGTTAGATTTAGTGCGCCGGCGCATGTAATGTAATTACTCTATTAGATACAGTAGGTTATGAATTCTGACCATGCTAAGTGGAGTGGATTTTAAATAACTGTATTACCTACCGTTGTAAAACGTAGTTCACCATTTTTCAGATGGTTACAAAAATACTTTATTTACCCCCTAAGGCAGTGTTTCTTAAACTTTTTAGTTCATTACCCTTATGACCTAACTGATTACCTACCCCTCCTCCCAACAATGATCACGCGCGATAGTCGGCGTTGCGCTGTGCTCAGACTTGTCACTTTGAAATTCGGCGTTCAAGACAACTGATGGTTACCCCGCGAAATACAAGTATTACCCCCGTGGGTTAATTACCCCCAAGTTTAGAACATAGTAGACAAAGTCTATTTTCTTATAAAGTGTTAAATAAATTACTATTTATCATAGTATTATTACAAAACGTGTTATAAATGGTACGGGTCGTAAGTTCATATACGTAAGTCCATTTGTTTGAGACTGGTTGTGTATGTAAATGTGAAAGAATTTCTGTCTGGCTGTTATGACTGATTATCATTTATAAGAATAAAAATTAACTAAGTAACGCACAGAAATAACTATAGGTAATTCACCGCTGCTTCTATATAACAGTGACCCAATCCCAAATGTGTGTGTTCGAACTTAAATAGGTACTAATTGAGTAATAACATAATATACCTATTTTGTTTTATGACACTTTATTATTTGAGCAGCGATATACTCAAATTAATAGGTAGGTATATAATATTATGTATTAACTATGTAAATGTGTATTGAGTGTAAATTGTACACCAATAAAAAGAATAAAATGTAAAATTAAATAGGTACCTATATATTCAAATTTGTGAAATTTTGGTTTTAGCTGCTATGCTAAAACTATGTGATGAATAATAATTTCTGATGCCTTCGCGGTTGTTATACATTGGAATGAAACAACTTTAACGGATTAAACTCGCGTATTTTATTTTTATTCGAACGAAACGTCAGCTAATAAAAATAAAATACGCGAGTTAAATCCGTCAAAGTTGTTTCAATCCAATATATTATGATGAATATTTGTTATTGATGTACTGTATAATTATAATTACGATATAAACATCATCAAACGTATATAGAACAAAACAAAAACACGCAATGACCTCGCCGGGAGGTCAGATCATCAGTAGCTGATGAGTTGATGACCGAATCTAATCATCGTAAAGGTCGAAGAACCTCATATTACTTTGCTATAATATTGTCAGTTATTTTGCAAAATATTTTTTGTGATAATTTCGCACATTGGAATAAAAAAAATGACAGTGAAGGATATTGCATTCACAGTACTAAAGTGACCTAACTCGAAATTATAATTTAACGATTTAATTTTGGATTGTTAAAATGAAAAAAAAATGAAAATGTTATATTTCTATAGATAAGTACAGTACTTCAAAATAAACAAAGGTAGGTTCCTTTTAGACTTAAGTGCCTCTGTTAGGAGTCTCCGCTCTTCCTTAATAAAGTTAGGAATTTAATAAATACAGCACTCAGTGGGTGAAGTGAAACAACATATAGTAACTTAATCATTTCTGATGTCTTTTCGGTTATTATACGAATCAGCTATTTCAATAAAATACGCGAGTTAAATCCCGGTTCAGAAACAACAGTACAGCCAAGAAGCGCCAACAAAAGCTGTGCAAATAGCCATTTTTAGCAAGCTGTATCCAGGCGCGTGCAGTTTGGGATGCGCTAAGGTAGGCAGTCCATTTTGTCTTTGTTGTAATGCACGCCCATGGTATTTATTTATTTGGCTTACTAAACAGATAACATACGGTAATATACAATGTAATAAAATAGGCGTTGAACAGTTTCTGACTAGTATGAGATCCAAGGGAGGTACACAGTTACACACATTTTGATTAATAAGTATAAAAATAATAATAAAACTTAAAATATACACTTTTTTAGTACTCAAAACATTAAGTTAGCTATTTTGGTTGAGGATATTGATCATGGCTGTAATAGCCAGGTGGAATTTTAATCATGTCCAGATTCGAACTGGCAACCCCAAGCCTGCAATGGCGACCGCGATCGATCAGGCCGCCATATTATAACATAACAATAACAATGCAATAATACAACAAATAACTCCATAATAGTGTATTGAGTAACGAAAGTGAGTCTTTCAAACGTTTCATAACGCGGCTGGACCGTTAGTGATGTGCTTATGTACCTACTAAGCATCGATATCGATGTTTTGAAAAATAAAAATCGTGCTTACGTTTAGCCGTGTTTTCTCATTATTCGCTTGGCTTTATTTTCCATTGATCTGAAATAATAATAAAAAAAAACGTTAAAATTATTATTCTAACTTAGAGATATTTCTTTAAAGTAATCAGTTCTAATGCTTTCTCAATTATTACACGGAATTAGTTCCCGTATTTTATTTTATTAACAGTTTAAATATTTGTAGCCGAGCTGACGATAATCTAACCACTAGACGTTAGCAAATAAAATAAAATACGCGAGTTAAACCCATATAATGAATACTACTCTTTACTAATTATTATAATACATACACCAAAAGTCTTACCCCTACTAATATTATAAATGCGAAAGTAACTCTGTCTGTCTGTTACGCTTTCACGCTAAAACTACTGAACCGATTTAAATGAAATTTGGTACAAGGATAATCTGGAGCCTGAGTAAGGACATAGGCTACTTTTTAACCGACTGCAAAAAAGCAGGAGTCCCACGCGGACGAAGTCGCGGGCAGAAGCTAGTTGTAAATACATACAAAATAAGTACCTATAAGTAAGTTAAGCATTTGTGACAAAATCAAAAATTTCAGAATAAGTAAATTTCATGTTCAAATTTGTAATTAACATTTCTTCACAAATACGAATTAAATCATAATATCTTATCAGAAAATTATTATTACGTACCGATAAATAATAATCATAAAACCGGATTTCAGTCGATAATTATATCGATAACCTTCGCAATAAATTTACGCAAATCATATGGATTGGAGTTTTATAAATCCTTACAAATAATTAATCGTATTGCTTAACTTCATTTATCGATATTTTGATATATTTTGATTAAAAATAGTGTGTAACAAAGATTAGACTTATCGTCTTAAGATCTTTGTTACACATTGCTGGTATTGATAATCAATTATTTATTTATGCAGATAATTGGTTTACATCTTATATATAATAAAATATATAAATATAAATATCTTTGGACAATTCACACTAATTATCTAGTCCCATTTTAAGCAAAGCTTGTGTTATGGGTACTAGACAACGGATAAATATACATAAATACATATAAGACATCCAAGACTCAGGTACAGATGCCAGTGCTCATCACATTGACATCTGCCCCTAGCGGGATTCGAACCCGCAACCTTCGGTTTCGTAGTCAGGGCCTCTGACCACTAGACCAACAGGCCGTCAAATGTATATGCGTAGGAAGTCACACTGGCTCTGTGTAGTTCCACTCATACACATATAATATATAAATAGTACATTACGCACCGAGGCCAGTAAAATAAAAAATGTCTCAGATCACATGTAATTGTCGTCCGAGGCGATGCCGAGGTTGACAAAAATGTGATCTGAGGCTTTTTTATTTTACTGGCCGAGTTCAGTATACTATTTTTCTGTTCGACGAAGCCAGAAAGCGGAAATTTCATTTAGCGCAGCGGCCACAAAGTTGTCGCTTTCTGGCCGGAGGACGGAAAAAGTTTTTTAGCATAAGACTGTTGTCAGCTCAGTCGTGCTACGATTATGAAATCTTTAACCTCCTAAGACCCAGTTTCGAAGAGGGTACTTCCGATGAAGACCCAATGTCATAATATTAGAACCTAATCAATGATGTACTGAACGCCCAGACCAAAAATTGTATGTATCAAGTTAACCGCAACATATACAGCTGTCATATATTAGGGGTATTATAATATTGATTTAGGCTTGACAGACAAAAAGAAAAAAAATCTATATCTTTTGTTCTATATTTAGCACATTGGACTGTCACACATGTAATACAGAAAATCAAAATCTTATAAAAAGTTAGTATTTAAACACTTGATACTAGCAGAGAACAACAAAAAAGCTTTCAGCTTTATCAAAGTTACAATAATACGTTTTTTCTCTAATAGAAAGCTCAAATATCACTCATAAAATTAAAATTTTGGTATGAAAATCACCAAACAGTAACAATGATTATTTTCATTTTAGTTAACATTATGAAATATCGCTCGATCTTATTCTGCGTGAAAGATACTCGGTTTCTATAATATCCCCTCCGAAGGGATCATCCTCATCATCTTCGGTGTCGGATTGTTGAAGAAAGTCATGTACTTGACTATCATCTAAGACTGTAAAAAATAAAATTTTCGAGCCCAACTGCCTAAACCTATGACAAATTATACTGTACGAAAATAAATATCCCATTCTTTGTTTCTTTATCACACGAATACAAAAACTAATTCGAATAAGCAGGATGACAAAACATTTTAAAAAAAGTATCTTTTGGTATATCAGCCTGTCATACTAGTACTAGTACAAATAAATTATCGTCAAAAATACAAGTCGAAAATGACGAGATTACGGTAAAATAACACTATTTACACATACGTTATTAGTTTTTCTTAAAATCAGTGCAAAATACCGTAAGTTTCAGATAAAGATTTCTGAGATATTGATAAGTTAAACTATCCTCTCCTCGCGTCACTTGTCATTGCTGCGACGTTTCGTGAAAGAAGTCCGTAGATACCTCTCCCCGCTCACTTTAAGCAGTGCTGCCACAATGCCAAATATATCCTCAGGCTAACCGACAAGGTCGAGATGACATGGCGCGTAATATAAAAATACCAGGTGTCAGTAAATATTTTGTTCTAGTACTATCACAGTGGGTCATTGCCCCAAGTCTCTGTTAAAATACTTGGGCTTTCACTGCAAACTGATTTTGTCCTAGTATTATCACTTTGAACCCCAAGAGGTTAAACTTCGAAACGTCAGCCAATAAAAAAAAATACGCGAGTTAAATCCGTTTAAAGTTGTTTCATTTTAAGTATAATAACCGCGAAATCATCAGAAGTTATTATATAATAAGTTATCTATATATCACTGTAGTTGTTCTATTATTAGTATGTATTCAAAGAATATAATGGATTACGGTTATAATTGCTATTGCATTAAAATATATAAGGTACCTATCAATCTTTCTTTGTAAACGCCTAATAATATGTAGGCAACTTTGTAAAAGATTAACTACACGCGTGACCACTAGGTGGCGCCATTTTCCTCCCTATTTTGTTACATTTGTTCTATGTGCGTCGTAATTAACTAAAATATAAGAAATCTCGCCGAACTTTAATTTAAACACCTGCCCCATTAATTGCTAAATATAAACTTATTCTTTTCTACATATTGAGTTGTAAATCATCAAAAACAATGCTAATTATCGATTGACATACTATATGTTGCCGATTAGATAAGCTTAGATTTAAACACGGATGTATCAACATATCACATATAATATAATAAGTAGATAGTTAAATAAAATAAAGACAAAGATTTACCTTATTTTTTGTCCAAAAAGTAGAAAAACTATAATGCTAACATATACACCTAACACAACTAATAAGGAGTTTTATAATTAAGTTAGTAACACCGCGATGTATAAAGTATATTTAAAAACAGAAAAAAAACACCCTGGCAACCCTGTTTGTCCAAAACGTCATTAAGTTAAAGCTGTAACCTTTTATCATAAGATGTATCTACAAGTATAACAAGTAGGTACATATACTTAAGGGCGTGCATTACCCTGGCGCGGTACATGTACTCCACCCACTGCACGCACCTGTATATACTATGATAAAGATTAAATCTTTATACATATTATAATATATAGGGAATAAATAAAACCCAGTTAGCAATAGCAACTAAATATTATAATTATCGATATACATTTGAGAAATCTATCGACAGAACATCACTATGAAAGCAAACTTGACGGAACGAAAGCTATTGTGCAGAGGTGCGCATGCGCCGGCGGCCATCTTGGATACAATGACACTTATGCAATAGACTGTGTTAGTGTGTCTGTCAGCTGACCTAACCTAAGAAAACCAGCAGGAAGTGATTATGAATAACTTATTATTATGTTCGATTCAGTGTTGCCAATTTAGCGATTTTGTCGCTAGAACTAGCGACTTTTGCTTAAGGCTTAGCGACCAAAAAAAAGTTTTGACGACAAAAATAGTTTAGCGACTTATCTGGCGACTTTTGGAGTACAAATTAAAACAGTTCTAGAGCCAATAATAGATACATTTTTTATCAAATCGACACAGAAATATTCAATGCCAAGAGATACATAATATGGAAAACGACAAACGCGATAGCGCACCAAATTCAAACTTTATTTAATTGAAGTTCCATTTGTATATCATTAAGGGGGAGGGGGTCCCCCGAACTTTTTATGGTTACGTTTTAGTTTAAGCGACTTTCTGGCGACTTTTGACTTTGAGTTTAGCGACTCGAATTTCTAGGAGTTGGCAACACTGGTTCGATTATTTTCATATATCCAGTTTCCATTATGACGCTTCGTTCACGCTTATTAACTATTGTAATGATTTGGTAAATACATATGAGTCTTGGACGTCTTATATGTATTTATGTATGTTTATCCGTTGTCTAGTACCCATAGTACAAGCTTTGCTTAGTTTGGGACTAGATCAATTGGTGTGAATTGTCCAAAGATATTATTATTATTATTATTATTATATATACCTACTACAGATATTTACGTGTTTTCTAGCGCTAGAGGAATGATAAAACTGTTGATTTTTAATAATTATTACACATTGGAATGAAACTATAAACAGATTTAACTCGCGTATTTTATTTCATTGGCTGACGTTTCGGAAACTTTACAGTTTCCATAATCGTAGCACGACTGAGATAGTAGTGACTTTAGCGTTAGAACCAATCTGTCGATTTTTCTAATCTTAAAAACAATATTATATAATAAGTGCCACTATCTTTCGTCTATGTAGAACTAGTATTTTATATCCTTACTTATATTAAACGCGAAAGTCTGTGAGGATTGTGGTATACGAGTATGTTTGTTACTCTTTCACGTAAAAACTACTGACTGGATTTCGATGAAATTTTAAAATAATATAGCTTATACCTCAGAATAACATATAGGCTACATTTTATAAAAATACTGTGTAAAATACTCATCGTGCGTACGTAGTCGCGGGTAGAACCTAGTTTAACATATTGTTGCCTAGCTCAGAATAAATCTATACTAATACTAAAATTATAAAGCTGAAGAGTTTGTTTGTTTGTTTGAACGCGCTAATCTCAGGAACTACTGGTTCGAATTGAAAAAATCTTTTTTTGTTGGATAGATCATTTATCGAGGAAGGCTTTAGGCTATATAACATCACGCTGCGACCAATAGGAGCGAAGAAACAGTGGAAAATGTGTAAAAAACGGGCAAAATAACTATTCCACGCGGACGAAGTCGCTGGCAGAAGCTAGTACCTAATAAACCCAGTAGGTATGAGAGGCAAAACCGCCGAGAACAGCTGTGTGAATTATCCAAGGCCCAACACATCAATCAACAGATCGTCGACCCGTTGGCTCACCGATCGGGCAACGAGTTGCAAAAAGCGGTTGCAACATAACTTTGCGATCCGCTGCACTTCCGCTGGACAACGTAACGCTTATGGAAGTTGTGTTATGGACATGTACTTAAAAAAAATATACGCTCTGGCCACGTTTTAGTAAAAATGAAAACAAATTATAAATAATTTAATTTATAAATTAGACCTGCAATAAAATACATAGATATATTATGATCTACGAGTAGGTATAACTACAAAACTTTTATAATGTTTAAATTTTGAGAAGTGCAATATGATTTTAAAGAAAAAATAAATAACAATTTCTGATGATTTTGCGGTTATTCGTTTATGAAATACATGTATATGTATATGATTTTACGTTTAGACATTAATATTGATCAAGTCATAGAATACACCAGTTAAATCATTTAATAAGACTGTTACTGCAGATGCCATAGAAATTTCATCTAAGTGCACTCAGAGTGCACTGTGTTATAAATAAGTTATAATAAAATAATAAATATAGGGAGATGTGCGCACGGGCGTGCATTGCATACAAGCTCATTGTAAGTAATAAATGTATGGAGTGCCTATCCTACGCCGGGCCTAGGCTCGTACAAGGTATGAGGTACAGAACGATATAGATTTTTGACATTGTATTCGAATGGAATGCCATGCCTAACCCGCATCTCCACTGCACGCACCTGTGTATCCGAATAGAGTGTATACCTACCTCTGTTAGGTAGATGATGCTGTAGGGTCCCGTATACAGATAAGTACGTATGCTTTTCCTTTGGGACGTAATCCACGTCTTAAGTTACATTCTGTGTTCATATGTGTACCTGTATAAGTTTTTTTAGTACTTACATTAGTTCAAATCGTTTAAATTGACTTTGAAAAATAGATTTTCTGCTGAGCAGCATTTCTTCTCAGCAATTATAGTTTTTCCGAAGCGCTAATGATTTATGTATTTATGTAAATTTACTTTTTTTAAGGTAAGCGTATGTTAAATTATAAAAATGTGTATAATTATTGTGAAACTTTGAAATGGCATCAAGGTTGATGTCAACTGTACTCTTAGGTGAAGGTTGGCGAGTTATATGGACTTGAATTTTTGAATATACACTCCGGCAATACAAAACAGATTTATGACATATAGCTTCTGCCCGCGACTTCGTCCTCCTTTTTTGCAGTCGGTTAAAAAGTAGCCTATGTCCTTTCTCAGGCTCTAAACTTTCTTTGTACCAAATTTTATTTAAATCGGTCCAGTAGTTTTAGCGTGAAAGCGTAACAGACAGAAAGACAGAGTTACTTTCGCATTTATAATATTAGTAGGGATAGTAGGGATTCATTTCATATTTCTCAATTTTTAGGTACAAGATTTTCGAAGAAGTCGTTCGCAAACCTAAAGAATATATTTATATGCTAGTATAAATACCCCATGCTCCACGTGTATGAGTATAAACATATCTTCTATAAAATAAATAAATAGCGTTCTTTACAATCGTAAAACCGCTGACCTCGAGACAAGAAACAATATGCTTGGCACACAACTTTTCCGTATATATGATACGTTTATAATTGATACCAATTTATTTTAGACGTATCAGTGGCGGATTCGTCTCTCCGACTTGGTAGGCACCGTCTTGCGGTGGCCAGAATATCAGGAACGGGCAATTGTTAGGCAATCTAGCTCAGACCACTAATCTTCTTCTTCTTCTCTTATATATAAAAATGAATCGCAAAATGTGTTGGTAAGCGCATAACTCGACAACGCTTCGACCAATTTGGCCAATTTTTTTTTTAAATGTTCGTTGAAGTCCAAGGATGGTTCTTACGGTGAGAAAAAACAGCCCTTTTCTTTTCCCATACAAACGTTGTCTAACTAAAGTTACCTAATTTGAATTTCGAACGGGCAGGATGACGTCTGCCGGGACCGCTAGTATAATATATTATTATAATAAATCAAATCAAAAATATATTTATTCAATTTAAGCTCTTATAAAAATATCAAAATTACAAATAATACTACACAAAGATTAAACTATGTTAAGAAAGATATTTTACCCAACAAATTTCTTAATGATCTTGCAATTAACATCAAAAGCCTTAACGGCTTTCAATCTGTCAATGGAGCAGAAAAGAGGTCATACTTGCAAACTCTTGCGCAACTATACCCTAATATGGTAAAACAACTTAGAATACCTAATTCTCTTGAGTATAGGTTTAAAGACACAGCAAGTAACTACAAAAATGTATATCTATATATTTAAAAATTTCACGCCAGAAACAAATATATTTGTGATGTTTTTAAATATATTTTTTTATAAGTAGTTTTTCGACGTTTCTATAACACTTAAAACAAAAATATATAAATTTACTAATATCTTAATATTTAAAATTATTAAGATATGTAAAACGAAATTAAAAATCAGTATTTTACGAACCTCAAATTACCTCCGGCATGACAACAAGTAACTTACGTAAATCAACTATGACCTGTTGTATGGTAAAAAATATATGTAATTGAATATTCCGGGTTGAATAAATTAAATAATATTTATTACGTCATGACGTCAAACACTGAAGTAACTGCTGCTATAATATTGTATTCAGTGTAATTAGACATGTCAGGCGCGTCAAGTTAATGTTGGGCAGGGTAGGCAGTGAGGACCCTATACATTTTTGCCTCAATGGAATGCACGCCCATGCTCATATGGTACTCTTGCAAATCTAATCTTGAATTTACAACATTCAATTAATAAATATAATTTTATGTAAAAATAAATTAATCACTGTTATTATATTAAATGCCAAATACATTAAACAGATTTATCATTAGTCGACAGAAGTAGGTAAAGTCAATTTTGAGGAATTAAACAACTAGTATGACCTCTTTGGCTGCGACCGCACCTGCCTAATATGCACTTAATAAAATGCATACAGCGCAACTGAGTGTATCTAAATTTTGCAACCATATTTCCTAAGGGCCGGTAGTTCCGATTGCACAAGAAACATTCTCACAGGCTATCATTACGGATTAATAAAAACAGACAAGGCTAAACCAAAACTCATTTATTTAAGTATTTATTTACCGTAAATCATAATTTCATACTCTAAGATACGTGAGAATGGGACATTAGAATCGCCAAATATATGTATGTACTAGCTTCTGCCCGCGACTTCGTCTGCGCACGATATAATTACTTTACAAAATATAGTTATAAAATGTAGCCTATATGTTATTCTGATGTATAAGCTATATTGTGGTAAAGTTTCATTCAAATCCATTCAGTAGTTTTTACGTGAAAGAGTAACAAACATCCATACATCCATACTTACAAACTTTCGCCTTTATAATAGTAGTAGGATATCGTGAGCGCGGGCGTGCTTTCCATATAGGCTTAAAGTCGAAAATGTGTGGAGAGCCTCCCTGTGTGATAATTAACAAAGCATAAACGTATATAAATCTTACATAACTATAAGACACCAAAGACTAAGGTACAAATGCTCGTATACATCATATTTGACGTCTGCCCCTAGCAGAAACTCGCAACCTCCGGTTTCGTAGTTAGAGACTCTGACCACTAGACTATCAGGTTGTCAGAATTGTTATAATTAAAGTTATCTTATAATTGACAGTCACTAAAAACCCTTTAGCGTTAAAACTAGAAACAAGTTATTTCAAAAATTACGAAATTTTAGGTTACAAATTTAATAAGACAACATTCTAGTCGACATTTAACCTAAATTAAGGTCCATATTAATTCTAATTAATGCAAAACGGAAACAGTATCAAAAGCCTTTATGAAACAGGCATATAATTTAAATTTGTCAGGTAACTATTAAATCGCGCATAATTAATTATGTTTGAATAGTTTTGACTCCACATGGGACACGAGACAGTCGAAAGAGAAATGGTCTCATCTCTTCGCTAAGATCATTTTAATTTGTATTTTATGTCCAAGCGTTAACGTCGTATTTCTTTTGTATATAAAGTAATATTTAAGCTATTTACTTTAACTTGGTCTACCTTGTTATATTGTTAAACATTTGGATTTTAAAAGAGAAACTTTTCCCTTTATGATTCTAAGAATGTTGATTATGATTAGAAAGATAAACACGTTTTTCCTTATTTATAAAACAGTTAATCAGTTGCAGTTAAAAAGTTGCAAAACAAAAAAAAAATAAGGTAAAATATTCTGTGAATTCTGTAAAATCACGTCATCTTTTGAGACGAAATTTTTACCGAGAACCGAGTGTCAAGAACATGACGTTAGTATTTATTTGGATCACGGGAAATAACCGAATCATAAAACGACACTGGACAATAATAAAAATATATAAATAGTTTTTTTGGTGTAGGTATCAAAGTGGAGTCGTACCGAAGTTCGGCATAGACCTACAAGTATATACTTCATTCTTAAACTATTTGCAAACATACGCATAATATCGTAGAAAATAACAACAGTGCAAATCGGACTCGCGCAATGGTTTCATATTATCTGTAAAATACCTTACAGGCACAGTTTAAAAAAAAATAGTGCCTACCCTGACCTACATTCGCACCACCCACTGCACGCACTTGCTTATTACACTAAAATGAAGCCTCAGCAAGATTCTAACCCGTTATCGATAGTTTACTAACCACTTGTTTATATATCTTGTGGGTCAGTAGTGTCAGTGTGTCGTACAAACATACATATATATATATGTAGTGTTAGCGTTCCGAACGATTGGATTTGCAAAACTGCTTAGGCTGTGCTAAGTTAGGCAATGAGATTTCTTGTGCTAATTTACGTAGTAGTTATAGCCTTATTAGACATTATGGAGCTTTGGGAAAGTTTCTTAGAAGCAGCTTTTATATCTTAGTTAAATACTAAATTTCTTACAAGTCATGTCCCATCGCACGCACCTGTTACAAATGATATACAATTCCATTCTGGTAGAATGTGCCTACCTCGTCCGTGCATATCCACTGCGCGCACCTGTTACATAATACATTTGAATGTAAGTACCTATGTACATAAATGCGTGAATGGGTTCTAATATTTTTCACTACGGACCTAAGTATATATTATGTTGTAATTAGTTTGGAGCTATTTTCGATTTTTTTATTTTTTGTTTGCTGAGAAGTGCAATAGTGAACTCCTCTTTTAAAATCGGTTAAAATTAAGTACCAATACACTTATATGAGTGATTTTTTGCACACGATGCTGCCAATAAACTTCTCGTGGAGTTTTTTTACAGTAACATATATACAAATAACATTTTATTTTGCTGCAATCAGTCGACCGTGATCTTGTTTAAGCCAATCCAGTCTGACACTTGCTTTCATAGAATGAAGGCCAACATGGAGTCAAGTTTAGCGTGTTCTTTTGGTAACCTTGTTCTTCTTTAATAGATATTACATGTGCAATAAAAGAAAAAACTAGTTTCCTCAAAATGGAGACTTCGTTCTTAATTATCCTGGCAAAAGTTGGTAATGGAGGAAAGTGACCGACCCAGTCCTTACCGTGGGCGTGCATTCCATTTAGGAACAATATCAAAAAAATGTAAAGTGCCTACCCCGACGCCTACATGCACACTCTCCACTGTAAGGACCGAAGAAAGTCAAATGAACCCAGAAACTTTTCATATTTTTTTATGGTTTTGTATAAATTTTGTTTAACTATACTTATGAATAGACACAACGAATATCACGGCAAAATTCTGTATTATTTACAGTATTAAATAAGCGACCAATTATGCTCTGGAATAAAACTATATACAATCACGGCACTTACTACTCGATGCAGGATATAGATGTTTTCCTAACTTCCTACCACGCCTGTTCAATTTGAATTTCTGTCACTTGTTGATTTCCGATTATCTCCCTATAATAATATTTAGGTGTATACATATATCAGGCGCGTGCATTGCGCGCGTGCAGGTTTGAAAACTTGGCAGTTCAGTTATAATCGTAGCCGACTGAGTTGAAGATTAAGACTGATGCTCTTAGAAACTTATTGACGATCTACCATGAATAAATAAAAAAATAATACAATCAAGACATACTGAAATCTAAGTCTGTTTCCTTCATACTTTTGTACATTAGTTGGTTTTTCTCCAATAAAGAATAAATAAATAAATAAGAGCCAGCAAGTAGGTAATCTAAATGACCCATATATTAGATTAGATATGTGTTTTTTTTTTCGCTAATAGGGATGAAGGGGTGTTAAAATCTGAACACGTGCAGAATACAAAATTGTCACTAAAATATATCGAAATTAAATTAAAACAGAAACAATATAGAATCTAACCGCGTCGTTTAGAAACTTGGGAGAGAGGCGTGAGCTAGAATGGAAAGTAACCTAACCAGGTTTTGCTAGGAATCCTATTTAAAACAACCAAGTCTTGTATTTAATTCCTGATGCTTTTCCGGTTATTACACATTGGAATGAAACAATCATAACGGCTTCAACTCACGTATTTTATTTTATTTGCCGTATCCGACTGAGCTGACGCAGGCGCGTGCAGTGGGGAAAGCATAAGTATGGCGCCAGGGTAGGCACTCCATACATTAGTGATACTGCGCCTATGTGGAATGCACGCCCTTGAGCTGACGGTAGGCTAACACTCTGCTCAGATTATCTGCTTTTTCTCGCGCGAAAAAATATAACGTGCTACCCGTGATGTGAACCTTAACAAGTGCCAATCGCTAATAGCAACAGAACACAACAAATTCAAAATAGTAAGGATTTGACACACGCGAAGGAAGACTGATCACGTGACGTTTTGTTTACACATGTCAATCTATGCAATTACATTCGGTTTGTTCGGTTGCTAATATCAATTGGCACTGGTCTGTAAGCCCAGAACACATTTGACCTCTTTTATATTTTATGACGAAAAGAATTTACAACGCCTATACGAGAAGCGCATATTGAACAGGTCGATCTAATAAAAGTGTTAAAAAAACCTTTTACTCGCGCTTGACTGGGTAAAATAAGTCTCGAGTTAGCCGCTGGTGAACGATTTCCAGTCTTATTACAATGTAATAGAATCTAATTTCATATATGTATTCCGCGTCTATATTAATTACCTACACAGTTAGAATGAAAGTTCGCCTAGACTTAACATCTGTTGCCTAGAAAATGGAAACCAACTAAGTTAAATAGTGATACATAAATATTAGTTTAGAAAACTATTTAACTACCACATTGAATGAGACAAGTTGCTTACATACATCGTCTTATTAAAAATCCATTCCAAGACCATATATAGCATTATATACCATAACTACCTAAATATAGTAGTAAAAGTAGTAAGGTGGTGCGTGCAGTGCGAAGTGCGCATCGAGACACTAGGCTAGACTGAGGGTAGGCACTTTACACGTGCCTGTATAGAATGCACGCCTAGGTACAGATGTACGCGAATAGTTAGTTAACATGTTAATAGATAGTCCCTACTGCAAATGTCAATATAACTGTAATATTGATATTTCTCTATTTATACTGTACATGTACTATTTATCTATTAACATGTGCTACAAAAATAAATGGAGATTAATCTGTGAAAGCCACAGATTGAGGCAAAACCGACCTTAATTGCAAATGTCAATGATGTAAATTGCTTTCTAACAGCAATCTGATATCCGGTACAAACGTACCAACAATCACACGTTTCATATAATTACTAGCTTTATCATGTGGCATTCCGAGGTCATTCCGGACCCGTTCAAAATTCATCCTTGTATAAAACACCCTAAAGATTAATTCCGAGTGATTACCTTTTGCCAATGACGATAAACAAGTAGATGTGTTATTCACAAAAGTGTGGCATCAAATTAGGCCTATGCAGCTCATCATGACGTAACTGAGTTGACACAATGAGAATTGGAATTGGATTTAACGCGTATTTTATTTTATTCGCTGACGTTTCGAAAACTACAGTTAACACTACTGAGCTGTCCATAGTCTTACGCTAAAGTAAAACGATCGATTATGGTCAGCTTAGTCTTGCCACGAATATGAGAACTGTAAAGTTTTCGAAACGCAAATAAAAAAATACGCGAGTGAAATCCGTTATAGCTGTGTAATTCCAATGTGTAATATATATATAATAACCTATACTGTTTATGCCTTTTGCCACTGTATAGATTCAGCTACAAAGGAATCTATGCACGACATTGTATGTTTTATTGATAAGAGAAATGTCATATTCCTATAACACGATGACGAATGCGCGTGCGCATTTTAATTGCTTCTAGAACTGCGATATGCGCATCTCGTCGCGTTAGAGGGAGATAGTATGATTTTTTATTTAAAAAATCTATTAGAAGGGCGGATCTTCGAGCGTTCGATTGTCTTCTCTAGAGCAGCTATATCTATTAATTTCCGATGCCTTCGCGGTTATTAGGTAGGTAGTCTTATGCTAAGGTCAGCTCAGTTGTACTATCTGTAAAGGCTCCGAAACGTCAGCCAATAAAATAAAATACGCGAGTTAAATCCGTTTAAAGTTGTTTGGAATGAACATTGGAATGAATGTATATCTATATTGGTTGCAAATAATATGATTAAGTATAGACACAGCAGGCGCGTGCAGTGGGGACGTAAGTATGGCGCCAGGGTAGGCACTCCTAGTTAGTGACACTGTGCCTGCATGTAATGCACGCCCTTGTTTTTGTACCAGCACAAGAAGATAATTTAACTTAAGTTTTGTTTTTACTAATTGATTCTGTTCTTAAATTTCCAACCGACTATACCTAGTCGGTTGGAAATTTAAGAACGATAATGACGGCATTTCAAATGTTAGAAGATCCACCTAGAACAGGGGTCGGCAACCTGCGGCTCGCGAGCCACATGCGGCTCTTTAGTTCCATTCGCAAATATTATTTGTTTTATAAAAAAAAATGTTCTGAAACGATTAACGAAGTTTAGGCATTATTTCTATCTGTCAGCTACTTATACCTATTCGCTTTTCACCGCAGCACCCCTCGTCGTCACTGTCGTCCAGTGTTGCCGTTTGGTCACGTTTCTCACATTTTTAATTCACGAGGAGCGGGACGAGCGGCCTAAAAAACGGGGTGGCTACTAAAACTTGTCATCTGCTGTTTCGTATTCATAAATAATAATTTTAAAATTTTGTGGCCCTTTAAAAACTTGAAATTTTGTACTTAAATGGTAATTTTTGGCTCTTCCGACTCAAAAGGTTGCCGACCCCTGACCTAGAACCACTAATAATTAAACCAGTAATTTTGTTACTAATGGACCAAATGGGAGCCATAAAATATAGGCTTATACATTTCATACATTGGAAAGGAAGTTCCGAAAATGAAGCCTTCTCTTTATTTAAATCAATCAGTAGGTCCTGTATGCTACCGATTACTATTTAGGTATTAAGTATGAGGTAGGTAGGAATTTATTCATTATACACAACTATTAACGGATTTAACTCGCGTATTTTCATTTTATTTTATTCGCTGACGTTTTGGATTATTTACAGTAACATTAATATTTCATATTTTAGAATAGGGTAGAATTTCAAAAAATAATAATTTTGTTATAAGGTAGTTTGCATAACTGTATAAATCACTTTAGCGTTAAACTAATGTCAGCTCAGTCGTGCTACGATTATGGAAACTGTAAAGATTCCGAAACGTCAGTCAGCAAATAAAATAAAATAAAAATACGCGAGTTAAATCCGTTAATAGTTGTTTCATTCAAATGTGTAATAACCGCGAAGGCATCAGAATTTATTAGGAATTATTATTATTTGATGAGTACTGAGTAGGTACCGATAGCTTATCGGTATGTCCTTGGCGATCCGTGAACTTCCGTACCAATGTGTGAGCCAATTCAATAACGATTTGTTCAACAAGACAAAGTTTTTCTTCTATTGTTACCGACAGACATAAAAACATTGATCTTTCAAATTAATGACTTCATAATACCTGTACCTAAACGAATAAACAAACAAAAAGATTAGAAAACACGAAAACATCCTCCAAGATTTCCACAAAATTACCGAGTCTATAATACCCGTAAACAGACAAACAAAAAAATCGGAAAGCTCGAAAACATAGAACATCCGTCTAAACATAGCTTTCGTAAATATTAACGATTCCGAAATCCCTGTAAACAAACAAACAAAGCGCAAACGGAATTCCCGGGAATTTCCTCTAAAAAACAAACACGAGTAAACAATGTGTCAAAACAGTTGAATCGCTAAACCAGTCGTTTCTAGGTCACCAATGGGCTTGGATTATACGATCATTAAATTGCATTCACTTTTACAAATAAAGTGATAAAGATCTACGAATATTTGAATTAATTTGAAACTTGTTTGTTTACACGTTGACGTTATGTTTATACTAGCTTCTGCCCGCGACTTCGTCCGCGTGGAACTCCTCCTTTTTTGCAGTCGGTTAAAAAGTAGCCTATGTCCTATCGCAGGCTCCAGACTATCTTTGTACCAAATTTCATTTAAATCGGTCCAGTGGTTTTAGCGTGAAAGCGTAACAGACAGACAGACAGACAGACAGAGTTACTTTCGCATTTATAATATTAGTAGGGATCTGTGGCCCTAGAGTAAAAGAGCCGAGATTGACGGCCTGCTGGTCTAGTGGTCAGAGGCCCTGACTACGAATCCGGAGGTTGCGGGATCGAATCCTGCTAGGGGCAGATGTCAATGTGATGAGCACTGGCATCTGTACCTGAGTCTTGGATGTCTTATATGTATTTATGTAAGTTTATCCGTTGTCTAGTACCCATAGTACAAGCTTTGCTTAAAATGGGACTAGATCAATTGGTGTGAATTGTCCAAAGATATTTATTTATTATTTATTTGTTTTTCTATACTAATAAAGAAAAAAAGTTTGTTTCTTTGGATTGAACTGGCTCCAAAACGACTGGACGATTTGAAAAATTCTTTCACTGTTGGAAAGCTACACTATTCCCGAGTGACATAGACTGTAAAAAAGGGATCCGGGCGAAGCCGGGGCGTGCCTCTAGTTGTTTTATAAACACATGGCCGTTTGGTATATTTATATGTAGGTAGGTACATATTAATAAATTTTTCGAGTTAATCCTGTTAAGATCTAGGTGTGTGATATAGGTACGAGTTAAATCCGTTACATTCATTTAAGTCAAATCCTATAACATTGGAATGAAATAACAATGGTACTTAACGGATATGACTCGCTTATTTTCATTTTATTTGCTGACGTTTCGAAATCTTTCTAGTATAAATACTTAAGCGTTAGACTCGTCAGCTCAGTCATGCTACGAAAATGGGAACTGTAAAGGTTCCGAAACGTCAGACAATAAAATAAAATACGCGAGTTAAATCCTATTCTTATAAAAGTAAATGTTAAATTGACAAAAATGCGTAAAGTGAGCGGAGTTTCTGAGCCGTTGACATTTTACTCGAATGAAGGTTGTCTGAACTATTTGAGGTTTAGGACCTGTTTCACAAAGCGCGTGTAACTTACGGGTAAGCGGGGTAAGCCAATTAAAACATCATAACAAATAAAAAATATATTTAAAAAAATTTGAACAAAATACGGAATAACCCATTTAACTCGCGTGTTTTAAGTATTTTCTTTTCAAAACAAATAAAATATGCGAATTAAATCCGTTATAGTTGTTTCATTCCAATATGTAATAACCGCGAAGACATTAGAAAATACCTACAACTAAAAAAAATATATAAAATAAGGTTACTAGTTTGCATAATGTAAAATTACTTTAGTTTTATACTATCGTCAGCTCAATCGGCTACGAATATGGTAAGAGTAAAATTATAGAAACGTCAGCAAATAATATACATGAGTTAAATCCATTATACCTTGTTGTTTCATTCCAATATGTGTAATAACCGCGAAGGCATCAGAAATCTATACTAATATTATAAAGCTGAAGAGTTTGTTTGTTTGTTTGTTTGAACGCGCTAATCTCAGGAACTACTGGATCGAATTGAAAAAATCTTTTTTGTTGGATAGACCATTTATCGAGGACGGCTTTAGGCTATATAACATCACGCTGCGACCAATAGGAGCGAAGAAACAATGGAAAATGTGTAAAAAACGGGGAAAATGATTATATGAAAAATGACTATGCCACGGGGACGAAGTCGCGGGCACAGCTAGTTATTATATAACTTTGTAATTGTTTGCTTAAGAGAAAAAACGTGCCCAATAACATTTGGCTATCTACTTGATGGACAAAAAAAAATCGTCATGCCTATTGAATATCAATTCTTATATGTACTACTTATTATAAAATTTATTATACTATAAATGCAAACCACTGTTTGTTTATATTTTATATACCGGTACGAGAACGTTGAACCTACAAGTACTTATTACGTAACGGTCCTTTTCACTTTTAAACCGTTTAAATACACTTTCTCTCTTATTCGTGTAGAGTACGAGACCTGCATGTTTTTACCATAATATCAACAATAGTTACCTAACTAAGGCTAAATATTGCCAAATTAGAGTACTCTTTATTATTTTATTTAAGCTACATTGTTTTTTTTTTTTAGTTTGTAAGGATAAATTTATTTATTTTATTTATTTATTTATACTTCATTGCACAATAAAAAACAAATGTACAAAAGGCGGACTTAATGCCATACGGCATTCTCTACCAGACAACCTTAACCAGATAAATTGTACCTACTTACCACCTATTTTGAAAAAATGATAGGTACCTTATTGAGTTTCTTGCCGTTTATCCTCAAGTGAGGCTTTTCGGAAACGGTATCTTCTTCTAACCTTTATAAGAGTTTGTAAAAGCCTAAATTGAATAAATATATTTTTTATTTTAATTCATAGTATTGATACCTTCCTTTCCATTGTTTAAATTTCACAAATATCCGTCAAATGAATCTTCGTATTAAAAATGTAGGTACGCGGTAATTCATTATTTAGATTTTCGTTAAAAAAATATTTTTTTCTTTTCTTAAACAATCAAAAAGTGACAAAGATAAGTACTTACTTACTACTAAAGGCTGTGAGGTCTCGTGACGTCACGTTATGGTACAATACCCTATTTGTACGTAATTTATCGAGAAAAAAATGTCCTTAAGTACCTACTACCTACTTATCCAATGATTTTTGGCAGTCTACTTTATGGATAAAAAAAACAGTCGTCATGCCTATTATCTGTCGTTAGGTATATTCCAAAAACGTATTTAAGTACCTAGATAAATTAATATTTTAAATAGCCTTCTAAACATAGCCTCGGTCTTCTAGTATTAAAAACATGGTCATTAATAAGACCAAAGCCTCTATTTAAAAACCGCAATCGTGTGCCATCAGGCCTTCAATTACGAGGGTTTCCAGGTCGGCTGTTCCACGGCAGCACTTAGCTTGATAGAAAACCTAGCCAACATCCGTTAGGTATTACCTACTACCAGTGTTGCCACACGTCCCGATTTTGGCGGGACGTCCTGATTTTTAAATCAAATTTTAAAGTCCCGCGCGGGACAAGCTCAGTCCCGCTTTTCGGGAATAACTCGATCCTGCGTGCAGCCGTACAGTTCTTAGGCTATTGTTTGAAATTTCCATATTTTTCTAATGAATGAACTTTTTTGATTTTGATTTATGTTTTTTTTTTAATTTGTTTAATTCTTTTTTTATTTTTACTCAACTATAGGGTATAACGATAGGGTAAATTTGATTAAAAGAAATCATATTTTTATTCAAATACAATTTCTATGGATATATTTACTATCTATTGTCACATAAACGTAATTTGAATTCAAATAAAAAGATAAATATTCAAAAACTTTTGATTATATACGTTTATTTTACTATGTCCCGCTTTCGACGAAATAATCCCGCTTTTTTCACTGAAAAAGTTTCAAAATCCCGACTTGGCAAAAAATATATCTGGCAACCCTGCCTACTACCTATATAGGATCAAATTTTACCTCCGACCGTAAATAGTAAACCGGAAAGAAATTACGAACGAAGAAACTTCATTATTAACACAATCGAGAAAGCTAAACGAAACAGAGAAAACGCAATGCTCTTCCCAGTTATTCTGTCTAGTTTCAAAATAATAACTACAATTTACAAACAATTACGCCGCCATATTGCATCATAGCGGCAAATCTTAGGGTTGCCAGATATTTACACTTTTTTAAACTAATAGGTATCTTCCACAGATTAGATAATAGTTACTTTGTACCCTGCTATTGACTTTGAACAACGAGGTAAGTAGTTGCAGAAATGTATAAAAGAAAATACAATAACATCATTAAATATTGGAAATTTTAATGTTCAAAAAAAACCTTGCAGCCATCATTATCACCTCAAACAGTCAGGCGTACCAACCCAACCTAAAATATAAATATTGACAGTCATTATTTATTAGCACCCCAGCCCTTAACACAAGGGTGTAAGGTACTAAATTGTTCGACAGACAATGAGAAAAATGATAAGTTGTTTAAGCAAAAATGGGTTATCGAACTTTACGCACTGAGCAAGGTAGACAAAGGATTGGCAGCTCTTTGTTAACGCAATAATCGACGCAAATTGAACTTTATTTCGATCACTCTAAGTACCAAGAACACTTGGCATTCATTGACATGTAAACAGCTTGATTAATTAAATCCTTTTTTGGCCAAATTCTTCATGTGAGTAACTTTGCCAATATCCACAAAATAATAATGTATTTTAGAAGCAAAAAACGTGTTACATAAAAATGATAACATTTAAAGATTTTAATTGTTTGCGATAATTACCAAAGATATTATAGATAATGGATTGAAATGTAATTAAACACCACATGGAAAGACAGATAAGAAATAAATGATTATATTTGACATTGTCAAAAACGTAAAACAATTTCAAAGTTAAGCAAAACGAAATAGGTATCTATTTTATTTTGACCTTGCCAGAAATAATTAATGGTTTGAAAATGATGAATCACTTCAAAAATATGCAGGGGCATAGTACCATAGCCACTTTTTTAGGTGGTCTTGGTAGAAGACTATTATATTTAAAATCATAACAATATTATAATAAAATTATAAATTATTAACAAATAGTTACCTACATGCATTTTAAAATAAAAATGTCAGTGAACATAATAATCGATTCCAGTATTGTTTCAATAAGTTTATTTATAAGTGCATTGTTTCCATTTACAAATAGCTTCATAAAAACTGCATTTTCATGCAACAGTGCAATAATTGTGGAAATATGAATTTCAAACAATAGAATAAGAAACATAAATAATTTAATTTTTACTACAATATTAAAAATACATTTATATTTCAAATATTTTGACAATAGAATTAACATTATTTTAACCAGTAAGTCTGTACTATCATAAAATAGTGAAATGTTCACTATAATTGGCCCTAACGCCCTAACTGAATGAAAAAAAAAGTTCTAGAACAAATAATTATGTTAACTTTTTTAATTATATCTTGATTACCTGTCACATGTTTAGTATTGATAAAGCAGTATCTGTGATGGATTAAAATAATCAGTAATGTTGCCTAATTATGAATACATTTCTAATCAGAGCATTGAATAACTTTTAAAACTTTCAAGAACACAGGTACCCCTAGAAACATACCTACCTACTAAGATAAAGGTTATTAAAATAAACTCAGTACATGCATTCCTTTCTGTTTAATATTTAATCATCATAAATAATTATTTACTATGCCATTAAAATGCACTTTAGTAGCAAATATTAAATTATTTTATGACAATAAACAGTGACCAGTGATAGATAAAATAATTCACAATTATGCTAACTTTGTCAAATGTATTATTCGCGTAAATTTTCCTCTTTCTTTATGTAGTATTATTTATTTGCCGACGAATAACGAAAACTATGTAGGTACGACTATAAGTACCTACCTACAATATCTGCATTTGACGCAATGCGTTCTTTTCAGAAAAATCGCATTTTTTAAATACATTGTATTGATTAACGACGTTGTAGTTTACATTTACTATTCTCGGGTAATCAAAAAAACGTCAAGTTTAAATTGAGAAATAGTAAAGTACATTTCAAGGTAATGTGGTCGGCATGCGATAAAATCGTACTATAAACAGACGAACATACGGCCTGAATATATAATGTAAAGCGCGAAATACTCACCGATAATGCACTGCAAGTTAATTGAGCTATTATTGCAGAATTGTCTCGAAGAACACTAAGTTAACATTAAGATATTTAATCCTCTTAAAACCACGATATGAATAATGTTCTATGATGTAAAATATAATGTTTATATTAGATCACTGACAGAACTCCACCTACGGACGAGTTTATTTATTTGTTTAATTCCAAATAAATAAAATCGTGGGATATACGCATTGCGACCACACACAACCGTCATACATAACACCGCGAAGGCCACTGACGTTTGACGTTTGATTGACTTTTTGTGCTCGTTCGGAAATTTGACGTATAGAGAAGCGCTAAACTACTGTACTCATTATCGATCCAATTTACGTTAAGAAAAAATATTAATATTATAGCAAAATTCGTAAACACGGAATAATAACAATTTATTCTGTAATTTTATGATAAAAATAAATAAAATGGTAAACGTTAAATAAGAAATCTTTCACTAAATAGTAACGCTTGAAAATACGCCTTAAGCAAGTGGTGTAGTTGTGTTAGCTAATTAAAAAAGGTATAATACTTGAGGTTGTATAAATAAAAGTGTGTTTCATAAATACATAGTTTCAATATATCACTTTGTTTTATAAAATTATTAACACATTTTGTTAACGCCGTCTTTGTGGAATGGAACGTAATAGTGGAGACTGGAGCGATCGAATTAGACTGTGTAGAAGTCTACGTAGAAATAGCAATATATACTGTTGATTTTTATCCCTTTATACAGCAAAAAGAGTAATTATTATATAATTAACAATTTCACAAAAATGATCCTTTTTTAAATTTATTAAACTTATTGATTCATTGTCTAAAATTAAATTTCAAATAACCCGCGTTTGGTAATTCACGCCCAGTTTGACGTCACGATACGGGGTTCTCGAACTTGCCTTACCGCACCCTACTTTTGTATGGTTCAAAAGGTAGTATGTATTAACACTGATATTTCAAAGAACTTTAACGTCAAGAAAACAGTGTCTATTTTTGTATATCAATATTATTAGTTCTCTACACTGCCACCAGACAGCGCAAGCGAGCGAAAACCACACTTGCGCGGAATCTACCAATCACATTCCAGGGATTTTGACGCAATTTGCAAATGGCCGTGAGAAGGACTGTGCCCGGGATAAGGTGTATGAAAAGCTAATGGTGGAAGAGTTCGTGTTAAAAACTGGTGAATAATTCTTGATTCAGTGTGGTGTTGTTGTAAAGATACAAAATGTGCCAAAAAGTGAGAATCCAGTCTTAATGGTGATATAGGAAGCGCCCTGAAGCCACTGGAGGGACGATTGAAGAGATATTGCTGACGGAAGGGTAAATTTCTTGTTTCACTTGCTCATTTATCTTTACTATTACCATTCAAAGATGCACGGAACACTATTTAATTATGTTTTAGTTTAGTATTTTGGTGCAAGTCTCGCACCGGGTTTGTGAGAAATGTGTTCGGAGGCGGATTTTAACGGAAGGATAACCGGCCTGGGGCATTGGGCGAGTCTCGATCTTCCAATAATGGTTCCTATCGTGGCTCTAATTTGACCTTATTTGCCGCGTTAGGGCGCTTAGTAGCCCGGACGTAAGGATATAACACTAGTGAAAATCTATGCGTACATATATACGATATCTATTATGTCTAGTTATACAGTATTGAGGCACTGCCCTGTTGCTACCTGAATCGTCGATTCTTTCACGTTTCACCTTATTTTCGCGAAGTACATTTGAAAACCAGTTCCACGTCTATGTTTAACGATTTCCTCGACTTTGCAGCGTTCTAATATTTTAAACATTGATGAAAATACATTGCTATGATTCCTGGTAATGTCGTCATTTTATTCCTGAAGTTGTAACGTCATTTTGTAGGTAAAGGCAGTTTCAATCAATAGCATTAGTACACTCGGCGTCAAAAATATCGCCCCTACTCGTAAAATCGTTTCAACCGACTTTAAACCCTATTTGATCAAGGACAACAATATGATTGTTAGGTATTATTTGAAAGGTAAGAAAGTGTATTTTTCAGAAAAATAAAAAAATACAAAGATTTTTCATTAGGTTCAAAGATTAAAGGAAATGACATTGTAGACAGTTCATTCAAGTTTATTCAAGTTTAACTTTACAACAATAAATGGATACCAAAATTCAATAAAATGTGCCTAAAACTGACTTAAAATCTAGTGTTACCCCCTCTGGCCCTTATCATTGCCTCCAAACGGTCTTTCATTGATCGCACCAACTTCACGATGTCTTCTTGTGGAATGTTGCCCTAATCTTCGATGACTGCGTTCTGAAGATCTTGCAGGGTGGTAGGGGCGGCATCTCGTGACCGAATCCTTCGCTTCAGCTCGTCCCAAAGGTGTTCAATCGAGTTTAAGTCAGGACTCCTGGCTGGCCACGGCAAAATGGGGATCCCGACCTCCTCCAGATAATCCCGAACAATTAATACAGCGTGGGAGCGAGCATTAATGTGAACCTAGAGCCGACGTAACCCGCATATGGCATCAGATGCTCTTCCAGGATCTCGGCAATGTATCGGCGAGCAGTCAGGGACCCTTGGCCGCGAGGTCCTACAGTCCTGGAGACGCAGACAAGGTCGGTTTTGCCGTCTATAGATATGCCCCCTCAGAACATGCAAGAGCCACCTCCGTAGCCCACTGTCTCCTTAATACAGGCTTGAGCGAATCGTTCGCCCGACGTTCTGTAGACTCTGGCCCGCCTATCGTTGCAATAAAGACGCACTCTCGTCTCATCGGTAAAGAGAACCTGCCTCCATTGCTCAAACGTCCAATGAACGTGATCACGGGCAAATTACAAGCGATCTCTGCAATGCTGTGTGGTCAACACTGGGCCAATAGCAGCCCTGTGAACCTCAATATCCTTCTCCCGCAGTCTTCTTCTAACCGTAGAGACACTAACTGATGTTGTCCGAGTTTCTCTGAGGCGTTGTTGCACCTCAACAGCACTGGCGAAGCGATTGCGTAGCAATGATTTCACAATGAAGCGATCATCTCTTTCGTATGTGCAGCGTCCCCGACCAGCCCCATGTCTTCTGATGTAGCCCCCAGTTTCCTGGAACCGCTGAATTACTCGGCGGACAGCATGACGACTTAAATTGAGTTGCCGAGCGACATCGCACTGCCGAACTCCTGCTTGCAATAGTGCGACCATTTGAACTCATTCAGCAGCGGTGGTCTCCATGTTCGAGGGTTGGTTTCTTGCTTGAGTTCCTTAGATGTATTCTCTTCGACGTCTGGATAGCGAATAATTGACATTTGACATCTTACAGGCATTTTATACCCCTGAAAACGGGTACAACTAGCGACCCTTCAAAGGAGCATTTATGCATTTTTTTTTTGGAAACGCTCTAATTCACAAGCCATTATGTTGAGTTTAAATTAAACATTGTTAATTTAAAACACATTAAACGTGCTTTTAATTGATACCAATATTAATTAGGTGACATCATTTCGCTAACGTCTAGATTTGTTTGAATATGATTTTCGCTGAGGGGCGATATTTTTGACGCCGAGTGTAGTTAGCTTGTTCATGCAGTGGTGTCATGGTATGTAATTACATTCATTATGCAGTGATATGAAAACATACTTTCTCAAGACTTGCCATTATGAAACATGTATGCATTCCTTCCTCACATGTTAGCAGTATGTATGGAAAAAACATTCACTCTGTTTTAATAACTGGCTATTTGGTTACAAAACAATATTAGTGGTACTTAAGCTGTGTGAAATGTATGAATACTGAGATTGTATTAAATAATTCTACATTCATTTATAAATAAATACCTATCTTTGGGCAGTTGGAACTAATTGATAAACATATCTACATAAATATATATAAGACACCCCTGAGTCATATAGGTACATAAAATAATTCTTATTGTGCTACTGGTCTTAACTTAAGTTGATTAATGATTATGAATAGATATTCTGTGACTGAAAAGTTTTTTTTATATATTTTTGTAGCATTTAAAATAAATAATGCAAACCTTAATGTGCATCAAGTTACTGCTAATGGTAAATAATATATCTCTATATACCTATATAAAAGGAGAAGCTAACTTAATAACTGATATATAAACGCGGAATCGAAATTATGCAATGTTATTTGTATTAATTAAATCGCACAAAAGTTACATGTTACTGTGTCAAATGTTGATATTGTATATTTAATTTAGCTAGCAGGATTCGAACCTGCAATTTCTGGATTCCTGAATTTATTTGCTATAGCCAAAGACTATTACTAGACAAGCATTAGTATATTGTCAGCTTAGTCATGCTATGATTATTGAAACTGTAAAGAATCCGAAACATCAGCAAATAAAATAATCGCTGCTTTTCTGGAATAGTGTCACAACTCGAAATGTATTACCATTCTGAATTGAAATTTATATGTGACGATTCACAATCTTAAATGGAGTAACAAATTATTTCGAGTTGTGACACTATTCTAGAAAAGCAGTGATATGTGAGTTAAATCCATTCATAGTTATTGCAATCCATTGATTAACTACGTAGTAAAAGTTAAAGCATATTCAATAATTATGTATCCTTAGATAAGTTACTTCAAAGGTTGACGGGTAGAGATTGCCGTATGGCATTAAGTCTGCTTTTTGTACATTAGCTGTTTTTTTTTTGTGCAATAAAGAATAAATAAATAAGTAGGTACCTACTTACTGCAGAACCAAATGTTATGGATGAATATTTGAAATTAGTTTTTATACCTTTTCTGTGAAACAATTGAATTCCATTTGGGTGGCCCAATTGCTGATTCTCTTAGAAAGGATTACACTTTTAGAGCTTACTTTAAGCTCTCAGTTTAGAATTTCTTCAATTCATAGAAACAATGTTTTGAATATGTAAAATGAAATAAGATTATCCAAGAGTGAGTAGTTAATGAGAATGTAAATATATAAATATATATAAATTTATGAAAATATGTGCACATTATACCTACCTACTCTATTTTTTTCTCTTTAATTAGATTGTACAGTTTTGATCCTTATGCTCCATAGTAGGTGTATATAGGTATACCTATATATTTGCACTAGCGTTTTGCCCTGGCTTCGCACGGATCCCTATTTTTTTTCAAAATATTCTATAGCCTATGTTACTCCAGGTGAGCTTCTCAACAGTGAAAGAAATCAAATCATTCATTATCGTTGTATCTATTTCTCGTGGGGTAGGTACTATTCTGTTTGTACCACAATATTAAGTCAGATTGTCTTCAAGACCTGGTATAAAGTAGTGAGGAACAGACAGAATGGAGAAGGTTAAAGGAACTCGAAGGGCAACTAAACCTTTAAAGAAGGAGCAAAGCACAAATAGTGGAGCAGGGTGAGCGCACCTCGGAGCGCTCCCCTTTCATCCGGTGGAGCAGTAACGGCCCTAGGGCCAACTGCAAAGGGTCAGTCAGAAAAAAAAAATAAAAAAACAAATAGTGTAGTAGACATTAAATAAAAAAGAAAACGAATGGATTCCTAGTGGATAATTCTTATTTTAAAATTGGTTATTAGTTCACACATCGCTGCTTCTCTGGAATAGTGTCACAACTCGAAATGTGTTACCATTCTGAATTGAAATTTATATGTGACGGTTCACAGTCTTAAATGGAGTAACAAATTATTTCGAGTTGTAACACTATTCCAGAGAAGCAGCGACATTGTTATTAATATTTGCTATAAAATGTTGACCCGGCTTCACAGGGGTGCTATAGGTATAAACCTTCCTCTTGAATCACTATCTATTACAAAAAAACCGCTTCAAAATCCGTTGCGTAGTTTTAAAGATTCAAGCTAACATAAGGACAGACAGACAGCGACTTTGTTTTATACCTACAATGTAGTGATTTAAAGGTTTATTCTGTCTTGTGAGACCATTTTTACAATTTGAACCTTATTCAGAATTGCACAAGCTCTAAATTGTAAAATTATTCATGTACATAATGTATTTCGAAATGGAAACAGGACTTGAAATATTCAGTTGTAGTAAATTGACATGTAAAGAACGTTAATTTTAAAGTAAATCCTTAAACACTGTGTTGGAAGTCTTGGACTCTAATGTCTGGACAATAAAGTTTAAAATCGATTGTGGTGTTCATAGTATGTGGCCTTGTTTACATAATGTGTGAAAAGCGTTGAAAATTGACTGACTGACAACAAGCATGTTGCGACACGATCTGAATATGCCGGGGGTTTATGCGAGTTAGGCGAAACAGATTGCTAAAATATAATTTTGGTCGTCAAGGACTTTATTTCCTTCTTAATAAGGGTGTAACACTTGTAGTTTGATTGTAGCAATCTGGTTTTAGCTAACTCGGATTGACCCACTGGTAGCTAAATAACCCAATAACAAACAATCTCATTACAAATTATTAAGTATATGTATGTTATATTATATATATATATTTTTTAAAGTAGGTACATTGTAGGTACCTACATATTTAAACTATGTTGCTAGCAGCATAATTGCATTTGTCCGATTACGGCAAGGTCATAGACAAGGATTGATTTTACTTTTTATCTATTCTGTGATTATTAAAAAAAAATAAGATATGGTGCTCATGGCTAGACCTCAATCAGTCCAGTATTAATGGGATAAATAACTACCTACCTACTCTATTTATCCCATTTTACTGGGCACAATACCACATGTTTATAATATCAGATTTATCCACGCTGATCAAGTGCGGGTTGGTGGATTACATGCGAATTGTGGCGTGCTGATTGTTTTCCTTCCCTGAAATAGGTACAAAGTGCAGTGAAAGAATGTCCATAATGAGTTTGGTGGCAAGGTTTGAACCAACTGTCAAATCAAATCAAATCATAATATATCTTAAAGTAGTAACAATGAAAAGCTATGTTACGCCCAATGGAATACAAAATTGCCTCACCGGTGTCTCACGATCACTAGTTCAGCTTCTCTCAAAAAATCAATAAATAAATAAATAGGTATATAAGACTCAGGTACAGATGCCAGTGCTCATCACATTGCCCCTAGCAGGATTCAAACCCGCAACCTCCGACCAACATGCCGTACCTACTTGTACATACAGCGAATGCGTGGCCAAAAACATCTGCTCTTAGCTGGAATCGAATCCGCAACCTTCGCAGTTAAGGTCTTTGACCACAAGCCAACGGCTTTGAAGTTAGGCGCGTTCCATAGGTTACCTAAGTAGGTAGGTTACTTAGCTACTGCGGAACCGGATGTTACGCGATTTGGATTTTAATGTGTTTTCTACAATTTTATTCAATGCCGTGAAGGGAATCAGCCGAGGTCGCAAACGCAATGTCTCGTCTTGCCTCTATCTTTGTCTATGTAATTTTAATGCTGCAACTCTAATTCTAATAGGTACCTTTAACATGGAAGAAAAAAAATATAACGGATTTATTTGTGTTTTTTATTTGCTGACTTTTCGAAAAACTTTAGAGCTCCCATATTGGTAGCTAGAGTGATTTTCGAATTTGGGAACTGTAAAGTTTTCGAAACGGTACTTTCATAATTGAAGAATAATATAGGTATGTTCAGTCAGCTTGCATTGCAAATATTTTAGCGCCATTGTATTAAAAGTGCAAGTAGTATGACAGACGCATGAATGCACTGCGCACGCGCGTACCTGCACAGTTATGCACCACGTCCTCATTGCAACATGCACTGATGTCTATTTATTGTTAGAGTAAGTTAACTTTTCATCATCGTCATTTCAACCGAAAAACATCCACATATGAATGAAACAACTTTAAACGCATTTAACTCGCGTATTTTATTTTATTGGCAGACTTTGGCATAAGACTTTTGTCAGCTCAGTCGTGCTATGATTATGGAATTTGTAAAGGCTCCGAAAAGTCAGCCAATAAAATAAAATACGCGAGTTTAAACCGTTTAAAGTTGTTTCATTCCAATCCCTACTATCCCTACTAATATTATAAATGCGAAAGTAACTCTGTCTGTCTGTTACGCTTTCACGCTAAAACTACTGAACCGATTTAAATGAAATTTGGAACAAAGAAAGTCTGGAGCCTGAGAAAGGACATAGGCTTCTTTTTAACCGACTGCAAACAAACGAGGAGTTCCACGCGGACGAAGTCGCGGGCAGAAGCTAGTGTATAATAACTGCGAAGGCATCAGTAATTATTAACATCCAAATATGTCTTTGTCCACTACCGTCTTCCGCATCCAGCTGATTCTTCAGGGACTTTGACCAGGGCATTAGACCACTATGTGATATGATTCCCTCAAAAAAGCGTCTCTACATTGCGTTTTCCAACTGTCAAATTTTGAACCGGATTGGCTTATATTTGATGGCACACTTCAGTGTTATTGCAAAAGTGTTTGCACACATATTCGCATCTATTAAGATACGAATATGTGTTAGAAAGAGGACAAAAAGTTGTTCGTTTTATGCAAAAAAAACGAAAAAGCCATATTATTATGTTAAAATCAGACCTTATGCAACTCAAGTCGAGATATGTATTTATGTATCGGTTGTCTAGTACCCATAGTTCAAGCTTTGCTTAGTCTAGAACTAAAGCCAGGTCGTCAGACCCAGTGTATTTATACAGCTGAGTTATCCAGCGGTATTTAGCGACCTTTACCAAGGCGTCTCCAGTTTGTACCGACAAATGGGTACAGCTGAACTGCAATTTTGCTAGGGACGATCCTAAACAAACAAGTGAAATTGCTGTTCGCCCAGAACCATGTTTACACGAGTACAAGTATCACAGGGCATTAATTATGTTAATTTTTGTGCAAAGGTCACTGACCCTTGTTTTGGCTGAGAACAGCAAGCTAGTTTCACACATAAACTTACCTATGTCCTATCCACATCCCTACTAATATTATAAATGCGAAAGTAACTCTGTCTGTCTGTCTGTCTGTTACGCTTTCACCCTGAAACTACTGGACCGATTTTAATGAAATTTGGTACAAAGAAAGTCTGGAGCCTGAGAAAGGACATAGGCTACTTTTTAACCGACTGCAAAAAAGGAGGAGTTCCATGCGGACGAAGTCGCGGGCAGAAGCTAGTAAAGATATATGTGTGTAACGGTTAGTTGGTCAAAGTCGAGCGTAACGAAGCAGTAAGTAGCGGGTTCAAATTTTGTTAGAGGTAGATGTGTGTGTGTAGTGTGATAAGTAGGTAGGTAAGAGCATTTTAACGTGAGGGCACTATTACTACGCACCACAGACAGACAGAGACAAATAGACGAAGGGCGACGTCCTTTTTTCGCTGTGCTCGTCCACCGTCCTTTATTATTTATATACAATTGCTGTTTGTCTTTGTCTGCTCGAAAACGGCTGAACAGATTTGGCTAATTTTGGTCCCGAAATATTCGTGGAAGTCCAGGAAAAGTTTACACGGTGATGAAATTTGGGAAAATACCAGATAAAAATACATTATAACACTTGGTAGGTACGAAGTTTGCCAGATTAGCTAGTATTTTTTTTTGTATTGTACGTCATTTCGTATTATGTGTAATTAATTTAATGCTTTGGTTTTAGCAGTTCGTTGATATCTGACATATATATATATATATATATATATATATATATATATATATATATATAGTCTCTTATACACACATAGATCTGTCTATGATATTAGTGATTAAGCTTTTTACTAGAAATAATTTATATTAAAAAAAACAGTGTCGTTAAACTCCGTTTACAATGTTACTACAATGGAAACAGGCAAAATGCATTAGTAACCTCAATGTGTGAACATCGTGTACAATTATAGGGTTCCGTATGTATATTAATAGGGATAATGTACCCTTCCTTTAACGTACGATGGGTAAAGAACGAAATATTAATTAGCCCGTCAGTTAGATTATTGAAAATTCTTGGACACCTATTTTTTCTTTTCTCAATCCCTTCTAATATTATAAATGCGAAAGTAACTCTGTCTGTCTGTCTGTTACGCTTTCACGCTAAAACTACTGGACCGATTTAAATGAAATTTGGTACAAAGAAAGTCTGGAGCCTGAGAAAGGACATAGGCTACTTTTTAACCGACTGCTAAAAAGGAGGAGTTCCACGCGGACGAAGTCGCGGGCAGAAGCTAGTCAAACTATAAATGACAAAGATAAGTGCTTCTAAAGTACGGAAGTGGGGGCTCGTGACGTCATATTATAGTACAATTCTTACTACAAGTTTAAAGCGTTTATCTTTGTCATTTATTGTTCAATTGAGATAAGAAAAAAATATGTGTCCAATATTTTTTGGTAAACTACTTAATGTCTGTCCCTAAGTAGGTATGCTTAGATCTTTAAAACTACGAAACTGATATTTATACGGTTGTTTTTTTTTTCATATTCGCACAACTAGATCTAAAGGGAGCTAAGCTCAAAAAAAGTAACGTTTTCGGGAGAGGCGAAATTGTTGTAAGGAAAAGGTTAGCTCCCTTTAGATCTAGGTGTGCGATATATAGGGCATACTAATTATAGTAGAATTTTCCTGTGCGAAGCCGGGGCGGGTCGCAAGTCGGGAGCAAAAGTTACTTATTTATATTATAAAGGAACTCTCGGGCGGGAGTACCGCTCGCACTTGACCGAGTTAGACTATTTCAAGCTTGCCCATTAAAGAGATTCGGAGTATTTCTTCTCATTAAGGTGTTTATCTTCGTCTTTGTTTACTTCACTGGATGTTTGTGATAAAAATAATCTGATAACGATGTTACTTGTTACTTTTGAGAATTGAGTGCGATGTTAATTAATTACTTATTAGAAAAAAATAAGGACATGTTTCACAATGTACGACTATCTTTTAATATGTGATAAAAACAGCAAAAAATAAACTGATATTATTAATTACTAGTTTCTGCCAGCGACTGGCGTGGAATAGTCATTTTCCCCATTTTTTACACATAATCCACTGTTTCTTCGCTTCTATTGGTCGCAGCGTGGTGTTATATAGCCTAAAGCCTTCCTCGATAAATGATCTTTCCAACAAAAAAAGATTTTTTCAATTCGAACCAGTAGTTCCTGAGATTAGCGCGTTCAAACAAACAAACAAACAAACTCTTCAGCTTTATAATATTAGTATAGATTATTTATTGGATAGATAGTTTATTTATGTAGTTACTTCTTTAGAGCTCCTACGATTTTTTTTTGTCTAGTCGGGGTCAATAACCGCTTGTCTATGCAATTGTCAAAAGGTCATTCATAAGCATGACCCTTTGCTATATTTGGTATGCTGTAGTAATTGTACACCTACAATACAGACTGAATTTGTGTATTTTAAACATGTACATATTTACTAAAAGCAAAACGGCGTAACCATATTCTGAGGGTTTTAACATAAAGCATTTAGCACTCGCATGTTTATTAAAAATGTACCTTATCACAACGGTTTAAAGTCTTGATTACATATTTTGATGTGTATACATGTGTATGTAGGTACGTGTACGTGACCACGTTCATTGTAAGGGCTTGGAAGTCTATGCTGAAGATAGGTCGGTTTCTTATTGAAGTGGCGTCAATGCCTAAGTGAGCTAAATTATACGCGACTCTGTCCGCATGAAAGTAATTACAACATTTCATCCCCCCTTTAACCCCGTATAAACTTTTGAAAGAAACAACTATTAAAGGATTTAACTCGCGTATTTTTATTTTATTTCGCTGACGTTTTGGATTCCTTACAGTTTCCATAATCGTAGCAAGACTGAACTGCCCCGTTACAAACCTTTTTTCGCAATTAAACGTAGCCTATGTCCTGTCTCAGGCTCTAGACTATCTGTGTACAAAATTTCATTTAAATCGGTTATTAGTTTTAGCGTGAAAGACAGATAGATAGACATACATCGTTAGTTTCGCATTTATAATATAAGAATTAGGATGGTACGGAACCCTTCGTGCGCGAACCCGACTTGCTCTTCACCGGGTTTTTTTTTTTCCTTCGCCAATTACGTTGCTCAGGCGTGCTCGAGTTCGGGTCGAAAGGAACTGACCCTTGGCCCTATATTATTATAGACGTATTCCTAAGATCAAAGTATTGTCATCAGACACTCCCATATTATTATTATCGTCATTTTCATCTTTAACTATCTTCTAATATATATATATATATATATGAAACTAGCTTCTGCCCGCGACTTCGTCCGCGTGGAATTCCTCCTTTTTTGCAGTCGGTTAAAAAGTAGTCTATGTCCTTTCTCAGGCTCCAGACTTTCTTTGTACCAAATTTCATTTAAATCGGTTCAGTCGTTTTAGCGTGAAATCGTAACAGACAGACAGACACGAGTTACTTTCGCATTTATAATATTAGTTAGGATTCTTGTGTCGCGGTGTTTGTTGCCTAACTCCTTCGAAACCGCTGACCGATTATGAAATTTTGTGCGCATATCGTGTAGGTCTGAGAATCGGCTAACATCTATTTTTCATACCCCTAAATGGTGGTCGTCCATTGTTTTTTTTTAAATTTTTGGACTAGTTTTTTTTATGATTCGGCTTTGAACAATACATACAACCCAAAATGTTCACTCTACCAAAACTGGATCCGCCTTTGGTGCTTTGAAATTGAACCGACGAAGTTTCTCCAAAACACAGTGTAAATCGTAGTAAGGGGTCATCCATTAATCACGTGAGACTTGAAATGGGAGGGAGGGGTTTGACAAAAATCACGAAATGTCACGAGGGGGGAGGGGGTGTAGTAAGATAACACGTGTATTTAGTTTTTCGTTTATTATTATTTTTATGCCAATCAAAAACAACCTGCAACCTTTCTATCTAGACATTTTTATCATGGTCCTTAATGTCAGAATAAAATAAGATTATACTTTATACATGTATTTTAATATAATATTCTAAAAAATTCAGATTTTTTTGTAGATATACTAACAATACACGTGATTTTGAGTGGGGGATGGGGGGGTAGTCTTAAACCTCACCATGTATCACCAAGGGGGAGGGGGTGTTAAAAATGCTTAAAAAAAGATCACGTGATTAATGGACGGCTCCTAATTAGAGAGATTAAATTATCATTCAATCTCATTACTAATGACGGTTTAGGATTTAATTAACACATTGTGGGAGCTTAACCTCGTTTTATTTACCCCCGTGTTGGATCAAACTGTCACTATTCCTGTTTGTGTCTATTTTTGGTACACCACTAATAGTTGCAAATAACCGTTCTCTATTTGTGAGAATGAATTAACATCTAAAATGGATTTATAGGTTAGGTTTGTCTAGATCGCGGCACTAATAGTCTTACCTAGGTATTAGTCTAGACTAGGGTTGCCAACCGTTTCGTTCTTCCAACTTATGCCCTTATTTTTTGGGACACCTGGGATGTTCACGGTAGTTTTTAAGTCCTAGGTTTTTCTTTATGGCAATTTTCAAATTGGCAACTTTTTAACCGATTTTAAATAATTGGAAGATACTAGAATAATCACATCGTCATCAATATCCTTTTATTATATTATTTTCGCTTGCATACAATTTTGACAATATATATTTATGTATACATATATATTTACACACAAGGATCCCTACTAATATTATAAATGCGAAAGTAACTCTGTCTGTCTGTCTGTTACGCTTTCACGCTAAAACTACTGGACCGATTTAAATGAAATTTAGTACAAAGAAAGTCTGGAGCCTTAGAAAGGACATAGGCTACCTTTTAACCGACTGCAAAAAAAGGAGGAGTTCCACGCGGACGAAGTCGCTGGCAGAAGCTAGTTACATATAATACCTATACCTATATGAGGAAGTTCTGTGACACACAACTATCAATTAACTTTGTTATAAAAATTCTATAACAATACATTTACAATAGTATTATTAAAAGAGAAACATTGTTATCAATAGGATGTCTCACTTGTAACGTCTTACGTACTCTTTAATTAGTACTATTGGTTATTTAATTTGCTATACAATCCCTGAACAGTTTTACCTCGCTGTCTTAACTCGGGTCCTTCCTAATGAGTTTACGTCGGCCCGTGGACGATTGTACTACAGGAAAATCTCGACAGCCCATTGTTTGTAGGTAATTGGTCTTGCGTCAATTCTAATCGTTGTATAAGTTTGAGCCAATGTATGTTTTACTCTTTGTTATATTATTATGTTCTAATATTTTATTGTCTTAGAAATGAACGTGATGATCGTAATTTGAATACCGGTTCATTATGAATTTCGACGCTTTGTTTTTAGATATTTAGGTGGTACTTAATTATTTATATATGTATACTAGCGGCGCGCCCCGGCTTCGCACGGATCCCTTTTTTTATAGCCTATATCACTCGGGAATAGTGTAGCTTTCCAACAGTGAAAGAATTTTTCAAATCGGTCCAATCTTTTTAGAGCCTCTTTAATCCAAACAAACAAACCTTTCCTCTTTATTATATTAGTATAGATGAGAACTCTGCATCGCTCGGGTGATATATGAGTTGTGCACATTTAGGTAAATGTTTATGTCAGTATTCTTTTTTCTATGGTTATGTTATGGCAATCGGCCAATCTAGAGTTTTAAGAAAAAACACATCAGGGTAGATCTGTGACGATTTACCTAGGTTGCCTAATATATTTAAAAAAATGTATATGCGCACCCCTAGATCTAAAGGGAGCTAACTCAAAAAAGTAACTTTTTCGGGAGAGGCGAAATTGTTGTAAGGAATCGGATCCTTTTTTTTTAGCGTGTGTTTAATTTAAATCTTCAGATTTTTGAGTTAGCTCCCTTTAGATCTAGGTGTGTGATATATTATAAGTAGGTACCTAATATGAAACAGGGTAGTTGTGACAGACAATTTGTTCGCTAGACCGTGCAACGCCGAATCCCTTGCGCTTGGCTGGGCTGCTTTTTAGGTATATTTTTTGACCTGGTTTTAAAATAATGATAAATTATGTAGGAATGTTAAATGAACTTAATAAAAAAACAATTGAGTGTTGTTAAGTAATTGTTTGAACATGCTTTACGGCACGCACAACGCTTTACATCTTTGTAAATTAAACTACCGGAAATACCTACCTCTCTCATATTATTATATTATTAAACTTAAATGAGGAAAAAGAAATTTAACATCAGCTAATATTTTCGTTTGAATTCGGTTAAAAAGTAAATCCTCCTGTATATTATTTTTTATCCTTACGTTTTGAAAACTTTACAGCACCCATATTCGTAGCCAACTGAGCTGACGATCAGTATTCAAAATAATATACACCAGTTAAAACTGGCCTAGTTGTCTTAATCCAATGAAACCACTATATTTAATACGTTAAGAAGTAAATCTAATCTGTAGGCGTTTACTAGAAAAACCCAAGTTAAAAAAATAGTAAATAAGAGTGGGAGGCAAATTATTTATGGATGTCGATACTTCGCACACATTCAGTCTGTGCCATCAAATATAATCTAAACACATACACTATGTAAAAGCAGCGGAAGGGCTGTACAGCATGCATCTAATAAGGCCTAGGCCTTTTTAGGTCCGTTAACCTTATGACCTAACTAGGGTCACTGACACCCCTCCTCCCGACGACGAACTCGCGCGCTAGTCGGCGCTACGCTGCGCTCAGACTTGTCACTTTGAAATTTGGTGTTCGAGACAACTACCAGCTGATGGTTACCCCCGCGAAATACAAGTTTGACCCCCCAGATTAAGAACCCGGGTAATAAGGGGTCGTTCAAGTATTACGTAAGTAGATTTATTACTATGATTCACCCCCACGTCCCCCTTGTCAGCAAAAGTAAGCAAAGCTGATGATGGTGGTGTTGGTGTTGTTGATAATGTTGTTGACGCCTTGACGGTGATGTTGGTGTTGGTGATGATGATGATCAAGGGCGTGCATTCCATACAGGCACAGTGTCACTAATGTATGGAGTGCCTACCCTGGTGCTATACTTACCCTCCCCACACCGCACGCGCCTGATGATGATGGTGATGATGAATGTCGTTTTGTTCCGTGCAGGTCGGTGCGTTGCGCGGGTCAGGCGTCCCAGGTGTAGTCGAGAGATCGCCGAGCGAGCATAACCAGCAGCCATGAATGAGCTGGACAGCTTACGTCAGGAGGCCGAGACCCTCAAGAATGCTATTAGGGTGAGTACATTGAATATTTACCACAATTGTATATCGCACCTTTACTAGACTAGTGTGATATCTCGAACTATTTTGTTACTCCATTTAAGACTCTAAGTCTACACATTTAAATTTTAATTCGCATAGTGATACATTTCGAGATGTCACACTATTCTATTAAAGATGTGATATATTAACAACGAATACTACAATCGAAGTCTTGGTACAATATAATATATTATCATTATATTTATATATTGTATAAAGGACGGTCGCAGAGCACAGCGAAAAACAGACGTTGCCCTTTGTCTATTTGTCTGTGCCTTCACACTCGCACAGTAACACTTCAAGGTTACTGCAGGAGCGTGAGGGCACTATTACTACGCGCGTGCGACAGAGACAAATAGAAAAAAGGCAACGTCCGTTTTTCGCTGTGCTCCGCGACCGTCCTTTAATATCGATTGGCCCGGATTGGCACTCATTTATCGGATCAGGTTGGTACAAACAGGAGAATAAAGTCAAAACACATTTTTGTTTATATCTCTTTTGTCAGCAATACGTAATCACAATCAGATACGGTCGGAAACACAAAACGCTTACAAGCACCAAGAAAATATTGACGTAAACAAACATATATAAGCAGTAAAAGTTTATATGATGTTCATCTTGCTCTCTCTCACATATTTAGCAACTATGAGAGAGAGAAAAATAACATATACCTATAGGTGCCCTAACTCTCGCGCCCTGCGCTCTGTGTTATTCTTTTATGGGCAAAGTTTTGTACAAAAATAGGAGGACTTATGTCCTTTTTTAACATTGGGTGATTGATTTATTTATTATTATGTCCTAAAGTCCGCCGTTAAAGTGATATGACAGATCATAACTAATAATTATCTACTAAATAAGGAAATAAGGTTGTAAGTACCGCCTTTGTTTGAACAGGACAAGTTACTTACGCCGTTTTACCAAAATGTTTTGTCTTCACGTCTACGAATACTTCTTTTTCTTTTTACTTTTTCTAACATGATGTACTAACTGTTATTGTGCCATGTAATTTTCGTTGTATTTAATTAAAGTTTTTATCTATCTATCTATCTTGTACATAATGTGTTATTTTTTTTATTTTTATAATTGTAAATGTACAAGTTTTACATGTAACTTATTTTACTGTACGATCCATACTATTTTTTTTTTAATAGCAACACTGCCAGTCTGTTCCAACCAAATATGAATTGAGGCTACTCATCCGCCATTTAAAATTAACTATTTTATTACAGTCCACAAATTAAATGTAGGCGTTTTATTTATAAATACCAGCCGACCACGAAGCCTATATATCGCACACCTAGATCTAAAGAGAACTAACTCAAAAAAGGTACTTTTTCAGGAGAGGCGAGAAACTGATTAATATGTCCATATGCACGCATGAGTTTTCTGTATAAATTTATACTTTTTATAATAAAGCTAGCAGAGTTATATTAGCTGAAATCAGTTTTAGTGTAGGTGGGTTTTGCTGGAATCCGATGGCGTGCATAACTCAAATCTTCCGGTTTTTGAGTTAGATCCCTTTTGATCTAGGTGTTCGATATGTGTAAATGAAACTTAGACATAGGTGATCTAGTTCCCACACTAGGATTCCTTGTTCATATTTATATCATTGTGTGCGTTTGTGTGCAGGACGCGCGCAAGGCGGCGTGCGACACGTCGCTCTCGCAGGCGACCGCCAACCTGGAGCCGATTGGCCGCATCCAGATGCGCACGCGCCGCACGCTGCGCGGCCACCTTGCCAAGATCTACGCCATGCACTGGGGGAGCGATTCAAGGTACAATATGTGTACATGTTTATTTTGTTTGACATGCCTTGTAAATGGCCGTCCATTAATCACGTGAGGCTCTGGAAGGGGGGAGGGTAAAAATCACGAAATATCACAAGAGTGGAGGGGGGGAGATATTACGTGTATTTATGTATTCGTCCTCGCGCGCCGCATACATTATTCACTTAATATTATTTTTATGCCAGTCAAAAACAAACACTACACATTTTTAACTATTTTAGTCCATAATTTTCTAGAATAAAATATCATTATATTTTTATACCATTATCTAAAGATTTAAATATTAAAAAAAAAAAATGTAGGTATTAAAAATACACGTGGCTTTGGATGGGGAAAGGGAGGGGAGGGGTTAAAAGGGGCTAACAAATATCACATAATTAATGGACGGCCCCTAAGCATGGTACTATCTTCTAAATCTATATAAGCGAAATCTGACTGACTGAGTGACTGTTGACAGTGTGAAAACGCAATGCCTAAACTATATTAGTAACTCGAAATTTTGCATAAAGGAACCCCCTGTTTATAGCGTAGGGTAGCATTAAGAAAGGATTTTTGTAAATTCAAAGTTAGTATCAAAACTTTGCCGTATTTGAAATTCCTTCCTAAATGCAGTCTTTGACTATATAATATGTAGGCGTATTTGTACTATCCTATTATATTATATCAGAATAACATAGGATATGTTTTATTACGATATTGTGTAAAATACTCATTGTGCGCGGACGAAGTCGCGGGCAGTAGCAGTAGCTAGTATTTTTATAAATATATATGTCATACACTATGTATAAACATTACAGTTTTGTAATTTATAAATGAAATTAGGTTGAGTCATAATAATACCATTATTCCCGTGGGGTTTACGAGGGCTTTCAGTTTAATAGAAAGTATACTATTTTACTTTGTAGTCTAATTTTTCTCTTTTTTTCGTTTAATGTTGTAAAGTATTGTTTTTTTTAATCAAATAAATGTAGGTATGACGTGGCAACTATTTTTTTAAAATTAATGCCCTTGCATATTTTGATACTTAAGTATTTTTATATATTCATCAAATTCTGTTTTTGAGATTAGATTACATATTATATATTATTTAAACGTACAATCCTTACTCATATTATAAACCCGAAAGTATTTTTAGAATGGATGTATGGATGAATGTTTGCATATCGCACCCCTAGATCTAAAGGGAGCTAACTCAAAAAAGTAACTTTTTCGGGAGAGGCGAAATTGTTGTAAGGAATCGGATCCTTTTTTTTAGCGTCCTTCAGATCTAGGTGTGCGATATATTAAGTTTGTTAGGTACTCTTTATCGCAAAAACTACTGAATGGATTTTGATTAAACTTAACAATAATATATCTTACAGAATAACACAGGCTATAATTTATGAAGTTACTAGCTTCTGCCCGCGACTTGTTCCGCGTGGAAATCCTCCTTTTTTGCAGTCGGTTAAAAAGTAGCCTATGTTTTATCTCAGGCTCCAAACATTATTTGTAACAAATTTGATTTCAATCGGTCCAGTAGTTTTAGCGTGAAAGCTTAACAGACAGACAGACAGACAGAGTTACTTTCGCATTTATAATATTAGTAGGGATTGCGTAAAGTACTAATCACGCGCAGACGAAGTCGCGGGCGAAGGCTAGTATAAATATAATGCAGAAAGGGTGGAGTTAAATCCTCAAGGCAAATACCAACAAACAAACAAACATTCCTGATTCAATATCGTTTTACGTTACAATTTCAATCCAACATTTTCGAAGACATACAAAATACCAAACCGTGAAGTTTTCCCCCTAAATATAAGGCTTCTTTCAGAACAAAATTTGGAAATGTACAATTTCGTAAACACTTTTTGTTTATCAAAGACCTTTATCTGTATTCGTCGTACGGCCTCCGCAAGTCATATCTCACTGTGGATCTGTACACGATTATTACGCTAAAGAGTTTATAAATATGTAATAAAACGTTTAAATTTCATATGACTGATGTCATGATTTTTTTTATATATATTTTCGGCTACTTTGAAATAAATTTAATGAGCTGTCATTTTCCTTAGTACACGGGTCATGAATATTTACATAATACAGAGTTTAAAAAATATGTTGCATGTGTACCTAAATCTAAACAGGAATAACTCGGAAAAGGGTTTTTTTTAACTCATTTTTAGTATAATATTTAATGTACTAAATTTATTACAAAACTAGCTTTTGCCCGCGACTCCGTGCGCGTGATATTAGTACTTAATCACGACAGCATGACGATAGCTTCATAAAACATTTGATCCCCCCTTACAACCCTTTTTTGCAATTAAATGTAGCCTATGTCCTTTCTCAGGCTCTAGACTATCTGTAAACCAAAATTCATTTAAATTGGTAGTTTTAGCGTGAAAGCGTGACAGACAGACAGAGTTACTTTTGCATTTATAATATTAGTCAGGATATGTTTAATCAATATACTAATATAATAAAGAGGAAAGGTTTGTTTGTTTGTATTGGATAGGCTCCAAAACGGCTGGACCAATTTGAAAAATTCTTTCACTGTTGGGAATCTATGTTCACCCTGAGTGACATAGGCTATAAATATTTTGCAAAAAATAATTAGGGATCCGTGCGAAGCCGGGGCGAACCGCTAGTTCTATTATAAGATCGTTGCAGGTCGATGTAGGTTCAGCTTTGTTACTACATAATATTATATTATTTTTATACTTTATTAATTTATATACATGCTCCCATTCCAACAGGAACCTGGTATCCGCCAGTCAGGACGGCAAGCTGATCGTATGGGACAGCCACACCACGAACAAGGTGCACGCGATCCCGCTCCGGTCCTCGTGGGTGATGACCTGCGCGTACGCACCCTCCGGGTCGTACGTCGCGTGCGGCGGGCTCGACAACATCTGCTCTATCTACAGGTGACACATCCATGACATGACACCAATAAGATAAGATAAGATTCGTATGCACTTCAAACCGATTGAGATCTTTTGTGCCTACCCCTCCTTTAGCTTACTCCAGGTTCTCCATAATCTAAGGCATACTAAAGGCTTGAAAGCCTCCTCTCTGGGGGCTCGCCACCCGTCCGGTTTTGCAGTAAAGGCCCGTTAGCTGGACAATTGCGCTTCAGCATTAAGTTCGAAAAAAAAGTCATCATTATCATCACCACCACCACTACCACCACCACCATCATCATTATCATTGTCTTCCTCATCTGATAATGTTGATTTATTATCACCAAGGGCGTACACTTCACACAGTAGAAATGTGCAAAAATTAAGCATTAGAGTTCATTAGACTATCGTCAGTTCAGTCATGCTACAAATATGGGAACTAAAGTTTTCGAAACGTCAACCAATTAAATACATTAGGTACCTGCGCGAGTTAAAATCCGTTTATAGTCGTTTTTCATTCCAATGGGTAAAGAATAACCAAATTTATCGCGGACGATGGATATGAAATTTGCGATAAATTAATATTAGCGAACTATTTATCGCAAATAAGTTGTCGCGAATCATTTATTCTTCTTCTTCATTGTCCAAATTTCAAAATTCTTCTTATTTTGAAATTTGGACAAAGAACAGTAAAATTGTAGGCATGCAATACAATTTTACTGTTTTTTTGCCGTATATTTATGGAACGCTTCGTTGGCCAGTCTGACTCGCACTTGATTTTTATGTTGTCAATTTTCGATATCGCCTCTTGACTTTGCAGTCTATGAAATAAGCAACGCCTTTGTCTCTTGAATACTAATTTTTATTTAGCCCAAAATGATTTGGATTGATGACATTAAGGAAACCAATGACCCGTCATCGATTTAAGTACATACGGGAAAACTTGTTTAAACAATGAAATTCCCGTTACCATTCTGTCTGTTACCGGTGAATCATTTATACTGTGTCATTGTTTTGTTTTGTGGGGAATTTGTTGAAAAATATTGTTTTTAGTACCTAATTATTCCTCTTAACGATAAAATCGCTGAACCGATTTAGATTAAATTTAGTATGGAGATGGTTTCAGTCCCGGGTAGTTTTTGTCACGTAAATAGTCCCTTATAAAAGGGGAATCCTAATTCACCATAATCCATATTATTATGGTATTAAACCATAGATATCGGAATGACCGAACCATAGTGTAATTGGAAGCAAGGCGCCACGTGTATAGTCATAGATGTGTTCGCGATTTTCCTACTGTTATCTTGATACAAACATCATTATTGTTTAAGTTATGTCACTTATCCTGTGTAGTAGACATCGCAGCGACGCCATAGTATAATCGGTAGCACGAAACCTCACGTTAAGGTATAGGTGTGGATTCAAGTCCCGCTGGGGTCTTGATTATTTCTACTCTTGTCTAGTTACAAATATCATCATTAATAATAATGGTATTAAGCCATAGGTATCTTGATGCTTTCAATTTTCCATAATATAATTACCCATAGTGTAATTGAAAGCAGGGTGCTGCGCGTAAAGGCATAGGTGTGGATTCAAAGCCCGCTGTGTTAAATATATATTAATGTTTTTTTTTTGTTTTGTTTTCCAGCCTGAAGACCCGCGAGGGCAACGTGCGCGTCTCCCGCGAGCTGCCCGGCCACTCGGGGTACCTCTCCTGCTGCCGGTTCCTCGACGACAACCAAATACTCACCAGCTCCGGCGATATGACTTGGTAAATATCACACACACCTTATATAAGACCTATATCGCACACCTAGATCTAAAGGGAGCTAACTCAAAAACCTGAAGATTTTAATTATGCACACCATCGGATTCCAGTAAAACCCACCCACCACTAAAACAGATTTAAGCTAATATACCTCTGCTAGCTTCATAAAAACATAAATCTATACATAAAACTCATGCGTGCATATGGACATATTGATCGGTTTTTCACCCCTCCTGAAAAAGTAACTTTTTTGAGTTAGCTCCCTTTAGATCTAGGTGTGCGATATATAAAGGAGCTCCTCAAAAACCTAAAGTTTTTAGGCTTTGACTTACCGCAAGACCTACCCACCAATAAACAAGATTTAAGTTAACTCTTCTAGCTTCTCTATAAAAAGTGTAAACTTATATCCCCTTGACATATCCATTAAATTCGCTTTTTTATTAGCTCTCTTTAGATCTCGGTGTGCTATATTCGAATACAAAATCTATTCATGCATGTACAGAGACATGACATTATTTATGTTTCCTCATATTCTGATATTTTTTTCAAAAATTGCATATAAGTGACATTGCACCGTGCGTTATAACGACAGTTCATCATAGGCTCGCTGAAGGACGTTCCGAATGTCGTGACTAGCGCTGAATTGGTCAGCTTCTCCTTTTACATATATACTAGCTGTCTACCCCGGCTTCGCACGGATCCCCTTTTTGATTGCCTATGTCACTCTGGAATTGTATGGCTTTCCAACAGTGAAAGAATTTTTCAAATCGGTCCAGCCGCTTAGGAGTGTATTCAATCCAAACAAATCTTTCCTCTTTATTATATTAGTATAGATATTAGATAAAAGTTTAACATATAAAAATGATTACCTAATTGCAGCGCCCTATGGGACATCGAGACCGGGCAGCAGTGCGGCCAGTTCACCGGGCACACCGGCGACGTGATGTCGCTGTCTCTCGCGCCGGACCAGCGCACGTTCGTCTCCGGCGCGTGCGACGCCTCCGCCAAGCTGTGGGACATCCGCGACGCGCACTGCAAGCAGACCTTCCCCGGACACGAGAGCGACATCAACGCCGTTACGGTGAGACCGCGTTGATATTCCACGGCCTGTCTGGGTTGGTTAGCGCATCTGACTACGATACTGGAGGTTGCGGGTTCGAATCCTGCTAGGGGCGGATGTCAATGTGATGAGCACTGCCATCTGTGCGTGAGTCTTGGATATCTTATATGTATGTGTGTGTGTTTGTCTCTAGTACCCATAGTACAAACTTTACTTAGTTTAGGATTAGGTTGGTGTGAATTCTCCAAAGGTATTTATTTATTTTATTTTTATATACCGTCAATGATGAAACTGGGGAGGTCATCGAGGTCACTAGTACAGTAGTACTACTTGTCCATTATTTCTTACAAGCTTTTATTTAACTTGCAATGTATGTAAGAGCGGGTGAAATCTTGCTATTTAATTTTGAAGCACATGTCTTTCACCGATTGAGATGAAATTTAGTACATACGTTTAGTTTGGACGACAATGCATGGTTAACTATTCACATAGTTAGACGTTAGACTTGAGATTAAGATGGTGATTATTTTTGATTTTAACACAAATGTCAAGAGCTTACTTATTTTTGGCAAGGGGTAGGGGGGATAAATAATTGTAATAAATGTGTTTACGTAATTCTTGAACTGTATGTTTAAATTTTCATTGTTTTAAATATATATGAACCTTCAGGTGTTTCTTTATATACATTTAATACTAGATTCTGCCCGCGACTTCGTCCGCGTGGAACTCCTCCTTTTTTGCAGTCGGTTAAAAAGTAGTAAGCCTTTGTCCTTTCTCAGGCTCCAACTTTGTTTGTACCAAATTTCATTTAAATCGGTCCAGTAGTTTTAAAAGGTCCGTAACAGACGAACAGACAGAGTTACGTCCGCATTTATAATATTAGTAGGGATTAATATACCTGTATATAACTGTAAGTATTCTAATAAAAAAAAATACTCTATCCCCCGGCCACAGTTCTTCCCGTCCGGGTTCGCGTTCGCGACCGGCTCGGACGACGCGACGTGCCGCATGTTCGACATACGCGCGGACCAGGAGCTCGCGATGTATTCGCACGACAACATCATATGCGGCATCACATCGGTCGCGTTCAGCAAGTCGGGCCGGCTGCTGCTCGCCGGCTACGACGACTTCAACTGCAACGTGTGGGACTCGATGAAGAGCGAGCGCGCCGGTGAGTGCAGAATTAACCTTCGTTACCCTTATGCGAGGGCGTGCATTGCATACAGGCACAGTGCCACTAATGTATGGAGTGGCGGCATACTTACACTTTCTCCACCGAATAGCGCGAGTAGATACTTGACAGTCGGTTTCAATTGTGAGTACACCACGTGACGACACGAAAAGTTTAAATGCTGCTTGCTACCAACAAATGATGAAAAGTTTGTTTTTATCCATTAACTCATATAAGTAATATTCCTTTTTTCACGATTTGGATAATTATTGTTTTTCGGAGATATCGATGAACTGGGGTGCTAAACAAGGTGCCAAACGTAAAAGTTGATCGTTGGCACCAAAATGTATGATTTGACAATCGTCAATCCCCATACATTTTGGTCGTTTTGTTTAACGTTGAACGTTGGCACCTTGTCCAGGCCCCCTGAATACTGAAGCGCTGTTGGCCAGCTAAAGAGGCTTTTAGCCCAAGAGCCAGCGGCCCCCAGACCTTCGTTAAAGTATAAAAGCTGTAAGTTTCTCAATGTATGCCCCCAACACAAGTAAGAACGAACCCCATCTATGAAACTTGGGTCGCGGTGGCTTTCGCAGGTATCAGGTAATAAAGGTGTGTAAAATTGCGTGTTAAATTCGTTAAAGTATAAAACTCAGTTTTTACATATTTTACGTATAATAATCCTAGAAGTCACCTTGTCGAAACCCAGACACTTCGTACGGTTGCAACCCTCTCCCAGACGCCGTTAAAGTATATTTAATTGTTACTATACTTACGGTATACGCACCACATAATACAATGACAGCTGATGCGCAGTAAAACGTCGCAATGGACCGAACGCTGTATTTCACACACACCCACTGACACATACCGTCATTTGGGGTCTTTAGGGACAATTTTGAACTTTGACTAAGAATTTCTCGGAATATTTCTATGTAAGTTAACAATGTTAATATTTTAAAACTTTAATCTTGATTCCGAGAATCGTTTGGTAATAAAATATTCCATAAAAATATAATTTTAACTCCCTTTTTTTAATAAAAACCGGCCATCCCTATTTATACTGTAAACGGGGTCTATAGCAACTAATAGGGGTATCAATAGGGAAAAATGGTCAGGGTTGTCACAAATATGATACACTGATAGGTAAGTACTTAGGTGGTCCTACTTAGGTACTCTGAATGTACTCAATATTGTAGAATAAATGCATATTATGCCTATTTCAAAACGAAACTAAGTTTTGGTAGCCCTGTCCCTGTGCACCCTGTAGCGTCCTGATTTCAACTTATTACGTTTCTATAAACCGCAAATGGCATGCCTTTTGACCACGCGTGTAGACTCTATTGAACCCTGGTGCATCCCTATAAACCTCGTTTCTTAAAAAAAACCTCATGCTTTAGTTTTCTACATTTTTTACTAACAAAACAAAGAAAATCTTCATATACCGCGTTTAAAATAGGTTCCGGATGAACTAATGAACATCTTTTTCACGATACAAAGTGTTTACTTCAAGTGAAACTATGATTTTTGATGAAGATTTGGGGAGCAAAAAAAGAGGCCTAACTTCAAACGGTTAGTTTAACAATTTAGCATTATCTACATTTTTTCCAAGTGTTACCATTGCCGAAAGCAACTATTTTAGTATTATTTTAAACCACCCTGTGTTCTGTGTCATTGGTAGTTTTTTTTAAAATACCACTGTTATAACTTTCCGGGTTTTCATCCCTATTCACCTCGCCATTCCTAAACACCCCGTTTGACATATATTACTATACCGTAAGTATAGTAACAATTAAATATACTTTAAGGGCGTCTGGGAGAGGGTTGCAACCGTACGAAGTGTCTGGGTTTCGGCAAGGTGACTTCTAGGATTATTATACGTAAAATATGTAAAAACTGAGTTTTATACTTTAACGAATTTAACACACAATTTTACACACCTTTATTACCTGATACCTGCCAAAGCCACCGCGACCCAAGTTTCATAGACGGGGTTCGTTCTTACTTATGTTGGGGGCATACATTGAGAAACTTACAGCTTTTATACTTTACCGAAGGTCTGGGGGCCGCTGGCTCTTGCTCTATTTAGTTAAAAACCGGACGGTTGGCGAGCCTCCCGCGGGGGCTCAATTACGAATACCGATTGTCTCCGAATGGCTCTGAAATTAAGGGTTTTCACGCGTCTTGTCCTGGTTGTTACATTTTGTTTGCACCATATGTTTAGATATAGATGGGCTATCTTCAGATTGAAATTGACAATTGTCAACTGACATTGACTTATTTATCCTTTCCATCCGACAGGTATCCTGGCCGGGCACGACAACCGCGTCTCCTGCCTCGGCGTCACCGAGAACGGCATGGCGGTCGCCACCGGCTCCTGGGACTCGTTCCTCCGCATCTGGAACTAAACACGCACACACACACAGCCCACGCCGCCGCCCCACACACCACCACCATGCGCGCGCGCACCACGTGGACAAACCACGACAAAATAAAAAAAAGTGTTTCATAATTTTATACCCAGGGGTCAGAAGCGGCGTGGGTCTAATCCCCCCCCTCCCCCTTTAATTTTTGACTATTCGAAGCACAACTTTGCGGGTCTCGCGCACACTATTCAATCATTATTATTTTTTTGTCTCTCGCTTTATTTATTTTTTATTATATAGTTATTAATTTCTAACAAAATGGAAGCATTTAAACTACGATTTAATGAGGGATGTAGTTTATACGTGTGAGTGGCGATGTGTGTGTGTCTCTTATATGATTTACGATTATACATTTATATATATGTAATAATAATATAGTGTAGCGTTTTTTGAAGCCTTCCAGGGCGCCGCCGATATGTTTCTGTGACTTGGTGAGTACATACGTTCATGGTTACATATACATATATATTATATATATTCACTTGGCTTTTGAACGTGTAATTTGATAACTGAGCTTTGTACTAAGAATCTAGTGCGGCTTGGCAATAAAGTCATTGATGTAATGATAGGTGGAATTAAAAAAAAAAACCTTTGGAAAATTTGCATTTTAAAACAATGAAACTATTACGGATTTTACTCGCGTATTTTATTTGATGACGCTCTGAAAACTGCATTCCATAATCGAAGCAGTCTTAGGCTAAAGTCACAGTCAGTCGTGCTACGAATATGGGAACTGTAATGTTTTCTAAATGTCAACAAATAAAATACGCGAGTTATATCCGTTATAATTGTTTCATTCCAATGTGTAATACCCGCGAAGGCGTCAGAAATTATTGCATTTTAAAATTAAGAAACGTTTTTTGAATCGTTTTTGATTTTGAAAAGTTCATGTTAAATGTACGACGTAATCAAGAAATTATTAATATTTTTTTTTGGGAATTTTTTTCAATGACTTTTTTGTCAAATTATAATTATGTGTCCGATTACGATACGCAATGTTAATTTTAATAATTTACATAAATATTACAAATATAATTTATTGTTACAATCTTGATACTACTAATATTTTGTAAATGTCTTTTGTTTCTTTATAATCGGGGAGGAATAATTTTTACACTTAATTTCCCTCATTATTATATTAGGTTTTAAAAAGTAATTTAGCCTTTTGAAAGTCTAAATTTGAATCGTGTTTATTTGCAGATATCGCACAACAACCAACGTACAAGTTCTAAAAACTATTAAAGAACCAAATATTATGAATAATGTAACTTATTGAATGAGGATAATTTTTTTTTCGTCACTGATTGTAATGGTTGGAGCTAATTTATAATTTTTATTATGTAATTGTATTGTATGTTAGCGTAAGGCGTCACCCGTTTTTAATTATTGTATAAATATATGGAGATTCCCCTGTATCGATCTCTTTTGACGGATCAAAAATATTAATTTTGTTTTTTTTTCGCACGGAATCGGTTTTGTGCTCGATTAAGAAAAAGGTACTAAAATCTAGAATAAGATCTGGTCTGAAATGGATTCCATTTTTTTGCACAAAAACGATTTCGCCCGAAAATGTCGATATTATTTTATATTTCCAAAAGCTAGACTTTGTAAACATTGTAATTTACCTTTGACAAATGCAATATATTAATTTATCAATGTCACCCACTGTTATTTTTTATCGCATTTTCTCATACCATATAATACCTTGTCAGTGAAATTTATACTTGGCCAAGTTACGTTAAAGTCCATTTTGGCTTGGCGAATTCATTGAGACAGATTTATTTAGCATTTAAGGTCACCTTATTAGAACTACTCATTAAGATGACCCTAAATTTTAAATGAAAGCAAGAATTTTGTCTATATATTTCAAATATGAGAGGAAAAAGCATCCGCATCACTTTTTTCCAAGTTTTATCGGAAACTGACTTATATCTTAAACACCCGTTCACAAATAGTACTTACCACATTTTTTACTCCAAACTCTCGTTGTCCTGTCCATTGATCAGGGCCTCGCCTGCAGTTCATTTACTAGCATAGGTTAGTGTAAGTTAAAATAAGTATCACAAGGCATTTTAACTTGGACATTCTATGTTGCTACCCGCGTTTCGGTAACATGCAGTATTCGGTAAGCACAAGTAGGTATTCCGATGTCGCCGTTTGGTTATTATAAGCCTTTGTACTAGATAGGTTACAATGTAGGTGTTCGCGTAAGGTTCTGTATTTAAATGGGTAACCGCACATTTAGATCTAAAGGAAGCTAACTTGATTTGAGTTATGCACCGTCAAATAACAGCAAATTACCAATAAAACAGATTTAAGATAACCCTTCATATAAAAATATATGGACGTATTGATCACTTTTATGCCTCACCTGTTTTTTTTTTTTTTGAGTTGGCTCCCCTTAGGTCTATATGTGTGATATGGCAACACAGCTCAAGGTACGTCGTTAAGTTCGTACGCATCAGGACCTTACGACCGGCAGAGACAAGAAGATGCATGCATAGAGTAGCATATCAGGCAATTTGCTCCTAACCTCGTACGGGTATTTTACACAAGGATATTTTACATTTTTTCTTACTACGAAACTTATTTTGTTGAGCAAATTGCAACTTCGCGCATACATCTGTTTGTCCGTTTATTTGTCCAGTTTTGGTGAACTGTGTGTAGCCGGTTCGACACGAAGGGGAGTTAGCTCTGGTACGCTAGGATAACGCTTAGAGTAAGACTTTTTTAAAAATAAATTGTTTTCTACTGTAACGGCTTCTTTTCCCATCGGTGTACGATAAAATTAAAATAATATAGCATTATAAATATGTGTATATCTAATGGATAGTTTTGAAAAGCTCCTATTTGGTTTTTTTTTCTATTCAGACCAATTTTTCTCACTTTTACATCGTATTATTGGAATGGACTGCCATATTTTAACCTCTAACTGTAATATTGTATTGATATATTTATGGGATGCTCCCTTTAGTTCAGCTTGCTCGAAAATGAACTTAAACGCGTAAACTTTACGGTCTAGTTTGGACACGACACGTGAAGTAGCAGACACGTCAATAAAAGCAGGAAGTTAATTCGAATTTATAAAAAACGATCTCTATACTTTGAGTGTCTGAAACATACTGATTTAAATGCGCAGACTATACGATCGTGGTCTAAATTGACTAATGATGTGGTACAATGACTTGTAAACAAATTGCGACTAATGCAGGTTGAATTAAGTGTAATCACTTAAAAACTTCTAGTGTCAGAGTGAAGGACGCTTCGCTTTTTTGTTTTGTGTCTAAAAATATAGACATTTTTGCATGGGCGTACGGGAAGGAGCCGGGTCCGACCCAGGATGTTAGGCTATCCATTCAGATCTAGGCTAAATGCCTAAAAAAAAATCATAAATACGGGATTCTATAAGCCAAACCTTTCTAGATGAAAGTCCTACGCCAATGCACTTTTGTCGCAACTCTCGTCTTGAGTACCTTTGATTATGCAAATATTTTACTCTGCGAATATGTAATTATCGAAAATATCTAGGAAAATTACCGATGGATGATTATTGGGAAATAAATTAGGAATTAAATTATCCCTAAACTGTAATAGATTCCTTTGACACAGTTTTAATGAAATATATAAGTTAATTTTTATTTGCTAGTCCACGTCTTTGATATGTTTAAATAATTATTCTTAGTGGTGTAATACTAATTATAATGTATTGTGTAAAATATTTTTTTTAGTTATTATATCAATAAATTAAAATTTGTTTATTTTATTGTTTTGTTTTATTGAACCTGTCCCGATTTCCTGAGATTATTTTTGGCAAAAAATTCTGAACCACAGTCACAAGTAGGTAGGTACTGTAAAGGTTACAAATATGTTTGCAAGTACATAGTACCAACACAAAAAAATCTTTAAGAGTAAATAACTATACGAGTACAATGTAAAATTTGTGTGAGTTGGCATGGTTGCAAAATGCTGTGACGTGACGTCCACATTACTGGGCCTCAATGTGTTGGCAATTATTTTGTTATTTCAACTATTGTTTAGCTTTCTAGAACGAGCAGTTAGACGACAACGCACGTAAAAGAATTTCAAGAAAGTTTTAGGTACCTACTTACCTACCTAGACACAATCGGCAACATTTTACTTCGTTATTTTTTACACTTAGCATTTCATATTTTTTTAAGTCAGGTATATCATGTAGGTACTTAATGTACTATCAACTGTGCTGGCGATGTTACACCTTTAAGGCAATAATCGCTTGAACGACCCTGGTACCTGGCGGCTGTGTGTGAAGCAACAAGTGCAAGCAATTTTTTTCTAAAATGGCGTACCCCGAAAGCATCCGATAGTACGTTTTTAGGAATAAAGATTATTTTTACTAACAGCTATATTTATAGGCACTTACGATACAGTGTCGCTTGTTTATTCATTTAAAAAGATAATCAGTTGTTTGAGTCCACAAAAGGCGTCAGTTTTTCATAAAAAGCAAACCTATCTAGTCTCTATCTATATAAGTAGTGTTACATATTAACGTAGCCTATTTTCAACCGACGAAAAAAACGGAGGAGGTTCTCAATTCGACGCGTATATTTTTTTTTTTTTATTTTTTTTTTTTATGTATGACCACGCATAACTTTTTACAGGTTGGTTCGATTTTGATAATTCTTTTCTTATTGGAAAGGGTATACTTCGAAATTGGTCCCATTTTAATTTGGAAAAAAAAATCCGACCTTAAGGGTAGAAAAATAGGGGATGATTAAATTTTCACACACCGATTGCATCGTTTGACCATGGGTAACTTTTTACAGAGCAGTCCGATTTAGATAATTCTTTTTTTATTGGATAGGGCATATCTCAAAGTTAATCTCATAAAAATTTGGAAAAAAGAAACCTACCCTAAGGGGGGGGAAAAGGGGGTTAATAGCAAAAACAAGGTAGGTAGCTACTTTAAAAATAATTAAAAATTAAGCATGTAATAATTTGTATAAATTATGGCCACAGAAAATTATAAAATAATAACTTTTTAATAAAAAAATCTAACCGCCGAAAAAAAACTAAAAGGCAACAAAAAACAATAGCGCACTGAAAAGAGAAAAATAATCATTTTGTCTTTTATTTATAACGACTATTATTTTGGTTGTAATGTCTGATATATTTGAAGTCGGTGCCAGCCTCAAACAAACTTGAGCACCTTAGTGAAGAGTTGACAGTGAAGAGTTGCTGCACCAGCTGGCACCAACATCAAAAATATCAGACATTACAACCAAAATAATAGTCGTTATAAATAAAAGACAAAATGATTATTTTTCTCTTTTCAGTGCGCTATTGTTTTTTGTTGCCTTTTAGTTTTTTTTCGGCGGTTAGATTTTTTTATTATTCATAATATACTAACGTAACTAGACTATTTTTTAATTATTCAAATAAAAAAATCAACTTGTTATTTAAAACTGAGCGGGTAGTTATTTGCATTAGTGAAACTACAGAGTAGGTAGTTTTTGTAAACCGATAATCGTGAGCCGCGGCGACAGATTGGACCAGAAAAAAAAACAGTGCCAAGAATGATGTCAATGAGAGAAAATGTTGCTAGGCTAAACCTAGGTTACCTAGGTAATGTTAGAATAATTTTATCTTCATATTTACAGTAATAAATACCTATAGGTATTTATTTTGCTTCGATTATAGGTATACTTACGACGATAGGTTTTTTTTTAATTTAATTTGTACTTTGGCACCTAATTCATCTTCGGGAATAACAAAATTAGTCACAAGTCATGTAAAACTCGGTTCAAGGTGCATACGGTTGTCTTGACAATGATCTTTGTGAAGGTGTAAAGATTTAAGGTTAGTGCAACTGAGAAGCTATTTTCCATACAATGTAATGTGGTAACCGTACGGTGACTATTTCGTTTTCAGCAATTGTATTAGGTGGCCATTTTGTTTCATTCACAAATCCAAGATGGCCTCCAAACATATAATATAAGTCAGTGGACCTTGAAGCCATCTGTTTTATCCAGATCTATTTATTACTCACTGATTTACAAATCTCATCTAAACAACAACTATAGGTGTATGATACTTACCTAGGTAGGTACTGGTTTACTCGCCGTAGAAGTTTTCCTTATACAATTTTTTTTATTGAAGTATTTATTGTACATGTATATTTTTTGTTTAGGCTAACCGACATTCGGTGAGAACCTATAGTATACCTATAATTTTATTTTAATCAAGCAGTAGGTACCTATCAAGTAAACTAAGGTAAATATTCAGATTTCTTCTGAGTATTTACAGATAAAAATCATCAAAATAACTTGTCAAGCTACTTAATTCGATTTCAAGCAAGGAACTAAATATTATATTTTTCATAGATCTGGCAGGCTGTGTGTTGGACACAGGCTTGCGGTCTCATCCACACATAGCAAACTCTGTAGTGTTACAGCGGCCCCGCCGGCGGGGTCGAAGACGTCCATCTACACCCGGCACGCGTCGGGCCTATCCGCAGGAACCTTCTGTCCCCCTGCTACGAATGCTACAATCACCACTGGGCTTGCAAGCTTTGAAGTTTTCAGCTCGAATAAACATCATTGAATGACCTTAGCTACCCAAAAGTACTCTTCTCAAGCCGTCATTATAATGGCAATAAAGTTAAAAAAATAATCTCAATTGTTGATATATCACTATATTCAAGGCTGGAGTGGAATTGTAATAATATCGTACATAAAGCGCACTGGATGGCGAAACGCGTGCCCGAATTAGACGGCGGCTGGCACGGCGCGAGTGGGGTGCGCACACGCATCGAACGATATCGGACATCTAGGGACTTAGTCTTTTACAAAGTGCCATATCTATACTAATAGGTATTATAAAGAGGAAAGCTTTGTTTGATTGGATTGAATAGGCTCCAGAACGGCTGGACCGATTTCAAAAATTCTTTCACTGATAGGAAGCTACACTATTCCCGAGTGACATAGGCTATAAAAAAAGATGATCCGTGCGAAGCCGGGGCGGACAGCTAGCCTCACATATAAACATATATGTATAATCCAACTAGCTGACCCGGCGAACTTCGTACCGCCATATTATTTTCCATTTTTTTTTCTGTACAAACCTTCTGATACATAATTAGGTATCACAAAAAAGAATGATTCAATTTGGTCCAATTCATCAAAAGTTCTGGATTCTTTCTATATTTAATAAATAATTTTGAATTTTGAACTTATTACGAAATGAGGTCCAATTCTTAAAATAATTACGACGGATATTGTATATTATAGATTTCTTAGATTACCTGCTATCTAACTCAGAAACATTTTGTAATGATGACCAACAAAAGTGTCTTAAAAAAATATTAGTTACAATTTTAAGCTTAAACAATATTTTTATCTATTACAGAAACAAATAGCTTACCCGGAACACAGTTGTAAAATAACCAAACTGTATTGTTCTTGGTCCCTCAAATATTACAAATCCCTGGCCACCCTACCCGACTGAGCTTTTCTACGTATTATGCAACGATGTTTCAGGACTTATTTTAGTCAGTCCGAAATTTTCACGACGCGCGCACACGTTCGTCGGGTACAAGCGAAAAACGGTCTTATTCCTTTATAAAATCAGTTCAAAATCAATTAGTTAAACCCCAAGAGTGACCAGCTTCTTGTTTTAATAAAGTGCTGGATTTGTGTTTTGGATTTTCATGAGTGTTGTTTTTTTGTTTGTTTTTTACTGTTTGTAGTGTGGGTGGTCCAAATCACGCAATGAGCGCATAGTTAATTATAGCAACAGTTAAATCTCGAGTTAAAGACTTAAACGTTAATTATAATCTAGACAAAGAACACTTTGCTATTTTTATTAATGTTCTAACTATTTTCAACATTTCCTGAAAATTTAATTATTATTTGTATACTTTACACGCCATCGTATATTTCCTCATTCCTAAAAACAAATCGAAACGTTCTCCAAGGGCATATACTACGCAGAATCATCAAAACTCACAATTCTTGGAAACCTACCCACCTACAAACATTAATCATCATTCTTTTTAGAACTAGGTCTTTAGTCTTCAAAAGTTCAAAAGTGCAGTGTTCAAAATGATGACAATAAGCGAGAGTCAGTATTCCTCTAACAAAATGTCCAGTTTCCATTCAATCAACGACAGGGTGGTACATAGAGACAGCTACGACAACGTCAGAAGCTCTTCTGAAGTCAACAGCGCTTTGGTCACGAAACGGGGCTTCAAACCTTCGGACATGTACGACCCACAGAAAAAGGCGTTCCTTACCAACCTCAGTTATAAGTTATTCCCTGTAAGTTTGGTAAGTTACTTATATTTTTTAATTAAGGCTTCTGAGATTGGTGTGCCGCTGGGAGCTACCTTGGGACCCGTATTATAAGTATTGGTTAACGAATTATTCAATATATCTTTATTCGCACTAACGTTTCATATTTATTTATAATAATAATATATTTGTTTATGTAACTTTATATTGTTATATTATGTATTTATTGGCTTCTAAACATTTAGGTGTGCCACAAGGTATTATATTTGGTCCTGTGTTCTATTTATTTGATGTAGTAAGACTTAACTTTTTTTTCGTAGTTAGTTAACAGTTGTTGTTTGTGTTTGGACGGTATAGTGGAAATCAGGGTTCGTACAAATTGTATGAGCATTTGATCTCAATATATACGACATTTTAGTTTTTTTAACTGGCCTTATTTATGTAGAAATTTCACTAACAACAGTACACTTGGCTCTAAAATTTGATTCTAATTACTCAGTTATCAATTAAAATAAATTAAATCAACAATTGTTTATCATAGGTAGCATAGTAGTAAGGTACTACCTGACATCATTACCAACCAATTTTATATTAATAAATAAAGATAAGAAACAAATGACAATACAGGTATATAACATAATTAGTCATGATAATCTGTTACTAATCAAACCTATAATATACAAATATGTAGGCAGCTGTTAAATTATTATAAGTACATGTATCATACCTATAAGTAAAGTCGATTGGGAAGAATAAGATTATATAAATACACTATAAATTTTGAGAAAACTTAAATCGAATATATAAGGTAAGTTTTATTTACTAATAAATGGCTTGTTATTAGTAAATAAAACTTACCTTATATACCTAAAATTACACGTAAGAGGAATCTACTAGCGCTTCGGAAAGACGATTGCTGTGAAGAAATGCCGCAAAAACATAGTATATAGCTAAAAAGAATACCTAATTAAAATTGGAACCACCGAAAAGAAAAGAAAAAAAAATATTATGTAGGTACGTATACATAGCCATAAATAACAGACACAAAATATTCAAGACAAAATTTAAAATATTACGTCGTGCAAGATTTTACCCAAAACCAAATTTGAACAAAAGGAATTTGAGCGAAGTAATTATGGTTTAATGGTTCAAATTTCCTCGAGTACGACAATGTACATAGGTACTGAACAAACCCAACGTAAAGGCTTGAAAGCCTCCTCTCTGGAGGCTCGCCACCCGTCCGGTTTTGCAGTAACGGCCCATTAGCTGACCAACTGCGCTTCAGTACGCAATTTGCAATAAAAAAACTGGACCCACTAAGTCTTTTAGATAAAAAGTTCAGTAAAATTATACCTACTATCCTCTTTTAACATCAGTACAAAAGCTGTGTTAACACAACGCGTTAGGTTATTTACGTACAGACAGATTAACCTATTAACTAGCTCGAAACCATCGTATCAGTATCTTGGCAAAATTTTAATCCGGAATTATACCTTCTTATTTATTTATTTACGCTTTATTGCACAAAAAAAAAACATATTTACAAAAGGCGAACTTATTGCCATACGGCATTCTCTACCAGGCAACCTTTGAGGCCAACAGAGAGCATGTGTAGGCGCAAAACGAATAATACATAATATAATATAATGGATACAATATGTAACAGGATGATATTACTCTACTTAAATATACAAAAATACATAAATAACTACAATGACAGATGATGAAAACTAAAAGTTTAAAAAGTGCTTACGTAGCAAACGCTTGAATGCTAGCTCACTCGATGCTTGCCCGATAGATAGAGGGAGAGAATTCCTTTTTCTTATAGAAGAAATAGATTGTGCCCGCGACTCCGCGTGAGATAAGTAATTACGGCACCATGACTATACTTTCATACATTTCCTTTAAACCCTTTACAACCCTTTTGTCGCAATCAAAAGTAGCCTATGACCTTTCCCAGGCTCTAGACTATTTGTATACCAAATTTCATTTAAATTGGTAGTTTTAGCGTGAAAGAGAGAGTTAGTTTAGTTAGACAGAGTTACTTTCGGATTTATAAAATTGGTTAGGATCTGACATTTTTGATTGACCTTCAAAGTAACCTACTTTAAAAGTACGAGACGTAAATAAATATCTTTGGACAATCCACACTAATTGATCTAGTACCAAACTAAGCAAAGCTTGTACTATAGAAGCTAGACAATGGATAAATGTACCACAATTATAGATAAATATACATAATTCATATCAGATATCTAAGACTCAGATACAAATGCTCATGTCGATATAACTTTATTAGTACCTAACTTTATTATTGAAAAGGGAATAACTAAAGTGGGTTATCATTTAATTATGCTCCAGCCCTATTGATTGCATACTCATGATTAGCTAAGTACTTCATTTCAAGACGCAAATAGCATACTTGACGGTCTGTTGGTCTAGTGGTCAGAGTCCCTAACTACGAAACCGGAGGTTGCCGGTTCGAATCCTGCAAGGGGCAGATGTTAGTGTGATGAACACTAGCATATGCACCGTCTCAGGTGACTTATAATTATGTATGTTTGACCGTTGTCTACTAGGTATATAGTACAAGTTTTGTTTAGTTTGGGACTAGAGTAATTGGTGTGAATTGTCCGAAGATATTTATTTAAACTAGAATAGAAATTAAATAATACCTAAATCAAGATATAAGAGAGCTTGCCTTTTATGTAGATACTTATGTTGTTATCTAAATGTGAACAACTAGTGGCAAATTAAAACGGAAAATTATTAGATACGTAGACACATGTTGCAAATTATTATATAAACATAGATAGAAATGTAAGATATACAAACACTTCAATTAAATCGCAGTCTTTAGACTAGTAGCACGCATATCACGATGCTATTCTTAATTGCACTATCCATTGTTCTAATTCTAACACTCCTTTACCGAATTGGAATACACAACGAAAATTACTGGAAAAAACGCGGAGTCGCGTTCTACAGGAAGAACAAATTAATGGGTCCTTTTTGGGACTTCATTGTAAGTGATCGACCGCTTTTCGAAGTCATAGCAGACGTCTATAAGCAGTACCGAAATGAGCCTGCTGTAGGACTCGGCTCCTTCGTCACCCCGACGTTATGTGTGATCGATCCTCAAAACGTGCAGAGCGTCCTTCAAAATGATCAGCACTCCTTCGGTCATAGAGGAATCGATATCCACGAGGACGACAAACTAGCTGACAGCGTGCTCTTCATGAACGGACCCCGCTGGAAGCTAATGCGACAAAAAATGACACCACTTTTCACTTCCGCTAAACTGAAGAACATGTACTACATCATGGATAAGAGTGCGCAAGATTTCATCGAGTATTTGGAGAAGAATCCGCAGAAATTAAAAGGCAAAGGATTTGATACGATGAACGAATTCTGCAGTGCCGCCATCGCTGCTGCTGTGTTTGGCATCGGCACCAGTTCCACCTTTCAATCTCCGTTCCTCGGCATGGCTAGGAAGGCTATGACACCAACTTTGTGGGCCAACGTCAGGACTGGTATCATGAGCTTACACGGCGGTCTCGGTAAACTGCTGGGCTTGAAATTATTCAAAGAACACGAGGAGTTCTTCATTGATGCTATTAAACAGGTTCTAAGAGTTCGCGAGAAAGAAAATGTGAAGAAACATGATTTTGCTGATATGTGTGTTAGTTTGCAAAAGGCGGGCACTATGCGAGATGCAGAGACCGGCCTGGAGTTAGAGCCGACAGACGAGCTGCTCGCTGCGCAAGGATTCTTCTACTTCATCGCCGGTGTCGAGCCCGCGGCGACCGGTATGTTCGGCTGTTTGATTGAACTAGGCCAACACCCTGATATCCTCAAAAAGCTTCAAGAAGAAATCGATGAAGCCTTCGACAGATACAATGGGAACCTTACTTTTGACGTTCTGTCAAACATGGAGTATTTAGACAAAGTATTAAGCGAATCTTTGAGGTTACATCCACCTATTGGTTTCATGACTAGGCGTTGCACCCACGACACGGTTCTGCCCGTTGGAAATATTAAAGTATCCAAGAATACTACGATATTTATACCAGTATATGGTTTGCATTATGACCCGAACTATTTCCCTAACCCAGAAGTGTTTGACCCTGAGAGATTTTCGAAGGAAACCGGTGCTCAAAATGAAATAGCTTATGTTCCTTTCGGTAGAGGCAATAGGATCTGTATTGGCATGCGATATGTAAGACTACAAGTGATGGCTGGTTTGGTTTATCTACTTAGACGATACGATGTTAGGAGTTTTGTTATTAAGAATAGAAGAAAATTTAGTAAGGCCACGTTCCAAATGAGGAGAATGAACGTTGATATTGAGTTGATACCTAGAAAGATAATTAAGTAAGTTTTTTATTATCAATTAAATCATAAATACAGGCTTTTGTTTCTCTTTTTCTTCATTCACCTTTTTATGACTAATAGGAACTTTGTTACTTTAGCCCATTACATTTGGGCATGACGTTTAGGTAGGCAAATAAATTTTGTTTTATTCTATTGTAATAATTTTCCTAAGTTATCCAAAAAATATGAAATTATTAAGGTTAACCGATTGAGCTGAAATTTTGTATAAGTACACACGTTTAGTCTGGCTGACAATGCCTGGTTAACTATGTGACGTCATTCTTAAACCAAACTAAGGAGCGTCCGGGGAGATAGAAAACGAAATGTCTACAAATACCTATACCGAAGTCCCCACTTATCATATACATTATCAAATGAAAGATGAACACATCTAAGTAGGTAAGTATTGTAAAATTTAATGTAAGTATAAAGAAAATCTGTTAAATTTATCGTTTTTTTAATATAATTTATCTGTAAGTTAAACTAGTTTTCTAAAGATTCGTAGTAATTTTCCATCAATGATATGACGCAGTTTAACTATTGTAGAATGGGTTCTAGATAAGTAACAGTGCGCAATAACTCATTGTGAACGAATTATTGTAGGTACTTTAGAGTAGGTAGGCTTGTACGTACTATTAATATTTACCCAAGGTACTAATACTTTTTTTACGAAAAAGACAAATATAAGTACATATACTAATATAATAAAGAGGAAATATTTATTTGTTTATTTGGATTGAATAGGCTTCAGAACGGCTGGCAGTTTTCACAAATTCTTTCATTGTTGGGAATCTACATTATTCCCGAGTAACATAGGCTATAAAAAACGTACGAAGCCGGGGCGGACAGCTAGTTTATAATACAGCTATAGACTAATCCTCGTATGAGTAATAGGGATGACGACAGTGTTATAAAAACGAAACTCTATTAAGTCCGTCATTTAGATTATTATAAATATTTAGACACGTATTTTTTCTTTTGTCAATTGAACAGTAAATGAGAAATAATTTCTGATTCCTTCGCGGTTATTACACATTGGAATGAAACAACTGTTAACGGATTTAAATCCGTTAACAGCTGTTTCATTCAATGAGTAAATGAGAAAGATATGCGCTTGAAAAGTCTGGGAGTGGGGTCTCGTGACGTCTTCCGAACTTTTGTAGCCCTTATCTCTGTCATTTATTCTTCCATTGACAAAAGAAAAAATACGTATTCAATGATTTTGGTAATCTACTTGATAGACAAAGAAAAAAACAGTTGTTACTTATACCTATTTATGCAATCCTCATCAAAATTCTTTTACATTCTTAATTGAGATGATATCTAGCGAAACTAAAAAAACAGACAATTTATACGTACTCATAAGTGTCTTGACCTAGGTTAGAATTAGACTTGCCCCCGATCACTTTCGGGGCATCGAACCTACGTACGTGTGGTCACGGCCCTCAAATATCCCGAACAATTGGCGGTGCCAAGTTTCACCAGACTAGTGGTTAAAAATTAAAATCAACTCAGACTAAACTTTCGATTAAGAAAATTTATAATAACTGAATTCCTATTATTTATTTAACAGTAGGTACATGACATACTTATATTTCGTGGTTTCATCTAAATTCAAGGTCGTAGCAAGGCACGGGCAGGGAGTTCCCAGAAGTTCCCTGTAGGTTTTGATACCCTTGCGAGTGTCGAAAATTATCTTATACATATTCATAGTTTGTTTACGCCCTTGCTAGAAATTAATGAAGGAAGTACCTAATTACCCTAAATTTAATAGACTAATCTTGACTTGACAGACCTGTCAAAATTGGCGGCTGTCTATAATCTGACATTTTATTCAATATTACATGAGTAAGATTTCATGCTAGGTGTTTTGTTTAACAAGATCTCAAGTCTTACTTAATTCAGTTCATAAATACTTAAATTAGACCGTTTTTCCTTGAAGAAACAAGGAAACATTAATGCTGACGATTTTTTATTTTGCAAATTTTAAAATAATAATATGTTAAATCTTTAGACAGTATTAATTGTTTATTTTACTTACTATTCGTTTATTTGGGAGTGTTAGAGATGTCAATAAACTTATTTCTTATATAATAGTTGTATGTATCTAATACTGTAGATAGGTACATATCCTATAGAATGTGGTGCGCCCAAAATATTTGGCTAAGCCACTGGTCTACGTCGCCAATAATTAAAAGTGATTAATATCTGACAGTTTATTAATACTTTACATACAGTTACAAACCTTACGCACTAAATTGCAAGATTCACTGATAGATACTTAAATGGCCAATTAAAATTTTGCAGACTTCTTGAAATTACTAATAAATTATTAATTCTAATGCACATTTCTTGGAATCAGCTCTATATCAGTGTCCACCCTTCTCATTTGAAATGACGTTTTACCATATTTCCTGCTGTTCTGAATGAGAAAGGACTTGACATTGTAATGTCGAAGGAGATAAACCAAACCAGCCATCACTTGTTGCCTCGCATACCTCATGCCGATGCAAATCCTGTTTCCTTTACCAAAAGGCATATAAACACTTTCATTTTGAACTTTATTTTCCTTTGAAAACCTCTCAGGGTCGAACACTTCTGGGTCTGGGAAATATTTAGGATCAAAATGCAAGTCGAATATCGGCAAATATATCTTAGTACCTTCTGAAACTTTAATGTTACCAACAGGTAGGATAGTGTCGCTGACGCACTGTCTAGATGTAAATCCTATAGGTGGATGCAACCTTAAAGCTTCACTCAATACTTTGTCCAAGTACTCCATGTTAGATAGCACATCGTAAGTCAGTTTCCCATTATGCCTCTCGAAGGTTTCATCGATTTCTTCTTGAAGTTTCTTCTGGATTTCAGGATGTTTCCCCAATTCGGTCAAACATCCGAACATACCGCTAGCAGTCGGTTCTACACCAGCGATGAAGAAAAAGAACCCTTGAGCAGCGAGTAATTCATCAGTTGGCTCCAACTCCTGACCTGTCTCTGCATCTCTCATCGTGCCCGCCTTTTGCAAACTAAGGCAGATGTCAGCAAAATCATGTTTCTTCACATTCTTCTCCTCACGAGCTCTTAGCACCTGTTTGATAGCGCTAATGAAGAATCTCTCTTGATCTTTAAACAGTTTTATACGCAGCAATTTACCGAGGCCGATGCTTACGTTCATAATCGCGAATTTCAAGTTCAAGTACCATGTTGAAGCGACAGCATCCCGAGCCATGTTCAAGAATGGAGATTGAAAGGTGGAACTGGTGCCGATTCCAAACACCGCAGCGGCGATGGCGGCACTGCAGAATTCGTTGACAGTATCGTATCCATTGCCTTTTAACTTCTGCGGGTTCTTCTCCAAATACTCTACGAAATCTTGCGCACTCTTATCCATGATGTAGTACATGTTCTTCAGTTTAGCGGAAGTGAAAAGAGGTGTCATTTTTTGTCGCATCAGCTTCCAACGGGGTCCGTTCATGAAGAGCACATTGTCTGCAAGTTGATCGCCGTCGTTGATTTCCATTCCTCGGTGATAGAAGGAGTGGAAGTCATTTTGAAGGATGTGCTGCATGTTTCGGGGGTCGATCACGTACAGAGAAGGGATAGTCAAAGACCCCAATCCTACAGCTGGCTCATTTGGATACTCTTTGTAAACGTCAGACAGTGCCTCGAAGAATGCTCGGTCACTTGTGATGAAGTCCCAAAAAGGACCTAAAATTTTATTTTTACTGTCGAACGCGACCCCTCTTTTCCTCCAATAATTTTCATTGTATCTTCCAGTAAAGTAAATAAGCGTTAAAACTAACACGATACCTAGCAATATTATTGGATACATTTTAACTAGTGATTCGACGAAGTGATATTCGTGAACTGAATTAAATACCGTTAAAAACTCGTTTTATACTAATCGGGGATGAATTAAGAAATTTGCTTATCATCCATTACCTATACAGTTAACAATTGTCAATTAGCTAAATGGACTTTATATTTAACATTCTCTTCCTTATATTTGTGATGGTACAATACCTAAAAGTGCGTAATCAACTAATCGATGCCATTTGTAATTTTCTCCCAAATTACCAAAATAGGTGATAACCGTCGCTTATTTAAAACCGATGAAAAAATTGATCACATAATAATATGATATATAAGTATTAGCTACTTTTTCTACCCGTGACCTGTGCCGTGACATAGGTAGTCTAAAAATTAGCACTTCAGGTAATTTAGGTTATGCATGAATTATCGCATCAAAATCAAAATCAAAAATATATTTATTTAATTCAGGATTTAACAAGCATTTTAGCTATGAAATTCAAAAGAAGATACTGATAGACAGTTACTTTCCCATTTACAATAAGGAATTTACCGATACATTCTTTATTCTTACAGTTAGGTACATATTATATTAAGTAGGTACATTCTTACAATATTATTATAATTGTTAGAATAACATTTATTTTCAAAATGATTCTAGCTTCGAATTAGAAAAGAAAGCAAATTTTCCATTACAAATGAAAACACATTATTTCCACACTGACGAACCAGAAAACAGACGGTATCGGCCTGAATCTGTAAATAAATTATTGTTGTGCTTGTAAATCAACATGGCGGCTTGGCAACATGCGCGCGCGCTGGCTTCGCGCCAAAATGTCGAACATGCATCGAGACGTCAAAAGCGAGCATATTTGAATCGAATTTGTACTGTACGTTTAATAAATTTTGAGTGTATGATCGTTTGTAGTTTTAGTAGTTGAAATTAATTTAGGTTAACGCCATTGCCGCGTTGGTTAAATTTTATTGCGACTGAAGATATTATCAAAATATGATTTGAAAGTACCTACGTCTCCTTTAGTTTAATAGTGGTACAAATTAGAATATATCGTTACTCCATGAAAGACTGTAACGCGTCACGTTTAGATTTGAATTCAAGTATTGACTCATTCCGAGTCCATAACTAAGAAAAAGATTTTTCTTAGTTATGACGTTCGTAAATTTTACTTTTATGAAGGCAGATGCCTTCATCACATTTTCTTCACAATCAGCGGTTTTGTAATTATGTCCCCCTAGGCAAATGCCATATAATAATAACAAAAGAAAAATAAATTGTCATAAGCAAACACAAAAACTGACCACGTGACGTTTCGTCGACTTGTGTTTTGATTCGTGTTCAAAACGATGTCATCTTGTCTATCCAAAGGATCAATTTCGTGAATTCCTAGTTCACCGAAGCGACTTTTCGTTTGTAAACAAAAAAGTACAGACAGAATAGAAATAGTAGCAAATTCGTCGTGTCAATTAGTGACGCCCTTAGTGTAATTGGAAGCACGATGCCTCGCGTTAAAGCGCGGGTTCAAGTCCCGCTGGGGTTTAATATTTTTCTACTTTTGTCTTGATACAAAAATCGTTATCCTTATTCTCTACAGGTAATTATATAATTTTTATTAACAGAATGACGGTGAATTTGCGAGGGACAACACTGTGGTGCCAATTGCGCCTCCAGTGGACACTCCTACTGTAAGATTTGTAGTCTATGGTATTTGATTATCATCGGACATCTTGTAAATATACATGGCAACATTTTTGTACTTTTACGAGTCTGTACCAACCAAATAAACATTTATTGATATGTATAGTTTAATAATACCATTATTTGTACCCCTTTCGCTATAGTAAACAAGGTTAAGAAGCCTTATGAGTTTTGTGACACAATAACGAAAAAAGAGGAGCTCTTATAATCCAAAAATTAAACGTAAACGTTAACGTCAATAGTTACGTTTCTGTCACTTTTCGTAATAGGCCTCTAACAAGCAATAGAAAATTTCGTCGACTTAGTGACGTCATTGCAGTCGGTAGTAAGTAAGGGAAAGGAGATGGGTAGCGGTTGATGCCCCACTGGGGTCTCGATTTTTTCTATGCTTGTCTTTGCATAATAACTACAAAATTTTGTGACGATCGATAATTTCAACTGTATATACGCCATATTTAGTTTAGGTATCGTCATTATTGTATATTTGGAAAATCAAAACATTACTTTTATGTATAAACTTCATATTTTTTGTTCTTTTATACCTTTAACTCCATTTTATGTAATGTTATTTTGTATTTAGATGTGATAACCGCATGCCAATTTTTTTTCGTATAAAGTAAGTACCGATATAAAATAAGACATTTACTTTTTAATTAAAAATTTCATATAATATGAAAGATGTTGGAGATCAAATTAACAATATGATTTTTAAAATAGAATTATACATTTATAATTAATTGTAAATAAAAAAAAATGTGCTTACGCGCATAACATCCGATCGACTGCAGCTACCTGTTAAATAAACCAGTGCTAAAAATCACTGTCAATCACAATAACTAAAGAACACAGTAATGATTAAAATTTATATATGTACAATCATTCTAATGACTATATGACGCTGATTGCAGGAAGACCTGGAGAACAAGCCGATGATTCCCGGCGACAAGGAAGTGGATCTGAACAAGATCTTCACCCCAGCTCCTGATGCTGAAGAGCATATAATCAAGAAGGACCGTAAGTTTGGTAAGTATGAAAAAATTGGACAATTCACATCAAGTGATCGAATGCTTTTATTATGGGGGGTAGACAATGAATAAACGTAGATAAACACATATAGAACATCCAAGAGTCAGTTACAAATGGACGAGTTTAACCCCTGTGTTCCACTCTTTACTTGCTCATGTTCTTCACATACATTTTAACCCTCAAACTCCGGTATCGTAGTCAGGATCGTTGACCTCTACTTTAATAAATATACCATATTTTTATTATTTGGGTGATTCCACGGGCGTTTCAACCGCCGTCAGTCCTTTGCCATAAATATTGAAGAATTAAGCTAGAATAAGATTTAAACTCTATTAATTTTGACGACAAGTGCGAGCGCAGTATGTCGTCGCATCAAAACGTAATTCTTATTGTAGCTCATTTCTTCAATATTCAGGACAACGGACTGACGGCGGTTGAAACGCCCGTGGAATCACCCATTTGTTGTTTTATACCTATGTAAGTTTAAATTTCAGGTGTATCAACTTTGAGCAAATTACCTTCTGCAATCATAACTTGATCCTAAATTTACAGAGAAGACCTTCGCATCATCAGCTTTCTACGTGCCAGGGGTTCACCCCACGGTGAAGGAACAGATGGACCTAGCTCGAGCCATCTCCAAGAGTCTTAGTGACCAGAGCAACCACATGAGCAGAGGTCAAAGCATGTACGTCAACCGGAAGAAGAGGTCGGTTAAGTGGGTGCATGAGGGAAGAGGTAAGAGGAATTTATAAATAAATAAAAAATTGCACCAAGAGAAGAGTACAAAAAATCGAGACCCTAACATAGCGCTGCCGAGCAGAAAACACAGATGGCGCTGCGACGTGTCGCTTTTAAAAAAGAGGAAGAAAATTTCGTCCACACGATCAGTGACGTCCATAGTGTAATTGGAAGCACGATGCCTCGCGTTAAGGCATAGATGTGGGTTTAAGTCCCGCTGGAGTCCCGATTTTTTCTACTCTTTCCTCAGTGCAGCGGTTTTATCGATTGAATTTCGATTGATACATCTTAGTAAATAAATTAATATTTATTCTTAAAGTATATAAAATTCATTACATTAGATATATTATATATGTTCCTAACTAATTACTATAATGAAAATAATTTATAACATTATTGAATCCTATGTATTTGATAATTAAAATAAAATTGCGCTCTTTCAAATGACATATTCCCAGTGACCACTACTGAAGAGACTTTTACTCTTTATATTCCAGGTCGCAACACATCCAACCTCTGTTCCACACCAACTCCAGTGGCCAGCCACGACACCCCCTACCGCCCCCCATCCAGCCTGCGCAACCAGAAGACCTACCCAAAATCAGCGCTAAAACACAGCACCCTGCCCAAAATGGAGCCATTCCCAGTCTCTCCACCAACAATCCTCGTGCAAAACCACGAGGTACCAGTACCAATTGCACCAACAAAGCTGAACGATGTGTATGCTTCACCAAAAAGTCCCCGGCTCCCGTTGGTATCTGGTCCCAACTTCAACGTGGCCCCCAGAGGTTGGGGAGAGATGAGGGAGTACTACAGACCTGTAGCACTGGATATCGCTGGAAGAACACCTATGCCATACACCGATTATTAGTGAATTTCTCGAAATTTGGTCTTATGAGGTTGATTTTGGTCCATGTTATAGCTAAGAGTCATAAGCAACTGTCTCACTGTTTGATCATATTTCTCCTTACACTAAATTCAGCGCAAATATCGCGTTAACATCGGTTGCTATTCAAAAAATTCAGGCGTTTTTATTTTTAATAGTTATAATAATATGGAAAATTTCAATCTCTTACAAATCTTAAACCTTTTATATATTTTGTCTAAAAATGGAAGAGATCTCACATAGACAAAATAATTTCGACGAGGATATATCTATATGCATAAAAGAGCAGGTATTTATAAGATTTATTACCTATATACTTAGTTAAGTGTATGATTTGTGTTAGAATCGAAAAAAGAAACATAATACTCATTTCTATAATAATTTTAAGATTTTAACAATTTCTAAGGAGATGTACTTATCTTAAATTATATAAGTAAAAGTTATAAGACCTATTTTTAAAGTAATAATAAAAAATAGACGATAAATGTACCCTTTTTCGTTATCAATGTTTAGCGGTTAATTAAAATTAATAATAATTTATTATTACTTTATTATACCATAAAAAATATCCTAAAAAGTAAAAAAATACTAACGCAATCCGCATTTATCATTTTTCTGTTGATTTTATTGTTACATTTTTGTTTAATATGATTTTTTGTTTAATACTTACGGTATTTTTATTTATTTAATAAATATCAAAGGTTTAACTTCTTTCATACATTTTTATCTATTTTAAGTTATTAACAAGATAAAAAAAAATCTGCATAAAATAAAAATAATTATCAAAAAAGTTCTAGTCTATTAGATGTCCATTATAAAAGCGTTTGTTTAGTTTGGGTCTAGTTAAATTCTTGTCATTTTATATTAAGATATTTATTTTAATTAAGTCGTATTTTGTATGTGATATTTTGTATGTTGTGAAAGTTAATAAACATGGTTATAAAGTACATTTTGTTATTCAATTTATTTACCACCTTATTTAAGTAGCAGTTCCAATTGTTTTGGTTTGAAAGCAATCTCAATATGTATACTTAAACACGCAAAAACGCTTAGTTTAGCGTTGTGGAACGCAACGATACCGACACGATCACGACCGCCATAGCGTCGACCGATCCCACCATATACACTTCGCACACAAACAGCTGCCGCGTGCGGCCTCACACACACACTTACCAAACTAGATAGTGTTACAGCGGCCGCGGCCCCGCCGGCGGGGTCGAACACGTTAACCTACACTAGGCACGAGCCGGACTTGCCCGGAGGAATCTGTCCCCCAGCGTCGTGTTAAAACCTCCTGATGTCCCGAGAGAGACAAGCTATTTGCCTATGATAAGAGACAAGCTACTGACCTGTGATGGGAGACAAGCTACTGGCCTGTGATGAGACACAAGCTACTGGCCTGTAATGAGACACAAGTTACCGGCCTGCGATGAAAGACAAGCTACCGCTCTGCGTTGAGAGACAAGCTACTGGCCTGTGTTAAGATACAAGCTACTGGCCTGTAATGAGAGACAAGCTGCTGGCCTGCGATGAGAGACAAGTTACCGGCCTGCGATGAAAGACAAGCTACCGCTCTGCGTTGAGAGACAAGCTATTGGCCTGTGATAAGAGACAAGCTATTTGCCTATGATAAGAGACAAGCTACTGGCGTGTGATGAGAGACAAGCTATTGACCTGTAATTGGCGGAATATGAAAGCTAGACCTCATTCTACACGACGCGTATGTAGCGGATTTTTGACACACGGCAACAAATGTTGAATTGGTTTAAAGACGCGTCACAAATTAGCAAAGCAATCGCGTTAGCGTTTTAAAGCATATCAATTGGAAACGCTTTCAAACGAAGTGCGACAATCAACTGAATTGTACATACATTTTGTAATAAAATATCATTAGGCGCTATTTACGAGTAAATTACATATTTACATACAATTTGAAGAAATAAGCTAACATTGTGAATTATTTCCTACTTTGTTTTTTCCCACTACAACGAAAATTATATATAAATAGGTAGTTAGGTACTTAAAAAAAAAATAGATAGTGAGTTTATATTTTTTGCGCCAATTCCAAAATCATCATACATGCGTAGGTACTTCTAAATTAATTCCTTTTGCATTTTTTTGTTGATATTTCATGTTACTGTTAAACTTAAAATAAATTGATAATTAATACACGCTAAAACGGCTAGACTGATTTCACTATTTTTTGTTGTTGTTATTTTTATGATCAGGGTGTTGTGTGAGAAAAAAGTTTAAAAGTTGCACAAAAAATTTAGAAAACATTACGAAATTATTAACGTAGTGTCATCTTAACGACAATCTGTCAAATCGATTGATTAATGTAGTGATGCTTTATCGGATAAATATTAGGTACTACCTCCTCAAATATATTACCGATTCCTAATAAGGAAAATATACGGGGAATCTCATAAGGAAAAGAATGGTTACTAATAAATACCGTATTGTTATAAAGTAGTATTTAAACTCGTTTATCAGTTTAATGGTCACTTCGTGTCATTGTTAAATAATAAATAACAAACTGTCAAGCATATCTTAGGAGCTCTCTGACAAAATAAGCGAGTTTTATTCCATTTATTATGCTTTTGTTTTTATTTATATATTAGACTAGATTACATTCATATTTTTATATAATTTTTATGTAAAATTACATGCACTCATACTGCGACAGTCAATAATTACATTATTTGTAATTGCATAAATATAATTGCAAGCAGCCAAAAATCGAGCAAGGTGGCGTGCAATTGGAGAGGCCTATGTCCAGCAGTAGACTGCGATAGGCTGTTGATGTGATGTGTAATTGCATAAAATAAATACTTTATTATAACAGATACAACTCGCGTATTATATTTTACAAAGTTGTAGGTACTCCAAGAATTTAATGACTGCGGTTTTAAAATGGGCAAGTCATGTTTTTTCTGACCTTAATTTGTATTATAATTTCTGATGCCTTCGCGGTTATTATGCATTGGAATGAAACAACTGTGAACGTATTTAACTCGCGTATTGTATTTTATTTTATTTTCTGACATTTCCGATTGTGTTTTTTGCATTTTTTACTTCACGTACCTATACTAAAAGTTTTTGTTAAAAAAAATCTATAGTTATTTTTTTAGTATAAAACTTCACTTAAAAAGGTTTTTTCAAATAAAAAAAATCAAGAATTATAGAAAATGAACTGTATAAGTGAAGTCTACAAGTGTTTTGTACCGGAAGAGATCTAACGGAAACGATAAGGATTTATGATCGTCATAGTGTAGGTAAGATTTATTTATAGGCTATTGCATGGCAACTGTATTACTTTTAAATAACTCAATAAGAATTTTAATTGTGGCTATACCATCATAATTATATTATAAGTGTTTGTTTACATGAAGAATGAAGTCATTTATATTTTATAATTATAAAGTAACTACTTCATTGAAATAAAAAAAAAAAAGTTTTATTTTAATTATATTTGTATTTTATCAACGAAAATGGACTCGCGCACTGGTTTCGTATCATTATCAATGAAATAAACAAAAAAAATCGCATGTTTATTGTATAGGAGCCACCATACATATTTATTTTATTTCTTTTTTCAGTTGTTTGTTATAGTGGCAACAGAAATACATCTGTGAAAATTTCAAATGAGATACAACCTGATGACAAACGGACAGACGGGCAGCAGAGTCTCAACAATATGTCCAGTTATACTCTTTGAATACGATATCCTAAAAAGAATAGAATAATACACAAAAAAGCTTAACTTAGGCGCTGGTCCGGTTTTAAATTACCGGTAGGGTCCCAAAGTGACGCACATCCCAAAAATCCATACCGTGTTAATATTTTTATTGTGATTGTATAAGAAAAACTTTCGCATTTACATTAAAGTCGGTAAATAGCGCCGCAGAAAATTTCGCTAAGGCTTTCGTCGAAACAACCTGAATTTCTAGTTTTACCGCGACACACACTCGCAAACACGTGCTGTCAAATCAGTGCGGTTCGGACCACTGTGCGAGACGTTAGCTTGTGTATTTTTTAATACGATGTGTTTTTAAAAGTTTATAATAAAATTTATGTTATTTTTGTGGTTATAGTTGAAACTTTGTGAAGTTTAAAGAGAGCGAAAGAAGCTTTGTATTGCGATGTGAGATTTTTCAAAATGTGTTCGTAAAATGTGAGTTTTTTTTGGTTATTTTTTTTAATGATTAGCAACCTTGACTGAGGTCGCGTTACGGTTCAAAGTAGTTTTTTAAGTGATGAGCACGAATATTTTTTGACTTAAACAGTTCTAAATATTATTAGGTGCTTCGTATAATTGAAATAAAACAACTTCTATAACGGATTTGCCTCACGTAGGTAGTTACTTACATACAAATTTTATTCATTCTGAAATAGTAAAGTTTTCGAAATGTCATCATAAAAAAAATAGGTACGGGAGTTAAATCCTGTTATAGTTTTATACCGTGTGAAAACATCAGATATTATTACTTCATAATATTTTCAAAGATTATCTCTCATACTAGTTACACATTGGATTAAAACAATAACAAACTACTTATGTTATTATATTACTAGCTTCTGCCCGCGACTTCGTCCGCGTAGAACTCCTCCTTTTTTGCAGTCGGTTAAAAAGTAGCCTATGTTCTTTCTCAGGCTCTAGACTATCTGTGTACCAAATTTCATTTAAATCGGTCCAGTAGTTTTAGCGTGAAAGCGTAACAGACAGAGAGACAGAGTTATAATATTAGTTAGGATTAGGATTGGGATGCTGACGTTTAGAACACTTTACAGTTCCCACATCTGTGGCGGACTCAGCTGATGATAGTCAAACACTGAAGTAAAATTTGTACACAAAATATTAATAATACATGCATGCAAAAAGTTTGTTTATTTGTATATTACGCTTCCACTAAAACAGGAAATAAGATTTTTAGTATTTACGTTAACGAAACCTTGGAATAAAATATTTCTATCAAAATCCGGTGAAATAATCAAATTCGATACGAGTGAATCCGCGGCGCACAGCTATCTTCATAATAATTTCTGATGCCTTCGCGGTTATTACACATTGGAATGAAACAACTATAACGAATTTAACTCGCGTATTCTAATTCATTCGATTTGGTTGACTTTTCAAAAACTTTGCAGTTCCCATATTCGTAGTACTACTGAGCTATCGATAGTCTAACCCTAATGTACTACACTTTAGCGTTAGACTATCGTCAGCTAAGTATCGTCTAATCAGGCGCGTGCATTGTGGGGAGTGTAAGTATGGCGTCAGGGTAGGCACTCCGTACATTAGTGAAACTGTGCCTGTATGGAATGCACGCCCTTGCGTCTAATCTTCATATTATATCATAATTAGGTAACCGTATTTTATCGCCAATTAATCATGTAGGTATATAATAAATTAGCTGACGCCATGTTGTTTTCAATAAATAATAGTTACTTTGTATCAATTTGATATGATAACCGGGTCAAAGAGTCTCGTACAAAATCAGTATAATTGTGCCTTATTATAACAATAAATCTTACCTTATAATATTATGTTATATCTTATCTATGACATATAAAATATTTAAAACTACAATGAAAATACCATGTTCCCTTACAAGAAACGTGATATTTTGGGCGTTTTTACAAATGCTATGGAACCTTTCGCCTGCGAGTCCGACTCGCACTTGGCCGGTTTTTTTTAATTGGTAGGTAGGTAATGGTTTTCCATGATATTTTTTTACTTATTTACTGTGTCCTCCGGCCAGAAAGCGCCAACTTTCTGGCCGCCGCGCTAAATGAAATTGCTGCTTTCTGGCTTCGTCGAACAGAAAAATAGTATACTGACCTCGGCATTTGTTGACCTTTCGGAATAGTTTCCATAGGTAATAGGTACTATATCTAGACTATTAAAATAATATTCATCAAATTTTTGTCAACCTCGGCTTCGCCTCGGACGACAATTACATGTGATCTGAGACATTTTTTATTTTACTGGCCTAGGTGCGTAATGTACTATTTTTTTCCTTTTAGAATATTATTGTAATAGTCAGCCTAAATACTAAGTATATAACGCACACCTAGATCTAAAGGGAGCTAACTCAAAAACCTAAAGGTTTGATTATTAGTAATTTAGATGTAAGGCAGTTTGCATAACTGTATTAATACTATTGTCAGCTCAGTCGTGCTACGATTATGGAAACTATTCCGAAAGTTCAGCCAATGAAATAAAATACGCGATCTGTTTAAAGTAAGTTCATTCCCATACCTTTTTTCAGTTAGACCTAGATGTACTATATATAATCCGGTCATTTAAGCTTATATTCAATAAGAATCTCGGAATTCGAGATACCCAGCTGTAATTCTGTCCCCTTAAAGTTGTCTCAAAACCAACATATGGTACATATAGTTGCTCACACCCTACCATATGTAGGTTTTGAGACAACTTTAAGGATGTCAATATACAACTATTTACAAAATTACAGCCGGGTATCTCGAATTCCGAGGTGTATTCCTAAAATGACCGGTCTAATATTACACGGGATATGTTACACTGAAACTTACCGATTATAATAATAAAAAAATTTAACCGCCGAAAAAATCTAAAAAGCAACAAAAAACAATAGCGCACTGAAAAGTGAAAAATAATAATTTTGTCTTTTATAACGAGTATTATTTTGGTTGTAATGTCTGATATTTTTGAAGTTGGTGCCAGCTGGTGCAGCAACTCTTCACTCTCAACTCTTCACTGTTCTCAAGTTTGTTTCAGGCTGGCACCGACTCCAAAAATATCAGACATTACAACCAAAATAAGACTCGTTATAAAAGACAAAATTATTATTTTTCACTTTTCAGTGCGCTATTGTTTTTTGTTGCTTTTTAGATTTTTTCGGCGGTTAAATTTTTTTATTAAAAAGTTATTATTTTATAATTTTCTGTGGCCATAATTTATACAAATTATTAAGTACATGCTTAATTTTGAATTATTTTTAAAATAGTTACCTACATTGTTTTTGCTACTAACCCCCTTTTTCCCACCCTTAGGGTAGGTTTCTTTTTTCCAAATTCTTATGGGATTAACTTTGAGGTATGCCCTATCCAATAAAAAAAGAACTATCAAAATCGGACTACTCTTTGAAAAGTTACCCATGGTCAAACGATACAATCGGTGCGTGAAAGTTTAATCATCCCCTATTTTTCTACCCTTAGGGTCGGAATTTTTTTTCCAAATTAAAATGGGACCAATTTCGAAGTATACCCTTTCCAATAAAAAAAGAATTATCAAAATCGAACCACCCTGTAAAAAGTTATGCGTGGTCATACATAAAAAAAAAAAATAAAAAAAAAAAAAAAAAAAAAAAAAAATATACGCGTCGAATTATGAACCTCCTCCGTTTTTTTCGTCGGTTGAAAAGAAAGGTAAGTTCATTTTGTCTAAGGCTCTATTCAACTGTTTCTAAACAACACATTCTAATCTGAGTTATGTAATTCGCTAACTTACGAGTTACAAAACACGTTATGAAATACATCGTAGTCACATGACGAGCCTTTCGCTAATTTTAATTATTGCATTTCAATTTATGTAATACTAGCGGTTCGCCCCGGCTTCGCACGGATCCCTATTTTTTTCAAAATATTCTATAGCCTATGTTAGTCAGGGTGAACGTAGCTTCCCAACAGTGAAAGAATTATTTAAATCGGTCCAGTAGTTTTTGAGCCTATTCATTACAAACATACAAAAATACAAATCTTTCCTCTTTATAATATTATATATTATCTACAAATCTTTTCTCTTTATAATATTAGTATAGATGAATATATTTTAAGTACTAGCGGTCACGGCAGGCGTCATCTTTTCGAAGTTCAAATTACCTAACTTAAGTTAGAAAACGTTTGTATGGGAAAAAGAATAGGGCTGTTTTTAGGATTTTCCCGGCAATTATTCGAATTTTTCTCGCCGTAAAAACCATCCTTGGACTTCAATGCACATTTAAAAAAAAAATTGACCAAATTGGTTAAGGCGTTGTTGAGTTATGCGCTTACCAACACATTTTGAGATTCATCCCTACTAATCCCTACTAATATTATAAATGCGAATGTAACTCTGTCTGTCTGTCTGTTCCGCTTTCACGCTAAAACTACTGGACGAATTTTAATTAAATTTGGTACAAAGAAAGTCAACATAGAATACTTTTTAACAGACTGCAAAAAAGGAAGAGTTCCACGCGGACGAAGTCGCGGGCAGAAGCTAGTATTAGTATAGATTTCATATTCAACTCTCGTTACTCGTAAACACTTAGTACCCTACCTATTTTGAAAACCTAAAGAACTAATCAAGTGACAAAAAATGCGTAAGTTTTAAGAACTGAGAATATTCGACAACTTTTGCGAAGTTCTCGATATTGCAATGTTGGCAATATTCTCCATTTTAAGTTCACAATTCAAAGTCACCTGTTTGTAGGGTGACCAGTTCCGATTTCCGGTTTTACAGGACAACTGCAACGTTAGCCTGTGAGGGAGTTTTTTAAACAAATAGGAGGCGTTACCAGCGCTTCGGAAATACCAACATTACTGAGAAGAAACGCCGCAAGCAACTCAGTAGAAAGTCACTTTTTCGAAACGTCAGCAAATAAAGTAAAATAACGACACGCGAGTTAAATCCGTTAATAGTTGTTTCATACCAATCAACATTATTTGTTTGTTACGAGTCTATCATGGCTCTGCCAGGAATTTGATAGGTAATTGTAGTATTTTATTTATGCATCAATTTAGATTACTATAATAGTAATAAAACAATTATCCTACTACTATTATAAAGGCGAAATCCTACTACTATTATAAAGGCGAAATCGTACTACTATTATAAAAGCGAAATCCTACTACTATTATAAAGGCGAAATCCTACTACTATTATAAAGGCGAAATCCTACTACTATTATAAAGGCGAAATCCTACTACGATTATAAAGGCGAAATCCTACTACTATTATAAAGGCGAAATCCTACTACTATTATAAAGGCGAAAGTTTGTAAGTATGGATGTATGGATGTATGGATGTTTGTTACTCTTTCACGTAAAAACTACTGAATGGATTTGAATGAAACTTTACCACAATATAGCTTATACATCAGAATAACACATAGGCTACAATTTTTGACACTAGACTAGACGGGACGAACCTAAAGTCCACGCGAACGAAGTCGCGGGCAAAAGCTAGTAACGAATATAACTATAGCTATAGTCTAACGCTAAAGTGACTACCGTCATATCGTGCTACGATTATGGGAGCTGTAAAGATTTTGAAACATCGGCAAACACCTAATTGTTTTATTTCAATATGTAATAACCGCGGAAGCGAAATTATTACGAGATAACTTGTCACCCTACTTGTATATATAAAAAGTATAAATACCGGTTTATACAAAGAACAAATGGACGCAAGGTGAAGGTCCGTAGGAAGTAAAACGATCACGATCATTAGCGTATTCGTTGAGAGATAATAGCTCTGTGGTTTATGAGCGGAGTAGCTACCGTGAGGTCGCGGGTTCAAATCTTGTCAGTGTCTCCAAGTGCTAGTCGGATTACCGCATGAAGGATTCCGCAGGTCATTTCCTTAATACTCAAATTTAAACTAGGGATTGAAGGCGGTTGAAACTTCTGCGGAATCACCCATCGTCTTCTTTTACTTCTCTATATCTTCTTCTATCTTCTACTATATAAAAATAAGTCGGGTTTTCCTTCCCGACGCTATATCTCCAGAACGCACTAACCGATTTGGCTAAATTTGGTCTTGAATTATTCGTCGAAGTCCAGGGAACGTTTGTAAGTAGAGAAAATTTAAAAAACATCTTGAAAAAGTGTAAATTTTCTATACTCCCATATACAAAGTGATTGACTGTAAGTGACAGAAGACTTTGACAGATCCATGATGAAACAATCGGACGGGCAGGACGACGTCTGCCGGGGCCGCTAGTATTATTATAATTAGGGTTTGTTTGATTGATTAGGCTCCAGCACGACTGGACAGATTTGAAAAATTCTTTCACTGTTAGGAAGCTACACTGTTCCCGAGTGACATAGACTATATTATATTTGAAAAAAAAAGGAACCCGTCCGAACACGGGGCGGGCCGCTAGTTTAAAACAAAACAAGTACCTATGACGAGTTTAATCCGGGCATATTAATTACTATGCTAACGTGAATAATAAGGTAATTTGCATGTAAAAAGACAGTTGAACTATCGTCTGCTCAGTCATTAGCTTAAATAATAATATATGTAGATACTTAGGCGAGTTAACTCTGTTATGGTTATTTCATTCTAATGTGTAATAACCGCAAAAGCATCAAAACTTATTGTAGTCTTGACATTGACATATATTTCGACAATATTCGTTGTTCAATACAAATGTTCTTGAGAATGAATTCTGCTAAGCAAGCAGTCTATTTTAACTATTGTATTTAAATAAGTGTGTGTATTTCACAGAATATAACTGGTTAGTGGACGGACTGACACACAAACCAACATGGCGGACGCATTCCGGAAGCAGAGAGTGCCGCCATTTTTGAGACAGGTATTTTTGATTAACTCTTCAACTTCTTTGCAAGAGTTGTACAAATGAAACTACCAAGTTATATACCTACACTAGCGGCCCCGGCAGACGTCGTCCTGCCCGTCCGATTGTTTCGTCAAAGATCTGTCAAAGTTTTCTGTCACTTACTGTCAATCACTTTGTATATGGGAGTATAGAAAGATGTTGATTTTACACTTTTTCAAAATGTTTTTTAAATTTTCTCTAAGTACTTACAAACCTTCCCTGGACGACGAATAATTCAAGACCAAAATTAGCCAAATCAGTTCGTGCTTTCTGGAGTTCTAGCGTCAGGAAGGAAAACCCGACTTATCCATACTAATATTATACATGCGAAAGTAACTTTGTCTGTCTGTCTGTTAGGCTTTCACGCTAAAACTACTGGACCGATTTAAATGAAATTTGGTACAAAGAAAGTCTGGAGCCTGAGAAAGGACATAGGCTACTTTTTAACCGACTGCAAAAAAGGAGGAGTTCCACGCGGACGAAGTCGCGGGCAGAAGCTAGTTTTTATATAATAGAAGATAAGAGGTCCAGAAGTGTGAAATCAACATCTTTCTTTACTCCCATATACAAAGTGTTTGGCGGTAAGTGACAGAAGACTTTGACAGATCTTTGACGAAACAATCGGACGGGCAGGACGACGTCTGCCGGGGCCGCTAGTATATCATATATTTCGCTGTCATCTTGTTCTGTGGATAGATCATTCCGTCTCTCAGCTGTCTTGCGCGCGCGCACCTGTGTCAACATTAGTAAAATCGTTACCAAGTCATTCGTTAGGTAACCTTTACTCACTCAAGTCATTAAATTCTCCTTTTTTTATATCAAAATTCACATGGAATTTATGTGTCAAGTGAGATTATTTTTTTTCTAAACTCCGAACCGAACGGCTGGACCGATTTTTATTAAATTTTGTGAGCTATCTAATCAAGAGGAACTGTGAAGTTTTCGAAACATATCAAATAATATACAGTTCAATCCGTTATAATTGTTTTATGCCAATTAGCGAGTATATATAATCGTAATACTAATTTGATAAATTATTTTTTACAGTCCCTGGCTGTAAGCGGCGTGGTTCTGTACATGATCGGTACCGGGGCAAATATCGCGTTCCCGGGGGTTCTACTCAAGCAACTCCGAGAAGCTGACTCCGCCATACAACTCACCACTGACCATGAATCTTGGATTGGTAAGAAAGATAATACGCATGTGCGTGCGTTTAATTCAGGCACTATGACAAAACATGCCTACCCTACCGCCTAAATGTGTGCACTGCACGCTCCTGTTATACAGACAATGTTTAAAAAGATATAATAATATATCGCACACCTAGATCTAAAGGGAGCTAACTCAAAAATCTGAAGATTTATATTAAACACACGCTAAAAAAGGATCCGATTCCTTACAACAATTTCGCCTCTCCCGAAAAAGTTACTTTTTTTGAGTTAGCTCCCTTTAGATCTAGGAGTGCGATATGTCTATATTAAATATTATATATAGGTACTTACTAATATTCTATAGGCTATAATATTATGTTACTCAGAGTGAATATAACTTTGGAGAATTATTGAAATCCGATATATATAATAAAATATATATTGCCAAGCAAAATACGACCTTTTGAATATAAAAATCATTCCCCAAAAACCTTGGAAGCCTTAGACTATAATAATAATAAATTATTTCTGACATTTCGTATACCATAATTATGAATCAAAATCTACAGTCAGACAGATATTCACAATGACTGTAATCAAGGATATTACTATGATTGTACCTATTCAACTCTGTATCTACGAGTATATACCTACGTGCTTATTTTTCTAGTAGGTAATATTGTGGTATGTAGTTATACATAATCATATTCTTTATATACTTAGGTGTATAAATCTTCTGTACGTGTGTTAGTCATTGAACTCCTCCTAAACGGCTGGACCGATTTTGATTATTTTTTTGTGTGTATTCCAGGGGGTTTGAGGATGGTTTACATTCACAATGCTGGACCGATTTTGATGAAATTTTTTGGGACAGGACAACGTCTGTCGGGTCCGCTAGTCCTATTGGATTTTTCTCCACATACCTACACCACAATATTATAAGGATCTTGTTCACAATATTTAAAAATAATTTATTAAAGAAGACAAAATTCTATAAACAGGATTTCGTTTTCTCACATTGCAAATCGCTGCTCGATCTATCTGCTACGTGATTTACGTGACTGTGTGGAATGCGCCGATAGTTGTTTCATTCCTATGATCGTAATGAGTTTTATATATAACTAGCTTCTGCCCGCGACTTCGTCCGCGTGGAACTTCTCCTTTTTTGCAGTCGGTTAACATGTAGCCTATGTCCTTTCTCAGGCTCCAGACTTTCTCTGTACCAAATTTTATTTAAATCGGTCCAGTAGTTTTAGCGTGAAAGCGTAACAGACAGACAGACAGACAGAGTTACTTTCGCATTTATAATATTAGTAAGGATATCATTTTTAGCGTCGATCCTGGGCCTGGCGCTGATCAGCGGGATCCTGGCTGCGCCCCTGGCCCTCCAGCGCCTGGGGAGGAGGCTCACCAACCAGCTCAGCACACTGCCCTCCCTCGGAGGCTGGGCCTTAATGATGACAGCTAAAGGCCCTACTGCCATTCTTATCAGCAGAACTCTGCAGGTATATATATGTACAAATATTATATGTTATGGACCGGTCTAGCGGTTAATGCCCCTGACAACGAAACCGGAGTTAAGGATATATGTTATATTTATTTCTTGTTGTATTTTTCTGTTTATGTCTAATCCTGTGTTTTTATATAACAATTAGCCGTCCGCCCCGGCTTCGCACGGATCATCTTTATTTATAGCATATTATTATGCCACTCGGGAATATTGTAGCTTCCCAACAGCGAAAGAATTTTTGAAATCGGTCCAGTTGTTCTGGAGCCTATTCAATCCAAACAAACAAACTAACTTTACCTCTTTATAATATTAGTATAGAAGAGTATAGCATAGAAGAGTATAGTATAGAAGAGTATAAACTCTTTCTAGGCTAGGGTGAGCGCACCTCGGAACGCTCCCCATTTTGTCCGGTGGAGCAGTAACGGCCCCAGGGCCAACTGTATACAGTCACTAACCGAAAAAAAAAAACTTTCTAGGTGCATATAAATACACCTATATATTATTATGTATTTATGGCTATTTGGTCTAGACTAGTAGGCTAAGACTAAAGCACTAGTGCTTTAGTCCCTGCTTACGTAATCTAATATTACTCCCACGGGGAAGTATTACCTATTAGAAATCTAACAAACAACTTACCCGGAACATAGGCATTGTGAAACAAGCACCAAGAACTATTGCGGATATTCATTTAGGATAACCTTGTGAGACAAAAAGTCTTAATGAAGTCAATTTGACAAACCATTATTCTGTTGCGACGCCGCTTTTTGTTTCATTAGAACCTACTCATGATATATAGAACAGTGTTTTTCCATGTGTGGGTGCGTAGCCACTGTATGGCGTCGTCAAGGGTCAAGAGAATATCCAAATAATACAAAATTGACAAGTAGGTTTAATAATTTCTGATGCCTTCGCGGTTATTATACATTGGAATGAAACAACTTTAAACGGATTAAACTCGCGTATTTTATTTTATTGGCTGACATTTCGGATTATTTACATATTCCATACGCTACGATAGCACGACTGAGCTGACAATAGTCTTATGCTAAAGTAAAGACGACAGCCAATAAAATAAAATGCGCAAGTGAATTCGTTTAAAGTTGTTTCATTCCAACAATTAATAAAAGTTTAACCAGTAGGTTTAATCATTTCTCATGCTTTATCAGTTATTACACATTGAAATAAAAGAACTATAATGGATTTAAATCCTCATAAAGACAGGATATGCACATTTAAGGGGCACTTAGCTTAGTATAATCCGTCTCTGGAATTCTCTCCCTCTATCTATCAGGCAAGCACCGAGTAAGCTAGCATTCAAGCGTTTGTTACGTAGGTAAGCACTTTTTAAACCTTTAGTTTTCATCATCTGTCATTGTAGTTATTTATGTATTTTTGTATATCTATATATTTTTGTATATTTATGTAGTGTAATATCTTCCTGTTATATATTGTATCTGTTATATTATACGTATTATTCTTTTTGCGCCTACACATGCTGTCTGTTTGCTTTAAGGTTGTCTGGTAGAGAATGCCGTATGGCATTAAGTCCACCTTTTGTACATTTGTTTTTTATTGTGCAATAAAGTGTAAATAAACAAATAGAATCAGATATCTCGCGACTCAGCGGTCGCGAGTTATTTTCTTCATATTATTGGGATCGCGTCAAGGAAAAAATTGAAAAACACTGCAATAGCACTATAGGGTCATTAGGGTCGATGATGTTAATGAAATTGCACAATAGAATTGATGATCAATGAACGCAAATCAACGATCACATGATTCCGATCTCAATATATCGTAGGTATTTTTGCAAATTAAAATCAGCGCGTGATGCATCTCTATTAATATGAATTGACTTCTAGTTATACGTAAGTACTAGCGTGAATGGCATACAGTCACGATTGCAAAAGTGCCTACTCTCTTATGCACACCGCACGCAATTGCTAAGTACCAATTAGTACTATAAAATCTTTTAAATTGCGTTTTGGTCAAGGGTACCAATATATATAGATATACGTAGCTTCATAAATTGGATGTCATGATAACTAGGTACATTATATAGTTATATGTTTTTGTAATAATTATGTATGCAGTTAATAATAATCTGCCTAGGTACTCATATTCCCTTTCTTGGGGTTGATACTTATTTAAGTCAAAAATATTTGACGCATTATATTTTCTATCTACCCACCTATGTTTCCAGCAGTAAAAACTAAGAAACAAGTAGGTATATTTACTTACGGGATAAAAAAATAAAATTTATCTGCTTCATTTACTAAATCTCTGCTAAGTTTATTACAAAAACTTGTCCTCTCTATTCCAGGGTTTCGGAATGGGGCTCCAAGCCGCAGCAGCGCCGGTCTCCATCGCGGAGTACTCCGCCCCAAAACTCAGAGGAGCCTTCCTGGCCACCATAGCATTCTCCTTTGCTACGGGAATGCTTATCGCCCACGTCTTCGGCATCCTCCTCTACTGGAGATCAGCGGCCATCGCTTGCGGAAGCGTCTACGCCTTCTCCCTAGTCCTAATCTCTTTATCCCCAGAAACCCCCCCCTACCTCGCATCCAGAGGAAAGTACGGGGAATGCAGAAAATCTTTCCGCTGGCTAAGAGGCCACTACCACGACTCAGAGAAAGAACTAGAGGTTCTCTTGAACAGTCAGAAAAAAGTCGAACCGGTCCGACAGTCAAAACTGCAAATGTACTTGGAGACGGTGAAGAAACCGGAGTTCTACAAGCCAACGGTGATCATGATGTTCATGTTTGTGCTCTTCCAGATATCAGGGATGACGGTCGTGCCTTCCTACACTGTGCCGATGATGGACGAAGTGACCGGAGGAGCTATAGAACCAAACACCAGCATGATGATGGTAGACATTGTGAGATTCGTCACATCTATATTAGCTTGTGTCGTAGTTAACAAATGGAATAGACGAACAGTTCTATTCTTAGGCATTATAATTAGTACAATATCATTGTGGATCGCTGGTCTACTCCTATTCCTGCGAGATATTGGATTTTTGGCAGAAGATTACAAATGGGTACCTGTGATACCTACTTTAACGTACATATTTGGGAAGACTTTAGGCATACTACCGATACCTTGGGCTATAGCTGGTGAGATATTCCCATTAGCTTACAGAAGTTTAGGCAGCGGCATATCTGGAATGTTTTTATCCATCATGTTCTTCGTTGTTGTCAAAACTGCCCCATTATCTTTCATGCAGATTGGGGTAAATGGAACTTTCGTGGTTTACGGAATATGTATAGCTTTTTGTGGTGGGTTCCTTTACTTTCTGATGCCGGAGACGAAAGGGAAGACTCTTTATGAAATAGAGTGTCATTTCAAAGGAATTAAAGATCCAGTGGATTGCTGTGAGAAAGATCAGATGCTGGAGTTGGAGACGATAGAGGGTGGATGATGGGTCCAGGAACTGGATGAGGAAATGCTCTGCCATGCAACAGCTGGCCACGTATGTAGGAGAACATATGTATAATTGATGAAAGATGTATAATCATAGGTCTTAAGTGATTTTCAGTTAATTTCTTGTACTTAAATATATGAAATTTTGATGGTGAGATTGGAATACCTATTGAGTGTTTGGTTTTTTGATAAAGATGAGGATAATGTTGACTAAAATGTAATTATTGAGTTTGGGAGCAAAAAACAATAATGCCAAGATCCTAAAATAAACTGCTCTAGATTTTGACAGATTTTAAAATAAAATAATAATAATTGGGAACATTTAGGAAATTAAAACTCCTTTACTTTTTTACTTTAGTTTGAAAACATTCAGAAATACATCACCTATGAAAATATTAGCAATGTACAAAAATCTTAGGTAGGTAGGTAATTCATCATAAAGTATTTAAGTACGTTTTATATTAAATACCTAATGAATGTAGTATTCATTTTCAATAAATACAATGTTTATTAAATTATACTGAAAAAACACTATTTATTTGTTTCATTTAGTTTCACTAATTACATAATAATACTTTTATTAAGTAAGTACTACATATCCTTAATACATTATTTAATTGTCTACTTATGCTAAGATGTTTTTAAAAAAGTAAAACATTATGTAAGTACACACAACGACACAATCATAGAAGTGTCCAATAAATAAATTCTTACTATAGATAAATACGCAAAACATACTTAACTAACTCACATTCCATTAAAGATTTAGATAAAACACAGCCCTTATCACTGACGACACAGCGAATACTTTGTCTATTCCAATTTATTCCAACTTCCATAATTCTATTTTAATAAATAATTTGAGAACTATATCTACGCATCATTAAATCGGGTTTACCGTTTAACGGTTCTTCACTCTTGTCAGAAGAAAACCCACGAAGAGCATCTTCAATTTCTTGTAGAGTCTTATCTTTAGTTTCTGGCATTATAAACCACAAAACTGACAAGCCATATGCCACCACACCACCATACACAAAGTAAGTAAATGGCAACCCAATGGCATCTATCAAAACTGGGAAGCATTTAACAGCAATGAAGAAATTCAACGACAGAGGTAAAGTACCAAGTCCACCACCCAACCCCCTATATTCTAATGGAAAGATCTCCCCAGAAACAGCAAAAGGTATTGAAGAAATACCCACGGTTAACGAAAACATGTATATACCTATTAAAGCTATAGGAATGAACTGACTGTCGAAAGGTAGCCAATTGTTTAACTTGGAATAAACGTATAAACCTTTTGCGTAGTAAGAAAAAATGCAGATGAACCCAGTAGAAAACAACAACGTTCGTCGATTGAACCTCTTCATCAAATACACAGCCAAAATGTTGCAGAATAATCGCTCAACATCCAATAAAACCATCAGTAACTCAGCATCAACGTCAGAGCCGACAACATTTTCAATAATATCAGTGGCATATGAGCTGATTACATTAATTCCAGCAAATTGGAACAAAAGGTACAAGTGGAACATGATGCAAATGGGTTTGTAGAATTCAGGCTTCCTAAATGTTCTTAGGAGATACATAATAAATCTCTTTACACGGGTGAAGAACGACAATTTCTGTCCTGCTACGCTTGATTTCCTGATCACCTTCTGTGCTGCAATCATGTGCTCCAACTCTTCTTCTTGCTCCTCTCCCTCTCCTCTTAACCAGAAGAACACTTCTCTGCTCTCTTCGTATCTCCCTTTGGCAATCAACCACGATGGTGACTCTGGTGCAAAAATTATCAGAATCAGACTAGTGAAGGTAACGAACGAGCATATTAATGCTGTCTGCTGCCAGCTCATAAACGTTCCCAAGGTATGGGTAAATAACACTCCAATAGTCAATGAAAGTGAAACAAACGTAAGAAAAGCTCCTCTGTTGCTCGGGGCTGACATTTCACTTATGATAATAGACCCCAAGGGTCCCAATAAGCCCATGGAGACGCCCTGAAGGAATCTGGCCACGATCAGACCTGTGACGTTCTCGGAGAGAACTATTAGGAACCAGCCGACAAGGATGGGTAGGATCGTGATGAGATGCGATTTCTTTCGTCCAATTGTGTCCATTAGTGGCATGATGATGAAGTTTCCTATGATTAATGCGAACCCGATGATGGAGGCTGAAACAGAAGAAAGGTATATTTTATAAGCTATTAATACTTAGCAATAAGTAAAATTCTTTGGAATTAAACAACGATAGACGGATTTAACTCGCGTATTTTATTGTATTGGCTGAATCGTAGCACGACTGAGGTGACTATAGTCTTATGCTTAAAGGCTTAACTCGGCATAAGACTATTGTCAGCTCAGTCGTGCTACGAATATGGAATCTTTAAAGGTTTCGAAACATCGGCCAATAAAATACGCAAATTAAATCCATCTATAGTTGTTTCATTCCAATGTATATTAACCGCGAAGGCATCAGAAATTATTAAGTAGAACTCTATCAATGTGGGTCTTACTTACCTATCCATGATTCCTCGCTAGAAGTGAGCTTGATGTGGGAATCTGGTTCTCTGAGTTTAGGAATCAGGGTAGCTGAGAAGCCTATGACACAACCATGTCCGGCGATATTGATGGCTACACTAGCCGTCAAAAAACACTGGGAAAATAAAAAAAAATAATTAAGTAAATATAGATCAAATATAAATAGGCATAATGAAAGTTTTTTTCTTTGTCCATCAAGTAAATTACCAAAGATTATTGGACACGCGTTTTTTCTTTTCTCAATGGAACAATAAATGTCAAAGATAAGTGCTTCAAATGTCTGGAAGTGGGGCTCGTGACGTCATCTTATGGTACAACCTATACCTTGTTAAAAAAAAATATAATCTTATCTATTATATTTTATTAATCGAATAGGTGATTTCATTTTCTTTGCCCGGTCGTTATACCTACAATATTTAGGCATTTCACACATGACTTCCAAGCTAGGATGGGTAATGTTTTTTTTTTACAAGAACTATCCTAACAGTTATTAAGTTATATTTAATCAAAAATAACTTTGGAATGAAACAACTATTAACGGATTTAACTCGCGTATTTTTATTTTATTTTATTTGCTGACGTTTCGGATTCTTTACAGTTTCCATAATCGTAGCACGACTGAGCTGACAATAGTCTAACGCTAAAGTGATTTATACAGTTATGCAAACTACCTTATATTTAAATTACAAATTTTGAAAAACTACCCTATTCTGAATTATGAAATACTAATGTTACATTTAACGCAAAAAAAATACTTTTATACATTACAATTAAAACCTAATAGGGGGCGTTACTAGCGCTTCGGAAAGACCATCATTACTGAGAAGAAACGCCGCAAGAAACTCAGTAGAAACCGATTATGGAAACTGTAAAGAATCCGAAACGTCAGCAAATAAAATAAAATAAAAATACGCGAGTTAAATCCGTTAATAGTTAAATTGTTTCATTCCAATGTGTAATAACCACGAAGGCATCAGAAATTATTACCTACTCTAACAATTATTAGGTAATAAGTATGTAGGTAATCAAAAATAACTTGTTAGATTCAAATGGCAACAGATAGGACAATCTAAATTATTACTAAATTAGATCAATTGAACACGTTTTAAGATTATAAAATTTGCAACCATGATAATATTGATAAGGCTTTTGTTGTCAAGGTTCGACCATTGTACTTTGTCTTCAATGAAATATTTATATAACATTCATTTGCATTTGTCGGCCTATAAGAAGTACTTTTACAAGTCACATGAGTTTACAGGTCCTTCAGAAACTAAAGGCTTAAGAGCCTCCTTTCAGGAGTCTCGCCACCGGTCCGGTTTTGCAGTGAAGGCCCATTAGCTGGCCAACTGCGCTTCAGTATTCAGATCGAAAAAAAAAGGGTCCTTCAGAAAGAACAACAATGTTACTAAGAAATAAAGCAAGAAACTCAGTAGAAAATTTTGCTGAATTAGCCCTTAAGAAAGTACTTTATAAATACTTCACATGAGTCTACAGCTCCTTCAGAAACAACTTTAATGCTGAGAAGAAATGAAGCATGCAACTCGGTAGAAATTTGGCTAAAAAAGCCCTGAAAAAGTACTTTTACACCTCACATACATCTACTGGTTCTTCAAAAAGACCAATGCTAAAAAAAATTATGCAAGAAACTCAGCGAAAAAAAAATTAATTTATTTTATTGGCTAACGTTTCGTGCTACGATTATGGAATCTGCAAAAGCTCCGAAACATTAGCCAATAAAATAAAATACGCGAGTTAAATCCGTATAAAGTTGTTTCATTCCAATTAGGCTAATATTTGAAGCACCTAAAACGGCTAGTTGTTATGTAACACGGCAGATTATATAATCCAGCTGCCACATATATATCTAGTAACTAACTGCAATAATTTTCTTTTATCTTTTACTTTGCTTAAATTGATGATCAATCTAAGATTGGAAAAACAATCCGGGAACATGATTCGAGAATATAAATCATTAATTGCGATATCGATATTATTATCTCAACCGGTAGCTTATCTTCAACAAGCATGTAGAAGATAATTAATTGGCCTTCATTAAGCTAATAATTATAAAGTAAGTACCTACAGCTGAAGAATTTTTCTAAAGTTTCTTGAGAAGATATTGATTTGCTTTGAAACATGAGAGAATATTCTTAATTGGATTAAAAATAGTACATTACGCACCTAGGCCTGTAAAATAAAAAATGTCTCAGATCACATGCAATTGTCGTCCGAGGCGAAGACGAGGTTGAAAAAAATGTGATCTGAGGCTTTTTTATTTTACTGGCCGAGGTCAGTCGGAACCTTTAGTTTCCATAATCGTAGCACGACTGAGCTGACAATAATTAAAGTTAAATAAATTTTTAGTAACCAATCTGGCATTGTATAAAATAATATTGGATAATAAATAGATTGACTTGGCCATTACATAAAAAAAACAACTATTGACTTATTTATCTTGTGTATTTTACTGGCTGACGTTTCGGAACCTTTACAGTTTCCATAATCGTAGTACGACTGAGCTGACAATAGTCTTATGCTAAAAATATTCTTAAAGTTTAATTAGGTAAGTACTAAAAATTGGAGCGGATAATACTAGAATCCTTTTTGAATGATTTTTTTAGTAATGTAAGTACTAAGTACCTAACCTAATGCATATACATAAAAAATACGTAGGTATATTACAATTTATTATATTTAGTACGATTGCCAATTTAATCTATTTATATGAAAAACATAAAATATTTCTAATATTGATATTATTATGGTCACAGACGGATCTTTTTTTTCATACATTATGACATAAACGATGATATTAAACATGATAAACAGAATGAAACATATTTGACTAGTCCTGCCCGCGAGTTCGTCTGCGCACGATGAATGATTTACATAATATCGTTATAAAATATAACCTATATAGTTTTTCTGATGTATAAGCTATATTTTTGTAAAGTTTTGCGAGAATTATTAACAAACGTACATCAGTTTTTTTTTTTTTTTTCGAACTGAATACTGAAGCGCAGTTGGCCAGCTAATGGGCCTTCACTGCAAAACCGGACGGGTGGCGAGCCTCCTGAAAGGAGACTCTTAAGCCTTTTGCGTACATCAGTACATTCTTAAAAACTTTCGCGTTTATAATATAACTAGCGATCCGCCCCGGCTTCACACGGGTGCTATAAACCTCTTTGAATCACTCTTTCTATTTAAAAAAAACCGCATCAAATCCGTTGCGTAGTTTTAAAGATTTAAGCGTACATAGGGATATAGGAACAGAAAAAGCGACTTTGTTTTATACTAATACTTTCCGCATGATATAATAATAATTAATTTAGCACTACTTTACCTGTCTCAAAAACGGGACATAACTTTTCACTCCCTTCTCCCCCATTTTTGATCACAATTAGAATATCCAGTTTTCAATATAAGCACTATATTATCATTAGTCCTTACACATTATCTACACTCGTTCACGTTTCAAGGCATCTTAAGTAATATTGTGAAGAAGTATTAATGAGACTAACACAATAAAAGATTAGATTAACGAGTCGGTCATCCATGCATCACTGATAGTATAATATATGTGATAATGATATATATATATATCTACTATATATTAATGTTTAATGAACTGCGAATAAGTAGGTAGGTACCTTAACTACAACAAGGGGGCGTAGACAAGGTGCCAACGTTCAACGTTAACGTTAAACGAAACCACCAAAATGTATGGGATTTGACATCCGCGAACGACTGTCACAAACGTTCGCGGATGTCAAATCCCATACATTTTGGTCCCAACGTTCAGCGTTAACGTTGAACGTAGGCACCTTGTCTACGGCCCAAGAGCAGTAGTATTTAACCATAATGACGGCCTGTTGGTCTAGTGATCAGAGGCCCTGACTACGAAACCGGAGGTTGCGGGTTCGAATCCTGCTAGGGGCAGATGTCAATGTGATAAGCACTGGCATCTATACCAGAGTCTTGGATGTCTAATATGTATTTATGTATGTTTATCCGTTGTCTAGTACCAAAGTACAAGCTTTGCTTAGTTTGGAACTAGAGTAATTGGTGTGAATTGTTCAAAGATTTTTATGTATTATTTATTTATAAGGATAACGGACCTACCGTTACCCTTATGACCTAACTAGGGTCACTGACACCCCTCCTCCCAACGACGAACTCGGGCGCTAGTCGCTGCGCTGTGCTCAGACTTGTCATTTTGAAATTCGGCGTTCGAGACAGCTACCAGCTGCTTGTTACCCCCGCGACATAGAACGTACCCCCAGGGGCCCCAGGTTAGAAACCTATGAACTACAGGTTGTGTTTTTTGTATAACAAGGAATTCGATAAGAAAGGATTTTAAAATTTACTAACGGGGTTATCTTATTGGTGGGGTCCTTTCGGATGCACTTCGACCCATTGGGATCTTTTGTGCCACAATTCAACGGGTTAAATATTATATATTAATGTTTTAGTATATAGATATACTTACATTGAATAACATTTATTGCCTATTTAAATTTATATGGATTCTTTTCGTGCTACATAATTGGCGATTAAGTTTCATCAGGCGGATAAGTTTCAAAATTAAAAAGAGATATTAGATTTCAAAATGAGAAATTCCTAGAAGTTCTAAAAAAATATTAACCGTTTAGGTAATTAGGTACCTACTAACCTTTTTCTTAAAATTGTCGAGTACCCAATGAAAGGCAATTTGTCCTAGTTTTTAAAATCTTAACATAAACGTATGAAGTCATGTAAGTATTAGGTACCTATATAGGTACTACGAGTGTTTTGGAATTTATAAGTCTAAATCGACATTTATTTTTCCATAAAATTTAGTATGCCTAATGATTGACACAGGAAAGTTGCATTAATAATACAAATGTACTTGATCAATAACTTTATTGTTTTATTTACAATATTTGTATCTACATACATCTAGCTATTTATACATTGTTTTAACAAATAGTAAGCACCTAAGTACATAAAATTTATGTCTTTTAATATTAACCAAAGCACAGTCACAACAATAAGCCTTATTTTTAATCTATTCCATAATTTAGTAAATATCTTAAGTTAATTGTTCTAGTTCAGTTATTTTTATAATTCCTAATAAATAATTTGAGAGCTATATCTACGCATCATATCCGGTACTTTATTTAGCGGCTCCTCGCTTTTGTCAGCAGTGCGCCCGCGCAGGGTGTCCTCAATTTCTTGAAGAGTTTTATCCTTAGTTTCAGGCAAAATAAAGAAAAGAATAATCAAACAATATGTCACCACTCCACCATAGATAAAGTAAGTAAACGTCAACCCGATAGAATTCACCAAAACTGGAAAACATTTTATTGCTATGAAGAAATTTATAGACACAGGCAAAGTACCCAATCCACCTCCTAACCCTCTATATTCTAACGGGAAGATTTCACCAGCAATCGTAAAAGGCACAGAAGAAATACCAGCGGTTAAAGAAAACATGAACATCGCTATCAAAGTAATAGGTATGATCTTAGAATCAAAAGGTAACCAATCATGAAGTTTCGCGTAAACGTATAAGGCTTTTGCGAAGTAAGAGAATACGCAAATAAACCCAGTGGAGAATAACAAGGTGCGTCGATTCAACTTTTTCATGAAAAATATAGCTAAGATGTTGCAGAATAATCGTTCGACGTCAAGAAGAACCATCAAGAGATCGGAATTAGCGTCTGGACCTACTACCTGCTTGATAATATCAGTGGCATAAGAGCTGATCACGTTAATTCCAGAAAATTGGAACAACACGTACAAATGGAACATGATGCAAATCGGTTTGTAGAATTCTGGCTTCCTGAACGTTACTCCCAGGTACACAATAAACCTTCTCACTCTTGTGAACACCGACAGCTTCTGCCCCGCCACGCTTGACTTCCTCATCATCCTGTGTGCTGAGATCATATTCTCCAATTCTTCAACCTGATCATCTCCATCACCTCTCAACCAGAAGAACACTTCGCTGCTTTCATCGTAACGGCCTTTGGAAATCAGCCACGACGGTGACTCTGGGGTGAAAATGATCATGATCAAACTTGTGAAGGATACGAATGAGCAAACTATTGCTGTTTGCTGCCATGTGATCATCGTCCCTATAGTATGAGTCATTAAGACGCCGATGGTCAGCGATAAGGAGACACAAGTTAGAAAAGCTCCTCTGTTCTTTGGGTCTGTCGTTTCACTTATAATTATAGACCCGAGAGGTCCCATTAGACCCATGGATATGCCCTGGAGAAACCTGGCCACGATTAGGCCTGTGACACTTTCGGAGAGGGCGATAAGGAACCACCCTGTGAGTATAGGCAGAGTGGTGATGATGTGGGATCTCTTTCTTCCGAGGTTTTCCATCAAAGGCATGATGATGAAATTGCCCGTGATCAACGCAAATCCGATGATGGAGGCTGGAAATGAAATAGATGAAATTAATATAGGATTCTTTATGTAGGTAGGTAGTAGGTACCTAGGTGTTAGTGTAGAACAGTGATCTTATCTCACTGACTTTTGATAAGTTTTCGTTATTCACGGAACATTCGTAATCCAAATTTTTTGTAGTCAAGGCAATGTATTGGGCAGTATTTAAAGACCTCATTTTAAGAGCCAGGAGTTAGGAAAGCTATCAAAATCCGTGAATAATTTTAGAAATAAATAAACTACGAAGTAGAGATTTCGTTTTACATAAAATAGGGGCTGTATTTTTTTTTATTTTAATTTATATGGTAACACATTTGGAGTTGTCACACTTTTGTAGTCAAGGTGAGATATGTATAATTATGTATGTTCCGATATGTAGCTACATACCAATGTCCTTTCGTTCTTCTTATTTATGAGTAAACCTTGAAATATAATTTTGATAAAAGATTTAATAATTACCTATCCACGACTCCTGGGCTGGAGTAACCTGGATGTATGAGGTGGGCTTCCTGAGCTGAGGGAAGAGGATGGCGGAGAATCCGATGATGCAGCCGTGGCCCATGATGTTGGTAGCCGTGCTGGCTGTCACGAAGAGCTGGGACATAATATAAACGGATTTAACTCACGTATTTTAATTTATTGGCTGACGTTTCGGAATTTTTCCAGTTTCCATAATTGTATCACGACTGAGCTGACGATAGTCTATTGCTAAAGTATAATAACCGCGAAGGCATCAAATATTACAAATTATAAAAATTTTCCGTCCTCCGGCCAGAGAGCGCCAACTTTGTGGCCGCTTCGCGAAATGAAATTTCCGCTTTCTGGCTTCGTCGAACAGAAAAATAGTATACTGACCTCGGCCATTAAAATAAAAAAGCCTCAGATCACATTTTTGTCAACCTCGGCTTCACCTCGGACGACAATTACATGTGATCTGAGACATTTTTTATTTTACCGGCCTAGGTGCGTAATCTCCTTTTTCTTCTTGTTATCATAATGTAACGCTTTTATTTATTCAATACCGCATACTTATGGTTTTATGGTCGGGGGCACTGACCACTAGACCGAGAGGCCGTCAGTATGACAATCCCTACTAATATTATAAATGCGAAAGTAACTCTGTCTGTCTGTTACGCTTTCACGCTAAAACTACTGGACCGATTTAAATGAAATTTGTTACAAAGAAAGTCTGGAGCCTGAGAAAGGACATAGGCTACTTTTTAACAGACTGCAAAAAAGGAGGAGTTCCACGCGGACGAAGTCGCGGGCAGAAGCTATTTATGATACTTCCGCAGTTATTACCTACACGTTGGAACGAAACAATACTAAAGTGTTATCGTCAGCTCAGTCTGTTACGAATATGGAAACTGTAAAGTTTTCGGAACGTTAGCATAGGTATACAATCCATTATAGTCGTTTCTTTCCATATTATACTACAAATAATTACATAATATTATATTCTTTAGACTATAACTAGTGGTCCCGGCAGACTTCGCCCCGCCAGGCAATGTCGATTTGACAGTTGTCATTGTTGCGTTTTGTTATACTATTTTTAACAAATGAGCTAAATATTTTTTTTACTGGATCGGGATGAAAAGTATCCTATGTCCTTTTCCTGACTCTAAGCTACCTCCCCGCCAATTTTCAGCCAAATCAGTTCAGCCGTTCTCGAGTTATAAACGGGGTAACTAACACGACTTTCTTTTATATATATAGATAGATATATTACCTGTCTTAAAAACGGCACCATACTGTTATTTTTTTTCTTAACACCCATCTTTATAAACTACGAATTTAGTTTAAAATCAAAAAAAGTTCAATTCAGTTTATTTTTATTTTTTAACCACTTTTGGCATATATTCTGACGTCACGATTCAGAAACCTGTGCATCAGAATCAAAGGCTTTTATATCACATTTTAGTCAAATCTTTATATAGGTATATGTTTGGATTTTTTTTTATATTGTTGTTTGGATACATTAAACTAAGTATATCACTGACATATAGTCTCTTATATAACGCAGCTAGTCGACCACTAATCAATGCACTGATCTGTAGACTAGCTAAAATTCCTTTTTATTTTATAAACCCACTGAATCGAGTACTTTTGTTTGACATTTTTTTTAAATAGCTTATGAGGTAAATACCGTCTAAGGCAAATGTTATATGCCTAACTAAAGTGAACTAACATTGATTTGAATCAATGTCAGAAAAAGTGATCTGATACGCTGATAAACTTCTTCATAGTAATGGAGCATCGATAAATTTTATTATTTTGATTTATTACTAGCTTCCGCCCGCGACTTCGTCTGCGCAGATTTAGTTCTTTACGGAATATACGTATAGCTCTAAAAGTTAGGTTTTCTACCTATTAACTTGTATGTTGGTTTATAAAATAAATTATAGCCCATGAGTTATTCTGATGTGCATTTTAAAGTTTCATCAAAATCCATTCAGTAGTTTTTGCGTGAAAGAGTAACAAACATACATCCATACAGTCTTACAATTTACGTTTATATTATTAATTATTTATTTTTTTCGCTAAGTCATTGATATCGATTTCGCTTAATAATTTTGCACGTGATCGATTTTATCAAGTTTTTTTTAACATGTGCATATTTCAGCACGGGGGAAGGCACTCATATATTTATGATATTTAACCTGTAAATATACGCCTCTTGCGTATCGCTAGTGGCGCCGCGTTGCGGCAAATTCAGACAACACTTGGGTGGTGAGTGCGGTCAGCTGTTCGCTTGACAACGTTGAAAAGTGCACGTAAAAATATTAAAAAGTGCCCGTAAATAATTAAAAAATGGGTAGTAAGAGGTACTGTTGTGTTGTGGGATGTACTAATTCCCAATCTCGAAATCGAGAATTAACTTTTTACTCGTTTCCGAGGCAGAACTGGGAAATTAAAAAAAGAAATGACTGGATAAAAGCTGTTAGAAGAGTGTAAGTAATTATTATGATATTTTAATGAGTGTCTATCATTTAATAGAAATACGTTTCATTAAATGTTCCATTTCATCGTACATTCATTTCAATATAAGCAATTTTCTCTAAAGACCGTTTTATTCTTAGATTTTTTATAAAACAAACCTAACCTAAAATTTACAATATAATTTTCAAATAAATGATATTATTATGGTTTCTGAGTAAATGGTTATGATGAAATGAAACATTTTAATACCAGGAATGTATTAAATACATACAAACTCCGTTTTTTCTAATTTTCTGTTTGTTTGTTTCAGTACATTAGATAACAAGCCGTGGCAGCCGAATAAAAACACTCGAATCTGCAGTGCTCATTTTGTTGGAGGCAAGCAGTCAAATAAATAAAATAAGAAGAAATAATAAATATTTAAATGAATAAAATGATTATCGGTTAAATATTTCAGAACAATGCTTATACCTTCGATATATTTTATATATATCTTTGATAAAGAAATATATCTTAATTTTCCATATCTATTTTGGATGTATGGTTAATATTTGCTGAAAATATATTTGTTTAGGATATTATTCAACTATTAATTCATTTTAAATACCTTAACTCTCACGTCATACGGTGGATTAGGTATTTACTTTTGTCTGTGTGAGAACTTTCCCGCGGATAATTTGTTCTCCACCATAATTAATTTCGACAACCTCCTGAACATGGTGGCTTTCGAATAGTTTGTGCCCTATTCCTATAATTTTTAATTAATTTAGCATCATGTTCATAGTAGTGCGATAATCTATCATAAATAAATAAATACGTAGTAAAAATTATTCACAATCAATCTGAAAAATATATTTCCTGGCTTGTGTATTTACTTGCCTTTTGACACAGATTTCCCACGAAAAAAGTCTGCATAAATATTCTGAAATGCACATTTTATAATAGTCTGGCTCATTATATCCATTTAATTAATTTTTATCGAGTTAAAATAAACAAACTTGTAAAACTTCCAGCAACTTTTATGCGGATCATATGTTCATTTGAACTTGACAAGTGGGCAAGTGTTGCCGCTGCTTGCCGACAGTTGGCGCTGCAGTCGATCTGCCAGATACGCAAGAGGCCTATACAATTTTTTACTGTAGACCAGGTACCTCTGTAACTTTTGCAATTTGTACTAAGTAAGTACCTACTTGTTTCTGTATTTTTTTTAATTTTTAAGACTTCATGTTCCTACTGAATTTCTTCCTATCTATCTTTCATAATTTAGGAAAATTTTATGACATAAATTCGTAATATGAATTATACGGCGCCATCTTGGAAGTTTGAGGACAACACAAGATGGCGCCGTGTCATAACTTTTCATTTAGCCAATATTATTTTTTAAATTAAATTTAAATTATTTAATTCAATCGGGTTAGTAAGTAGGTATTGTATTGATAGACAAATTAATTGTATGTTAGTACAGACTTTACAATAAAATAAAATTATATATTTAATGAAAATAATGTAAAATAGTTAATTTTTGAGTAAACTGAATGATAAATATTTTATAGAAAAGGGTAGTTTAAATATTGTTGGTTATTTTTAAAATAAGGTAGTTAAGTAAGTGCGTGAAAAATATAGAAAAGTTTTCGAAATATGAAAATAACATTCACGAGTTAAATCCGAAACAATTATTTTGTTTCAATTTTATTTATTGTTTTCGGGTAGTCCTACATTAAATAAAAATTGTGAAATAAATTGTCTCTTTACTAAACTATCAATTTCTTTAAGTGGCATTCTGCGTCTGATATAATGATATGGATAAGATTTTTATTATCTGTTGATGGTTGCTCCTGATTACACCCAAAATACTAGTTGTGCGTAGTACTTTGAAGGTTAAGAACAAATTTCCTCGTCTCGATATTTTCTTTGTTTCTTGAGATTTCTTATTTTACGGTTATTGCACATTTCAATAAACGATTCTGACAAGTAGGTAGGTAAATCACGTACCTATTGACCGCTCATAGTACCTATAGCTGTAACTGCATTTAAGTTAAAAGACTAAATATTTTTTCTAAATATAAGTACTTAGTACCTATATTTAACTTATAAAAATATTATATACCAGCTGATCGCGTTTTTTGTGATTTTTTTAGTAATTAATATTAAGGGTTGTAGGTATGTATTTTAAATGCTAATTCATGAACTAATTAAAAAAAAAATCTTTGGGATGGACCACCCTAAATAATTTATAGGTATGAAAATAGATGTTAGCCGATTCTCCAACCTACCCGAAATGCACACAAAAATTTACAAAAATCGGTCCAGCCGTTTCGTAGGAGTTTGGCAACACAATCCGCGACACGAGACTTTTAATACATGTTAGGTAGAGGCCAGGAGTCCAGGAGTGTAGAATGAGGTCTAGCTGTCATGTTCCACCAATGAGAGGCAAGCTACTGGCCTGTGATTGGTGGAACATGACAGCTAGACCTCATTCTACACTAGCGCATCTAGCGCATTTCTGACACGCGGTGGCCCTCATTATACGGCCTGTCGGTCTAGTGGTCAGAGCCCCTGACTACGAAACCAAAGGCTCGAATCCAGCTAGGGGCAGTTGTCAGTGTCAATAATTTTTGGCATGATGCAAATGGGATGGACAAAGACAAAATACAGTATGCAGACGTTTAGAAAAACCATTTTTCAAACACATTTCAGTGCAATGGCGTAATTTTTTTATTAAGACGTTAAAAATAGATAAAGTGTTGCCATGATTGATAAACTTGATAACATGACGTAAGGTTAAATTGATGACGATAGAAGACCTTGCATTGTCATAATCTGTCATATAATATAATGTATTAGAATAATAAATACCTATTTTATGATAGATTGGAACGAAACAACTATAAACGGATTTAAGTCTGACGTTTTAGAAAGTCTACAGTTTCCATAATCGTAGCACGACTGAGCCGACGATAATCTATCGCTGTAGTCAAACACATAACAATTTTAACTTAGTTCGACTGAAAAATTGTTTAAAAATATGATAATTTCTTGTTATTTTGTTAAAGCATGCAATTTTTTTACGTTCTTCCTATCTTTCTAGGTAATATTTTTTTTGGTCTAGTTTACTAATATTATAATTCATTGACATATTATATATTTTTCCGTAGTAGGTACCTACAGTTAACAAAGTTAATTAATAAAATAAATGGATACCAATAATAATTCGCAGGTAATGCACAACCTAAACATAATGCCTACAATAGTTAATTTGATATTCCTGTTAATTTATATTCTTCATGTTTACCAGTAAATGAGTTTTGCTCAGATCTTTCTTTAAGGCGCTAATATTTATTATTTCGAATTTTAGTAGAATCTTAATATTTAACAAAATAGCAAATTAAGTCAAAATATTTAGTATTACTGTTATTGAAAACCAAAGTAATAAACCTAAGTACTAAAAATCTATTAAGTACATTAAAAACATTTTAGCTAGGTCTCTTTACTGGTCTATGACCTATTTACGATTGTTGTCTGTGGTAACTACTATTCATAATTTTCAACCGACGAAAAAAACGGAGGAGGTTCTCAAGTCGACGCGTATATATTTTTTTTTTTGTTTTTTTTTTATTTATTTTTTTATGTATGACCACGCATAACTTTTTACAGAGTGGTTCGATTTTGATAATTATTTTTTTATTGGAAAGACTATACTTCAAAGTTGGTCCCATTTTAATTTGGAAAAAAAAATCCAACCCTAAGGGTAGGAAAAGAGGGGATGATTAATTTTTCACGCACCGATTGTATCGTATGACCACGCGTAACTTTTTACAGAGTAGTCCGATTTTGATAATTCTTTTTTTATTAGATAGGGTATACCTCAAAGTTGATCCCATAAAAATTTGGAAAAAGGAAACCTACCCTAAGGGGGGGGGAAATAGGGGTAATTTATTGTTTACTAAAAGTTAATAGCAAAAACAAGGTAGGTAGCTATTTCAAAAGTAAGTAATTAAAAATTAAGCATGTAATAATTTGTATAAATTATGGTCACAGAAAATTATAAAATAATAACTTTTTAATAAAAAAATTTAACCGCCGAAAAAAAAATAAAAGGTAAAATAATAGTCGTTATAAAAGACAAAATAATTATTTTTTTCTTTTCAGTGCGCTATTTTGTTGCCTTTTATTTTTTTTTCGACGGTTAATTTTTTTAGATCTGTAGTATGTAACAGTAGCGACATCTATCTGGCTGAGGTAAGTAACAATGCTGTTGAAATAATGAAATATAGATGGCGCTGTACTCAATATTTATAAATAGTATGTGATTTGAATTTTGGTTTACGATATTATGAGTATATATTATGTTTTTACGCAATGTATAATAAGCAAAATATTTCTAGTTGATGTTAATTATAAACATCTGTTTCTATTAACGTAGATTATATTTATAGTGCCTACCTACAACAAACTTCAGAACCAATGTCATTGGACTAAAAAGTACTTATTTATTTGATGACCTAATTTATATATTTGTGTACCTTGTTCGAGTTATTTTAGTGTAGTTGTTGGCACTCTTGCCATCGTTCTGGAAATATCTAGGTTTGATTTATTAATCCTATTTTATTTTTGGATTTTGTATGATGGCAAATGTACCTATTCTTAGATCGTACCTGTTTGAATTAACTAAATATAACATATAATTATGTAGTTAGGTAAACTACGTTTTAGTAAAAGATTGCAAAAGGATTTGGTTTGATGTCTGTAAATAGAAACAAAGGAATATTTTTTTTTATATTAAATTTATTTATTTCATAATGATAAAATTATTTTCTGCAGAAAACAATCTTAAAAGTACATTAATATCACAGGGTTAACTTAACAAAATCAATAAATTAGTTTACTTAAATAAAAATGCCTAATCGACTTCGTCGACGGTGGGTCCGGATTGCTTCTGGCCTTCACCAGCTCCTTGATGCATCTTCGTCATGATGGGAGAGCACTGCCTCTGCAGCTCCTGGAGCTTGTGATCGTACTCCTCCTTATCAGCTAGTGTGTTGTTGTCCAACCAGCGCAGGGTGTCTTCGCAGTACTGTTTAGCAGACTCCTTATCAGATGAGCTGATCTTGTCTCCAGCGTCATCCAGGGCCTGGCGGACGCTGAACGCGTAAGCTTCAAGCTGGTTTCGAGCTGTCACGCGCTCCCTCTGCTTCTCGTCCTCTTCTTTATACCTCTCAGCTTCCTCTAACATGCGGTCTATCTCAGCCTGAGACAGGCGCCCTCTGTCGTTCTTAATCACGATGTTCTTGCTGCGCCCGGTGCTGTTCTCCTTAGCGGATACATTCAGGATACCGTTAGCGTCCAGATCGAATGTGACGTCGATCTTAGGTACCCCGCGCGGCGCCGGGGGGATGCCCGTCAGATCGAATGTGCCCAGCAGGTTGTTGTCCTTGGTCATGGCACGCTCACCCTCGTACACTTGAATAGTGACAGCTGGCTGGTTGTCCGCGTAGGTGGTGAACGTCTGCGATTGCTTGCAGGGGATCTTGCAGTTCCTCTCGACTATCTTCGTCATGACGCCGCCGGCGGTTTCGATGCCGAGTGACAGAGGAGCGACGTCGACCAGCAACACGTCTTGAATGCGCGAGTCGGTTTCCCCGCTGAGTATAGCGGCTTGAACGGCTGCGCCGTAAGCCACCGCCTCGTCCGGGTTAATGGACAGGTTAAGCTTCTTTCCGTTGAAGAAGCTCTGCAGAAGGCTCTGGATCTTCGGGATGCGGGTAGAACCACCGACCAGTACGACGTCGTGGATCTGTCCTTTGTCCAGTTTGGCGTCGCGGAGCGCGCGCTCGACTGGCTCCAGTGTGCCTCGGAACAGCTCAGCGTTTAGTTCTTCGAAGCGAGCTCTCGAGACGCGGGTGTTGAAGTCGATACCGTCGAGCAGCGCATCGATTTCAATAGTAGCTTCCGTGCTCGATGACAGAGTACGCTTGGCCCGCTCGGCGGCTGTGCGCAGGCGGCGGAGCGCACGAGCGTTGCTCTTCAAATCTTTCTTATGCTTCCTCTTGAACTCGTCCGCGAGGTGGTTCACTAGTCTGTTGTCGAAGTCCTCGCCTCCCAGGTGAGTGTCGCCGGCCGTCGAGCGCACTTCGAACAGCGAGCCCTCGTCGATGGTTAAGATGGACACGTCGAAGGTGCCGCCGCCGAGATCGAAAATTAAAACGTTGCGTTCGCCTTTGAGGTTCTTGTCGAGACCGTACGCGAGGGCGGCGGCTGTGGGCTCGTTGATGATGCGCAGCACGTTCAAGCCGGCGATGGCTCCGGCGTCCTTGGTGGCCTGACGCTGCGCGTCGTTGAAGTACGCGGGCACTGTGATGACGGCGTCGCGCACTGATGTACCCAGATACGCCTCCGCAGTCTCCTTCATCTTGGTGAGTACCATGCTGCTGACTTCTTCAGGCGCGAATTTCTTGGCCTCTCCTTTGAATTCAACTTGGATCTTTGGTTTGCCGCAGTCGCTGATCACCTTAAACGGCCAGTGCTTCATGTCCTGTTGTATTTTAGGGTCGTCGAACTTGCGCCCGATGAGTCGTTTAGCGTCGAACACCGTGTTGTTGGGGTTGAGGGCGACCTGATTCTTGGCTGCGTCGCCGATGAGTCGCTCGGTGTCCGTGAACGCCACGTATGATGGAGTGGTTCTATTGCCCTGGTCATTCGCGATGATCTCCACGTTCCCGTGCTGCCATACTCCCACACAGGAGTAGGTGGTTCCAAGATCGATTCCAATAGCTGGCATGATGACTTTTTAACACTTCTTCAATAAATAAACACTTCGAATAAATAGCTTGATACTTCGGTCTGCACCGAACTTCTTTCGTCCGTTCGCTTGTGAGTTTGAAATAGTTCTGTGTTGCCGCGCTCGCGGTCGCGTATTTATATGCGACGAATAAGCGTTCTGGAATGTTCTGCCGTGACCGAGAACGCGCCAATCGGGGCGACGTAAATGTGGAATGTTCTGGAAGCAGCGAGATTTAGACCAATCAGAACACCGTTCTCGAAGGTGGGCGGGGGATATTATTGTAACAATTACGAATTGGGGTGACCAGAAGAGGAAAAATATCTGCAATTTATGGATATTTTTTGGTTTCTCGTTATTTTGTGAGTATGGATATATACCTAAATAAGAATATCTTTTAATAATTAAATTTAATAATTGTGTACTTAATGGGTAATTAATATTGTAATTTAGGAGGTAGTCGTCTAAGTCCCGAATAATAAATATAATATTCTAGTAAGTAAGTAGGTAAGTACATAGATACATTAATTAAATAATAATTAAGACTGTCTAGAATAATTATTGTATATTTTAATTAAGTACATACATTAAAACATACATAGAACAATGAAAATATCATTGTGAATAGATAATGATTTGTAAATCTTTAATTTAGAAAATAATCGTAAATATGAAATATGAAATGCAATCAGTATACCTACTGCTGTGCACTAAATATCTAAATACTTATTTAAAAAACTAAGTGTAGGTATATCAAAAATTTAAACGTTACCAAAAATCACGGAATATTTAAATAAAATACCTACATATTTTTAATTCACACGTTAACTATTTCAAATTATTATTAATGACGTTCATAATTACATACACTTTTAATATATTTTTAACGTTTTTATTTTTAATCTCAAAATCATCTCCTAAGAAGAAAACGCTTAATTCAAATCTCACATTTCAATGTGGAAATTATATTTTTAAACATGGCAACTTTAGAAAATTCTCGAGTGCAATTCAAATGCAGTTGGTGTCACACTCTATTGATCCTTGTTAGAGAGAGACAACACATAACGGTTTGTGTTGTTTCTCGCTCTTTCTAGAAATTTCTACCCCATTCGTTATGACAGTTGGGGTAGATTTTTAAATTGTACTATTTACATAATAATATCGCTGTTTTAATAAATAGAATAGCGACTTCATTTATTATAACGAGTTTTAAAATAACGTAATATTGTGCAAATAGGTATATTATTTCACAATATTCTTTTAAATTTCTACTTTCTAAGTATTTTCTTTATAGGTACCTTACCCAGCACAATTAGAATTCATTGACATTTGAGAGAATAGGTTCAAAATCGGTACACTAGTTTAGTCGCTACATAGGTACATTACCTACCTACTTACATAGAAAATCATAACCTAGGTATCCATTTTGTCTTCATGTACACTAATATAGGAAAGATTTGTTTGTTTGTATTGAATAGGCTCGAAAACGACTGGATCGATTTGAAAAAATCTTTCACCAAACTACATTTACCCTGAGTAACATAGGCTATAGTATATTTAAAAAAAAATAGGGATCCGTGCGTAGCCAGGGCGGACCGCTATCTTTCAAGTTAACAAATACCTACATAATTATACCCACTACCTACAGCCTCAGAAAAAGTTATAAAAGTATGAGAAAGTTATAATATTCCGTATTTAACTTTGGAATGATATTATTATTTCATTCCAGTGTAATAACCGCGGAGGCATCAGAAATCCATCTATAAGTAGGTATAGGTACCTATATAAAAAGAGAAACTGACTTAATGACTGACATATCACCGCAGGCCCTTAACTATAAGGGTTAAAAACTTGAAATTTTGCACAGGGGTTCCTTTTATAAAGAAGCACTAAGAAAGGATTTTTGAAAGAACCCCCTAAGGTAAAACTTGGGTGCTTATCGTGCTCAGACGAAGTCGCTGGACGAAGCTAGTTTTTAAATAAGTCCCTACTCAACTTGTGTAAAAGGATTTTAAATATGTTTTATTCCAATATTATGTACTTAATAACCGCGAAGTCATCAGAAATTAGAATTAGAGTGTGTACTATGTTGGTTCTTCTTCTCGCAAAAACTACTGAATGTATTTTGATGAAACTTTACAATAATATAGCTTATACATCAGAATAACAAAGGCTATATTTTAAAACGATATTGAGTAAAGTAGGTACTCATTGTGCTCAGACAAAGTCGCAGGCAGAAGCTATAGCATAATCCGTATTTGTTAACATAGCTGTATTCTAAATTCGTTTCTCTAAAACACGGTGTATTAATAATCTGTTTACATCTACTGTGTGTGGGTAGTTACTGTTAGATATTACTCATACTTGTAAGGGGGCGTAGACAAGGTGCCAACGTTCAACGTTAACGTTAAACGAAACGACCGAAATGTATGGGATTTGACATCCGCGAACGTTTGTGACGTACGTGGCAGTCGTTCGCGGATGTCAAATCCCATACATTTTGGCCGTTTGCACTTTGTTTACGCCCCAAGGGCCGTGAAGAAAGAAGATGGCGCCATTTTCACATCGACATTGATAAGTATTGACATTTATAACGAACTAGCGTCTGCCCGCGACTTCGTCTGCGAACGATGAGTACCTACTTCATACAGTATTGTTAAAAAAACTTGTCTAGGTACTTATAGGTACCTACCAATGTTATTCTGGTGTTTCATCAAAATCAATTCAGTAGTTTTTCCGTGAAGGAGTAACAAACATACATCCGGACATCTGCTATACATTCTTACAAACGTTTTCGTTTATAATATGAGTAGGTAAGGATAGCGGTCCGCCCCGGTTTCGCACGGATCTTTAATTTTATTCAAAATATTCAAGAGCCTATGTTACTCAGGGTGAATGTAACTTTCCGAAGGTAAAGGAATTTTTGAAAATCATCATAGTAGATTTTGAGTATATTTATTACAAACATACAAACAAATATTTCCTCCGTATTATATGTATTACTTGGTGCACACAGAATCCTTACTAATACAGTGAAATTTGTTTAAGAGGGACCTGGATAAGTGAAAAACCTCCATATCTGGAACACATGCTGAGGTCCCGGCACTATGGCTATGAATTACCTCTGTTAGTAAGACAAAAGCAACCTCTTTATCTGGGATTAGTTATTTCTATTTTCTTGTCATAATTACCTCTATAATTGATAAGACGCGTGTATTTATCTCTGTAACTGGGATAAAGTCAGTAGGTACACATAGGCTACCTCGGACCTCGGATGTCTCCTTTCTCTTTTACCTACTCGAACTTCTCTAAATCGGCCCTTATATAACTTAGTTTTAATGCGGTTTCTCTATTAATCGGGTATTTATTTAAAAAATACCTAACCGAGGACAAAGTCTTTATTATTACGAAAAAAAACTAAAATTAACGTCAGTGCCCGAATCAGTAAAATAATCTGCCTCCAACTTTTAATAATTTTATAAACGTCAACAACGAATTATTAGTTTCAGGAGAACTGTCTTTAAACCACATTTTTGATATTTATAATGGAAAATAATGAATTGTTTACAAAATAAATCCGTTGCTCTATTGAATACACCTCTATAACAGAGATTACCTCTTTTCTTACCTCTGTTAATGAAACCCTCTGTAAATGAGACAGGTATTTTTTTATACCTAGATATCTGAGACACTGCGTAAGTGGAATACCTCTTTACGTGAGACTAATTTACAGGTCCCTTGGAAGTCCCAGTTAACCAGGTTTCACTGTATTATAATTTCTGATGCCTTCGCGGTTATTACACATTGAAATGAAACAACTACTTTAACGGATTTAATTCGTGTATTTTTATTTTATTTTATTTTCTGACGTTTCGGATACCTACTTTACAATTCCCATAATCGTAGCACGACTGAGCTGATAATAGTCTAACGCTAAATTTATTGTTACAGCCATTGTAATAATTATAAACATTCAGGCGCTTTTTTTCGTATATCGATAGACATTGAGTAATAAATAAGTCACTATTTAATTATTTAAAATGCAGAAGGCACGCATATTAATTAATGTTTATTTTTATAAATTCTCTGTGGTTTGGAACCAAATTGGAACCCAAGATGGCCACCACAAAACTGTCAAAGCCCGTCAAAATAATAGTACCTACTGGTTATATACTAGTTCAGTTTGTACGGATGAAAGAATTGCCTTAATTATTATGTAGGCGCTTCTAACATAATAATATTCTATTTGTGAAACAAAATGAAATTATAATTCAGCTTTACATTTATTTCACTGTTAGTCCGTATAGAATTTTGTCGCGCTAGAAAACATACGTCCTTGTCGCTCCTTCACTTATTACAAAAGTAGCTATGACAGTGACAAACAGAAAATAAGTACTAGGTACCGAAAAAATAATAGCAAATAGGTATAAAGGTGTCATCCTAATCCTGACTAATATTATAAATGCGAAAGTAACTCTGTCTGTCTTGCTAAATAAATTACTGAACTGATTTAAATGAAATTTGGTACACAGATAGTACAGAGATTAAGCTACTTTTAATTGTGAAAAAAGTGTTGGAAGGGGTTTATAATAGAGTAGTGGTATGAATTAAATGTAAACAAAACTCCACAATTAGGTACATTTGCGGTACCTAACAATATTTTGGAAATTTACAAATACCTATCATTACGATTATTACGAAGTATTTTTCTATTAACCGTAGGTAAGTATTGTATTTTAATAACAATTGAATTGTTCGAAAGTAAAACGAATAAGTATTTTATTAAACAAAACTAGTATTTAAATTATGTTATAAATACTTGGATTTTTCTGGAAAAACTTGGAACATGCGCGCTATCGATTCCCTTAGAGTGAGACGCAAGATCTATCTCACATAGAGGTAGAAAGAGATGGACAATAGAATCGAGAATGTTCTAGACAATTCTGACCTACATTTTATGTTGTAGTTTCTGGATTATTCCAGAAATCCGTCATAAAGGTAAAAGCGCGCTTTCATAAATACTTAAGTACTTACCTACATAATTATGTTATTCGCTTTTTTATTTTGTTACCAGGATCATCTATACTAATATTATAAAGAGGAAAACTTTGTTTGGTTGTAATGAATAGGCTCAAAAACTACTGAACCGATTTGAAAAATTCTTTCACTGTTATGAAGCTAGTCATTCGTGAGTGACATAGGCTATATTAAATTTTGGAAAAAAAATAGGGATCCGTGCGAAGCCGGGACGGACCGCTAGTCTATAATATTTACCTACGGTTTCTGTATTCGCGGGATATTTAAGGAACTTTTACCTGCGAATAAGTTTTTACAATTTTTATTGCGTTGACGTAGATTTACGTGTATGTCCTAAATATAGAATCTATGACAGTTCATTGTACAAACAAAGTTGAATGACCTAGATTATCTAGGTTAGGAAGGTATTTAGTTGGTTTATTAATTTCTTAAACTTTCGCGAATATATGTATTACTAGCTTCTGCCCGCGACTTCGTCCGCGTGGAACTCCTCCTTTTTGCAGTTGGTTAAAAAGTAGCCTATGTCCTTTCTCAGTCTCCAGACTTTCTTTGTACCAAATTTCATTTAAATCGGTCAGACAGAGTTACTTTCGCATTTATAATATTAGTAGGGATTGATTTTGTGATTACGTTTAGAGAACTTTACATTACTTACTTAAATAAAGTAGGTATTTACTTACCTAGTATGCAATACATGAAATTCGTAAGTTTATTATCAATTACTCAGTCTGCTTCGAATATGGGAAATGTAGAGTTCTCGAAACATCATTATAAAATCAATATATTTACGCAAATTAAACCAGTTATAAATATTATAATATGGTAGTTAAGTTTCATTTTGAGTAAAGGGATATTTTGAATATGATAAATATTTTCAACTAAAGAACTTTGATTACGTACAACTAGGTACATAGTCGAAATTACCCCAAGATATTACATACCTACCTATTAAATAAAAATGGTGTTATCAAAAAAATATTATTACAAAACGGGGACTAAGTAGTCATCTTTTTCACATGACTGAGTCAGCAAGGTATGAATCATTAAAAATTATCAAGATTAATGACTACCTAAAAACTATGAAGTAACCTAGAATATAAAGTAACTAGGTAGGTATCTCATTTCAAGACCTTTCGAGATTGTTCTACCGTCTATCGATTTTACAATTTAATCTAGGTCAGCTAGCAACCCCTGTATCAAGTGTCCACGACAACATACGAAATGGTTAATATGCAGTCTAGTAATAACCACGAGTAATACATTGTAGACTTGGATATATCTAAATAGATAGTTCATTGAAGTTAAAGGACTTTTTTAGGCAATTCTGAATTATTATATACCTACGTCACTAGTGGCCCCGGCAGACGTCGTCCTGCCCGTCCGATTGTTTCGTCAAAGATTTGTCAAAGTCTTCTGTCACTTCTTCATAAGGCTTCATATTTTCCCCGTTTTTTACACATTTTCCACTGTTTCTTCGCTCCTATTGGTCGCAGCGTGATGTTATATAGCCTAAAGCCTTCCTCGATAAATGGTCTCTCCAACAAAAAAAGAATTTTTGAATTCGAACCAGTAGTTCCTGAGATTATCGCGTTCAAACAAACAAACTCTTCAGCTTTATAACATTAGTATAGATACCTAGTGACATACCTATTAGTACAATGCATTACTATGGCATGAACAGATTGTCGCAGCTTGATAGGTCCTGTCAATCGATAAATAACTTTCTGCCTGACAAATGACAATCGCTAGTCGATTGTGAATTTGTGAAAATATGACTAGCATGTTACTACCGAGCTTATCGCGTCACGAAAAGCTCTGCTAATGACCTAGGTATTCAGTAGTTTCAGAGCTATTTTGGAGGCTAACGTAAATAGGTCATGTATCATAATATACCTATCTAGTTTCTACCTACTCTTAGTTCCAATAGTTAGTCATATTATCTTTAAATTAACCAATCTATAGTAGATAGGTACTACTATAGATTGGTTAATTTAAAATGATACCCAAGTAGGTGAAAGTATTAAAAAAAATGTTATAAATTACTCGTAGTAGTGTTATAGGTACTTCTAACTACCTACTTGTGTATCATTTTTGTTTTCATAAAGTTTTAGTAAGTAAATAAAGGTTCCAAACAGCTTAAAATAAGAACAACGAAAATAATTTGTTAACATTATTTATTTCAATAATGGAATTGGTTTGAACTAAATCAGTCTTTGGCTGCACAGTACTGCACAAAATTAAAACAGGCGGTTTTGTTTAATCAACTTCCTCCATGCGTGATGCATCATCAGCGTCTCCTTCTAGGGGTGGGATGTCTCCGGTGGTGGCTTCCTCCACTTGGATGGGCTCGTCCTCATCGATGCCAAGACCCAGCTTGATCATACGGTAGATACGGGAAGCATGCACCTGGGGCTCGTCCAGGGCAAAGCCAGAAGACAGCAGGGCAGTCTCGTATAACAGGATAACCAGATCCTTGACAGCCTTGTCGTTCTTATCGGCATCGGCCTTCTGCCTCAGAGTTTCCACGATTGAGTGATCGGGATTGATTTCCAAGTGCTTCTTAGCGGCCATGTATCCCATGGTAGAGGTGTCACGGAGAGCCTGGGCCTTCATGATACGCTCCATGTTGGCGGACCAACCGTACTGAGCTGTGACGATGCAGCACGGGGACTCCACCAGCCTGTTTGAGACTACGACCTTCTCGACCTTATTGTCAAGGATGTTCTTCATGACCTTGCAGAGACCCTCAAACTTGACTTTATCCTCCTCACGCTTCTTCTTCTCATCTTCGTCCTCGGGGAGTTCCAGACCCTCCTTGGTAACGGAGACGAGCGACTTGCCGTCGTACTCCCTCATTTGCTGTACTACATACTCATCAATGGGCTCAGTCATGTAAACTACTTCGTAGCCACGCTTCTTAACCCTCTCGACGAAGGACGAGTTGGCAACCTGGTCACGGTTCTCACCGGTGATGTAGTAGATGTGTTTCTGGTTCTCCTTCATGCGAGAAACATACTCCTTGAAGGAGCATGCTTCATCACCAGAGGCGGAGGTGTGGTAACGCAGCAAGTCGGCCAACTTAGACCTGTTCTGTGTGTCCTCGTGGATACCCAGCTTCAAGTTCTTGCTGAACTGCTCGTAGTACTTCTTGTAGTTCTCCTTATCTTCAGCCAGCTCCTCGAAGAGTTCCAGGCATTTCTTAACTAAGTTTTTCCTAATCACTTTGAGAATCTTGTTCTGTTGGAGCATCTCACGAGAGATGTTGAGGGGCAGGTCCTCACTGTCGACCACACCCTTGATGAAGTTCAGGTACTCGGGGATCAGGTCTTCGCAGTTGTCCATGATGAATACCCTGCGGACGTACAGTTTGATGTTGTTCTTGCGTTTCTTGTTCTCGAACAAGTCGAAGGGAGCGCGGCGTGGCACGAAGAGGAGGGCACGGAATTCGAGCTGGCCCTCAACGGAGAAGTGCTTGACGGCCAGATGATCTTCCCAGTCATTGGTGAGGGATTTGTAGAAGTCACCGTACTCCTCCTGGGTGATGTCATCGGCGTTGCGCGTCCAGATGGGCTTGGTCTTATTAAGCTCCTCATCCTCGGTGTACTTCTCCTTGATGGTCTTCTTTTTCTTCTTCTTGTCCTTGCCATCTTCCTCCTCGTCCTCGCCTACATCCTCAATTTTGGGCTTGTCGTCCTCCTTCTCCTCTTCCTTCTTCTCTTCCTCGGCTTCGTCGTCAGAGAGCTCCTTCTCGCGTTCCTTCTCAACAACAAGCTTGATGGGATAACCGATGAACTGGGAGTGCTTCTTTACGATTTCCTTAATCTTGGACTCCTCGAGGTACTCCGACAGATCTTCCTTAATGTGGAGAACGATCTTGGTACCGCGGCCGAGGGGCTCGCCGTGGTCGGAGCGGACCGTGAAGGAACCTCCGGCGGCGGACTCCCAGACGTACTGTTCGTCGTCATTGTGCTTAGAGTGTACGGTCACGCGGTCGGCGACCAGGTAGCAAGAGTAGAAACCTACACCGAACTGACCGATCATACTGATGTCGGCTCCAGCCTGCAGCGCCTCCATGAAAGCCTTTGTGCCGGACTTCGCGATGGTACCGAGGTTGTTCACCAAATCGGCCTTGGTCATGCCGATGCCGGTGTCGATGATGGTGAGCGTGCCCTCGCTCTTGTTAGGCACGATCTTGATGTACAGCTCCTTGCCGCTGTCCAACTTGGAAGGGTCGGTGAGAGACTCATATCGGATTTTGTCTAGAGCGTCAGACGAATTTGAAATTAACTCACGAAGAAAGATTTCCTTGTTCGAGTAGAATGTGTTGATGATCAGGGACATAAGCTGAGCGATCTCCGCTTGGAAAGCGAAGGTCTCAACCTCGCCGGTCTGCATTTCTTCAGGCATTTTCGGTTTTTTTCACAAGAGATTCTTCAAATATATATTCTTGGGAAACTTGCAGCGGTTTTAGTATGTCGCCCGGTTTCAGCACTTATAATAGAACACGTGTTTTATATCGCAAGGAATCGCAGTTTCAACGTCGCTTGTGTTTTCTTGAATGACGGCGCGGGAAACGTCAGCCGGCTTTTATAGACTGGACGCGCTGCTGCCATCTGTGAATGAATAGGATTTTCTAGAAAGATCGCCAGAGGCTAGTCACCGTTGGTTCGGTTTTATAATTGGATGATGCAATGGCGTGGTTTTCGGTGTATTGACTTGAGAAAACGCTTTTAATTATAATATCTCATAATTTACTATTCACCCAATATACCTATATAATTACATTGATGAAATAGCGAAATGCTTATATATTGGGTTACTAATTTACTATTATCAACATACTTTATTAGTTTGTTAGAAGGTAAAAAAAAATAAACATGAAATCTGTACTTATAGGAGGTTGAGGTACACTTTGTTAGAGATTGAATACGACGTTATGTACTTAATGTTGTTTCATTTCAATATTCTCATTAATAAAATACAACTACATACCTATGTAGGTACTTACTATTATTTCTGACACAAAAAATGTAAGATGATTATGTGCATGAAACCAAGTACTTACCAAAGTCTCGATTAGGTACATTATTTAACATATCGTCTATACACAAGAATTTTTACTATTCACTACTCACTGAAAAACCTATATTTATAAAGTACCTAGGCGTAAGGCCCTTGAAAAAAAACTGCTAAGATTTTTTTAATCAGACCAGAAACTATGATACTACTTTCATACATATTTTACTTTCTTATATCTTAAGAACAACATGAATGTATGTATTATTATTATACATTTACAGTCTTCAAACATGTTTATTAGTATTTTAGATATAATACCAATCCGAACACAGTAAAAAGGTTGACGATGACTTATTAGATGTTGTAGTCCTGCTACTCGACACAAGATGTCGCTACTAGCTAACCCATACAAATATATGGAAGTTTCTAGAATGTTCGACATCCTTCCAGAACATTACTTTAAAACTTTATTTCCTGAATGAATAAGTCTAAGAAAATATTACTAAAAACACAATAATAATTAAGAAAGACCATGATAAAAATAACTCAATACATTCCCTTTGAAAATAATGATATTTTCACTTATCAAAATAAGCTTCTAGAATGTTCCTAACATATCCGGGGTGTAGTTACTCTACTCGCCACGTTTGGCGCTGGCTGTATCCGGGTTAGTAACTTACGATGCATAATTTTGAGTTTTGCGTTTATTGATTTATAAATGCAACTGTTCAAAAAGTTTGTTTTAAAACATGGAATTCACTAAGAAAAATGCATTCCATAGCATGTTTATGTTATAATTCCTGTTTTAACGCACTTTTTTTCGCGAAATCGATAAGTAAGAACAATGTGCTTTGTTAATCACATGGAACAATGCATTTCATTTATTTAAAGGACTTTTTTAAAATACTTACCTAGTTAAATTTAATTTGAAAACTGAATATAGGTAAGTATTTACCTACCTAATAAATCGGTTCGTTCCTAGGTACCTACATACCTACTTACTTACCTATAAACCTAGGGTGTTTTGGTAAGTACTTACCTACTTCCTACTTATTAAAAGTACCTACCTATCTACCTACTTAGGTACCTACCTAAATATGCGGTAGGTAAGTATAAAAATACCTAAGTAATTACTTACTTACACATATTATTAAATTTCATCCTATGAATACCTACTTACTTAAGTGTATTGTAGTTACCTATTTACTTAAAATACCTACTTAATCAGTAAGTATAAATAACTTAAACGCGGAAATATAATAGGTACTTACTTACTTTCCTATATTATTATTATTTTCGATAATTTTATGTTGGTTCCTTAGATTCTCGATAAGAGGTGGGGTGGCACCTAGCAACAGGGTCAATGGTCAAGTGCGAATCGAGCATTAAGAACCTACTATGAACGTTAGTTCTGTGGATTAAATCGTACTTACCTACCTATGATCTAAGTTCCTATTTCTTCATTTTAAAAAGATCCTATGTAAAGTTAAAAAAGATTTTATTAAACAATTAATGTCATTTTGTTAAAATTTTAGACATAGGTAAGTAGGGACCTACACCTACCTACCTAGCTAATCACATCTAGGCAAATTAAACATACTTAGGTAATATTAAGGAATTTAGGTTATATTCACGCCGCACCGGCCGGTAACCGTTGACAACCGTTTAGGTAAATAATGAAAAGGTAGACCTAATACCTACAATGATATTTTGTAAACCCGGGATCTACGTTATTGTTCTAGAAATTTCCTTCATTGTCTACCCTTGTTCCACCTCGTGTCCCCATTTATCCCCCTAACATTCTAGATATTATTATATCGCGAATATTCCAAGTTCAACGATTAGACCTTGAACCAAATTCCACGCATATAGCGACACCTAGCACAGAATAGCGAAACGAACAGTTAATTTTTAAAATTATCCTAACTTTGAAAGTTGAAATTAATATAATTGAATATTTAAGTATTGCAGTTAACGTAATAATATACATATTTTAGTTAGATTTTTATCAAAACCATTTAGAAAATTATAAAAACTAACAAAATTACAGTTTGCATATTACAGCGCCATCTATTATCAAATAGCTGAACAACAAACCATGCAATCATTCTAGATTTTACTAGACAGTTCTGTATCTGTATATAGTTCCGCTACCAGCCGCTAGGTGTCACTAAACACAAAGGAACCTTCCGGATGTTTCTCGAACCCGTACTCACACCATATAAACGCCATACCGCTGCAACCAGCATCATTGTATTGCAAGCAAGCGATCGACTCACATTCCAAGTAAACTCCAAGCGAACTTAAACAGAAAAATGGCTTTGTTACCTTACATCTTCGACGAATTACGTCCTCGCAGACTTAGCGACCAGCTTTTCGGATTGGATTTGTCGCCGGAGGACTTTTTGACGGACGTTTTCGACCGTCCGGCGATACGGCACCGACACTACCTCCGTCCGTGGCGGAATTTGGCGTTGGCGGCTAAAGATGTCGGATCTACAATAAAAACTGATAAGGACAAATTTCAAGTCAACATGGACGTTCAGCATTTCGCTCCGGAAGAGATTTCAGTCAAAACGGCCGACGGTTTCGTTATAGTTGAAGGGAAACACGAAGAAAAGAAGGATCAGCATGGTTACATTTCGAGGCAGTTCACAAGGCGTTATGCATTGCCAGAAGACTGTAATCCAGACACAGTAGAATCTAAATTGTCTTCTGATGGTGTCCTGACTGTTGTAGCCCCGAGAGCCAACAGTGGGAAGGGGGAAAGAGCAATTCCTATTACCCACACGGGCCCAGTGAGAAGAAAACAGCAAGATGAAGAAGAGAACAAAGAAGAAAATGGACAGGTGGAAGAAGAAAAATCTCCACAGAAGAAAAGAAGGCGTTAAAAGATTAATTTGTAATTATAGATCTAATTAAACTGCAAGACTGATTTCGTATTATTTTCTTTAATAAAATGTAATTGTAACAATTTGCGATGTTTTATTTATTAGCGTTAATATGTAAATTACGGTCTTTTGTTAACATTATTATTCAAGTGAATTTTAACTGTTTTTATGATTTTGTAATCTTTTGATTTAATTTAACACGGAATAGATTGAAGAAGGCAAATATATAACAAATTTCCATTAATATAATAGGTACCTATGTACACTACTCGCTTAGGTATTTTATAAAACACGCCCCAATTTCAAAGGACCCTGTATTGAAACGGGGGTTTTTTTTAAACGTTTTATAAATGGGGTAGTTTGATTAGTTAGTACCTAGTTATAATAGGCATGTTATGCAATGTCTAATAGAAAAAGTTCTGTTCCTTTGGTCGAGTGATAACTTTCCTTTACGCGATATTACATTCTTGCCTTCTAACTGACGTACTTATAAATAAAAAATTACACAGAATAAAAAGCAAGGTACATATAACACAACACTAGAACTGCAGTTTTAGTTGCACGCAAAATGCAATTTGTAATTTTGTTCAGTGTCGTGCAACAAGCTTTTTAAAATGAGTACTTTAAGTAACCGATTAAAAAACTAGCTCCAATGATTACAACTTTGTCTTCCATTTCTAAGTCTCTGTCAAAACACACCCCAAAATGATTCCAAGTGACACCTTTTACTTTCTTCATGATTACTCCGATTTCTACTCCATTGGCTGTCGCACTGTATAAGCCAGAGCCTTGATATTTGATTTTGATTATAACTTTTCCATCGGTATTTTTAACTAGGAATTGTTTTGGATAGCACTTGATTCTGTCAACGGACCCAACGAAATTTCCAGAAGCATATACCAAAGCTCTATCGAATAAGTATGAAAATGGTTTCCAAATTTGTATGACTTCGTTCCCGTACACGTTGTATATTTTGACTTTGAACTGGCCCCATCTGTTTTCTTGGACTGCCAGAAACACCTTTTCACCTTTTCTGTTGAATATCGTGTAGCAATTGTTCCATTTTCCTATCACTAGATGGAGTGTGTCTAGTTTTCTAGCGATTATCAGCATTTTCAATGGATGTAAGTATGCTAGGTGAGGATATTTTGTGTGTATGTCCGGACATTTCATCCAATTTGGTTTCGCTTCGGGATCGTTTGAAAGTTTCATTGAGGTTAACTTTTTCTAGTCTTCATATTTTTATATATATTTTAAACTCATTTTTGTTATATTCTCTGTTGAAGCATTTTTATATTTTTTCAATAATTTTATGTGCATTGTTTTCATTTCAAAGTGACTCAACTGATTGAAGTGACGTGACGAATCTTGCCCACCTAATTACCTCTTTATAAGTATAACAACCTACTTGATGAGTAAGTATTTTAATTATCTTACACAATTACATATTAAATAAACTAGAATTCCATTATAATAATACCAATTTTTCTTTAAGTTAAAACCAATAATTTACTTTATACAAAAGATTTTTTATTTCAGCGCCATCTGCGGGATTTTGTATTAACTAGCACCAACTTCAGTTAGTAAAGTAACTTGTAATGAAATAGATTTACCAGATTAACGTAATACTGCAAAGGGTCGATAGATGGCGCTAGCATGAAAAGTGAAGTCGATTTAAGTTTTCATTATTTTTAAAATGTACCGAATTCATATTATACTGTGGTAAGTATATTGGATGTATAATTCATTCACATATTGTCATATAACTATATATAATTTTTATTTATTCAATGTATTTATCTATATCAAAGGATTTCGTATAGTAGCGACGAATAAAATAAAAATTCTTTGTCATTTTTATATCCTACTTTCTTTTAAACACGTGTAGGAGTTCATATGTGACCTATTTGCAAAATAAATGGTTTCTTTTGATATAAGGAATATTTGGGAAGTTATTCACAGTAATTTGTAGGGGGGAGGGTGACGCTCCCACTTCAAATATGTTTATTGGGGTAAAAATATACGAAAACACCTACAAAATATATATTAAATAAATAAATACGTAATAAATAGGTTTTTGGACCATTTACACCAATTTTATAATTAAAGTAATAAAATATGAAAAATGTAGAATTTATAATTTATCCGCTGTCTAAAATCATTAGTAGCCTTTCTTAGTAATAATACTAATTATTATAAGTAGTATAAGTATATAGAAATATGAAGTGTCAATAGCATTTATGCATTTATCTCTAATAACAAAATATTTATTTACTATAAAATTCTAAAATAGCATTATAAATATTATATTGCACTGCAATACAAGATGGCCGCGATAAGCTCGGAAACTTTTTAATGTTGTTTACGGCTTGGATTCGAGCCTTTTAAGCCACTATTTTTTTAAATTACAAACAGCCAGAGATAACCAGTTAGCATTATAATGTATGAAATGTATTTTTTTAAGCAAAATCATAACATAGCAAAATTTTGAGTATAGCTTGTTATTTCAGTCCATCCGTCTGTTGCCTCTTCACACTTAAACTACTAAACCGATTTCGATAAAATATGGCACATGATATTTTGAGTTTATCACGTAAATGACCTTTTAAGGGGTTGAAACTGGGGGGGTGAAATTGCTAAGTTACCCGAAGTACTTATCAGGCCGTTGTGTATAAATTGCACTAACAGAAAATAATACATTTTTCTTATTAAGGAAAAGTCTTTAATTGACTCCCTCCCTTAGATATAAGTATGTGACTCACACAGCTGTGTGAGACAAACAGCATATATAAATAGTTGTACGTGTATATAGTAATAAAGTATAAATGATGGAACTAGCATATAGGAAAATATAATATATTTGCGAGTATATCCACCGATGCTATATATGCTGGTGATGGACTGAGAAATGTATGGAGCGGCCATTTTTATTTTTATTAATTTTAATTTAATAATTTCTTATGCCTTCGCGGTTATTACACATTGGAATGAAACAACTATTAACGGATTTATCTCGCGTATTTTTATTTTATTTTATTTTCTGACGTTTCGGATTCTTTAGTTTCCATAATCGTAGCACGACTGAGCTGACAATAGTCTAACGCTAAACGATTATGGAAACTGTAAAGAATCCGAAACGTCAGCAAATAAAATAAAATAAAAATACGCGGGATAAATCCGTTAATAGTTGTTTCATTCCAATTTTAATTTAATTTTTTAGAAGCAAAAACAAAAATCTTGGTATAACACAAATTGATTCAACTCGCGTATTTTATTTTAATTGTACGTTTTGAAAACTTTACAGATCCTATATTATTTCATTCCAGTGTATAATAACCGCAAAGGCATCTGAAATTAATAGGTACCTAAAATCCACTAGTTTTGTTATTGCTATCGATACTAATCTATAAAGAGGAAAGGCTTGTTTGTTTATTTGTTTTGATTGCAAAACGATTATGATGATGGCACCAAAACGATTGGACCGATTTGAAAAATTCTTTTACTGTTGGGAAGCTACACTATTCCCGAGTGACATAGGCTATAAAAAAAGGACCCGGGCGAAGCCGGGCCGGCCCGCTAGTATGTGTTAAATTCGAAAAATTAAACACTACGTTATTATTGACTAGCTGTGCCCGCGACTTCGTCCCCGTGGAATAGTAATTCTTCATAAGGCATATTTTCCCCGTTTTTTACACATTTTCCACTGTTTCTTCGCTCCTATTGGTCGCAGCGTGATGTTATATAGCCTAAAGCCTTCCTCGATAAATCGTCTATCCAACAATAAAAGATTTCTTTAATTCGAACCAGTAGTTCCTGAGATTAGCGCGTTCAAACAAACAAACTCTTCAGCTTTATAATATTAGTATAGATGTTTATCAAAATGTTTTAACAAAACAAAAGAAATAACTCCATCTCCACACATTCCCAGTCCAGAACACACATACGAAGCGCCGCGCTCCGTCTTAAGGACGACATATGAAGTAATTTTTTTTCCAACCCCCATCCATTCAAAAATAGACCGTACCAACATATAAATAAGATATAAACTCAACGCGGCCGCGAAATATTTTTTCCATTTCATATTTACGAATATGCCCCAAATTCCCGAAAAATTAGAACCGTGAAAGCGAGGACGTGTGTGTGGGTAGTTTGATATTTGTACGCACACATTGGCAGAGAGGGGGAGGGGGAGAGAGATAGTAGATAGTTTTAGAGTAAGAGGTACGTATAGCGTCGCGGATCCGTCAGCGATCTGCCATCGTATTTGTTTTTTTTTTAATTTACGCAAGGCTATGGAATTGGTTTTCCGGCTTCTGTGTTTTAAGAATTTTGTGTTTGGTTTTTAAATGATTTCTGTCTTCAAATCGATTTAGTCTATACTAATATTATAAAGAGGAAAGGTTTGTTTGGATTGAATAGGCTCCAGAACGGCGTGACCGATTTCAAAAATTCTTTTAGTGTTGGGAAAAACACTATTTCTGAGTGACATAGGCTATAAAAGATGATCCGTGCGAAGCCGGGGCGGGCAGCTAGTTCTCTATAATGACATTGAAATGAAACAACTGTACTTAACGGATTTAATTGGGTATTTTATTATATTTGCTGATTTTTCCAATGTGTAATAACCGCGAAGGCATCAGATATATAATTTTAATGTTTTTATAATTTATGATGCTTTCGCGGTTATTTCGTGGAATCTCAATTGTAACGGATTTTAGCGTACTTACTTATAATTTCATTATGACGTTACGTCGATGCTGAAATTTAATATGAAATGTCTTTGATTTCTCATTGCTTTAGTTATTTTGGATCTATGAAACTACGGAACCCATTTAATTCCTTGTTTTTTAAAAAGCAAAAAAGTCTAGTTTTAGATACCTTAACCTATCTTCTATACTTACGAGTAAATATAAAAACGCTCATATATAAATGATATTGTGTTTGTGAAATATAATTTCCTTGAAAACGACTGTGTTATAGGTAGTTTTTATATGTATTCACTTGAAATTACTTTTTCGTGAATAAAATGTCTCTATATTATTTAAAATAGCTTCTGCCCGCGTCTTCGTCCGCACGATAAGCATCCCCGTTTTACACCCCTATGGAATGAGTTTTCAAAAATACTTTCTTAGTGCTCTCCTACGGTGTAAAAGAAACCTCTCTGAAAAATATCGAGTTGTTAACCTTTTGTAAGTAGTTCTTTTTTTTTACTTCACCGATTTATAACAGACGACCGCGACAATGAATCGATATCGACTCGACAAGATTTGACCTAGTCGACAACGTTACCGATTTATGTCGACGAGTATCTGAATAAATAAATACTACCTAGTTAATAAGACAAGGTTTTTTTTGTAATTTAATTTTATATCTATATTAGTCTATACTAATATTATAAAGAGGAAAGATTTGTACCTATTTTTGTATGTTTGTATGTTTGTAATGAATAGGCTCAAAAACTACTGGACCGATTTTAATAATTCTTTCACTGTTGGGAAGCTACGTTCACCCTGAGTAACATAGGCTATAGAATATTTTGAAAAAAATTAGAGAACCGTGCGAAGCCGGGGCGAACCGCTAGTTTATTAATAAATTGATAACTAAGTAAGTATGTTAATTGTATACGACATATTAAGCGACATGTACTTTACTGTATTAAATATTTTGACTTTGACTTAATGACAGGTTAGCGCGAGAAACCACATTGACTTGACAAGATGTCGACATGACAATTTATCATAGGCTTGATTAATGTCATGAATTATACTTCTGTCTAATACGCTATGAGTAGTTAAAAGTAGTTTCAAAAACAACAATTTCCAAAAAACATCTCTCTGTAATATTTTTTGATACGAACTTTAAAAGTGACATAAAAACTGACAGTCAGATATATCGCGCCCCTCCTAGAAACCCCACTGGGTATGTTCACTAATACAAAAGTGTGTCTGTCTGTCTTGTTAAAATAAGTATTAGGAGATAATTTAAAAAAAAACCTTTTAGATGTTTAATAAATATAATTTTATCGAAAGCTTTACAGTTCCCATAATTTTTGCCAGCTGATCTGACGATACTCTAATACTATTGCATTCTATAAAGTTTTCTAAACGTCAGCAAATAAAATAAAATACGCGAGTTAAATCCGTTATAGTTGTTTTATTCCAAAATAATTTCTGTTAAAAGATACTACTTACAAAAAAACTAATGTATTTTTTGTACACTTAACTAGAACAAAAAAAAAATTCATTAAAATATTCACATTATATTTTTATTACTGAATGAAACCACGTGTAACAACTAGCTTCATTGTAGCGCGCTCGTAGCTCGTAGAGGCTCTACGGCGCTACGAGATTTTTTATATAATTTTTATTTTTATTACATTCGTAGACCCCTTTTTATGTACGGTGGGTGATCTTAATCTTCGTTTTGAATCTTAAAAACTACGCAATAAAATGCACGCTTCTGACAGGTAACCACTGATAATAAAACCAGTGGATATGTTATTAGGCGCCAAAAAGAGTCGTTTGAAATACAAATATAATGACATCTCTGTATTTACACATGCTGAGATAGTATAATTACTTATAGAAAGGATTTTAATAGTCATTAGGACAATTTTTTGTCTATGAAGTACGTTATCAATAGTACATTACGCACCTAGGCCAGTAAAATAAAAAATGTCTCAGATCGCATGTAATTGTCGTCCGAGGCGAAGCCGAGGTTGACAAAAATGTGATCTGAGGCTTTTTTATTTTACTGGCCGAGGTCAGTATACTATTTTTCTGTTTGACGAAGTCAGAAAGCGGCAATTTCATTTAGCGCAGCGGCCAGAAAGTTGGCGCTTTCTGGTCGGAGGACAGAAATAAATATTAAACACGTATTTTTTATTTTCTCAATCGAACAATGAATTGCAACAGGCTGACGTATAGAAAACTTTACATATTCATAGCACGACTGAGCTGGCGACAGTCTAACGCTAAAAAATCTGTGAACCGTTTATAGTTATTTAATTCCGATGTGTAATAACCGCGAAGGTATCAGTTATTATTAGCCTATCTGGTTTATATAGACCGTGGGTTCTTAACCTGGGGGTAAAACTTGTATTTCGCGGTAACAATCAGCTGGTAGTTGTCTCGAACGCCGAATTTCAAAGTGACAAGTCTGAGCACAGCGCAGCGCCGACTAGCGCGCGAGCTCGTCGTTGGGAGGAGGGGTACAATCAGTGACCCTAGTTAGGTCATAAGGGTAATGGACTTACGTTTAAGAACCACTAATATCAATACACAGTATAAAACAAAGTCGTTTTTTCTGTCCCTATATCCCTATGTACGCTTAAATCTTTAAAACTACGTAACGGATTTTGATGCGATTTTTTTTAATACATAGAGTGACCATCCATGCATGCACCACCATCCATGTCAGCTAGCTACCGTGGGCAAATCTTTGTTTCAGAGAGCACGTGGCATCTGTGACAATGAACACCTGGCTGTGGAGCTCCAGCATGTTAGAGAAGTACTACAGGCCAACAAGCTGGAGATACCACGCCAACGTCGCAGACGTCATGAAAAAGCAATTACAGTTGAGCGGAGGCCTGCCGTATTGCCATTTGTGAGAGGAGTTACAGACAAGATTGAGAAGATCTTGAAGCGTGTTTCCATCAAAACATACTTTAAACCGCTGAAGAAGATTTCTCAACTTTTGAGACCAGTAAAATGTAACATCCCCTTACAAGATGCAGGAGTATACAAGCTGGACTGTGATTGTGGTCTCTCTTATATAGGGCAAACAAAGAGAAGTATTGCTACTCGTGTGAAGGAACACATGGCTGATGTGAAACACCGCCGTTTCCGGAAGTCTGCAGTCTGTGAACATGTCATGGATAAACCCAACCACTCTATCCAATTTGATAAAGCCCAGGTCCTTGCGAAGGAAGTCCGTTACTTACCTAGAATGCTTCGCGAGGCAATTGAAATTCAAAAACACCCGAATTTCAATAGGGAAGATGGTTTCTCCGTTCCAGCAGCTTGGGATCCAGTAGTCCACCTCATCAAATCCTAAGCGGACAGAAGACTGCATAGACTTAGTTTTCATTTTTAATTTAATTGAATTTTTTGAATTTTTTGGTTTTGTATAATTTTAATTTTAATGTCATAATATTTTTTAATTGTAAATATATAAGTGTCCTAAAAAATGACTTTCTACTGAGTTTCTTGCGGCGTTTCTTCTCAGTAATGATGGTCTTTCCGAAGCGCTAGTAACGCCCCCTATTAGGTTTTAATTGTAATGTATAAAAGTAAATTTTTTGCGTAAAATGTAACAATAGTATTTCATAATTCAGAATAGGGTAGTTTTTCAAAATTTGTAATTTAAATATAAGGTAGTTTGCATAACTGTATAAATCACTTTAGCGTTAGACTTTTGTCAGCTCAGTCATGCTACGATTATGGAAACTGTAAAGAATCCGAAACGTCAGCAAATAAAATAAAATAAAAATACGCGAGTTAAATCCGTTAATAGTTGTTTCATTCCAAACATAGAGTGATTCAAGAGGAAGGTTTATAGCACCCGTGTGAAGCCGGGGCGGGTAGCTAGTAGACAATTATTTCTTAGCTGCACTCAAAAACGCATCAGTCAAGACTTGAACCTGCTTCCCCTGGCGTCTTGAGATATTATTTTTTTCCTTTTAAAAAGGGTGGAAATGTAGGCCACTGGGATGTTTTGAAGCATTTTACAGGAAGGGTGTGGCTATGTGTGCGTTAGTGTTGTTATAGTTCAGGCGCTAGTGAGCGAATAAAGAAAAAAAATCCTTTTTTTTTATAAAGATGGTTAAAAAAAGTAAAACGTTTTTTTTATAAAAATGAAATTCATGTTTGTTATTAATGTATTGTATTAAAAATGAAAAAAGGTGTTTTATTTCGTAGGCCACTGGGATGTTTTGAAGCATTTTACAGGAAGGGTGTGGCTATGTGTGCGTTAGTGTCGGTATAGTTTAGGCGCTAGTGAGCGAATAAAGATAAAAAAACCTTTTTTTTTTATAAAGATGGTTAAAAAAAGGTAAACGTTTTTTTTATAAAAATGAAATTCATGTTTGTTATTAATGTATTGTATTAAAAATGAAAAAAGGTGTTTTATTTCGTATTTGTGATAAATTTGTTGTAAGTATCTAACATTTAAATAGATTTTAATTAGAATTAATAACAAAATATGGAAATTAGTGTTTCTTACAGTACTTATGCATATTTTTATATTGAAAATTGAATTTAGTTATAAATTAGGGGGGTAGTAATACGTGAAAAAAATGATTAAGGTACGTAAGCAGTGCGCAATAGAGAGTGTACATATAGGCACCAGGGTAGGTAAAATATATGTGAAATGTAGGTATAAAATATAATATACATTTTACACAGTGCACCTATATTATTATGTGATCCACGACCTCGTTCGTAAGCAAAATAGTACCCCAATCGACTGTAGCTTTTTTTTGTTATTTTTTTTCGACATTCCAGCGTCCATTGGCGACAGCACTATAAAGGCCCCGTTTTTAAATTGCTTGCTTTATGGCGCAGAATATTTTTATTTGTCATACTATTTTTAAGACAAGGCATGAATATTTCATATAGATAGATAAAAGTATTTTATATCTATATTGTATAATCACTACATAGTAAAAACAAAGTCGCTGTCGCTGTCTGTCCATATGTACCTATGCTTAAATCTTTTAATAGATAGAGTGATTCAAGAGGAAGGTTTATAGTTCCTGTGTGAAGCCGGGGCGAAACGCTAGTCTATACTATCTATACTAATATTATAAAGAGGAGAGGTTTGTTTGTTTGGATTGAATAGGCTCCAGAACGGCTGGACCGATTTCAAAAATTCTTACACTGTTATAAAGATGATCCGGGCGAAGCCGGGGTGGTCAGCTAGTAATATATATAAAAGGAGAAGCTGACTTTTTGACTGACATATTAACGTAGGGCCTAAATTATACGGGTTAGAAACTTGAAATTTTGCCTTTTATAACATACCTAGAGGAGATTTTTGAAAATTCATCCCCTTAGGGTAAAAAAAGAGGTTAAAAAGTACGTGGCGAGTAACGAGCAAATATAAAATGATTAGAAATTTACGTATTATACTAACTTCATTGATTAGATGTGAAAACAAAATATACCTACTTCATTAAGTATCGCAAAAAAAAAAGAATAAAAAAATAATTAAAATTCGCGCCGACGCTGAGATGCGTACGAAAAAAAAGCAATTTAAAATAACAAGAATGGTGACGTTGCAAATTTAAAAAAAAAATCCCTCACAAAAGTTGCCAGAATTTAAATTCCTCCTTGAGCGTGACCCAATTTTTCGGGGAAATATATTACTTAAAATTTCACCAAGTTTTTCATGAAAAATTATTAACGTTTTGTAATTTCGGTTTTAAGTTTTTTTACGCTTTGAAGGCCATGAAACCTACCATTGTTTAAATATAATAATATACTATATTCAGCATTTTATAAAACTAGCTTCTGCCCGCGACTTCGTCCGCGTGGAACTCCTCCTTTTTTGCAGTCGGTTAAAAAGTACCCTATGTCCTTTCTCAGGCTGCAGACTTTCTTTGTACCAAATTTTATTTAAATCGGTCCAGTAGTATTAGCGTGAAAGCGTAACAGATAGACAGACAGAGTTACTTTCGCATCTATAATATTAGTACGGATTCTCGTGTCGCTATATTTGTTGCCAAACTCCTTTGAAATGGCTGGACCGATTTTTATGACATTTTGTGTGTATATCGGGTAGGTCTGAGAATAGGCATCTTTTTATTTCGCTAAATATTAAGGGTGTAACCGAGTGATTTCTTTTTTAATTTATTGACAATTTGTTGCTTTAATTTCTATATGATTTAACATTGAAAAATACATACGTAGGTAACTAAATTTTCACTAATCTACCAAAAACACCTTTTTAATAAAAAATCTCAAAATAGGTCAGCTAGTGTTTAGTATCTAAAATAACTTTTAATTGTAATGAAACAACTTTAACGGATTTAACTCGCGTATTTTATTTTATTTGCTGACGTTTCGGAGTCTTTACAGATTCTTTATACTGTGAGCATAAGACTATTGTCAGCTCAGTCGTGCTACGATTATGGAATCTGTAAAGGCTACCAGACGTCCGCCAATAAAATAAAATACGCGAGTTAAATCCGTCTAAAGTTGTTTCATTCCAATGTATAATAACAGAAATTATTAGGTTATTTCAATTTAAAAAACTACGTAACAAAAATGGCCGTTCAAAAACCTTTTCATTTAAGTAATTTTCTTTTTGCCTCAAGCATATGTTTATATTACATTTGTGTTACACGTGTATGGGAAATGTTAAGGTTGTATATTAGGGATCAATTTGTTATAGAATATTACAAGCGATACGGCCAAGAGCGTGTCGGCCTTCACTAATTGGGTTCGGTAAAGTGTAAAATTTTATTGTCTTTTTAATTATAACTTTACTAGCTCTAGTTGGTTGTTACACTCGCATATCCCTACTAATATTATAAATGCGAAAGTTTGTTAGTATTTATGGATATATATATAGATAGCTTCTGCCCGCGACTTCGTCCGCGTAGAACTCCTCCTTTTTTGCAGTCGGTTAAAAAGTAGCCTATGTCCTTTCTCAGGCTCCAGACTATCTTTGTACCAAATTTCATTTAAATCGGTTCAGTAGTTTTAGCGTGAAAGCGTAACAGACAGACAGACAGACAGACAGAGTTACTTTCGCATTTATAATATTAGTAGGGATAGATGTTAGGATGGATGTCTGGATGTATGTTTGTTACTCTTTCACGCAAAAACTACTGAATGGATTTTGACAAAACTTTACAATAATATAGCTTATACATCAGAATAACATATAGGCTCTATTTTGTAACGATATTGTGTAAAGTACTTATCGTGCGCAGACGAAGTCGCGGGCAGAAGCTAGTATATATTCTAAAGAGCTGTAGATAGTCTAACTAGTCGACAAAAAAAACAGTACTTACAGGTTCTGACTACTTTATTTTTCCTTGTAAGAAACTTGTAACGTGCTTTAAAAAAAAGGTTTGGGCGCAGTTATAGGAAGATAATATACACGAAGAGAGACGGACAACAGAGTGTTACAACTTCGCTTTTCAAAGGCTTAGCACGGAACCCTAAAATCAATTGAATAAATCTGTGGTAATAAACTAATTTGTTTTTTTCTTTCTTGCAAAAAATGAGTCTGTAACCATCTCACTGTTGGACACAGGCTTTTATAGAAATATCTAGACTTCTAGATAATATTTCTTATACAATGACAAAAGTACTAGTGTAATGCGGTGACGAATTTGACAAAATGGCTGAATGATCGACATGGTTGACGTCCATAGAATTTAAGAAAATAATTTATCTATGGATTGTTTTTTTATTACTTTTCGACTCTTATAGATTTTATTTCTTGTTTTGTGTAGATAATGTGTAGTTATGTTGTATTGTATAGAACATTAAATTACATTTTAAATATAAACATAAGTATATTTATAGTGTTGCTTACATATTTAAAATTATTTTTTTATTAAAATTCTTAATTCAATTGTTTCCTTCCTTCGCTACTCGTAATAAAAAACAAACCCGTTCCAAATTTAAAACAAAACTTTATTCTTAATTACGAATCGAATTCTACAAATTCAAAAATGGAACATCACCGTTTGAAAATCCAAAACCGACATACAGGAGGCTCCAAATTGAGTATTAAAATAAAACTTGAACATTTTTAACTAAAAAACCCGGGCGAGCTTTAAAAAAATCGAATCAGGGTCGTCCTTGAAGGAAGAAAGGAGGCGTTTTCGCCGTCAACACATAAATCATATTTCTGGAGAATTTTTAAAAGTCCTATTGCTTTCGCGTATTTGCGATGTACTCCCCCCCGGGGGTGTGTGTACTTACCCCCTCGTTTCCTAGTTCTGGAGGCTATAGGGGGTGTGCCCCTAGAACTGACCTTGAGAAATAGATTTGGAGATGTTTTTCGCGATTTTTTACTGTATTGTATATTGGAATTAAATTTTAAACGAATTTAACTCGCGTATTTTTATTTTATTGGCTGACGATTCGGATTCTTTACAGTTTCCATAATCGTAGCACGACTGAGCTGACAATAGTCTAACGCTAAAGCACTTTACATACAATGTGTAATAACCGTGAAAGCATCAGAAATTATTAGGTCTATTGTATTTGTTTTTTTTATGTAAGTAATTATGAAATAAATTGACGGCTTGTTGGTCTAGTGGTCAGAGCCCCTGACTACGAAACCGGGGGGTGCGGTTCGATTTCTGTACCTGAGTCTTGGATGTCTTATATGTGTTTACGTAGGTTTATCCGTTGTCTAGTTCCCATAATACAAGGTTTGCTTAAAATAGGACTAGATAAATTGGTGTGAAGCGTTCTATAAATAGTAAGTACTTCTAAAATGTAACATAAAAAATATGTGTTCAGTTATTTCTTTTAAGCTATTAAAAATCTTCATTTTTAGATATTTTGACTCTTTAGGTGTCATTTTTGTTAGTTTACACGATATTTCATCTGATATGAAACTCTAAAAAAAATATTACATTTACTTTACCAAAAACAAAAATATCGACTTAGTTATTACGATATTAGATATAATTCCTTTGTAATTCACAATTAGAATAAAACCATTATAATAAAATTATGAATAATAAAATTTAATACGGCGGTAGTGGATCAGGCTGTATATCGTAAGGCGCCGCGGCGAAGCGAGGGCGGGCGGCGCCGCACGCAGAATACAGTATATGTGCACACAACAGATACTACACACGAAAAATTAAAAAAAAAACGGTTTTTTATTTTTTTTTAAAAATGGTGACTTCGAAGTTTGAATTGAGTACCTACACGTGACGACGATACTATATAAGTAAAATTGGTAAAAAATACGGGTTTTTTACTTAAAAAAATGTGGTGATTTCGATGGTTGAAATGAAATTAAACGTCTGCATAATATTAGAACAGTGCCTAATAGTTAATAATATCTGATGCCTTCGCGGTTATTACACAGTGGAATGAAACAACTATAACAGATTTTACTCAAGTAGGTATTTTATATTATTTGATGACGTTTTGAAAACTTTACAGTTCCTATATCAATCACGACTGAGCTGTGTAAATAATCGTTAGCAGTCGTGCTACGAATATGGGAATTGGGAAACGTCTCCAAATAAAATAAAATACGTCAGTACTAACTACTTAAATACGATAAAAAACTTATGAAAGTATATTGTTATCTTTTTTTTTTAATAGTATTTTTTTGTGAAAATTAAACAAAATGTCGCCTAAAACTATCGTCAATCAATATCGCGATATAATCATATCAAATTTGTTATCAGACAGTGTCACTGATAAGTTGAAAAAAGCTCCAGAATAAATAAAAGCATTCATGATCAGTATTAATTTTATATTTTCCGTCCTCCGGCCAGAAAGCGCCTACTTTGTGGCCGCTTCGCTAAATGAAATTTCCGCTTTGTGGCTTCGTCGAACAGAAAAATAGTATACTGACCTCGGCCAGTAAAATATAAAAGCCTCAGATCCCATTTTTGTCAACCTCGGCTTCGCCTCGGACGACAATTACATGTGATCTGAGACATTTTTTATTTTACTGGCCTAGGTGCGTAATGTACTATTTTTTTCCTAATCTTTTTTCTTATTTTTACTTTTAAATTAAGTATGTACTTAAAGAGCTGTTTTAGGCAGTACGAACTTTACCGTTAAATTATTGTCACCTCAATCGTGCTACGAATATGTGAACTGTGAACATTTAGAAACGTTAGCCAACAAAATAAACTGTAAAATTTTAAAAGGTCAGCCACGTGCGCGAATTAAATCCGTTATACCTAGTCGTTTCATCTCAATGTGTAATAACCGCGAAGGCATCAGGAATGATTACTTTTGTCTTGTTATATATATATTTGCTTATAAATGACTAGGTGTCCGCCCCGGCTTCGCACGGATCATCTTTTTTTATAGCCTATGTCACTCGGGAATAGTGTAGCATTCCAACAGTGAAAGAATTTTTGAAATCATTTCAGTCGTTTAGGAGCCTATTCAATCCAAACAAACCTTTCCTCTTTATAATATTAGTATAGATTATTATTATTATTATTAAGTACTAGCGGTTCGCCCCGGCTTCGCACGGATCCCTATTTTTTTCAAAATATTCTATAGCCTATGTTAGTCAGGGTGAACGTAGCTTCTCAACAGTGAAAGAATTATTAAAATCGGTCCAGTAGTTTTTGAGCCTATTCATTACAAACATACAAAAATAGGTACAAATCTTTCCTCTTTATAATATTAGTATAGATAGATTCGAAAAAAAAAATAAAAAAAAAACAAAACCGGAAACGCAACCTCTCGTTACCCACCATATCCTACGCGGCACACATGTGGTGGGGCACTAGGAAGAAACGGCAAGAAAAAACGAGGGAGAGGAAAAACTAGAGCGGGACGGAAAAGTGGGCGAAAAACGAAAAATACACCCCCACCCCCCCCACACGCACACACGCGTAGTAGACGCCGCGCTAGCAGTCTTGATACTGGGCTTTCGATTTCATTTCCTGATCTTTTTTTTTTATTGGAATGAAACAACTATTAACGGATTTAACTCGCGTATTTTTATTTTATTTTATTAGCTGACGTTTCGGATTCTTTACAGTTTCCATAATCGTAGCACGACTAAGCTGACAATAGTCTAACGCTAAAGTTTTTTTTTACTTTTTTGTTAAAATTTACTATGTGTGCGATAGACTATTGTTATAGTCGTGCTACGATTGTGGACACTGTAAAGTTTTCGAGTCAGCCAATAAAATATTATCCGTTTACAGTTGTTTCATTCCAATGTGTAAAAGGCTTTAAAAATAATTATTAACATGACTTACTAAATGATTAAAATTATTTAAAATGTAGGTGTTTTACTGACACTATGAATGAAAATAAAAATACGCCACTTAACTTAAAAAAACATTATTTTTTATTATTATTGGAATTCATAGCCATGCTAAATGCTGTATTTATATAGTACTGAAAATTTGAACCAGGAAACGGACATAGGACACTTTTTATCCCGTTTCCGTGAAAAAAAAAAAAATGGCATGATTTTGTCCAGTCGTTTTTGAGCCTATTCAATCCAAACAAACAAACCTTTCCTCTTTATAATATTAGTATAGATAGTATAGACTACCGATCCCAAAAATTTCATGATCATGTAAGTCTGAGGTCATTGGTATTTTGCACCATTACCTAAAGCTGCAGAAATTCTGTATAAGGGTGTTTGCTGTTACCTATATAACCTTTGTGTAGCTTATTTAGAACTTGTAATGCTTGGATAGTAAATATAGTAATTCTTGCTTATGTAATATTTTTATTTTATTAATCGACTTAAAAAAAGAAGGTGCTAAGTTTATGTAGGTAGGTTTCTTGGAACTATAGGATAAATAATTTAAGATACTTTTTTGGATTACGTTTGTAGTTGCTATCATAATATTAAAACAAAAGGAACATGTTTAATGTTTATTAATAGTATTTTATTGCGAAAAAAAAAATTATCTTCATAGATAGATATTTCATTTAAATTTATAAACATTATTTCCAGAAACTACTTTCTTATTACTAAAATGTTTTCCTATGAGGAATGTCCGCAGTTGCTATTACATTTTGAACCTTGTAGGGGAAGTATAGATGTCAAATTAGTTTGACAGCGTACCGGGAAGCGATCCCTCGTCGCTGCAAGTATCAAGCCTACTAAATCCTCCCTCCGTATTGTAGCATGTTTTTATACCCAAAAATTTTAACTCAGTAGGCGCTCGAACTCTGAGCGGCTCTAACGTTTTTATTATTATTAATATATATTTATATTTCGTTTTCATTTACAAGTTTTTCCATCGTTCATAATTTTAATATTTTTATACTGTTTTATACAACCAAGTGTTTATATATAGGCGTAATAACAAATACAAACTTTTTTAAAATTGGACCGCTCGGGCGAGTGGCGGGCGAGTTTGGTTTGACAGTTCGCGGATTCGAAATTTGAAAAATTGACGTTTCGAGTGGAACATGGCGGACTGTGTGCTTTCCGGCGCGCGGGTCGTCGACCTCTCTCACTAACATGCTCAACTTCCAGAACATTTGACGGCTGCTTTACCCGTAAGTATTTCAAATTCGGACTCCGATATACGTAACTAAATCAATCGTTGGAATTATTGATGACATTATATAAGGGCGAGTTCATACCGTTATGAATATTGCAGCGGTTATTACGCACACGCGTTAAGACGCACACACGATTGTTTTTATCGTCGGCAGTAAATTAGAGGGGCGATAGTGGCCGATACTGTAGTGTTGGTATTGATTTTTTTCCCTCATTCTGTTAAATTTTATTTATTGGGGGAGCGACCGGACGAGCGATGACGTGCGTGGCCGAATGCCTTGCCTGTGCCATTGTGCCGATAAAGAAATTGGAATAGCCTGAGCTAATTTTTCCGTTCCATTTTGAAATTGAGCGGCGACATTTTTCAGCTTTCTCGCGAATGGGATGCCTTATTTACGTTCCAATTTTGTTTCAAAATTGGAATGACTTGGTAGTTTTTCATTTTGAAATAGGATCGTTAGTTTTAAATTTGGAATGGTAGTTTGAATTTTGTTTAACTTTAGAAGTTGAGAGTTGGAATTAATAGTTCGAGATGTAATCTTGTTATTTGGGAAAGTTTTGTCCATTTTAGGAAAACTTCCCATTTTAAAGGTACAAGATTTAATATTCTTAAGAGACATTATTGCACATTATGAGATAAAAGTAGTGTATTAAAAATGGACTTTGGACTGACCAAATAATTAGCGGATTTAAGTACAGGAAATTTTAAATATGGATTTTCAAAACTATTTCAAATTATTGTAAATATTTCCAAAAGCTTAGGTAAGTTCTGAGTACAAACATAAGTGGAAGACATTCTTTTAGACGGGAATCGAACCGGCATACTTGTTACCACTAAGGTACATTACAACTAGATCTAAAGGGAGCTAGTTCAAAAACCTGAAGATTTGAGTTATGCACACCATCGAATTCCTTACAGCAAAACCTACCTACCAGTAAAACAGATTTAAGCTAACTCTTCTAGCTTCATTAAAAAACATAAATGTATGCACAAAACTCTTGAACTTTTCTTAAGGTCTAGGTACGGGACATGATACAGTAGGTATATAAAGAAGACAGGTTACTGCCTTAGGCCGGGGCAAAATCCCCCCACCATCCTCCCCTAAAGAACATTTTTTTTTTCAAACTGAATAGTGAAGCGCAGTTGTCCAGCTAATGGGCCTTTACTGCAAAACCGGACTGGTGGCGAGCCTCCAGAGAGGAGGCTTTCAAGCTAAAGAACATAGTTTACTTTCTTACGCCACGTAAGAAAAAAAAAAGAAGTCATGTAAGTACACTGTGTCACTCCCCCCCACTCTCCTCTCAATTTTTGACCACAGCCGCATCTAAATAGGGAGGCAAATACCTAGGTACTATTTATAGGATTAGTGAATCATAACAATACAGGTATTATAGACATTTATAGTTCTAGTAGGCCTTCGCCCTAAGTGCATTTTTGTGACGTCACATCCGGAGCTCTGTGCGTTGACCTTTAGAAATGAACTTTATGCTATTTTGCAATTTACTTTGGCATATACAGCCAACATTCAACTATAAATATTTATATAAAGAAAATATATTTCTTTTATACCTATGTCAAGTAAAAAACTATGAATACGCGACCCTTATAACGATTCAATATCAAGAACAACGCAACGTAAATGTTTTGATGATTTGAATACTTCACAGTTCACATATTCTTAGCCGACAGAGAGCTCTTAAGGGTGGTTCATCACCCCATTTTATTTTTAAATTAGGATTTTTGTTATGATTAGGCATAGAAATATATCAACATCATCAACACCTATTTAAAAAAAATTATCAAAAAATGCGGTACTAAGTTTTCTGGGTCAGTTAGTAAGTATATTATTTAAAAACAGCAATTAAAATAGAGTTTTGTACCTATATATAAATGTCAAAATTGACAACTTTAAATGTCTTGAAATCACGTAATCAGTTAGAATTTAAGTCACTCAGAAGTCAGTCTACTGAGATAGCGATAGGTACTTGATATATGATAAAAAGAGATACCTATATATATATATATTAAGGTAAGTAAAACAGTCTCAGCGAGCTAATTTGTACTTTATCACCTTGGACTAGAGTCGTCATTGACTTGATAATCTATTTAACTTAGGGACATACCCGTCGCTTCATTCAAAGCAGGTTCTGTATAATAATAATATATGTACTGATATTTAAAATAATTACATACAAGTGTAAAACATGTATTTAATTGACAAGTAAAGTTGTTTATTTCCTTAATATAAAATACTTGTACAAGGGCGTGCATTCCATTTAGGCTCAGCTGCAACAAAATTAATTCAAATCGGTCCAGCCGTTAAGGAGTTCAGTGACATACACACGTACAGTAGAATTATAATATATATATATGTATATATAACTAGCGACCCGCCTCGGCTTCACTCGGGTGTTTTAAACCTTCCTCTTGAATCACTCTATATCTATTAAAAAAAACACTTAAAAATACGGAACGGTAGTTTTACTTTTAAGATTTAAGGTTACATAGAGACGGTCAGATAGCGACAGCGACTTTGTTTTATACTGACTCCCTACGGAACTCTAAAAACGATTAGCTAATTCTAAACTAGTAAACAATACTTGAACTAATTATTCTTTCGAAAGGAAATCAGGTAAAAACCCTCCGATCAAGTAACGTCACGCGGCAAACCCGCATAACGACGGTTTTTCGAAATTACAGTTATCTTGTTCTAAAAGGAAAATCGCTTTCGAATTAGTTTTTGAAAAACCCATTTATGGGACTTGAATGCTACGTACTTATAACATTTTTTTTTACATCATTATATTTTTATTTTACCTATATAAAAAAAATATTCTATATATTCATTAAGTTTTTTTTTGGGGCAATAATATAGTATAAAATATAATTTACATGGTACATTTTTTTAAATAAAAAAAAAACAGTAGGTACCTAAGTAAGTATATAATTGTAACAAAAGTATTGGAATGATAATAAATTAATATAATGTATATTTAACAAAGGTAAGTACTTTGGAAACGTATTACGAATTCTCTCGTGCTTAGACAACTGAGTAGGCATTCAATTTAAACTTGATGCCTAAGAACTTACAATTTAAACACTAAACTATTTATAATATTACATTCTATCCAATAACTCCTTATTTAAATTATTAAAAAAATATATTAAGTATGAAGTTACGCGGGAAAAAACAGAACAAAATATTTCCCGCGCAATATTTTGCAATAAAAAACAGTGAGTAACCTGTTTTAAGAATCTTAATTAATTCAATAGTCTATGAACAGTGCGTCATGCGTTATCAATGAAAAGGAAAAACCACACATTAACATACTGAGATATTGTTTAAAAATAGACTTTAACTCAAGGGAATAAGAACTACAGGTTTCAAGGTGCGCGTGAGCATACGCACGTGCCGATTGGGCTGTCAGATTCTCACACGCATATAAAATGGTGCTTAGACCTTATTTTGTTCTGTTTTAGGTACAGTTTAGAGTGTGTAAGTTTGATAGATACGTCGTTTTCGAACGCGTATTCATTTACTACTATATTTGCTTATGAGTTTGTAAGAAATGTAATACAATTTCTAAGTATTTGTTTTTTATATGATAGTATGTGGGAGCGTCTGGCGTTTATTAATTGTAATTGCTTTTTGATGTTACAATTAATTTCACTAATTGTCATTTTTAATTTCTGTTAAGTAAGCCATCGCGTTTTTATTGCACAAAAGTACTCAAATAGTTAATTCACTTTTTATTATTAGAACGTTGAGTGAATGAAAACGTGATAAATGACATGTCATGAAAATGATATGAAACGTTTGTTTAAAATAATTTATTATTAATTAAAAGCATTTTTCATTACAGCTAATGAACGAAATTAATTAAAGCCTCAGTTTTTACTAATCTAAAATCACTTAGGACGTTTCACAATCTAGTACACAAGTAAATCTACATGGAACTCAAACTTAACTGACTTTAAACATAATCACAGTTTCTTAAAAAAAATACAACCTAAAAAAATCACTGGTAAAAACGTAAATTAAGTTACTACACTTTCCCGTCTATATCAAATGGTGTTGAACACACAGAGGGCCGATCCTAACGTACCCTTTAGCACAATTCCTGTTACTTTTCTTCCCACTGCTGATCTTATCCGTATTCAGCGGAATATTCACATCAGGGATAACTTTTCTCTTAGTCCTGTTTATTTCTTCACAGTTGCACCAAATACTGCCAGTCAACAACGCAGGGTGGACTATTGGGTTCTTATCGTCTTCTCCGAGAGATTCATCTTTGGCTTGATTCGTCAAAAATTTGATTATGTCCGTAGGTTCATTGGTGACGTCGTCAGGTTTACAAAGACATAAGTCTTCGGTAAAAACGAAGATGAAATTGATGGAGAGTAATAGGATTATTTTGTACATGTTGACGCTTTGGTTGGTTTCGTTCGAATGAATACTCGTTTGCCGATCTGCTTCTTATATAGTGGCTCTGTGAGTCATTCTACAACTAACTGTTTATAATATTTGTGGTTTTTCTATTGTCTTTCGTAATACGTTTAGGTTTTTCGGACGATTCAGGTTTTATTGATTTACTAGCTTCTGTCCGCGACTTCGTCCGCGTGGAACTCCTCCTTTTTTGCAGTCGGTTAAAAAGTAGCCTATGTCCTTTCTCACACTCCAGACTTTCTTTGTACCAAATTTCGTTTAAATCGGTCCAGTAGTTTTAGCGTGAAAGCGTAACAGACAGACAGACTAAGTTAATTTCGCATTTATAATATTAATAGGGATTTCTTATTACTTTATATATTACTAGCTTATGCGAGCGACTTTGCGCTAAAAAGTACTTTATTGTTATAAAATATAGCCTATGTTTTTCTGATAATATATATTATAAAGCTATAATATTGTAAAGTTTTATCAAAATCCATTCAGTTTTTGCGTGAAATAGTAACAAACATACATCCTGACATCCATACTTTCTTACAAACTTTCTCAATACATAGTCTTATGTCCTATTCTATGCACTCATAGTACGATCATGAAAAGTATAAAATCAAAGAACACAAAAAAATTAAACTACCTAGGTACCTATTATTAGCAAATAAAACTAAACTTGAAATAATGTTTAGTGGTTATTATTGCATATATTAGAAATAAAACAGCTCTATCATTACACACTAATTGATCTAGGTACAAACTAAGCAAAGCTTGTACTATGATAATCGACAATGTTATGAACATACATAAATACATATAAGACATCCGAGACTATTGCAGTAGAGTACAGATGATAGTCATCAACTGATTAACATTTTGCCTCTAGCAGGATTCGACCCTGCAATCCTCCGTTTCAACAGACCGCCAAAATAGAAATTCTTCTCAGGCCTCTCGTATAAATTCTTATAAAACAAAAAAGCTCTAAAATACCTACAACCTATAAAAAAGTTGCAACTAATTTTTACTCTGTCATACATACGATGAGTGAACGAGATAGCACTATTTCTCCCAGCACCGTCTCGCAATGAATCAAATCAATTTATTCCATGTGCGCCCGCGCAGCTTTTTCGATTTAAATTTATTCGTCACTGGAATTCCATAAACTCGAGAGGTAGATTTTGGGATCGCTATATGAATCACACTTAAATGCTTAGGTATAAGGAATATACTAAAAAATACTATGGGATTCTTATGGGATAGAACGCTTGGGTATTTCAACATTGCTTTCGTTGTGACGTAATAGTTTTACCCCTTTTGCACCCCTTAAGAATATTAGTCATCACGGTTTTTGCGTATTTTGAGCATAGCAAGGGAATCAAAAGCTGACATGTTAAGCTGGCTGAAAATAACCTTTGCATTTTAACTTCGAGGAAAATTAAAAAAAAGTACTTACTTAAAGTTGAATTATGAAGTCAATAATATAAAATGTACTTATAGGTAAAAAAAAAAGAATATTGAAATTTATTAAAAATTAGTAATGCATAAATCAAGATTTATTATATTATTAATTAAGTGATTTCTCATTTATGAGCAAAAATATATTTTTACAAATTAGGTAGATTACTAATTTCCTGTCATAGTTCGCATAAAAAATGAGAATCTTCCTTAATTTCTTAACATATATCATATCAATGGGTTATTATATTATATTAAATGTATTGATATAGCAATTTCTTTGAACTCAATCATATAACGAGTGTATTTACCGACCACTTATATATCCATGGATACAAGATAATATCTATGGATTGGAATAATGAGAATATATAATTTAGAGGAAATCAAATAAGTGCCCTATATCATCATCAAATCAATCTTAAAAGTCCACTACTGGACTTGTTTCCCCCAAGGACCTGTAAGTATCATTCTGTATATATATAGTTCTTAATCCTTTTTAGGTCCGTTACCCTTATGACCTAACTAGAGTCACTGATTGTACCCCTCCTCCCAACGACGAGCTCGCGCGCTAGTCGGCGCTACGCTGTGCTTAGACTTGTCACTTTGAAATTTGGCGTTCGAAACAACGACTACCTGATAGATTTTCCATGAAATACAAGTTTTACCCCCGCTGGGGTAATTACCCACAGGTTAAGATCCTAGCATGTACATTTTATTATAATAAAAAGCCTTGAAAGGTCCTTTTTTACGACGTCCAAAAAGAAAATATTCTATTAATTGTGGGATTACTTGGATTATTAGGACCAAGAAAAGCATATGCATTTTTCTTAAATATTATTGTATTTTCAACTCTGAACCTAGAGTATTCTGGGTTGGACCCCATAGCATTCTGTTTTGGGATCTCAGAGTGTCCTAGGGTGAAACTCAGAGTAATTTGGGCTGGGTCCCAGAGCATCTTGGAATGGAACCCAGAGCATTCTAGTCTGGGAATCAGAGCATTCTGAAATGGAACCCAGAGCTTTCTAGGCTTGGACCCAGAATATCTTGGGTTGAACCCCAGAGCATCTAGGGTGGGCCCCAGAATATCCTGGGGTGGAACCCAGAACTTTCTGTGTTGGGACACGGATCATCCTAGGGTGGAACCCAGAGCATTCTGACCTGGAGCCTGTAGCATCCTACGGTGGAACAAAGGGCATTCTAGACTGTGACCCAGAGTATCTTAGGATGGAACTTTGAGCATACTGAGTTAGGACACAGAACATTCTAGATTGGGACTCAGAGCTTCCTGGAGGGGGACGCATAAAAAGTTCAAGTCCTTATAAAGAACAAACAGAAATTTATTAAAATAAATTAACTGATATTAGAGCTGTTGTACAGTAAGCATCGAATACATCGTAACAGCCAAGGTGGTTAATATCGAAACACGATCTTACTCCCTTGACAATAGAGAGGTTCCGATATTTGACCTCGTTGACTGCTACCATATAGTTGATGCTGACAGTACAACACAAATGGGTCTAATTTAACGGGCTTGGTAGATAATAAACTAATAGAAAAACAGTTTATTAAATTTTATTACGCTTTAGGTTATTTTTATAGCTTATACTATACTAGCTTTTACCCGCGACTTTGTCTGCACACGAACCTCTGAACAGTAGGAGACAAATTTCGCATTTTCATTATTATGTATAGCTTTGTACAATTTATACAATAATGTCACGTCACGGGCCCCCACACCCAAACTTTTAACTTTTTATCTTTAGTTGCCATTTATAGTTTGATTGAGATAAGAAAAAATAAGTGTCCAATAACTTTTGCCTAATTTACTTTAAGGACAAAAAAAAACATGCCTATTCTGTAAACGAAATCGCAAGCTTTTAAATACGTATTTCAAACATAGTCTAGCGCTGTGTGCGTGTGTGCGTACGTGTGTGTTAAATACAATACATATGTATAGAAAAAAGTAAGAAAGGATTTATTCAACGTAGATCTAGGATTATCTTGCTTTACTATCTTTCCTTGTTATATGACTTTTGCTGTCTCTTTCCTTTCCTTTACAAAACAGTTTAATTACGAAATGGTAGTATCTGCTAATTAAGGAAGCTTGATTTTAGACTCTAACACGTATGACGTAAGGTTCATGTTTGCTTGATTTCCTTTTATTAGTACAAAGTGCTGTCGTCATTTTCTCGCCTTATATTTAGGAGTATAATTAAAATTAATTAAAAAATAATTGTTTCATCATTTTAAATACCATAGGTTGCTTTAAGTTAATTTATGTTTTACATGGAATTTCTTTTGACTGATTTTTGAAGTCAACTTTGACTTGAAATCTTAGAAGCTTATTCCAAGTGATTGCATCATTATGAAATCATGACAATATAAAATGATGATATTTGATGATGAAGCTAGATGGTACTGGAACTTCTTGGCCCCTAGAAAAGTCCAATCAATAACATGATATTGACGTAGACGAATGAAAACTGACCACGTGATTTTTCGTTAGATTACGTCAATTCCACGCAATTTCACATTTCGTTCGCTATTATCGATTGGCACTTGTCTTTTTCTTTCCTTTTAAATTTGTTAAAATATCGAAGTCGAACTCTACGATAAACAAGGGCAGTCCCGAACTGCTAACAAATCTTTGTAGGTATACAGTTCGGGCTGTTGCCTCCCCCGTCTCGTCTCCCTCACGATTGACTTGTCAAGACGTCATCAGGTTGTATATCAGGCTGTGTTTCATAAAACAGTGAAATAACATTGGAATAAAACAATTTTAAGGGATTTAACTCGCGTATTTTATTGACTGACGTTTCGGAGCCTTTACAGATTCCCTTTAGCATAAGACAGTCAGCTCAGCTACGATTATGCAATCTGTAAAGGCTCCGAAACGTCAGCCAACAAAATAAAATACGCGAGTTAAATCCGTTAAAGTTTAATTCCAATGAATAACCGCGAAGGCATCAGAAATTATAGTGAAACTAGCTGTCCGTTTGGCTTCGCACGGATTTTTTTTTGTAGCCTATGTCACACGGGAATAGTGTAGCTTCCCAAGAAAGAATTGTTCAAATCGGTCCAGTCGCTTTGGAGCCCATTCAATTCAAACAAACAAACCTTTCCTCTTTATAATATTAGTATAGATAACATTAAAACAGAATCCCATATTCGCTTTTCATTCGCGAACTGCCGTCGATATTAAACACCCCGAATTCTTACATATTATAAAGACACATATTGCCTGTAGAAAAATCTTAGGGGTCCCCACCCTTACAATAATTAGTTTAACAGTTCGCCCCCACCCTAGGGGGATGGGGGGACCCCACACATACAAAGTATATGGATAATCGAATGCATGTGTGAGTGCTAACTATCGGCAAAATTTTTCCCGGAAAATGGGGGAATACTGGAATAGTCAATTCGTATTACAATTTATAGTTATATAGCGTTTTGTTTTTGAGATTGTAATTAAAAGAACGTTGATTATGTATTAAATAGAACAGAAACAACTTTGTAATAACAATTTATTAAAATCACACTCTGAAATTTTCATCAAACTTTATGTGTATTTGTTATATATGAAAACAGGTTGTAAAGTATGTTTTATACTGCTTGTATTATATGTAATTCATTTTCAATTGTAAGTACCTATACAAATACTTTAAGGCTAGCGTCTGCCCGCGACTTCGTCCGTTACTGCTCAGCTTCTATTGGCCATTTTAAAAACGGAAAACTTTCATAATAACTTTGCACCAAACATTATAAAAGAAGTCCTTGTGCAAAAATTCAAGTTTCCAACCCTTATAGTTTATGTCCTGCGTTGATATATTATGGGTCTATATTAAAACGCATAAAATGAATTGTCCTATTTGAAAGTAGCATAACAATTCTAGGCATAATTGTAAATCGGCATAACACTAATAAGCATAATTGAAAACGCATAATTTGAATGCGCATAATGTAAATACTCATAACGATGAATTAGCATAAAAATAAAAAGTCTAAAATTATTTTTTATAAATATGAAAAATTATAAAAAGTTTAAGTGTCTGTTCACAACCTCAACACATTTAAAGATTTTTCTGTGTGCATAATGTAACACCAAATTTTAACTGGAATTAAATTTTTAACTATTGGGGCCAATAAAACGAAAAAATATGCAAACTGATCTTATTTTCTAGTAGCAAATCGATCCTGCAAGTGTCGCAGTTCTAACCTAACCTACTTTTCTGATAGTTTTGAAACAAAGACAAGTATGATTAATATTATAAATACACGACACTAAATGATATGTCTAGGAATAACTATTCAAAGTTTTTATTTTAAGTCTGAGATAAATTTTCGGTATCTCAATAATCGGTTTTTCAATTTTATGGGAACCCTTTTTTATGCATTTATTTTATTATACATATTAAAGTTATACCAGGTAAAGTTATAATAATTAAAATTATGCTTTTTCATTATTATGCATTTTAAGCAGTATGCCAGATTATAATTATGCATATTGTATGTTATGCATAATATTGTTATGCCAAGTCTGTTATGCGTTTTCAATATATGACAATTAATGTTATGCTATATAAGGGGCACCCGTGCGATATATGTCAGTCATTAAATCTATTATATAAAAATAAGTCGGGTTTGCCTTTCTGACGATTTGGATAATTTTGGTCTTAAATTATTCGTGGAAGTCCAGGGAATGTTTGTAAGTACGATCAAAATGAAAAAGTGTAAAATCAACATCTTTCTATACTCCCATACAAAGTGATTGACGGTAAGTGACAGAAGACTTTGACAGATCTTTGACGAAACAATTGGACGGGCAGGACGACTTCTGCCGGGGCCGCTAGTCGTATAATAATATAACAATACTTACGAGTCTAATCAAATTATATTTAATGATTCATTTGCATACACAGTAAACAATTGTGAGTAAGTCATTAATGATTATTATTGACGTATTGTTTTGTTATTTCATAAATTTATCCCGTTGTATGTTGTGACGTTATATCCATACGTATTAGATAATATATGTAGGTAAACCCCTTAACATATATGGGAATTTATATTTCCTGGTCACAATTTAAAGTAGGTAAACCACGCACGAAAACAGTAGGTATTGAAATATTTAGTAGCTAGAAAAATATTTTTTTCGTCCTCCGGCCAGAAAGCGCCAACTTTGTGGCCGCTGCGCTAAATGAAATTTCCGCTTTCTGGCTTCGTCGAACAGAAAAATAGTATACTGACCTCGGCCAGTAAAATAAAAAAGCCTCAGATCACATTTTTGTCAACCTCGGCTTCGCCTCGGACGACAATTACATGTGATCTAAGACATTTTTTATTTTACTGGCCTTGGTGCGTAATGTACTATATTTTTTAGTAGGTATAAAAACAAACGAAACAAAATGTTTACAAGGGTAATTAGGTCTTGTATAGAGAAATTCTGTATTGCTTAGAATTTCATAAGTTGGACTACTGAATCCCAAGCAAGTGGTTCGGAACCATCTTGTCTATTTAAATCATTATATTTTCTATTTTTAATAGCCTCACGAATCAATTATTTTAGTATTTTACTATAAATATTACCTAGCTCAAAAACTGAACCAAGCTATAGGTAAGACATAAAATGATAAGCCTTTTGTGTGATAAAGTATGTCTTTAAGTATATACCTAGGATATCCTAGGACCTATAGTGCAAGATTTGCTTAGTTTTGGACTAAATTGGAGTGAACCAAAGATATTTAATTATTTACCTACTTATATTCTGAACACCAACTTAGTCACATAGAAAAAAAAAACAGATTTTCCTGGAACCATCCTATTTCTTGCTAGTTTCACAAAGTCATAATCCCTACTAATATTATAAATGCGAAAGTAACTCTGTCTGTCTGTCTGTCTGTCTGTCTGTCTGTCTGTTACGCTTTCACGCCAAAACTACTGGACCGATTTAAATGAAATTTGGTACAAAGAAAGTCTGGAGCCTGAGAAAGGACATAGGCTACTTTTTAACCGACTGCAAAAAAGGAGGAGTTCCACGCGGACGAAGTCGCGGGCAGAAGCTAGTTTATATATAAACTAGCGACCCGCCCCGGCTTCACACGGGGGCTATAAACCTTCCTTAAGAATCACTCTATCTATTAAAAAAAACCGCATCAAAATCCGTTGCGTAGTTTTAAAGATCTAAGCATACATACGGACATACAGCGAAAGCGACTTTGTTTTATACTATGTATTGATTTCTAATTAAGTTTGTTTATTGCACATAATATAGATAGGTACCATTAATATATATGTACTAGTATATTATTAATTTTATTAAACTTGTCTGAATTCCCCATTGGTACATATTTAAAAAAAAACATTTGAATAATGTTATGAATGACGGCAAATTATCTATCTATGTTTCATTCATCGTATGTTATAAACTAATAACTCAAAACAGCCTATAATTCAAATTGAACCATTGCAATTTGAACTTTATTACCTAAAATATGGTTTCAACATAATCACCATCTCAGTTGTACTTACGTCATTTTGCTACAAAATCATCTATTACTAAAACATTCCGAGAAATGAATACATATGACGAATAGACCACAAGAGACAATTGAACTATTAAATATTATTTAACCTAGTAATGAAAATGACTGTTTTCAGCTGAAATGATTCAGGGGTTATGATACTATACAATATGAGAAGTGCCGACAAAAATTCTTTGTTAAGTTACTTTGTATTTTTCTTCTATTCTAAACTCGGGTCGGTCAGGGCTAAAAACCCTTTTTTTACGTGGAGAAATCCTCATGGATACCCCTCCACCACGGGGGCGGAGGGGTTATGCCGGACTCCTACCGACTAAAACCCCACGGTGTCCCTCTCGTTGCCTTGCGGTACGGGTCACGGGAATTGCATACAAGCTATCTTCCGCAACCCGACCAGCAACTGTCCACCAGAGCGGACCCATCACATATGTCCACACTTGGCACGCCATCCTACTCGAGGACTACGGGGGGCTAAAAACCCTAAACCCAACCTAAAGGCTTGAAAGCCTCTCAGGAGGCTCGCCACCCGTCCGGTTTTGCAGTAAAGGCCCATTAGCTGGCCAACTGCTCTTCAGTGTTCAGTTCAAAAAAAAAACATCACATCAACCAAAAGACGTCTACTGCTGGACATAGGTCTTCAACGATGACCACATCGACCGGTCACTTGTCTCTCTCATCCATCGGTTACCAGCTACCTTCATTAGGTCATCGGACTGTTGGTCTAGTGGTCGGATACCCTGACTACGAAACCGGAGGTTGCGAGTTCGAATCCTGCTAGGGACAGATGTCAATATGATGAGCACTGGCATCTGTACCTGAGTCTTGGATGTCTTATATGTATTTATGTATGTTTATCCGTTGTCTAGTACCCATAGTACAAGTTTTGCTTAATTTGGGACTGGATCAATTGGTGTTATTCCAAAAAAAACCTTGTAAGAGGCCTGCCCACACGCCAGTATATAAACACATAAATTCAAGATTTTTTTCTACCAGGAAAGTCAGAAACTGCGCGAAATTTTGTACAAAAAATATTATTTTTAATACACCACAATGCTATTAGGTTTGTAGCAAGAAATATATCTGTATTAAGTTTAATTAAGTAACCAGGATTTATATTAAAAATATGCTAAAAACTAATTGATTTAATTCTGTAATGTAGCCTAAGATTTCTAACTAAGTAGGTACGTACTAAAATAAACTTTGTGCCAGTTTGCGCTCTTAAATTATTTTACAACTGATTTACAACAACAAGAGATATTTTTTATTTTACTGACCTTGGTGCGTAATGTACTATTTCTACTCTCATAGCAGGGCATGAAATTAAATACCTACCTATTATCTGAAATGAGGAAAAATATTTTTAAAAAAATACTCAGTCTCAGTACCAGATACTATTAAGAAATAACATCTAAAGCTTTTTCGTAACCTCATAAGTAATGCTAAACTTTTCAATGAATATTTATGTTTATTCATTAAACACCATAAAACCGTAAGCTAGACGAATTGCCGTGGCCCCTAATCTAAGGTAGACATATTCATGAGGGTACATAAAGACAGACTGATAATCTGAGACAATGTTTATTTGAAACCCATGTTGGGTTTTGGGTGCTATTCCAATACTGATGCGCCAGCACGTATACGTTTTTGTTGTGTTCATCTGTCATAAAATAGATGAAATGATTAGGTCCAGTAGGTATCCACCTAATGAAATCCTAAGCTACAGAAAACTGCGTAACTGCCCTGATTTTTTTGTTCTTGTTTTAGTACCTATGAAATGTTTAAAATTTTCGAGTCAAATCTATCTATATATATAAAAGAAAGTCGTGTTAGTTACACCGTTTATAACTCGAGAACGGCTGAACCGATTTGGCTGAAAATTGCTGGGGATGTAGCTCAGAGCCAGGAGAAGGACATAGGATACTTTTTAATCACGTTCCAGTGAAAAAAAAGAAAAAAATATTAAGCTGATTTGTTAAAAATAGTATAACAAAACGCAACAATGGCAACTGTCAAATCGACATTGCCGGGCGGGACGAAGTCTGCCGGTACCACTAGTAGTTTATATACATAGGTAATAATATTATTATTGTACATAATTGTCCCAAAAAATGCCCCTTTTTGTTATTTTTTGTATTATAAAATTTTATGCGTAGAACACAAACATTTTAAATTTTGTAACTTTTGAAATAAGGTAGTTTGCGTGAAATCACTAATGTAACATTCAGTTGTGCTACGTCAGCAAATAAAATAAAATACTTACGCGAGTTAAATCCGTTATAATTTCATTCCAATGTGTAATAACCGCGAAGGCATCAGAAATGATTATGGAGTAACATAGTTAAAGTCGCTATTCTATTAAGGTAAGGAATACACTGTTATATTTTTTATAAAATATTTTACTTTTTACAAGTAAAGGGGTGTCCCTTAGGACATTTGTAGTTAACAAGGGCAATATAAGGGATCGAACTAAACGCTACAAATGTACAAGTTGTACTTCTAAATTTGACATTACGTACGATATTGTAAAATTTCTCAATCTATACTAATATTATAAAGAGGAAAACTTTGTTTGTTTGGTTGAAATGAATAAACTCAAAAAGTACTGGACCGATTTTAATAATGCTTTCACTATGGGAACCTACGTGCACCCTGAGTAACATAGGCTATAGAATATTTTGAAAAAAAAGGGATCCTAGCGAAACCGGGGCGAACTGCATTTTATATGAATATTATCTATATATACATGTCTATACTAATATAATAAAGAGGAATAGTTTATTTGCTTGTTTGTTTAGATTTAATAGGCTCCTAAACGAATGGACCGATTTGAAAAATTCTTTCGATGTTGGGGAGCTACACTATTCCCGAGTGACATTGGCTATTTTTTGAAAAAAAAAATAGGGATCCGTGCGAAGCCGGGGCGGACTATATACCTATATATATATATTTTTAGGACTACTTTGCTTGTTGGTTGGATAGTTTCAGTTCCGAGGATAGTTTTTATCACGGGAATCAACCCTTCCCATGGTGTAATGGTTAGCACGCTGCCGCTAGTAAAGGCATAAGCGTGGGTTCGAATCCCACTGGGGGTCTAAGATTTTTTCTACTCTTGTCTTTGTACAAAAAATATCATTATAACCCTTTGGGGAGTTAAAAAGTGCATATTTTTTATTAGTTTACTCAGTACCTACGTTCAAAATTACATCTAATTATAAACATTCCTATATCTTAGAATAAAATAGTTTTATACAGCTTAGGTAACTAAGGAACCTAAAGTCGAAAAAGTCGCGAATAAAAGTTAGTTTTTTATAGTTTAAATTTATTGAGGGACCATTAAAATATATGTTTGCCTATACATAGTCCCCCCTTGGGACCTTCTGGTCCCAAATTGAACTTACTAGTTTTACAAGATACCTTTATAGGTGACCAGGGAACACTGGGAATTTATATATTTATACTAATATAATAAAGAGGAAAGGTTTGTTTATTTGTTTGATTTGAATAGGCAATACGGCTGTTAGTTTTAATTATTGTTTAAGAATTGATTAATTCGTTTTTGAGTTTTATTCTATTTTTCTGTCTGCTATGACATCATAGCTCCTGACCTACTGAGGCGATTTTAATTTTGCATAACAAATTTTGAAAATTGAAATAAAATTTTGAAATCACCTTCAGCATCTACCAGCTACCTGTATAAGTTTATATTATCATACGTATATGTACTTCATTTATCAACCTATTGTCTATTTTCCAAAACATATCTACAATATTAACAGCGAGTAACTATTATTACTTTCTTTACAAGTGTCTTCATCCCTCAGGATATCATTTCCTAGAGCGAGACAAAAAATCCCCCAACCTTTTAGTTTTCGTCCGGCGTTTCTTATTTAGTTTCGCGCAAATTATCTCCAATTCCTCATATTATTAAACATCTTAGGGGGAACACCCCGGGGGGGTAATGACGGCGAGCGGTCAGGGCCGCCCCCCCTAAGTCCAACACACTTGTTTCTTGTAAAATTTTTCCCGATCTTTATTTTCTTTTCGCTGTGGACGTATATAATTAGAGTGGTGTGCGTGTGTGCGTGACTCCCCCCGGGGCTGTGTGTGCGTGGAGGGGGGGCAGTCCAGTTATTAGTTTTCTTCTGAGTTTCGTTTCAGATGCTTTTGTTAGATTTCGATAATTTTGCGACAACGGCCGTTTGTCCGGGGATCGATATGTGGACGTTGTTTTGCTATATTACGGCGACAATTGTCGGTGACAAGTGACGAAATGAGTCAATTTTAAAGTCGATGGATTTTTGTTGTGTTTGTAATACTTTGTAATGTAAACATAATGTCACCGAGATTGTTACTTTGGTGAAATATGGGTTCGTATAGTAGTCAAAGCCTCTGACGAAACCGGGGGTTGCGGGTTCGAATCTAGATAGGGGCAGATGTTAGTGTGATAACATGAATATGTATTAATAAGAGTTTATTCGTTGTCTAGTGCCAGTACCTAACGTATTAGAGGTCAATGCAAAATTTTAAGTCAGGTTTAGATTGCTTTGTTCAGTTAGTTTGATATTCTATTTTTCTATACTAATACTAATCTATACTAATATTATAAAGAGGAAAGGTTTGTTTGTTTGGATGAAATAGGTAGGCTCCAAAACGGCTGGACCGATTTGAAAAATTCTTTCACTGTTGGGAAGCTACGTTCACCCTGAGTAACATAGGCTACCTATAGAATATTTTGAAAAAACTAGGGATCCGTGTGAAGCCGGGGCGAACCGCTAGTCAATAAGTATTCTTATATACCTACGACAGTAAATTTCTCAGCATTATTTCCTTCTCTTTTATTTGTTCTAAGATTTCTTTAACAAAGCACTTAATCAGCCTTGTTTTAAAGTAAAATAAAGCTCGAATTTTTCGCTTTATTTTTTGCCCTATGTCTTTCTGGTTTGTTTAATTGCGTGTCCAATTTATTAAAATTCAAGGACGAGAAAAGACCGCTTTAAAAATATACGTCGAATATTTTGAATCTATTTTACATTCTTTCCGGAGTTCAACGACCCCACTATTGACGTCACAAAAGCTTTATAAAGATTTTTTTTTCACATACCATTATTTGCCTTTATGTATTTAAAATAATTGGGAAAGTACTATGTACCTACAGTATAACAACTAGTTTTAAAATTCTATTAAAGAAAATATGACGTCATACAGTTGTTATGATAGAATCTATCATATTATAATAGAATCTCTTCTAATACTAGCTTCTGCCCGCGACTTCGTCTGCACTCGATGAGTATTTTACACAATATTAATCTGATGTGTAAGCTATATTATTGAAGTTCAATAAAAATCCATTCAATAGTTTTTACGTGAAAGAGTAACAAACATACATACTCACAGACTTTCGCCTTTATAATTAGTGTAGGTAATATAAACTAATTCTAATTCTCGTGTCGTGTTTGTTGCCAAACTCCTTCGAAAACGGCTGGACCGATTTTCATTATATTTTGTGTACATATCGGGTAGGTCTGAGAATCATCTATTCATCTACTTTTATAAGTAAGCTAATTATGCTTAGGTATACTATAAATAATTCACCCTAATTTTTCTAATCTGATAACTTTTTAAATATCAAAAATAACTTTCATACATCATTTCATCCCCCTATTAACCATTTACAACCCATTTTTCGCATTTAAAAGTAGCCTATGTCCTTTCTCAGGTTCTAGACTCTCAGTTTACCAAATTTCATTTAAATCGGTTCAGTAGTTTTAGCGTGACAGCTAGACAGAGTTACTTTCGCATTTATATTAGGATAAATAAATGCTTCATCTATCTCTTACCCGTTTTATATTTTTCAACAAACATTTTCCTTGTTTTTCCTAAACATCTGCGACCCAATTTGGTCTAAAAATAATTATAGTTGAAAACGTAGGCACTGTCGGAGTACAAGACAGATGGCCGCGTCTCTATGCTGTAGATAAATTAGTCTCTTTTTTAACAAGTATTCTATACTCTATACTAATATTATAAAGAGGAAAGGTTTGTTTGTTTGGATTGAATAGCCTCCGAAACGGCTGGACGATTTCAAAAATTCTTTCAATGTTGGGAAGCTAAGGTGAACCCCTGAGTAACATAGGCTATAGAATATTTTGAAAAAATCCCTATTCCGTGCGAAAACGGGGCGAACCGCTAGTTAATAATATATTTAATCTGTGCCCCATTTGTCATTTGGGAAGCTACACTATTCCCGAGTGACATAGGCTATAAAAAAAAGATGATCCGTGCGAAGCCGGGTCAGATAGCTAGTATTTAATAATCTCTGATGCCTTCACGGTTACACATTGGAATGAAACAACTATTAACGGATTTAACTCGCGTATTTTTATTTCATTTTTTTTGCTGACGTTTCGGATTCTTTATAGTTTCCATAATCGTAGCATGACTGAACTGACAATAGTTTAACGCTAAAGATATAAGTGTTTATTTTGTAATAAATTAATACCTATTTAATTGATATGCTAGCAGATGTGGCAATCACAGTTTATGGGCATTGTAAACATAGGTATTTAATTTTAAGTTTAATAAATGATTATCTGCGAATATTCTAAAGAGGAAAGGTTTTTTGTTTGTTTGTATTAATTAAATAAGACTGGACTTTAAAAAGTTCTTTCACCGGTCTGACAATCGGTCAATACCTAATTGCTTTTTTTCTTACTATTTTTTTATGATTAAGCATCAATAAATAAAAACTTTACTTGCCTGGATATAAATATAATTTAAGAAAACTCCTGAAAAGTCTAACATAAGTTAAACTTTTGTAAAGTATTACTATAAACATTAATAAAAGAAGATAAAGTACATAAAAAACCGTAATAAAATCAGACGCAAAATAGGTACAGTACCCGTCCCTCGGTGTAAGATGTTTACAAGTAAGAAAACGAATAAAACGCGTGTCGTCCGTCCTCGACAATCAAACTTTTATTGATACACCACTTTGCCCCGGGCGCGGTCAATACTATCAAATGAATTACTATTAAACGTTCATTTTTATTTTTGGATGTATAAAATACTAGCTTCTGCCTGCGGCTTTGATTGCTAAGAATTAGTAGTAGTAGTAGTTTTTCAAAATATGTAATTTTTAAATATACCAAAAGGTAGTTTGCATAACTGTATCACTTTAGCGTTAGACTATTGTCAGCTCAGTCGTGCTACGATTATGGAAACTGTAAAGTATCCGAAACGTCAGCAAATAAAATAAAATAAAAATACGCGAGTTAAATCCGTTAATATTTGTTTCATTCCAATGTGTAATAACCGCGAAGGCATCAGAAATTATTATTTTAGTTTTGTTTTTTATTGCACTTTCGTTGAAATTTCATCTACGAGTATATCTATCGGTTTAGCTCTCAAATGTAATATACATTGTATATAAATATACATGTATACAAATATACATGTATATAAATACTAGTGATCCCGGCAGACTTCGTCCCGCCCGGCAATGTCGATTTGACAGTTGTCATTGTTGCGTTTTGTTATACTATTTTTAACAAATCAGCTTAATATTTTTTTCTTTTTTTTTTACTGGAACGTGATAAAAAGTATCCTATGTCTTTTCCTGGCTCCGAGTTACCTCCCCGCCAATTTTCAGCCAAATCAGTTCAGCCGTTCTTGAGTTATAAACGGGGTATCTAACACAACTTTCTTTTATATATATAGATATATACGTACAAGAAAGGTCAAGAGTATGTGTTGTGCTTTTAGGGTTCCGTACTCAAAGGGTAAAACGGGAACGAGAGAGGCTATATATGTCTCATGAACCGTGATAGTTAGCCAGTTGAAATTTCTACAGATTAAATATGTAATATAACATATAAAAAACATATAACAACAAATACTAAGACATAATAAAATGAATTTCATATTTAAGAAGCTCTTAAATACAAAAAAACGTGATTTTTGTCGTGTGTGCGGAAACCTTCGTGGGTTTTTTACATAAGTATTATACAAGGGCGTGCATTCCGTACAGGCACAGTGTCACTAATGTATGGAGTGCCTACCCTGGCGCCATACTTACGCACCCCTCACTGCACGCGCCTGGCTATTATAATAACTAGCATCTACCCGCGACTTCGTGTGCACACTCCTATTTTACCCCCTTAAGGGGTTAATTTTCAGAAATATTTTCTCGATGCTCCCCTACGTTATAAAAAGAACCTCTTATAGTTTAGGTCCTGCGTTATATGTCGGTCGTTAAGTCAGTTTCTTGTTAAACCTATATACATATATATATTAAAGGACGGTCGCGGAGCATAGCGAAAAACGGACGTTGCCCTTTTTCTATTTGTCTCAGTCGCACGCGCGTAGTAATAGTACCCTCACGCTATAATCTTCAAGGTGTATTTTTTTAATTCTATGCCTATAGGTAACAACCATACAATTAAAAAAATACACCAAATAATCTAACAGTATTAACTAACCCGCATAAGAAAAGATATTTCGGTGTTTGACCCAAAATGGCCGACTAGTACAAGGACCAATCATTACAAAACACCGGTCGTAAGGTAAAGGGCCTCTTAAGTGACCCTTTACAATTTTAGATTTTTTTTTATATTGGAATGAAACAACTATAACCGATTTAACTCGTGTATTTACAGCTTCCATTTTCGTGGCTGATAGTCTAACACTGAATTCAAATACTAAATTTACTTTGCTTCATTCCAATGTGTAATAACCGCGAAGGCTAAAGAAATTATCACGTTTTTATACTATGAAAAAAATTATTTTTTGGTATGTACTTACTTACCATAAATGACATTGTCAAAATTATATTTTGCTTTTTAGTTTTTATCTCTTAATGGGTGAAATAGGTGAAAGTTTGTATGATCCGCTGAGCTGTTTTAGTTGAACTTTCATACAAGGGCGTGCATTCCATATAGGCACAGTGTCACTAATGTATGGAGTGCCTACCCTGGCGCCATACTTACCCTTCCCTCACTGCACGCGCCTGCAGTCCATCATTTAGATACCGGAATATAAAATCTTGTAACTCTTAAGGGGTTGAAAAAGGCCATATACTATAAAAGTGCTATAAAAATAAAATCCAATACAGATGAAGTTGGTACAAGTTAGTATATTATATTACTTCAGTTTGTTTGTCATAAGGAAGAAATGTCAATATTAATAAAGAAAAAAAAAATATAAAACATATAGTAAAATATATGAGATATCAGAAACCTTTGCTCGCAATATGTCAGTAATGTGAGGTCATCGACCCTTTCGTCAACTGTACTCCAATTTCTTAATACATTATATTCATAAATAGTTACCTATTAGAGTAAGATCCCAGAGCGATCTGACGTAACTTATTTTCTGACGAATGAAACCTTAAGATTTCAGTAGCGTCTAGAGTGCCTTGAATATCTACGGGCTTGTGAAAACTGTCAGAGTGACACCAGGGCTGGTACCAGGTGAGAAAGATGACTAAAAATAAGAGTTATCTTACTTATTTTCTCATGGCTCATTTTTATATATATCATGTAGAATATTATTTTAAAGTAATGGATATAAGTGTCAGACACTTGAGATTGACCAGAACTTTTGTCAGACACTTTTAAGCTACCCAAAAAATGGATCTCAAAGATGGATGAACATAAGCATATCATGTTTAGGCTCATTCGACTCGGTATGACGAGCACTTTCTAAATAGAATATGATGATGGTAGTGTTGATGATGAATCCTGAAGACTACTATGGATCTCGAAGTTGGATGATCATAGGCATATCGTGTTTGGGCTTATTCGACTCGGTATGACGAACACTTTCTAAACACATGATGATAGATACCCCACATGTAAAGGTCTGATGAAAAAAAATGCTGAATTTCAGTTCAATGTATTGGGAACCCCAAAAATTTTGTTTTTTTTTTTATTTTATTTTAAAATCCTAATGCGGTTTACAGAATACATCTACGCACCAAATTTTAATAATGTATCTCTTATAGTTTCGGAATAAACTGGCTGTGACTAGAGTACCCGATTACTTGAGTAATCGGTTACTGAGTAATCAAATTAGTAATTGGATTACATTTGTAATCGATTGACGCCAACACTGATTGAAACAGATAATGCTCGTCATAGCGAGTCGAATAAGCCCAAACACGATATGCCTATAATCATCCAACTTCGAGATCCGGAGTAGTCTTCAGGATTCATCATCAGCACTACCATCATCATATTCTGTTTAGAAAGTGCTCGTCATACCGAGTCGAATGAGCCTAAACATGATATGCCTATGATCATCCAACTTCGAGATCCGGAGTAGTCTTCAGGATTCATCATCAACACTACCATCATCATATTCTGTTTAGAAAGTGCTCGTCATACCGAGTCGAATGAGCCTAAACATGATATGCTTATGTTCATCCATCTTTGAGATCCATTTTTTGGGTAGCTTAAAAGTGTCTGACAAAAGTTCTGGTCAATCTCAAGTGTCTGACACTTATATCCATTACTTTAAAATAATATTCTACATGATATATATAAAAATGAGCCATGAGAAAATAAGTAAGATAACTCTTATTTTTAGTCATCTTTCTCACCTGGTACCAGCCCTGGTGTCACTCTGACAGTTTTCACAAGCCCGTAGATATTCAAGGCACTCTAGACGCTACTGAAATCTTAAGGTTTCATTCGTCAGAAAATAAGTTACGTCAGATCGCTCTGGGATCTTGGACCATATATGATGATCCCCAGCAGGATTCGAACCCACAACCTCCGGGTTCGTATTCAGGGGTTCTGACTACTAGATCAAGTTGAAGTCTTCCAGGTGCTTGCAGTGTAGGGTAGGCACTTCAGATCTTGAGATTAAGCCTGCGTGGAAGGCGCGCCTCTGCTTTTTATGTATACTTTAAAGTAAGTAGTTATAATAACTTCATTATCGACTAAATTAATTATGTACCTGCTCCAATTAACATTTTGACTAAAATTAAGCAATTTAGGTTAATTAGATTTTTTTCTTAACACAATTAGTTTTTAATTAAATGTAAAAAATTGTATGGCTGCCAGCTTAACTTTGCCTGATCCTATTTCCTTATCAGACTTAAACTAAATAATACTTTAAGAACATTATTTTACGTTGGAATAATACAACTGTAGACGGATTTAACTCGCGTAATTTATTTATTTGGCTGACGTTTCGGAGCCTACGATTCGTCGTAGTCGTGCTACGATTATGGAATCTGCAAAGGCTCCTAAACGTCAGAAATTTAAATCCGTCTATAGTTGTTTCATTCCAATGTATAATAACCGTGAAGGTATCAGACATGTTCTTTTGTTATGATTTGGTATTCGCTTTATTCGGCCGAATGCCGAATACCAAAAGTGGCCGAATAGGCCGAATACCGAAAAATAGCTGAATGTTCGTAGTATCTCTAACTTTATATGTATCTATATGTGTGTAAGTGTGTAACGAGGTCACAAAATAATGTAGTATAGATACCTATCTATACTACATTATTTTGTGACCTCGTATTCTTCCTAAATTGATTTCAAGAAATTACGTCATGAACTGTGGTTTATTTTTAGACTTTGTTCATATCTTATGAATTCAAGCCTATAAATGATACTTTCAGTACCTACATTATAATAACTTTACTAATATGTATTATAAACGCGAAAGCTTTTAAGTCCATCAAAAGCTCGAAGCTTGCTTGAAATGATGTTTGTTACTCTTTCACGCTAGAACTACTAAACAAGGGCGTGCTTTCCATATAGGCACAAAGTCAGTATTGTATGAAGTGCCTACCCTGGCGCCATATTTGCGATCCCTCATCGCACGCGCTTGTAATAGATTAGAACAGAATGGATTAGAACAGAATGGAATAGAAAATAGTTTATTTGATATTACACCGGATATGATATCACCGGATATTAATAACTAAGTACTTACCTGCTTATAATTAGACTAATAACTTGAAAAAATAAGAATGGATAAATGTACTTTATGGAATTTTGTCATCTATACTATACCCGAGTCTTGGATGTTGTATAAATAAGCAGATTTGTACCGTTATGAATTATCCAAATACTTACATTTCATAAAATTTTCATCAAAAAGGATATATCTTCCCCCAAATTTTAGTCTCGCAAACAAAAGGCTAAATTGTGCACCGCTCGCGTCAAAAAAGACGTAACTTACATACAAATTGTGCGGCACTTACGATTTCACTCCACCCCTCTAACCCTGAACTCGACGTCAAACGAAATAATAAAAAGTGAAAATAGTAAGGGAATAAAATAAAGTAAAATGAAATAAAACGGCATGTGGGGGAAATACGTACACGCGCACCATCCAATTTATAATATTGTTTTTCCTTTGGATATATTTTTTCACTAGTGTGTAGGTGGGGTGGGGGGAGGTGTGGGTCCCCCCTCCCCCCCTGTTATTATTAAAGACGCAGACTCACACATTCTTGGCGAAAACCGAGTGTGATTAGATTAATATAGGTCTGTTTGTACATTGGGATGAGTTGCGTGAGCCAAAGTTATTTAGTTCTCGCGATTTTTGCTAACAATTGAAACTGTATTAAGATAATGGGATCATCAAGCGTTTGAAACGCCATCATTCTCTCAGACTATATACTAGCGGCCCGCCCCGGCTTCAAACGGATCCCTTTTTTATAGCCTACTAGCTTCTGCCCGCGACTTCGTCCGCGTGGAACTTCTCCTTTTTTGCAGTCGGTTAAAAAGTAGCCTATGTCCTTTCTCAGGCTCCAGACTTTCTTTGTACCAAATTTCGTTGAAATCGGTCCAGTAGTTTTAGCGTGAAAGCGTAACAGACAGACAGACAGACAGACAGAGTTACTTTCGCATTTATAATATTAAGTAGGGATGTCACTCGGGAATAGTGTAGCTTCTTAACAGTGTCCAGTCGTTTTGGAGCCTATTCAATCCAAACAAACAAACAAACAAATCTTTCCTCTTTATCTTATTAGTGTAAATTAGTATAGATTTAAGAATAGAATCATAAAGTAAGAAAGAACTTAACTGAAATGATCTTCTGGTACTTTGTCACTTGATAACAGGCGCGTGCAGTGAGAGGAGTGTAAGTATGGCGCCAGGGTAGGCACTCCATACATTAGTGATACTGTGCCTGTATGGAATGCACGCCCTTGCTTGATAATATTATTTGAAATCAATATACTTAAATTAGATAATTTTACTTTTTTTAATTACTTATTGATTCTTTTCTCGATGTTGATGCTCAAATCCACCGGAATCTATTAACTTAATAATTTCATACCATCGAAATAACACCTACCCAAAAAAAAAACAACCTGGCAATAAAACAGATTTAAACTCTTCTAACTTCACTACCTATAGAAAGCATAAATCTATACAGAATACATGGGCATATGGGCATACTTATAAATTTTTCGCCTCTCCTGAAAAAGTAACTTTTTTAGGTTAGCTCCCTTTAGATCTAGGTGTGGGAAATACTCTCACTTACTAAACGTCATATAAACCCAAGAGCCCTCACTCGTATTGATTTTACGTCAAAATATTTTTTTATTTTATCAGCCCGCCTGGAATTACTTTAAAGATAATGCCACAGATAAGCCAAATTAAAAAGTGTGGTAAACAGCTCAATATTTTGTTATCTACTGATGTTCTACTATAACTAGGTCCCTACTATAAACTACTATAAATAAACAACAATGATATAATATATGTTTATTGGAATGAAACAACTATAGACGGATTTAACTCGCGTATAATATTTTATTGGCCGACGTTGCGGAACCTTTACAGATTTCATAATCGTAGTGGGACTATAGTCAGCTCAGTCGTGCTACGATTATGGAATCTGTAGAGGCTTCGAAACGTCACCCATTAAAATAAAATACGCGAGTTAAATCCGTCTATAGTTGTTTCATTCCAATGTAAGTATAATAACTGCGAAGGCATCAGAAATTATCGCGTATTTTATTTTATTTTATTGGCTGACGTTTCAAAACCCTTACAGATTCCATGATCGTAGCACGACTGAGCTGAATAGTCTTATGCTACGTAAATAAAATAAAATACGCGAATTAAATACGTTAATAGTTGTTTCATTCCAATGTATAATAACCGCGAAGGCATCAGAAATTATTATAACACTCATATAATACTACAACAGATTTTTGCATTATTAAAGATCAAATAAAATTTTTCATTAGGTAGACCTTAAAAAAAGCAATCATTTTGATACTTTTGCGGTAATTACGTACTTAGGTACACATTGGAATAAAACAACTATAACCTAACGGATTTAATTCGCGTATTTCAATTTATTTGCTGACGTTATTATGAATTGCTTTGTAATATTTCAAACAACTGTCAAATTTTGACAGATTAAAGTGAGAAGACAGTAATTATAACGGGGTTACGCTTTATATTGTACTATTGTTAGAATAAAATAAATTGGTAAAATTGAGTAAAATTTCATTAAAAGTATTAATTTTGTGCTAACATTTCGAAAATTTTACAACACGTAAAATTGACATACATTTACAATGAATGAGCGACTTTTTACCACAATAAAAACCTTTCGTGCCCATATTCTGTGAACGAAGTGAACTGTAAAGTTTGCAAAACATTAGCATAAAGTTAATTTTCCTACGCAATCCCTGATAGTTGTATTTGACAAAGTACCTTTATTGAATAAATCTTATTTTTTTATTTTGTGCAGGCATTTAAAAACTGTAAACATGAGTCATGTGATGCCAAATAAAACTATATATTTATATCACAAATAAATTAGGGTGCGTCGGGGTAACATGAAAAACAGAGCAAGATGAAAAACCCCTCATAGCTGCCTATTCCGTGCATATTTTTTAACACTGACTACAGAGTTTTGTAGGTAATTTCATTGCGCTCCTTATCTCAGTCAGCAATAATCGTCAGGTGTGAGGGCATATGTTTTTTTTGCAATTTTTCGACAAGGTATATTTTTGAGCGATAAATGCGTTTTTTAATCTTCCCCCACGTTCCGTAGTTTCTTCTACACGCAAGTTAAAAATATGTTTTTTTGATACGTGTTATTGATAAATTTTTTTTAGTTGATACATAAAATCCGATTTTGCATATCTTTTATATTTTTGGAGTTTTTATATTTTTCAATCTTACACCGCTTGTAAAACCCAGGGGCAAGACGGCAATATTTTCTTTTCCAACTTACCCCGATTATGAAACCTATAGTAAAAGTCAGGGGTTGTCAAACTGTATGATTCGTTCATGAGTAGTGTAATATTCACAACTCATGAAAACATGTGTAAAAAAAAAGATTTTAAATAAAAGTTGTAATATATTTAGCTAGTTTAACTACCTGTCTATTTAAATAAAGAAATGATTACATTTTTTGTGTACATGGTAGTAAAATTTAAATATTAGGATATAAAAAGAAAAGGTTGAGAACCGCATATCATCTAAATACAAAGTGGGGTAAGACTGAAATATTATATTTAACAAAATTTCATTTTGGTAGTTAAAACTAGGTATTTTTAAAATGTATTTATATATTTGAATAGAGAAAAAAATATGCTTTCGGTGCATATAATCCAAATGGACCTACAATGGATATTAAAGATTTTAAGAACTATATCGATCTTCCCCCCTCATCATTCCATCTTACCCCACGATTTTTTTGCAAAAAATTTAACTTTGCCGTCGTTTTTATATATGAAAAACACCTCCAATCAGGTCCATTTTCAGGTAGATAGGAAGAACCATTCATTAACTTTACTAAAAACATCACTTCATATACGTCAGCTTCATACGATTAAAATTATGAGGCTTTAAAAAAAACATGGTTTATCTCATCAAAATCTCGTTCAATCTTACCCCGACGCACCCTACTTTTTTTTATATCATTCAGTTTTGTTAACTATATTATTGAACATATATAACTTGTATTTCTATTACCTACTAGGTGATCCATATATGCCAAAGTAACAACAATGGTGACAGATAATATACTATTTATATATTGTCTATTATTCCCCAAATATACATTAGCTGATATATTATAATATTTTGTATCATATGTCATGAGGAAGGCCAAAGAACTTAAGAACCCTATTTTGGGAACAAAAGATAAGATATATATATGAAGATACCCTTTAACTACTTAGCTAGTAGGTAGGTATATATAAAAAAAATGTTAAATCTCCCCTTACCTAGTGCTAATCGATAATCCTAATCTTATCCTAACTAATATTATAAATGCGAAAGTAACTCTGTCTGTCTGTCTCGCTTTCACGCTAAAACTACTCAACCGATTTAAATGAAATTTGGTACACAGATTGTATAGAGCCTGAGAAAGGACATTATTTTAATTGCGAAAAAAGTGTTGTAAGGGGTTGAAAGGGATGAAATGTTGTAATTACTGATTCCATGCGGACTGTATAAAAAGGGTATAAGTCCTTAACACGCAGTATACTCTAACGCCCTTTCTAAGTGGGACCCCAAAATTGAAAGTAGCAAAATATTGAATGTGGTATTCAATATTTTCAAGCCGCAGTTAATGACATCATAAAATGAAATTATCTATAATTTATGGCTTATATGAAAGACGATCGTATTCACATAAACACAGAACCTATTTTCTGAATGTACCAAATTGTGCATACGCTCTTTTTGTTTCGTTTAGAATTATATTAGGAGAGCTTTAATGTCTAGGACATAAAGGCGATTGTGTAAATCCAGATGTGGTCAACTGACGTGGATGTCAATTATAAAATGTAAAACCCATCGCCAGGTGGCGCGGGGTGGCGGGTTCGATTCCGGCGATTGAAAATAAATACGCGACAATCCCGGCTTGGGGTGGGATGGAGACGGTTATGAATTTTGAAAAAAAAGTTTTTTCGGCCAAACTTTTTTTTTTCAAAATTTTTAATTTTTTTTTTACTTATACTTATTGCAATTAACCTTATAAATAAATAATTGTTGCTTGCAACAGTTCAGTTTGCTACGATCATTGGACTTGTAAAGTTTTTGTGACGGCGTAAATTTCAAACTAATATTCCTAAATCGATTACATTTTCCTTCTAAAATATCAAATTGATGACTTCGATGGTAAGTACTAACGTTTTCTTTTATTTTAAATTCTTGAATTTTTAATTTTCAATAATTTAACTTTCATTTAGTTATTAATCCATACTAATATTATAAATGCGAAAGTAACTCTGTCTGTCTGTCTGTCTGTTACGCTTTCACGCTAAAACTACTGGACCGATTTAAATGAAATTTGGTACAAAGAAAGTCTGGAGCCTGAGAAAGGACATAGGCTACTTTTTAACCGACTGCAAAAAAGGAGGAGTTCCACGCGAACGAAGTCGCGGGCAGAAGCTAGTTATGACATAAAGCCAAAAGAAACTATGTCTAATGCATAACATGTATTATACATAACACATGTATTAGGTATGCGTAATATTTACATGTACCTTCTTTAGCAAACGTCCATAAAAAAAACAAAAATTTTGTCTTGACTCTTCCCAATTTATTAAAAGTAGATAACATTGTGGTCATCTCTGGTAACAGAGTGGTAAACTTTCCAAAAAAATACGGAAATATTAACACTAAGTAACCTACCTCAATTAATGGATGCTAATACTATACACTATGAATCGTATATAAAATCTATAAGAACTTATAACGCTAAAAAACAAAAAAACAAAAATTGTTGCAAATCAAGTTTCATCATCATCATCATCAGCCTATCGCAGTCCACTGCTGGACATAGGCCTCTCCAATTGCACGCCACTGTGCTCGATCTTTGGCTGCTCGCATCCAGCTCCTGCCAGCCATCTTACGCAAATCGTCACTCCACCTTGCCTGAGGACGTCCTACACTACGCTTGCCGAGACGCGGTCTCCACTCCAGAACACGTTTACTCCAACGGTTATCGGTTCTTCGGCTAATATGTCCAGCCCACTGACACAGTCAGTATGAATCCTGTGTAAAATCTATAAGAACCTATAACGCTAAAAAAAAACTTGTTGTGGAACAATTTCACCTGAGCAAAATTTGAAAATGACCTAAGTACCCTTTTAAAGTTTCCCTCGAATAACATTCTAAATATTAACCTTAATCCACTAATTGCCATTTTCTTAATGCATAATTTCCGTTTTACACAAAAGCGCGTGTTTGGTCACAAAAATGCGTATTGTAAAATGAATACAACCATTTAATTTGACACGTCAAGTCAAAGGCGAAGTTCTTAACTATAGCTCCAAGTAAAATGGACGCTATTTTGACATTTCCTAATTTATACAGGTTAGCTATTAAAATTGGTAGGCGGAGTTCAGACATCATTAGTTAAGGTTTTTTGTAATATCCTCACGGCTGTGTTTTCTAGGCGGGGTAGACAGCCTTTTTATCGAGGTCATTTCTTATTATATAGGTACTTATTCGCATTTTAAACTTTTCTTTTTTAAATAGGTAATGAGTGTTATTTACAATTATAATTAATTAGGTAGGTACTTACTCAATTTAAGTAAAAACCCATTTTGCTTAAAATCATATTTAATCATTAATTATACTTTTTAAACTGGTACTTACCTATAATTTAATCACACACACACACACACACACACACAACAAAACTTGCAATAAATTCATAACTAAAATAAACCACTTACCTTAAATTAATTACACAAAACACAATTTAATTCTATATTCCTTTTAAACTGTACCAAAATACCAAATATATTTTCTCATTCATTATTAAGTGTAATATTTTATTTTACACTACCGTCCCGCCCCGGCGTCGCACGGACCCCTTATTTTATATACTTACTCAGGGTGAATAAAGCTTTCCAACGGCGAAAGAATTTTTGAAATCAAACAGTAGTTTTCGAGTTCATGTACACACACAAAAATACAATACTTTCTTTATAATAGTAGTGTAGATTAAATATTGGAATGAAACAACTATTAACGGATTTAACTCGCGTATTTTTATTTTATTCTTATAGCCGATGTTACTCAGGACTCAGGGCGAATGTAGCTTACCAATGGTGAATGAATTTTTGAAAAACTGTAGGCATGATCATGTCCATTATACTTGGAGCTATAGTTAAGAGCTACGCCTTTGACTTGACGTGTCAAATTAAATATTTTTTGATTCATTAAAAACATACACACAAAAATACAAATCTTTCTTTATAATAGTAGTATAGATTAAATATTATTTTTAGCGCGGCTCAAAGTAGGTCGCAACGAAAACGGAAATGTAAGGACAATAGTGAGACTGTTACATACTGGCAACCCCAAAAGAAAGATAATATCTTAAGATATTTGTCAACAGAAGAAGAATACTTATTAAAGTACATTTTAATTTAAAAGTGACAGGACATAATATAATTATATTATTACTAGCTGTCTGCCCCGGCTTCGCACGGATCATCTTTTTTTTATAGCCTATGTCACTCGGGAATAGTGTAGCTTTCCAATAGTAAAAGAATTTTTGAATTCGGTCCAGCCGTTCTGGAGCCTATTAAATCCAAACTAACAAACAAACCTTTCCACTTTGTAATATTAGTATAGATGTCAAATTACAGGCACTCATACTGAGATTATCAAAATCGCACACCTAGTTCTAAAGGGAGCTAACTCAAAAATCTGAAAGTTTGAGTTATACACCATCGAATTACTTACAGCAAAACCTATCAATAAAACAGATTTAGGCTTCATATAAAATAGATCTAAGTGTGTGAGATTATTAAAAAAAAATAGGTTAAAGTACGTTCAAGTTGGACGTAGCGACACGCTAGTTAAGTTACTATATAAAGCTAAAGCGATATAAGTAACAATTCACAATTTTCGACACAAACATTTTACAAAAAAACAAACGCATCAAAAACAATTTTTATTTATATTCTTGTTGACATTTAGCGACTCCACCCCTCGCCCGCATGTCATTTCGACGTCCATTATAAAATGTCGGCCGTAATCGCCCTTTATTTTTATTTTATTTGTCCACCCCCTACCACCCCTTACCACCCTTCACCCCCCATCACCCCCATAAAGCCTCTTGAACGAGGAGTGGCATGATTTGACTTTAGTTTCCAGTTTGGGAGTATCTTGGCCTAGTTTTGTTTGTCTGTATTTCCTAGAAAGCATAGGTATAGTTTAGGACTGATTTAAACCGTTATGATACCAGTATTAATTATACTAGCTGTCCGCCCCGTCTTTGTACACCAGTATACAGACATTGTCCTAACTTAGACGAACAGAATAAAAAAAATAACAATTCAATTTGATGCAGTCCTTCAGAAGCTATGCGCGTACATAATAGTAATATCGAGGATTCATTTTTATTTACACATTAAAATCATCATTATAGGTCTGCTATTAATTTTTATTTAATACTAGCTTCTGCCCGTGACTTCGTCCGCGTGGAACTCTTCCTTTTTTGCAGTCGGTTAAAAAGTAGCCTATGTCCTTTCTCAGGCTCCAGACTATCTTTGTACCAAATTTCATTTAAATCGGTCCAGTAGTTTTAGCGTGAAAGCGTAACAGACAGACAGACAGACAGACAGAGTTACTTTCGCATTTATAATATTAAGTAGGGATAGTAGGGATAGATTAAAACCAGCATTAAAGTTGTTTCATTCCAATGTGTTATAACCGCGAAGGCATCAGAAATTATAATAGTTTTACACTTTATAGTCACAAACAAAATAGCTATCTATTTACTAGTCCTTACAATAACCAATTGTACGGCAGTACGGTCACAAACCGTTCAGGGTCACTACAGAGGTTGTTTGACCTTTGCGCGGTTCGACGGACCCAAAAAGGGCTCTCTTTTTTGTGTTGTTTATCTTTCGCAATTTCTTACTTAGCTCAGTTTACCACTCAATCTTACCTGTATCGAACTAGGAATTCGCTTCAAATTTATTTGGTTATCCAAGTTCAAGAATTTGCACAAAGTCTGAGTTAGTATTGAGTACTATTGAATAAGCTATTCGGAACTTATTAAGCAGATAAAGATCTTTTGCTATCAAATATAAAGAAGACGGAAGAACAAAACACTATCTATGTACCTATTATCTATACTAATATTATAAAGATTAAAGGTTTGTTTGTTTGTTTGTTTGGACTGAATAGGTTCCAGAAGGGCTTGACTGATTTGAAAAATTCTTTCACTGTTGGGAAGCTACACTATTCCCGAGTGACATAGGCTATACAAAAAAGATGATCCGTGCGAAGCCGGGGCGGACAGCTAGTAATTATTATATAAAAGGAGAAGCGGACTTGATGACTGACATATCAACGCAGGGCCTAAACTATAGGGGTTAGAAACTTGAAATTTTGCACAAGGGTTCCTTTTATAATGAAGGATAGCACTATGAAAGGATTTGTTAAAATTCACACCCTAAGAGGTTAAAACGGGGGTGCTAAGGCAAAGTCAGACAGAAGCTAAGCTAAGCTTTTTATGTTTACCAGACAGAAGCTAGTTCTTAATAATTATAAAAATTATTTTTGTTATCAGTGGGTAATACTAGATATATATATTATCTAGTTTACTATTGCTTAGTATCTTGCTAATACGTATATACGTATCTTTAATCCCTACTAATATTATAAATGCGAAAAAACCTCTGTCTGTCTGTCTGTCTGTTACGCTTTCACGCTAAAACTACTGGACCGAATTAAATGACATTTGGTACAAAGAAAGTCTGGAGCCTGACAAAGGACATAGGCTACTTTTTAACCGACTGCAAAAAAGGAGGAGTTCCACGCGGACGAAGTCGCGGGCTGAAGCTAGTTATGTCGTAAATAATTAAGCACAAAATAAAATAAAAAAGCTAAATAAACAAACATTGAGTTTTCCTCCTTCAATTCTTAGTAAAGTTTACATTACTCTAATTAAATAATACAAATAAACCAAATTAGTGCAATGATTCAAGGAAGAGTGTTTTGTTGTTAAATTGAGTTTAATGTTTTTGTTATTTTTTATCCTTCTTATTATGTTTACTAACCTCATTTTAATACTAGCAAGTTACTTTAAATATTATGTAATAGGTTTATTTCATTCATTTGAATGTCGTCGTCTTTTTTGTCTTAAAAAATGATTTTGAGAAAAAAGTATTGGTAATATTTAGAAAAATATGACTAAAAACTATTATTTATATTTAAAATATAATTTAAATCCTTGTTCAGGTTCATATTTAAGTTCTTAACAATCAGCTTCTAGCTAAAAACTAAAAAAAAAAACATAAATCAAACTTTATGAAACCATTATAAAAGGCACAAAAGTATTTTAAAAACAGCACTTAAATTAAAAGCAATGGGATATCAAACTAATTTAACTTGTTTTGCTTTGGCAAGTTTTTAATAAAAAACTTTTCACTCTCCGGGGGAAAAAAATACCTACAGTTGTTTATGTCCAATAATTTCAAACTTCCAACTTGTATCTTTTTACCCTGCGACCGTAGTCTGCGCCAAAAAAACACCTTATTCAAAGAATCGTAAGATTCAATTTGGTTTGTCCCGTGGAGACACTTAGCTTAATATGAGGTTAAAAATTGGTATTTATATCGAAATACTAACTTACATTTTACGTAAAATTTATTACGGCACAATTTATCAAGTGATAAGTGCGAGGGAGAGGGAGCGATGTTAGGGGGTTCGTGTGAGTGAAAGGGACGGGTATATGTACAATGGGCCGCCCTTTTGATAGTGTTTCCAAAATTTGGGAAAGCAGTGGTGCATTGTTTGATTTAGGGTTGGCTTTTATGGCGTTAGGATTTAATATTTTTGTTAGTAATTTTATGAGAAGTTAGAAAAGTTTTGGTTCTCAACATTTTAGTAATGGTTAGCAAAATAAAAAATAATAATAACCTTAATGATAATTTAGGTAGGTACTTATTTATTATTTATCTGCACTTTTTCTCATAAGTAATATAATATAACGTTTATTTATATAAGAATGACAGTAAATACAGAATCTTTCCATAAATAATATTAGGAGTAATGGATAATATAATAAAGTACCTACTCATAAAACTAATAATGAGGTTCGATACATATAATTAAATGATTTTATTCAAGTATGTACACTTAAAAAAACTATCTACTACTAGAAAACGGACCAGGTAAGTAGTATTACAAATCTTTTTTGTACACGGCAATGAGCAAAACATATTATGAAAGCAGGATATTAAAAATATTTTTTATTATCGCAAAACAAAACAGTAATTTACGAAAACAAAATCGAAAGCGTGTAACTACAAACTCTTGACACAAAAAGTATTATAAAATTTATATAAAAATAACGGATTTAACTTTATGTCACTGTTTTAGTTTGATAAAACAAATGGGTATCAAGTAAACAGTCTTTATTAAACTTGTAATTATTAAATAGTACAATGTCTTTAATAGGGTATTTGACATGTTTTTAAAATCCATTTTATATTATGTAGTAGAGTCTAAGGAACCCAGCAAAAGTTGTTTTTTTTTAATCTGGTATGTATTAGCTGAAAAACATCGAATTAAAAATTCAATATTTAAATAGTGTGCCAAAACGCTACTTTGACAATATGGCGCCGCAATGAGGTCGGTGACGTCACATGCCTGTTTGACAACTAGGCGCAACACAACTAGGTAAACAAAGTTTACGGGCATGTGACGTCACGAAAAACTCGGCCCAGCAGGAGCGTTTTGTGTCACGTGACAAACGTTTAAAAAATGTAATTTTTATTTAAGGATTTTTAAATAAATCAATCATTATTTTCAACTTACGTTAATGAATAATCATTTTTTAACTCTTAATTTATACTGTTAACAGTAATTTACACTTTATTTTTCGCATTGTCAAAAAGCCTATTGTTAATTGCTACATGCTCACGCCAATCGCCATCTTGGTCGTTCGCCTAGCTGTTGTCATTCTCTAACTAGTGATGTCTACTCAAACTAGTGACTACTCATAACAGTCACCACTCTTATCTCCTTATCTGTCGCCATGTAACCGCTCCGTTACCCTAATGCACCGGCTGCCAGCCCCCTTCACTACAACAAGGGTGCCTTGGGGTTCATTTTTGCCATTTCTACCCAAAAAAAGTACATCACACTATTTTACTTAAAACACCACAGTTTCAGTCGCACGCGCATCGGGGCACGTGCTGTTCTATTTTCAAATTTGAACTTGATTGAACTCTTAAACGTCAAGTTTTTTTTTAATTTTCTAAGTTACGTTGGACTAAGGTTTTTGGTATTGTGATATGAAGGTGATTTTTGTGAATCGATTATGGTGTTAAGAACTAAAATAAATTATATATTATTGTGACAGATGAAAGAGATTGAGTTTAGGAACGATAGGTAAGATTGTCTTATTGGAATCGTGTTAGTTTTTTTTTATTATATTGTAGTGGTAGTTAGGTTTACAGTTACTATTGAATAGACAGATAGGCATGGTATATAAATAAATTGGGATTTGTATCAAATAAAACAAATTATGTTTTTTCAGTTATTACACTTGGAATATGTACTTAAAATAAATATCGAATTCACTTATATTGATTTTATGATGACGTTTTAACAGCTTTACAGTTACAATACTCGTAGCAAACTAAGTTGATGATAGATTATTTTTACAATATTATTTTTTTAGTTGCGATTTTTGTTCAAAGTTGTTTTTAATTTGATTTTAAGACATGTCAACTTACATCGCTTCGCGCACTATTTTTGTTGTTTGTTTGTTCATAATTTACATTGTTTTTTTTTTGCATATATCATATTTTTTTGAACAGCATTACAAAACATAAAAAAAGAACACTATTTTTTAAAATTATATTTTTTGCTTTAATCTGTGACAGAACGATAGTTTTAGAAGTTTAAGTTTATATAAAAATAAAGCCACTAAATTTGTAGCAATACAATATACATTATTTTTTTTTACTTTAAAAGTAAGTAACTTTCAGTCACTACTTATTGGGTACATTAGTACAATGAGGAATTTTCTCAAAATATTTACCTATTTATTAATTTAATTTAGTTTTAGACATTATTGCCCCAAAATACTCTAAGAATTAGATAGATTTATTGGAAGTACAAAATAAAACACAGAAATAAAATTTTAAACACACGAATAGTATCTACAGATATTACAATGTAAATCAGGAACATACTTATAGGGTTTTATGAATTGCATCTTTTTTGCTTCAGTAAGGCTACTTTAGGTATAAGTAATTCGCACAAATGCAAATTTCATTTTTGATTCCGAACATGTATTGTGTTGAAAAGCTAATTTAAACTGCATTTGTTTCACAATTATAATTCATGTAAATCCCCCCATTAAGGTGTATGTTATGGTTAATTCCAGATGCGGCGGTGACGCGATGTCAGTCGCGCCGGCGGTGAAGCGCGAGCTGGACCTGGAGAGCGGCGGCGGCAGCCCGGGGCGCAAGCGGCGCAAGCAGGCCGCGCCCTCCCGCGCGCCGCAGCCCCTCGCGCCCCCGCCGCTCGCCGCCGACCTGCACGCCAAGATGGCCGACATCTACAAGAGCGCGCTCGCCTTCGGGGAGCTCGCCATCCCCGCGTTCGACCCCCTCGCCGCCTTCCGCCTGCTGCCGCGCCACGAGCCGCCGCGCATCTTCAACCCCGAGGCCTACTGCGACCTCTGCTGCAAGGAGTTCTGCAACAAATACTTCCTCAAGACCCACCGCGCCAACAAGCACGGCATCTACGACGGCGGCGAGCCCCAGCCGGCCGCGCCGCCGCCCGCGCAGGTCTCCCCCCCGCGGCGCGCCTCCGACGAGGAGTCCGGCGGCACCCCGCGGCGCCTCTCGCCGGACTCGGCGCGGCGCGCGCGCGACGCCGGCTTCCAGCCCGACGCGCTGCGCCGCCTCGGCGTCGTCAACCCGGAGGCCTTCTGCGAGATCTGCTGCAAGGAGTACTGCAACAAATACTTCCTCCGGACGCACCGGGAGCGCCGCCACGGCGTGCCCCCGCAGCGCTCCCCGGTCGCGGAGCACTCGCCGCCCTCGCTGACGCCCCCCATGCTCCACCTGGGCACCCCGCTCGGCACGCCGCTCGGTACCCCCCTCGCGACCCCGCTGGCGACTCCACCGGCGCCGCCCTGCGCGCCACCCGACACGCCGCCGCGCGCGCGCTCGCCGCTGCCGCCGCTCGACCCCGATGAGATGGCCGAGGTGAAGCGCGAGTGCGAGGAGGAGTTCGAGGCGGCGCTGCGCGACGGCCAGACGAGCCCGCTCAACCTGATCGTCGAGGAGCGCGGCGTCGCCTCGCCGGGCTCCGCGAGCGAGGAGCTGCGCAAGCTGCAGACGATGATCTCGCAGCTGAACGAGCTGGCGGCGGAGCGGCTCGCCGAGGAGCCGTGCTCGCCGGCGCCGCGCGCGCCCTCCTCCTCGCCGCCGGCGCCCGACGAGCGCCGCGCCTCCTCCTCCTCCGGCTCGAGCTTCTGCGAGATCTGCAACAAGGAGCTGTGCAACAAGTACTTCATGCGCACGCACATGCAGCGCATGCACGGCATCTCGCTCGAGAGCGGCACGCAGCTCGGCGGCGTCACCTGCGACATCTGCCACAAGGAGCTCTGCAGCAAGTACTTCCTGCGCGTGCACAAGCACAACACGCACGGCATCCCGGCGCCGCCCGCGCCGCAGGCCGCCGCGCCCGCGGAGCCGTGCCCGCTTTGCGCGCGTCGATTCCGCGGGCCGCGCGCACTGCGGGCGCACCTGCTGGCCGAGCACGCGCCGCCCGCGCGGCCCCCGCCGCCGCCGCCGCGCCCGCTGGACCTGCTCGCGCGGCAGGGCGACAAGCCGTACGCCTGCTCGTACTGCCCCTTCACCACCGACGTGCTCGCGTTCCTGTTCGCGCACGAGCGCGCGCACGCGCAGCAGCAGGCGAGCGAGCCGATGGAGAGCGCGAGCGAGCCCGGCGGCGCGCCGTGCGGGAACGGCCTGGCGCCGGGCTGCGGGGCCGGGGCCGCCGGGGAGGCGGAGGGCGCGGAGAGCGCCGGCGAGGCGAGCGAGGCGGCGGAGGGCGAGGGCGAGGGCCAGTACTCGTGCTCGCGCTGCGAGTTCCGCGCGGAGGGCTTCGCGGCGCTGGAGGCGCACCTGCGCGCGGCGCACTCGGGCGCGGGCGCGCTGCTGGCGGTGCCGCGAGCGCCGCAGGCCCCGCTGACGATGCAGCCGTTCGTGGTGGAGGAGGCGGGCGGCGCGCTGAGCCTGGTGCCGGCGCTGGTGTTCCTGCCGGTGCGGCGCCGCGCCACCCGCCGCGCGACCGTCACGCTCACGCTGACGCCGGCCTAGCGCGGCGCGACGACTCCGACGACGCCGACGACGCACGCGCGCGCGCGCGGCCGAGAGACTACACCGCCCGCGAGCGCGCGCGCGCCTACGATCGCTGAACTGTACTAACTACATTTAACGCTGTGTGCCTTCAAGCGATTGCTGAAAAATATTATGAGACGTAATTATAATTGGGAGAAGCTGTCCGCGGCCGCCCGCTCGAGCGCCACACCGCGCGGCGGTCCGGCCTCTTATTTTGACAGAGTCTAACTTCATATATTGAGAATTATATTGAACGGGTGATATATGAAACGTTGCCGCTTATATATTTAATTATTTATTATTATCTCCTCGATGTTCCTTTGGGTCGATCCGAGACGAGTTTTTGAAACGTTAATTTCGATCGGGAGAAGAAATACACCCCTAGGCGTAATTATTATTTAAATGTATTTATCTGTGAGTCCGTGCTCACGATAGCGTCGTAGTACAGCGCGATGTTGATCACTGGCGGCGACGCTCGCCTGCGCGCGCGCCGTCCCACTCACAGTACGCTCACAGCGCACGACACAGCGCAGCGACCGCGACACGACACGACACGACACGACGCGACGCGACACGACACGACACGACACGACACTACTGTACGACGTGTACTACGACTGGAACCGCTCTACCTCACAACGTTAGGTTTTATATTAGCTGTTGTTGTATAAATTATATTTTGGAGTTACACGATAGTGCAAATAGTTACTACGTTACTGAACCGCGCCGGACGGAGGCCGCGCGGCCATGTTAGCTACTTGATACTATTTATTATTGTCTAAGAGTGACTTAAAGCACAAAGATACGTACTATTGGGCAGTGATCAACATTAAACGTAACTTTAGTATTAAATTTGATTAGATATGTGGTCGTGAGGGCTCGGTTAGACGGTTTAGTTGTGTGCCACACAATCATACGGGTCATTGTTGCGGGCGGGCTCAGCTTGCCCGCCGTCGTCTACCGCCCTTTATATTTACACTTATTTGTATGTAATCGATAACATATATGTTACTGCAGGTCGGCTCCTGCGCATCTCTACGTGCTCGACTGATTCGACACTAGTTAGTCTATGGATTGAACATCCGCTTCCTTCCAACTAATACTACCAGAGAAATAGACAAAAATGTTCCTATTACTTTCTCACTGATAATCCTTGGTTCGTTATGGAACGGGTTGAAAGATTGTAAGTCGAATTTCGAATTGACCATAGAGTAACGTTGCTTTTTTTATCGATATCGATAGAGTAAAACGACAATAACCCCCGAGCACAGTAGAGGTGCCCTCGGCATGTCATCAGTGTTACTATCTTGAGATTAAACAAGACTTATTTGATGGGTAACGTAACAGATTTGTTTATTAATTATTCGGTAGAACAGTGTGGAGGTTAGCTTGTACAAACCATGCAGCTTCTAAAGAAAGTTCCTATGTATCTACGTAAGTTGTAACTTAGTAAAACTAGAGGTCGCTAGTGGAACGGCTCCGAAAAGGTAGCTTTTGCCCTTATTATATACTTGTTGTAGGGCGGAGCTAACAAAACTGTAAAAGAAAACAGACCATAGACAATTAAAAATAGAAGAATTTTGACAGCTGTCACTTGACAATAACGGTAAAGAGCAAACAGCGACATTCCATTTTCAAATGTGAATTTGTGATTTGAAAATTGAATTCTGTTACAGCGAGGTCCTTGGTTAAAATTGGTCCTAATTGTGACTTTAGGGTTGCCAACTTTTTACTAAAGATTATTTTAAAAAGTACAGTGAAAATATTAATATGAAAAACAAAACTAACTCATTTGACATGAAGTTCTGTGCAAACTACCCAAACAGCGAAAATAACTTTTAATTACATTTAGAGTTGGATTTTATTATGAACTATATTGGTGCAAATATTTATGTAAATGCTTATCTTAATCTGTCGATGTAAGGGAAAAAGACAGATAAACAACAATTAGCCTATTTATAAGTATTTTTTTTAATGATATATTGTACACATAGCCTAATTATATTGAAAAATAATAGATGTATTATGCGGTTGGCAACCCTAAGTGACGTCATAATCTTGTAAAAAATCCAAACATTTCAAAACTTCCGATCAGTCTTCCTGCACGCCAAAAAACCTTTACGGAGCCGAGCCGCCGGCGCACATTACAACAAATTATATTATTAAATAACGTTTTAAATATAAACAAAATTAATAAAAAATGTACGCGTGGTAACGACTGTTGAATCACCCAAATTCCCTTCGGTCTGACAGGGCCGTGTTTTTACTACATTGGAGTTTGGATGTTTCACCCCCTGTCGATATCACTGAGTGTAGTGAAAATGTATTTAAATTGTGTTCAGGATGATTTTGCGCTAGTGTTGTACCTATGTGGAAGCAGACCAATTCTAATTCAATAGTACAAATACCTACGTATTACAACGGCGAGGTAACAAATAAACTGCAGTACAAATTAATGTTAAGTATATACAATATTTTACATAGAAATAGGGAGTACACTTGGGTACAATGCTTATAAACAGGTATGTACGGTCGCACGTTGTTATTGTGATATTTTGCAGACTGTACTGTTTTTACGAGTATGTAATTTACGTAGCGAAATTTGATGTGATTACAAAACACATCTCTCGCTCTCTTTCTATAGGTGTGAAAGAGACGGAGATATATCGCGACGCCATCTTTTGTTGCGTAAATTTTGTACTCTAATTTAGCTTATCTGCTTCATAAAAGAGCGATTTATTCTTTAATAGAAAAATAATATTAATCTTTTGCGAATTTTCAATTGGAGAATAAATCGTTTGATGGTTTTGTAATTTTAATTGCTATAGAATTTTAAAAACTAAAGTTCCTTTAATGTCTTCTTGTGATGCTAATAACATTCCAAATATAATTCCAAAAAATAGTCATAATTAAATTTCTAGTCATTGCATTTTATGAATTTAATTATAACAAATGTAATTTAAGAGAAAATATACTTACCTATTTTTAATTTATTATGTGCGACTGTACTAAACAATATTGGTCATAAGTTGTCAAGTTTTAATGTTATTTCTAGTCAAATTATTTTATGTACAACCAATGTGGAGGCAGATTAACATAAAATATCGATTCTAACACCGACTGTACTTTTATACAGATTTAATAAAAACCAGACACGGGGACAATATTTCATATAAATAAGCAGGTTAAATAAGATTAGCCAACATTAAAAACATCAAAAGCACTGCCATTAAAACAGTCCCTTTTTGAATCTGTGTTCCACATTGGTTAAAACTATCCTACTTAAGTATAAAAGAGAATTATATTCTGGCTTTAGGAGGAAGCCAAATCTTTTGCTGGGGACAAAATGTAGCATTATTTAATAATAAAAAAACATAAACAATAATTAAATTTAAAGTTTAGCTCAGAAAAATACACTCGCCAAAAGTCAAGTCGTTAATTTGAAAGGTGTCAAATGCGATGAGGCGTTGACGGGTGTTCTGACGTTTTGTTTTTTTTAAAAGCCAGTTAGGTATTTTATGGAGTGCTGGCTATTTCAGCTTTTAAATTTGCTTATTATATTTATGGAGAAATGCATAATAAGCGAAACCGTTATAGGGAAGTAAGTGAAAGATAATGAAAAAATATTGTTTTTAAATTTGATGTTTATTGGAAAACTGAGATTGTGGGAAACAATAAATTTAATGACTACTTTGAAGTAAAGCTATTTTCAGAAGTTCAAGTAAAATTTTACTTAATAAAACTTTCTTTTCATATTGTTGTACTTACCTTTTTCGTAATATTAACATATTTTGTAAGTACTTATTATAATTATATTAAAAGTGCTACATATTGTTCCCGGTCGGTATATGTTCCTAGATCCGTCTGTTTGTTATAGTATTTGTTTTCCATTAATTACTACGAAGCATTTCTACCGTATTCAATAAATTAAATATACAAGTAAATTGTGTTTTAATCATTACCTATTATTTTACCCTTGACTAAGTATCAGAGAACACACACACACTTGTAAAAAAAAATCTGATTAGATTATTTTTTTTATATAAAAAAAAAACTTATAAACAAACCTTGTCCTGACAATAACAAACACATAAAAAAGACATTGGAATGAAACAACTATTAACGGATTTATTTTATTTGCTGACGTTTCAGATTCTTTACAGTTTCCATAATCGTAGCACGTCTGAGCTGACAATAGTCCAACGCTAAAGACTATTGTCAGCTCAGTCGTGCTACAATTATGGAAACTGTAAAGAATCTGAAACGTCAGCAAATAAAATAAAATAAAAATACGCCAGTTAAATCCGTTAATAGTTGTTTCATTTCAATGTGTAATAACGAAGGCATCAGAAATTATTACATAAAAAAGGATCATCCAACTTGGTGCAGTCGTTCAGAAGATATGCGCGTAAGTACATACATTTCTGCGACATTTTTTTATATATTTGTATCTATATATAGGTACTTATATTATTTGGTAACTAAGCGAACAATAATCGCTTTTAAGCATTTAAAATATGCATATAGTTGTAGCGGCATAATATTTTTTTTATTTACGTGTACTGAAATTTGGGACGTTTTTAATCAGCTATATCTATCAAAATTATACAAAAAGGAAAACAAGCGCCAGTTTAATTGGTAATTTAATTAAAAAAAATATAATTATGATCAATTATATCAATACTGCAGGTATTTTTTCAGGGTGGTGTAAATTTACCTGATAAAAAATTAAAGAATGACAACTTAATAATTTCTGATGCCTTCGCGGTTATTACACATTGGAATGAAACAACTATTAACGGATCACTTTAGCGTTAGACTATTGTCAGCTCAGTCGTGCTACGATTATGGAAACTGTAAAGAATCCGAAACGTCAGCAAATAAAATAAAATAAACATACGCGAGTTAAATCCGTTAATAGTTGTTTCATTCCAATGACAACTTAATTTCTTATTAAAGATTTCTAGACTGTGCCAAAAAGAACTGCATTTACATTCCGAATTATAGATTATTATTTTTATCTAAGTATACCTACTAATATTATAAAGAGGAACGATTTGTACCTATTTTTGTATGTGTGTAATGAATAGGCTCAAAAACTACTGGACCGATTTTAATAATTCTTTCACTGTTGGGAAGCTACGTTCACCCTGAGTAACATAGGCTATAGAATATTAAAAAAAAAAATAGGGATCCGTGCGAAGCCGGGCGAACCGCTAGTACAAAACAAAAGTTAAACGTATCGGAAATATTACAAATAAAACTTAATTAAATGTACACACTCCTAACCCCTCGCAAATCCGTAAAATTGTCAATAAATAAATTACACAAAAAAAAAATTCTTTAAAAGATTACGTCCGCGTCAAATGTCGGCTTTAGATTATAAAAAAAGTGTTTTTACAAAAAAATACCCGCTTTTTGTCAAAAAGCGACATCCATTAAAATCGCGAGGGTTGCATTGTCACGCATCTGTCAAACGATTTTTGGAAAAAAGGGGGTAAAATTGTTGAAAAATGGGTTAAATGTTAAAAAAAGAATGGCAAAACATTGTAACAGACACGGGAGGGTTAACGTGGCGCTATGCCGGGACTTAACCCCTCGCCCGCCGGGTTAGGAGTTCGACATGGCGATTTTAAAAATATTTTGGAAATTTGATCATGACTTGCGCCCTTATTGTGACCCATGACGAAAATTATATTGGGTTATCTACTTATATTTAATTTATGAACTATTTCAAATCAAATCATAACATTTATTAGGTACTAAGTTTCTTAAAAACGTCGCAAAAAACTCAGCAGTAATTAATTTTTCAAAGTCACCAGATGGGAATAACTACGAATTATTTTAAATCGGAATAGTAGTTATTGAAATTGGTGCTTTCAAGCAAATAAACAAACTCTTTAGCTTTATATATTAGTTCAGATATTATGCAAGTCTCAACTGGCTTTGTTTTTTAACAATAACAAAATAATTCGAATATTAATAATATTGACGTAAACAGTAACCCACATTTCCGTCAAAACCACAATTATCACCATTTATTAATTAATTAAAGGCAATTTAACAATTATTATGAATAACAATGCTTTTTATGACAAACGAATTACTAGAATTGAGGACAAAGAAGTTAAATATTTTGAACTAAATTTCTGCTTACACTGAAGAAATAGTTAAAATAACTTATCAACGCCTGAAAGAAACAATAAAAAAAAAACATAAAAAACGACAATATGCAATCACTCATTTTATAATTTCGCGCTCTTGACACCCATTCAATCTTATCTATCAAAAAATCTTAAAAAAAATGTTTTTTTCAAAAAAAAAAATTGTAAATCCGTTGCGCGTTAATAATATCCCTAAATCATTTCCTAAAAAGGTATTGTTGCCTTAAACCCTTGCTTAGGAACACGTGACGCGCGCGCGCCGCTTATTTTATTAAAAAAACTAAAAAAAAATCACCCACTGACCTACATGCGTTAAACCCGCTTTTTCCACATTTCTGTAAAAAACACCCTTTTATTAGATTTTTCGGCTCGCGATCGCGTAATTGAATTCAATCCTTTGGAAAAGAAAAGGGTTCAATAAAGTACCCGATATTAAGCGTTTTTTAGGCGAAATTCTTTGCGCCCAATTGTCGCGCCAAAAATTACGCGCGCTGTCAAAATTTCGCGCCATTTACTAGACATCTGCCGAGATGGAAAAAAAGTTTAAACACAATGCAAATAGGGGTGGGACGGGACATAAATTTTTGGGGAGAAATCGACGTTTTCGGGTGTAAAAAAAAAAGAAAAATGCATTTAAAGTATAGCGAGGAGTCCCCTCATTTCAATATTAATGTCCGGAGGGTAAAAATTTGAGCGATTATGGACAATATTTTTTGGGACACAAAATTCAAATTCGTACGGCGCGAATGAATAATTGTTTTGCATTTTTATCGGCGACTTTGATTTTTATTATTTCTGTACGTTCGTGGGCATTATTCAAAGTTATTGTTACATTTTATATCCGTTCATTATACGAATCCGGTTCGTGACCATTTAAAATAGTGTTATGAAAATTATGCGATTTAATAACGGATCATATTTCCTATTTTTTTTCTCGTTTATTTTTAACAAAGAGGGCCAAAATGAATTGTTTTTTTTTTATAATTTAGAACAGGGTAGTACTTAAATTTTGTAATTTAATAAATAAGGTGTTTTGCATAGCTAGTTTAATCACTTTAGCATAAGACTATTGTCAGCTCAGTCGTGCTACGATTATGGAATCTAAAGGCTCCGAAACGTCAGCCAATAAAAATAAAAATAAAATACGCGAGTTAAATCCGTTAAAGTTGTTTCATTCCGATGAATTGATACATTTTTGAATACGTATTTTTGCCACTTAGCTATATATATATATAAGAGCATATACCGATATGTTTGACTTCTCAACAAGAATTTGATACTGACTGTACATTTAATTATAATTAGGTACTTTAATGAAATTCGAAATGACATTAATTAATAATTTGTTACGCTTTCGCGGTTAGTACACATTGGAATGAAACAATTGTAACGGATTTAATTCGCGTATTTTAGTTTATTTGGTGACGTTTCGAAACTAAACTAAACGAAATAACCTTGAATTTTAAGCAACGGCGTGCATTGGATCTAGACACAATATCATGAAGTGCCTACCCTAATAAATATTAATCCCACATTGCACGCCTTACTTTACGTTAAATCAACAGGGTCACAAGTTTTACAATAAAAGTCAAAATAATATAAACCGGGTAATATAATATAGATTAAAGAACATATATATTATATACATATTAAACGTCATAGTACATATAGTCGATTAGCAGAGCAGCTGCCAGTAGTAGCGCCTTCTCCCGTAAAGAAAGGTTTTGATCAAAAGAGACACCAAATCTGTAAAAAATATAATATGTAATTAACAAATATAAAGTACATAAGTAATTATATAAAGATTAGATTGATTTTTGATTTTATGAATTCAGTAGCTTCTGCCCGCGACTTCGTACTTTACACGATATCGTTATAAAACCTAGTCTATAGTAATATGGTATTCTGATATATAAAGTATATTATTGTAAAGTTTTATCAAAATTCATTCAGGAGTTTATGCGCTACAAAGTGACAAACATACATCCAAACATCCATATAGGTACCTATATTCTTCCAAACTTTCACTTTTATAATATTAGTAAGGATCCGCAGAATAATATAGGTTATCCAACAGTTGTTAAATTTTTGTCTTAATAATATTATGATGATGAAATGTTTGGTCACTCGGTGGATGTTCCTAGCTTTAGCTTAGCGCTGAATGGGTTAAGAATAGCTATACTCTAGTAGGTATATTGATTTTATGCCTAGATCATTTCGAGGTTATAATTTATACCTGTCAGTCAATGAAGCGAAGAACAGTGCATGTGTAAGTCCCTGCCAGCGCTTGCATGTAGAACCCACGACTGTACCATCTGCTCGGGAGATCTCGAATCGAACGTCGCGAAAGAGGCTTAAAGTATTGAGAGGACCTGAGGAGTTAAGACATTGTTATAGATAGTACAACTAGCGGTCCCGGCAAACGTCATCCTGCCCGTTCGAAATTCAAATTAGGTAACTTTAGTTAGACAACGTTTGTATGGGAAAAGAAAACGGCTCTTTTAAAGGTTTTGCCGGCAATTATTCGATTTTTTCTCGCCGTAAGAACCAACCTTGGACTTCAACGAACATTTAAAAAAAAAAATTGGCCAAATTGGTACAGGCGTTGTCGAGTTATGCGCTTACCAACACATTTTGCGATTCATTTTTATATATAAGATTTTTATATATAAAGAAGAAGAAGAAGAAGAAGAAGATTGAGTTATATACAGTAAGTTCACGATGATGTCTTGACAGGTTAACCGTAAAGCCCAAAATATAACCATTTTTTAGTAGTCCGGGATGATTAGATCAGATTAGATTAAACTACATATTGTTAATATAAGAGTACATACAAGTATATATACATATTATTTCCTAACATTGAATATCGAGAACACAATCAAGACACGATCACAATTAAAAATTGCTATTTCTAAAAGCTTGAGAGAAATAGAAAGAGTGTAGAATATGGTCCAGCTGTCATGTTCCACCAATTAGATACAAGCTGTGGTAGCGATGTGAGACAAGCTACTGTCCTGTGACGAGGGACAAGCTACTGGCTTGTGAGTGATGGAACATGACAGATCTCATTTTATCATCCAGCATCCAGCGCATCTTAAACATGCGGCGACACCCACTGCTTCCATCCCACCCTTTAGCAAGTACCATTTAAACAGAAGACTTCCTCCAATAAAATTGACAAACCTTTAATCCAAAATAAAGTCCCGCCACTCTCGTTTTTGACCAAGTAGACTGGTCTGACAAAACTCCATTGCTGTTCTATGGTGCCGATCTTCATTCCTGGTGGTGAGAACACCACCATCCTCTGGAGCTGGCAGGGGATGATCCTGGTGGTGAAAGCGTATGGTCTATTGATCTTCATGACTTCAGTTCCGTGGATGTTGAGGACTCGGAGCTGCAGGGGGCGGAGGCTGTCGCAAAGGTAACCCACCCACCAGCTGGTTTGAAGAGAAGGTTCTATTTTATAACGATATTGTGTAAAGTACTCATCGTGCGCAGACGAAGTCGCGGGCAGAAGCTAGTATTAAGTAAGCGCTATATATTTATTATAGTGACCTATTTTCCTCTTCCACAGTATATATCAAGTCCTCGTTAGGTGTTCGGATCAAAAAGCGATTTTTCTTTCCTTGAACGCATAACACATTTCTGACTCTCAGCCGCTTGGTGATCGCCAGACGGTCCACGGTAGACAACTCTTGGAGAGGAAGTTCTGATGGGACCTGGAATATATCATCATAATGATTTTGAAAGAGCAAAAAATAAATGTCAAGGTGATACCTACTCACGTAAAAGATTTTTAATTTTTGGACCATTTTTTTTTTGTTTTTTCATGATTCAGAATTATAAAATACATACGTGTACAACTCTAAATTGGTCACACTTTTACTAACAACTTCTATATTTTAATAAAATTCTCGTTTTTGAGATTTGCGTTATGAAATTCAGTGTAGCTAACAATAATATATATTACTAGCTGTCCACCCCGGCTTCGCACGGATCCCTTTTTTTTATAGCCTATGTCACTCGGGAATAGTGTAGCTTCCCAGCAGTGAAAGTATTTTTCAAATCAGTTCAGTCGTTTTGGAGCCTTTTCAATCCAAACAAACAAACCTTTCCTCTTTATAATATTACTTAGTATAGAAGTATAGACTACACATTCTAAAAAGAACATCTTTCTTAAAATAATTTCTGATTCCTTCGCGGTTATTACACATTGGAATAAAACAATTATTAACGGATTTAACTGTCGGCGTTACTATTATCAGCTCAGTCGTGCTACGATTATGGGAAACTAAAGAATCCGAAATGTCAGCGTTAATAGTGTCTCATTTTAATCTTTCTCAAATTCACGACAATCTGTGATGACTGAAATTTCACTCTTCCTTACCTCTGTTATTTTTAGTACATCGTCCTCATTGTCAGCTAGATGTGTTTTTGAAACTATTTCTTTGATTTTATCGAGTGATTGTAAATCTTGGCAGGGTATAGGGGATGCTTGCAACATTCCGAATGTTAATATTATATATTATTATAAATAAACATTAACTTAAAACTATTGTATTTTATGAGTTTCATGACGTTGTCAATGAAAATAAATATTGACATTTTTTTTAATTATGAAGTCGAAATCATAGATAAAAGGTTATAATTTGTGATACCTTCACTATGGAATAAAACAAATCTAACGCATTTAACGCGCATATTTTATTTTAATTGCTGACTTTTTTAAAATTTTACAGTACCCATATTCGCAGCAAGACTCTTACGATAGTCTAACTCTGTGGCGGCCCTGTCAGCAGATTGCCACAGTCACGTAGATCACGTAACATAGGTAGATCGAGCAGCGATTTGCGCTGTCTCGATATAGTATATAAGTGTTGTGTTTGATGAAATAAATATATTATAATAGTCGCAGTCAATACATATAGTGTTTCTACTTCGTACCATCCTCTCACCATGTCCCCGGAATCCGGGGACATGACATTTTATCCTGCCCGGCAAAAACTCTTAAGGTAAGTATTAGCTAAATTAAGTTTCTCAACCTTATACTTTACTTCACTACGAGTTATATTGTAAGTAGGTACGTCTAGATCTAAAGCAAGGGCGTGCATTGCATATAGGCACAATGGTATATATCGACTTGAGTAGCATAAGGTCTGATGTTAACATATGGCTTTTTCGTTTTTTTTGCATAAAACGAACAAACTTTTAATCCTCTTTCTAACACACATATTCGTATCTATTAAGATACGAATATGTGTGTCACATATTCGTATCTTAATACGTAGATACGAATATGTGTGCAACTCAAGTCGAGATATATGTATAGACTTATGGAGTGCCTACCCTGACGTAGTACATACGCGACTCTCATTGCACGCGCCTGATCTAAGGGGACCTAACTCGAAAACCTGAGTTATGGACACCATCGAATTCCTTACAGCAAAACCTACCTACCAATAAAACAGCTTTATGTAAAAAACATAAATATACGAAGAAAACTCCTGCAGTGCACATATTAATCAGTTTTTCGCGTTTCCTGAAAAAAAAAAACACTTTTTTGTGTTTAGATCTAGGTTTGCGATATTGTTTTTGAGTTAAGTAGGTAGTTGACTAAAATCTTTTCATATTTAGGTACCTACTTGCGTTATAAAAATACTTTAAAAAAAGACCATTTTCAATCAACAACCGAGTATGTAACAGCTTTAATAAAAACTTAAAACCAATCCTAGATCTCCTATCAATATTTGTACTACTTATAAAATCGATACCAAAACAAACAATGTTATCATACCAACGGTCAAAAATGATATCATACCAAAAAGTTCCCAGATACACGGCGCGTGCGCTGTCAACGACATTTAATTTTTTTTATCGATTCCCTCGGAAACTAAAATATTCAATGTCCATGCAAATAAAGAATTATTATTACTAGGGGACTTCATTTAAATTAGTGAAAAAGAAACTGTATCGCTTTTATTAATGGCACAAAAGCAGCTTTACAAAAGAGATTTAGGGTGACCATGTTGCATCGATGTATTAGGATATTTTTTCTTTTTTACCTAAAATAACCCTATGGTCACTCTTCTATTCTACCTTCAATAATCCGACGTTTTCCCGTATTTTAAACTATTGATTATTCAGATTTTGGTGTACGAATTAAAAAGCGTTTTCTTTTATAAGTACCTAACTTTTTAAAATTGTCTTTTCGACAAATACCAACCACTTTTTTTAAATCTTTTTTTTTAATTACATAGAAATCAAAAGGATGTTACATCAAAAAAAAAAGGAAAAGATAGTCCGCGTTTGGTCGCAGGCCGCAGCCTCTTCCGGTTTGGCGCTATTTTATCTACCTATCATATTATATTAAATAATATACTTAAGTATATAAGTAATTGATATAATAATGTAATCTTATTATATTTATATATTTCATATTGTATATCAGAAATAAATTAATGAAAGTTTACTGGATCACATATTCAATTTATTAAAAATAAATAAACATATCCGTTAAATCTCTCCAACATGGCCGCCCTCGTGTTCTAATGTGCGCACGCGCCGCATTTTATGCAAAAACGCAAATTTCGTTCGAAATTTGAAACGCTCCATTGTTATCGACTTTTGCATAGAAAATAATCGTTATACTTTAGCTTTTGGGGGAAAGGACCTGCGTATGTGCATTGTTGCAGTGCATCGAATCGAATTAACTGCAGTTTTTATGCAATTTGAATATTGGTCAAGGTATCGATTTATTTGATACTTTTTGATATAAATTTATAGGATTTTTTTTGTTGCAATAATTCAAAACTGTTGGTATATAAGATATTTTTTTATGTGTAGATTGATTTTTTTATTGAATAAAAGACCATTTCTAGTAAATTCTGTTTTTATTTACGTTTTGTACTTCAACAATATATTTTTTTTAATCTCATACATTATTAAATAACATACAGTTCATACATATCGTTTGTGTTTGTGCTCCGCTCGAATATAATAACATATTAAATATATTTAGCTACATTATGATTACTATCTACGTATATTATATGTATTCATAATAAGGCACCACATTTCTTTAAATATCACTTCTTTCTATACTACTGTTAAACCCATAAATATATGCCAATGGGTATTTTTTTCGGTAAAATTAATAAATATAAAAAAAATCTAAATTTTGTGCTCGTATTGCGACGTGTATTTTTATTTAATATAGTTTTTATTAAATAAGCAATTCATACAATTTTAACAGTCCACGTACATAATAATGGTTTCGAATATATATTTTTCTTACATAAAACAACTCGTGAAAATGTGTGACGTGTATTATATACTTAGGTATCTAATATTTTTTCTAAAATTCAAAAGAAAACAATAAAAAATATATTTATTCGAGCGAAAAACAAGGCACATCGCACAACCTCACGCCAAAATTCGTGGAATAACAACAAAAACTATTGTTTTTTTCTAATCCAATAAAATATTATTTTTCGCAGCTCTTTCGCTCTACTTAAAAATATACAATACATGTCTGAAATTAAATATTTTGTTCGGCAATATAATAAACGTATTTTATTTTACTACTGCTTAAAACAGTAACAAATAACAATTCATCACATAATAAAACTTAATAAATAATGTGTGATTTTTAAAAACCAGTGAAGTTTTCCAACAAAACTATTTTATTTACAAAAAAAATCCAGAAGTCTACTTCCGGACAAAATTATGTCTACATCAAGGCACATTTTTTTTATAAAATACACACTTGAAATAGTGTCAATATTAACTATATTATTTTATTATGATTTCTAAAAATATATTTGTATCACATGTCTGTATAAAATTATGTGGTCCTTCAGTTTTTATAATCCCAGTTTGATATAATTTATTTATAAAAAATATTTATAAAATATCTCAAAAATAGAGCACCATGTAGCATTTACAAAAATATTACTTTATCAAAGATAGTTAAGTTACTAGCAAAAGCATTATATTTTCTAACTTTGAATGTATGAATTAAATTGCAAGCATTTTCTAAGTAAATTCTTTAAGTATTTTTCTAAAATGAATAGTTTAATGCCACGAAGAGCCAGGCACTTTCTCTCAGAGAATTAATATTACATCGAATGAGCTGGTAACTAATTGATCACGATTACTAATAACACTTAAATAGGTACCTTAGCTAATTAGGAAGGATTTTACTAATATAAAAATAACTATTTTAGTGGAGTGACAGTTATAAAAAAAACGTTTTTCTACCGAAATGTTAATGATCTCTTTGGTTTGTCTAAACGCCTGGGAGTGAAATTGTCTAATTTAATGTAATTTAGCAAAATCCGTTATTTTTTTCATAATACGAAATATCTCAAAAAAAGTTGATAAAAGCACCGTAAGTGTAAAAGTCACTATCAATTTTTTTTTAAGATTTAGCGTACCGTACTTCGATTGTTTAAAACGTCATGAAAGTCATCTTATTTTTAAGTGTGCTGATAATCAAATAATGAACACAATACAACTAGATAATTATTAAGAACATTATTTGAACACTGATTAAAGTTGCATAATTTGTAGAATTTTTACATCACTGGAGCGTTTTCAACCTAACACTCCATTTTACACAACGAATTTTATAAAGTTCGTTAAATTTTAATCTCCAAAAATACTGAATCGATATTAGAATTACATTAAATAATATATACAGATAAATATACATTTTAACATTTAAGGAACACGTTTAGAAAATTCTAATAAGATTCAAGGTCCGCTTATTAAGAATTTAGTTCCGTTCAAAATGATGAAATTGTTAATTATCTTTAAATATTTTTTATAATATTGCCTTTTCGGTCAGCCTTAGTACTTTTATGCACTATTAGGCAATAAACTTCAGTGAGACCAGCACTTAGTGTATCTCAAAAAAGCTAAACCAGTAACTCTCACTGTATTAGGTTCCAAGATTTAGTATACTGACAAATTCTACCAGAATTAAGTTATAAGCATTTTACTTTAAATTTCCAACAAAAACACAAAGTCAATTGTTGAACACATCGACAAAATGGTAGACTAACAAGGACATACAATAATTTGTGCTTTTTCATTAAAAAATCTTGGCAGTAATTATACCAAAAAAGTTGGTTTACGTTGACGACCTGGTATGTTTTGCATGACAAAAGTTATTGGACGATTTATGGTTTCCATAACGCGGTATGGAATGCCTACTTTGTGCCTACCCTGCGCTTGCACAATGCACGCGCCTGGTAGTATTATGCTCCTAAGTCCATGTCAAAGCAGTGCTGTCGAGGGTGTGAATGTGGTGAGTGTGGGTGATGATGAGGACCTCCCAAGAGAAGAGTCGGAAGACAGTTGTCGCCTAACCCTGTCAGGCTCAGACCAATAGCTGCATCGGACATAAGTGAGCTACCTGGAAAGATAAATATTACACAATCAAAATAAAAAATGTTTTTTCAATTTAGGCTTTTACAAGCTCTTATGAAAGTCAGAAGATTACCACCGTTATTGAAAAAACGAAACTGAATGAGGTATCATTTTATTATAAGGAGGCCTTTGAGAAAAAAAGCTTTTAATACTTTGTAATAATGTTTTTAAATAATATAATATTGTTCTTTATGTTGACGATCTCGGTATGAGTGTTTGTAATTTGACATAACGATGTAATTATAATGCGTGATTATTGACAAATGACTGATTGTTACAAATAATCTAATCTACTATAATCTAATCTATTGTTGATAAGGTTATCTCGTATAGGTACGGTACCTGCATTGTGGTCAAAATGTGCATCTTGCAGCATACTGGCGATGCTTCGTTCTGCATCCACGTCGGCCAGGCTGCAGAGCTGGGATGTTGGTGACGAGCAGAGCATGGGATCACCTTAAATAAGATAAAGAGTTTCGTAAAAGACATTGCTATAGCAAGATGGTTCTAAAAGGCGACTGGAACTGTTTTGTCCAATACAGATTATACAAAATAAATTACAGATGTCCGATCAACGGCACTAAATTAAAAAAAAAACTTTTTTTTGTATTGTTATTGTCAGGATATGGTTTGTATAGAAGAAAATTAAACGTTTTAAGGAAATTTAGAAAATATTTATAACATAAATTATGGCGGTACGAAGTTCAAGCCGGATCAGTTAGTTTTAAATAAAAAACAAAACAAATTTTAAGATTTAGTTAAACAACAGCCAAAACTAGACGTATTTTTTCTTGAAAAATCACAAAAATGCTTATAACTTTGCTACAATTAAGTGGAAATAAGCAAACATGCATGGGTATATTCGTAGTTTCGTCCTAATGTAGTAGTAATCCAACCGAACCTATTTCTGTCTCGGGAAAAAAACATTCGGTGAGATAGAATGTAGTTACCTGTAGTGACGGGGTTGTGTGAGTCATCGTCCATAAGATCTTCGATCTGAGCGAGGTTCAGCACAGCATCATCCTCGCCGCCCAGCAGTCCGGGCGACGGTGACAGTCGCAACTGGAAAAGCAAAAGGTCATTGATGTTGCTGTCATCATGATGCTCTTAAGACGTTCTTTGTAATGATGGTCTTTCCGAAGCCTTAGTAAAGTCATCTGGATTATCGAAATGTATGTACGCGCATAGCTTCAGACTAACTGCGCCGAATTGGATAATTCTTTGTGTTTTGTGTTTATTATTGCCAGGACAATAACACAGAAAATAAAAAAATATATATGTTATTATTCAAATCAGAATGTGGCAGTACGTTTTACAAAGTTGGCCGGGTCAGCTAGTGCAAAATAAAACTAGCGTATAAATTTTCTGAGGCAAATAAATTAAAAAATAACCTTTATATGCTTGTGGTTTAGGAAGTGGTCGGTTTCAGGTTCCAAACACAGGTCTGGTTCTAGGCAGCCTAACGACAGACCCTCCTCACCCCGTAGTGGAGAGCAAGAGCCTAGTTTTAGACTATCTGTAATAAAATATAAGGTGGGAATTAGCGTGACACATTCTAAACATATATGTAAGTATATATTATTACAAACATATTTATATATGACAAAGCCGATTTATTATCTTTGTTTTATTAAATACGTCTGCGCACAGAACAGCAGAATGACTACTTGAACATTGGATAAATTTATGAAATAAAATATTAAAAATAAACATTTTTTTTTGAAGATTTTTTAATATCTTTGAGGTGGTACGAAGTTCACCGGGACTGCTAGGTATTTATACATGTTCCAAGAAAAAAATACAGTACTTAAATTGAAAATCCTATTATGCATTCATTATACCCATTCTATTTCAATTTAATTAATATGTATGAATTTTATATACAATGAGCAGTGTACATCGTGATCTATAAGTAGTAATAGTGCCTACTCTCGCACTGCACGCGCCTGGTTATTTACTAGTAAGATCTAGGATATTCAGGTTACCTAGTGCATCTGGAACTGATAAGCAGTCTGTGGACGGCATGTCTCGCAGTAGGTCCGGTGGCTGTTCTCCTAACTCCATCAGAGGCGCGGGTTCAGTTTTCGGCAATATCACCTCCTGAAAATAATATGATTTTTGTTTTAAGACAAAATACGGCATTAAGGTATTAATTGGGAATAAATATCAAACCTAAAAAACTATAAACTACAAACATGTCGCTGCTTCCCTAGAATAGTGTCACAACTCGAAATAATTTGTTACTCCATTTAAGACTGTTAACCGTCACATATACAATTCAATTCAAAATGGTGATGCATTTCGAGTTGTGACAGTATTCTAGAAAAGCAGCGATGTGTAAAAATAGGTTTAAAGTAAAGGTTGTAAATGTGTAAAACATCGACGTAAATCATATTTAAAGTTTACATAATACATATATAAAATTCACTACTGATTTTACGTTCTTGTCTTTGTACAAAAATATCATTATACCTAATTCTTTTTTTGTTGTTATTGTTATGATCAGAAAGTTTGTATAGAAGATAATTAAAAGTTTCCTAAGTCAGCTAGTTAATAAATATATTTTAGCTAGCGACCCGCCTCGGCTTCACACGGGTGCTATAAACCTTCCTCTTGAATCACTCTATCTATTAAAAAAAACTGCATTGCATAGTTTTAAAGATTTAAGAGTATATAGGGACAGAAAAAGCGACTTTGTTTTATACTATGTAGTGATAGATGAACTCACAGGCTGTGGCGGGGGCGGCGTGTCGTCTGCCAGCGGCGATGCGCAGGCGCCTTCACTCGATGACAGCGGCAATCCATGCGATCGGGCTAAACGCTCCAATTCCTGCAAATGTGAAAGGAACGGAGATGTAGCACACGTTAATATACTTTATGACCTTTTGAAATATGTCTCCAGGTACATTGACTTATTGTTATAGCTAAAACTCACGGCGCAGTGTATGTTTTTACTGAAGACAATGTTGTATGTAATTTTTTAATTGTACAACGGAATATTACAAGTAGGTACTGTTGCAGCCAGTCATAGGCAGTATTCTGTTTTTTTAATGATAGGACCAATGTAGAATCAACATAATAATATGGCAGTATTATTTCAATTCTTATTCTATTCTATGTAAAGAGTTACATACGGGGAATATTACTTGTAGAGGTCCTCTTTTTAATTTATTGAAATAAACTAGACACGACTAAAGGGACCAAAATTTTGTGATCCAGCATACTATATCTCTTCTTAAAGACATAATAATATTGTATCCTACACTTACAGGTATTTAGCAAATCAAGTAACCACCTTAAAAAATACTACTACCCCGTTTTAAAAATATACAAAAAATAGTGGGGCAGCAGTTAAATATTGTAATTTCTAATATAAAATAGTTTTGGAATGAAACAACTATTAACGGATTTACTACTGAGCTGACAATAGTCTAACGCTAAAGACTATTGTCAGCTTTATTTTTAGCGTTAGACTATTGTCAGCTCAGTCGTGCTACGATTATGGAAACTATAATCAAAACGTAAGCAAATAAAATAAAACAAAAATACGCGAGTCAATTCGTTAACAGTTGTTTCATTCCAATGTGTAATAACCGCGAAGGCATCAGGTACTAAGGTAGTTTAGCACTCACCTGTATTCTAAGCGTCAATTTCCTATTATGCAGCTCGATTTGCTTCCTTCTCTGTTCGCTCTGCTTCAGCCGATTCACCTCGTCCCTCAAACACTTGATGTAGTCCACACTGCTCTTCAATATAGTCCCCTTGTTTGGTCTCACGTCCCTGATCACTTCGTAGAATGGATCATTGGTCTTCGGAAGGAGCGTCCCAAGTTCTTTGATTCTGTCGTTTATGTTGAACCGGCGTCGGCGTTCAACTGGAAAGATTCAAATTTTTGATTGGTTGATTGATTTGTTAGTTCGAAATCAAAGGCGTATTTATTAGTTTTGTTGTTGGGAATAGCCTCTGTTGCTGCAAATTGATTCCAATTGTTTGGTTTTTACCAAAAATCACCAGATTTACGTTAGTTAGCATTTTGTACAAGGATATTATCAATACTATAGTTATAAACATCAAAATTGACTTAGAATGTATTGAAAAGCTGAAAGCTGTTTATTAGTTTTATAAAATTGCAAAAGTCCGCTCAAGTACCATAACCAGGCGCTCTCTTAAATTGGAATGTTAGTTAACTACCTTAAATACTTATTTAATAAAAACTGAAAATTCCATACGTTAACAAAATTATGCTTCAAATATACTCATTTACCGTACGATTGTTTTAACTCGCTTTATTGGTCGTGTGGGTAATTAACCCTGAAAATACCCGCATCGGGTCACAGTCATATTCTAGTTTACATAGCGATTGTGTGGCTAATTAAAACGGCTATAAAACGTATGCAGTTTTGATGACCATAGTTTCCCGAATGCATCTATTTGTGCTGAGATTAATGGCTGAAAACCACAAAGAGGTTCCAGCGGAGATTAGTGACTTGCTTTTGTCTCTAAATAAAACCTAAGAAGCTTAGGGGTTACCTGTGTATTTGAGACAGTGACTAAGTCATTTAGATCCGTGAAGTTACAAGTTCAATATTATCTCCAATCGTCATTAAAGTCCTAACTTCCTTATCCACAATATGTTTCAATATTTGAAATCCAACTCGGAAATACGATTCATGACTTACTTATATTATGAGTACCATTAGATGGAGACAGTAACTAAGTTGATTAAGGGCGAAATGCATCCGAAAGGACCCCACTAATGAAATAAGATAAGATAAGAAAACTAAGTTGATTTCTGAAGCTTTCGCACTTCTTTCTTTTATATTCCTTTCGTTTTTTTTTCTCTTTTAGTTTTTTAGGTCTGAATTACAAGTATAACTTTATCTCCAATGATCATCACACCCTAACTCCCAAAACATTTTAGTATCCAAAATCCAACTCCCAAATAAAATTCATGACTCACTTATATTATGATTCTCCTTTTTCTGCCTGTCCTTTGCCAGCATCAGCATGTCAGCATCTGACATAGAGAAGAAGAATAAGAACTTACTTCTCCGCAACCCTGAGGGGGCAAAGAGGAAGAAGTGGAGAACACACTTACTCATATTATGGTTGTCTTTCTTCTGTCGGTCTTTTGCTAGAGCATGCATGTCTGCATCTGAGAGGAGGGCGCAGTCCCCGGCTATGGAACTGGCTGCGGAGGGTGGTCCTGATGAAGAGAGGGGACCTGCCCCGCTGTCCAAAGACAGGATGTCTTCAAGGAACTCATCGGCCTAAAAAAGGATGAGGAATTTTGATTGAGGGCAATCCATAAAGATGAAGATTTTAAATGTCTTATCAAGCTCTCTATTTCCTTAAACGAAATTTAAATTATTGTCTATTTTAGTGACTTTGAATTGGATCGAGATTTAGTAGGTACGCGAGTTAAATCCGCTATAGTTGTTTTATTCTATTGTGTTATAACAGCAAGAGCATCAGAAATTACACAGATTCACTTGCCCAGGGTGATGGTGGATTGAAAGTGTCGTCATGTGTAAATAGCTACTTACTTCAGAATTTGTGGTACCCACGGAGCATATTCCAGGGCTTAGGAGACTGGACGTGGAGCCCAGGTCGGGTGAGGGGGGAGGCTTCGCGCCCAACTCGGGCGCCGATAGCGCGGGTGCTCCTCTGGGGGACACCGTTACCTGAAATTATTTAAAAATTGGTTAGACAAACTTTTTACAAAACTCTAAATATGGTGAAAAATATGGTGAAGTTCGTGTTAGGTTTTCGACAATGTAGGTATGTAGATAGACAGAATCAAAAATCACTTAGGTGACTTCTTAGTTTGCAAGTTTTTACAAAATAAAGTGTTTTTGTTATTTAACATGTCTAAAACTGCCCGATCGATTTTGCTAAAATTGTGCCTGTATAATTAATAAAAATCGGTCCCTGAATGTTTTTAAGACACAATTGGGCCCCAGTAGGTGGCGCTGCTTTTCTGGACAGAAAGACGTCTGCCACATCCACTAGTGTAGGTATACCAATTGAACTTAACATTTCATCTACCTCTATGAATTGTATTCCAAAAACGTGAAGAATTAGTACTACTCTCAACCGTATTACCTAAGCCATATGACTCAGAACTGTTATATTAATTACCTGTGTATTAGGCTGGAAGGATTCACTGAGATACTGGCGCACTTGACTCTTCTGTTTCTGTATCACGTGATACCGGGTGGGGTTCTCCAGAACTGTCCGCACCTGGAAATATAGAATGATCTTTATTAGCATTATTAGGAATCGGGACGTCCTCTAATCTATCCTTACTAATATTATAAATGCGAAAGTAACACTGTCTGTCTGTCTGTTACGCTTTCACGCTAAAACTACTGGACCGATTTAAATGAAATTTGGTACACAGATAGTCTAGAGCCCGAGAAAGAACATAGGCTACTTTTTAACCGACTGCAAAAAAGGAGGAGTTCTACGCGGACGAAGTCGCGGGCAGAAGCTAGTATTCTATATTTATATTATCATCAGGAATATTTTTGCAACATTCAACCATTTTAGTTTGAGCGTTTGAGTTGGTACAGCAATTGTTCTTTTTCATTTTGCCTGGAATAGGTTACTGCTTCACTACTATTGATCATAGCGTGATAATAATTATATTCTAAATTAAGTTTTGTAGAATATTAGTCTTCTACTCATTTGTTTTGAATTAGACTGGCGATTAGTGAATAGTTTAAATTACAGTATGACGCAGTTTGTACTAAACTTAGAACCCTTTTCACATGTAGGTACTTGTTTCATAGACGATATTTATTTTAGCAGTATGATGACGAAATGATGAACGTAACAAAAATGATAAAAACGATGATGCAGATGATGAATATGACAATAACGATGACGTGCACGTTGATGATGATAAAAACGATGATGACAATGACGGCTCACCTGCAGAACCTGTGGCGGCAGTTCAACGTGAGGCACGACCCGCGGCATGTCCGACGGTATTGACTTCTTCTTCTCTTCATTGTCTTTGGATTGGCCCGCTTGTTGTGCCTGAAAAACAAACGGTTGCTTGCAAATTTGGCTAAGAGGGTGACTATTGTCAGCTCATTGCAGTTATGCTACGATTATGGAATCTGTTAAGGCTCCGAAACGTCAGCCAATAAAATAAAATATGCGAGTTAAATCCGTCTATAGTTCATTTTAATGTATAATAACCGCGGAGGCATCAGAAATTATTAGGGTAATTCAGGTTAATTCAGGTTTTAGATGCTGATTAATTAATAACCTGCAGTTTAAGAGTCCAATAGGGCCATTCATAAATTACGTCACGTACAAGGGAGCGGGGGGTCCAAAACGTGACTGCCCGTGTTAAAAATACAAAGAAAAGCATGACAAAGGAAGTCTAGAAATTTCTTTCACACAGACCATCCATTTTTTGGTCATCAGCTATGGACATCTGTACTTTCGCTTCACCATTGGTTCCGTACTTTCGGTTTTATCATTCCATCCCTTTCTTTTCGACTGCTGCTTCCCGACAATCTTTAGCCCCGCCGCATATACCCACACTCGCATTGGCTTTCACGAGCCTCACGTCCGTCACACGTGAGAGCAAATGCGGAGTTTGCTACTGCGCCATAGGTTTTAAATATTGCCACTCGCACACGGACAGCCAATGCGAGTGTGGGCTATAATAATGATCTATACCTGTAAAGATTCTCTGCGCAGTTGCTCCTGCGCATGTTCGCGCATCAACTGTTGCTTCAGCTGCGTGCGCGACGTCGGCGTGAGCGTCTTAAATGTAGGCGGGCTGTAACAAACAGACAAAATATATTAATAATGATAACTTAGATCAGCGTGTTACCTACTGTAATGTTATATACTATAGCTGCCCGCCCCGGCTTCGCACGGATCCCTTTCTTTTATAGCCTATATCACTCGGGAATAGTGTAGCTTCCCAATAGTGAACGAATTTTTGAAATCGATCCAGTCTTTCTGGAGCCTATTCAAACTAAACAAACAAACAAAAAACATAACCTTTCCTCTTTATAATATTAGTACCTATAAATAATAATACATAATAACTTAGATCAGCGTGTTACTGTAATGTTATATACTATGTTAGTACCAATTAATTAAATATTTACCTATATTAAAATGTTCATTTTGTGTTAAAATTTAATAAAAACGCCTGTGAGCTGTGAGTTTGGATTTGGGTGGCAAGTAGGTAAGATTACATACAAATTGTATCGATAACATAAAATATTAAGGTTATAGAGAAATATTATACTTTATTGCGCATACAATAATTTTACAGTTTATCACATGTATAACAGCTAACTTGTCTTAAATAAGAGATTTCTTCTTAATCTGGGAGATAGAATAATAAAACTTATGTAACATAACAATAGTGATATCGACGTGGTATAAACGTGGTCTTTTTTCTACTCTAGGCTGTATTAGAGTTGTATAGCGACAAAAAAGAAGATTGGTGACATAACGTTCGCCTAACTGTAGCTCACGATGTCGTGACAGTTCTTAATTTGTTTTTTTTTTTACGGATTAAGCAACTATACGATGGTAGTAGTTATTAGTATTAATAATATAACTAGTGGCGGATTTGTCTTTAGGCCCGATAGACAGGTAGGACATGTATGATATTATTAGGTGTGGTAAGTCGTGCCAAAAAAAAAATGATATTAAAAACATAATTGAATACGTGTTTCATGATTCATTGGAATTTTCCCTCTGATGGTGCAAAATAGTAAAAAAAAATGGTAATAAAAAACATTAATTTTCTACTTCTACGCGGACAAAATTGCGAGCGGAAGCGAGTAGGTACTTATTTTATAAAGTATTTTATTGACCTATAATTTTTCTAGAATTAATATTATAATCATCATAGTAGGTCATATGCCTGCTTACGTTTACTTCGTGAGTAAATAGGTACATTGATTTGAATAGTACCAGTTATTGATTGATAGTAAGTCAAGATACCTGTTGGTTGCGTTGCCGTCAATCAAAGTTATTATTGTGGCATACAGTGACAGGTAGGGCTGTCTCGTAAAACGAACTTCACTATTGAAGTTCGTTTTAATACTTGCTCTATTTGACAAGGGGGCCTAGACAAGGGGGGCTAGACAAGTGCCCAACGTTCAACGTTAATGTTAAACGTTAGCACCAAAATGTATGGGATTTGACATTTGTGACGTACGTGACAGTCGTTCGCGGATGTCAAATCCCATACATTTCGGTCCTAACGTTTAACGTTAACGTTGAACGTTGGGCACTTGTCTAGGGCCCAAGGTGCCAACGTTCAACGTTAACGTTGGCACCAAAATGTATGGGATTTGACATCCGCGAACGTTTGTGACGTACGTGACAGTCGTTCGCGGATGTCAAATCCCATACATTTTGGTGCCAACGTTTAACGTTAACGTTGAACGTTGGCACCTTATCTAGGCGCCCAGGTTGATTTTTAAAACGATGTTTTTTTTATCGGTAGCTTTATTTGGAGCATATCTGCTTGTTCGGATTTTCAAATAGATCTAAAAATCTAGGCAGGGCATTTTATATGACACTGTCGGCTGATATCATACCTACATATTTATTATTAAATTTACTGTTCTTTGATTTGACGATCTCAGTTTGAGTGATATAATTTGACATAATAATGATAATATATTTTATGACCAAGGGCGTGCATTCGGACGGTCGCCCTGAAAACCAGCGTCATCGCCCACCGGCGTGACACTAAGCTGAGTGGCAACCATTTTGGTGTTTTTGTTATATTTCAAAATTTGAATGTTTATATTGTTTTTATTAGTATTTAAGTAGATCTTTATAGTTTAAAGTAAAATAATATTATCTTGTAATGTTGCACCAAATAAATGTTTTCTATTCTATTCTATTCTTCTATTCCATATAAGCACAATAGTATGAATGTATGGAGTGCCTACCCTGACGTGGTACATTCGTGGCCCTCACTGCACGCGCCTGTGTATGACTACGTAGAAATTAATCTAATTTAATCTATTCGTTTGACTTTCCCCGGATATATTGATGTTAAACCGGGTTAGGCACTATTCATACCCCACTATCCGGGTCAAACCTGTGAGGTGACAGCCCTAGTGATACGTCAGACCTGCGCACGCGCATATGTAGTAAGATGTTCAAGGAATTTATGCGTTATGATGTAATTGTTAAGGTACAAGTAAGAATATTAATTATTATGTATGTACGTATGTGTATGTGAACTCTTTATTAACAAAAGTACTAAAAAAGTACTTATATTAAGAGAACACAGACAAACCATGTACCTAAGTATAGTATAAAAATATATTATGTGTTAATTTAACAGTTCAAATTGATACTTTTTAATTAATTATAATAGGTATTAGCCTATTAGGGTATAAAAGTCTAAGTGCGATACTGTATTTAAAGTAGTGGTACGTATACCCTTTGAACATTACGATAGTGTGACAATTAATTGTAACCTTTTTCACTGGAAACCAATCATATTTAAATAACTAGTGACCCGCCCCGGCTTCACACGGGTCCTATAAACCTTCCCCTTGAATCACTCTATCTATTAAAAGAAACCGCTTCAATATTATTTGCGTAGTTTTAAAGATTTAAGCGTACATAAGGACAGACAGCGACAGCGACTTTGTTTTTACTATGTAGTGTTACTTAGGTATATAGTTAAGTGCTCTAGTACTTTTATTTATATTTTGAATTAGCCACTGTTATAATTTCAACGAGTAAATGTTTTAAAACAAAAAGATTGGTCAATTCAAACAGTTCGATTAGGCTCGCTTTGCGCAATAATATTATGCGACGGAGTGTACTGTTAGTCCGGGAGCTGGGTACTATTTTATCTAATATTTTAAATGCTAACTGTCTGTTTGTCTCGCTTACACGTGAACCGATTTGAAAGTAATTGACTGTCTGTCTCGCTTTCACACTAAAACTACTGAACTCATTTTATTGAAATTGGGTGCACAGATAGTGTAGAGCCTGAGAAAGGACATAGGCTACTTTTGATTGCGAAATAAGGGTTGTAAGGGGTTAAAAGGGGGGATTAAATGTTGTATAAAATGTCACGCGGACTTACTTATTATTAAAAAAAAAACTTAAGCGATAGACTATCGTCAGTTTAGTGTTGCTAATGTTGGGAACTGTAAAGTATACGAAACGTTAGCAGGTAAAATAGAATACGCTAGTTAAATTCGTTATAGTTTTATTGCAATGTGTAATAACCGTGAAGGCATCAGAAATAATTATAGACGCTTAGTTGACTTTGAACCACGTTCTGGTGACGGCTTTAATGGATAATAATTTTGAACCCGACTGTACATAATTTTTACCTAATTGACGTTTAAGAAACGTAAAATCATAAACATATTTAAAGGAAGTAATTAGACAGATTTCTGTGATGATGGTCGCTTTTATAAATAGATGAAAAAACAAGTCAATACTATATTAAATATTTACTATCATTATTTTTAATGATAATGATATTTGTACCAAGACAAAAGTAGAAAAAGAGACCCCAGTGGGATTTGAACCCACAACTATGCTACTCCGCGCGGCACCGTGCTTCCAGTTACACTATGGGTGTAGTTGAAGTGGACAAAATTTGCTACCACTATTGTCTTTTTTTGTTTGCGAGCAAATTGTCGCTTCAGCGCCATCTGTGTGTAGTGCTTTGCAGCTACCATACACTGTACCGATTTCTTCTCTTGTCTTGGTATAAAAATCAATACAATACTTAAGTCACGTAATAATTTGTCACGCTTTCACGGTTAGTTAATATACACGAGTTAAATTTGTCACAGCTTTATTACAATTCTTCATTTAGTACCGTATAGACTTAACTCCACGCTAATTTCAATTTAAATATTACGACTTAGAGTCATTAATGGATTAACGACATATTTCGACTTAGGTCACTACAATACTGGAGGAGGGACGAAAACACGAATATTAAAACAAGTAGATTGGAATATGTATGTGTGGTGTGTAACATGGGCGTGCATTCCATAAAGGCACTTTGTCAAATATATATTGAGTGCCTACCCATGCTCTACCCCACTGCACGCGCCTGTTTGTAACTATATGGACCAATTTAAGATTTAACTTTAAAAAATAGACAGAAAAATTTGGGACTATTTCCGTCATAAACGGTAATATCTATTGATTGCGATGGTATAGAAATTTGATTTTTTTACAACCCCAAGAGACAGTAAACTTGAGTATTCGATATGAATTTCAGCTTGATACCTCTATCGTTCCTGAGCAAATGGGTCTTGACAGACAGACGGACAAAAAAGTCATCCTATAATAGGTTCACAAAATCTGCGTAAATGATCTCAATAGTTTTTCAGAACTATTTTAAGGTTAAATACTATAGAATCATAATAATTCCTGATGCCTTCGCGGTTATTACACATTGGATTAAAACAACTATTAACGGATTTAACTCGCGTAATTTTATTTTATTAACTGACGTTTCGGATTCTTTACTGATTCCATAATCGACTTAAGCGTTAGACTATTGTCAGCTCAGTCGTGCTACGATTATGGATATACGCTAGTTAAATCCGTTAATACTTATTTCATTCCAAGTATAAAATCCCTACTAATATTATAAATGCGAAAGTAACTCTGTCTGTCTGTCTGTCTGTTACGCTTTCACGCTAAAACTACTGGACCGATTTAAATGAAACTTGGTACAAAGAAAGTCTGGATTCTGAGAAAGGACATAGGCTACTTTTTAACCGACTTCAAAAAAGGAGAAGTTCCACGCGGACGATGTCGCGGGCAGAAGCTAGTTTAGATATAAGGTAGTTTGTATAAATCACTTTAGTGTTAGACTATTGCCAGCTCAGTCGTGCTACGATTATGGAAACTGTAAAGAAACCGAAACGTCAAATAAAATAAAATAAAAATACGCGCGTTCAATCCGTTAATAGTTGTTCATTCCAACTATTTTGAGGTTAGACACTATAAAATCACCCATATTTGACTTTATTTTTACGGCACCAGCTCCCAGTCCATCATAGTATGTATGATTGTATGGTTGTATGGTTGTATGTGCGTGAATGGGTGTGTTGATATTGGACTAAATTAGCGGTCAAGGGCGACGCGTTGCAGTATGTTATGTATGAATCAAGACATGTATGAGACAAGACGGGTGTATGGAAAGGTTATGTGTGGAATTGGAACAGTAATAAGTTCAGTTCGTTTTATGATCTTATTCGAAACCGTGGCGCTTGAAAAGTAACTGTCTGTCTGTCTGTCAACTTTTCTAATAATGAATTTGTAATTTGTACCTATAGTTTAATAATATTTATATTTACAGTTTGAGGGATTATTATACCGAAAATCATCTCATCTAAGGGGGTGAAAAGGTGGAAAAGATTCTCTATTCAAGTTCGATAATTTATGACTAGAAAGTTGTCGCAGAAAAAGTCACAGGCGGTACTAGTTTTAATCCTTACTAATATTATAAACGCGAAAGTTTGTATGAATGTATGGATGTGTGAATGGATGTTTGTTACTCTTTCCCGCAAAAAGTACTGAATAGGTTTTGACGAAACTTTACAATAATATAACACATCAGTATAACTCATAGGTTATATATTAATAAAGTAGGTATTTCAAAAAGTTCTAATCATGCGCAGGCGCAGACGCGGGCAGAAGCTAGTATAATATAAACGCTGAATTCCATACAATATATTATTTCGTTTGAATGTCTGATAACGTTATTCTATGATAACTAGATCTTCGTTATCTTTTATCAAGGATCTATCCGTCACTTAACTATGACTTGACATTGGGTTTAAATAATCTATTTACCGTATAGATATAGATCATTTGGATCTATGAAACATTTTGATATTTTCCGATATCGGTATGTAATTTTTAATCTAATCCAAAACCTAACAAGCAACCTAATCTAGTTAAAAATGGTGTAAGTTCTTTACAGGCAGTATTAAGCTTATACCCTTTTTCAATAGGACGTAAGTAGGCATTTTGAACCTGAGGTAAAAGTCCTTTTCAAACACAGCTTGTTAAAGTTACAGATGCGTATAAAATAACTACTTAGTCATATCTTTAACATTAATTTTAAATGGGTAAAATGTACTTATACTCCATTGAAAAGAAGATAGATTGGGGTTTCGTTTGTCAGAGGCGCAATTTTATTTTTTAAGATTAGTTAAATCCTAGACGTAGACTAGATAAATTACTGATTACCACATACTTATTTATACGTTTAAAAAAAAAGAGCAGCAATTTCAATTTTCGATACCTATCCTTAAATATATATATGAGCAACAATTTAAATTTTCGATATCCTTATAACCTTATACAAAACAAATATTTAAATTCACCCAGGATAAAACACAAAAGGTAAACAGTAAAGTAATGGCGTCCGTGCCGCTTTCAAATGCCTACTTATCCTAAGAATTTCATCACTAAAGTACGATCAGCATGAGGTGCGCGTGCGCCGAAAAAACGCCACGCGCCAGGAATACAAAATGGCCGCTATCTTTGTATGTATTTTTGCAACTGTTATGTTGCCTTGACTTAACTGTAACTTATGCTTTTTATTGCTTTCTATAGACACGCGGCAGTGTGTCTGCCAAGTTCGGTGAAAAGGGCGGCAAGTAAAAACTAAAACTTCTTTTTGCCCTGGATATCAGCGTAAATTATGTTTTGAAGTGTCCAGATTAAAATTTTCATGATTTTTACATGTCTTATATTTTGAAAAATTATCGAAAACAATTATATAAATAAAAAAAAAGAGAGCAAACCTTACAAAATAATTGATGGTTTCATAAATTGTGTGCATAATTAGACAAAAAAATATTTTCATATCTAGGGTAACAAAACCACTGTAAAGCAGTATAACTGAACGGCATCATTTAGGTAATGTAATAAAAAAAAACAAAAGAAGCTATAAAATAAAAAAAAATACCAGCCAGGTGCGAGTCGGACTCGCGCACATTTTACTATCAAGTTCTATTTGACACTTTGCAGGTTTTTTTTTTTTTTTTTTTTTTTTTTTTTTTCTTAGTGACTGTTTGTAGTTGGCCCTGGGGCCGTCACTGCTCCACCGGACAAATGGGGAGCGCTCCGAGGTGCGCTCACCCTAACACTTTGCAGGCAACCTGAGTTTATTTGTAAGAGCTACATCCGTTATAGATCCATACAAAATCTAATTTGACATTATCATTCATGAGTACGTGATATTTATTTTCGTTACCGTCTGCTTCTATCTTAAGGATTACGGCAGACATTTTTTTTGATTGATAGTGGAATTCTTTCGAGATAACCTTAAAAATCATATCTGAACTTAAGCCGGAGTAGAATTGCTTGTGAATTATAACCAAACTAGCAGCCCGCCCCGGTTTTACCCGGGTCCCTTTTTTATAGCCTATTTCACTCGGGAATAGTGTAGCTTTCCAACAGTGAAAGAATTTTTCAAATCGGACCAGTCGTTTAGGAGCCTATTCAAACCAAACAAACTCTTTATTATATTAGTATAGATGATTATTAAAAAACCCCTTGATGAAAAAAAGATGTTGGCCGATTTTCAGACCTACCCGATGAGCACGCAAAATTTCATTATAATCGGTGTAGTAGTTTCGGAGGAGTTTGGCAACAAACACCACGACACGATAATTATATATATATACTAGCTGACCCCGCAAACGTTGTTTTGCCTTTTTTTTTCTAGTTACAACCCTTATCACTTAGGGGTATGAAAAATAGATGTTGGCCGATTCTCAGACCTACTCAATATGCTCACAAAATTTCATGATAATCGGTCAAGCCGTTTCGGAGAAGTACGGAAACGAACATTGTGACACGAGAATTTTATATATGTGGGATTGTGGGCTCGTAAATAAATAGTTATTTCGAAAAACAAAACTGGTATTTTATTACTTTAAGAAAACAGTATCTACTTAATATAAAAACGTTAAGTGCATCCGACTCTGACTGAGCTTCCGCGTAGAATAGAATTAAAAAAAAAAGTTACTCTCCCTTCATATTTAAAAAAAAGAAAATATATTCGGTCCGTTCTTCACATTCACTTTCACTCATTCGTTCGCATTCACTCATTCTTCGTCTTACAATTCAACCACTCCATTCCACGCATACATCAATCTACTTTAACCATTCCGTTTCACACTCCCACACTCGGCCATCCTGCATCATGACTGTCCTCAGGCATCACTTTCTAACTATAACAAATCAACAGTATAACATCATAGAACAAAATACACTCATGTGTTATCGTGATATAAAGAAATTTCAACACAAATTTTATACTATATAGAGCATAAACTATTATTCGACATAAACTATTATAGGTAAACATAAACTGAATACAGAACAGTAGCATATTGATATACTTATCATTTCTTGTTTAAAATACCACTTTACATAACAAAAAAGAAATATAACACCTTAATAATACATGTTATACAATATATCTTAATGCAATGAGTATCTACTACCTTTCTCACATACACACAAACATAATAATATGAAAGTAAATAAAATAAATCAAACGAAACATCTCACTACTCTCCTGTCATAACATCTGGCCATCGTTTCATGTTGTCTGCAGATGTTGATGTCTTCTGAGGTCCTTCTGCTTGCGCGTCTTCTTTCTCTACATCATATCTGTCATTCCTCTTTACTTTAGTGACGCGATAAGGTCCCAAAAACTTAGGTTTTATTTTCAAACCTGGTCCGAACTGTGTACGTTTTATAGCTACCAAGTCATCCTCTTGATATTTTATACTATCTTTTCGATTTTTATCATAACTTTTCTTATTTTCTTCCTGTACCTTTAATATTTGTTTCTTAGCATTTTCTCTTATCTCTTCGCGATCTTGCATGTATCCTTCTCGTTCCTCTTGCTGTAATAAATCGTATATTTCGATCTCATCCCGTCTTTTCATCTTCCTTCCTATGAGCATTTCAAATGGTGTAGTACCCACACTCCGTTGAAATGTACTATTTAATACCATCTGCACTCGTCCAACATTCCTGTACCACAATCCTGGTTTTTCAATAGATAGTTTAGTTAGTATGGAAATTATAATTCGATGAACCCTTTCAACCTGTCCATTTGCCCGAGGAACTCCTGTAGTAATGTGTACATACTGTATATTTTCGTTCTCACAATACTGATGAAAATCGTGGCTTGTAAATGCAGTACCTCTGTCAGTAATCACTCTATCGGGATTTCCGAAAACATTTTGTAGTATTTCTAGTTTGATAAGTACTTCACTTGTGGATGTTGTCTTACATGGGAAAAGCCATACAAACTTCGTGAAGGCGTCTATTATGGTTAAAATGTAATTGTACTGTTTACGTGTCTCTGTAAAAGGTCCGATATGATCCAAATGCAATGTACTTAATGGTTCTCCCTTCTCAATGGGATTCAAATATCCTTCCTTCTTTCCTTCTTTTCTACATGCCAGCAAGCATGGTATGCACGCCGCTAGATACTTTTCAACTTTCTGTGTAATATTCTCAATATAATAATCTTTGTTAATGAGATCAAGTGTTTTCTTCTTTGAAAAATGGCCATTTTCATGCGCCCTTCTAATAATTTCCGCTGCCATTTTGTTAGGTATTACCAGCTGATCCTGTGGTCCTTTATATAGTAAATCACATCGTAAATTATAATCTTTGTAGGATCCTCCATCATTTAGTATTTTTATAATAGCACTGAGGCCTTCATCACTTTCCTGTGCGCGCCGTATATCATCATGTAAATTGCTTGTAATCATTGCCACATATGGATTTCTACTTAAAGCATCTGCATGCCTCATCTTCGTACCATCTCGGTGCTCAACTGTGAATGTATAATCTTGCAATAATAAAACCCATCTTGCTACTTTCGTAGACAAAGCTAAGTCTTTCTTGTTAAGTGTTAATTGAAAAGCTTTACAGTCAGTTACCAACTTAAACGGTCTTCCATACAGGTAATGTCGAAACTTTTTAACTCCTTCGATCACAGCCAATGCCTCCAACTCATAACTCGAATACCTGCTTTCTGCATCTGATGTACGCCGACTCATGTAATGCACAGGGTGTAAATCACCACTCTCACTTTTCTGCATCAATATAGCCGAGTAAGCGACACTTGAAGCATCAGTATGGAGCTCAGTATCTGCTCTTTGATTAAATATTCTTAACACAGGTTTTGTAGCTAACTTCATCTTTAGTATATTAAAAACAGCTCTATGTTCTTCGTTAAATATAAAATTGTTATCTTTCCTTAACATGTCAGTAAGAGGTCTTGCAATCAATGCATAATCCGGAATAAATTTTCTGAAATATGAACATAATCCAAGAAAAGAATGTAGTTGCTTCAAATTCTGAGGCTCAGGAAACTTAGTTACAGCATCTGTCTTTCCTGGCGAGGGCATAACTGTACCATCTTCTATCACATAGCCCAAATATTCCACATGTCTCGTTAGCAGTTGACTCTTTTTCCAGTTGATATTCAACCCATATTCAGATGCAATCTTCAATACTTCAGACAGTCGCTCCACTGCCTGTCGTTCATTTTCTGCAGGGATTAAAATATCGTCAATAAACACAATTATTATACCTCGTGCAATAAGATCTCTGAAAATTATCATAATAAATCGTGTGAACACCTTAGGACAAGTTGTCAAACCAAATGGTGCTCGCAAAAACTCATACTGTCCAGTCATCGTTACAAATGCTGTGTATTTTATAGATTCTTCATGAACACGCAGGTGAAAGAAACCATTCTTTAGATCTAAAGCACTAAATACTTTAGCAGAAGCTAATTTGTCAATATGGTCTTCAATTAATGGAAGTGGGTATTCGTCTTTGACAATTTTACTATTAATTCTCCTGTAATCAACACACACTCTTAGTGACCCATCCTTTTTTCTAACTAGAACTATAGGACTTGAATATTCTGAAAAACTCACCCGTATGACACCACTGTCAAGCCATTCCTGTATTTGTTTGTCCACCTCTTCTTGCTCTTTCAATGAAATACGTCGTGGGCGTTGAGCAATAGGTACCTCGTCTTTCAACACCAGTTTTAATTCAATTGGAGCCTCCTTCGTACGACATGGTGTGTAGTTCTGCACTAGTCTTGTAACCTCATCTTTCACTGCCGCATCCCTCACATAACCTAGACAATCAACAGAACAAGAAAAACATGTAACCTCATTCAGCCATCCACAGTTAGGATTCAACCACACAGATCCACCTTTCATAACCACAACAACATTTCGTAAAAACTCATTGCCTAAGATAATCTTAAATGGCATAAAATCGTTAGGTACTAGATAAAATACAGTCCCATAGTAATTATTGTTGTCAATTTCCACACTCGTCTCGATTGTTCCAAAAGATTTCACTTTCGAAAGTCCAAAACCGATCATCGTTACAACCGCACTATCGTCGTATTTCGGCAATTGAAGCTCATTGTAGCACCCGATGGACATCAAATTAACATCACTGCCACTGTCAATTAATGCCGATAACATTTCGTCGCGAATTCGTATATTTTTCACTGGTTTTCTCGTATCACCGGTACTCGTACATGGTTTGTTTACATCTTGATTGACATTTGACGCCATTGTGAAATCACCGGCCGCCATGATGTCAGTGCAGCCAATAGAAGGTGAGCTAGTGTTGTCATTCGTGTCATGTTGAATCTTCATTCCGTTCAAATTGTTCTCTGCCATAGAGTTGAAACAAACATTTTTCGAATTCGTTCTTTTTCCAAAGCTGCCATCATAATATTTACTTCCGCTGTCAGCACGTTGAGTTGTTTTCGCAAACGTTGCTGTTTGATTGCCAACCGCCATCTTGCGTTCTTTGCAATCCGCCGATAAATGACCAAATGCGTTGCAATTAAAACATTTACGACCTTGCTCTTTATAAGGACACTCCGTAATGACATGATTTCTCTCTCCACAAGCATAGCACCGTGTAAATGATCTTTGTGGCTTCCAATTCGACGCACTAGCTTGACTATTATTATAATTGTTTCGAACACTGAATCGTTTTTCACTTTGCTTTGACTTCATTTCTTCGTAGGTTACTAGCTTCTCTTTTAAATCCGAGTAGGTTTTGATACCGTACAACATGATCTTATTAATTTCAGCATCACGTATTCCGTCGACTATGTACTTAATAGCCACATAATCGGCTATTTTTCCGCGTTTTCCCAGGGCTTTCATAGCAAACATGTAATCCAAGCACGATTCATTATCTTGTTTATATCTGGAACTCATTAATTCATGAATGGCTTTGCTATCTATACTGTCTGGAAATTCTTTTTTAATTGCCGCTTTCAATAAATCCCACGTAGTATAATTTTTTCTCCGATTTTAACCATAAGGCAGCGGTACCGATCAACGAACGCCGCGCAACCAACAGCCGTTGCGTCTCACTCCAGCCAAATATATCACCGTTGTCATCAATTTCTTGCATCCACGTGGACACCGTATAGACTTTGTTGTTTCCACTGAACTTAGGTACCAAAGATTCGGTAAATTGTAGCATGCCGCCTACGGCCCCTTTCTCATTTGCATTCGCATCCTCGTCCTCAACATCCTGCATCTTCATTTCTTCGTTCATCGTAATCGTATTTAATTTTAATCTTCGTTAACTCGTGTGTCTGCGTACATAACCTCTTTCTTCATACAGCTCGAATTTTGGTGCATTTCCTCACAATCCCGTTGTAGCGTGACGAGCCCCCATTTGTGGGATTGTGGGCTCGTAAATAAATAGTTATTTCGAAAAACAAAACTGGTATTTTATTACTTTAAGAAAACAGTATCTACTTAATATAAAAACGTTAAGTGCATCCGACTCTGACTGAGCTTCCGCGTAGAATAGAATTAAAAAAAAAAGTTACTCTCCCTTCATATTTAAAAAAAAGAAAATATATTCGGTCCGTTCTTCACATTCACTTTCACTCATTCGTTCGCATTCACTCATTCTTCGTCTTACAATTCAACCACTCCATTCCACGCATACATCAATCTACTTTAACCATTCCGTTTCACACTCCCACATATATAAGATAAGTACGTGGGTGGATCAAAAAGTACCCGCGTTAAGACAGAAAAAACTTTTTTTTTAAAGATTTTATTTTTTATTTTTAACATAATTTCCTTCGAGGTCTTTACACATAACCCCACTTTTTTACCACTTTTTTAACCCCTCGAAAAGTATGTTTTTTCAAACCCTTTAAAATACGCTTCTGATTCGGCAACCATCTCTTCGTTTGAGCTGATTTTTTTAACCCACGAGCCAAGTTTTCATGTTGAGGCACCAAAAGACGTCGTAGGACGTCAGATCAATTAATTATGGTGGGTGAAGCAACAATTCGTAGCGAAATTCCACTAATTTGACAGCGACAAACCTGGATGAATGTGCTGGTGCGTTATCGGGGCCATACAGCATTTTTTCCTAGCCAAATGGGGCCGTGTATTCTTAAGTTTTTTATCGAATCGGTCCAATAATTCACTATAATATTGCCCTATGATTGTTCTTTCTTTCTGTAAGATGTTAATAAGGAGTATTCCCTTCGAATCCCAAAAAAATCCTGGCCATGACTTTTTCGGCAGATGGGACCGTTTTCGCCTTCTTTGGAGGAGATTCATATGGGAAAATCTATTTTTTGGACTCGCTTGGTCTCCAGCGTATAATAATAGACTCAGGTTTCGTTAACAGTCATAACTCGAGACAAAAATTCCATCGGGTTTCGCTTAAACAGATCCAAACATTGCTTTGACATTGACATTGAATCCGATTATTTTCATCTGTGAGTAAACGCGGCAGCCAAAGGGCGGACATCATTTTCTTGTGCAATTTATTACATAATATACTGAAAAATGTTCTGTACGACACGCCTACAATGTCAGCTAATTCGCAAACTTTAGTTCGTCGATCTGCGATAATCATGTCATGAACTTTTTTAATGACCTCTTCGGAAACCACGTCTGGCGGGCGACCTGGCCGGTCTTCATCAAAAACAGTTGTGTGCCACGTTTAAATTCATGGAACCAAAGTCCGACGGTTGTCACAGAAGGCGAAAGGCCCCCATAGACAGCATCCAACTTTACTTTTATTTCATCGCATGTTTTTCCATCTAAAAATAAAAACCGAATTACGAAACGATGTTGATCTTTTTCCATGTCACCGCGAAATACAACACTCTTGTGATAAAACTGGCCACTAAATAAAAGGTACTGTATTGTTTTTAAACAAATATATATTTTTTAATTTCTAAATACCTTAAGTACACGATGATAATAACAACATAGCTCAACGACATCGTCTGTTTCCAAACGCGGGTACTTTTTGATCCACCCATGTATATTAGATTAACAATAAAATCACCTCCACTTAAGCTGTCAAGATGCACCAACCACGTCATAGTAAAAGCTGATCGTCACTTCATTCACACAGATCTATCATACTGAATCACGCAAAAACCCACCCTATTGCATCAAAATAGAGTTCACACGATTGTCACCAGCAATCCGTAGTATTCAAATATGACCTCTATTGTTTACGTAATAAGTTACACCGGTGATGACCTTCAGGAACCTAAGAGTTCTCATGAAGTGCAGCCGATGGCATAATCATGGTCACACAACGCGGAAGTTGTCACAGTTTCCCGTCATTACCGTAATGATAATGACACGTGTTTGCAAGTAAAAATGGTCACTTTTGCTGATTTTCATATGGTCATATATCACAGATCTAAAGCAGGCGCGTGCAGTTAGTATGGCGCCAGGGTAGGCACTACATATATTAATGAATAGCTTCTGCCCGCGACTTCGTCCGCATGGAACTCCTCCTTTTTTGCAGTCGGTTAAAAAGTAGCCTATGTCCTTTCTCAGGGTCCAGACTTTCTTTGTACCAAATTTCATTAAAATCGGTCCAGTAGTTTTAGTGTGAAAGCGTAACAGACAGACAGACAGACAGAGTTACTTTCGCATTTATAATATTAGTAGGGATACAGTGCCTGTATGGAATGCACGCCCTTGATCTAAAGAGATTTGAGGTTGGCACACCATCGAATTTCTTAGCAAAACCTACGTACCAGTAAAACAGATTTAAGCTAACTCTTCTAGCATCATATCATCATCATCATCATCATCATCATCATCATCATCAGCCCATCGCAGTCCACTGCTGGACAATAGGCATCTCCAATTGCACGCCACTTTGCTCTATCTTGGGCTGCTTGCATCCAGCTCCTGCCAGCCATCTTACGCCTTAACCAAATTAAAATAACAGAGACAAAGAAAAAAATCCATTACTCTAATATCGCATCATATAACAAGTATAAATTTAAACAAAACTTTTTCAGTGCACATGGACATATTAATCAATATTTTGACTATCCCAAAAAAACTTTTCGAGTTAACTTGTGCAATATGTATAATATCAAAAAGGTAAAGAGTGCCTACCCCATCCGCTCCTTTCATTGCACGCATCTGGTTATAAGTGACTGTGTAAACGACCACATATAATATATTTTTTTAAGTAAATAGGATCTTAAAGACATTGACATTTCAATATACATTTCAGATAGAAAATAATGATAAAAAATTTAAATTTAAATGACTCGACAGCTATCTCACAAATAGTCTAAGATCCGGCTGCAGAATCATTGTTCATATCATATTTGCTAACACCAGTTTACAATAATAAAATTGCATTATGAATAGCAGTTAACAGAAATGATTCCAACGTCACATCCTACGCATTCATAAAAGTAATTTTAATATCAAGGATTTTATGAACCCATTCCCATGGTTGCTAATAATTAACCTACTTATAAACTACTACAGATAAGCTAGTAACTTTTAAATAATTTCTACTAAGTAATAAATATTTCTAGTAATAAACTCAAAATCACCCAAAACCATGTTTATCTTTGTACTTCTTTACGCTAATGATCTACACTAATATAATAAAGAGGAAATGTTTGTTTGTTTGTTTGGATTGAATAGGCTCCAAAATGACTGGACCCATTTGAAAAAATCTTTTACTGTTGGGAAGCACTACTCGTGAGTGACATAGGCTATATTATATTTTGAAAAATTAGGGATCCGTGCGTAGCAGAGGCGGGCTAGTCTATACTAATATAAGAAAAAGGAAAGGTTTGTTTGTTTGGATTGAATAGGCTCCAAAATGACTGGACCGATTTGAAAAATTCTTTCACTGTTGGGAAGCTACGCTATTCCTTGGTGACATAGGCTATAAAAAAAGGGATCCGTCTAAGCCGGGGCGGACAGCTAGTATTTGTTATAAAGATAGTGTTTGTTACGAAGAGAGACGTAGGACAGTTCTTTATCATGGAAATTATCCCTTAAACGGGTTTAAAAGGGGTGAAATCCCTACTAATATTATAAATGCGAAAGTAACTCTGTCTGTCTGTTACGCTTTCACGCTAAAACTACTGGACCGATTTAAATGAAATTTGGTACAAAGAAAGTCTGGAGCCTGAGAAAGAACATAGGCTACTTTTTGACCGACTGCAAAAAAGGAGGAGTTACACGCGGACGAAGTCGCGGGCAGAAGCTAGTTTACTAAAAAAGTGAATTGATATAACTAAGTTACGTTATAATTTCTAATGCCTTCGCGGTTATTACACATTGGAATGAAACAACTATTAACGGATTTAACTTGCGTATTTTTATTTTATTTTCGGATTCTTTACATTTTCCATAATCGTAGCACGACTGAGCTGACAATAGAGACTAGACTTTAGCGTTAGACTATTGTCAGCTCAGTCGTGCTATGAAGTTACGTTAATTCGCGAGCAGTAACTTCTGAATAAATATGAAATGTTGATTATCTTTTATCTACAATAGGCGACTGTGCTAATTTATTATCTGAAATTATCATTATTTATGATTTAAAAATTAATTAAGGAAAAAACGAATGTCTTGAGAAACAGTTATAAGAAGTTTAAGTTAATAATTTCTGATGCCTTCGCGGTTATTATACATTGGAATGAGACAAGTTTAGACGGATTTACCTCGCGTATTTTAATTTATTGGCTGACGTTTCGGAGCCTTTAGAGATTCCATAATCGTAGCACGACTGAGCTGACAATAGTTTTATGCTAAAGCTGCGAGTTAAATCCGTCTATAGTTGTTTCATTCCAAAGTTTAAGATTTATTTAGATAAAGGCTTCGCGCATTTACTACTAGAAAGAGAGAAAGAGATAGAATTATTGACCTACTTCCTTACATTACCTACGATTTTTTCTCAAACAAAATGACAAAGATACACGCTTCCAAAGTTCTGGAGCGGGACTGGTGACGTCACATTCCGGTATAATTTAACCGTGACGTCACGACCTAGCCCCCACTCCCGAACTTTAGAAGCGCTTATTTCTGTCATTTATTGTTCGATTGAGAAAAGAAAAAATACGTATCCAATATTTTTTAATAATGTACCTACTACGACAAAAAAACAGACAGTCAGTCATCATGACTATTTGATGATTGTGGCTTATGAATGATAGCACGCGACCGTTTAGTGTCCCCGATTAATGATAGTAGCAGAAGGACGATCATTCGTTGACTTAATGATTGTTTTATTGCTGAGACGAAATTGTAGTACAAAATCATTGATGATATTAAGCAACCGGCATGATTGTTGTAGCGATTTGAAACCTTATTGCAAGGGAGTAACGTTTATATTGACGGGATGTAAAGGGTATATCGGTTTAATAGAATAATGACTTAAGTTTAAATGTGTCGCTTTGGGAATAGACTTTAAATGTGTCGACTATGGTCTTTAGTGGAGTAACATCATATTTCACTTCATTTTTAAAATGAATTTGAGATAATTTATATAACACTAGCTGTACCCGCGACTTCGTCGTCGTGGAATGGTAATTCTTCATAATAAGGCTTCATATTTTCCCCGTTTTTTACACATTTTTCACTGTTTCTTCGCTGTTATTGGTCGCAGCGTGGTGTTATATAGTCTAAAGCCTTCCTCGATAAATGATCTATCCAACAAAAAAATATTTTTTGAATTCGAACCAGTAGTTCCTGAGATTAGCGCGTTCAAACAAACAAACAAGCTTTATAATATTAGTATAGATTGGAATAAAATAATTATAACGGATTCAACTCGCGTATTTTATTTTACTTGGTGACTTTTCGAAAACTTTACAGTTCCCATATTCGCGACTGAGCTGACGATTGTCTGAACTGATGATGCAAGATTCAAGATCATGAATTGACTTAAGTATAGTCATATTACTAACTACTAGGTATTTTTTTTATTAATTTCATAATTTCAATTAGACCTGTATTTCCTTTATGCTAATTTGACCCAAACAGGATGTAAGCGATTTTCGACCCATTATTAATAGTAATTAAGACCATTATCCGATAAAATTAGCATAGAATAGTGCCCATTCATTAGATTCATTCATGGTTTGTAGTACTAGAAATAGTCCAGGCATCTTAATAGGATTTGTGTGAAAAAATATGTACTAGAATTTAATTTGTTTTTTATTATTTTTTGACATTTAAGAATATCACTTTAGCGTTAGACTATCGTCAGCTCAATCAGTTACAAATAAGTGAACTGTAAAGTTTTCGAAAAATCGGCAAGCAAAAAAAAAATACGTGAGTTAAATCCGTAGTAGGTACTTGTTTCATTCCAATGTGTAATAACCTCGAAAGTATCAGAAGTTATCTATACTAATATTATAATCTATACTAATATTATAAAGCTGAAGAGTTTGTTTGTTTGTTTGAACGCGCTAATCTCAGAAACTATTGGTCCGATTTGAAAAATTCGTTCAGTGTTAGATAGCCTATTTATCGAGGAAGGCTTTAGGCTATATAACATTACGCTACGACCAGTAGGAGCGAAGAAACAGTTGAAAATGTGTAAAAAACGGGGAAAATAACTATTCCACGCGGACGAAGTCGCCGGCAGAAGCTAGTTATTAATATTGGTTGCAAATTAAGAATCATGAAATCAGAATATGATAGAGATGTATCGAATCATTTATTATTCAATACTAATATTAAAAACTTTATAGGTACCAAAAACATCATCGTTTAATGTGCTTATTTTTTTTTATTTGACTAGACTATAGCTGTTTCGACTACGCACAAAGCTAGCATCAGGTCTGTAACCATGAGGTCATCTTTAATGACTGTTTTTTAATTCATACAACTGTAAGTTCGTTTAGAACTTACCTCGCCTATTCAATACAACTGGAAGTTCATTTAGAACAGTGGTGCTGAGCCTTTTTACGTCCGTTACCCTTATGACCTAACTAGTCACTGATTGTACTTCCTCCCAACGACGAGCTCGCGCGCTAGTCGGCGCTGCGCTGTGCTCAGACTTGTCACTTTGAAATTCGGCGTTCGAGACAACTACCAGCTGATTGTTACCCGTGAAATACAAGTTTTACCCCCAGGTTATGAACCTAGGATTTAGAATTTAAGACCGGTAGTGACGTTGGTGTTTAAGACAACCAGTGAGAGAGAAGAGGCACTATAGTCTGTTATCAAATAGGAGAAGTATAACAACATATACCTACATAAACTAGATTTTGCATAAATATTTTACAGAATTTATGGAAGACAAGTTTTCTATTTTATTGACAATCATCCTCTAAGATGTTCAATTATTACGTAAGATTTACTTATTACAAGTCTTTAACCTCAACTAGACCCCCCCAGCCTAAAATAAGCAAAACTAAGACCCCTGCCCGTTTACGTAATACTTGAACGGTCTATAACAGTTATTTGAAGCAGATTTATTGCAATCTTTAACCCCAACTAGGGGGGTCTAGTCCCCCCCTAATAAGCAAAGTAAATGCATGTTTGTCTTTTGTATGGTCCTCGTGTGCAGACGAAGCTGCGGATAGAAATCCCTACTAATATTATAAATGCAAAAGTAACTCTGTCTGTCTGTCTATTACACTTTCACACTAAAACTACTGGACCGATTTAAATTAAATTTGGTACAAAGAAAGTCTGGAGCCTGAGAAAGTACATAGGCTACTTTTTAACCGACTGCAAAAAAAAGTTCCACGCGGACGAAGTCTCCGGCATGAGCTAGTAGTATATAACTGTATATAGGAACATGTATATAATAACAATTTGCACTTTTTCCTATACTTGTGTTTATCGCCTGTGCGATCCAGTCTCAACCTTGGTGCACCGGATGGTCTCAAGAGCGTGAGTGCAGGCCTCTAATCACCACGGATTGTCTAGTTAACGGGTAATTTGCGTAATTAATACTAATCATATATTAATGATTTATATATTAATAGTGAACTATAGCATATCTGTTGGGGATCGTAGCGATATACGAAAAGATATACAGCTTACTCAAAAACTCGTTTATTGACAGTGAATAAGAAAACTAGAACAAAAGAACAATATATTTAAAAAGGTATAAAAATATCTTTAAAAAGTATATTAGGGGCATTCCATCGAAAACAGGAAAACTACATAAATTTTAAAATTCAATTAATTGTACTTATTTTATTAATACCCTATAGCCAAATAACTATATTAAATGAATCTGTACAGAAATAAAAAAAAAATGTAAAAAAAATGACACTTTTATCTATGGAAACTTTTACTTCCCTACATAATTGCTTAGGGGTCAAATTTTGATTAGGTTCGCGACACTGTTTTCGGTCATTGTGACGGTTTTAGGAACTCGGCGCTTGTAATTTAGTGAAAACAAAGAAAAAACTCAATTACTACATAAAAATATTGTGGAAAGGTATGTTACTTTTTGTATATTCGTTATTTCAACAAAGTCATCTCGCCTGTCCCACCAGTCACGTAAAAAGAGATAAAAGTTGTTTTCCTAATCTCAAATATGACTTTACATATTCCATTTTTTCCAGAAGTAAAAATAAAGACGTGGTGTACTATTAAACCATATTTTAATGGTTAAAAAGTAAATTATATGGTTTCTTTACAGTTTTAAAATAAGTCCCACCAGTCACAGTGACTGGTGGGACACTGGCTAACAATAGATATGTAACGAAAGTTAGCATGCAGATTTCTTATTTAACTTGAGTTTTTTTGTTCAGACCTAAAACGGAATGGTTTGTGCTTCTTCTTAACTAAGATTAATATTAATTGGGTGATAATTTGCTTATTTTCTCTATGAACTTCGCATGAATGCATGCCTTTGCGGTGATGTGAACTGGACGTTTGTTTGCTTGCTTTAGATGAATGCCGCAGAGAGAAAGAGGAAATCACGAGAGATAATCAAGAAGGACCCTGATAAATGGAAGAGAGCACAAGAAAAAGAAAAAGAATGGGACAGAAAACGTAGAGAAAAAAATAGACACGAGTGTGAGCAAAATTCCAACAAGAGAGAAGCTTTTAAAGAAAAGGAAAGGTTGCGTAAAAGAAAGCAAAGAGAAAATAAAAAAAAGGGGCCACAAATAAATGTACTTCATCTCTAGGGTCATACAAATCCTTGAACACTTTGAGAAAAGCAGTTGTGTGGCACATTATGAAAGACATTATTCCTCAAATGGCTGTATTGCACGAGAAACCTGACAACATTAGAAGTTTTTATTTTTTTTCTTGTTTTAGAGTACTGTCTTGTAATTCTGATGATTTAATTTATAAATAAATACATTGTTAACGTTCAAAATAACAATAAAACTGAATTTAAACTACAACTATTTTCACATTATTTTGACTTGTCCCACCAGTCACAAAGAGCTGTCCCACCAGTCACAAATCTGAACACATATATTTTCATTTCAGTAAAGGTCATCAGTCTACTTATTCATAAGCATGATAGTGTATTTAATATATTTTATCCCACAGAAAAAGCTAACTTGAAAATGAAGTAGTTGGGCTGAAATTCAGTCCTAAGTGCATAAAGGTAGCAGAGAGGGATTTTTCAATGTCCCACCAGTCACATGAATTCAAATGATAATTACAAAGAAGTTTCAAATTATTTGGGTTTTATTTTTATGGGAACGTAATCATTAACTATCTATCTACATCATAAAATAAATTTCACCATTGTACCAGTTCTGAGTACATAATTATCATTCACAGTTAGTCAAATTTTGGAGTCAAATGTCCCACCAGTCACAATGGAATGCCCCATTATTAAAAAGGTAGGTTGTATTCCTGTCGTCAACAATATCTATACTAATCTATAGTCTATACAAATATGATAAAGAGGGAAGGTTTGTTTTTTTGTTTGTTTGTTTGGATTGAAGGGTCCAATACGGTTGGACCGATTTGAAAAAAATCTTTCACTGTTGGAAAGCTACACTATTCCCGAGCGACATAGGCTATAAAAAAAAAGGAATCCGGGTGAAGCCGGAGCGGACAGTTAGTGATTTATATATTAATAGTGAACAATATATATATACTAATATAATAAAGAGGTAAAGTTTGTTTGTTTGGCTTGAATAGGCTCCAACATGACTGGACCGATTTGAAAAATTCTTTCACTGTGGTAAAGCTACACTATTCCCGAGTGACATAGGCTGTAAAAAAAGGGATCCGGGTGAAGCCGGGGCGGACAGCTAATATATTACAAGACATCCAAGGTTGAAGGCCTGTTGGTCTAGTGGTCAGAGCCCCAGATTACGAAACCGGAGGTTGCGGGTTCGAATCCTGCTAGGGGCAGATGTCCGTGTGATGAGAACGAGCATTTTTACTTGAGTCTTGAATGATTTATTACATTTAACTGTTAAATTACAAAAAAAATATAAGTATAACAATTACCCATTAGAACATCTAATTTAATTTGTCGCACACCTAGATCTAAAGGGAGCTAACTCAAAAATCTGAAGATTTAAATTAAATACACGCTAAAAAAAAGGATTCGATTCCTTACAACAATTTCGCCTCTCCCGAAAAAGTTACTTTTTTTGAGTTAGCTCCCTTTAGATCTAGGGGTGCGATGAAATCATTTATTTTTTAGTAACTTTCCTACTTAGGAAATATTTTTAATTGTTATTAAATTAATCGAATTACTAGAACTGCTGTCATTAACTTATGTAAAATTTCCATTCTTGCCTATATCGGGTTTTAACCATAATTATGATATTTTCCTTGTATATAAATTAACACGTATATTAGAGGATTCAATCTGATGAACGACATAACGAATCTTAACCAAATTTTCAAGAAAGTTACATATATAAAATAAATACTACTAATAATTAAATAAACCAACCAAAATAAAAAAAATATTTAAAAAAAATATTTCTTACTTATAAACATTTTCTCTTTGTTTCAGGTACAGAATTCGAACCAGCGACCTCCAGCGTCATCACCAGTCAAGCTTCAAATGACTAAATCATGTCCTTGAACAAAAATCATCAAACTACGGAAGCGATTACTGAACGCGACCAATTTTCAACTCTTGCGCACATTTGCTCCGCCCTTGATTGAAGGCCATCAACGTCATTTAAGGGACGTACACGATGATTTTTTTTAAGAATATCTGTCCTATATCTGGGTGATTCCACGGGCGTTTCAACCGCCGTCAGTCCGTTGTCCTGAATATTGAAGAAATGAGCTACAACAAGAATTACGTTTTGATGCGACGACATACTGCGCTCGCACTTGTCGTCAAAATTAATAGAGTTTAAATCTTATTGTAGCTTAATTCTTCAATATTTATGGCAAAGGACTGACGGCAGTTGAAACGCCCGTGGAATCACCCATCTTTATTTTTTTTGACGGCCTGTTGGTTAGGTGGTCAGAGGCCCTGACTACGAAACCGGAGGTTGCGGGTTCGAATCCTGCTAGAGGCAGATGTCAATGTGATGAGCTTTGGCATCTGTACCTGAGTCTTGTATGTCTTATATGTATTTAAGTATGTTTATCCGTTATCTAGTACCCATAGTACAAACTTAGCTTAGTTTGAGACTAAATCAATTAGTGTGAATTGTCCTTAGATATTTATTTATTTATAAGAATACTAGCGGTCCACTCCGGCTTCGCACGGATTCCTGATTATTTTCAAGATAATCTATAGCCTATTTCACTCAGGGTGAACGTAGCTTCCCAATAATGAAATTTTTTTTCAAATCGGTCCAGTCATTTTGGAGCCTATTCAATCCAAACAAACAAACCTTTCTTCTTTATTATGTTAGTATAAATAAGATTATTCACCTCTGTCAAAATGTTATTTTATTAATAAAAATGTTTTCGAGCATAAATCGGTTTAATTGATTCTAATATAGAACGTTAATATTAATTAACTACGTTTAATCTAATGTGATTTGAAATGGGCTGAAAATTTGTTATCATGGAGATAGTGTGTTATCTTTACAACCCAAAACGTTTTAAAACTGTTACTACTACTTACTTATATCATATTTTATATATGTAGGTATGTAAGTATGTATACGGTCTAATTATTCTATATTCACGTCGTGGCGTCACGGTCCCCCACTACCGAACTGGACGAGCCTAGTTTTGTATTTTTTTTTGAAAAAGATAAAATACACATCTAATATTGATTTAATAATCTAACTAACGGAATATATAGAATTTAGATTATTTTTAATCAGTCTTTATTTTATGAAGCACTAAGAAAGCGAAAAGTCTCCCCCTATTGTTTATCGTGCGCAGACGAAGTCACTGGCAGAAGCTAGTCATCTAAAAACCGTGTCTAAAAAGTGTTAACAAAATTATTCACGAAAAACATACACAATGACTTTATAATAATATTTACGTAATTATTTCATATGATTAGAACAATCTTAAACACATTAGCAATGTAAAAACTTATATACCAACTCATTTACAAGTTTCGTGTATCATCTTAATTTTGGGAATAATTTCAAAATATTTTTTGTTTAACATATTAACAACAATTCTTTCCATAATTTACAACAGGCCTGAATTATTTTCTTGACGACACGGTTAGGATTACCAGATACGAATAAATTTTACTCATATAAAAATAATATTATTGGTCATTAAAAAAACATTCATCTTGCAAGATTCGAACTCGCAACCAAACCTTATAACAGCCACACTCATAATAAAAACCAATCGACAATCGCGCAACACGTCACAACACAACATGGGTGAAAAATACCACAACGACGAAACCACAAGACCTATAAGGAAATTCAAATAAACAATACTCACTCTTTCTTATTATTCACTACAATGACTAGTTTGACTTTCCTAGGGCCCTTTGTCATTTTGCAGAGATCCTTGGTTTGCTCTGCTGGGCCCTTGGACACTATTTTCAAAAGAGGAATGTTTCTGTATGAACACACTTCAGCCAAAAGGCCGATCTTCGTCACCTCACTATCATATTCACTAACTTTGTCCACTTTTGTAAAAACACATTGTATCACTGGTCCATTAATACTGATCACAAAATCACTGGTCTAATACTGTTGATTATTTTTAATGATACGCTGGAATTAATAATAAAATACATAACAGAGGATTTAGATACGATGATGGATGCAGATGTGACGTTATAATCTCATGATATTAATTCAATTAAACCTGTAATTGATGATGCACGTGAAACTCGTCTGATTGGTAACGTAATAATTAGCGATAAAGAAAATGCTGAGGTTTGTGAGGAATTTACAATTCACGATGCTCTTGAAGGAAATAAACAAAATGGTGTTATCATTTCTAAGTGAATAAGTACTATAGGCGGCCTTAATGGAGATTCTATTTATTTTTACTTTAATGTACAAAACTAAACAGAAGTGTACAAAAGGTGAAGTTAATGACTAGAGGCATATACCAGTCTACTTTAGAGACATACAGAAAAAATAATATTTTAAATAACCGGTAAATAAGTGTTTGCAAAAATAGTGTCATAGATTTAGAATCAGAAGTTATGTAAGACGTTACGTAAAGAGAGGAAACCTACGAGGTAGTAACAATTTTTATCAAAATAGCACATGTCCACGGAATCACGTCAAGATTTTTGAATGATGAATGATGATACATAGTGACACGTCCCTGATTCTCGAGATGACGATAACACTATCACAGTTTAAAACATCAAATATTTATCGTAACGTCAGTTTGCTTTTTATATGTAGTTTTTTCTAAATTATTGTCTCATTGTTGAATAATTGTCTCATTACGTCAACTGTTTGTTCGTGTCTTTGAAACTATTTAGTGCGGTTTAGGTCTTTACTGAAATAATTAGTCATTATCATTAACTATATTTGCTTGTAACATTGTTACACTTCCCACTATGAGGTTTATTTTTATTTATACATTATTATATTTCACTAGAACTTTAACATTAAAAATTGTGTTATTTTTGACTTCTTAGTCTTCTCATGGTATGTTAGATTCTAACATTGCAACATTTTTCCTCAACGATTTCCTTATTTCTTTATCACGACAAATCTGTTTAATTTAGAGCTAAAATAACATTACAAAATGAGATAACAAATACGACAAAGCTACAGCACAGTTAGTTACCGATGATTTATTTGTACAAACAACAAATAAAGTAAGAAAAGCAGATCTCAAGGTCTTCACTGATATTTAACATAAATTCTTAAACACAGACGGTACACATTTCAATTTTCAAGACGATAAATGTGTAGTATATTTACAAGGAAATAGATTAGTACATCTCGATATATGTGTTAGTAGGAATATGTGAAGTGATCAAGGATGTTTGGGAATTGGGCTTCGATTCAAATTTGATATAACAGGCAGTTTTATTGGTAATTCATAGACGTAAGAAAAACGAAGAACTAAAAATATACATAAACTTAGTACATTTGACACAATTTAATCTAAACCTAAACTAGTCTTAGACTTTGAAGAGCAACTTATTAGTAAAATAGTCGATCAAAAAAATTGGAAATCAAGGGTTCTCTTTGAAGAGAGAAGATAAGAAAGAAGAAGAAAAAAGAAGAAAAAAGACGTTGTCTTGACATCAAACATTTGTATGCTTTTAGGCACAAGGCGATACATGGTTCCTAATTTAAGACCCTTTTACCTGTGTTTGGCAAATAAATTAGTTTGATTTTTCAGTGAATCTAGTACGAACTGATTAAAAGAAGGTCGGCATTCGTTTTCACAATGACGTGAATATTGAATAATCAGACTGGCCCTTTGTTAGACATTTGTGTTATCACCTATCTGCTAATTAACGACGTCAAGAAGCACCGACAAACGGACTTAGGTACAGAAGTTTTTACACAAATTTTAGAGTTCGTCAACAGAATCTCATGTTTTAAAAGATACCCAAACTCCTAGGACGTTAGACACAAATTAATTTAAGCTTAGGATAGAACATAAGGTTATTTTGACGGTTTTGCTTGAGTACGACTTAGATTGTCCTGCCGTCCACCCGAAAATTTTTTTGGACACGTATTTTTCTTTTCTCAATCGAATAATAAATCACAAAGACAAGCGTGTCAAAAGTTCAGGAGTAGGGGCTCGTGACGGTATAAATTATACCATAACATGACGTCACAAGCTCCCACTCCCCAACTTTAGAAGGATGTAACTTTGTCATTGTTTGTTTGCTTGAGAAAAAAAATACGTGACCTATATTTTTCAGTAATCAACTTGATGGAAAAAAATAGTTGTCATGCTTATTGACGCGTTGGTGAAAGAGGCCTGGCCGTAGACAGGTCGTAATTAATTCTACCTACTAAATATTTGATAGCATTAGAATGTCCTTAATGCGCAATATGTTCAGATTACTTTAATCACAGAAACTTTAAGGCTGTTAGATAATACTGGTGACGATAAAGCGATACTGGCATCAATCAAAACGATAGCATCTTAGATACTGTTACCAATTGATATGGCGCCTAAAGTAGGTGGGAGTATGTACCCAAATAAATAATCAAAAGTAACATGTGGCAGATTACAATACGTGCTCTTATTGAAAAATCACATTAGGCTGGTTTTTTCTTTGTCCATTAAGTAGATTATCAAAAATTATCGAATGTGTATTTTTTCGCTTCAAAGTTCGGGGTTTGTGACGTCATATCTGGAACACGAGGACGCGAGACCGAAATTTTGATGGGCTTGTCTTTGTATTTTTAGTTTGATCTAGAATAGAAAGCTTTGCGTCCAATAATCATCATCATCTAATTGACGGACTAAATTGTTATCATCCCAAATTGCCAACAAAATCAATAGTGTGTTAGTATTTTTGGGAGCGGATTTTCAAAAAGTAAATATAAAATCAGTTACCCATATAAAGTCTAGTCTAACTAACCAGGAAAACGTAAGCCAAACAATTACCATTTACAACAAGTAAAACATAACAATAAAGCTACCATCTAAACGTCACACAGAAGCAATTTCCACAATTCATTTCGTTCCATTGAAGACGTCACATCTCTTTGTGATGAAATCCCCCAAATGAACTTAAACTATGGGGACAAAAGACTTGTTGTAAATCATAATAGTAACAATGAGGATGAGAATGGCGTGGTTGAGGATAATGAAGGAGACAATGTTGTTAATGAGACATCATCAAATGAAGTGCCGGACGATATCGCAGCGCACGAGGATAATACTACAAATGAATAAGTAGAAGGATATGTTATTGAAATTGTCTGAAAGTTTGAAATTATTAGAACAAAAGCATGGAATTTGGCGATTGAAGCTTGTGACCTAGATTTTGTTTTTGAGAGTGATGTAGGAAATACGCTAAGGAGGAGTGACAGAAAAAATATGCTGTACTGCATTTAATATTTTAATTTATGTGATGAGACAATTTGTGTTGTGTCACTGTGTTAGCAGTGATAATTATGTGTAAAAAAAAATTATTATGTAGGCTATTAAGGTATTAAGAACGTATTTTTAGTTTTTTCGCTTTATTTACTTATTTATTTATTGTTTTTTCGCATAAAACTTTAAATAGGTTGAAGATGATCTTAACTATTTTATTACTATTGAAATGTATATCGACGAGAGATTTTCCGTTATTTTATACTTAAAGTTGAGGAAAGTACTATTTTAAAAAGGAAATTAGCGTATTTAAATGGTTTATTCATAATTTTTTCATATTTTTCCTACAAGTCTGATTTATCATTTAGTCATGACAATTGTATGTGTTCCTGTTTTAGTAAAAACAGATCATTATTTTTTTTCCCCCCAATCATTTTGACGATGATTATGTCACCCTTTATTTTAGTTTATTCAGCGTTGTTCACATCAGTAAACAAAACAATTTTTAAATCATCATTATCATACGATTATCAAACGGAGTACAAACATACAGACTGACTGACATCAGCATACCCGAAATTTACGTGTCCAATATTTTCTAAATCTATATACCTAAGCTAAAGCTGACTAAATGACTGACTGACTTAGCAAGGATTTCTGTAAATTCACCCCCAAAGGGGATAAAATGACGGTAACTTTGAACCCCCCAGTATGAAACATTCTTTTGTTTTTGAAGTTATTTGGATGAAATTCAGTATGAAAGTTCTTCAATGAAAGTTATGAAACATGTAAAATATTTTAGAAAATTCACCCCATAATGGAGTAAAATATCATATATAAATATTTTTTTAAGTAGGTCAAGTTTTTCACACATCCTTAATGGTTAGTTTTGGCTGACACTTGTCTTGTTTGTTTGTACTTGTATGATTACCTACTTTTCGCGGAATTAGCAAAGACAACACTTCAAGTGAACACGTTTAACATATCAAGATTTTTTTTATGTACTTACATTATTTTTATCCTACTTATACTCAGATTTTCTTATAGTAGGTCTTATGATTCAAACAACTTTTATCCAACAGAAAATGAAATATTTCATATTTTAGAACAGGGTAGTTAGTGCTTACATTTTGTAATTTAGTAAATAAGGTAGTTTTTATAACTGTGTAAATCACTTTAGCATAACACTATATGACGGCCTGTTGGTCTAGTGGTCAGAGGCCCTGACTACGAAACCGGAGGTTGCGGGTTCGAATCCCGCTAGGGGCAGATGTCAATGTGAAGAGCACTGGCATCTGTACCTGAGTCTTGGATGTCTTATATGTATTTATGTATATTTATCCGTTGTCTAGTACCCATAACACAAGCTTTGCTTAAAATGGGACTAGATAATTGGTGTGAATTGTCCAAAGATATTTATTTATTTATTATTTATTTACTATTGTCAACTCAATCGTGCTACGATTATGGAATCTGAAGATATTCCGACACGTCAGCAAATAAATATAGCCATATTTTGTGATCTATACTAATATAATAAAGAGGAAATGTTAAATCCAAACAAACCGTTTGGATTGAACAGGTTCAAAACGCCTCGACCGATTTCAAAATTCTTTCACTGTTGGGCTATACTATTCCCGATTAACCATAGGCTATAACTATAGAATATTTTGAAAATAATTAGGGATACGTGCGAAGCCCGAGCGGACCGCGAGTTTAATAATTAATTTTATAAACAAATTAGATATTAAAGGGAATCTGACTTCACAGTACCGTCAAAGTTAACCTTCTATATTCACATCATAAACTACCTAACACGGCAACCACAGTTAAAACAAGCAAACTTGTTCAGAGCAAATACAAAAGATAAGATAGACCTGTCAACGTGACAGTTCGCCAAACAGCTGTCACTTGACCTACTACACAATAGTTCTGTATTTATGATATATTGTTTTCTGCATTGTAGAAATAATATTGAATAATATTTGATTACCTTGTTTATCGAAATCTGATTTAAGCTTTGGCGCCAGTGTCATATAAATAGGTCGAATATATGAAAAGTACACGCACACCTAGATGTATAGAGAGCTAACTCAAAAAAAGTATTTTTTTCAGGAGAGGCGAAAAACTGATTAATATTTTTATGTCCACGCGGGAATTTTCTGTATAGATTATGCGTTTTAAAATTACGCTAGAAGACTTAGTTTACATCTGTTATGGGTTGGTAGGTTTTGCTGTAAGGGATTCGATGTGCATAAGTCAAATATTCTGGTTTTTGAGCTAGCACCCTTTAGATATAGGCGTGTGATTATACAAAGATTGATGAAGGAATCATATCGCACACCTAGATCTAAAGGGATCTAACTCAAAAACCGGAAGATTTGAGTTATGCACACCATCGGATTCCAGCAAAACCCACCTACACTAAAACTGATTTCAGCTAATATAACTCTGCTAGCTTTATTATAAAAAGTATAAATTTATACAGAAAACTCATGCGTGCATATGGACATAGTAATCAGTTTCTCGCCTCTCCTGAAAAAGTATTTTTTTTGAGTTAGCTCTCTTTAGATCTAGGCGTGCGATATATCTAAAGGGAGCTAACTTAAAAACCTGAAAATTTGAGTCGATAGTTAAGTCGTTCTAAAACGATCTCCACAAGAGCTATTTTTAAAAGTTTTTTTTTTTTTAATAATTTTTAATGCATCAATTTCTTCACTGCTCGAAGGTCGAGGCATGATTTATCATCAGCAATCACTGAAACCTCTTATCACACACACCGTCAGATTTTCCTTTATCCTTATCAGTGATAACATTTTTAAAATATTATTTTAACACTCGACGTTGCCTAGAAATTCCAGTGCTATAGTAAAAATATCACTGAAAATAATATGTATTTATAAGAAGAAGCTAACTGAATGACATATCAACACAGGGCCTAGACTATAAGGGTTAAGAAACTTGAAATATATAATTTGCATAAGGGTTCCTTATGTAACGTAAGAAGAATTAAAAAAGGATTTTTGAAAATTGACTTCCTAATGGGTTAAAACTGGAGTGCTTATTGTGTGCAGACGAAGTCCCGGGCAGAAGCTAAATATATATAAAAAAAAGGAAATTAATAAACGTGAATAAAATTTCGATACATAACTCCAAATAAATATCGCAACCATTGTCATTTTACAATTGTATTAGAAACTAAATTTAATTCAAAATGCGTAGTCAACTTGAAGTCAATCGGCGTTGATACTTGTCAAATTTGTATTGTAAACATAATTGTCATTTGTCACCGACAATTGTCGCTTTAGTGAAATTATTCAGATGTATCTAATACGCACTAAAAACTTGTAAAATATAACTTTGCGGACGCGTCATGAGTTTTTCCCTACGATAAAAACTTTTATAAACGTATACTTTAAAGGATCTGTTTTATCAGAATAAAATGTTATCTCCACGAAGTAGGTTTCTGTGATATGGTGCAAACATTTTCCTACTTATTATTTATTTGTAAAATTACAGATAAAATGTACTTACGCTGTTATGTAAGTAGGTAAGTTATGCCTGTTTCGTAACTAATGGATAAGCGTTATCTCTTTGATAATTTAAAAAATAGAACAAGATTTGTTAATAATACAATTTTTATATATTACAAAACATGTGTTCACGCTGTTGACGTCAATATCATTACGTACATAAAATCACTAATTTTTCCCATAGAATTACATAGAGACTAATTCCTGACGCTAGCAAATACTAACAAATATTTGTGGTTTTGCTGTCATTCAATTTGTCATACATACTCGTCAGTAACCCAACTCTTTATGGGTTTTTAGGCCCATACACTTCAGCCATTATTTTCCACTTAATACTAGTCACTGAAATAATATCATTTACTTAAAAAACAACTTAAACTTTTAATTGGATCAATGAACCCGCGTGAAACACTTGGTTCGAACACCAATGCAATTGGTATGCTTCAAAACCATTCGTATTGCCTCGATCGTCTTAAAACCAATTCAATTGACTTAATACCTAACAATTGAAGGTAACCTTCTCCAAGAGACGCAATACCGAAATAAGCGCATTAACGTGTTAAAGTATACCAATTGGAATCGTTTAAAACCAAGTGCGTTACGAAGGCTATTTTATTCAATTATCCTTTAAAGTTTAAGTAGTTTATTGAGTAAGTCATTCCTAAACTTACTAGCATTATGTGTGTGAAAGTATTGTAAAAGAAAGACCGCTTTGGTCCTAAAATAACCCAAAAAATCTTGAGCAAACGTTCGTAACTTGTTTTCATTTTCACTAACAACCATTTCAACAACACATTTTCAAATTTGAATTCACGATCGTTACTTCAGTCGCTTACGTTAAACACCTTTGACATACGTTTCAAGTGAAAATTCAACGTTACCCAACGAGTGGACAAAAGCGGCGCGCTTTTGTTCACAAATCACACCAATTCCAAGATGACAAGGCCACTGATGTAACCGCCACGGATAACTACCAGTTAATAAATGTCGCTTTGGACTCTCTTAATTAGCGACGTTTGCAACCTTGAACCGTTTTTGTGGTGTTTTTTTGGATGCATTTTTTACGGGTTACAGTTTTGTTTTCGTTTAGTTGTTTTTGTGCCTGTAACGTGTGATTGATGGTAAATTGGTATTGAAAGGATCTTAGTGGTGTATGAGTAGACTAGTGATGGCAAGGTCGGGGGTTCAAATTCAAATGGTAACCATCAAAATTTTATACACTTTTTTGACGTCATGCGATCTACGTATGCACTGATTTGCGTGTGATCCGCCTCCTTATTATGGCCCAGCGTGGTGCATTAGATCAGAAACTTTAGATATTTCTACAGAATCCTATGCCCAGTAGTGGGATGATTAAAAGCTTATAATGTGCTGGAAATGGGAGAAATAGTTACAGTCTACCCCCTTACTGTAAAGAAGCGTAATGAATCTTCTTCTCTATACTATAAAGCTGAAGAGTTTGTTTGTTTGTTTGTTTGAACGCGCTAATCTCAGGAACTACTGGTTCGAATTCAAAAATTATTTTTTTGTTGGATAGACCATTTATCGAGGAAGGCCTTAGGCTATAGGTATAACATCACGCTGCGACCAATAGGAGCGAAGAAACAGTGGAAAATGTGTAAAAAACGGGGAAAATATGAAACTTTATGAAGAGTTACTATTCCACGCCGACGAAGTCGTGGGCACAGCTAGTACATAATATATTATGTAGTTCCAACATGGGCGTGCATTCCACACAGGCAGTGTCCAAATTAATGGACTGTCTGACCCTTACTGAACCCTCCACTGCTTTTACGTTTTGTTCAGGTTGGAATTTAATGCGATTTTATTTAAGTATTGATGAATTATTTCAAATAGGTAAACAGCTGTATGTTCCTACGAGAAAGGTAAAAATAGACTACACTTATAATAACAATACGCAATCTTGAACATAGTACGAGTAAACCTATTCTATATATTATATGTAAATCTGTACGGACACGGTTCATTCAAATGTAAAATTCAGACTGAATTTTGCGAATGACAAATGAAGGTAACTTTTAAAATGCGCGTGCGCATGTTAAATGCAATTGGTAATGGAAAACTATGTTTAGCTTTATAATAGATATATAGTAGATAAATATATCTTATCTCACATAGTGTTAGACATATATCGCACCTTCGGTGGCACAAGGGCACAATTGTCAAAAAATCCAAAATTGAGTTAAGTATACAGAAATGTTCCAATTTTTTTTTGGAACATTTCTGTATACTTGGCTCATTTTAATTATGCCCTTGTGCCACCGAAGGTGCGATATAAGGGCGCTAGTACCCAAAATTAAACCGTAAATGTATTATAGGTATCGTTGTGTGCAATTGGTGATGGAGTTTTTCATTCGTACAATCCTTTTATTCTTTACAATGTCAATTACAATCTTTTTACAAAGTGCTCTTCCTCAGTATTGCACTCACATATAATAACGTTTTGACAACTATTAACTCAAAAGTTTCTAAGAATATAATTTGGTAATACGTTTGTTACTTTTTCACGCAAAAACTACTGAATGGATTAAGATGAAAATTTACAATATTATAGCTTACACATCAGAATAACACATCCTAATACTAACTAATGCCTATTATAAATGCGAAACAACAGTAACTTTGTCTGTCTGTCTCGCTTTCAGGCTAAAACTACTGAAACTATTTAAATGAAATTTGGTACACAGATAGTCTAGAGCCTAAGAAAGGACAAATGCTACTTTTAATTGCGAAAAAAAGTGTTGAAAGAGAAGATGATATTATGTTGTATAACATTCCACGCGGGCGGAGTCGCGGACAAAAGCTTACTATAATTTATGAAGGTATTGTAAACTAATAATGCGCAGACGAACTCAAGCGCAGAAGCTAGTTCTAAATAATACCAAACGTAATATTGTGAAGAAAATAAATAGCGTAGTGAAACGTCACACGGAATAATTGTGATTAAGGCAGCCGGCGACGAGCGTGGATAAACGAAGGCCGATACACAGACGGGTAAACTGCGTCTTTGTATATATATCGGAGGACAAGCACACCTAGATCTATAGGTAGCTAAGTCAAAAACATGAAATTTTAAGTTACGCACACCATCGAATCTAAGTCACTTCAGATCTAAGTGAAAAACCTCAAGTTTTGAGTTACACACACCATCGAATCTAAGTCACTTCAGATCTAAGTTAAAAACCTCAAGTATTAAGATATGCACACCATAGAATTCTTTACAGCAAAACCTCATAAAAAACATATATATATAAGCTAACTCTTCTAGCTTCATATAAAAAGTATAAATCTATACAGAACTCCTGCAGTGCACTTGGGAATATTAATCAGTTTTCGACTTTCCTGAAAAAATAACTATTTTGAGTTATGCCCTTTAGATCTAGGTGTGCGAAGTAGTCTATGGTGGAGCTATTAAATAGTGTGAACACGAGCATTTGTACCTGAGTCTTGGATATCATATATTTATATCAAATAAAATTAATTAAATAACTATAACTGATTTAACTCGCGTTTTTTGTTATATTTAGAAAACTTTTCAGTTCGTATGTTCGTAGCCGACTAAGCTGATTATAGTCTGTGTTGTTGTGTTTTGCAAAATATATAATCACTTTAGTATATGTACCTACATATATAACATTACATGCTGTACTTATAAATTAAATTTCACCGTCAAATAAAATACAATATGATACAAATTCAAAGAATATCGTTTATAATATGATCTTAGTAGAAACCTGATATTAAAAACGTACTGTCACGTTTTAAACTTTCAATTGTAATGGGCCCAACTGCATATGAGATATGCGAAAATCGACCTTATGTAAATATATATAAGTGTATAAATAGGTTCAAAGTAACCTGATCTTAAGTTACAAATTTTACACATAATTTTTAAGAAGTCTACTAGCGTTTCGGAATTTCGTTTTTTTCCTAAAGGAGTTAAATATAGAGCGCTTCTCGTTTTTATTTATATCTACAATCGTTAACGCTTGTAGAATGTTATAATGGAATTGACGTAAGCTAACGAAATATCACGTGGTTAGCTTTCGTTCTCATTCCATTTTGTTTCTACAATCATTAACGCCTGTAGGTTCCTTAACATGGATTAAGACTGTCTAGATCTGTCGGGCAAGTAATCCTGCGCAGACGCAGTCGCGGGCAGAAGCTAGTCTAATAGTTCTTAACCTTTTTAGGTCCGTTATCCTTATGACTTAACTACTGTCACTGATTACCCCTCCTCCCAACGACGAGCTCGCGCGCTAGTCGGCGCTGCGCTGTGCTCAGACTTGTCACTTTGAAATTCGGCGTTCGAGACAACTACCAGCTGATTGTTACCCCCGAAATACAAGTTTTACCCCCAGTTTAACGACCTAGGAGCTAGTCCTCACTAAATGCAGAGTTTTTGTATCACTTATTTGTTTGTAATTTTATCAAGTAGCCTTGACAGATGTAATTCGTTCGTCATATAACATATTATATGTTAAATGGACCGTAAAATGAATTGCATATATTAAGATGTTGCGAAATTTTGTATCAATGAAACGGCATTACCGCTTGCTATGTATTTTGGTTTCTAGTTCACAGAAATTTGAACCCTATTCGTATGTAGATACATTTGAAATCAGCTTCAATTGTTGTTGATAACGAAATCGATTTAAAAAGAACAGTTATTTTAAGTATTAATTAATTTATTTAAGTGGTTATTAATAAGTTAAAATTACGGTCAACATTGAAACCTAACTACTGGGGTGATTTGTAATCTATATATATATATATATATATATATATATATATATATAATATCAGGAGAAGCTGACCTAATCACTGACATGTCAACGTAGAGCCTAAACTATAAGGGTTAGAAATTCGAAATTTTAGACAGAGGTTCTTTTTATAATGTAGGGGACTAAGAAAGAATTAAGAAATACTTAATCATTTTTTGTTTATTAGTGATTTTCAGAATCGAATCAGTCAGGAAATGGTCTCTAGCCTACCCCTATGAGCAGGGGGCGTGATTATGTACCTACATATATTTATAAAGATTTTTTACATATATCAATACTATATATGACCTATATATCAGAGACTTATTGTATTTACAATCATAGTACATTTGTACTATGATTTTTTGAAAGTGTTCACTTTTTGGTCATCATACTATGTAGGTACTTAATAACATTATTTAACTACATTTGAATTGAACCTATATACCTATCTACCATTACACGAGGTGCATTAAAAACAAAACGTCATAAGTAAAAATACCAACCAAACAAAATTTCACGTGTTCACCGCACTACACACCGTTCTAAACCTAAGGCCACACTCACAACTTACGATAAAATAAATAAATTATACGATACAAGCGTCTGTTCGAGACAGGCGACGCGGCGCGACTGGTTACGCTGTGTTATCGTGAAAAAAATAATACACCGATAGTGAGAGTGAGGCGATGGCCGCCGGTGGACGTGTCTGCTAGCTCTTGAGAGGCTTCTAAGTAGGTATAAAAAAAATCTGGTCTATTCACAAAAATGGGGTATTTTTTGTCCGTTAAGTAGATTACTAAAAAATATTGGATATGTATTTTTTCGCTCCTCAATCGAACCATTCTATTCTAACTAATTCTAACTAATATTATAAATGCGAAAGTAACTCTGTCTGTCTGTCTGTCTGTTACGCTTTCACGCTAAAACTACTGGACCGATTTATATGAAATTTGGTACAAAGAAAGTCTTGAGCCTGAGAAAGGCTACTTTTTAATCGACTGCAAAAAAGGATGAGTTCTACGTGGACGAAGTCGCGGGCAGAAGCTAGTAAATGATAAAGATAAGTGCGTTTTAAGCAGTGGGGGCTCGTGACGTCACGTTATGGTACAATTTATACCATGTTCAGTTATTTTTAATAATCTAACTGACGGACTGAAGAGAAGTCGTTTACTTAACCCAGTCGTTACCCCTATCAATATCAAACTAAGCAAAGCTTGTACTATGGTACTAGATAACGGATAAACACAATATATACCCATATTATATACTACTGACGTCTGCCCCTAGCGGGATTCGAACCAGCAATATCGTCAGAATTGGTTCATATATGCGACGTTGCAACCATATTCATGTTCTTCGCGACAACGGTCGCAACGTCGCTTTGGTAATGAAGAAATCTACTTATACTAATATTATAAAGCTGAAGAGTTTGTTTGTTTGTTTGATTGATTGATTGTTTGTTTGTTTGTTTGTTTGTTTGTTTGTTTGAACGCGCTAATCTCAGGAATACTGGTTCGAATTCAAAAATTCTTTTTTTATTGGATAGACCATTTATCAAGGAAGGCTTATAACATCACGCTGCCACCAATAGGAGCGAAGAAACAGAAACAGAAACAGAAAATATAAAGCATTATGAAGAATTAATATTCATTAAGTGACAGTTAGAAGACTTTGACAGATCTTTGACGAAACAATCGGCGGGCAGGACGACGTCTGCCGGGGCCGCTAGTTTAGTAATATTTATATAATCGATTAAGTCCCGTTTTTATATGTAATGTACTGATGTGTGCGTATATATGTACATATATATCTATGCATTCAGGAAACGTGAGTCAGTATGTGGGCGTTGGGTCTGGCCCTATATGGGAAATCCCTATAATATACTAAATTATATGAGATTGATAAGGAGAATATTTGAATACTCTAGATATTAGAGCAATTAACAACACAAGTATCTTTGGACAATTCATACCAATTGATCTAGTTAGCAAAGTTTGTACATATAGACAACCAATGTGCTCATCACATTGATATCTGCCTCCAGTAGGTTTCGACTCCGCAACCTTCTGTTTCGCAGTCAGGGGTTCTGACCACTAGACCAATAGGCCGTAGAACATTCCAAGATTGTTATTAAAATTTAATTTTAGTTTTTTTAACACCAACGGTTAAAAAGTGCTTGCGTAATTTATAATTGAATGCTAGCTTACTCGGTGCCTGCCTGATAGATAGAGGGAGAGAATTCCAGAGACGGGTTGCCTGAAGGGCGAAAGAGTTGGAAATAAAATTAGTAGGTATGGTGAAAAGATATTTATCTATACTAATATTATAAAGAGGAAAGGTTTGTTTGTTTGGATTGAATAGGCTCCAGAACGACTGGACCGATTTCAAAAATTCTTTCACTGTTGGGAAGCTACACTATTCCTGAGTGACATAGGCTATAAAAAAAGATAATCCGTGCGAAGCCGGGGCGGACAGCTAGTATTAAATAAGAGTGAGGGATCGGGAGGAACATTCAACATTATGTAGGTTTCTCGACAGTATCGTAAATGTATTTAGGTGAGATAAAAAGCAATAAAGCGATAAACTTAATGGTGTAATTATTTTAATTACCTTGTAAAAGAGATAAATAGGAAAAAAATATGAAAAAACTGTGACACTGTAAATGTATGTAAACATACATTTACATGCTATATTAAAAGAGTTTGGCAAATTGGTACAATTTTAAAGGATCCTTTTTATTGTCAGTCTGTTTATCACTTCCAAATTGATCTGACAGTAGGTACTTTGTCGTTTCAGTTCAAATTTGTTATCTATACATCATGTAGGTACCTAATCTGTGCCTCAAAGACGACTATGTAACGACTCAGAAATAAGGTCTAGTTTTGCCCTTTGGATACGGAACTCTAAAAATAACAAAAAAACTTTATATAAGTCGTTGGAATGAAACAACTATTAACGGATTTAACTCGCGTATTTTTATTTTATTTTATTTGCTGACGTTTCGGATTCTTTACAGTTTCCATAATCGTAGCATGACTGAGCTGACAAAAGTCTAACGCTAAAGTGATTTATACAGTTATGCAAACTACCTTATATTTAAATTACAAATTTTGAAAAACTACCCTATTCTAAATGATGAAATACTATTGTTACATTTTACGCAAAAAATTTTACTTTTATACATTACAATTAAAACCTAATAGGGGGCGTTACTAGCGCTTCGGAAAGACCATCATTACTGAGAAGAAAACATCAAAACATACTTTAAACCGCTGAAGAAGATTTCTCAACTTTTGAGACCAGTAAAATGTAACATCCCCTTACAAGATGCAGGAGTATACAAGCTGGACTGTGATTGTGGTCTCTCTTATATAGGGTAAACAAAGAGGAGTATTGCTACTCGTGTGAAGGAACACATAGCTGATGTGAAACACCGCCGTTTCCGGAAGTCTGCAGTCTGTGAACATGTCATGGATAAACCCAACCACTCTATCCAATTTGATAAAGCCCAGGTCCTTGCGAAGGAAGTCCGTTACTTACCTAGGATGCTTCGCGAGGCAATTGAAATTCAAAAACACCCGAATTTCAATAGGGAAGATGGTTTCTCCGTTCCAGCAGCTTGGGATCCAGTAGTCCATCTCATCAAATCCTAAGCGGACAGAAGACTGCATAGACTTAGTTTTCATTTTTAATTTAATTGAATTTTTTGGTTTTGTATAATTTTAATTTTAATGTCATAATATTTTTTAATTGTAAATATATAAGTGTCCTAAAAAATGACTTTCTACTGAGTTTCTTGCGGCGTTTCTTCTCAGTAATGATGGTCTTTCCGAAGCGCTAGTAACGCCCCCTATTAGGTTTTAATTGTAATGTATAAAAGTAAAATTTTTTGCGTAAAATGTAACAATAGTATTTCATCATTTAGAATAGGGTAGTTTTTCAAAATTTGTAATTTAAATATAAGGTAGTTTGCATAACTGTATAAATCACTTTAGCGTTAGACTTTTGTCAGCTCAGTCATGCTACGTGTCGTGGCGTTTAACCTCCTTGACTGACGCGGCCGACTGACAACGGACTGGCCACCGGGACCGTGGAATCTAGACTTGACGTAACTGACTCCTTAACAATTGAGACCGACGACAGGACACGACAGGTCGCTTTTCTTTAATAAAAATGACTATATGAAAAGCCGGGTTTCAATTCTTAACATGTGGTCCTTCGAAATAAAAGAACTAGCTAATGGAGACACGTAGCTGCTTGAATAGAGCGATGGCCGAGGCCGACACGCCGGCCGCCGCCCTCGCCGACCTGCCGAGACCGCCGCTGGCCGCCCGGAGCAGCCGCGCGCCTTCGCTGACACCGTCCGCTACCTCTATTGGGACAATCCGCCGACAGCGGACTTTAGAGGTGCAGCTAGCGGTAAGCGAGGAGATGGCGCAAATAGAAATAGAAATCAAACGCAAGCTTATGGCCGAAAAGCTGCGTTTGCAGATCGCCGCTATAGACGCGATGGATGACGCGGAGCTATTGAAGACGACCGCAGCCGCAGTTCATCGTGCATCTGTAGCGGCGCGACCCGACACGCACCAGACGCCGACCCGCCACGACCCATGTACAGCCGACACTGCCTGTGGTGTGGGGAGGGTAATTAATAAATCTCACTTAGACAAAGAGAGCATCGAGACCGGACCCTGCGGAGAAACTAAGACGCCGGCGCTGCTCGACGAAGGCGCTACCGTAAACCAGATGGACAAGTCCTTGGCGCGTCGTATTGACGCCGAGGGCGCTGCCTCCGACTTACGTATTCAGAGAGTCACTTCGAAGAAGTCTACGGCTGCCGCGTCGCAACCCGTCTCTCTCTCGATTCGTGGCGTGAAGTGTGATCTTGACAATGTGTTTAATATTAATAAAGTAAGGACTGTAAATAATTTAAGATTGTCTGTACATACGTTTAGTCTTAGAGAATTGACATGTAAATATGTTTTTTTAAGATTATTTGTACATAATGTTGTTACTGACGACATGGACGTACTTGGACATGACAATTTTGACATTGTGACACGACGTCTTAACGGACGACATCACGACGCACCCAAAACGACAGCGACGAGGCCCCGTGACGCGGCTGAGTTGCACTTGCGTGCACGTGGAGACCACAACGACGTCGTGCATTGCAAGACGACAGCGACGAGGCCCCGTGACGCGGCTGAGTTGCACTTGCGTGCACGTGGAGACCTCAACGACGTCGTGTACAGCAAGACGACAGCGACGAGGCCCCGTGACGCGGCAGAGTTGCACTTGTGTGCACGTGAAGACCTACACGACGTCGTGCATTGCAAGACAACAGCGACGAGGCCCCGTGACGCGGCTGAGTTGCACTTGCGCGTCTTTTCGACTAAAGACAGGACCAGTCGAAAGGACAAGAAGAGGTGGACAGGTTCAGACTTTCTGCGTCTTCCGGAGGGATTGTGGCCTGACGACGACAAAGTGGTTTCCCTAGACCCGGAGGACATGGAGATGCCCCTGACGGTTAAACGTTCCAAGCTGCGGCGCACTGGCAGGATTCAGAAGCTGTACAACTTGCGGAAGCAGATTTGGATAATGAACGGCCGTTACGCGGTGAAAGTTGCCTGGAACGTGTGCAACAGGTGCAAGATCATGACGATGACAGACCCGGGGCACGTAGGCTTGGCTGGATGACGTAAGGACAGGACACGGACCGTACAAACGACCAGTGACGAGACTGTGTAGACTTGACGTGACCCCGAGACATGACTGATTCACATGACTGACTCGACCGACTCCGACACTGACGGACCCGGTCAGACTTGACGGGCTAGGGAGGACTGACAGGACTTGACTGAGACGGACGGACGCCACTCCCCATTTTGAGTATTGGTGGACTCCAATACTGGAGGTGGGAATGTCGTGGCGTTTAACCTCCTTGACTGACGCGGCCGACTGACAACGGACTGGCCACCGGGACCGTGGAATCTAGACTTGACGTAACTGACTCCTTAACAATTGAGACCGACGACAGGACACGACAGGTCGCTTTTCTTTAATAAAAATGACTATATGAAAAGCCGGGTTTCAATTCTTAACACTACGATTATGGAAACTGTAAAGAATCCGAAACGTCAGCAAATAAAATAAAATAAAAATACGCGAGTTAAATCCGTTAATAGTTGTTTCATTCCAATGTGTAATAACCGCGAAGGCATCAGAAATTATTTTATATAAGTCAGTAATACCTATGGGTAATTGGCTAATTCCAAGATTTAAAAAGTTTTAATGCATTGGGTATCATAAAAAGTGGTCTCAAATGTTTATAATTTCCAAATATACTAAACTAGTTGTCCGCCACGGCTTCGCACGGATCTTTTTTTTTTTTTTATAGCCTATATCACTCGGGAATAGTGTGTGAAAGATTTTTTTCAAATCGTTTAATAGCCTATTCAATCCAAACAAACAAACCTTTCCTCCTTATAATATTAGTACCTATAGTTCAAGCACACACTATACAAATCCAATTCTACTAACAATATAGGTCGCTATTACTCCGCGTATATCATTCTGTATTGTATATCTCCTCGCTGCGCAGGCGCCGAGGTACTCAAACAATTAAACATAATCTACTCATTACTAATGATTCATGGAACGATGACGCACGCGCAGTTCAATCAGACTTGATACTACAAGCCCTATAATATTACTATGTTCAGCGTTTACACGGTTACAGAATTCCAATGTGACATTTGGTAGGTTTAATTTTATAAACGCGAAAGTAACTCTGTCTGTCTGTCCTTCTAATATTATAAATGCGAAAGTAACTCTGTCTGTCTGTCTGTCTGTTACGCTTTCAAGCTAAAACTACTGGGATTTAAATGAAATTTGGTACAAAGTAAGTCAGGAGCCTGAGAAAGAACATAGGCTACTTTTTAACCGACTGTAAAAAAGCAGTCCCTTTTTTGCAATCGGTTAAAAAGTAGCCTATTGTATAAAAAAGGAGGTGTTCCACGCGGACGAAGTCGCGGGCAGAAGCTATTAATATATATAATATAGCGGTTCGCCCCGGCTTCGCACGGATCATCTTTTTTTATAGGCTATGTCACTCGGGAATAACGTTGCTTACCAACAGTGAAAGGAAGGCAAACTGGTCCTGCTGTTCTGGAGCCTAAATCGGTCCAATAGTTTAAGCGTGAAAGCGTAACAGACAGACAGAGTTACTTTCGCATTTATAATATTAGTTGTGATTGTATAACGTTTAGTAAATAGTATTGTGAAGAAGCTGATTATCTAGTATACGGTTGTTTAAGTTTATTTGTAAGGCGGTCGTGTTGGCCGCCATTATGGCGACCCAATACTGCGCGCACGCAAGTCCACAGATCTATGGGAACAGCCTACTCATTATATACCTAAGGCGAAATTGGAATGAAACAACTTTATACGGATTTAAGGCGTATTATGTTTTATTGGTTGACGTCTATGTCTTTAGAATATCGTCAGCTCAGTCGTGCGAATATGGAAACTGTAGAGGTTCTGAAACGTTAATCAATAAAACAAAATACGCGTTAAATTCGTTTATAGTTGTTTTATTCCAATGTGTAATAGCCGCATAAGCATCAGAAATTAAGTTGATATTGTATATTGACTGAATATGAGTCAATTTATTTTTTTTTGAAAATAGACTTTCTGCTTCGTGCTTTTGCGGTGTTTCTTCTCATCAATGATACACACACACTCACCCACACACACGCAGGTCTTCAGGACCTTCTAGAGGAGTTATACCTACTATACATTTCGCAGCTGCTTTATTTTTACCCAGTACTGAACAGTTTGTGTTTATCCCTACTAATATTATAAATGCGAAAGTAACTCACTCTGTCTGTCTGTCTGTCTGTTACGCTTTCACGCTAAAACTACTGGACCGATTTAAATGAAATTTGGTACAAAGAAAGTCCGGAGCCTGAGAAAGGACATAGGCTACTTTTTAACCGACTGCAAAAAAAGAGGAGTCCCACGCGGACGAAGTCGCGGGCAGAAGATAGTATCTTATATGGAGTGATGCTTCTGCGCCCACGCTTGTCTGTCTGTATGTCCGCGAATAACTAACAATTGAGTCGCGTTTCAATATTCATGTTTTAGATAAACTAAGTGACGGCCGTGACGGTGTGTTAGTGAAATAAGCAAATACACTCACGACTATGGTTTCCTGGAGGTTACAGGTGTAACCTGCTTAAGAATAAAATGAGAATAACCTAATAATTTCTGATGCCTTCGCGGTTATTACACATTGGAATGAAACAACTATTAACGGATTTAACTCGCGTATTTTTATTTTATTTTATTAGCTGACGTTTCGGATTCTTTACAGTTTCCATAATCGTAGCACGACTGAGCTGACAATAGTTTAACGCTAAACGTCAGCTAATAAAATAAAATAAAAATACGCGAGTTAAATCCGTTAATAGTTGTTTCATTCCAATGAGAATAACCTTTAATTATCGACTGAGCACAAAACGGTGCGCCCAAGTCAAAGCCAAAACTGCTCACTCAGTAATTAAAGTACTTACATAGTCTCAGAAATTCATTTTGTTTGTAATAACCATTTTTTTCAAGTTGAAGTTTTTTCTAGCGCCAAAAATCTCTGTCATTGTCGTTCTTGCACTCATCGCAAATTTTTGACATTGACAGATCCTTTCTTAAGCGACATATCCCTTATGCTACCTGCTGATTATCTTATCTTATTTTTCTTCTATAATGGGATAAAAACTTGCCTTGGCTCGGAATAGTAAGGGGGAAAAATCTCAATTACTAATAAGGTTTAATTTTATTTTACCTTAAAATTTTCCATGTAAATAAACAATATTTCCTTATTTCATAGCTTCCGTAGTTTTTGTTACATTTGTTTGGAATATTTTGGACGACCTTAGAAATAATTTTTCCTTTTCCATAAATCTGTATCTTCTTAACTCATATAATAAGGAGGAAAGGTTTGTTTGTTTGTTTGGATTGAATAGGCTCTAAAACAACTAGATTAAAAAAAAAACACTGTTGGAAAGCTACACTATTCGGCATTGCGGGGATGACCGCTTGTCTATACTAATATTATAAAGAGAATTTTTTAAATCGGTCCAGAACGACTGGACCGAATTCAAAAATTCTTTCACTGTTGGGAAGCTGCACTATTCCCGAGTGACATAGGCTATAAAAAGAGATGATCCGTGCGAAGCTGGGGCGGACAGCTAGTTTAGTATAAGTATGTATATATGTACAGAAATTGATAGTAATAATACAAGGTAGGTAACATATATATACCTACTTAAAACATGGAATAGGTACCAACTCGTATTTAATCACTACATCATGATTCGACGTGTATTGCCAGTTAGAATGATTTCTCTTTTCACGTTTGTTTTTCGCTAAAACAAAATTGGGGAAATTGTAATAAATTAACTACATAGGTATTATTATAACGGATTTAACGCATATAAATACCGACGTCTCTAAAACTCACTTTTTAAGCAGATCTATGTACATATAAATATAATACCTAGTAGGCCTATAACTGGGTCACTAATGATAGGTATGGAAAATTTATATATTCTTTAGTACGGTGGTACTTAACCTTTTTAGGTTCGTTACCCCTATGACCTAACTAGGGTCACTGATTGTACCCCTCCTAACAACAACGAACTCGCACGCTAGTCGGCGCTACGCTGTGCTCAGACTTGTCACTTTGAAATTCGGCGTTCGAGACAACTACCAGCTGATTGTTACCCCCGCGAAATACAAGTTTTACCCCCAGCGGCCCTAGACAAGGTGCCAACGTTCAACGTTAACGTTAAACGAAACGTCCAAAATGTATGGGATTTGACATCCGAGAACGACTGTCACGTACGTCACAAGCGTTCGCGGATGTCAAATCCCATACATTTTGGTGCCAACGTTTAACGTTAACGTTGAACGTTGGCACCTTGTCTACGCCCCAAGGTGCCAACGTTCAACGAAGCAACCAAAACGTATGGGATTTGACATCCGCGAACGTTTCTGATGTACGTGACAGTTAACGTTGAACGTTGGCACCTTTTCTAGCCCCCCAGGTTAAGAACCTAGCCTTTAGTACTACCTATTTCACAATTACATATAGTAGTCTATAGTTACATAAGTATAACTGTAAAGTTACTAACCTACCGAAAACCTCTGAAATTGTCAATTGGTTTCATCATGTAAATTAGCGAGGATCGTGTCCATCCAATTTGTATGAGTCGTGAAACCTACAAGGCTTCATGGTTCCAAAATGTGGCGTAATTTTTTTATTTTCTCAAAATGTTAACGTGGCCTCAAATTCGTGGCAAATATACACATATATAAAAGCAGAAGCGGACTTAATTACTGACATATCAACGCAGGATCTAAACTATAAGGGTTAGAAACTTGAAAATGTTGCACAGGGGTTCCCTTTATAACGGGGAGCACTAAGAAAGGATTTTTGAAAATTCACACCCTAAGGGTATAACAACCCCCTAAGCTAGATATATATAAGACAAGAGGTCTAACCCGGCTTCGCACAGATCCCTATTTTTTTCAAATTTGTAACATTTATATCTTCTAAGCACTAAGAAAGGATTTTTGGAAATTCACCTCCTGAGGCGGTAAAAGTGGGGTGGTTATGGTACGCAGATGAAATCGCGGAGAGAGGCTAGTGTATACTTATAATCTTATATATAAAAATGAATCGCAAAATGTGTTGGTAAGCGCATAACTCGACAAAGCCTGGACCAATTTGGCCAATTTTTTTTTTAAATGTTCGTTGAAACCAAGGATGGTTCTTCCGGCGAGAGAAAATCGAATTATTGCCGGGAAAACCCTAAAAACAGTCCTTTTCTTTTCCCATACAACCGTTGTCTAACTAAAGTTACCTAATTTGAATTTCGAACAGGCAGGATGACGTCTGCCGGGACCGCTAGTTGATATATAAAAATCTCCAGAGTTTTTCAATAAAAAACAATTTGTATGACAGATTGTCCGCCAGGTCAACTAGTTAGAGCTATATGTATATATGTATGTATGACGTAAGAAATATCTAAATATATTTATCCAAGCATTTAATATAATTACTATGACATAACACAACGTATAAGTAACATAATATATTATATATGTTAACATATATTCTACACTATGTTACGTTCGATTCGATACAGTCACGTTCACGCAAAATACTAAGTCACGAAGAATGATTGTCGAGATATATACAACATATATATTATATGTACTGTAAGTAAATAGCTATATGTGTCAAGTGTAACAGATAGTGATTGTGATAACGGATGCTTATTGCAGGTGTTACCAACCTTTTTCACCTTTAGGGACATTATTTTTTACAGTTTCTAAAGTGATTTTAATATACTTTTTTATCATTTCCTTTTACAAGTCGTTTAGGTAATATTATAAATGCGAAAGTAACTCTGTCTGTCTGTCTGTCTCTTACGCTTTCACGCTAAAACTACTGGACCGATTTATATGAAATTTACAATGAAAATCGGGTGCCTGAGAAATGATTATATTATTTTTTTTGCGGTGTAAATAAATTACCATAATATAAATTGCATGTATTTATGTGAAACTATGTTCTCATGGAAGTGATGTATTCTTATATGGGAATAAATGTCTTTAAACCTAAACCTAGAATGATTCTAGACAGAGAGATAGTCTAATAGTAGGTATAATCTATTTAGTCAGCTACGACTATGGGAAGTGTAATTTTTATAGAACGTCAGGATATTCATAGCAGACGATAGGTACTTTAACATAATATATATAACGTAGATATTATTATACTTTTATGCTGACGTTTCAAAAACTTTACAGATTTGTGTGAACTGTAAATTTTTCGAAACGTCGTTTGTAGCAGACGCGTTAAATCCATCATAGTTTTTAGCTACGAATATGGGAAATGTAATTTTATTGGAATGTCAAGATATTCATAACAGACGAACTATAACAGATATAACGTATATATTAATTTAATGATGACGTATCCGAAACTAATATGTCCATTATAATTATTTTATTCCAATATAATTATAATATACTAGCGCCCCCGGCAGACGTCGTCTTGCCCGTCCGATTGTTTCGTCAAAGATCTGTCAAAATATTCTGTCACTTCTTCATAAGGCTTCATATTTTCCCCGTTTTTTACACATTTTCCACTGTTTCATCGCTCCTATTGGTCGCAGCGTGATGTTATATAGCCTAAAGCCTTTCTCGATAAATGGTCTATCCAACAAATTCGAACCAGTAGTTCCTGAGATTAGCGCGTTCAAACAAACAAACAAACCAACTCTTCAGCTTTATAATATTAGTATAGATATTTATAACAGGTTGTCGACCACTGGGTAAAGGTGCGCGGGCGCCGATTCTTGCGTCGAGGCTCGTGTTTACCCACTTTGTATAAAACATACTATATGTTACAGTGTTAATAATATATTAACAACACATTGCATAACTAGGAATGTTAATTATAGAATTATTTATATTTTATTATTTTTCCTTATTTTTATGTCTTATCTGTCTTGAGGAATTTGAAAATTTTATTAGGGTAATGCCGTAGATTTGGACAGTTTTCCATAAGTTAAATTAATAAATAAGTAGATTGGAATGAAACAACTTATACGGATTTAACTCGCGTATTTTATTTTATTGGCTGACGTTTCGGAGCTTTTACAGATTCCATAATCGTAGCACGACTGAGCTGATAGTCTTATGCTAAGTAGGTGTAACGCAGATTCTTTTCGCTAAGGTAACGAGAAGGAAGCGTTTAGAGATTTTAAGGTGGAATACATAGTATAGTTATATACTTACAACAAAATAACTAACGCAAGCTGTGGATACCTACCTATAATTAAATGAGCATTTTTTTATGTAATACTATCGACCCGCTCGGCTTCACACTGGTGCTATAAACCTTTCTCTTGAATTACTCTATCTATGAAAAAAAAACTGCATCAAAATCCGTTGCGTAGTTTTAAAGATTTTAACGTAGGTACATACGGATACAGGGACAGAAAAAGCGACTTTATTTTATACTATGTAGTGTTATTAGATAGGTAGGTGGGAGCTTTAAATGTATTATCTGTTGGTATTCCTTTATACAAAAATAAATATCGACACGACAAACCTTCTGCTTGTCCACAACGTTCTCAATAATATTATTATGTCGGCAAAATGTCGACTCGACAGTGCATAAGAATTAGAAACGTTTATTTAGTGCCATAAAACAAACATAGTAGGTATATCTTTCATAATTCAGATACAGAGAAAAGACGTAGATACTGTAGACATTATGAGAGATGTGAATAGGATAGCACCAAAAAAGCGACAAGCTTAGCATAATGCAACTTATAGTCACAGCGCTGTTTTTCAGCTGGACCCGAAAGTTACAACTTTAAACAGATCTTGCACTGGTATCTCAAAGAATAAAACAAAATACAATACTAACAAAATACAGCTAAGCTACATATTCATCATAGGCTGGGACTTCTTGAGACGTTATGAAATAGGCTCTCAAGATATCAGTGAGATTGTAAGACTCATACATCACCCGGCGCCAACAGATATACTTGTCAGACTCCTATCAGATAAACACACAGACAGATATCTTTTATACTAGGTATTGCTATATGCCTACGTTTTATAAACTACTTTGATATAGGAATGAAACCACTATAACAGATTTAACCCTCGTATTTTATTTTCAACCGACGAAAAAAACGGAGGAGGTTCTCAATTCGACGCGTATACTATTATTTTGGTTATAATGTCTGATATTTTTGGAGTCGGTGCCAGCCTCAAACAAACTTGAGCACCTTAGTGAAGAGTTGAGAGTGAAGAGTTGCTGCACCAACTTCAAAAATAACAGACATTACAACCAAAATAATAGTCGTTATAAAAGACAAAATTATTATTTTTCACTTTTCAGTGCGCTATTGTTTTTTGTTGCCTTTTAGTTTTTTTTCGGCGGTTAATTTTTTTTATTAAAAAGTTATTATATTGGCTGACGTTTCGAAAACTACAGTCAAATTAACTTTGGTGTTGGAATATCAGCAAAGATAATAAAATACGCGAGTTAAATCCGTTATAGTTGTTTCATTCAATGTGTAACCGCGAAGGCATCAGAAATTACAGTTTCCTCTGGTTTTTGCCCTAGTTCGCTAATAAATACTCTTTTTTCCATAAAACTATGAAGTAAAAATGAACAAACAATAAAACGGAACTAAAGCCTTATTTACTTAGACAATAAATAATAACAATAAAATACAAATAGAGCGAGAAGCTTCTGGAGGTCGCGCCATTGGCTCTTTCAATATTTTTTGTTATTTACGTATTATAGAAGATGTTTAAATGCAAGACATTCCTTCGTTTAAAAAAAAACAATCAAAGTTGCATTAAAAACATATGTATATCATCTTATACCATCATAATTTCTGATGCCTTCGCGGTTATTACACACTAGCTTCTGCCCGCGACTTCGTCCGCGTGGAACTCCTCCTTTTTTGCAGTCGGTTAAAAAGTAGCCTATGTCCTTTCTCAGGCTCCAGACTTTCTTTGTACCAAATTTCATTTAAATCGGTCCAGTAGTTTTAGCGTGAAAGCGTAACAGACAGACAGACAGAGTTACTTTCGCATTTATAATATTAGTAGGGATTAGTAGGGATTGTATAACACCTTATACTATTATAATGTCTGATGCCTTCGCGGTTATTATACCTACATTGGAATAAAAACTATAACAGATTGAATTAACTCGCGTATTTTATTTTATTTGGTATCGTTTTAAAAACTATACAGTTCCCATATTCGTAGCACAACCATTCGTACTACGAGCAATAACTTCGTATTCTTACCTAATACAGTGGTTAATAAATTAATATTTTTTTATGTGTAGTCCTCACGTGCAAGGCCAGATAAACAATGCGTTGTAACTCATCACAATACGCACGTGTGCGGCCGTCTTTACGATGTTTATGTTTTCTTATCAACATGTCTATAATTTGAATGCAAAAATCGGTATTGCATTTTTTAACTAAATTATCCCTACTAATATTATAAATGCGAAAGTAACTCTATCTGTCTGTCTGTTACGCTTTCACAATAAAACTACTGAACCGATTTAAATGAAATTTGGTACAAAGATAGTCTAGAGCCTGAGAAAGGACATAGGCTACTTTTTAACCGACTGCAAAAAAGGAGGAGTTCCACGCGGACGAAGTCGCGGGCAGAAGCTAGTGATTATATAAGAGATAACCACATGCTTTTGCTTTGGGACGAAATTCGACTGGAGACATCATAGTGTCTTATGTATTTTTTTTGCTTGTGTAAGTACCTATACAGTACTTGTTTGATTGACTTCTGTATAATTTCTGATGCCTTTGCGGTTATACATTGGAATGAAATAACTTTAAATGGTTTTTGATGCTTCGCTTTTAAAGGACTTTAGCATAAGACTATTGTCAGCTCAGTCGTGCTTCGATTATTGAATCTGTAAAGGCTCCAAAACGTCAGCCAATAAAATAAAAATACGCGAGTTAAATCCGTTTAAAGTTGTTTCATTCCAATATATACGAGTGTTATTATTTATATCAATCCAATTATGGGTTTAAACTTGATTAAAGATTATAATTTCTGATGCCTCCGCGGTTATTACACATTGGAATGAAACAACTATTAACGGATTTAACTCGCGTATTTTTATTTTATTTTATTTGCTGACGTTTCGGATTCTTTACAGTTTCCATAATCGTAACACGACTGAGCTGACAATAGTCTAACGCTAAAGATTGATTAAAGATTAGCAAGAAACTGCATTCACACCTTGACCTTCGGGTATTTTACAACAAATTGTCCACGTTTTTTTACTGTGCGGTTATTTAGTTTTTTCATTAAATTACCAATGAGAGACTAAAAACTATGCTTTGGTAAAATGTTGAAGGTAAATTTAATACAATCACTGTCAGTTTAAATAGGAAGACTTCCATACATATTTTGAACTAACCACGTGAAGTTTACTATATCAATTCCATTAAGTATGTATATATCGTTAACTCAGTGAACTGAAAAGTTTTCGAAACATCCGCGAACAAAATAAAATAAGTACGTGAGTTAAATCCCTACTAATACCTATTATAAATGCGAAAGTAACTCTGTCTGTCTGTCTGTCTGTTACGCTTTCACGCTAAAACTACGGGACCGATTTAAATGAAATTTGGTACAAAGAAAGTCTAGAGCCTGAGAAAGGACATAGGCTACTTTTTAACCGACTGAAAAAAAGGAGGAGTTTCACGCGGACGAAGTCGCGGGCAGAAGCTAGTCCGTTATAATTGTTTCATTCCAATTTAGCGTTTCGTTCAGTTACTAATACTGATTGTCATTTTTCTAAGGGCCGTTATCTTAAAATAACGTTATGTTCAAAAACTTTATAATGGAAGAGTTATCTCTGACATTGGTCAAAACCTCAATTTCCTTTTACATAATTAGGTAACTAAGACTTCAAATTCAAAACAGCTTTTGACACCTGCATAGCCTATTTAGTTACCACGTATTCGATTTGCATACTATATGTGATGAATGACAATGAAAGCTCTAGAACCCAGCTCAACCGGTCGCCTACAGGTTGTATAGCTAAACACACAAGCATATATATATGTTACTAGCGGCCCGATCCGGCTTCGCCCGGGTCCCTTTTTTATAGCTTATGTCACTGGGAATAGTATAGCTTTCCAACAGTGAAAGAATTTTTTAAATCGGTCGAGTCGTTTTGGAGCCTATTCAATGCAAACAAACAAACCTTTCCTCTTTATAATATTAGTATAGAGTATAACACAACTCTCGTTGGCCTTGTTGTGCAATAATATTCAAAAGTAATTGACATTTTATTTATATGAACCTATTGACTACTTGATATACTAGTAATATTAATCTATACTAATATTATAAAGCTGAAGAGCTTGTTTGTTTGTTTGAACGCGCTAATCTCAGAAACTACTGGTTCGAATTCAAAAATTATTTTTTTTGTTGGATAGACCATTTATCGAGGAAGGCTTTAGGCTATATAACATCACGCTGCGACCAATAGGAGAAGTAACAGTGGAAAATGTGTAAAAAATGGGGAAAATATGAAGCCTTATGAAGAAGTGACAGTTAGATGACTGACAGATCTTTGACGAAACAATTGGACGGGCAGGACGACGTCTGCCGGGGCCGCTAGTATTTAATATATAAAAATATCGATCAGCGTGTTTGTTGCACTCCTTCGAATCTACTCGACCGGTTTTCATGAAACTTTGTATGTACTATGAACAATTGATAGGTATGAGAAAAAGACGAAAAGTATAAGCTATATTATTGTAAAGTTTCATCAAAATCCATTCAGTAGTTTTTATGTGAAAGAGTAATAAACATACACACAAACATTATATTATATAATATTCATGTGATAAGAAAAAGTTAAAAAGTAAACTTTATTTTTTTTTATTTAATTCGCATAAATAATAGTATTTATATGTCTAAAGGGTTTTTGAGTAAAGGCGAAAAACTTATTAATACGACGTGTTTTCTTCATAGATTTATGCTTTTCATATGAAACTAGAAGTGTTAGCTAACATCTGTCTTATTGGCAGGTAGGTTTTGCTGTAAGGGGTTCGATGATGTGCGTAACTCAAACCTTCAGGTTTTTGAGTTAGCCTTTAGATCTAGCTATGTGATATGTACCTAGGGGGCCTAGACAACTAGCCATTGAACTGCCAACGTTCAACGGCTTGTTGTCTAGGCCTGTCACGTGCGTCACAAACGTTCGCGGATGTCAAATCCCATACATTTTGGTCGTTTCGTTTAACGTTAACGTTGAACGTTGGCACCTTGTCTACGCCCCTAGGTCACTAGAATCACGTCCGCATTATCAGATTTTTAACAAGTTTGATTATATTTCCTTTGTGACGTTTATTTAATTAACCTTTTTTTATAGAGATAAGATAATTGCTACGTATAAAGTGTAGTATAATAATTAACATAATTAATTTGCAAATTGTCGCAATCTTATCTTTTCTGTTAACTAGGTCGAGTTTAGACAAAATTTATAATAAAAGATAAGAAATAAATCACAATTTAAAGCACATTTATAAAAATGCTCCCTGCCATCTTCTTTCAGAGTTCCGTACTCAAACGGTAAAACCTTATTACTTAGACTCTGCTGTCCCTCCGTCCGTCTATCACCAGACTGTATCTTATGAACCGTGATAACCAGTTAAAATTTCACAGATCAGCTGATATTTGCCCCTAGCAGGATTCGAACACGCAACCTCGGATTCGTAGTCAGCGGCTTTGACCACTATAACTATATTGGAATGAAACAACTATTAACGGATTTAACTCGCGTATTTTTATTTTATTTTATTCGTTGACGTTTCGAAAATTTTACAGTTCTCATATTCGTAGCACGACTTAGCTGACGACTGACGAATTAGCCGACTCCAGTAAAAAAAAACGAAATCCCATACTATATGCAATTTGCTATGATTTATTTTTAAACAAAATTAAATAGTGATGCTACACAGACTATAAACAAACTTCTTGTGTTTATATAATATATTGGTGTAAGAATATACAATATAATGCCGTAACATGCGCTATTTTAAACCAATCAAAGCATCTGTCACTTTTGAAATCATTATCTATACTAATATTATAAAGCTGAAGGGTCTGTTTGTTTGTTTGAACGCGCTAATCTCAGGAACTACTGGTTCGAATTCAAAAATTATTTTTTTGTTGGATAGACCATTTATCGAGGAAGGCTTTAGGCTATATAACATCACGCTGCAACCAATAGGAGCGAAGAAACAGTGGAAAATGTGTAAAAAAACGAGGAAAATATGAAGCCTTATGAAGAATTACTATTCCACGGGCACGAAGTCGCGGGCACAGCTAGTTACTAAATAAGATCAAAATAATATTTATACCCACTTTAGACTATTGTCAGCTCAGCCATGCTTCGAATATATATTATAGAAACTGTAAAACTTTGGAAACGTTAGCGAATAAAATAAAATACACGAGTTAAATCCGTTTATAGTTGTTTCATTGTAACAAATATTTATTCTTACCTATTTATTTAAATTATAATTGGTAAGTAAAAACAAAATAAATACAATAAAAATAATACTACCTACCTATATACATATATATATGTATAGCTGTCTGCCCCGGCTTCGCACGGATCATCTTTTTTTTATAGCCTATGTCACTCAGGAATAGTGTAGCTTCCCAACAGTGAAAGAATTTTTGAAATCGGTCCAGCCGTTCTGGAGCCTATTCAATCTAAACAAACAAACCTTTCCTCTTTATAATATTAGTATAGATAAATATGTCACATTTCGGGGCGATTAGTATTAAGTAGGTACATTACAAAAACGGTAAGTATAAGTAAATATAACCAACCAGTTTTGCACTTTCAAAGCAAATGTGCAAAAAACATGACACACCCGTTTTGGAAACGGCCGCTCGGCCTATAACACTTTTTCCTTAATCTTAGTTTTAAGCTAAAAAAACCCGTCTTCCAACCTTAATAACAATGAAAACTGCAATTTATTATGAACTTTAACGCGTTAGAATAAAGTGTAGTATTGTCTGTTGCGAAACGCCCATGACTGACTAAACATTTTTTTTATGATCACAATTAATTTTCTTGAAAATTTAGGCCATTGAAAGCGAGAATTGTTACTTAAGGTTATATAAATTACTAGCGGTTCGCCCCGGCTTCGCACGGATCCCTATTTTTTTTCAAAATATTATATAGGTAGCCTATGTCACTCAGGGTGAACGTAACTTCCCAACAGTGAAAGAATTTTTGAAATCGGTCCAGCCGTTCTGGAGCCTATTCAATCCAAACAAACAAACAAACATTTTCTCTTTATAATGTTAGTATAGATATATATTTGCACTCCTATATTATATCCTATATACACCTTACGCATATAACTATATACCTACTATACTAATATTATAAAGAGGAAAGGTTTGTTTGTTTGGATTGAATAGGCTCCAAAACGACTGGACGATTTTAATAATTCTTTCACTTTGGAATGAAAAAACTATGAACGAATTTACCTCGCGGTTTTTATTGTCATTTTATTTGTTGACGTTTTGGATTCTTTACAGTTTCCATAATCGTAGTACAGCTGAGCTGACAATAGTTTAATTCTTTTACTGTTGGGACACACTATTCCCGAGTGACATACTCGTAGGCTAGGTATATATTTTAAAAAAAAGCAGGTCGCTAGTACGTTTATATGTTTATTTGTGTTAGTAAACTTTATTGCACAAAATGTTGTGGGTAAGTACGGCCATAATTAATGTTATTTATCGACTGATAAACCTCTGAGTCATTCAAAGCATTATAATTTTATACTACTTCAGAAAAAAAATGGAATGAATTCCAATGTATAATAACAGCGAAGGCATCAGATATTATTAAAAAAAAAATCGAATCAGTCCATTATTTATATATAGAGGCGGTTCATAGTTCCCATTTATTTATAAATAATGTTTATCAAAGTCTAATATAATTAATCGCTACTAACATTTAAAAAAAAATAAGTACCTTTTACCAGTTTCGGCAATTTACAAATCGTTAAAAGACAAAGTTCATATTTATTTTGAACGAACACATTTTTTTTTTGTAAGTTTATATTATGGGCAAAGTACAACCATTCATGTTTTTTGTCTCAAACGCAGGTTCTTTGTTTGCAATTTTTTTGCTGCTTCAAGTAACCATTAACTTATAATTAAATTGATGCGCCACCTACTTATGTATTAAATATGCTAATTAAAAAATATATTACATAATTTAATTATTATGTTACTACAAAGTCTCGTCTATATGTTACTCGAATTTTTCCGTACCTCAAAATACTTAAGCATTATAATATCTGATGCCTTCGTGGTCGTGCTACGATTATGGAAACTGTGAAGAATCCGAAACGTCAGCAATTAAAATAAAATGAAATACCCGAGTTAAATCCGTTAATAGTTGTTTCATTCCAATAATTAAGCGTTATTTATCTTGGTTTTCTAATTGTGACTCATTATTATTTTAAATTGGTCAAATTAATTATTACGACATTAGGTACCTACTTAATACTAATAAATTTGCATGTGATAAAGTGGTTAAATAGTTTCAACTAAACCTAACATGACTTTCATGACTTTTTTAAATACTCTTTATAACGTAGGGGAGCACTACGAGAATTTTTAAATTTCACCTCCTAAGGGGGTAAAACTGGGGTGCTATAGTGCGCAGACGAAGTCTCGGACAGAATCTAGTTATTTCATAAAAAGAAAGAGCTTTTTTTCTTTATAGTTTTATATTAGGTACGTAACTAAGTAGGTACTCAAAAAACAAAACCTTAAAACAAATTCTCCGAAAAACAATAACATACGAAAAGCTTTGACACCATTGAATTGTTTATTCTATGCGGTATTATGCTTTTAAATAAGTATTTTATTATTTATTCTTTACATGATGACGGATGATGAAAACTAATGTTCAAGAAACTGCTTACGTAGCAAACGCTTGAATGCTAGCTTACTTATTTTATTACAATTTCTTAGGTAATATTGAATATCCTTAAACACACTCAGGTATGTTTAACAATGCAAAACTGCAACAAAAAAACATTAAAATTCAAGTCGCACAAAAAAGCAGCCAAAAATACTTGCGTAATGCAATTTCACACAAGTGTCACGTCAGGTGCGTTCAAAACATCTTATGTGTATCCTAGGGGTGTCACAAATGAAAATTCACATTTTTGAAATATCCGAATGTATTTAGAAGTCTAATAGTCATAATTGGTATAAAAAAACTGATTTAGCTCGTATACCTACTGTAAAGTCGGGATAACACAACCTATTTAACTCGTATAAGTACCTACTGCAAAGTGCAAAGTCGGGACTTCAGAAGCTTCTAAAAGTCATTGTTTTTTTTTTGTTTCATAAAACTATATTTACACTTATATATGGATTTATTTTTGATGCCCTCGCGGTTATTATACATTCCAGTGATTTATTTCTTTATAAATAATATCATCTATACTATTATAATAAAAAGTTTGTTTGTTTGGATTGAATAGGCTCCTAAACGACTGGACCGACTTGAAAAATTCTTTCACGGTTGGCAAGCTAGTCTATTCCCGAGTGATATAGGCTATAAAAAAAGGGATCCGGGCGAAGCAAGGGCGGGCCGCTAGTTAGTATACAAATTATGTGATTAGTGACATCCCTATTCGGTCAAACGGTAATACGTCTATTTTTGACAGATAATCCGCGAAACCTGTCTGACATGTCATAACGGTTGTCAACGGAACCGTTAATTGCTATTTAAATCTACATTGGATTACTTTGAAGATAATCTGGTTTGTTCAAATTGCAATATTTTATTGCAGGATTTGTTTTAAGTATGCGCGTGCGCATATCTCGAGTGATTAGAGTAATGGATTTTTTTCTTTGTCTCTGTTATTTTAATTCGGTTAAGGTGTAAGATGGCTGGCAGGAGCTGGATGCGAGCAGCGGAAGATCGAGCACAGTGGCGTGCAATTGGAGAGGCCTATGTCCAGCAGTGGACTGCGATAGGCTGATGATGATGATGTTATTTTAATTCCTATATTTTTACAAGCTTTTATTTAACTTGTAATGTAAGTTTGCATGTAAAGCTAGCTTTTTCCCGCGACTTCGTCTACGCATGATTAGCATTTTACACCTTCATGTGCGTTATTCTGAACTATAAGCTATAATTATTGTAAAGTTTGATCAAAATCCATTGAACAGTTTTTGGTGTTAGAATGACGTCACACAGTTAACCATGCATTGTTATCCAAACTGTGTGTGTACAAAATTCAGTTCAATCGGTTAAAAATATTTGCCTCAAAATTGAGTTGCAAGATGTGTGGACGTATGTTTGATACTCTTTTACGCAAAAACTACTGAATGGATTTTGATGAAACTTCTCAACAATATAGCTTATACATCAGAATACACACATAGACTATAATTTATAAAGTACTTATTTTGCGAAGACGAAGTCGCGGTCAGAACCTAGTTTTGACGGATTGAATTTCTTCTTGCCCAATCCCCATTTTAATTAAAATATACCATTAATTACTCTTAGCTTAGTTCAAATAATAAGCTATACTAAAAGGAACTAATTGATCACAATAGTTTACAAATACTTCATGTCTAATGACACTTACAACTACACGTGATAACTCAAATGTATTGAATATCAAGTGCGTGATAAGCGTAATCCTGGAACCATTAATTAATATTTCTTGTATAATCTGTTATCTAAATTTAAACTTGAATTATTGTTAGGAACAAAAATTATCATAAAGTTAGCATTGTACCTGCCTGTTGGTCTAGTGGTCAGAGGCCCTGACTACGAAACCGGAGGTTGCGGGTTCGAATCCCGCTAGGGGCAGATGTCAATGTGATGAGCACTGGCATCTGTACCTGAGTCTTGGATGTCTTATATGTATTTATGTATATTTATCCGTTGTCTAGTACCCATAACACAAGCTTTGCTTAAAATGGGACTAGATAATTGGTGTGAATTGTACGAAGATATTTTTTATTATTATTTATTATTTAAATAAGTGGTTTATTGACAATAAGTATAGATACCTATTGTTTAATTTATTAACCAACTCGGTTCGCTCCGGCTTCGCACGGATCCCTAGTTTTTTTTCGAAATTTTCTATAGCCTAAGTCACTCAGGGTGAACGTAGCTTCCCAACAGTGAAAGAATTTGTCTAGGAGCCTATCCAATACAAACAAACAAACAAACCTTTCCTCTTTATTATATTAGTATAGATAAAACATAAAATCTGTCACCCAATATCGATCGATGATCGACACGCTAACCAGTTGCGTTCGTCCTTGTAGCGCTTTCGTTAACCGCTTTCGAATGATTGTCGCATGTCGAGGCGCGACCTTCACTGCTTTTATGAAATAAATGTATGGAGTGTTTTAAATGTCTTTGATAACTAAAATGCTATGACTGTTGGGTATATTATGAATTTGATATGTGTGTGTGATTCAATCACAAGAACAACGGGGATTTATCCGAACAAAAATCGAACCTAATTCAGTAGGGTTTAAATCCTATAATATTGATAAATATTACGAAATTATTCATTGGAAATTGGAAATAGCGTTTTACTATTAAATATGGCGCCATTATACTTTTTTGATATTGTCAAAATTTTATTTATTGTTATTCAATTGTTTTCGAGAATTGTCCGAGAACTGGTGAAAAAAGTGTATTTTCTATAAATACCTAATTAGAAAATTAACATAAATTATTGTACCTACTCGGTTTACTTATTTTCTATGAATAATTCCAAGTACAAAGTAAACTTTATATCTTATTTTTTTTGGCGTCTCGTAGCAAATCATAATACACCTACCTAATCTAGACAATAATAATAATAATAATTAATATACATATACCCTCTAGACAATTTTTTCAATAATTAATGCCTATCTATCTATTATTATCTCCTATAAAAAATTTACATAGGTACATACATAAAAACAATTTTCCTCTTACAAAACACGTTTGCACCCATACAGTGTGTTCACACTAAGCGTAGCCTAGATAAAGGGTCTCATACAAATCCATACAAACACAGTCCCAAACTATCCACAACTTACAATTATGGATTCGGATGAAAAAACACATTGTATGACGTGGGAATGTTTTTCATAATTTATAACAATAGGAGAAAATTATCTATGCATTTCACTATTTCAAGTTTTACAATAGAAAATTATCAACGGTTTAGAAAGTAAGCCCTTATTGGAATGAAACCACTGTAACGGAATTAACTAGCGTATTTTATTTTATTTGCTAATGTTTCGAAAACTTTACAGTTCCCATATTCATTATTGAGCTGATTATAGTCTAACGCTTAACTTTAAATCGTAATGACGTTAGGTTATGGTACACAATACCATATTGCAGTTTCTAGAATTTTACAGTCTTCATATTCGTAGCCGACTGAGCTGACAATAGTATCACTAAGGTCAGCAAATAAAATACGCGTGTTAAATCTGTTATAATTGTTTCTTTCGCGAAGAAACTAGATAGATTTACCATCAACTCATCATCATATCATTATAGGTAGTTAAAACTAATGTGAACAAAAAAATATATCGATCGAATTTCGATTAATAGATCGTACCCTAATATTACCATCAACAATTTTTTTACGAATATGGGAGTGTAAAGTTCTCGAAACGTCAGCAAAATCATATAATTATAGTTGTTTTGTTAGAGTTGGTTACATTTTATTTGTACAATGATGTTGACGTTAATATCACCGTCGCCTGGTCTATCATTAAATTTTTTATCACCTCAGTGGTTAGTTTAAGATCTCATTGTTCACCTTATTAGCATTTTATTTCAGTTTTCATTTCCAAGTTCCAAGTAAGCTACTTGTAACCTGAGATAAACTCAAACTCAAACTCAAATAATCATTTATTCAGGCTAGGCTCTTACAGGCACTTGTGAATGTCAACGTTAAAATTAATATTCTTTTTCGATTCAGCAAAAAAAAAACCTCTTGAGAAGAATCGAGAATAAACTCAATGAGGTATAATTTTTTCAATATAATAATATTACAATTTCACTTAAGAATAAATTATGTACAAATTACAATATGTATGTACTTAATCTAATTACATTTTTTTAAAAAAATTTTAAGAGAAAATAAAAAAAATAGAAAATAACAATAGGTACTGGAGATGTATAAGGTCTCCAGATGTCAAAAGACTAAATTAAATTTACTGGAAATGTAAAGGTTTCCAGGAGTCAAATATAAAATAAAATTACAGGAGAAAAAAAAGAAAAAATACACAAAGTAAAAAAGACACTATGATGTCTCTAGTCAGATTCGTTCAAAGCAAAAGTATGTGAATATCACTAAAGTCCCCACTTGCAGACATGAACAGACCGGACCCCACAAACAGCACCCGTTCACGAGTATAACGTGTATCTCAGCCATCGCCTCCCTCAACCATATTGTAGGGAAGGTGGCGACCCGATCAACAACGCCACTGTAAGCAAGCCCTTTAAGCGAGCATGACGTGCTCAAGCTGCCGGACAAAACAAAACTAATAAATGCTAGTATTCTTGTCCGGCGAGAAACATCACATTGTGCCTTAGAACAACTTAAAACAAACAACTTAAAAATATATACTCTGTAATGTTTAGGTAGATTGTAAAATAGGTACCCTATATGAGGAGCGGTCTCCCCGACGTGACGTTTTCTTTGTAGAAATACCTATTAATACTTAGGTACCTACCAGGCGCGTGCAGTGAGGGGAGTGTAAGTATGGCGTCAGGGTAGGCACTTCATATATTAGTGCCCCTGTGCCTGTATGGAATGCACGCCCTTGGTACCTACACAATATCAAGTTTTTATTATTATTATACTTTTTAAAGGACTTTTAGGTTTTTATGTCGGGGGTTTGTTAATTTTTTTTTACTATGGCGACATAAACCGAAATAATTTGTTACCTAATTTAAGACTTGATACAGATTTACTTGGTACATTTCGAGTTGTCGCAATATACTAGTTTAATATGGGTTTTAAATCTAAAAATATTTATAATAATTTAAATGTAAAAATATAAATATTTATTATAGAGTAAGATCCCAGAGCGATCTGACGTAACTTATTTTCTGACGAATGAAACCTTAAGATTTCAGTAGCGTCTAGAGTGCCTTGAATATCTACGGGCTTGTGAAAACTGTCAGAGTGACACCAGGGCTGGTACCAGGTGAGAAAGGTGACTAAAAATAAGAGTTATCTTACTTATTTTCTCATGGCTCATTTTTATATATATCATGTAGATTAATATTTTAAAGTAATGGATATAAGTGTCAGACACTTTTGATTGACCAGAACTTTTGTCAGACACTTTTAAGCTACCCAAAAAATGGATCTCAAAGATGGATGAACATAACCATATCATGTTTAGGCTCATTCGACTCGGTATGACGAGCACTTTCTAAACAGAATATGATGATGGTAGTGTTGATGATGAATCCTGAAGACTACTATGGATCTCGAAGTTGGATGATCATAGGCATATCGTGTTTGGGCTTATTCGACTCGGTATGACGAACACTTTCTAAACACATGATGATAGATACCCCACATGTAAAGGTCTGATGAAAAAAAAATGCTGAGTTTCAGTTCAATGTATGGGGAACCCCAAAAATTTTGTTTTTTTTTCTGATTTTATTTTAAAATCTTAATGCGGTTTACATAATACATCTACGCACCAAATTTTAATAATGTAGCTCTTATAGTTTTGGAATAAACTGGCTGTGACTAGAGTACCCGATTACTTGAGTAATCGGTTACTGAGTAATCAAAGTAGTAATTGGAATACATTTGTAATCGATTGACGCCAACACTGATTGAAACAGACAATGCTCGTCATTGCGAGTCGAATAAGCCCAAACACGATATGCCTATGATCATCCAACTTCGAGATCCAGAGTAGTCTTCAGGATTCATCATCAGCACTACCATCGTCATGTGTTTAGAAAGCGTTCGTCATACCGAGTCGAATAAGCCCAAACACGGTATGCCTATGATCATCCAACTTCGAGATCCATAGTAGTCTTCAGGATTCATCATCAACACTACCATCATCATATTCTGTTTAGAAAGTGCTCGTCATACCGAGTCGAATGAGCCTAAACATGATATGCTTATGTTCATCCATCTTTGAGATCCATTTTTTGGGTAGCTTAAAAGTGTCTGACAAAAGTTCTGGTCAATCAAAAGTGTCTGACACTTATATCCATTACTTTAAAATAATATTCTACATGATATATATAAAAATGAGCCATGAGAAAATAAGTAAGATAACTCTTATTTTTAGTCACCTTTCTCACCTGGTACCAGCCCTGGTGTCACTCTGACAGTTTTCACAAGCCCGTAGATATTCAAGGCACTCTAGACGCTACTGAAATCTTAAGGTTTCATTCGTCAGAAAATAAGTTACGTCAGATCGCTCTGGGATCTTGGACCATTATACACTAGGGGGCGTAGACAAGATGTCAACGTTCAACGTTAACGTTAAACGGAACGACCAAAATGTATGGGATTTGACATCCGCGAACGTTTGTGACGTACGTGACAGTCGTTCGCAGATGTCAAATCATTGTCTAGCCCCCCTTGTCTACGGGCCCTTGACAGCGTCTTGACAGGTCAACTATGCGGAGAGCCGGACGAGACGGGACAGGCAACAGCCCGGACTGTATACAATGATTTGTTAGCAGTTCGGGACAAGCCTTGATCATCATCAAGACATTTGACTGGTAGAGAATGTCTCAAGCCATTAAGTTCGCCTACTATACTTACTGTTTAGTTTTATGCAATAAATTGTAATGTTGATTTTTTTAAGTGTTTTGTTTTCTGCATAAACCGCTAAATGAGTTTTCTTAGGAGATAAAGGTTGGTTGGTAAATTCACCGAGAAGCTGGATTTACCCAATGCAATATGCATTTTCCTGGTGCAAGCTAACTTATGCACTTGCATTGCACTTATGCACCTCTTATTAAAATTCATCACAAGCCGAGTACAGTTAACTACGTAGATTATAACCTATCATTTGTGTTCAAATTAATATTCGTTTCCCTAATATATAAATGATATAATTGTAATTAAAAAAAACAAATTAAATTAACTTAAATGACATTATAATTTCTGATGCCTTCGCGGTTATAACACATTGGAATGAAACAACTATTAACGGATTTAACTCGCGTATTTTTATTTTATTTAATTATCTGACGTTTCACTTTAGCGTTAGACTATTGTCAGCTCAGTCGTGCTACGATTATGGAAACTGTAAAGGATCCGAAACGTCAGCAAATAAAATAAAAAATACGCGAGTTAAATCCGTTAATAGTTGTTTCATTCCAATGTTAAATGACATTTATACTAATATTATAAAGCTGAAGAGTTTGTTTGTTTGTTTGGGCCGGGGCCGCTAGTTAATAATAAAATAGCTTTTGGCGTACCTACATTTCCTTTGTCTTAGTTAGGTACTTTGTTCTTTAACCTACTTTAAAAGAAGGAGATTTTATTATAATGATATTTTTGTACAAAGACAAGAGCAGAAAAAATCTTAGACCCCCCGTGGGATTCGAACCTACGCTTATGCCTTTACTAGCGGCAGCGTGCGACTAGTCGATTCCCATAGTGTAATGGTTAGCACGCTGCCGCTAGTAAAGGCATAAGCGTAGGTTCGAATCCCACTAAAAACTAATGGTATTGAACCAAAAATATTAATCGAATTTCGATTGATAGGTTGTAGTTAATAAGGAGATTTTATGTCTGTATATTCTATAATATTTTTCCCCCATCATAATATAATGATATTACTTAATAGTTTACCCTCATTGTAAGAAATGCGGGTTCTATGTTGGCCTTATAAATTTGTTATTTTTACTGTATTTTAATAAACTATTATAATAAATAAGTGTAAGTATCAATATTAAATGTTTTATTGAAATAAATTTCGTGGGAAAGTGGAAAGTAGAATTAAAGTGAAGCTTTCATTGCATTTTTTTATTCCCTTTTTAATTATAGGTAACCTTTTAATATTTAATAATTTCTGATGCCTTCGCGGTTATTACACATTGGAATGAAACAACTATTAACGGATTTAACTCGCATAACTGTATAAATCACTTTAGCGTTAGACTTTTGTCAGCTCAGTCGTGCTACGATTATGGAAACTGTAAAGAATCCGAAACGTCAGCTAATAAAATAAAATTAAAAAAAAATACGCGAGTTAAATCCGTTAATAGTTGTTTCATTCCAAGTTTTAATATTTGTTTTTAATAATAATTTCCTAATATTACACAATTATAATAAATAGCTTCTGCCCTTCGTCTGCACACGTTTATCCCCTTAGGGGATGCATTTTCAAAAAAAAATCCTTTAGTGCTCCCCTACAGTAGTATAGTTCAGACCTTGCGTTGATAAGTCGGTCACTGAGTCAGACCTTTTTATATATGTACCTACCTAATATAGGTACATATATCCCTACTAATATTATAAATGCGAAAGTAACTCTGTCTGTCTGTCTGTCTGTTACGCTTTCACGCTAAAACTACTGGACCGATTTAAATGAAATTTGGTACAAAGAAAGTCTGGAGCCTGAGAAAGGACATAGGCTACTTTTTAACCGACTGCAAAAAAGGAGGAGTTCCAGTCGGATTCGATCCACGACTCTCGGTATGCTAAGCGATGCCTTACGCATTAAGCCAAGATAGTCTTAATTAGATAGGTTGAAATTTATAGGTATATGCGTTTTATTATAGCTTAGTGTTTAGGATGAGACCGGAATATTCAGTACATTTGTACAAAATTATTTGAACTGATAAGGTAATAAAACCTGCAGCTATTGTTGAATTAGTTAAAAAATCTGTCAATGCGTTACTACAATTATTCTGTATTAGAAAACGTCGATTTGAGAATCTTGAAATTTTTTTTACGGTCTAGAGAACGTTTTATGTTAATAAAAAAAAAAGCTATTGATAAATCTGTTAAAAATAAAAACTGACGTTACTTTTAATCGATTTGAGCACATTGCGGAAACTAACATTCACTTTAATATTAATTTAGGAAATATATATATTTTTTTCACTTTTTCGATTATATTGCTAAAAGCTGTTGATGAAACAGTTAAAACATGATAGGAGGCGTTCTAATAATTAAATGTGATAACCCAGTGCAGAAAACAAACGTATTTTTTTTACCGTTTTAAATATTTTTTTTATTTTTTTGCCGTTTTAATAAATAATGGTACGGAACACCATTCACACCGACTCAAACTTATCCGATTTTTAGATTTAAAACTATTATTAACAAATATCATATGAAAGGGACTTTACCGGTTTAAAATGGCGCGTGCGCAGTTAAATTGTATACAAGGTCCACCAATAATTATTATTTATTGCCAATTTTTATTCTCACGTACCCGAGTCTAGCCGCGGGCCAAGACGAGTCTATTCACCTTGGCTAAGTAGGGTAATAGCATTGCGATTCGCAATACATACATACATACATCATGATTGGAAAAGATAGCATGCTGTTATTATGTAATTAAAATAATTTAATACAAAAAAAAATTTTTTTTTATCCGTCAATTAGATTACAAAAAATATGGGACACGTATTTTTTCTTTTATCAATAGAACAATAAATAACAAAGATACGAGCTTCAAAAGTGACTTGTGACGTCACTTTATGGTATAAATTCACGTGACGTCACAAGCCCCCACCCCAAACTTTAGAAGCTCTCATCTTTGTAGACATATTTTTTAAATAGGTAATTGATGGTTTAAATAAACATTTTTTTTACACAATCGTCAATCCTATTCTACGCAAAGCCGTGGACAGAAGCTACTATATAAAACAAACTAGCTGTCTGCTCCGGCTTCGCCCGGATTCCTTTTTCTTATAGCCTATGTCACTCGGGAATAGTGTAGCTTCCCAACAGTGAAAGAATTTTTCAAATCGTCCAGTCGTTTTGGAGCCTATTCAATCCAAAGAAACAAACAAACAAATTTTTCCTCTTTATTTATACTAATATTATAAAGAGACTTTGTTTGTTTGGTTGTAATAAATAGGCTCAAAAACTACTGAATTGAAACATTCTTTCATTGTTAGGAAGCTACACTATTCGTGAGTGATATGGGCTATATAACTTTTTTTTAAAAATTAGGGACCCGTGCGAAGCCGGGACGGACCGCTAGTAATATATATATAGATTACAACTTAATTTAAGGTCACAAAATATGTCAATTCCGATAGAAATTCGAAGATAACATAACTGACCATAACTGACCTTACAAACTGACAAATGACTTCTGCCTTGTCAGAAAGTCATTTCTTACAGGTCACAACGACCTTATACCTAGACCTTGGCCGTAAGAACTAGAACATTTATTGTAAACAAAAACTTATTGCTAAATTATACCAAGGGTGCTAAGGTTCGATGACGAAGTGGTTCAGTGGATCTGTTGAATGAATTGCATCTTGAAGGACTGGGTTTGATTTTTTTCTGAACCTTTTTGGGATATTGAAGACTGTTTGGAAGGGTAAATTGAACTAATGCTAACTTGTCTTTAGTAAAACAATTATGAAGTACTAGCTTTTACCCCCGATTTACCCCCTTAGGGGGTGAATTTTCAAAAATCCTTTCATAGTGCTCCACAGTCCCCTACGTTATAAAAGGAAACCCTGTGCAATATTTCAAGATTCTAACCCTTATAGTTTAGGCCCTGCGTTTATAATACGTACCTAATATAAGTGTAAAGATTTACGCAATTAACTCAAAATTGAAATACAGTACTTACATACAAACAAGCCCGCCATGACCTATCTATCCAAAAAATAATTGTATGACAAGCGTTGTAATAACATCGAAAAATATAGAATTATCTTGATGACCTAAACAAGCTGAATTAGCAATTTAAACCAATCGTCGGGTTGTCAAATTGCGCGCGCGCAATTCAACATGGCCGCCGTTCGGAGTGAAGTTAGCTGTAAAACGTGGACCATAAACAATAATGACAATTATGTGAGCATAGATAATAGAAGAATCGTCTTTGTCACCTAAGTGCTGATATTTTTGGTGAACTTTAGTCAGCTCCGTTTTATACGGCTATAGGAACTGTAAAGTTTTCGAAACATATATCATATGTCTGCATATAAAATAATTATATGCGAGTGAAATCTATTAAATATAAAAGTAGAAGCTGACTTAATAACAAAACTACAAGGGTTAGAAACTTCAAAATTTGCAGTTGTCCCTTTTATAACGCAGGGGAGCATTACGGAAGGATTTTTGAAAATTCATCCCGTAAAGTAGTAAAACTTTTTTTATAGTGCGCTGACGAAGTCGCGGGCAGAAGCTAGTTCATCATACAATAATAAAGTCAAAACAATATAACAAAACAAACAATTCGGTATTGGCATGTCAATACAAAACATGATTCATACATACATTAAAATCATCGGTTTTTTTGTATGAGTCTCGCTCAAATAGTAAATACAAAATAATGAGAATTCCCATAAATTAGTATAATGACATTGATTTAACATTTTAGATCCGGTCGCCTGTATGCTAACACTCTTTTAAAATGATTATTAAATCTTTTACAAGTAACTTGGAAAGTGAGAAATACGAAGTCCTTTATAGGTTGTCTGGAAGATACTTTCTAGTTAAGGCCGCCTTTACCCGTTCACTTAATTGTTACAATGCTAATTGTATTCGCGATTAAAATAATTGTATTCATTTATAAATTGTACTGTACTTTTATCATAACTTCAACGATATAAAACATGTTTATTTACAAACAAACGTCAAAAACAAACAAAAAAAATACTAACCAAAAATCGTACCAAAATCCTCTATGAATCTTACCGAAAATCCTTTAAGAATCCTTTATAAATAGTACAAAATCCTCTCAATAGGTTACACACACATACAAATCACTTCACACACACACGGGACGTCCGGACGCGGTCACGGGCAAAATGATACTGCTGGTCAGTGAATGACGTTGGAGCGAGTAACAGGACAAGTGTGTTTTTAAAGAAATTTAGGTAGGCACGTCAAATATATGTATAAACAAGGAAATTTATTTTTTGCTTAATAAAATATTAATATAAACATTAAGGAGAATAATGTACATAAAAAAACCGGTCAAGTGTCAATCGGACTCGCGCACCGAGGGTTTCGTACAAATATCAGTAGATATGTATATAAGTTTATTTTTTTTTAATTGTATTATGTCCTTAACTAAAAAATATGTACCTAGTTAGACGGCAATTTGGGGCATATATTTTTTTTTATTGCATTGAGTGGCATTTACGGTAGATACCTATGTATTAGTAAGTACATATTCAAATTCTTTTTTTTTAACAGGCCAGCATTGTTTTTCTTGACGTTGACAAAATTTTATACAAGTTTTATAAAAAAACATAATAAACGTACTGTTAAATGAGAACTTTTAGCAGATAAAATCATCTAGGAATAATCTACAATACCTAAGTGTTTATCGAGCGCAGATGAAGTCACGGGCAGAAGCTAGTTAGTGTAGGTACTTATAAACAAACACAAAACTATAAATAAATGCAAAACTGCAATTCCTTAGATACCCAGTTACTCAACACCGCCGTCGATAAAACTTAGACAAGACGAAAAGGTCCAATTACAAACTCCTTACATACCACTTACGCCCTCTCGCCTTTAGACATGTATGATATAACAACTCGCGCACAACAAAACGGTCTATCAACGCCGCACGTGGTGTGAGTTAAGACGTTTTTGCACACACTCTACTCAGGTAAATTGATTCTGAAAATTAGTGACGTCATTTACGTTTTCCTTCCTCGATCCTTGTTTCTTAGAGGCTAGTCCGCCATTTTGAACGTATTTTTAACTGACTTAAAAAAAGATAAGATTCTCAGTTTGTTGGTATCTTTTTCTTGTCTACACTAATATTATAAAGAGGAAAGATTTGTAGGTACCTATATTTGTATGTTTATAATGAATAGGCTCAAAAACTACTGGACCGATTTTAATAATTTTTTCACTGTTGGGAAGCTACGTTCACCCTGAATAACATAGGCTATAGGTTATTTTGAAAAAAATTAGGGATCCGTGCGAAGCCAGGGCGAACCGCTAGTCATTTATAAGTTGTTCATGTTTAATCCTACTTATGTTATAAACGAGATATTTGTAAGAATATGTGGATGTATATTTGTTTCTCTTTCACTCAAAAATGAATGAATTGAACGAAATTTGCTGGGAAAGCTGTATTAAGAAATAATTTCGATAATTATACATTGGCATAAAACAATTATAACGGATTTAACTCGCGTATATTATTTTATATGTTGATGTTTCAAAAACTTTACAGTTCTCATATCCGACTGAGCTGACGATAATCGATAGTTTATCGTCAACATATAAATTAATATGTTTAGTAATTTATCGATACATAGCTCAATGATTAAATACCTTGTTTACATATAGGCTAAGTCGAGGGTTCGAATCTAGCTAGGAGTAAATATATGCTAATTTCTTTTACTCAATTTTAATCCCTACTTCCCTACTAATATTATAAATGCGAAAGTAACTCTGTCTGTCTGTCTGTCTGTCTGTTACGCTTTCATGCTAAAACTACTGGACCGATTTAAATGAAATTTGGTACAAAGATAGTCTGGAGCCTTAGAAAGGACATAGGCTACTTTTTAACCGACTGCAAAAAAGGAGTTCCACGCGGACGAAGTCGCGGGCAGAAGCTATTTATAATAAAAAATAATGAAGAATAGTTATTACTTTAGCATGTTACGTCAGGTAATGAAATTTCCAATTGTATTACAACTGTAATCTGACGTAACGTCAGAACACGTGTATTATTTTTCAACACTAGTGAATGGAAATAAAATCGGTCTGTGACATTATTAAAACAACAATTTTATTTAATTACTAGCTTCTGCCCGCGACTTCGTCCGCGTGGAACTCCTCCTTTTTTGCAGTCGGTTAAAAAGTAGCCTATGTCCTTTCTCAGGCTCCAGACTTTCTTTGTACCAAATTTCATTTAAATCGGTCCTGTAGTTTTAACGCGAAAGCGTAACAGACAGACAGACAGACAGACAGAGTTACTTTCGCATTTATAATATTAGTAGGGATGTTGGTTTAATGCTTATTGTTTTTGCGACGTTAAAAACGGTTTTCAGATCAGAGTTGTTGTGCAAGGGCGTGCATTCCATAAAGGCACAATACAAATGTATGGAGTGCCCACCCTGACGTGGTACATGTACGACTCTCACGCACGCGCCTGTTGTTGTGGATGTTGTTTTGACATGTGGATGCGGGTTTTACTAAACTTACATTCGCGGATGGCCAGATTACTCTTACGATTGTAGATTTTTTGACATCCATGGATGCGGATAGTACACCGAGTGCTCGGCATAAACCCGTGGATGAAAACATCAGACTACATAACAGTGTTCTTACGGATGCGGATGTTTCGACATCCGTGGATGCCGATATTACACAGCTTGCATCTGTGGATAGAGACGCGAATGCAGGTGTTAGATTAGGTACTGAAAAAAGTTCTTATGGATGCAGGTTTCTCGACATCCGTGGATGCGGATATTACACGGTTCACATCCGAACAGATGCGGACATGGATGTCAGAATCTTGAATTGATTATGGATATTCCGCCTTTGCTGATGAAAATGTAAATATAGGTAGTATATTTGCAAATTCTGCAATACTTTAAACGGATTTAACTCGCGTATTTTATTTCCTTGACTGACGTTTCGGAACACTTACAGTTTCTATAATCGTAGCACGAATGAGGTGACAGTCTGACACTAAAGCTAGCGTTAAATCCGCTTATAGTTTTTTTCATTCCACTAGTTTTATTCCACGATGTAATGAGTATTTATTACTTAATATAATAGGTAAGTATATATAGTATATAGGTCGATCAATTCCAATAAATGCGCGTGCGCATAGCAACCGTTCAACAATTACAATTGATTTAATTAGAGCCTTATGTCAAAACACTTAAGATTCAAAATCGTATGTTTTTAATTTAGACTTAAAGTATCAAATGACAAAACAAAATAAGTGATAGGATGCCATGACATGTAATTTTAAACTTGACATAAACACGCCATTTTGAACCTTATTACTTTTGAACTTATTATGGTAGGTAGAAGTTTGGTATTGCCTTTTTTCACAGGAATTAATTTTATTTAAAATTTCTGTTCAACTATGTACCTATGTGCCTCGTTTAGACCTATCTACTGGGCCGATTTAGATAAAAAATTGTTAAACTTGAAATTTACAATAAAACAAAACAGGTGCGTGCAGTGCAGTGGGCCAGGCAGTAACTGCGCATTGTTCCTATATGTAAATCCCGCCTTTGGTTTATTACGCGTCGTGTACCAACCGCGAAAGTAGTTTTTTTTTGCTTGATATCATGAACGTAATATGATATGAAGATGTTTTGATAAGTCACTGCACAAAAATGCTAGTAATAATAATATAACTAGACTTAAATGTCAACGACCTATCTTATTGGATTGTGACCCAATACCAAATAAGTCAAACATAATAGAATGAGTAACGTGACTGCAATCATTCAATTAGGTATTTGATACATATTTTAAAAATTAGTACCTATTAAGTATTGTAAATTAAAATTTAGATAAATAATAATTTCTAATGCCTTCGCGGTTATTACCTACACATTGTCATTGACAATAGTCTAACGCTAAAGTATTGTCAGCTCAGTCGTGCTACGATTATGGAAACTGTAAAGAATCCGAAACGTCAGCTAATACAACTACAATAACAAACCTACCTACCTACTTATTATTAAATCCATAGTTGTTTCATTCCAATGTGTAATAACCGCGAAGGCATCAGAAATTATTATGAAATTATTAGTTATCTATTGTATAAAAATAAGTTGGGTTTTCCTTCCTGACGCTATAACACCAGAACGCACGAACTGATTTGGCTAATTTTGGTCTTTAATTATTCGTGGAAGTCCAGGTAAGTAGAGAAAATTAAAAAAACATCTTGAAAATTTTTAAAATCAACATCTTTCTATACTCCCATATACAAAGTGATAGACGGTAAGTGACAGAAGACTTTGACAGATCTTTGACGAAACAATCGGACGGGCAGGACGACGTCTGCCGGGGCCGCTAGTTTGAAATTATAAATATAAAGATTTATGTACATACTTATAAATCTTTTTATGTATAATTTCAATGAACTCCTCAAACGAAACATATCTATGTTTCGTACTTATAAGAGGATAACGTGATCAATTTATGATTTTGGAATAACCCAAGTTATTCATAGCAACGATGAACATATATATTTTAAGATAATGTTAATCCACTATGTCGATATGTAATCTTGTTCTCTCATATCATAAATATATCATCTGTTACAAAGAACAATCCCTGTTGATAAGAATTTCAACTACTTATAGTATAAAAATAACATGCCGTTTTTATAGAATTGTGTCATATCACATATAAAATACTATAAATACGAAAGTAACTCTGTCTGTCTAGCTTTCACGCTAAAACTACCTATTTAAATGAAATTATGGTATGCCTGGTATACAGATCTGACATTTCTAGACTATTTTTCTTTTCAGACCTGCCCGATATGCACACAGAATTTCATAAAAATCGGTCCACACTTTTCGGAGAAGTTGGGCAACAAACACGCGACGAGAATTTTATAAATTAGGAAAAGATTTTTTTCAATGTATCTATAGCTCGCTATGTATAATATTGATAATTAATATTCTTGCATCCATCATCGTAAACGTAAATAATACCTTTCCACATTAACTTTATAGTACACTAAAATATTGTATCTACAAGTAGGAACTATAAATACAAACAAACAATATTCGCCTACATTACCGCACCGCGTTCATAATAAACAAAACACACACACAAAACACTACACATGATTATAATATCATTGTAATACACCGTCTCACATGAACCCATGTACAGTACGTTAAATTCACAGCCATTATTAACGTATTAACGTTTTTTAACGTTTGTTTTTAATCGTTATTTAACGTAGGGGACGTTACGCGGCGGCGTCTCGCGCACTTTAAAATAGAAGTTAGCGATCGACGCCAGACTGTTAAGGAGTTTATCCACTGTTTTAAATACACGGTTTACCTAATTTTGTTAGTTGGAGAAAATATAAATGTGTATTCTCGAGGAAGGTGTACTCTAGAGCAAGGTTTCTTAACGTGGGGTCCATGGACCCCTTAGGGGTCCGTAGCTTGTGTGTCAGGGGTCCGCAGTAGGTCAGTCTAAACATATTTATTAGGAAATTGTGCAGTAAACTCATTAACATCGTAGTAAGTGTACTTAATAAAAGAATTTTTGATTGATATAGGTAAATAAGACTTTTTTTTTATTTCCAAAAATATTTATGGATGGGGTCCGTGGTATAGTTTAAATTGTAAAAGTGGTCCGTGACTGCAAAAAGGTTAAGAAACCCTGCTCTAGAGGAAGGAGGCTTAGGTAATAGGTACCTACTTAAAATAAAGAATAGTGTGAATCAAATCATATTGTGCTACCCCAAGGTACCTAGTGAAAAATGTTTTAAGAGATTGTGACTATTCAATTCGAGATTTTCGAGAAATTATACACTTCATATACTTATTGCGAGAATTGTTTTTATGAAGAGATGATGACTTTTTTCGATAACGTAAAAAAATATATCCGAATACTGAAGATAATTGTCATAGGTAAAATCTAGAGGAATGCTTTAATATGTGTTGATCAGTAATAAATTAAAAATTATAATAGGCATTACGACAGTTTGTTTTCATGCCATAAAGTAAATTAGCAAAAATTTATGACACGTGTTTTTTCCTTTCTCAATCGACCAATAAATAACAAAGATATGCGCTTCTAAAGTTCGAGAGTGGGGACTCATGACGTCACGTTATGGTACAATTTATAAGAACATTTTGCTATCGTCTTTTGCATAAACAAGTGTGTATATTCCTTTAGTTCTGGCTGAACCCGCGAGCTCAGAATCTAGTAGATATGTCTAGAAACGGGAATATTCAAGGTAAACTTACTAAAAATATAGTGCGACATTTTAGCTGTCCATATTTCTGGCAGTTGGTTTTTCACATGCAGCATATTATGTCTGTTTTTTCCGTTTTTAAATAATACTTATTCTTTAATTTTAATTAAAATATTACAAATCCCCGACATAAAAACCTAAAAGCCCTCTGAAAAGTAGGTACCTATAATAATAATAAAAACTAAATATTAAGTAGGTACTTAAGTATTAATATTTCTACAACTCATATAAAAACCTAAAAGCCCTCTAAAAAGTAGGTATACTTAATAATAAAAAAAACTAAATATTAGGTAGACCAGGTACTTAAGGATTAATATTTCTACAAAGAAAACGTCACGTCGGGGGGACCGCTTCTCATTTAGGTGTATACTGTACCTAGGTACCTATATTTATAATCTACCTAAACCTACGCCCCCCCTCCGACATGACGTTTTCTTTGTAGAAATATTTAATTTTATATCTCAAACTTATAACACCCCGTTGTTTTTACGTCGGGGGTTAAAAATAATAGTTTGCGATTACTGACCTATGCCTAAACTTACCTTACCTTAAATATTATCTCTTCGCATCACAAACTTACCTGTAAAGAAAACAAGCAAAATTAAATATTTTTATTTATTTCTTTATACTTTATTATAGAACACTTAACATAAGACAGTGTACAAAAGGAGAACTTAATGCCTCGGGGCATTCTCTACCAGTCAATGAGTCAACCTTAGAGTCGAAAAGAAAAAACTGTTCGTAGGTGCAAACAATTACTGAAAACCAAAAATAAACATAGCCAAAAAATAATATATATTACATCAATATACTAATATATAAAGATATATATATAGGTATATATATAATTACAATCTTTAACTTATTAACATAGAAATATCAATAATATTAAAAAATGACAGTATTTATTTTTTTATTTCGACGAAGACAATAGTAAAAATATCTTATCTTAAATATGGTTTTCTGTATATTTTCCTATAGTTATTTCAAGGTGAAATCTAATACAAAAGTTTAATCTCGTCTTATCCGTATCTATTTCATCGTCAAGTGTTTTTAAACTTTTTAATAAACCAAGTAGGTAAATATAGTTCAAAACATCAAATCCTTTTAAAGTGGGTATTTTAAGATTTTATTTTTTTATAATAAGATATTTTGAAAAAAAATCGATTCAATATCATTTAACTTGCGTATAATAAATTGTATGTTGATGTTTCAATAACTTTACAGTTCCCATATAGAAGAACTGATGATAGCTCGATAGTAGGTATAATGTACTGAAATCATTTTACGTTATGCAAAGTCCTTATTATAGAAATTACAGTTTTAACTACTATCCTAATTAAAATATGAAATATTTATGTTTTATTCTATACATTAATTAACTATTTTACAATACCAATTTATAAAAAGGGCTCTTCGGAAAGACCATCATTGCTGAAGAGAAACGCCGTAAGAAACTCAGTAGTATTTTTAACACTTGCAATTATATTTTATATTTTTACCTTTGAATAAAACAAACATAAGGAAAATACAAGAAAACAATAAAATGTTTAAGACAGTCGGTTTATTAACATTTGCATTCTTAGTTACTGCAATTGTATTATTTATGGGTATTTACACTTGTTTGATTGCAAACTTAATTACAACTAGCACTAACGAGCAAGAAAATAAATAAATTTAATTTTAAAATAGGTTGCGTAAATTTGACAATGTCAAGAAAACATTTTTTCCGTCCTCCGGCCAGAAAGCGCAAACTTTGTGGCCACTGCGCTAAATGAAATTTCCGCTTTCTGGCTTCGTCGAACAGAAAAATAGTATACCAACCTCGGCCAGTAAAATAAAAGAGCCTCAGATCACATTTTTGTCAACCCCGGCTTCGCCTCGGACGACAATTACATGTGATCTGAGACATTTTTCATTTTACTGGCCTTAATGCGTAATGTACTATTATCTGGAGTGTTTGTATAATATAATATTATGTATTTTTGTATTAAGAAAATCAATCAGCAATCAACAAAAAGTCAAAAATTTAATCTGACAAATTGCACCTTTTAAATTAAACGAAATAATTAATCGAGTACATTGGTTGATTCTCTTGATATTTCTAGAGAGGTATTTTTCCCTACTTTTCGGACAATTCTCGAAAACAAGTAAATTTAATGATTGGCATCATTGCGAAAAATTGTGACACGTCAAAAAATTTCTGTTGGCGTGTAATCGGCATTTATGGAAAAATGACCGGTTATTGTTTAAAGAACGTGGTCTTTTACTGGGTGACGTTTCAGAACCTTTTCCATAATCGTAGCACGACTGAGCTGACAATACTCTTATGCTAAAGTCTTTAGACCAACATTTCGATTTATCACCTTTCTAATAAAGGTGCGTTATAAACTTATCTGGGATACTACGCCTCTAGTAGTATTTTTTCTGCGAATCTGTGTCTGTAGTCTATATATAGCGTAGACACAATTATGTGTTTATTATCACCACGTGCATAATTACCTTCGGGGCGGTACGAGGAGACACGCAGAGTGACGTCACCGTTAGGACGTGTGCAAGGATGAGTCCTGAGTCGAATTAAGGTTATAGTTAAATCTTATATTATAATTAATTAATTAAATATATAAAAATGAATCGCAAAATGTGTTGGTAAGCGCATAACTCGAGAACGCCTGGACCAATTTGGCCAATTTTTTTTTTAAATGTTCGTTGAAGTCCAAGGATGGTTCGCGAGAAAAAATCGAATAATTGCCGTAAAAACCCTAAAAACAGCCCTTTTCTTTTCCCATACAAATGTTGTCTGACTAAAGTTACCTAATTTGAATTTCGGACGGGCAGGATGACGTCTGCCGGGACCGCTAGTGTTAAATAGACCTTAAAAAAATTTTTACACGTGAATCGCTTCGGAAAGACTATCGTTGCTGAGAAGAAACACCGCATAGTCATTCTAAAAATCATATAATTAACTTGCATTTTAAGTATATAGTTAAGTAAGTACTTATGTACGGGTGAAATCTTGCAGCTCAATTTTGATGTACCTAAGTATATAGGTACTTTGGAATGAAACAACTATTAACGGATTTAACTCGCGTATTTTTATTTTATTTTATTGTCAGCTCAGTCGTGCTACGATTATGGAAACTGTAAAGAATCCGAAACGTCAGCTAATAAAATAAAATAAAAATATGCGAGTTAAATCCGTTAATAGTTGTTTCATTCCAATGTGTAATAACCGCGAAGGCATCAGAAATTATTATATATAGGTACTTCCTTAGATCAAAATTTTGTTTTGGATCTTTCTTTTCGATTTGGATGACAATGCATAGTTAACTGTGTGCCGTCAGTATAAAACCAAATTAAGGGGGGGGGGGGGGTGTCAAGGGCGTGCATTCCATAGGCGCAATGGTATAAATGTATGGAGTGCCTACCCTGACTCAGTGCATCACAACTCTCACTGCACGCGCCTGGGTGGGGTGTAAAACCAATGCAGGAGTCCATACAGGTAGGCAGTGAACATTTCCTTCCACTTAAGTAATAATCAAAAATATTAATTAAATTTTCACATATCGAAGTGTGTTTGTTTATTTGTACAGTCAGCTACATAGAGACATGTATTAAGTGAGGTTAGATATGCTCTGACGTTGACTGTACAAATGCTTTTGTCTTCAACAGACAGATATTTTTTAGTAACATTCTAGAATTGTTTAAAAACAAACGTGAATCAGTCTAACAAAACACAGACCAGACTACATTTAGCATTGCAGCTGACGCGTCCCTAAATTAAACAAAAAAACATCCCAACTCCAAACAGTTCACATTATCGTAATCAAACTTAATTATTCGTGATAAGGTACAATTTTAACTAAAACTACTAATACGCAGAACCAAAATATAACAACACGTGTGTGTGTGGATTGTAAATTTAGACAAACTGTGACGTTTTGTGACGTAAGCGTCTGTTGCAATGATCCAATTCAGGGTGACGAGGTACGTCAGAGATTTATCAGCTGTTAGCTGGCGGCCATTTTGCGAATATGGGACACAAAATGGCGGGTTTATTATCGGTAAAGATTAAGACGAAGTAAATTGGAATGAAACATTGGAATGAAACAACTATTAACGGATTTAACTCGCGTATTTTTATTTTATTTTATTTGCTGACGTTTCGGATTCTTTACAGTTTCCATAATCGTAGCATGACTGAGCTGACAAAAGTCTAACGCTAAAGTAAAGACTTTAGCGTTAGACTTTTGAAACCGAAACGTCAGCAAATAAAATAAAATAAAAATACGCGAGTTAAATCCGTTAATAGTTGTTTCATTCCAATGTGTAATAACCGCGAAGGCATCAGAAATTATTATGGAATGAAACAGTTATAACGGATTTAAGCGTATTTTAATTTATTTTTTTGACGCTTCGAAAATTTTACAGTTTCCATATTCGTAGCGTAACTATTATACTTAGATATAGGCAGCGTGAAACTATCGTCGTGAAACATTTTTAAGTATTTCAATTTATTTTAGGCAATGTTTTTGGCAATAAATGATGTACCTACTTAATTTAATTAAAGCATAAATGATTATCTTAAAAACAAAAGGAGAGACAGATATTCATTCATAAAGGTTCCATTTTTTCTACGGAGTACGGAATCCTAAAATTAAAAAAAAAAACGTTTATAAAGGTGCCCAATTAATATTACACAAATGTATACATATATAAGAACCAACTGTGTGTTAGTATGTTTATTTGTGACCACCCACAACTCTAATCGCGCTGATTACAGTTTAGTAACCTCGTCACACTCGTTTAGATACAATATCAGTAAGTTAAAATAATGTTTTTCTGTATATATTTTTATTGCTATCGACTTCTGTCTTAGTATTAATACTACACTAGCTGTCCGCCCCGGCCTCGCACGGAACCCTTTTTTTATAGCCTATGTCACTCGGGAATAGTGTAGCTTCCCAACGGGGAAATAATTTTCAAATCGGTCCAAGCGTCTTGAAGCCTATTCAATCCAAACAAACAAACAAACCTTTCCTCTTTATTATATTAGTATAGATATACTTGTGGCGCCAGCAGACGCGTAGACGTGGTCAAAGCAGCGCTACATTAATGAATCGATTTGACAGTTGTAATGGTACTAGGGACATTAATATTGAAGGTGGACTGGTAGAGAATGCCTCAAGGCATTAAGTCCGCCTTTTGTACACTTACCTATTTCTGTTTATTGGAATGAAACAACTATTAACGGATTTAACTCGCGTATTTATATTTTATTTTATTTGCTGACGTTTCGGATTCTTTACAGTTTCCATAATCGTAGCACGACTGAGCTGACAATAGTCTAACGTTAAAGTCACTATGACGTCAGCAAATAAAATAAAATATGAATACTCGAGTTAAATCCGTTAATAGTTGTTTCATTCCAATGTGTAATAACCGCGAAGGCATCACAAATTAATATATTTCTGTTTAGTTTTGTGGAGATCATGTAAACCGCGAAGGCATCAGAAATTATTAGTATTATTTTTTATTTAAGTAATATTACGTAAGTACGATAGAGTACTACGTTTCAGCATTCCACTACTAATATTAAATCAAAGGAATGTATGTCGAATTGTCCGGTGCTGCGCACACGCATGTAACTAACAACTACAATGAAACAACTATATCGGATTTAACTCGCGTATTTTATTGATAACTAGCTTCTGCCCGCGACTTCGTCCGCGTGGAACTCCTCCTTTTTTGAAGTCGGTTAAAAAGTAGCCTATGTTCTTTCTCGGGCTCCAGACTTTCTTTGTACCAAATTTCATTTAAATCGGTCCAGTAGTTTTAGCGTGAAAGCGTAACAGACAGACAGACAGACAGAGTTACTTTCGCATTTATAATATTAGTAGGGATGTGTAATAACCGCGAAGGCATCAGAAATTAAGTCTATCAAGGTTCAATTGCCCTAAATAATAATATCTTTGGACAATTCACACCAATAGATCTAGGCCCAAACTAAGCAAAGCTTGTACCTACTATGGGTACTAGACAACGTACAACATACATAAATACATATAAGACAGAAATTATTACATATAAAACGTTCAAGACTCAGGTACAGGTGCCAGTGCTCATCACATTGACATCTGCCCCTAGCAGGATTCGAACCCGCAACCTCCGGTTTCGTAGTCAGGGCCTCTGACCACTACACCAACAGGCCGTCGTAAATACAAGCGACTGGATTTTGTAATTCCTCTAATATAAATTACACATTAATTAACGCTCTCCCACGAACTGAAATGAGTCTTGTAACGTTTTTAATTCAAGCAATTATAGATTTGGTTTTATCCGGTTCTAACCGGTTTTGTCCTGGACCAAACAGGTTTGGTTATTACATCTTGAAATCACTATTATGTAGTACTAGCTTCTGCCCGCGACTTCGTCCGCGTGGAACTCCTCCTTTTTTGCAGTCGGTTAAAAAGTAGCCTATGGCCTTTCTCAGGCTCCAGACTTTCTTTGTACCAAGTTTCATTTAAATCGGTCCAGTAGTTTTAGCGTGAAAGCGTAACAGACAGACAGACAGAGTTACTTTCGCATTTATAATATTAGTAGGGATGTTTTTCACGAAGTATATGCCTAAATAACTGACAGTATTTGGGTGGATCTTCGAGCGTTTGAGACGCCGTCATTGTCTCAGATACCTATTTAAATAAAAAAAGAATCGATAAGTTAGAAGAATAATCACTTTTAAACACTTTAGCATAAGACTATTGTCAGCTCAGTCGTGCTACGATTATGGAATCTGTAAAGGCTCCGAAACATCAGGCAATAAAAATAAAATACGCGAGTTAAATCCGTTAAAGTTGTTTCATTCCAATGTATAATAACCGCGAAGGCATCAGAAATTATTAAGTTAGAAGACATTGAAATTATCTCCTGGTAATGGTACAAATACTATTTCAATTAATATTTAATTTTGTTGTATAATATGGCTATTTTGTTAATCCATATTTCTATTTTTATCAAATACTCTGTATGACACCTATTGTTCTGTTACTTCTCATTAAACTCACGTCAAGTAAACACTGCTACATAATTTATCTATAGGTACTAATTTAATAAAGAGGAAAGGTTTGTTTGTTTGGATTGAATAGGTAGGCTCCAGAACGGCTGGATTTCAAAAATTCTTTCACTGTTGGGAAGCTACACTATTCCCGAGTAATCCCGAGTGAGTTTTAAAAAAGATGATCCGTGCGAAGCCGGGGCGGACAGCTAGTATACTGTAAATTAGTTCCTGTCGGCATATCGATATATTTATTAAGTATTTTGATGAAATCTTATCATCGATGTTATCATAGATTGATTTGATAACATTTATTTCCTCTACAAAGAATACAATCAGATTTTAAATAAGTATACGTAATCAGGAAATTATTGGAATAAAACATTTAACTAGCGCTATTTTATGGTGACGTTTCGAAAACTTTACAATTCCCATTTTCGTATGTGCCTATAGATAGACTGGTTACTTGATTATTAATAATAGTTATATATTTTTTAATTAATTCTATGTAGTTTAGGTACCTATCCGTTTAGTATACGAACTGATTCAAGCTTTACTTAATTTGGGACTTAATCTTTTGATAAACTTTAGCGTTAGACTATTGTCAGCTCAGTCGTGCTACGACTATGGACACAGTAAAGGTTCCGAAACGTCAGGCAAAAAAATAAAATGCGCTAGTTAAATCCGTTCATTGTTGTTTCATTTGTTTATTATTATCCTTTTAAAATAAGTTTATTTAATAAAGTGCATAAAATATAGTATTACTAGCTTCTGCCCGCGACTTCGTTCGCGTGGAACTCCTCCTTTTTTGCAGTCGTTTAAAAAGTAGCCTCTGTCTTTCTCAGGCTCCAGACTATCTTTGTACCAAATTTTATTTAAATCGATCCAGTAGTTAGCGTGAAAGCGTAACAGACACAGACAGACAGAGTTACTTTCATATTTAATTATTTATAATATTATTATTATTATTAGTGGGAACTAAAGGCTCCGAAACGTCAGCCAATTAAAATAAAATACGCGAGTTAAATAACTAGTCCCATTTATAGGTCCCATAAATAATAGGTGAATAAAGATACTTAGTGTTTAGTTGCGACACTTCGCTCTAACATTCCTCTACACGCATGGCCGTAAGGACACACAACCGGGTCAAGACGACATTGTGTATATGTATTTGTTATATATAATTGATATAATAAATAAGCGCCGAGTTCAAAATCGGAAGTGGGTAGTGTTAATCTATACTAATACTAGCTTCTGCCCGCGACTTCGTCCGCGTGGAACTCCTCCTTTTTTGCAGTCGGTTAAAAAGTAGCCTATGTCCTTTCTCAGGCTCCAGACTTTCTTTGTACCAAATTTCATTTAAATCGGTCCAGTAGTTTTAACGTGAAAGCGTAACAGACAGACAGACAGAGTTACTTTCGCATTTATAATATTAGTAAGGAAGTAAGGATTAAGTATAAAGAGGAAAGGTTTGTTTGTTTGGATTGAATAGGCTCCAGAACTGGGTCGAATTGATAAATTCTTTCACTGTTGGGAAGATATATCTATAGAGTGATATAGGCTATAGATATTAAATTTTGAAAAAAATAGGGATCCGTGCGAAGCCGGGACGAACCGCTAGTAAGTAATTAAATAAACCTAAGGAAACAAAACCACCATTCTTTTTAAAAATCAAATCAAATTTATTTGCAAGAGAAGTGGTACATTTAAAGGTAACATGAATTATAATTAACTAGCTTCTGCCCGCGACTTCGTCCGCATGGAACTCCTCCTTTTTTGTAGTCGGTTAAAAAGTAGCCTATGTCCTTTCTCAGGCTCCAGACTTTCTTTGTACCAAATTTCATTTAAATCGGTCCAGTAGTTTTAGTTTTAGTCTGTCTGTTACGCTTTCACGCTAAAACTACTGGACCGATTTAAATGAAATTTGGTACAAAGAAAGTCTGGAGCCTGAGAAAGGACATTGGCTACTTTTTAACCGACTGAAAAAATGGAGGAGATCCTCGCGGACGAAGTCGCGGGCAGAAGCTAGTTCAAAATATATATAGGTATATAGGTACGTAGTCATAAGTTGTATGAGTATGAATGATGAATTACAACCATCATCCTGACCTTGACAAGCCCAAGGTCGTAATGACAAAATTTTACGATGACATTAAAACTTGAAGGAAAAACAATAAGTTCATATGGCTTTTCCTGTTATCTATGACAGGAAACCAAGATTAAACAGTCAAATTTATGTATCACGGTAATATTAAACTTACAGAAAAAATAATTTGTTTCACTTAAAACAGATTTTTTTTTTGGTAAAATTGCTTGTTTCCTTAAAATGTAGGTACGAAAGTTTTAAATTAATTAAAAGTAGGATAAACGTAAATTTAGCACATTATTAATTTAGTAAAAAAATAGTTATATTTAATATTTTATAATAACAGTTGGTAAATAGAAAATTTGTGGCAACGGAATAGGTTTTCCTATGTACGTAACAGATTTAAAAATGACCTAAGAATTAAACGTACCTACCTACTTAGAACTGTGTCACTTTAACAAAATTCTCAGTTTAAACTAAAACATAACCGTAATTGGAATAAAGTTAGAACGATACGGTTCTAAATTGAATCTTAGTTAGTGACGCCATCTAACGGATTTTTCGCGAACTTGATCAAGTGATAGCAAAGGTCGGTGACTTGGATTCAAATATTTGCAACCTCATGACGATAGGTGGCGTTCGCAGTTGCTAAATAAAAAGTTATTGCAGATAATAATCAAATACCAAATGGATGGATTTAAGCGTTAATAACGCCGTCATTGTCGTCCTAGACTATATTTAAGAAATAAATAAAAAAAACTTACTTACTTAAATGAAATTATTTCTTAGTAACTAGATACTTATAATGTAATATTATTAGCAACCATTACAGATAAATTATTGCTAAAAAGTAAATGGTGTAGGTACGTTTTTTATTATGTTTTATATTGACTCCAAAACAATGTCTCATATGTATTATGCAAGTTTTATACCTATAATGAAATTAGTTATTTTAATGATAATTAATTTTAAATATTATGTAAGTGCAACAAAGTTATAAACAATTTTGTATACAGCACTTTTGCTTCTATTATTGCCAAGAATATTATTTTAAGCTGTATTACGCTTTTGTTGTTTTATCCCAATTTCTGGGAAATTAATATAAGTAGGTACTAAAATATAATTAATTACCTATAAATTCTAATATCCATTGACCTTTAAAAAACAAAAACAACATATTAATTAAACAATCCCTACTAATATTATAAATGCGAAAGTAACTCTGTCTGTCTGTCTGTCTGTCTGTTACGCTTTCACGCTAAAACTACTGGAACTATTTATATGAAATTTGGTAAGAAGAAAGTGTGGAGCCTGAGAAAGGACATAGGCTACTTTTTAACCGACTGTAAAAAGGAGGAGTTCCACGCGGACGAAGTCGCGGGCAGAAACTAGTTACCTATATTTTATTTTATTTGCTGACGTTTCGAAAACTTTAGTTCCCATATTCGTAACCGACTGAGCTGACGATAGTCTAACACTAAAGTGAAACATTATGCAAACTAGGTACCTACTTAAAAAAGCAATCTATTTTATATAAGCATCATTACTGGTGAAAGTAAAACATTGTAGGTAACTTAGAAAAAAATATTATAATATTAAGTAGGTACCTAACTAATAATAATCACAGCTATACATAATTATTTTGAAATAAATTTTCTTAACCTGACTTATCAACGCAGGGCCTTAACTATAAGGGTTAGAAACTTGAAATTTTACACAGGGGCTCCTATTATAAATATAAAAATAAATAAATATCTTTGGACAATTCACACCAATTATCTAGCCCCATTTTAAGCAAAGCTTGTGTTATGGGTACTAGACAACGGATAAATATACATAAATACATATAAGACATCCAAGACTCGGGTACAGATGCCAGTGCTCATCACATTGACATCTGCCCCTAGCAGGATTCGAACCCGCAACCTCCGGTTTCGTAGTCAGGGCCTCTGACCACTAGACCATCAGGCCGTCTAAATAACGTAGGGGAACGGTTTTTGAAAATTCACCCCCTAAGGGAGTAAAACAGGGGTGCAAAGTTAGTATGAAACTTTTTTGAAATTATCAATAGGAGCTGAACAGTATCTACTCTATATTTCTATAACTTAGCACTAAGAAAGGATTTTTGAGAATTGATCCCCTGTAAGGGTTGAACGGGGGTGAGAGAAGCTAGTTGAATGTTAAACGTGGGATATCAAAATATAATCGCTATCAAGACAATATATATATATATACAATAATGTTATATTTTTTGCGAACAAACATAAATTGTTATTAATCATTCAATAACGGCAGTGTCAAGGTGCTAGACGCGAAGTCGCGCCTTTTAGTGATGTGACGGTATCGATGCAGTCTATCGATAGAATATAATTTATTGATAAACTAAGACAAAAAAGACCACAACTAAACGTAACGTTTCTAACGTTCTTTTTACGCATTTGTTAAATATTTTGAGGCAAGGTCTGGATCAAGGACAAGATTTCTTACATTTTATTTCATTGTCAAATAGACCATAGACCAAGTCACTGTAACTGATTTAACTCGTGAAAATTAAATTAATTCTGACGTTTCTAGAACTTCATATTTCCGTTTACGTTTTTCAAGTTCAAGTTATAGAAAAACATCTGTCATTTGAGTTCTATGTACCCGCAATATATATCTGTCTAGTACCTTATTAAATGTCAATATCTTATTTAATTATCGAACAAGTTATAAACTTTGGAATGAAATAACTTTAAACACATTTAACTCGCGTATTTTAATTTATTGGCTGACGTTTTAGAACCTTTACAGATTCCATAATCATAGCCCGACCGAGCTGACGATAGTCTTATGCTATTGGAATCTGTAAACTGATAAATCATGAAGTATCAACTATTTGTTATTTTAAATGCGTTTATATTCTTTCACGAAGAGAAAGCATGAAATAACAGACTCAATATAAAAATAGAGTAGCGATAAAACTAAAAGATAATTTAATAATAGCAAGGTCAGTGCTTGCAGAAGTCGATAATGACTAAGATTAATAAGTAATACTTTGAAATGAAGGTAAAGATTACTTTTTCACAATGAAATTACCTACCTATCTAAACAGGTCGAAAATATATAATAATATAAATATGTATATGTATAATTTTTAACGCATATTATAAATAAACTTGACTTTAAAATTCAATAATTTCTGATGCCTTCGCGGTTATTACACATTGGAATGAAACAACTGTTAACGGATTTAACTCGCGTATTTTTATTTTATTTTATTAGCTGACGTTTCGGATTCTTTACAGTTTCCATAATCGTAGCACGACTGAGCTGACAATAGTCTAACGCTAAAGTGATTTATACAGTTATGCAAACTACCTTATATTTAAATTACAAATTTTGAAAAACTACCCTTTTCTAAATTATGAAATATTAATGTTACATTTTACGCAAAATATTTTATTATTATACATTACAATTAAAACCTAATAAAAAAAAATACGCGAGTTAAATCCGTTAATAGTTGTTTCATTCCAAAATTTAAAATTCAATTTTAAACCATTAATAGGTACTAAACATGAAAGCATACAAAATTACATCATTATCTACAGAGGATGAGTAATGGAGCGAATGACAACTCTATTTTTTGCAACTGGGAGTATTACCGTAGAAAAACGAATAGCAAAAAAAATTGTAAAACTAAAGCATCCTTGTGGAACCACGATTATGAAATCTGTAAAGGCTCCGAAACGTCAGCCAATAAAAATAAAATAAAAATACGCGAGTTAAATCCGTTAAAGTTGTTTCATTCCATAATGTATAATAACCGCGAAGGCATCAGAAATTATTAAAGCATAGGTACTTACTATACTCATTTTGAAAGCAAATCAGAATCAAACCAGACTACTACTAGCTTCAGTAGCCGGTCCATTTTGATAATCTTCAAAACCCGTTTGACATCGATAATTTTCAAAAATATCGATATCGATAATTTTAAAGATATATAGTTGGCACGTCACTAGCCCAGAGACGCCGGCCGTGACCGCAAACTGGAGCAACAACAGCTAATAACTACACAACATATACTCGTACATACAACATACTATATGTCACGATAGGCATGCTTAAGATCATACAATTATCATTAGCGTGATAGCATTTTTTTTTCAGGAGGTCCAGCTGTGACGAAATCATTCTCAATAGGCATATATTTTACTAGCTGTGCCCGCGACTTCGTACGCGTGGAATAGTTATTTTTCCCGTTTACACATTTTCCACTGTTTCTTCGCTCCTATTGGTCGCAGCGTGATGTTATATAGCCTAAAGCCTTCCTCGATAAATGGTCTATCTAACAAAAAAAAAATTTCAATTCGAACCAGTAGTTCCTGAGATTACCGCGTTAAAACAAACAAACTCTTCAGTTTTTTAATATTAGTATAGATATATGACCAACTGTTTTTTTTTCTTTGGTCATGAAGAAAAAAGATTAAAATGAAACAACTATAAACGAATTTAACTCGCGTATTTTCTTTTATTGCATCTATTGTCAGCTCAGTGCTACGATTATGGAAACTGTAATTTCGAAACGTCAGCCAATAAAATAAACTACGCAAGCTACATCCGTTTATAGTTGTTTCATTCCAATAAACAAAAAAAAAGATCAATGCTTGTACAGTTAGGATGAGGGGTCTCGTGACGTCAGGACACAATTTATACCATAACGTGACGTCACAAGCCTCCACTTTCGAACTTTTGGAACGCTTATAAATTCATTTATTGTTCAATTCAGAAAAAAATACGTGTGTGCAACATTTTTTGGTAATCTACTTAATGTTGGAATGAAACAACTATTAACGGATTTAACTCGCGTATTTTTATTTTATTTTATTTGCTGACGTTTCGGATTCTTTACAGTTTCCATAATCGTAGCACGACTGTAAAGAATCCGAAACGTCAGCAAATTAAATAAAAATACGCGAGTTAAATCCGTTAATAGTTGTTTCATTCCAATGTGTAATAACCGCGAAGGCATCAGAAATTAATCTACTTAATGGCCAAACAAAAAACCAGTCGTCATGTCTATTATTGTTATCTCGTTTATGGCACGTGTAGAGGTTATATACGGACACACTTTCCCATTAAAACATATCACTATGGATTGTCTTTACTTTACACAACTATGTAATATGTAAAATACACATTAGTTCTAATGAAAAGGCTTTGAAGGTAGTTGTTACGTACCGATCATTTCTAGGTCGAACTGTAACTAGAAGGTTAAAATTGGTCATACCAAGGGCGTGCATTGTATAAAGGGCCAACATAGAGTGCCTACCCGGCACGATGCATGAAATGCTCACGCTGCCACTTTGTCGCCTAATCTTTATACTACTGCGCAAGTCAAAAGACCACAAGGCGAAATACCACAATAAATTATGCGAGTAAAGTGTTGCATAGACTGCTATCTCTGGGTTAGTGTGGCTGATGCATATAAATACAAGTCAAGTACTATGTAGTTAAGACTAGAGCTAAAAAGAGACTATGCTAAGAAAATCCCTTAATAGTTGTTTAATAAATATATACAATGCTCAGCTATCCTAGCAAGGGCGTGCATTCCATATGGGCACAATAGTATAAATGTATAAATATATACAATGCTCAGTCCCCCTACTGCAAGGGCGTGCATTCCATGTAGGCACAATGGTATAAATGTATAGAGTGCCTACCCTGACGTACATGCGCGACCCTCACCTGCAAGCCAAGTCTAATCTAAATCTTCGCTTTGCTATGTCGAATATAAAAAATTCCAACCACCAACCGGATTTAACGGAAAATTTGTAAATAAACAAACAAAGGTCTCTAGTCGCCTTGTTTAGGCCGCGGATATTTGTCGTCCATATTTGACACTGACAATGACTAATAAAAGGTTTTATGTCACATCGATATAAATATATGTAAATGTATGTATTTATTGAATACTTTATTGCACATAAAGTTATAAATACAACCTCCGTATCTGTTCTGACGGCCTGGTGGTCTAGTGGTCAGAACACTTGACTATTTTATTTGTGGGTTCGAATCCTGTAAGGAGCAGATGTCTCTGGCATTATAGCTCTGGCATTTTTACCTTTGTCAAATTATATTATAATATTATATAATATACCTTATATTATTAGGTATTGTATACTAGACTTCGACTATGCACGATAGGCACCCCCGTTTTACCCCCTTAGGAGGTGAATTATCAAAAATCCTTTCTTAGTACTCCCTTACGTTACAAAAGAAACACCTGTGCAAAATTTCAAGTTTCTAACCCTTATAGTTTAGGCCCTGCGTTGTTATATCAACCATTAAGTTAACTTCTACTTTTATTTAAGCAAGGGCGTGCATTCCATATAAGCACAATGTCAGTAATACATATATGAAGTGCCTACCCTGGCGCCATACTTACGCTCCCCACGCTGCACGCGCCTGTATAAAATAGATAAATGTAATTGCGTATATATATATTTTAAATACTCTAGTTCATGTTATCACAAAGGTTAATCTTTATTAGGCATGTGCCGAGGTCTAATGACTTAATACATCAGTTTGTAATTAATTTGTAATAAATCCCAATAAACCTTATTAATATATCATTTGGGCAATTAAATATACGAAAAAACAAAATACCAACACAATACAAATTATTTTTCCCAAATATACCTTACCATAATAATTTCTGATGCCTTCGCGGTTATTACACATTAGAATGAAATAACTATTAACGGATTTAACTTGCGTAGTTTATTTCATTTTATTTGCTGGCGTTTCGGATTCTCTACAGTTTCCATAATCTTAACACGACTGAGCTGACAATGGTGACTTTAGTGTTAGACTATTAGTTGGTTAATAGGTGTTTCATTCTAATGTGTAATAACCGCGAAGGCATCAGGATTTTTTTTTGTTTGGTTGAAAAAAAAATAATGTGTGCAACAATCTACACTACCTCCTATTAAAGCGATGAGATTTGTATTTTTGTTTGTAATGAATAAATCAAAAACTACTATACAATGGAAAGCTACATTCACCCTAAGTCCCTAACATAGGCTATAGAATATTTAAAAAAAACAGAGATCCGTGCAAACTGAACGGACTAAATAGATTTTCATTTTTTTAACCCAGTCGTCATCCCTATTCAAACGTACAAGAACACCCTTGAACTTGCAAAGCTATATTTAACTCGCTAAAATAAACTACTGACGATGCCAAAACTGATGTCTATTACTCTTGCTTCCTACTTTAAATGAAACGAGATCAACACTTTGTCAATATCTACAGTTTAAAAAAGTGCTTGCCCTTCATGACAAGACAAGTTCAAATAGATAATAGCGAACGACACGAATGCAAAATTGTATAGAATTGACATACGCAAATGAAAACTGACGTGGCATTTCGTTTGTTGTTTAGTGGCGCGTGCGCATGTAAGATTCATACAAGTTCGGTTGCTATTATTGATTGCTACTTGTCTAGTGGCCCAGGCCTATTTGCAAATGTGAAATCTGAACAACTAAGGGCGGATCCAAGGGGTATGGCGCCCGTGACCCCCCTGGGATAGCAGTAGATATTTTTCCAAACTTAGTGCTTTTAATAATTTCTGATGCCCTTGCGGTTATTACACATTGGAATGAAACAACTATTAAGTCTATTAACTGATCTAACACGCGTATTTTTATTTTATTTTATTTAATGACGTTTCGGATTCTTTACAGATTGTTTCTTTCCAATTAGTGCTTTTAATCAAGTTACTATCTTTTGAATATAATTCGATTGTGACCCTCCCCTTTGGCTACAGATCTTGCGAACAACGTTATACTAATTATTAACTCTTCTTCGAATTGTGGAACATAATTATAAATATCTGATTTTGATTTTCATAAAAAGTGCAAAGTGCAACTGGACGCACACGCAATCAAATCGTATTAAACCTGTAAGTTAAAATTAGAAAAGTCAATACATTTAGTACCTACCACTACCACATTGTTCGCCTAATCGACTAAACACGAAGCTAAACACTAAAAAGGTTATGAAATCATAACACAAAGTACTTATCGGTTGTTTATACGTCGTTTTGTACAAGAATAGGGTACTTTATACAGATATTCTTTTTATTATGATATTCATTTTCAAATGTTGCGCAGGTAATTGAATTTATATTTTTTTGTGTGTGGTCCTGTAACTTTTTCCACATATTTTAACAACATTTTTTTCCCTGACTTTGTCAAAATGATATAATAATTTCTGATGCCTTCGTGACCTATATGCAACCTTTTTTGTTTTCTTGTATTGCTCAGTTGTCCAGCTAGTACCTATATATGTATGCTACATTCACTGGATATTCGCCAACAACTCTATGTTTTGACAAAACACACGTGTATACGTTACCCAGCGTTTATAGTTCTCATCCACATTAAAATTAATTTGGTTTACTTTGGAATCACCCACGTTTGTTTTTGGAATATCCACACCTACTCCCACATAGTTAATGACAAAAATATCTCAGTTCTCAGAAATACATGTTCTATTCATGAGACGCATGCAGTACTAATATACTTACTGAATCAGGGTAGGCACCCTTTATGCCTGTATGGAAGGCACGCCCTTGCTATTCATTAAAGTGAAGTACTAAAAAATCTTGACCATTAGTTTTTATTATCTGTCATTGTAGTCATTTTACCCATACCCATATAACTTATGTTCTAGTTTTATATTGTAACTATAACTAATGCTTATTATGCATATTATATTCAGATTTTTATTTGTGTTATATTTATTTACGCCTACACCTGTTCTCTGTCTACATGAAAGGTTGACTGGTAGAGAATGCCGTATGTCATTAAGTCCATTATTTGTAAGGCAAGGCATACACGATCTTAAGCTAAGAACATTCTGTCACTTTTAGACAATTCACAATTTAGACATTGTGATACGCCCAAAGAACTTAGGATTACAAATATATTGTACTAGCGGTCCGCCCCAGCTTCAAATCCGTATTAATCGCAATAAAAGGTAGCCTATATCCTTTCTCAGGGTCTAAAGATTGTCTGTGCCAAATTTCATCAAAATCGGTTTAGAGGTTGAAGCGGGACAGCGTAACAGACAGACAGAGTTACTTTCTCATTTATAATATTAGTAGGAAGTAGGGATAGTAGGGATTAATCATTATTTTCCATAGACACGCGTTCAGACGGTGATCAGACCAAGTTGGCTTCCCGCCCGTCTCCCTTGTCACATTCCATGCCTTCCGGTGTGATGAGTAGCACCAACACATGGATAACCTATTGAATACGTTTTTGAATAATGGCCAAAGTAATGTTAATTTATGCTCATTGCTTCCTACTTCTTGAATTGGAAAGTTGAAATAGTTAAATTATTTTGAGTATAAGGTTTATACACACTGAGCTATAATATATATTATATATAAATAGCCTTTAATCTTGACAATAATTAAATAAAAAAACGTAAACCGTACATTTTTTTTTTACTGTTTGTGCTTCATGTTTAAAATTCTAATGCACTACCAAATAAAAAAAATTACTTATTAATACCTAATTAAGTACGGGACATCCATGAAGTACATCACACGAATTTTAATAATTTTGACCCCTCCCCATCCTTCTAATTTTAAGTTTTTCTTTAAGAGGATTGTGAAGCTGTTGATTTTCATACAAAAGGCGATAACGTTTTACACCCAGTAAATATAGTTAGATTTTTATAATTTTTGGATATGTTGTAGATATAATGAGAAACTGCGTCTGTACGTTTTGATTTTTAAGAAATATTGACTTTTCTAATTTTATATTCTTTTATATTTACTGGATGTAAAACGTTATCGCCTTTTGTATGAAAATCAACAGCTTCACAATCCTCTTAATGGGTAGTTAAAATTTAGCATTATAACATTTTATTGGATGTAGGTACTACTTAATTATATTTCGAAAAGTGACGTCACAAAATATAGGACCCCTCCCACCACAAACCAGATTTCGTTAACCCATCCTTCCTTAACATGTGACGGACTTGAATACCGCAAGGAATTTAGCAAGCAAAAAGTATCTATAACTATACATATCTAAGAAATACATAATAAATAAAATACGCAACGTAGGCACTGACATTGAACCTATATTCAATGCACGCCCGTGGTAAAACTGCACAGAAAACTCACAAAAAACGCTCAAACATTGTCAGTACGTGCCTCCATTAATGATCTAAGTGTTATTACGGTGATAACAGTATCGTGAGCGAACGCTTAACGCAATGACACGACTCACGAAATCATGCGTCAAGGCCTATTAGAATTGGCAATTTAGCAAACACTTCAAAATTGTATGAGGAAAATTGTAAGATTATTGGGATTGGTTGACATCTTGTAATTTCTGGTAGGTATTTGTATGTGAAATTTCAGTCACTTTAGACTCAGTTATTGTAGGAAATACGAAATTTTATTTTTTTATTTTTATGATTGGTACAACCTACTTAGCATTTCTTTAATAATTATGTTTTGTTTATAGAATACCATACACACAGAGACAGAGAAGTAAACCGAAACGTGGTCTCCGCTGAAAAAGTCCACTCTGCTACATTACTTATTTAAGAAAACACGATAAAAAAAAAACAATGCTTGTCGAAAATAAAATTTAATTAGCCCTTATAAAAACAAACGCATTTTTTTAAAATCGTACACCGGAACCACAATAATCACATCTAACTAATACCTATTATAAATGCGAATGTACTGTAAGTCTGTCTCGCTTTCACGCTGAATCTACGGAACCAATCATATGAAATTTGGTACACGCAGATGGTCTAGAGCCTAAGGAAGAACATAGGCTGCTTTTATAGCGAAACAATTAGGTTGCCGTAAATACCTACTAATTCTACGCGAACATAGTCGCGGGCAAAAGCTAGTAGTTCACGAAAACCAAAAAAACAGGAAAACGTCGGTTTTTTCGCGGTAAAAAAAGCTGTTTATTTTTAAGCATTCCTTCGTTATGCCCAGTTAATCATAACGTTTTGCAAGCATTTTTCTTTATTTATTCTCTTGTACTATATTAGTCACTGAGAACACAAACGTTGTTCTGATAAGAGATAAGTATTTCAGTTTCCACTTTTGACAGGTGTTTAATTGTTGACAACTCTTGATCATATGACTTCTACAAAATAAAAGGATTTGTTTAACTGTCAACTTGTTATCATTTACAATTTACATAAGTAATTTTAATTAATAAAATATTTTTAATTAAACTTAGAGTCTGCTTCATTTTGTTCTCTCTATTAATAACAAGATTTTACTAAAAATATTATCTACTGTACCTTAAGGTACATAATTCTGTTTAAACATATCGCACACCTAGATCTAAAGGGAGCTAACTCAAAAAAGTAACTTTTTCAGGAGAGGCGAAAAACTGATAAATCCTACTACTATTATAAAGGCGAAAGTTTGTAAGAATGGATGTATGGATGTATGGATACAGTATGGATGTTTGTTACTCTTTCACGTAAAAACTACTAAATGGATTTGAATGAAACTTTACCACAATATAGCTTATACACCAGAATAACATATAGGATATATTTTCATCGTGCGCAGACGAAGTCGCGGGCAGAAGCTAGTATGACCATATGCACGCATGAGTTTTCTGTATAGATTTTATGCTTTTTATAATGAAGCTAGCAGAGTTAGCTGTTTTAGAGGTAGCGGTCGTTGGGTTTTGCTGTAAGGGATCCGATGGTGTGCATAACTCAAATCTTCAGGTTTTTGAGTTAGCTCCCTTTTGATCTAGGTGTGCGTATTATTATTAGGTAGTGTTTGCTCAAAATGGGTTTAATACTTTTCTTTGCAGATTACCAAAAAATATTGGATACTTGTTTTTCTTTACTCGATCGAATTATAAATTAGCAAAACGTTTCAAAAGTTCGAGAGTGGGGGTTCGTGACGTCACGTTATGGCAATATTTGTACCATATTGTGACGTCGTAAGTCCTGTCAGTTTTACCACTTGTTTACTTGGATTAAATATATGGATTTAAAGTGAAACTGTGCAATATAAAATCTGCCTTGTTCATATTGTCTTGTAAAAAATATATGTACCTAATGTTTTTTATTGAAAATACAACGAATATCTTTTATCTTTTTATGCAAACCTTACCTTATCTTATCATATATGTCCTCAAATTCAATGTAGCGTCGCATAATATCAGATAAATATTTATTCAAACAATTTTGGACAATATCTATTAATCTGTATGGTTTTCCCTAATAGAAGAAATACTACCTTTTTGGGTAAAAACCTACGTACCTGTATTTTCTACCTCTAAAATAATAATTACACATATTTATATGTTACCTACGCTCTAACTTTTATAATCTCTTAGTCGCCTATGGTCGACTGGAAGAGATCCCTTAGAAATTCGCCTTTATACATTTGCATTGTTATCTTCAACATCTATAGGTATTTATTCTGTTGTGCAATAAACTTTACATACATACGTACTATAGTTAACAATATCTTATCAGTTATGAACAGGTGTACGAAAAAGTTGCAAATATTTTTTTATTAGACAAATGATAACACAAATCAATCAAGAATCTCAAGAGTTCAGTGACCTTGTTCGCGACCTTATCAAAATATTATATAATAACGCGCAAATATGTGACCTTTACTAATGGCTGGCAGGTTACAATGTACCTACGACTTTTAAAAAAAAATCATCACTGACCGTGGCCATCTTGAAAAGTACAAGTTGTATAGTCTGTGTCTCTGTTAATAAAAACAAAATGGCGCCTTGGTACCAACTGAATGGAATGTATGAATTAAAATATTAATTGACTAACTGACCCAGCGAACTTCTGAGAATCTTTTTTTTCTTGTATTTTTTTAAGCCGTTTAATTGAACCCTAGACTTCTACGAATATTCCAAAACGAAATATCCCAATCAGTCCAGCCTTTCTCGAGTTTAAGAGAGACTAAGGAACAGCTTTTTAAAGTAGGTAGGTAATAAAAATAACATATACAAAAATAACAGATATAGGTATGTAATACTAGCTGTACCCGCGACTTCGTCCGCGTGGAATAGTTATTCTTCATAATTATAGGCTTCATATTTTTCCCGTTTTTTACACATTTTCCACTGTTTCTTTGCTCCTATTAGTCGCAGCGTGATGTTATATTATAGCCTAAAGCCTTCCTCGATACATGGTCTATCCAACAAAAAATATTTTTTCAATTCGAACCAGTAGTTCCTGAGATTAGCGCGTTCAAACAAACAAACAAACTCTTCAGCTTTATAATATTAGTATAGATATAGTATAGATAGGTACTTACCTATACTCCGTACCCAAAAGGTAAAACGGGGTTCTATCTGAGACTTCACTATGCGTCTGTCTGTTTATGTTTGTCATCAAGCTGTGTACATCTCATGAACCGTGATTTTTGAAATTTTTAAAGATGATTCATTTCTTTTGCCTCTATAAAACTCTATAGGTGTATAGATTAAAGATATACTTAATAATAAAAATATTTAGGACTTGTCACGGTGTTCGTGGCCACACTGCTTCGAAATGGCTCGAATTTTCAACAAATTTTCAATGTAAACACATTTCACGCCGTAACTAAGCGATTAGGGTAGCAGGACAACTCTTGCCGGGTCATACAGTTTCTATATTATAGTAAACTAGCGGCCCCGGCAGACGTCGTCCTGCCCGTCCGATTGTTTCGTCAAAGTCTTCTGTCACTTCTTCATAAGGCTTCATATTTTCCCCGTTTTTTACACATTTTCCACTGTTTCTCCGCTCCTATTGGTCGCAGCGTGATATAATATAGCCTAAAGCCTTCCTCGATAAATGGTCTATCCAACAAAAAAATAATTTTTGAATTCGAACCAGTAGTGCCTTGTTGCGCGTTCAAACAAACAAACAAACAAACTCTTCAGCTTTATAATATTAGTATAGATATAAATTTTGAATCGAAATACATTTCACGCCGTAACTAAGTGATTAGGGCAGCTGAACAACGTTTGCCGGGTCATATAGTTTCTTTATAGTAGTGATATTCCAATGTTTGGATCATCATTCATTATTATTGATGTCAACTTCAATCAAGGCAATTCAACTCTCCCAACAACCGATCGATTGTGACCATACAACGTCATACAAACGTAGATAGTAATGTGAACATGTGACTTGTTTCATATTAATATAAATTATATATATATATGTGTGTACTTATATGAAACATAACGGATATATATCTTCGGACAATTCACACCAATTGATCTAGTCCCAAACCACTAACCAAGCAAAGCTTGTACTATGAGTACTAGACAAAGGATAGACATACATAAATACATAAAGACATCCTAGACTCAGGTGCAGATGCCAGTGCTCATCACTCTGACATCTGTCCGTAGCAGGATTTGAACCCGCTACCTCCGGTTTTGTAGTCAGGGCCTCTCACCACTAGACCATTCTGTCACTGTTGGGAAGCCGGGGAGAACCGCTAGTCTATACTAATATTATAAAGAGGAAAGATTTGTACCTATTTTTGTATGTTTGTAATGAATAGGCTCCAAAAATTCTTTCAGTGTTGGGAAGCTACGTTCACCCTGACTAACATAGGCTATAGAATATTTTGAAAAAAATAGGGATTCGTGCGAAGCCGGGGTGAACCGCTATATTCGTTTGACTTAATTTATAGTGTCATATAAATTAAGTCAAACGAAAACTGATAACGTGACGTTTCGTTCGCGTGTGTCAATTGCGTACAATTCTGCATTCGTTTCTTTCGGTTGCTATTATCGATTGCCACTTGTCTATGGGCTAATCGAACTGTCATTTGTTTGACGTATATCGTTGGCCGCCATTATTTTTGTCGACCAATAGGAAGCCAGCATTCTTTGTACCACAGAGTAGGTATAGTTTATGGACCAATAGAAAGACAGTTTGCCTTATGCCACAGAGTAGGTAGTGTAGGTATAATATGATGTTTGTAAAGGTCAATTAATATGAACTGGTAAGTGATGTTTCACTTTATCTAAAGTACTTAACAACATTGTTTAAGAATATAAACGTTGGAATGAAACAACTTATAACGGATTTAACTCGCGTATTTTATTTTATTGGCTGACGTTTCGGAGCCTTTACAGATTCCTTAATCGTGGCACGACTGAGCTGACAATAGTCACATGTTTAGCTTATGCTAAGCATCTCAGTCGTGCTACGAATATGGAAACTGTAAAGTTTTGGAAACGTCAGCAATTAAAATCAAAATACGCGTTAAATATAGTTGTTTCATTCCCATGTGTAATAACCGCGGAGTCATCAGAAATTATTAAATATTATCGACTTATTATTATCATGTTTTTCATTTGACAACAAAACTTTTTTGACAAGTAGGTATTTGTATTAATTACTTTTTATAATGTAATAATCTATCATGTATGTATGTGCTAAGGGTAATAGACAACGGATAAACAAACATAAATATATAAGACTTCAAAGACTCAAGTACAGATGCTCGAGCTTATCACACTGACATCTGCCCCTAGCTAGATTCGAACTTGTCACCTTCAGCTTCGTAGCCAGGGGCTCTGACCACTAGATCTTCACGCCATCATAGAGTTACTTTCATATTTATGCCATCAGGGATGTAAGCAAGGGCGTGCATTCCATATAGGCAGAGTGCCTACCCTGGTGTCATACTTACGCTCCCCTACTGCCCGCGCCTGGATGTAAGTAGGTAGGTACATACAAAAACCCATACAATGTTGCAAAGTATCAACTTCCCATCAAATGAATTCGTGTCTATGAAATGATCATAAATTGGCTCTCAAAAGGTTTTAACCTTCATCCAACTATGACCTCTATTCGTCACGCGTTAGAGTATTTATTCCAATACAACAGATATCCGAGATCGGGGGCACCTAAGACCACTTCGCCAATTGTCATTTTATTGGCTGTGATGTTATATTTGACTTTGCGGATTGTATAAAATGACGACTAAATAGAAATATTATCATAAAGACATTTGTAAAATTCAAAAATAGTTTTAAGTAATTTTATTTGTTCTGTGTTTGTTTTGATTATAATGTACTTACTTAATGTAAGAATTAATGTATGTCAATATACTTACCAATGACATAAAATACGTAATTATAATTTATGTAATAATGAGAAATAAAAATCTAATCAAATAGGTACCTATTATAATTCTAGTTTTATAAATTATCTTTGCTTTTTCTTTTTATCCCTACTTCCTACTACTATTATAAAGGCGAAAGTTTGTAAGTATGGATGTATGAATGTATGGATGTTTGTTACTCTTTCACGTAAAAACTACTGAATGGATTTGAATGAAACTTTACCACAATATAGCTTATACATCAGAATAACATATAGGCTATGTTTTCGTCGTGTTCTCATCGTGCGCAGACGAAGTCGCGGGCAGAAGCTAGTACTTATATAAATTCTATTTACTGCATAAAATAATTAAGTTTCAAAAAGTTGTCTACACGTAGGCTTCGTTAAAAAGGTAGCTAAATAAATATAGAAGCTTCATCAAAATATTATGTAAGTATCTAATAATACTAATTAGGTCCCTACATAAAACATATCCGCACGCTTCGTCCTACAAATATTATAAACTAGACGTTCGCCCCGGCTTCGCACAGATCCCTATTTTTTTTTTCAAAATATTCTATAGCCTTTGTTACTCGTGGATAAAGTAGCTTTCGAATGGTAAATGATTTTTTAAAAACGTCCCAGTAGTTTTTGAGCCTATCCATTTTAACCAAACAAAGTTTTCCTCTTTATAATATTAGTATAGATGAGAAAATCTGTATCTTTTTTTACTTATAAAGTTACCTATATTTCGATCAAATCTTTTATATTATAAATTTAAATATGCCTATTACCGAAATGTATGTAGAGTGATGGCACCAATTATGGACATGTTAAGCGCACTAAATTAGAATTTCGTTTAAAAATGGGATGTTTATTGGCAATACAAAAATGGTGATTTTTTGTTCGGTACTCAAATACATGAGGAACATTTAAACAACACCAAAAATCCTGTATGAATAATACATAATTAATAAAAAATACATAAATTGAAATTTACGATATCACCATTGATGGACATCGAAGATTCAGTGATGGACCCCCAGTAATGGACATGGACCCAGTCATGAACATCCATTAATGGACACTTTTTCATTGCACAGATAAATAAAACAAATGTCAAAAATCTACTTTTGATTAACTCTATTTGAACTTTTAACGTGATCAGCCTTAGATTTCAAAGTTATACTATAAGGCTTTCAATCAACGATCTGGTTTTTAACCATTTATTAAACATTAATTGAGGCTTTGCCTCTTTGCCAGCAGTTGCAGCTTAGAATTGGTAACATAGGTAATAAATCAATCAACTGAGATCTATCAGAAACTGCGGTGCATATATATGCTATAGTGTAAGCATGGGAAAGCATGCCACAGTATTTCAGGCAGAGACGTATGCTGCATGTGCACAAGAAAATATAGACAGGCACCTGGACGAAAAACCATCTATATTTTGAGTGACAGCCAGGCTGCGGTGAAGGCCCTTGGAGCCCATAAAGTGCAGTCGGGGCTGGTATATAATCCGCATGGCGTTCAACACCTTTAACACAGGCCTTAAGGAAAACACAATCAAGAGCCACACCGAAGAGTGGAAGGCATGCTTAGGTTCAAGGTCACACCCTAACACCCTAATGAAAACTGGACTAAAAAACTCTGGTTTCTAAACTGAAGACAAATCCGACTTATAACAGGAGTCTTCACTGGTCACTTAGGAGTCAACGAACTCCTACACAAAATGGGACTTACAAACAGCAGCGACCGCAGAATGTGTGGAGAGGAATGTGAAACTGTGGAACACTTGGTGTGTCACTGCGACGCCCTCACCAGATGTAGAATGAAGATACTTGGCTATACCTGGCCTAGGTCTACCCCCCTGATCCGCCCGTATTTTGCACTAGCGGCCCCGGCAGCCGTCGTTGACAGATCTTTGACGAAACAATCGGACGTGCAGGACGTTCGATTGTTTCGTAAGCTCTCAGACGTCCTGAAAGACAAACGTGTGCGTCTTTATACCTCAAGCGTCGCACGTTTCAACAGTGCGTTCTTCTCGTAATGGTCTATGGAGCCGGGACTTCACGAGGCAAATCATCCATCGACTCCAAGTATAGACTCCAAGTAGTATAAGGCAAGAGCTATGTTAGGTATTTTTCTTTGTGACCGAGTCCGTAATACCGATATTCAGAAGAGAACCAGACTAACCGACGTGCGACATAACAAAAACCATAGCTTTGAAGAAAAGGAAGTAGACGGGCCATGTCTGTCGTAGGTCCGACGGAAGAAAGGATGCTGGATTGGAGACGGAGAAAGGGGCGGCGAAATATCGGAAGACAGCCAGCGAGGTGGACCGATGATCTGGTGCATGTGGCTGGGAAACATTGGATGCGGGAAACTTGAGATCGTGGGAAGTGGGCTGAAATGGAAGAGACCTTTACTCAGCATTGGGTAGAATAAGGTTGAAGAAGAAGAAGAAGAAACCGGAGGGCAGCTGTGATCATCATTTCTCCCATCCTCAGCAGCATCATGCAGCATCATACAGCATCAAATGCCCTCCCTATTTGTTCCGGGGTGTAATTTTTTATTGGCGCCATATAAGATAAAACAAAGAACCCAATGATGGACGACTAAAAATAGCCATTTATGGACATTGTCCATCATTGGAAAATAAAGAGCAATCACAAAATCAACTCAACCGAAATGTTTAGTGCAACAAATTAAATAATTTAATACAATAAACTAAAAAATATTAAAAAACTTAAGAATGGACACTTGTCCATAACTGGAATTCGTAAAAAATCGAATCCAGTGATGAACAAACCCCACAAAAAACTTATTATTGGGATTGGACATATTCAACTTAGCTCAATTTACTTGCAATATAGTATTATTTCGTAAAAATAACAAAAAATCTCATTACAACACAACACAAGATAATACCATGCACAAATATGTACTCACCTCCTTAACGATTTCAATAACAAAAACGGATTTTTATGACCACCGCGCGAAACGAGATTTCAATTCCCAACCATCTTCAAATAAAACGGGCAATTTTGATGAGGTGTATCAAAATGAAAGTCCAAACGTCTATTGCTTATATTTTAGTATCTCCAATTGAAAAATGTTGGGCCAGTTGCTTAATAAATTCGATCAACGAAAATAATGTCCATAATTGGTGCCATGTCCATTACTGGTGCCATCACCCTAGTATTCGAAATCAATAATTTTCGAAAAATATCTACGGTACCTACCTACTGCTATACCCGGCCTAGGTCTACCCCCCTGATCCGTCTGTATTTTGCATAAACACTCATTCTAAACTACAACTGATGCTATCATAAACATTTCATAAATTATCATTTATAGGTATAAAGGTCAGGGCGTTTATCAAGTGCAAGAGATCGCAGTAAGTAATTGAATTTATTATTATATAGGTACTTTACTAGCTTCGGACTGACTTTGGCCGCGTGGAATAGTTACACCCTAAACCCAACCTAAAGGCTTGAAAACCTCCTCTCAGGAGGCTCGCCACCCGTCCGGTTTTGCAGTAAAGGCCTATTAGCTGGCCAACCGCGCTTCAGTATTCAGTTTGGAAAAAGGAATAGTTACTGCTCCGCTCCGGTCATTTCAAAAACGGCAAAGTTTCATAGGTACCTATTTTTACACCAATTTACCCCCGTAAGGGGGTGAATTTTTAAAAACCCTAAAAGGAACCCCTGTATAAAATTTCAAGCTTCTAACCCTTGTAGTTCAAGCCCTGTGTTGATATGTCAGTCATTAAGCGAGCTTTTAATTTTAATTATACGTACATAATTATAACAAGCAGGAAAACGGTTAAGTTAAAAAAATATACGCGTCGACTTGAGAACCTCCGTTTTTTTCGTCGGTTAAAAAAGGCTGCGTACCTACAATTTTGACAGCCTCAACAAAAATTAAGCTGGTACCTAGTAGATACTTAGATACAGAACGATATAAATTGACAAAATTAAATGAAATATTTCGTAAAAGTATTTATTGCTCATTATTACTTATTATTTGAGAATAATAATATGAGAACCGTAAAGTTCTCGGAACGTCAGCATATAAATATAGATACGCGAGATTGTATAATATCAAAATTAGTTTCCAAGGCATTTTTCTAAATATGCACATTCGTTTTTTTATCATTTACACTGCGTCCTCTTGTTTCTGTCTCAAACAACGCGATTTCATAAGTAGCGGATTCCGAATTCTTGCTAATTCGAATTACCATTTTAGGAATTCGCCGGTAAAACAAGAAAACACATAACCCTGAGAGTTATTAACTTTTGTACGTACTACAACCTGGGGCCCTAGACAAGTGCCCAACGTTCAACGTTAACGTTAAACGTTAGGACCAAAATGTATGGGATTTGACATCCGCGAACGACTGTCACGTACGTCACAAATGTCAAATCCCATACATTTTGGTGCTAACGTTTAACGTTAACGTTGAACGTTGGGCACTTGTCTAGCCCCCCTAATTTTAGTTTTTTTTTTAACGTAAAAATGGCGCTTATTTCATATGGAATCTAAAGAATGGTATTTATCTGAAAAAGGTCGACTAAGGTTTGAATATCATACAGCCAATAATCAAACATTAATAAGAAACTGTTGTTAAAATATATATTTAAGCATGACTAACAACCCAATTTATTAGCCAGACTTTAAAATTATTATAATTTATTATACTTAATATTAATATTATTATAATGGTAGCAAATCATTGGAAAATCAAGAGATGCCAACCTAACCAACTTTAGCACGTGATTCGCAAAGAAAGGAGGTCAATTCAGAAAGTAATTGCTACAGACCTCAGTCTTAAATCAACAAGACACACATAGAGCTCGTGCAAATAATGTTTTTAAACTCAAAATAAATAAATAAATATAATCGATAATTGATTTACATTAAATTCCAAGTGGCCATAAATAAAAAAAAAATGGCGGGAAACTCTCAAAGAAAAAAATAAAAATAAATGTTGCCCTACCTAATGAAAACTCCTTAATTATGCTAATTAAAAGATTATTATTGTTAGAGGTCGTTAACGAGCCGCTAACAGTCAAGTAAAGCAATAATTATCTGTTATTAAATATTTGTCTTTCGGACTGCCGTGACTAGTAAAACGCAACTATAAATAATGTATAACAGAGATAAACAGTAGAAATGGGACCTTGCCAAGTCCAGTTCAGGGTCGCGGATGCTTCGGTGAAATTGTTCCTCATTCGCCAAACAGTGCCAAAAATATGCGCCAAAGTAAAACTTCAAAAACAACATCCGTCCAGTTTTCTTATAAGAATCTTACCTTTCTATAACAGGGACAGCTTTCGACTTTAACTCGTAAAACATGAAGTCCTGATGCGCTTGCGCCGCTGACATCTCCTCGAAGATCTTCTGGTCGACGTTGTAATCATTCGTCAATAAAGACGCGAGATCGAATCCCATATCGATCCCGGATTCATCCATTTTGAGCGAAAACACAAACACAAACTTCCACTATGAACTGATATTACATAAAACACTTAAATAGCCACATTTAGTCAATAGAAAGTCGCTGTTTACAGAGATACCTCACAATCAGCATTCTCGTAGCAGCTGCCTGTCTACTTGTTGCTATTGTATTCTATATACTTATGTATATTTACCACATGGTTTGTTTTAGGTTTGTGTTGTGACGTGTGACGAGAACCCTACTAATTTTGGTGTAGCCGATTTGAATTGAGATGCTTAGCGATGTGTAGCTCTGGAAATTTGTTGCATAACTGTTGCTCGAATTATTTTTTCAGTGGCAATAACTCCAATCCGACGAAATAGAGATATTTTTTTTAAGTCTTCGTACTAACATACTTTGTTTCTAACTCTGAACTCATATTGGTGAGAAAGGAAAGTTTTCGACCCGTCTTTTGATTTTCGAAGGACCAAAATAGTGTGCCCTACTATTATCAGTTATTGACTGTGGCAACACACGAAGCACCTGAATAACGAGGCGTTCTGAAATATAATTTTTAATTACATCTTACATCATTTATTTCTATATAGATGCCATTGAGATGATTTATCAATACAGCAATTGCCACAACTATATTCATATTTCAATTTGTTGAAATTAATATTTGTAATTTATGTACATTTTTATAAGATTGACGCCTATAACAAATATTTAAAAGGAAAACATTATTATGGTTTATGAACGTCATCGACATGAATTGCCATATAAAAAATATGCGTGAAATTATTTTAAATTAAAATAGCAAAAAGTGTTCGTAAGTTTATCTTAAAGTATTTATTTTACATATTTTCAATAAAAAAATACCTGGTTCATAGTTCAATGTTGTTATTATTTCTATTTTCTAATAAATTACGTACGAGTTGTATTATTTTATATTTAGCAAAATGGCAACACTTAGTTTCCCGGCTAGTCTATGTGAAATTGTGAATTGTGAAGTTGCAAACGCAAAAGCTAAGCTATCTTAGAAAAATCTGTAAATTTACATTAACTAGACTAATAAAAATTTGTGAAAATGTCCAAGGCTCACCCCCCGGAATTAAAAAAGTACGTACAGTCATTTTTGAACCTCTATTTCGCCGTAATACAGATAGCGTCTACACACGCTTTTGTAACCTAGCAGATTTGTTTTTGCTTTGTATTCGTATTTAACATAGAAATTAGTTCATGTGGAGTGCTGAACATCGAAAAACGGTTATTGCGTTGCTTCATTTATAATGTAATTAGGTCTTTTTTAATTAAGTAGTAATGATGCGCTTGAAATTTACTTGTCAATTTCATGGTTTGCAATGCAAGGTGTAAATTGTAAGTAATGCAGTAATTTAGTTAGCCATGTACATTACAGTAATCCCCCTGTGTATCTTTACCTTACAAGTTACAAGTACACTCTTGTCATGTTATCATGCTATTAATATTTACAATTATTTTTTGCATATTAATATGGCCAGATGCCATTACAATACTATACATCATACTTAAAAGCATCTACCATGCTACTTAACTTGACAAATATAAATAATATATTATAATGTAAAAGAATAATAAAATTTATCAATAATGTTTTTCTACTGTAATTCACTACTCTGATAATTATTGTCTTGAGCTTTCGAGGCTTTGTAGTACCTATCACTCTTTTCTCATTGTATTTTTTTTCTATATTGGCAGTAGTCAGGCCTACATGGCCTTAAGCCAAATCATGATCCACTAACGATAATGGTCTAACGTAAACAACTACATTTTAAAGGTTCATGGACAAGAAGCTGTCCATCAAGCTGAATGCAGGGCGTGCTGTAACCGGAGTACTCCGTGGCTTCGATCCTTTCATGAACCTGGTTCTGGACGAGTCAGTTGAAGAATGCAAGGACGGGCAGAGGAATAATGTTGGCATGGTGGTATGTTGTCCTTGTGAATTTTAATATAAGACTCTGGTATAATATGTTCTGCTACATACATGATTTTTGGTACAAATTGAAAAACAATTTAATTTGTCAACTGAAGTCACCAGTCTTCTATACTTTTATATATACTAATATTATAAAGAGGAAAGATTTGTTTGTATGGATTGAATAGGCTCCAAAATGGCTGGACTGATTTGAACAAAATTATGGAAGTCACTTGCCTTGGGAAGCTACACTATTCCCGAGTGACATGGGCTATAAAAAAAAAGGATCCAAAGGAAGCCAGGGCAAAAGCTAGTATTTTTTATGAGCCTTATTACTGAGACTTCAGTGCCCTTCTGTCTGTGCCATATTTATAAGTAATGTTACAGAACCCTGTATGCGGATACCGATTCGCACTTGGCAGTATTTTTATTATATTTTCTTTATAAAAAAATATCACATTAATGTTTTTTTACTAAACAGACATGTTTTATTTTGTTACAGGTCATTAGAGGGAATAGCATCATAATGTTGGAGTCACTAGACAGAATATAGTCATAGTCAATTTTATCATAAGCTATGTTTAAGTTAAATTAATTATTGGTACAGTTTTTTTTAATTAACTATTGTTTCAAAGGTCTAAAAAGTAAGGCAGAGTTAGTACCAGTAACGCAGTTTGCATAAAATATAGCAGTGGTCAGACATGTGCAAGGGTAGGCACACTATACATATTTGGAATTGTGCCTATAGATATGAAATGCACACCCTGGGTTACCTATCAAACCCTCATAGACTAGTACCACCTGATAATAGCAACCAAACAAAATTCATTAAAACTTGATATGGAATTGACATTAGCTAAATTAATGTCATGTGGTCTGATTTAAAATTTATTTTGTTAGGTTTCTATTTGCAATTGGCACTTGTCTAGGAGTTAAGGTGCTTCAATATATTTGTTTTATATTACTACTGTCAAGAGTGTTAGTTGTTTAAATATTTTTGAGATTTTGATTCCTTTGCAACTACGATATATCAGCTGGCCACTGTACCAGTTACCCTCTTTGTTAGGTCTACATAGTTTTACCACAATAAACTGCACCTGATGTCTTATCGGCTCTAGACGAGGACCTCGGGGTACATCAGCCACTGTTCATGATTATAATTAATTGAGAAATAAATTAAGGATACTTTATTTTGTTGTTTTATTTCGTATAAAATTCCTATTGTTGTTTAGATATAGATCTTGGAATAATGTTTAATCCTATTACATGACCATGTTGTAATTAGGTTCATAACAAATGTACTGATGTGTTAGACAATGACTGAGTGAAAATATTTAAAATCTGAATATTGTATGACTTAAGAAATAAATTTAAGATTGGATGAATGACTTAATTCCATGGACCACAAAATGGTACACAGAATTTCACACTTCTCTCGTTTTATTCAATAGCATTTCCAAGGTATGAACTAAGTAAATATATGAATATTGTTATGTACGTATGTTAACATGGAAATGTATTAGTGAAAGCGGTAATTCCAGTTTCAGCAGGATTTAAATGATATTAAACGCGCAGTACCTACAGCCGTTTGCGAAGTTACATCACTTAGAAAGTGTGATTACGAATATAAATTCTAGAATCAATGAAAATGTTACCTATATGTAGTTATTACGTAATAACATCATGGTATTCACGATCAAAAAAGAGTAAAAAGAATGCGAAACTTTTTTTTATTTCTTTTTTTGAAGTATTAAAGTTACAGAACGTTTTAAAATCTAGAAGTTAAACTCTTAAAAACGCCTTTGCCTTCTGTACCTTTTGACATTAACGAAACAGTTTAAGTAGACTAACTAATATATAAAAATATTACTATGACACTGCATATTGTACAGACTATTTTTCTTATTTTGTATAAATTCGAAATACTGGATAAAATTTTATACTTTTATTCCTACTGGAACCTTAGTGTAGTAGTAAGTTTTATAGGCATATTTTGAATAAAACACTAAATTCGTTGTAGTCTACTCAAACGTAACGTCAAGTTACTTCCTGTCAAATTCCGACTTTTATTGTGTATCAATTTGTATTTCCGTATGTATCATCGCCGACTACAAGATAACATTCAATATTTACACTTAGAAACAAAGCTATGAGTTCAATCTGCTGTTAAAGCTATGGTTTACGGCTGAACCAACACATTGCGCCCCATTATTTGACTATACAAGTAAGTGTATTTTTTGTTGCTTTGACTCATTCTTATATGAATTTATAACTGTTGTTTAAACTTGGAGAGTAACAGAAGGCTTGTCCTCAATTCCACATACTGACGCGGTGTAAACTTAATGTGTACTATATAGTCCAGTCGGGTTTATTTTTACTGTAACTAAGTAAACTAACTTAAAAAGTTTTCTATTGTTAAATAAGACGTGATGAGGTCACCAAGTTAGTGATTTAGGTCAGAGGATATCGCTATAGCGTTTATTATTGCACTAAGCACGATAATCAACTTGCTTAGGATTGGTCTTTGTTTGTTTTTTTTTTTAACTAGTTTCTACTGACTTGGGTATTGTTATGCCAGTCAATTAGGTACTTACTACATAACAACTGGTTGGTAACTAATCATGTTAAAGAATTATTAAAATTTAATTATAGTATTAGTGTTCTTATTTTATGGTTGAGTTTGTGTTACATAGTGTTATTATTATAATTTAAAATTGTATGAAGAAATATTTCTAGTTAGAATCATGGAATGTTAAATTCTCACTGTTACTTAATACTTACATATTTTTTATCCTGAGTGTTTTAATCAAGGACTGTTATGGAAGAAATACATTTAAGTTAGTATTATTCCTTAAACCATAATTAAACCTTACTAGTATTATAAATGTGAAGGTTTGTGAGAATAATTTATGTGTGAACTGGACAATAAGAGAGTGTGGGTGTTTCTGTATTTATAATGGATTCTGTGTTATAATTACAGAAACACCTACATTATCATATTAAATTGACTGAATTATTATTTATAAATACAACTCTAATGTATACAACATAGTAGTTTGATACTGAGCTTATAAGCAATGTATTTGTTTATATAAGCAACATGATATTAATTGCAAATGTCTGCCTCAGCCTGAGGTAGTGGTTCTTAACCAGGTTATGAACCTAAGGCCTAAGGCATTCTCTACCATTCAACCATAGGGTTAAATAGAGAAGACTGTGCTATTATAACAATATTTTTTTAGGGACAAAGCCACCGGCAATGGCTGAGACACTCAACCCGCTCTCACCGAGCACCAACTACTCACCGCAGCCCCAGGGGCTCGTTCACAAGCTGCGGTCGAGACTTGGAAGGACTACTCCATCCACAAGCCCGATTGGTGAAGGTACCTTAATATAAATAGAAATTGTTTTTATTTAACTATGCTTAAATATAACTTTGGCAAGGGTGTAGGGAGGTACCGGAGCGGGAGGGGTCAGCCTCCCCCTCCTAAAAGTAACCTCTAGGTTTTGATACCCTTGCAAGTGTCGAAAATTATCTTACATAATAATATATTCTTAGTTTGTATACACCTTCCTCCCCTCAACAAAATCTTAGCTACGCCCTTGAGCTTTGTTACACTTCATTACATACATATATTATATGTAATGGATATTATACACAAAGTATATGCACTAACCTGGATGTAGGTGACACAGTGATTTTTATACATAACACATATCTTCTTTAATGTTTACACTCAACTGGCCTATTGTTTATACTTAACACAGTTACTCTTGTAGAGCACATAAGAAAAAAAATGATTTCGTAACTAATTTTAAAGAAGTTAAAAATGGATCAAATATTTTAGACTAACTTTTATTTGTCTTATATAAATTAGAATCTAAATGGGGGCTGACTCCTGTCTTTAATCATAAAATATGACTTCCAGCTGTCATGTTCCACCAATCACAGACCATTATCTTGTCAGTACAAGCATCTACCAAATTAATAGCACCCTTAGGCCGTTAAATAAATACAACAAAACACTTATTACCTTGTACTGCACATAAAATCACACTAATAATGTAATGTGTACTATTTACAATTATTACCAATGTGATAATGCTGGGATTTTTCTCTTTCAATTACTATTGTGTTAATAATTTTGCTATCAAGCAAATTATCAGTAAACTAGTGTCAGGTGTTGAGTGCACACGTGTACTATGTTAACAAAGCGCTGCGACGATCGTGAGTGTTTTTAAAATAATATATCAATATCTATACTATAATAATAATAATCTTCTTCTTCTTTCTTATTATATATAAAAATGAATCGCAAAATGTGTTGGTAAGCGCATAACTCGACAACGCCTGGACAAATTTGGCCAATTTTTTTTTTAAAATGTTCGTTGAAGTCCAAGGATGGTTCTTACGGCGAGAAAAAATTGAATAATTGCCGGGAAAACCCTAAAAACAGCCCTTTTCTTTTCCCATACAAACGTCTAACTAAAGTTACCTAATTTGAATTTCGAACGGGCAAAATGACGTCTGCCGGGACCGCTATAGGCTATAAAAAAAAGGGATCCATGCGAAGCCGGGGCGGACAGCTAGTATTATAATAAAGAAGAAAGGTAAGGTTGTTTGGATTGAATAGGCTTCAAAAAGGGAATAGTATAGCTTTCCAACAGTAAAATATTTTTTCAAATCTGTCCAGTCGTTTAGGAGCCAATTCAATCCAAAGAAACAAACAGACAAACTTTTCCTCTTTAAATTATTGTATGAGTATAACTAGTTATGTACTGGGCAGAAGCTAGCTTCTGCCCAGTCTCTAGCCTATATAGCGCCTAGGCGCCTGTGCGCAAACTTTACTCCATCATCCCTAGTAAGCGCGCAAAATGGAATAGGTGCAAAGAACCTACAAAATTACAAATGAAAACATATCAAGTTACCACAAACAAACTGTCTAATTTCTCCAATAAATAATAAACTCTATTACTTAAGATTTGGTTTTCAAATGGGAGCCCCCTAGGTACGCTGCGCCCGTGTGCAACGCACACCCTGCACTATAGGTGAAGTCACTGCTTCTGCCCGCGACTTCTTTTGCGCACTATAAGCACCCCTGTTTTACCCCCTTAGACCCTGGGAGGGGGGTTATAACCCCATGACCCCCTTCCCCCTGGATTCGCCCTTCATTCCAGTGTTAAAATGGTTAGTCTGTACCGGTAATTATAGAAGTGTTATTATCAATTTGGTAATTTTATTAGTGTTTGCTGACCTTCGTGTTTCCAGTTTTTAACTTGCAAAACTGCTGATAAAAAATAACCCAGACTTATTGTGAGCAAATCGCGGCGACCTTCAATATTTGCTAGAAAACTGTGACGAATCCTCGCCTGTTCACTTATCATGTTTTTATAATGCGTTTTGTTTTAGTATACAAACTGATTATTGGAAAAGTTATTTCGACATGCCATTTTGGTTAATTCATATTTATTATAATTTTATTGAAAAATAATAATAAAAATAATTAGCCATGTAATAAGTGAATTTCGCTAAACATAAATATTAGTGTGTATACAGTAGCTTCTTGCGTCCTCTATCTACCTACTTCAATTCACTAACATATTCTGTTACACTGTATAAATAATGGTCATGACTAGTGGGAGTGGGGGCTCACGTACGTCACTTTATGGCATAAATTTAACGTGACGTCACGTGCCCCCACTCCTGAACTTTTGGAGCGATTATCTTTGTCATTTATTGTGCGATTGAGAAAAGAAAAAATACGTGTCCAATATTTTTTAATAATCTAACTGACGGAATAAATGGAATTTCGTTTTCATTACATTTACTTTATTGCTGTTTGAAATAATCTTCATTTATCTTTATAACTAGCGACCGGCCCCGGCTTCACACGGGTGCTAAAACCTTCCTCTTGAATCACTCTGTCTATTAAAAAAAAACCGCATTAAAATCCGTTGCGTAGTTTTAAAGATTTAAGCGTACATAGGGATATAGGGACAGAAAAAGCGACTTTGTTTTATACTATGTAGTGATTATGTTTTTAATATGTTTTCAGGTTATGTGGAATTTGGCGAATTCCGCACGGAGCGGCCGGCTGTCAAGAAAGTCGGCACGTTCGCCGGCGTCTTCTGCCCCGTGGTGCTGTCCATGTTCAGTGCATTAGTGTTTATACGAATGGGTACGTTATCATCATTATTATCATCATCATCATCATCCATTATCACTACGAAATAATAATAATAATATAATATCTTTGGACAATTCACACCAATTGATCTAGTCCCAAACTAAGCAAAGCTTGTACTATGGGTACTAGACAACGGATAAACATACATAAATACATATAAGACATCCAAGACTCAGGTACAGATGCCAGTGTTCATCACACTGACGTCTGCCCCTAGCAGGATTCGAACCCGCAACCTCCGGTTTCGTAGTCAGGGCCTCTGACCACTAGACCAGCAGGCCGTCAAATGTCCCACTATCGGGTGCCGTACAAGTATTACGTAAGCAATATCAATTAATTTCTGATGCTTTCGCGGTTATTTTACATTGGCATGAAACAACTTTACTAAACGTTAAAATACTGTTGGTTGTATTAATCACTTTAGTATAAGACTGTTGTCAGCTCAGTAGTGATACGATTATGGAATCTGTAAAGGCGCCGAAACGTCAGCCAATAAAATAAAATACGCGGGTTAAATCCGTTAAAGTGGTTTCATTCCAATATCAATTATTCACACCTCTTTTTGCCGTTTTTATAGATAGTACGGAACTTTTCGTGCGCGAGTCCGACTCGCACTTGGCCGGTTTTTATATTAGTAAATTACAATTTTATTATATGTACTAGTTTCATTGTAATTTAATATTTTATAAAATGAATCATTTGTTATCATAGCAGATGTATGACACATTGTGTTTTGATACATTGTTAGTGTTACGTAAAGTATATTTGTAGTTAAAGCATGTTTATTGATAACTTTGTGGCCAATAGTCGTTTTATTAATTTGACATTTATTGTTATTATCTTTAATTAAAACAAAAACATTACATTTATTTGCGCCAAATAATCTCTGTCCTCAGGGTTGACAGGTAGAGATTGACGTGTGGTATTAAGTCCGCCTTTTGTACATTCGAGTTTTATTATTATTAGGGGTGAATTTTCAAAGATCCTTTCTTAGTCCTCTCCTACGTTATAAAGGAGTCTGCCCACTGCACCGTATCATACCATGACCGTGCTATGAACGTATCAAGCACGGAAGGTAATACGTAAGGCGGTACGAGTCGGCGACGGAACGGTCTAGTGGACATAGTATCATGCTTTTCTATACAAAGAATATTTTTTTGCCTGACACCTTCATAGCACGGTTATGGTATGATACGGTGTAGTGGGCAGACTCAGCCAGACTCCTTTGAAGGGACTAAAATTTCCTACATGTCGCTAGTCTAGAGTGAGGTCCAGCTGTCATGCTCCACCAAAGAGAGACGAGCTATTTGCCTGTGATTGGTGGAACATGACAGCTGGATCTCATTCTACACGACACGCATCCAGCGGGTATTTGACACGTGAAATAAGCTGGACCTCACTCATGAATAGCGACATATGTAGTAGATTTTTGACTCACGATAATAATTATTGAAAAAAAACTTTAAAATAGGTTACAACCAAGTTCGTTACACAATCTAGGGGTTGAAACCATTGTAGATTTAATTGTCATATTATTAATATTATTTTTTGTATTATTTATTTAATTTCAGGTTACCTAGTGGGTAATGCCGGTCTCTTGGTCACATTAGCGCAGTTTGGGCTGGCCTACCTCATAGTCGTGTTTACTGTGACCTCAATCTGTGCTATATCCACCAATGGTGCCGTGGAAGGAGGGGGGGTGTACTGTATCCTTTACAAATATACATAATAATAGCTGTCCGCCCCGGCTTCACACGGATCATCTTTTTTTATAGCCCATGTCGCTCGGGAATAGTGTAGCTTCCTAAAAGTGAAAGAATTTCTGAAATCGGTCCAGCCGTTCTGGAGCCTATTCAATCAAAACAAACCTTTATAATATTAGTATAGACATATTATAGTAATAATTAAAAAAGATAAAATCTAGTTTTTACCGTGATTTAATTATTTTTTGGGTTCCTGTAAAAAAACCCCATCTGTCGAGGTTACAGACACTCTTGTCTGCCACAGCCGATTTCCTACGAATCTACTGCACTGATTAAGCTGAAATTTGGCAAACACTTAATTTGTAAAGGGGTAATAGCCCGAGATCCCACCGCAAAATTGTGCAGGTATCTGTTTTTTTAATGAAACTTCGTTAAATGAAAGATGAGTAGATATGTAATGCATTAGTTTCGGGTTGCCTGTAAAAAATTAGCCGCAATCATTTTTGATTAATTTTTTTGTAATTAATATTTTTGTAGGAATTGCAGCTATGTGTTTTTTAAATAAAATATACGTCATTTTGAAGGAAAAGATGTGAAGAATGTAAAAAACAATGGTTGCCAACTCCCAGTCAGCCGCAACTTCAGGGTTGCCAGGTGTAAACAGGTACATTATTGTTGATTATGTGCTGACATCTGTTTTTTAGATAAATATTATTTAAAATTAATCTATAGTATTTATTGTTCATGATAATCCATGGTTGCCAGTAAAAAAAAAAGCCGCAAGCAGTGGTTGCCGTGATTTGAACTTATTATTTTAAAAGCTAAAAATGATGAAAATTGTACACAATTAGCGGCGAAGTTGGGCCCTATTTTATGCAATTCTAATTCTACCTGCAATTAATGCGTTCACTGGCTGGTATTATTCAGCGGCATTTTATAATAAAGGAAAAGTCAGGCCTTTCAATTTTTTTTCTAATAACAAAACCTTTCAAAAATTTATCGCATCATTGACTGATGCAACTGACGTCTTCGATGAAAAAAAATAGTACCTACTTATTGTCCAAGAATTTACCGCACTTATAATAATATATGGTCCGTGTTAAGCATTAGTGTGTCAACCCACACCAAGCTAGTTTTGAGAAATCGGCGTTTAAAGTTTTTTGAGAACATTCTTCTTTTTCCGCTTATTTTAATCAAATAAATATTTTTATGTTGTATATTTTTTTTTTTGTTGAAGTGCATAGATTAAGGATATAAATGTATTTATTTCAATAAATTCATAATTAAATAGAAAAAGCAGAAAAATGGTTAATGCTTAAATGGCTATAAGGTTTATTACATTTAGCATTTATGTGCTAACACACATAACACTATGCAAATTTCTAATTTGTTCTTTTAAAATTTATATATTTTACACCATTTTTTAGAAAATGTAATAAAATAAACAACTAACGTATTAAAACTTTAATGCAAGTACTTATTTATTTAGTTTTTATTGTTATAACATGTTTTAAATAACATTATAAGTTCTGCTAAAAATGAGAAATAGGTACAACAAGTTAACACTTATATTATTTCAATTACTTACTTAAAAATCTTAACCAAATTGATTTATTATTATTATTTTATCATATTGAATTAAACCAATAATATATACTTCCGGATTCCGTACCTAAAAAGTTAATAAACCACCTAAGAACCATTTTTCGAAGAGTTGATAAATTGTGGCGTCAATTCGTACATTCTATAATATTATTATGTGTATATAAAAGTTTCATTAAAAAAACAGATACCTGCACAATTTTGCGGTGGGATCTTAGGCTATAAGATAGTAAGTCGCTAGAAAAACACTCTAGATATGAGTCATGTAGAATGAGGTCCAGCTGTCATGTTCCACCAATCACAGGTCTGTAGCTTGTCTCTCATTGGTGGAACGTGACAGCTGAACCTCATTCTACACGACGCGTATCTAACGGATTTTTGACTTTTGACAGCCATTATTCTATCTAAATAATGAGTACTACACTAATTCTAGAAAAGAACGCTATTCTATACTAATGTAATAAACAGGAAAGATTTGTTTGGATTGAATAGGCTCCATAACGTCTGGACCGATTTGAAAAGTTCTTTCACTGTTGGGAAGCTACGTTCACCATGGGCTATACAATATTTTGAAAAAGAATAGGGATCCGTGTGAAGCCGAGGCAACCCGACAAGGACTGCCGAAAGGGTATTACAGAAAGTCATATTGTTATTTAATTTTCTCAATGCAATATCAGTCATGATTAGCAGGACATTAGGTCCAGAATTCGGTGGCGCCATCGGGACTCTATTCTTCTTTGCGAATGTGGTTTCGAGTGCACTATGTATATCGGCGTGTACCGAAGCTTTGGTGGAGAATTTTGGACCCAATGGTAAGTGGAATAAGGTTTTTTTTTTTCATTTGATTTGAAATTTTAATAGTAGGGGTATTTTAATGCATTACAAAGCAAAATAGACTGAAATGTCTGAAGTTTAAAATTGAAATTTCAGTTATACGTTTTTATTGTTTTTTGTAAAAAAAAAACGGCTTTATTTACCACTTCTCAATGTGACTAAATCTCTTACTAATTTTGAGCGTAGCGAGGTATTCTTAATGCCACATACATCTCTCCAGGTTACCTAATGTCCGGGAACGAGCCAGGCCTCCCAGATAGCTACTGGTACAGATTCCTATATCGATCGGTTCTGAACTTGGTCGGTCTGGGCGTGTCGCTGGCCGGTGCCTCGCTCTTCGCCAGAACTAGTCTGGCGATATGGCTGACCATGCTCGTCTGTCTCGCCAGCGCTTTCCTCAGCTTCTTCGTGACGCATCCTCAGCAGGTGAGTTGGCTCTTTGTGTTTATGCCAGCCTGGTACTTTCAAGCATGCAAGTTCTTTAATGTTAAGGGTTTAACCAGTCGGGCGATATAGCTGATCTCAAACTCTCTCCTCGCGACGCATTCTCAGCAGGTGAGTTGGCTCTAGGCGTTTATGTTAGCCTGGTACTTTTGATTGAAGATTGTTAGAGTATAGTAGATTTCTGACTAAATTTATATTTCGAGTTCTTTAAGTTGGCTCTTGGTGTTTATGTTAGTTAGCCTGGTTGGTGGTACTTTTGATTGAATATAGCTAGAGAAGATTTGAGTTTGAGATACCTTCTGACTATTTATGCTAGCCTGGGACTTTCAAGCAAAGCGAGTTCTTTAAAGTTAAGACAGTCTGGCGATATGGCTGACGATGCTTGTCTGTCTCGCCAGCGCTTTCCTCAGCTTCTTCGTGACGCATCCTCAGCAGGTGAGTTGGCTCTTTGTGTTTATACCAGCCTGGTATTTTAAGTGCAATGGTGTTTATGCGAACCTGGTACTTTTAAGCATGTAATGATATAAAGGTTCTTCATTAAAGACACAACCAGCGTATCCTCTGAATATTTATGTGAGCCTGGTAGTTTTTTAACCCCTTGACGCAAAAACGACGGGGTGTTATGAATAAGAGAACATTAGACACGGTAATAAGAGGACGTTTCGGCCACACAATTAAGGTAATTGTGGCTATAAGAGAAAGTAAGAAAGAAAATATGTACGCACTCTTTCTCCCACAGAAATATACGAAAAGTTTCTCTCTAATGTCAGTTGAGATGGAGATATATCTCAAACGTCCGTTCGCCTCGCTCGATCACACTCTTCGTAACGATATTGTCACTCATTCACCAGCTTACTTCCCAATTCCAGTGAGCGTAACAAGATTTACTTCAGAAAAAGCTTTAAAGAAAGCATACATGTCGTAGTTCTATAAAGATAGGTAATTCCTGGCTTTTATGCGAGCCTGATAGTTTTAGTCTGGACTCAGCAGGTGCTAATTTGAGACTCCTGATTGTTTTATGTGAGCCTGGTAATTTATCAACACTTCATAGAAACAGCTCAAAGTGACATATCTCCTGAATTTTATGCGGGCCTAGTACTTTAAAAGACAACAAGTAAACTCCTTATGGTTTATAAGAGCATACGTATCTAGTATATATTATAAACTAACACACACACACACACACACACACACACACACACACACACACACACACACACACACACACACACACACACGCCTATTTTCTATATTAAACATTGCTTGACAATGTACCTAGTAACGGTTAAATCTACAAGTAGCAAATATCTTGAAGATTATATTTTGAAGTATAACCACAGAATAGATAATAGTACAAGTACAGAAGGTTCACTGCTTTGATGTTCACAAATGCCGCCTTTTATGTGCCTACATAATTATTATTAACAAACGGACCGCAAGCGAGCAGCCGACATTGAGCTCTCTGGCGCCGCGCGAAGGTCGACATTGTTCCGCACCTTGTCAGACGTTCTGAATAGGGTTGTCAGTACTGTAGCTTGCGTAAGAAGAGCGCGCGTGCGTCACGGGCCACTGCGCGGCAACCACTGACGATTCGCCCCAAGCATTGGGGCGGCGCCTAGCTCGGCGCCGGAATGGCGCGGCGGCGGAGTGAAACCCCCCTGGTATAACTTTAATTTTCCAGTTCCAAAGACCGGACTCGAACAATCTGACGAACATAACGCATTTCAACTACACGGGCCTGAGCGCGGACACGTTGGCTTCGAACCTGTACCCCCAGTACGGGCGGGACTACTCCACGGCGGACGGCGACATGGTTGACTTCGCCTCGGTGTTTGGGGTCCTCTTCACGGGGGTCACGGGGGTCATGGCTGGTGCTAATATGAGTGGTATGTCATTTTTAACCCCCGACGTAAAAACGACGGGGTGTCATGAGTTTGACGTGTCTGTCTGACTGTGTGTGTGTGTGTGTGTGTCTGTCTGTGGCATCATAGCTCCCTAACGCATGAACCGATTTTGATTCTGTTTTTATGTGTTAGATTTTTTAATCTTGACAATAATCAACTATCACAGTCTGTTGGTTTTGTCAGCTTTAACTAAACAACCTGAGGTTGCGGGTTCGAATCTTGTTAGTGTGATAATCACGGGTTTTGTACCTGAGTCTTATGTGTGTGTTTCTATGTTTTAGATCAATGGGTTTTTAGGAATGATATTTGAGTAAAGAAAAAAAAATATTTAGATAGATTTTCAAAATTTCTTGGACGTATTTTTTCTTATCTCTAACAAACAAAAGATAAGCGCTTCGAAAGTTCGGAAGTGGGAAAGTAAATTTATACCATAACGTGACGTCACTAGCCCCCACTGTAACTAACGGACAAAACAGAGTTTTACTTCTTTATTGTATGTGTATGAACTTAGCGTGTAAGTTATGCAACAATGATTAGATTAGATTCATATTATGTACCTCAAAAGTCATATAATATAATTACATTATTATGTCAAATTACATGCACTCATATTGAGATCGTTAAAACAAAAATACAGAACAAGTTATTATTTTGTTATTCATATAATGTCAAATATAATAGTTATATTAGGCTTTACTTATTAAATAAGTTATATTTAATTTCTATACTCACCTAACTTTGTTTTATACAGGCGAATTGAAAAACCCAGCGTACAGTATACCCCGTGGTACATTAGCGGCGCTTTTGTTCACGGCCGTGTCGTACGTCGCCCTGAGTGTGTTGACAGCGGCCACATGCTCGCGGGAACTGCTGCAGAACAACTACGTGTATCTACTGCCGGCTAACGTGTGGCCGCCTTTTATTGCTGTTGGTATGTGAACATAAATATATTAATTTAAACTTTACGAAAATAGTATAATTTTAATGGCAATAATTGTCAAATCGATCTATTTTGGGGCTCGCAAGTTTGTATGGAAACAACGCTTAAACGTATGTTATAAATAAAATAAAAAATCATCATCAATTTTTTATGATCGCTTTAGTTTTAAGTCCAATATAAAACCTCGCTTCGCTCAATGAAGTTTCTTTTTTTCAGGTATGCTGATGGCAACATTCTCAGCCGGTTTGTCGAATTTGATTGGTGCATCGAGAGTGCTCGAAGCTTTGGCAAAAGATAATATTTATGGTATGATATTTATATGCGCTATTCTTATATATAATTAACTAGCGGTTCGCCCCGGCTTCGTAAGGAAACTGAAACGTCAGCAAATAAAATAAAATAAAATTCGCGGGTTCAATTTGTTTATGATTGTTTCATTTCAAAGTGTAATAACATCAGGCATCAGAAATAATAAAAAAAAAATATTGTTAATAATTTCTGATGCCTTCGCGGTTATTACACATTGGAATGAAACTATTAATCAGTCGTGCTACGATTATGGAAACTGTAAAGAATCCGAAGCTTACGTAAAAAAAATACGCGATTTAAATCCATTAATAGGTTTTTCTCAATGATTTATTGTTTTGTCCAGGGTTCATTCTCCGTCCGATGGTCACCAGGTCCGGGAACCCGGTGCTGGCGGTGCTCGCCAGCTGGCTGCTGGTCCAGATTGGATGCTTCGCCGGCTCCTTGAACGCCATAGCTCAGATCAACTCTGTTCTCTTCATGACGAGCTACTTCGCCGTGAACTTGGCGTGCTTGGGTCTGGATTTGGCAAGCGCGCCTAACTTCAGGTGAGATTTGTTATCTGTATTATTAGAGGTCGACTGTAATGTATTTGATATAATGCAATCGAATTTATGAATTTTGTTTTGACATAAACTTGTATTTATTAATATATGCGTACTAGATTTTGATCGCGGCTTTGTTCGTGTAGAATTCGGAAATGAATGATTCTTATATTTTACTATTTTGCGTCCTTAGGAAGTCAAAAAAATCCAGTTTGTCGGTCGTCTTAGTCCTCCGATATTTGAATTACTAATGAGACACTTATTCAATGAAATGGTTTAGGAGCATGTCAAGGCTTATCATAATTTGAGGAGGCTCTCATACAATACGGACGAGGACTAGGTAAAAAAAAACGAAATTCTATTTAGTCCGTCAGATTATAAAAAAATATTCGACATGTATTTTTTTCATTTTTCAAACAAACAAAAATCCTTCTAATGGCTTGTGACGTCACGATATGGTACAGTTCGATAATCTATTTGATGGAGAAAGAAAAATAACAGGCGTTATGTCTATTTATAGATAACTAGCTTCTGCCCGCGACTTCGTCCGCGTGGAACTCTTCCTTTTTTGCAGTCGGTTAAAAAGTAGCCTATGTCCTTTCTCAGGCTCCAGACTTTCTTTATACCAAATTTCATTTAAATCGGTCCAGTAGTTTTAGCGTGAAAGCGTAACAGACAGACAGACAGACAGACAGAGTTACTTTCGCATTTATAATATTAGTAGGGATTAGTAGGGACTAGCGGTCCCGGCAGACTTCGTCCCGCCCGGCAATGTAGCGACATTAATCAATCGATTTTACAGTTGTCATTGTTGCGTTTTGTTATACTATTTTTAACAAATGAGCTTAATATTTTTTTCTTTTCTTTTTTACCGAAACGTGATATAAAGTCCTATGTCCTTTTCCTGGCTCTGAGCTACCTCCCCGCCTATTTTCAGCCAAATCAGTTCAGCCGTTCTTGAGTTATAAATGGAGTATATAGATAATAATTTCTGATGCCTTCGCGGTTATTACACATTGGAATGAAACAACTATTAACGGATTTAACTCGCGTATTTTTATTTTATTTTATTAGCTGACGTTTCGGATTCTTTACAGTTTCCATAATCGTAGCACGACTGAGCTGACAATAGTCTAACGCTAAAGTGAATTAACAGCGATTAAGCGATTATGGAAACTGTAAAGAATCCGAAACGTCAGCTAATAAAATAAAATAAAAATACGCGAGTTAAATCCGTTAATAGTTGTTTCATTCCAAGGAGTATATAGATGTTATTTATCCCCTCCTCGCCCGGGCAGGCCGTCGTTCAAGCAGTTCTCGTGGGCGTCTATTTATCCCCTCCTCGCCCGGGCAGGCCGTCGTTCAAGCAGTTCTCGTGGGCGTCTATTTATCCCCTCCTCGCCCGGGCAGGCCGTCGTTCAAGCAGTTCTCGTGGGCGTCTATTTATCCCCTCCTCGCCCGGGCAGGCCGTCGTTCAAGCAGTTCTCGTGGGCGTCTATTTATCCCCTCCTCGCCCGGGCAGGCCGTCGTTCAAGCAGTTCTCGTGGGCGTCTATTTATCCCCTCCTCGCCCGGGCAGGCCGTCGTTCAAGCAGTTCTCGTGGGCGTCTATTTATCCCCTCCTCGCCCGGGCAGGCCGTCGTTCAAGCAGTTCTCGTGGGCGTCTATTTATCCCCTCCTCGCCCGGGCAGGCCGTCGTTCAAGCAGTTCTCGTGGGCGTCTATTTATCCCCTCCTCGCCCGGGCAGGCCGTCGTTCAAGCAGTTCTCGTGGGCGTCTATTTATCCCCTCCTCGCCCGGGCAGGCCGTCGTTCAAGCAGTTCTCGTGGGCGTCTATTTATCCCCTCCTCGCCCGGGCAGGCCGTCGTTCAAGCAGTTCTCGTGGGCGTCGTGCCTGGCGGGGCTGGCGGGCTGCGCGGGCGTGATGTTCTCGCTGCGGCCTGCGCACGCGAGCGGCGCGGCGCTGTGCTGCGGCGCGCTCGTGCTCGCGCTGCACGCGCTGTCCCCCGCCGCCGCGCAGCCCACCTGGGGCAGTCTGTCGCAGGCGCTGATATTCCACCAGGTAGGTCTATCATCTGAATATTGGGAGCTGAGTGACTGGCTGACTGGCTGACTGACTGACTGACTGACTGACTGACTGACTGACTGACTGACTACCTGACTGACAGCTGGCAGCCGCGCAGCCGACGTGGGGGAGTCTGTCGCAGGCGCTGATATTCCACCAGGTAGGTCTATCATCTGAATATTGGGAGCTGAGTGACTGGCTGACTGGCTGACTGACTGACTGACTGCCTAACTGGCTGACTGACTGACTGACTGACTGCCTGACTGACTGACTGACTGACTGACTGAGTGACTGACTGACTGACTGACTACCTGACTGACAGCTGGCCGCCGTGCAGCCGACGTGGGGAAGTCGCAGGCGCTTATATTCCACCAGGTAAAGAAAAAATGAGAAATTCTTCTAGGTATAAGTTAGCGGATTTGAATGTGTGAATATTGAGTTTGACCCCATCTTCATCCCCTTTACAACTTTACGGGGTGTAAAGGGGATGAAGATGGAGCCCCCCTTGATTTCCAAACTTTTTGTAATTTTCTGTTTTTACCCTCTTACATTTTCCTGTTCACGCTTTTCTATATTTTAACAGCGAAATATTATTGATACTAAGTTTTAAGTGTTTCCATTGATTTGATTAACGTATAACTAAATTAAATATATAAAAATGTATATACAAACTTTTATCCCTTCTGTTACGTCTTTAAGGGACGAAATTTTATAAAAAAAATTCACAGCTAAGGGGGTAAAACGGGAGTACTTATCGTGCGCTCAAGAAGTTGGTAGTTTATAATAATATTATATTATTTTCTTTGCTCGCTGTTATTACTGACATAACATTAATCGCTGTTACATATGTTTAACAATATTGTCACTTTCTCCCCCAGGTCCGCAAATACCTGCTACTACTGGACCCTCGTCGCGAGCACGTGAAGTTCTGGCGGCCGCAGATGCTGCTCCTCATCTCCTCGCCGAGGCAGCAGGCGCCTCTCATAGACTTCGTCAATGACCAGAAAAAGGTATATATACATTTAAATAATCTTTGCCTCAAAGGGTTGTAATAGGTTTTAAGTTAAAAAATATTTAAAATAGACAGATTTTTATCTTAAACAAAAAAAAAACACAGATAAACCCTAAAAGTGCGTGAGTGGGGGTTCGTGACGTCATGTAAAGCTATAAATTCTATCGTAACGTGACGTCACTAGGCCCCACTCCCAACTTTTAGAAGCACTTATATTTATAATTTTTTTGTTTGCTTGAGAAAAGAAAAAAAATAAATGGCCAATTATTTCTGGTAATAATCTTATCTTTGATTGAGAAAAGAAAAATGACGTGTCTAATAATGTTCAGTAATTTGACCAACTAAATACATTTTTTTTTCTCTATTTTGTATTTTGTTATATAATTATATTATTATATTTTGTCTGCAGGGTGGTTTGTTTGTACTGGGTCACGTGAGAATAGGACAGTTGGACGGCAACGGCGATCCGTTGGCAGAGGAACACAAGTACTGGCTCAAACTGATCGATCATCTTAAAGTAAGTATATTTTATATTATACGCGAGTTAAATCCGTTAAAAGTTAATTCATTCCAAGAATGAAAGTTTATAAAATTGTAGAAAAAAAAACATTAAATGAGTTTTTTAACTGCATTTCTAGGTTCGAATAAAATATTATTTTCTGTTCTCCGGCCGGAAAGCGCCAACTTTCTGGCCGCTGCGCTAAATGAAATTGCCGCTTTCTGGCTTCGTCGAACAGAAAAATAGTATACTGACCTCGGCCAGCAAAATAAAAAAGCCTCAGATCACATTTTTGTCAACCTCGGCTTCGCCTCGGACGACAATTACATGTGACCTGAGACATTTTTTATTTTACTGGCCTCGGTGCGTAATGTACTATTTTTAATAACAATTTATTACTTACCTACGCACGATCCCAGTTCACGAATAAATGGAGTAGGTAACGATATAATTATTTCACGTTACTTCTATTAATTTTCTTTTTTTCTATCTAGGTGAAGGCGTTCGTGGAGCTGTGCCTGGCGGAGTCGGTGCGCGGGGGAGCGGCGCAGCTGACCCGGCTGGCGGGGCTCGGCGCCATGAAGCCGGACACCGTGCTGCTCGGCTTCCGCGACCAGGCGCCGCCGCGGGACTGCTTCAGAGAGTGAGTACTGCGAGGCCGGGGCCGTGCAAGTATCACGTGAGCACTGTAGGGGGGAGGGGGCAGCTGACCCGGCTGGCGGGGCTCGGCGCCATGAAGCCCGACACCGTGCTGCTCGGCTTCCGCGACCAGGCGCCGCCGCGGGACTGCTTCAGAGAGTGAGTACTATATGGACGCAGGGGTCGTGCAAGTATTACGTGAGCACTGTAGGGGGGAGCGGCGCAGCTGACCCGGCTGGCGGGGCTCGGCGCCATGAAGCCCTACACCGTGCTGCTCGGCTTCCGCGACCAGGCGCCGCCGCGGGACTGCTTCAGAGAGTGAGTACTGCGAGGCCGGGGCCGTGCAAGTATCACGTGAGCACTGTAGGGGGGAGCGGCGCAGCTGACCCGGCTGGCGGGGCTCGGCGCCATGAAGCCGGACACCGTGCTGCTCGGCTTCCGCGACCAGGCGCCGCCGAGGGACTGCGTCAGAGAGTGAGTGCCTTCCATATAAGGAGGAGTGGAGTGGAGTGGAGTGGAGTAGAGTAGAGTAGAATAGAATAGAATAGAGTAGAGTACAGTGGAGTGGAGTGAAGTGGAGTGGATTGGAGAGGAGTACAGTGGAGTGGGGAGAAGTGGAGTAGAGTATGAAAGAATCAAACAGATATGATGATAGTCTATCAATTACTCTCGCTCAGTCGGCTGTGAATATGTGAGCTGTAAAGTTTTCAAAGCAAATACAATGAAACGAGCTAATTAAATCCGTTAAACTTGTTTAGTTTCAGTAAGTATATAGGTTCATTCGGTTTTAATTTGACACGTATATAAACTGCGATCTATCAATCGAAATTCGATTGTTATTCTTGCTTCAATACCATTAGTTTTTAATTATAATGATATTTTTGTACAAATACAAGAGTAGAAAAAAATTTTTAGACCCCCAGTGACGTTTAACTTATTAATGTTTATCTTGTTCCAGCCCCAACTCACCATACCAGACGCAGCAGTTCGACCTGGACTCTGGAGACGTGTTCCCGATCAGAATGCCGGGGGACAGATTACCGACCAAGTGAGTTATTTATTACTATGCGCTGTAGAATTAGTAGTTCGGGTGTATTAGTAAATTTCACCCTCCCCTTTAAATAAATAAATAAATATCTTTGGACAATTCACACCAATTATCTAGTCCTATTTTAAGCAAAGCTTGTGTTATGGGTACTAGACAACGGATAAATATACATAAATACATATAAGACATCCAAGACTCAGGTACAGATGCCAGTGCTCATCAAATTGACATCTGCCCCTAGCGGGATTCGAACCCGCAACCTCCGGTTTCGTAGTCAGGGCCTCTGACCACTACACCAACAGGCCGTATTTAATTGATGATTCATAACACATAAACAACAACCTAACCGGCTATAAAAGTCAATCGGTAAAATTAAAAAAAAAAAATCATTGACATAATATGGTCCGTGTTATGCATTCGTGTGTCAACCCACACCGAGGTAGTTTTGAGATATCGGCGTTTAAAGTTTTTTAAAAACATTCTTCTTTTTCCGCTTATTTTAAGCAAAAAAATATTGTTATGTGGTATCATTTTTTATGTTGAAGTGCATAGATTTAGGATATAAATGTATTTATTTCAATACATTTATAATTAAATAGAAAATGCAGAAAAATGGTTAATGCTTAACGGCTATAAAGTTTATTACATTTAGCATTTATGTGCTAAGCCACATAACACTATGCAAAATTCTAATTTGTTCTTTTGTAATGAATATATTTTACACTATTTTTTTGTAAATGTAAAATAATAAACATCTAACGTATTAAAACTTTAATGTAAGTACTTATTTATTTAGTTTTTATTGTTATAACATGTTTTAAATATTGGAATGAAACAACTATTAACGGATTTAACTCGCGTATTTTTATTTTATTTTATTTGCTGATATATAGGGCATATTATGATTATATAGGGCAAACAAAGAGGAGTATTGCTACTCGTGTGAAGGAACACATAGCTGATGTGAAACACCGCCGTTTCCGGAAGTCTGCAGTCTGTGAACATGTCATGGATAAACCCAACCACTCTATCCAATTTGATAAAGCCCAGGTCCTTGCGAAGGAAGTCCGTTACTTACCTAGGATGCTTCGCGAGGCAATTGAAATTCAAAAACACCCGAATTTCAATAGGGAAGATGGTTTCTCCGTTCCAGCAGCTTGGGATCCAGTAGTCCACCTCATCAAATCCTAAGCGGACAGAAGACTGCATAGACTTAGTTTTCATTTTTAATTTAATTGAATTTTTTGGTTTTGTATAGTTTTAATTTTAATGTCATAATATTTTTTAATTGTAAATATATAAGTGTCCTAAAAAATGACTTTCTACTGAGTTTCTTGCGGCGTTTCTTCTCAGTAATGATGGTCTTTCCGAAGCGCTAGTAACGCCCCCTATTAGGTTTTAATTGTAATGTATAAAAGTAAAAAATTTTTTGCGTAAAATGTAACAATAGTATTTCATAATTTAGAATAGGGTAGTTTTTCAAAATTTGTAATTTAAATATAAGGTAGTTTGCATAACTGTATAAATCACTTTAGCGTTAGACTTTTGTCAGCTCAGTCATGCTACGATTATGGAAACTGTAAAGAATCCGAAACGTCAGCAAATAAAATAAAATAAAAATACGCGAGTTAAATCCGTTAATAGTTGTTTCATTCCAATGTGTAATAACCGCGAAGGCATCAGAAATTATTATGTTTTAAATAACATTATAAGTTCTGCTAAAAATGATAAATAGGTAGTACAACAAGTTAACACTTCTATTAAGTCAATTACTTAAAAATCTTAACCAAATAGATTTATTATTATTATTTTATCATATTGAATTACTTAAACCAATAATATATACTTCCGTACCTAAAAAGTTAATAAACCACCTAAAAACCATTTTTCGAAGAGTTGTTAAATTGTGGCGACAATTCGTACATTCTATAATATTATTATGTGTAATATTCTAATTTTTGTTACACACGTTCAAATCTAATGATGCATATTATAAAAAAATATCGGTTAAGTGCGAGTTAGACTCGCGCACCAAGGGTTCCGTGCTATAAATAACCTGTAGGTATATATGTTTTAATGATGTCATTAAAATATATGGTTTTCGTATTTTTTTCTTTATCCGTGCTATATGACGTTACCTCGGACCTACTAAATTAATTCAAGATCCTGAGTTCACGAAGAGTACCCTGTAGGTTTTGATTCCCTAGCGAGTGTTGAAAACTTTTGTCAGACGCGGCATAAACGGCGGTTCTTTTGATTGCGTTGGCGATTTTTTTGTGATTATGTTACAATTTTAAGGGACGGTAGTCCTGAGTATTTGATATTACTATGAATTTTAGTTTGATACCTACCTCCACGCGGTACTGTAAGGCTTCAATTTTTTGTAAGATACCAGATACAGATATATCTTTATAAGATACGGAACCCTAAAATATGTCTTGGTTTCATTTAAAATGATACAATTAATAAGTTTTGTTATGATTTTTAAGTACCTAATTGAAAAAATATTTACCTAAGTGTTAACTTGTACCTACATCAGCAGAACTTATAATGATATTTGAAACATGTTATACAACGATAAAAACGTTAAATAAATAAGTACCTAGATTAAAGTTTTAATACGTTTGTTGTGTATTTTATTACATTTTCTAAAAATAAGTGCATTATAGGTAAGTATATTGGTTTTCAAACAACAAATTAGAATTTTGCATTAATTAATGTGTTAGGTATGTGGCTTAACACATTAATGCAAAAATACAAATCTGACATAGGAAATAGGCAATAATGTGTTATGTGGCTTAACACATTAATGCAAAAATACAAATCTGACATAGGAAATAAGCAATAACCGATTTTGTGCTCTAGAATATTCTACGATTTTTTTTTTACAAAATGGATTGCACTGCCGTATTCCTCATGATCTATTTAATAAAACTGCATTCATAACTCAAAACCCGATTTTTTGTGGGTTAACACACGAACGTTTAACACGGTCCATATATATATTTGTGGAATTCCAAGATAATAAGGAATTGCAGGGTATGTACGGTGAAAAAATACAAGAAACAAAATCTTAAGAAACGCTGTTAAAGTCCGCTGGGTCAACTAGTATACAAATAAAAAAAAAACTGAATAATTTTTTTTTTCGCTTGATCAACGTAAATAAATAAAAATCTATTTTAATCTATTCTTTCCCAGTCCTACAGGCAAGTCCTAACACCCCGAGCATACAGTCCATACTACGTTTAAATCAAATCTAATCTATTTTAATTTCTGATTCTTTCGCGGTTATTACGCAGCCAATAAAAATAAAAATAAAATACGCGAGCTAAATCCGTTAAAGTTGTTTCATTCCAATCTATATCTATACTTCTATACTAATATTATAAAGAGGAAAGATTTGTATTTTTGTATGTTTGTAATGAATAGGCTCCGAAACTACTGGACCGATTTCAAAAATTCTTTCACTTTTGGAAAGCTACATTATCCCCGAGTAACATAGGCTATATAATATCACGCTAGGTCTTATAGTTGCGGAGCAGTAACCGAAAATGTTTCAAAAACGGGGGAAAAGTATCGTTTCTGAGGCCTTAAAAAAATCTTAAGTCCCCCCGTGCGAAGCCGGGACGGGCCGCTATGTATAATAACCGCGAAGGCATCAGAAATCTAATCTAATCTATTCTTTCCCAGTCCTGAGCTGACAATAGTCTTATGCTAAAGTGATTAATACAGCTGTATTTTAACGTTAAGTAAAGTCGTTTAATTCCAATCTATACTAATATTATAAAGCTGAAGAGTTTGTTTGTTTGTTTGTTGAACGCGCTAATCTCAGGAACTACAGGTTCGAATTCAAAAATTCTTTTTAAATAATGAAGAAATATGGTCTAGCCAACAATGGCTAGACCATATTTCATCGAGGAAGGCTTTAGGCTATAATAATAACATCACGCTGCGACAAATAGGAGCGAAGAAACAGTGGAAAATGTGTGAACAACGGGGAAAATATAAAGCCTTATGAAGAATTACTATTCCACAGGGACGAAGTCGCGGGCACAGCTAGTTATAAAGTATTTTTCATTCGATTAGGTTATGTAGGTACGGATCTTTCACTAATAGTGTAACTGGAAGCACGGTGCAGCGCGTAGAGGCATAGGAGTGGGTACAAGTCCCACTGGGATCTCTATTTTCTAATCTTTTCTTAGTCCAAAAAACAAAATTTAATATTTTGCCGGGCAGGTTGAATTTCCCCGGATTTCAGTGACATGACGAGATGAAATTCTTTCCCAGTCCTTCAGGCAAGTTCTGGCAACCCGACCATAGTCCATACCACGTTAAAATCTAATCTAATCGAATCTATTTTAATTTCTGATGCCTTCGCGGTTAATGAAACAACTATTAACGAATTTAACTCGCGTATTTTTATTTTATTTTATTTGCTGACGTTTCGGATTCTTTACAGTTTCCATAACAGTAGCACGACCGAGCTGACAATAGTCTAACGCTAAAGCGATTTATACAAACTGTAAAGAATCCGAAACGTCAGTAAATAAAATAAAATGAAAATACACGAGTTGAATCTGTTAATAGTTATAATGATATTTTTGTACAAAGACGAGAGTAGAAAAAATCTTAGACCCCCAGTGGGATTCGAACCCACGCTTATGCCTTTACTAGCGGCAGCGTGCTGACCATTACACTATGGGAATCGACTTCGAATTTCGATTGATAGATTGTAGTTAATATTTTGTTAATAGTTGTTTCATTCTAATCTATTCGGCCTGCTGGTCTAGTGGTCAGAGCCCCTGACTACGAAACCGGAGGTTGCGGGTTCGAATCCTGCTAGGGGCAGATGTCAGTGTGATGAACACTGGCATCTGTACCTGAGTCTTGGATGTCTTATATGTATTTTTGTATATTTATCCGTTGTCTAGTACCCATAACACAAGCTTTGCTTAAAATGGGACTAGATAATTGGTGTGAATTGTCCAAAGATATTTATTTATTTATTAAAAAAAGTTAATATTCTGTTAATAGTTGTTTCATTCTAATCTATTCCTTCCCAGTCCCTCAGTCGAGTCGTATCACTCGGAACGCCCCCGCCGCAGCACGGCGCCGCAGCTCTCCGCGCTCGAGTACGTGCAGATCGTGAGCGACGTGCTCTGTGTCAACAAGAACGTGTGCCTGTGTCGCCACTTCCACAAGTTGGACATGGCCGCCGTTGAGAGGTGAACAAATAAATCTAAATATCTTATTATTTATTTATTTACACTTCATTGCACAATAAAAAACAAATGTACAAAAGGCGGACTTAATGCCATACGGCATTCTCTACCAGACAACCTTTAAAGCAAACAGAGAGCATGTGTAGGCGCAAAAAGAATAATACATATAAAATAATAGATACAATATATTATTATGACAGGATGATATTACACTACATAAATACAATACATAAATATACTAAAATGTATAGATATATAAAACATACATAAATAACTACAATGACGGATGATGAAAACTAAAGATTTAAAAAGTGCTTACGTAACCAACGCTTGAATGCTAGCTTACTAGCTAATGCTAGCTTACTCGGCTTTCTTTGACTTAACACGACTTTCTTTTATTATATAAAAGAAAGTCGTGTTAGTTACTCCGTTTATAACTCAAGAACGGCTGAACCGATTTGGCTGAAAATTGCTGGGGATGTATAGCTCAGAGCCAGGACAAGGACATAGGATGCTTTTACCTGTCAAATCGATTCTTTGCCGGGCGGGACGAAGTTTGCCGGGACCGCTAGTATAATTATAAGAGTTAAAAACTTGATATTTTGACGGTTCCTTTTATAGCGCAGGGGAGTACTAAGAAAGGATTAGTACGAAGTCGCGGACGCGCTAATAAACATAATAAAAAAATAAAAAACATTTATTTCAGACCTACATGATCCATATTAATGTTAGTAACAGTAGTGTCTTAAAAACTATGTTAGAGTTGCAGTAATTTCGAATTTAAAACTTAAATCTAACAGACCTATTTAGCCTATTTGACTCTCCCAATGGTGACCTCAACCCAATCTCTCTCAACACTCAAAGCTAATGTTATAAAATAATCTATGTATACTCTATACTAATATTTTAAAGAGGAACAGTTTGTTTGTTTGGGTTGAATAGGCTCCAAAGGTACTAGTCCATTTTGAAAAAATCTTTCACTTTCACTGTTCGAAATCTACACTATTCCTGAGTGACAACGGCTATAAAAAGAAAGTGATACGGGCGAATCCGGGGCGGACAGGTAGTAACATAATACTGAGGAAAGGTTTGGACTGGTCGGATTTAAAAAAATCTTTCACTGTGGGAAAGCTACTTACACTATTCCCGAGTGCTATAAAAAAAAGGGATCCGGGCGGAGCCGGGGCGGGCCGTCTGGAATATAACAGTAGCGTGTTTAAGATTGAGCGCCTCTTAACGCGTATTTTTGCTGCAATTTTGTTTTTTAAAAAGGTAAATTATCGGTTTTATTTTGTATTCCAGAAAATCACCCACACTGAAATACATAGACGTGTGGCTGATAGAGCCCCTGTCGCCGGGTCAGGGGCCGTTCACTGTGCGCACGCTGTTCGCGCTGCAGCTGAGCGCCGTGGTGCGGTCGGCGCGCGGCTGGCGGCACCTGGCGCTGCGCGTCTACACCACGCAGGAGCCGCAGGCAGGCAGGCAGGGGGTCGTGGGTGAGAGAGACACGCACACACACACACACAGAGAGAGAGAGAGAGATAATACACACACACACACAGAGACAGAGCACACATAATACACACACACACACAGACAGAGCACACATAATACACACACACACAGAGACAGGGCACACATAATACACACACACACACACACACACACACACACACAGAGACAGAGCACACATAATACACACACACACACAGAGACAGAGCACACATAATACACACACACACACACACACACACACAGAGACAGAGACACACATAATACACACACACACACAGAGACAGAGCACACATAATACACACACACACACAGACAGAGCACACATAATACACACACACACACACACACACACAGAGACAGAGACACACATAATACACACACACAGAGAGACAGAGCACACATAATACACACACACACACACACACACACACACAGAGACAGAGACACACATAATACACACACACACACAGAGAGAGACAGACAGGCACACATAATACACACACACACACACACACACACACACACACAGACAGACAGAGACACACATAATACACACACACAGAGAGAGACAGACAGGCAGACAGACAGAGCACACATAATACACACACACACACACACACACACATAGAGACAGAGACACACATAATACACACACACACACACATAGAGACAGAGACACACATAATACACACACACACACACATAGAGACAGAGACACACATAATACACACACACACACACATAGAGACAGAGACACACATAATACACACACACACACACATAGAGACAGAGACACACATAATACACACACACAGAGAGAGACAGACAGGCAGACAGACACATACACACACACACACACACACACACACACACACACACACACCATACACACATAAACACATACAGACACAGACACATAGACACATACATACACACACTCTCTGCGCCACAGCTGAGCGCTGTGAAAGAGTAACAAACATACATTTCACACAACTATCCTTACACAATACATTGTTATAAACTTTGGCGTACTATTACTAGCTTCTGCTCGCGACTTCGTCGCCGCATGATGAATATTTTACACAATACAAAATGTATGTTATTCTAATGTATAACCTATATTACTGTAAATATAATATTACTAGCGGCCAGCCCCGGCTTCGCACGGATCCCTATTTTTATCCAAATTTACCTAATATAGGAATAATATAGCTTCCCAACAGTATTTATTACCTCTTTATTATATTAGTGTAGGTTGCAAGGTAGTGTGTTTGTTGCAGAGGCCGGTATATCCGTGTCCCTGGGAGACGACCCGTCCCTGGACCCGAGCATATTGAACGTCGCCCCGGGCCGGCCCGTCCAGCACAGACTACAAGAACTGCTCAAACTATTGAGAATCAACGCAACAGCGCATGTGGTGAGTTCATTTTTGCTTAGTTTGGGACTGGATTGGTGTGAATTGTCCAAATATTATCTCCTTTGCTTATGATTATGAAAGTAAACGAAAAAAGACAAAGATAACTTACTGCTCAGTGACGTCACGAGACCCCATTCTAGCCTTTTATATATTTTTTGCTTTATAAAAAAAACGTCATTTACATTTACAATTATACGATGCAAAATAGGTACGTGGTCCAAATCACGTGCTAAAATTATATAAAAACTAGTATAATTTAAAAGGCTAAACTATAATATAATAATACTAGCGGTCCCGACAGACTTCTTGGCAAAGAAGCGCTGCATTAATCAATCGATTTGACAGTTGTCATTGTTGCGTTTTGTTATACCTACTATTTTCAACAAATTAAATCAATATTTATATATTTTTACTTTTTACTGGAACGTGATAAAAAGTCTATTAATATAAGTATCCTATGTCCCTTTCCTGGCTCTAAGCTACCTCCCCGTCAATTTTCAGCCAAATCAGTTCAGCCGTTCTGGAGTTATAAGTGTTGTAACAAACCCGACTTTCTTTTATATATATAAAACTATTATTTTGCGTTCCCAGGTACCTGATTGGCCGCAGATGGACGACGCGTACAGTCGGCGCGAGGATATGACTACAGAGGAGAAATTATTCCAAAAAGTGCCCACTAATTATTTGCAGAAGTAAGTTGAACATAAATTAGGCACCCATTTTTGAAGATCGTAATAAAAGTTAGAATGAAATAAATATTTTACTATGAGTATAATTATACAATATAACATACCTACGACTGTAATTTTAATATACTAGCTGTCCGCCCTGGCTTCGCACGGATACCTTTTTTTATAGCCTATGTCACTCGAGAATAGTGTAGCTTCCCAACAGTAAAAGAAATTTTCAAATCGGCTCAGTCGTTTAGAAGCGTATTGAATCCAAACAAACAAACCTTTCCTCTTTATAATATTAGTATAGATAAAGTAATGAGAAATAAACGAATCTAATCTAATCTATCGAATTCAGTGGTTCTTAACCTTATTCAATCCCCGGGTTAAGAACCTAGGATCTAATATTATGTTATTTTTCAGGGTGAACAGTATAGTGCGCAGTCACAGTGGTAGAGAGACGGCGGTGACGTTCCTACTACTGCCGCAGCCGCCGCGGCTCACCGGCAACGGGGTCACGGACAGAGCCGCGTGCGAACACTACCTTATGGTAAATAATCGTCATCGCTATCATCATTATGACAATTGTCATATCGTCACCATAGTAATGGTTGATCGTAAAGCGTTTTCACGATAATTAAAATTCATAAATATGTCATCACACTCATTTATATCACAACTAGCTTCTGCCCGCGACTTCGTCCGCGTGGAACTCCTCCTTTTTTGCAGTCGGTTAAAAAGTAGCCTATGTCCTTTCTCAGGCTCCAGACTTTCTTTGTACCAAATTTCATTTAAATCGGTCCAGTAGTTTTAGCGTGAAAGCGTAACAGACAGACAGACAGAGTTACTTTCGCATTTATAATATTAGTAAGGATATTAAAATCATCATAACCAACATAGCCAACATAACTACAAACATAAACACCATCACCACAATATTAAATTAACATCACAACACTCATAAGTACCACTGCAATCATCACCAGAATCACAACTACCACAATCACAATCATCACCATCTTTCATCACTTCCACAATAATAACTATACTATTACATATTTATTTTTGCAATATTCTTTCAATCAAAAAAATAGTTACCAAAAACAACATCATCACCGCACCTATTAACATTGTCACGGTCATCACTAGAATCCAAGGGCGTGCATTCCATTTAGGCACAATGGTATAAATGTATGGAGTGCCTACCCTGACACAGTGCATGCGCGACCCTCACTGCACGCGCCTGCTAGAATCAACACTACAGTCACAATCATCACTACCATTAATGGTCATCATAACTACGTTATACATTTTCACAATTATCTTTCAGACATCATTTGAAATGGTTAAGAAATTCACTTATTCCTTGCCTAGCGTTTATTTCACCTAGTTTATTTAATTCATAATTATTAATAATTTATTTCTTTTCAGGCATTAGATTATTTCACTCACGATCTCTCGCCGACTATATTGGTTCGAGGACTTAAATCTGTGACGTCAACAGCACTATGAGATATCTTTTAGAAGAAAAATATATAATATATACATAAATAATGTCAATAGGAATGACTGGGTAAAGAAAACGAATTTCATTTAGTCGGTTAGATTATTAAAAAATATTCGACACGTATTTTTTCTTTTCTCAATCGAACTATAAATGACAAGGATAAACGTAAAGTTCGGGAGTGTGCTCGTGACGTCACGGTATGGTATAAAATTATAAATTGTACCATAAGGTGACGTCACGAGCCCCCACTCACGAACTATTGAAGCGCATTGTTCGATTGAGAATAAATAGGTGTCAAATATTTTTTTTAAATCTACTTGGACAATGAAAAAACATGCCTTTTTTTCTTATTTCTGATGTTTTTGAAGTTTATTACTTATTTACACATATTTCTGTGTTGACGTTTCGAAAACTTTACAGCTCTCATTTTAGTAGCCGACTGTGCTGATAGTCTAATACTAAGGATTTATAAGTTTTTCAAACGTCGGCATAAAAAATAATATTCTCAATTTATGTTGGTTTTTATTTTAATGTGTAATAACTGCAAAAGCATTAGAAATTGATTACGGACTAAGTATTTTAACTGTGACATTATATTATAAATTGACCAATGATTATGACAATTTTGTAATTTTTTTTTAACTTTGCGACCATATATTTTTTTTATTAATTAAGTTTTATAGTGTCAAGTTTCCTGATAACATAATATTTGCTATTTTTCTACCTGATAAAAATATTTTTTTTTACTGCAAATATTTAATTAAAATACTATAATATCTACTAGCACGTAAGGTTTTTGCCGCGCGAGAAAGAAAGAAAGAACTATAAACGGATTTAACTAGCGTATTTTATTTTATTGGCCAACGTTTCGGAACCTTTTCATGTTTCATAATCGTAGCACGACTGAGCTGACGTAGTCGACCGATAAAAGAACCTAAACGTCAGCCAATAAAATGAAATACGCGAGTTAAATCCGTTTATTCCAATGTGTAATAACCGCGAAGGCATCTGAAATTATCATGTCATTTTCGTGTATTCACTCATTGCGAAAGTTTGACAGTGACATATGCTTTCTCGCGCGAGAAAAACGTTACTGAATTATTTTTTTTATAATTAGTTAACTATCTGCAAGTATGATTTTATCTGTGAAAGGAGTGACAAGTACTTGGCTCGAACATAAAAAAAAATGCCGTAGAGATATTAGAGAAATTTGTATATTTTAATATTAATAGTATTTAAGTGAGTAATTAGAAAATCAAATGTATAAAAAATGACGAATTGTATCAAAATTACATTATTATTGATTTGATTGAATATCTAAATTATGTAATATCCAAAGAAATAGCTAAATATATTGCAATTTGTATTTTTATACCTACAATGTAAGTTAAAAAAAAATAGTTTTTTTTAGTTACATTAGTTTTTAGCTCAATTTGTAGTAATGTAAAATACGCTAAATGCGCGTCTTGTAGAATGAGGTCCAGCTGTCATGTTCCACCAATCACAGGCCAGTAGCTTGTCTCTGATCACAGGCCAGTAGCTTGTCTCTGATCACAGGCCAGTAGCTTGTCTGTCATCAGAGGCCAGTAGCTTGTCTCTGATCACAGGCCAGTAGCTTGTCTGTCATCAGAGGCCAGGAGCTTGTCTCTGATCACAGGCCAGGAACTTGTCTCTGATCACAGGCCAGTAGCTTGTCTCTGATCACAGGCCAGGAGCTTGTCTCATGATCACAGGCCAGAAGCTTGTCTCTGATCACAGGCCAGTAGTTTGTCTCTGATCACAGGCCAGCAGCTTGTCTCTGATCACAGGCCAGGAGCTTGTCTCTGATCACAGGCCAGGAGCTTGTCTCTGGTCACAGGCCGGTAGCTTGTCTCTGATCACAGGCCAAGAGCTTGTCTCATGATCACAGGCCAGAAGGTTGTCTCTGATCACAGGCCAGTAGTTTGTCTCTGATCACAGGCCAGTAGCTTGTCTCTGATCACAGGCCAGGAGCTTGTCTCTGATCACAGGCCAGGAGCTTGTCTCTGGTCACAGGCCGGTAGCTTGTCTCTGATCACAGGCCAAGAGCTTGTCTCATGATCACAGGCCAGTAGTTTGTCTCTGATCACAGGCCAGGAGCTTGTCTCTGATCACAGGCCAGGAGCTTGTTTCTGATCACAGGCCAGGAGCTCGTCTCTCATTGTTGGAACACTACAGCTGGACCTCATTCTACACGACCGGCATTTATTGGGTTTTTGATATACGACAACATCCATTATAATTTTGTTGAGTTAAAGAAAATGTAGCGGAATGTAACAAAAATAAAAAAAATACTTATGATTATTTTTAATTTTAGTTATTAAAATTTGACATTAATATAACTGATCAGATATTCAGTATTTTTAGTCGTTTACTCTAATTGTGATAGTATAATAATTATGTTAATAAATTTGATTTATATTTTTAATTGTGCTTTTTTTAAGTCTTTTCTAATATCGCACACCTAAAAGGTTGTGGGTTCGAAATGTACCAGGGGCACATGTCAGATGAGCACGAGTATTTGGACCTGAGTCTTGGATGGTTTACATGTTGGAAAGAAACATCTATAAACGGATTTAACTCGCGTATTTTTTATTGTTTCGGACCCTTTACAGTTCCCATAATCGTAGCACGACTGAGTTGACGATAGTCTAACGCTAAAGCCTGCGTCTATGTAGTCTTCAGTACGCTTAGGATTACGAATTTCGTTTTTATTTTGGTTTGATTTTATTTTTAAACCAAAATTAAACCAGTTTTAGGAAAGGACATTGCCCCAAATAAGTCTTGTAATAAATAAGCATTCAAACCACATATTCTTTATACCTACAAACTCAATCTTTTATTACCACAATCAAAAAACACCTTTATTCCAACGTACTAAAGTCTTCCCAAACTGCAGTAAACTTTGCAAGATAGCTTAAGATAACTCTAAATTGGGACAAACGAAAATCCCTTCTATGTTAATAGAATAAGGTAGTTATGAACTGCAATAGAAATTTGTAATCTGCGGTGCCTGCAATCTAGGCTAACACGTGAATCCTTTTACGTACACACACTTACGTAAATAGATTTATTTTTGTATAGATACGGGTTTTGACTAATTTTTAGGTGTGAAGGAAGCTAGAGGAATTGTGGTGGGAGATCAAATTTTAATGTGAAAGTAACAAGCCTTTAGTTTATTGCTTTTTAAAGCTTTTGCAATTCTTATTATTGTATTGAAATAAAATAATTATCTCGCGTAAGTTTATTAATTGTATGTTTCGATAACTTCAGTTCTCATATCCTTAGCGGAAAAGTATTGTACTTATATGCCTTGTTTGGGATTAGGTAGATACATTGAAGAGTTATTATATATTTATTATATATATCTTTAGCGTTAGACTATTGTCAGCTCAGTCGTGCTACGATTATGGAAATTGTAAAGAAACCGAAACGTCAGCTAATAAAATAAAATAAAAATACGCGAGTTAAATCCGTTAATAGTTGTAATGTGTAATAACCGCGAAGGCATCAGAAATGATTATTGAGTTATTAAATTTATCTTTTATTTTAATTCTGAAGTTTACATACACAATCCATATTTTTTTAATCAATTGAAACCGAGACACGCAGCTTGTAGTTACCTAAGAAAATGTTTTTTTTTTATTATTCTAACTATGTAATTCATTTTTCGGAAACTACGTAAAATCAGGTATTCGTTTATTCTTCATTAAATTCATAATCAATGAAATAGTTTTTTATATTAATTTTGTATTAATTACGAATCTAAGCAAATTACATCTACGCACACTAACTGAAATCACACAAACTCAGCTCCACACATACAAACAGTATATTTACGAGGAGGATTACGCACACACGCGCAGTCCCTCAGAGTTTGCCTCCATAGCGGCACTGGGGAAAATTTTAAGGCCGGTAGCACTTACTTGATCGAGGCCTTTATTTATTTAAACTGTGGTTACTGCGAGTGCACTTTTATTAAGAAATTAGAAATAAGAAACTGAGCTTTTTATCTATATTTTTCAAGAATACCTCTGGCAAAGGAACTATCACACTTAGTAATCTAACCTAAGTATAAGTACCTATACTAGCGGCCCGCCCCGGCTTTGCCCGGATCCTTTTTTTTATAGCATACTAGCGACCCGCCCCGGCTTCACACGGGGGCTATAAACCTTCCTTAAGAATCACTCTATCTATTAAAAAAAACCGCATCAAAATCCGTTGCGTAGTTTTAAAGATCTAAGCATACATACGGACATACAGCGAAAGCGACTTTGTTGTTTGTTTGGATTGAATAGGCTTCAAAACGACTGGACCGATTTGAAAAATTCGTTCACAGTTTAGCTACATTTTTTTTTCTAAAGACAATTTTCTTTAAATAATTTTCTGAATATAATAATGACATAATTTTATTTTAGTTTTATTCACCTACTCGTTTAATAATGTTAAACTTAATGAATATACCTATTAAATATTATTTTTCTGTCCTCCGGCCAAAATGCGCCAACTTTCTGGCCGCTGCGCTAAATGAAATTGCCGCTTTCTGGCTTCGTCGAACAGAAAAATAGTATACTGACCTCGGCCAGTAAATAAAAAGCCTCAGATCACATTTTTGTCAACCTCAGCTTCGCCTCGGGCGACAATTACATGTGATCTGAGACATTTTTTATTTTACTGGCCTAGGTGCGTTATGTACTATTAATATGTACAAGTACCTAAATAATTTTCCAAAGCCACAATAAAATTAAAAAGAAACTGTTCTACCAGTCCTACAGTGACATCCCAACACATCTATAGCGCTCCAATTCGAATACCCGACTCATTCCACGCGGTGACGTCACGCCCCGACATTAATGACGTTGCAGACACAGAGAAAAACGCCCTAAACGACTACTGAAATATGTCTGAATAATTCATTGACCTAGTTTAAAATTAAGCAAAGGTGTACTAAAGATATGTTTCTAAAAAATCTCAAAAAAATCTTTTGTCTTAATTTTGCAAATTTGAGAGTTAAAGCTTGTATTATTAAAAATATGGTAAAAAAAACTCCAAAAGACACGTGGGTCGATTACACTACACAGATTGACAAAGAAAAAAAACTGAACAGAACTGCATAAAAAACTCATTTCACCTCCTTTGACGCTAAAGGTATCGATATAAGACTTAGGTACAGATGCTTGTGATTATCATACTGATATATCTGTCGGTAGCAGGATTCGAACTGCAACCGGTTTCATAGTCAAAAGCTCTTATCACTTAGACCAACAGGCCGTAAATTATAAAAAAAAGAAATAAACTAGGCATAATAATAATTTCTGATGCCTTCGCGGTTATTACACATTGGAATGAAACAACTATTAACGGATTTATCTCGAATAGGGTAGTTTTTCAAAATTTGTAATGTAAATATTAGGTAGTTTGCATAACTGTATAAATCACTTTAGCGTTAGACTATTGTCAGCTCAGTCGTGCTACGACTATGGAAACTGTAAAGAATCCGAAACGTCAGCTAATAAAATAAAATAAAAATACGCGAGTTAAATCCGTTAATAGTTGTTTCATTCCAATAGTCATAATAATTTCTGATGTTTTCTTGGTACACTCGCGTACCTATTTGTAGTTAAATATTGATATTTCCTAAAATATTATGGTAGTTTGCAAAATGTAAAATCACTACCTACCTAATATTAGATATCCTCAGCTCAGTAAGCTACTGTGATAATTCTAAAGTTTTTGAAACATCAGTGTAGTGTTTGTTTAAATCCCTTGTCACAGATCACTTATTATATTAATGCAATCCACACCGGCTCGACAATGCCCTCGTATTCGTAACTACACTTCTAATACACACTCGCCAGCGGCCATAGTATGACTTAAGTGACAGTTACTTTTCACGGCCTTCCCGCCAATACAGGGACACCCGAGACAGCGTATGTATGCTATTTAAGCTACTCGCATAAACGCATACACTACATCCCTCCCTTGGAATAAAATGAAATTAATAACAACAGGTAGTACATAGCCAAATCGAAATATTTTTCCAATAAAGTAATCAGTCATTTTAAGTTAATCATTAACACAGCGCAAATATAAATTAATCAGGCATTAAAGTTCTTAAAGGATCAATGTTATAATACCACTACAAAACGCCAGGCGCGTGCAGTGAGGGTCGCGCATGCACCACGTCAGGACAGGCACTCCATATATTCACACCATTGTGCCTATATGGAAGCACGCCCTTGCAACAGACTAAGAATAACATAATATTAATAAATCATGGCACATCAATCAGACTCTTATTTCACTACTCATTTCACTCTCATATTATCTTACAGCTTTCCATTGACCTTCTACTCTTTCCAGGTGAACAACATTCCTTCTCATCACTTGTCCTGTTAGATCATTCTCCACCATGACATTTCTTTGTTAGAACTTTGTACTGTATGAAATGTTGAGCTATAGTTTGGTTAAGCTTATTTGCCTTATCCATATTATTCTTATCTACTCCAGTTAAACTATACTCAATAGCTCTCCTTTTCTTGTCAGCATATTACTTCCCCTTCTCTTTCTGCAATTTGGCTCGCTCACGCACATCCTGATTAGCTCTGACGGCAACTTGCCTGTGGATGCATGAGGTATGCTGTTGTACATTAACAGGTCCTCCATCAGACTGTCCTTAATGTTCTTTTCCTTCCAATGAGTTATTTCGAGCTGTTCCGTTATATCCCTTATATTGTAAACCTTTTAGTTAGCATAGGCTTTGAGCTTGGGAAATGGTTGCGGTGTGAGCCTCCCTCAATAATATAAACAGTTTCATGTTTTTCTGGTCCATTTACTCTTATTATAGTTTTGAATGATCCCTTTACATTCAGTTTGGTGCTTGTTTCATGTTTCTTCCGTAATCAACTTTATTATACAGCCTGAATGAACAAACATTTTAATCTTAATCTACGGTGTAATAGTGCACTCAATTATGTATCAATGTTGAAAAACATAATTAACTTCAACTCTTTCTTTTTTGTTTCCTTTGGTAGACTGATTGTCATATTTCCTTTTTGAACCTCCTATTTTGCAGTATTGGCGGAAATGTCCCGGTTTGCCGCATGTAAAACATGCTTTTCCTAATGCTGGACATTCTTTATAATCAGTTTGATGGTTATTATTCCCACAACGTCCGCAGGGTTTAAAGTTTTTGTTGTATGTTCATTCCTTTTTTGTTTTGAAAAATCCATCTTTTTTATTCCTATTGTATACCGCATTTACTTCCTGGTTATCTTGCTTATTACTATTATGGCTATCTTCTTTCTTCTGTTCATATATTTCTAATTAGTCATTTACTACTTCTAACATATTAGCCTCTGTGACGATAATTTAATGGCAGCATTTTAATACCCTACCAATTTAATGGCAGCATTTTAATATCCTACCAATTTAATGGCAGCATTTTAATACCTACCAATTTAATGGCAGCATTTTTAATACCTACCAATTTAATGGCAGCATTTTAATACCTACCAATTTAATGGCAGCATTTTAATACCCTACCAATTTAATGGCAGCATTTTAATACCCTACCAATTTAATGGCAGCATTTTAATACCTACCAATTTAATGGCAGCATTTTAATACCCTACCAATTTAATGGCAGCATTTTAATACCCTACCAATTTAATGGCAGCATTTTAATACCTACCAATTTAATGGCAGCATTTTAATACCCTACCAATTTAATGGCAGCATTTTAATACCCTACCAATTTAATGGCAGCATTTTAATACCTACCAATTTAATGGCAGCATTTTAATACCTACCAATTTAATGGCAGCATTTTAATACCTACCAATTTAATGGCAGCATTTTAATACCTACCAATTTAATGGCAGCATTTTAATACCTACCAATTTAATGGCAGCATTTTAATACCCTACCAATTTAATGGCAGCATTTTAATACCCTACCAATTTAATGGCAGCATTTTAATACCTACCAATTTAATGGCAGCATTTTAATACCCTACCAATTTAATGGCAGCATTTTAATACCTACCAATTTAATGGCGGCATTTTAATACCCTACCAATCACATTCTTCTTTTGTTGTTGTTGTAGTTTTTTTTTTTTATTAAGTACACTTCTAATTTCATAAGTCTACTAGAAGAGTTATATATTTAATGGAGGCATTAATTTGAACTACCAGACATTTCCCAATTTGAAGGAGGTCATGTCAACCAATTCCAATTTAATGGAGGCATTCATTTGAACTACCAGACATTTCCCAATTTAATGGAGGTCATGTCAACCAATTCCAATTTAATGGAGGCATTCATTTGAACTACCAGACATTTCCCAATTTAATGGAGGTCATGTCAACCAATTCCAATTTAATGGAGGCATTCATTTGAACTACCAGACATTTCCCAATTTAATGGAGGTCATGTCAACCAATTCCAATTTAATGGAGGCATTCATTTGAACTACCAGACATTTCCCAATTTAATGGAGGTCATGTCAACCAATTCCAATTTAATGGAGGTCATGTAAACCAATTCCAATTTAATGGAAGCATTAATTTGAACTACTAGATATTTACCAATTTATTGGAGGTCATGTCAATGAATTTTCATTTTTTTTTTATTTTTTTCTTAATTCATTTAAATAAAATATTTTTTTTTTTTTTTTTTTTTTTTTTTTGTGTAAAATGTAACAGATATAGAACAGGGTAGTACTTAAATTTTGTAATTTAATAAATAAGGTAGTTTGTATAGCTGTATCAATCACTTTAGCATAAGACCTTTGTCAGCCCAGTCCAGAAACGTCAGCCAACTAAAATAAAATATGCGAGTTAAATCCGTTAAAGCTGTCTCACTTCAATGTACAACAACCGCCAAGGCATCATTATTAAAATATAATTGCCATAATTATTAAAATATAATTTTATTACAAATTAAATACTTTAAATTTCTTAGCTCAATACAGTTTCCTTAAATCAAATTCTTTCATTAATTAGTAGGTAGACCTTAAAATAGAAAAGTACTTTTCAAACAATTTAATTAATATATGAATCGTATAATATTATTGTTTTATAGGCTACCCATATAATTCATGTCACTATTTTCGTTTTACCCTAAAACTAAATATTCAAGAATTTATTAAATTAGGAGTACCTATGCATAATAATTTTCCCGCGTCTTAATTCTTCGACCAGTTGCTATGACCGTTGTCGAAACTATTTTATATAGGTACGGCAGAAAAGTATTAAATACAAATGTTATTATTCCTTTTCCTTTCTTTAACAAATCAATTAAAAAAATAGTATTAGCATCGTCAATAGTTTTATTCTAAAATACCTAAGTACATAATATTCTTGAATTGTGTGAATGCGACAATGTTCTCCCGCGTCATATTGCAATGGCGTTTGTCAATTTTAAACGACTGTTGTTAGATTTCTAATCTTAACAGGATTAAAACTCCGTTTTAATGTTATGTAATGCCAATAAACGCAATCTATTTATACCAGTGAAACATTAAAACAACAAATATTATCGATTGATTACGGTACCTAGGTAGGTCTTAAGTTTCTTACACAGGTCTAAATCGCTAAATATTTTGCTACGAAAATCACTATTAAGTACGTAGGTATAGGTGTACCAAATTTACTTTTTTACTTTTGAGATATATTATGACATTGTAAATAAATTGTTTAGTTAATCAACGGGATTAAATAGTATAATGAAACACTTTGAACCAAAACTGTTCATCTGCCATTATCGCGATTTTAGTCATAAAATTTACCTTTTCCTCGTCGCCACTTGTAGTGTTTGTTTAAATCCCTTGTCACAGATCACTTATTATATTAATGCAATCCACACCGGCTCGACAATGCCCTCGTATTCGTAACTACACTTCTAATACACACTCGCCAGCGGCCATAGTATGACTTAAGTGACAGTTACTTTTCACGGCCTTCCCGCCAATACAGGGACACCCGAGACAGCGTATGTATGCTATTTAAGCTACTCGCATAAACGCATACACTACAATCAGCAAATAAAAAAAACACTTGAACAAAAACCGTACTTACCTATACATTACAGCGGTTTTATTCCAAAAACTATTTCATAACTCTGGCAACATTAGAGAACACCGGCCATATTGTTTTAAAAAGTTATTTGACGTTTCGGTTGGCGTTTGAAAATCAAAATATTACAGGGCGTTTAATAGTCTAGACGTAATTCTACCCCGCTAACGATACGCAGTAACTACGTATAAGTTTCATAGTTACTTACTGCGTTTATCGTTTGTAGGACAGAATTGTTATTTGACACTGATCTTCTTTGTTCTTATTTAAGAACAATAGGCTGTTTGTTCTTATTCGATATTTGGACGTGACGTTTTAATAGTGTTATGAATAATTGCTTATTTAAATTTAGTAGAATGGATTTATTGAAAAGAAATCGTTGTTGAAATAAATTTGCTTTATGCAACTGACAATATACCTACCTAATAAGGTAAAAAATAAAGTAACTTCCATAACTAAGAACCTACACATTCTTTTTAATAAAACATTCGTATTGACTTATAATATAGGTAAATACCTATCTGAATTCTCAGCTTATAATTCTATTATAAGGTTTGCTTGGTGATTCGCTACAGTAGTATAGGAATAGCAGGCAGTATTCGCTACAGTAGTATACCAGCAGTAGTCAGTATTCGCTACAGTAGTATAGCAACAGTAGTATAGCAACAGTAGTATAGCAGCAGGAAGTATTAGCTACAGTAGTATAGAAATAGTAGTTAGTTTTCGCTACAGTAGTATAGCAACACCAGGTAGTATTCGCTATAGTAGTAGGTACAGCAACAGCAGGTAGTATTCGCTACAGTAGTTGGTATTCGCTTCAGTAGTTTAAAGCTGGATAAAAGCCACTTGTTGCAGCGACGCTGTCTGAATAGGAAGAAGGTAAAGTAGGTTACACGCTGAATAACACCCGACTGTGAAGAGAGAGGTCATGATATTAGATTGCTCAAACATAACGTTGATTATGGTGATTTTGTCCCATATCTTTGACATAACTATAAGTTAACGCTCATCAGACAAACATTTACCCCTAGCAGGATTCGAACTCGCAACTTTGAGCTTTATTATTACTGTATTTTTATTTTCTTTATGATACTTTGGTTTTAATTTTTGGGTTAAATCTGAAGTTAAGTCCGAACTTTTGTCTTAGACTATCGACTAGCTCAGTCATTCTACAAATATGGGAACTGTGAATATTTCAAAAAGCAAACACGATTATCTCGCGTATTTTATTATTTTTGCTATTTTATTATTGAGGCTCCAGACTTTCTTTGTACCAAATTTCATTAAAATCGGTCCAGTAGTTTTAGCGTGAAAGCGTAACAAACAGACAGACAGACAGACAGAGTTACTTTCGCATTTATAATATTAGTAGGGATGATTGTAAGGGTCTGTTTTAAATAATTTACCTACCTATATTTCAATCTTTCTTTTCTTTTTTGTTGTTCAAGACATAACACAGTAACCAGATACAAATATCTCATTAACGTCGTAAGCAATACAAATTGCTTTTACGTGATACACTTAAAGGCTTCATGACGTCACGAAACGATGACGTAATAGCAATTGGGTGCCATTTTTATGGCTTTTTGTGTGGTTTGAGGTTATTTTAGTTCTTTTGTAGATTTATAATTTCTGATCCCGATAAACTATTGTTGTATTAAATAAAATTAAAATTATTTTCTAACAACTATCACTACATAGTATAAAACTAAGTCGCTGTCGCTGTCTATCCGTCCATATATCCGCAAAGGATTTTGAAGCGGTTTTTTATAGATAGAGTGATTCTGGCAGGTTTATAGCACCCGTGTAAAGCCGAGACGGGTCGCTAGTTCATGTTTTAATTTATACAACTTATCCTCTGATCATCGCACTGACATCTGCCCCTAGCAGGATTCGAACTGCAACCTCCGGTTTCATAGTCAAGGGACTGAAAAAGAGAAAAAAATTACACAACTTATCGATTATAAACACAGAGCGTTTTCAACATTTTTTTCAGAACTTGGATAATTAATCAAAATACAATTCACAATAGGCGCTGTATGCAAAACTTATCTTATCTTATTGATGGGGTGCTTTCATGCACTTCGACACAGTGGGATCTTTCGTGCCTATCCCAGTTATAGGGGGCGTAGACAAGGTGCCAACGTTTAATGTTAACGTTGAACGTTAGCAACAAAATGTATGAGATTTGACATCCATTGGACATCAATTTGACATCGCATTTAGGTATTTTACGTTGACACTATGGGGCCTAGACAATTAGGTGCCAACCACCAAAATACTCTATCTATCTAAAGGGAGCTAACTCAACCTGAATATTTAAGTTATGCACACCATTGGATTCTTTTCATTCTTTACAGCAAACCCCACCTAGCACTAAGACAGATTTAAGCTAACTCTGCAAGCTTCATTATAAAAAGCATAAATCTATACAGAAAACTCATGCGTGCATATACATATTATTATATGAATCAGTTTTTCGCCTCTTTTGAAAAAGTAACTTTTTTGAGTTAGCTCCCTTTAGATCTAGGTGTGCGATATATGGGATTTGACATCCGCGAACGTTTCTGACGTACGGTGACAGTCGTTCGTGGTTGTGTACATTTTGGTCGATTCGTTTAACTTTAACGTTGAACGTTGGCACCTTCTAGGCCCCCTGGTATAACTTACTTAATTCTATATTTATTAGGGCTTTTAACTGAAGTACCTATAGGAAAGCGGCTTATAGTCCCGGGAACGGAGCTAAGTACTAACTTACCTACTACTTAGACAGTTTCAGTCAAGTTTCAACAGCAATTTACTTGTATACATAATTGCTTTGATAATTAATTTTACTACAAATCTATACTAATATTATAAAGATGAAGAGTTTGTTTGTTTAAACGCGCTTATCTCAGGAACTGGTTCGAATTGAAAAAAAAATTCTTGGATAGACCATTTATTGAGGAAGGCTTTAGGCTATATAACATCACGCTGCGACCAATAGGAGCGAAGAAACAGTGGAAAATGTGTAAAAAACGGGGAAAATATGAAGCCTATATGAAGAATAACTATTCCACGCGGACGAAGTCGCGGACACAGCTAGTAAGAAAAAATTTGATAAGACAAATTGGAGGAGAATAGACAGTGTTTAACAGGCAGTCTATTTGATGTAGATTACTAGCGGTTCGCCCCGGTTTGGAAGGGTCCCTAATTTTTCCAAAATATTCTATTCTATAGCCTATGAATAAATGTAGCTTTCAAATCTAAAAATATTTTTTAATCTTTTAGTTAAATAATTTCTGGTGGCTTCGCCGTTATTACACATTGGAATGAAAAAACAGAACTATGAATGAAAATGAAACGTCGGCAAATAAAATAACAATGCGCGAGTTAAATCCGTTAATAGTTGTTTCATTCCAATTTTTGAGTTTAATCAAAACATAGACACAAAAATACAAATCATTACTCTTTATAATAATAGTGTAGATTCTACTCTTAACTAGATTATCAACGAATACAATTCCTTATAAATGGAACGATGCACAATAGTGCATTACTGCGATTGCATCGATCGGTGCAGCGGACAGGCTCGACCGCCTTTTGTTGAAAATGCATCTGTCTTTTGTAAAATTGATGCGCATTTGAGTAGACCGCAGTATTAAACATTGTAAAAAATAAATATTCTTCATTCTGTATCTTATATATTGCTAATAACTAGGACCAAAGGACATAATATGTACATATATCAAATTAAGCTTAAATAATTAAGATCTAAATAAAACAAATGAAAGTAAATAAATAAAAAAAACTAAATGAAATGAAAGTAAATAAATAAATCACTGTATAAATCACTTTAGCGTTAGACTATAATTGTCAGCTCAGTCGTGCAACGATTATGGAAACTGTAAAGAATCCGAAACGTCAGCAAATAAAATAAAATAAAAATACGCGAGTTAAATCCGTTAATAGTTTTTTCATTCCAATGTGTAATAACCGCGAAGGCATCAGAAATTATTATGAAATTATTAAAAAAAACTACATAATGCGAGTCGGAGGCGCTCACCGATGGTTCCGTACGAATCTGTAGAGATAGCAATAAGTAAAATTTATAGTACTTTTATTGTAAATTTTATATTATAATAATTTTTGGTGGTAGGAAATCTACTTGATTGACAAAGAAAAAAACCAGTCATCATGCCTTTTATATATTTTTACTAACAGTATTTTTGGAATTAAACAACAGTGAACGAATTTAGCTCGCACATTTATTTTATTATATTTGCTGATGTTACGAATTCTTTACGGTTTCCATAATCACAATTGACAATAGTCTAACGCTAAAATGTAAAAGTAAAAATAAAATACGCGAGTTAAATCCGTTAATACTTCTTTCATTCCAATGTGTAATAACCGCGAAAGCATCAGAAATTAGTACTTTTATCATTTACAACGCAGTTGTAAACGCGGCCATTGATATTGTTTGAACCGTATCGATCAGTCTGCAAGGCCACGGCTAAGAGGGTAATATCCTGTTACTGAAACTTTCCACGTTACTCCGCTGTGTTACTTTTCCGTTACCACTGAGGAGTCTTTTAGGTTTGTAAGAAGATATCAATGTTAGGGTAACCTAGGTTTTAGTAAATTTATAAAGTGTAATATATAAAAATATTGTGTCACGGTGTTTGTAGTCCTCCGAAACGGCTCGACCGATTTTCAGTATATTTGGTAGTATGAGAAAATAGGTGGTTAAAAACTGACCATGGATGTTTAGGCAATTGACAAATTATTTTTGATGATTTCTAAAACGGCGCAAGTATTAAATAATAATTATTTCATTTTGCCTTTTTTTGTTACCTAGATACAAAAAATGAGAAACATCTTAATTCGACTGTGTTTTTTACTGCATTCCTACTCGGAACTCTCGACTGGGTCAACAGATTCTGTTTTTTTTTTTTATTCTAAAGCACACCTTTTATGGGGTTCCGTAGCCAAATGCCAAAAACGGGACCCTTATAGATTCGTCATGTCTGTCTGTCTGTCCGTCCGTATGTGACAGCCAGTTTATTTAATAATTTCTAGAACTTTTGCAGTTTTAGAGAGCATCAGAAGTTATTTTGTCTAGCATTGTCTAAAGTTCTTGGTGAATACCGCTTCAATTCTGTAACGCATTTGAAAGCAATCTTAATTGACATCACAAATAATGAAAGCTAAAGCAATTACTATCGCAATTCATAACGCTTTGATTGCTTCAAAACAATTCGATTGTCCATTGGAAGGTCGTGAAGGTGTTTTAAGCTTAGCCCTTTTTGAATACTAAAATAGTTTGAAAGTTTCGAAAACTTTACAGTCTTATATTCATAGCACGAGTGAGAAAGTCTAACGCTAAACTGCAACGACAGCAAATAAAATAAAATACGCGAGTTAGATCCGTTGTAATTGTTTCATTCCAATTATCACACAACCGCGAAGGCATCGGAAATGTTTTCTCTTTGTTGGTTTAAATACCTGTTTTGTATTGTCCTTACTTTAAGCCAAATACATTATTTCTTAAGCGTTAGACTATTGTCAGCTCAGTCGTGCTACGATTATTGAAACTGTAAAGGTTCCGAAACGGCAGCCAATAAAATAAAATACGCGAATTAAATCCACTAATATTTGTTTCATTCCAACATTATTTCTTTTTCTTTCTTTTACATCGCCAAAGTAAGCTTATTAATAGGTACCTACTACATCCCTACTAATATTATAAATGCGAAAGTAACTCTGTCTGTCTGTCTGTCTGTTACGCTTTCACGCTAAAACTACTGGACCGATTTAAATGAAATTTGGTACAAAGAAAGTCTAGAGCCTGAGAAAGGACATAGGCTACTTTTTAACCGACTGAAAAAAAGGAGGAGTTTCACGCGGACGAAGTCGCGGGCAGAAGCTAGTCTAATATAAGTATATGATACTTAGTCATTAGATTAAAAGCATAATTGGAAATGCTTTCAAACCATGCTTTATACAATCGAGGCAGGTATGCAATGAGAGGTATTTTACGAACAGTGCTACGAGTAGGCTAGTTGGTCGAATCTGAACAATTTGTGCACTGGTTTTGAATTGTTTGAAGCCTACATTCTGAATGTACTAGGCACATATCTCTTGTATAGATCTGTCAAAATATTAAATGTGTCACCGCTTGATTTAAATTCACTATAATTATGAAAACCCGGCTTTGCTCGGGTGAAATAGGACTCATTATACACATATAATATATATATATATATATGTAGGTAGATATCTGTCAGTATACTTTAGGTTATGTTATGACAATCGGCCGGTCTCAGGTTCAAAGAAAAAACATACTCGTAACACTGAGTTTCTATACTATAATATAATAAAGAGGAAAAGTTTGTTTGTATTGAATAGGCTCCTAAACGACTAAACCGATTTGAAAAATTCTTTCACTGTTGAAAAGCTACACTATTCTCGGGTGGCATAAGCTATAAAAAAAGGGATCCACGGGCCGCTAGTAACCTATAAAAAAATCCAAAACAAAACTTTTGCGAAACGACTGAAAATTTAGTTTAACATAATATTAAGTTTAACATCCTCATTAGAATTTTACGAAATACTCGAAAATCTGAATTTTGCGAAAATATTATGTTGTCGACTCGAAATCTTTATTATTTTATGTTTTTTTATTCAGATAATGTTTCGATCGAGTCTAATACCTCTTGTCGTAATTATTAATATAGATAAGGACTTTGTTTACTTAGTTTAATGTTTGAAGTGTCTTGCAGGGTTTCAAGACTGGATACAAAAAATATATATTTCTGTCCTCCGGCTAGACAGCGCTAACTTTCTGGCCGCTGCGCTAAATGAAGTTGCCGCTTTCTGGCTTCGTCGAACAGAAAAATAGTATACTGACCTCGGCCAGTAAAATAAAAAAGCCTCAGATCACATTTTTGTCAACCTTCGCCTCGGACTTCAATTGCATGTGATCTGAGACATTTTTTATTTTACTGGCCTAGGTGCGTTATGTACTATTAAAATACTTCTACGTACCTACTCAGGAATGCAATAAATGACTAAACAGTCACCAAAATATTTGTAGATCTACAGATAATCGCGAAATATTTATATACAAACTGACTTCTGCCCGACTCTTCGTCCGCATGGAACACCTCCTTTTTTGCAGTCGGTTAAAAAGTAGCCTATGTCCTTTCTCAGGCTCCAGACAGTACCAAATTTCATTTAAATCCGTCCAGTAGTTTTAGCGTGAAAGCGTAACAGACAGACAGAGTTACTTTCGCATTTATAATATTAGTAGGGATTGAAAATTGTTAAGAAAACAATTAAAAACGGTTTTATAAATGGTTATCTTACATTTTGTCAATTTTACGTATCTACCTACAGGTAGTCTAAATAATCGTATAGGATACCTTCTACTTTGGTATAATTTATTTTATTAATATTTTTTACGTAATTTTCAACTTTAAAATAACATAAAGAGTAACAGACAGTTCCGTTATAAAATAGGTCACGTAAATAAAACATTTAAGTCTAGCTTTCCAATCGGAGAACCAAGAAAATGTTTATCCATTTTTAAACGGGGTTAAAAAAATATCGTACGATCTAACGTAACCCACATACTCCCTCGGTAATTGATTTTGCACCCCCTCGAAGAATTCACCCCCCTATGGGAGGTTCAAAAACTAATTTCGTCAAGATAACTACGTAGCTATAATAGCTTAGTTTTAATAGGGGTATAAAATGTTATTGTTCATCCGCATGCTTTATTGTTTGTTTGTGTATATTTCGTTTTATATTCTTTAGCTATGGAATGAAACAATTATAGCGAACTAGCTTCTGCCCGCGACTTCGTCCGCGGATCTCCTTTTGCAGTCGGTTAAAAAGTAGCCTATGTCCTTTTTCAGGCGCCAGACTTTCTTTGTACCAAATATCATTTAACGTCCAGTAGTTTTAGCGTGAAAGCGTAACAGACAGACAGAGTTACTTTCACATTTATAATATTAGTAGGGATTTAACTCGCGTATTTCATTTTATTTGCAGATTAGAAAACTAAAGTTTCCATATTCTTAGATTAATAACCTGACGTTAGTCTAACACTTATCTGTCTTAATTAAAATGAAAATGTATTAAGAAAATAGAATTTTTTTAATTAGGTACACGTCAATATTTACTAGTGCTTAAAAAGAAATTGGCGCTGAAAGAAGAAGCGCTGCAAGAAATTCATTATCAGTTATGCTTTTTTTTAGGTTCGGTATCTGAAGGATAAAACGGGATCCTATTACTTACAGATACTTAAGAATAAGAATAAGAAACGTTTATTTAGTGCTATAAAACAAACATAGGTACATCTTTCAATACAAAAGACGTAGATACTGTCGACATTGTAGGAGATGTGAATAGGACAGCACCAAAAGGGCGACCAGCTCAGCATAATGCTGCAACTTATAGTCACAGCGCTGTTTTTCAGCTGGACCCGAAAGTTACAACATATCTTGCACTGTCGGTATCTTAAAGAATTAAAAATAGATAAACAAATATATAAAAACAGATACTTCGCTGTTAAATTTGTCCGACGGTCTGTAAGCAGGCTGAAACTCGTGAACAATGATAGGTAAGTCTCGTACTTAATTTTCCAGTTAAAATTTTCATTGATGATGTGTTTCTGTTGCCGCTATAAGAACAAATACTAAAAAAACATAATAAAATAAATATTTAACAACAAAAAATATTTTTTTGCGGTTTATATAGATCAGATAGTGATACGGATACCTTTGTGCCGGTTTTATTATAATACTTATAAGTAGGTACATAATAATTTTGTTTTACCCAGTTACCAATAAAGAATGTAGAAATTTTATTCTAGTATTAAGTTGGTACTTATAAAATAGTTCGTGTAAATATATTATTTATTCAAACTCAAACAATTTTTTATAAGTCAAGTTGCAAATACCTGGGACTTTGACGTGGGGAACAAAAAGTAAAAAAAAAAATTGCGTAAATATTCCTGTTTATAATTAGACAAGGCGCGCACAGAGTTGTCGATAGACCGGCGCGCGCGCACGTGCGCGCCATCTGTACGCAGTAAACAAACCAGGAGTGCGCAACTAGTACTGTTTATTTTTTTTTATATTAAAAAACTGGGTAGTTAGTTACGACGCCGGTAGGAAATTAAAAGTTACTCGGAAAAAATATTTTTTATGTATTACATATCTATAAAAACAAAAAAAAAAATATATTTGTTGCATGGGAGGCCTCTTAAATATTAATTTTATCATGTTTATTCATTAATTTTGGATTTTTTGGAAAAAAATATATAAGAATCTACATACATACTAATCTTCTCCTCAAAACAAACACGATAAAAAAAGATTTATCTAATTTGGTCCAGCCAATAGAAGTGAAAATATGCGACCCGCTGTGGCCTTCACACGGGTGCTATGCTGATACTAATTATCAGTGTTTTTTTACTATGCATATTGTATTGTATTGTATTGTACATATAAACCTACCTTTAAAAAAAACCGGTCAAATGCGAGTTGGACTCGCCTACCGAAAGTCCCGCACCAACCTGTAGATATATATATCTATACTAATATTATAAAGCTGGAGAGTTTGTTTGTTTGTTTGTTTGTTCGTTTGTTTGTTTGTTTGAACGCGCTAATCTCAGGAACTACTGGCTCGAATTCAAAAAATATTTTTTTGTTGGATAGACCATTTATCGAGGAAGGCTTTAGGCTATATAACATCACGCTGCGGCCAATAGGAGCGAAGAAACAGTGGAAAATGTGTAAAAAACGGGGAAAATATGAAGCCTTATGAAGAAGTGACAGAAGACTTTGACAGATCTTTGACGAAACAATCGTACGGGCAGGACGACGTCTGCCGGGGCCACTAGTTTGAACATATTTTTTATATGATACGACTAAAACTTTATGGTCACGTTAGAGTACAATTTACACCATACCGTGACATCACAAACTCCCACTCCTGAAATTCTAAATTAATGAGAAAAATATTTTACAAAAATGTTCCCCCCACCTGGCGGGTCGGCAATGTAAACAAAGCGGTGATTGTACCGGTACAGTCGGCTGCATCGCGGAGTATACAGTCGGCCACGTGCGCTTCCTACTTCCTTGATTGTAAATCGTAAATCACTCCAACTGTACGTGATTACTGAATGGGCTTGATGTTTATTGTGATTTTCAAAATATAATATCGTACTAATATTAGGTAAAATGGACCTAACTTCCTGTTGGTCTAGTGGTCAGAGCCCCAGAGTATGAAACCAGAGGTGGGTTCGAATCCTGCTGGGGAGATATTATTAATGTTATTATAAGGAACACAACTGTCTGTACTGTCTTGAATTAGATTAGATTAGATTATTTTATTTGTCATTATTTCATCTATACTAATATTATAAAGAGGAAAGGTTTGTTTGTTTGGATTGAATAGGTTCCAGAACGGCTGGACCGATTTCAAAAATTCTTTCACTGTTGGGAAGCTACACTATTCCCGAGTGACATAGGCTATAAAAAAAAGGGATCCGTGCAAAGCCGGGGCGGATAGCTAAACAACTATAAATGGATTTAACTGGCGTATTTTAAGACTATGGTCAGCTCAGTCGTGCTACGATTATGGAATCTGTAGAGCAGTGGGAGTAATTATTGCGCCAGGGTAGGCACTTCATACATCAGTTACACTGTGCCTATATGGAATACACGCCTTTGGTGTAAAGGCTCAGAAACGTCAGCCAATAAAATAAAATACGCGAGTTAAATCCGTTAAAGTTGTTTCATTCCAATCCCTACTAATATTATAAATGCGAAAGTAACTCTGTCTGTCTGTCTGTCTGTCTGTTACGCGTTCACGCTAAAACTACTGAACCGATTTAAATGAAATTTGGTACAAAGATAGTCTGGAGCCTGAGAAAGGACATAGGCTACTTTTTAACCGACTGCAAAAAAGGAGGAGTTCCACGCGGACGAAGTCGCGGGCAGAAGCTAGTATTATTATATTTTTTAACTTAAGATTTTATTAAATTTGAATTCACGTGCACACATTTCGATTTAGGTATGTCACTTAACAGTTAACTATGTCATTGTTTTAAAAGGTACGTGTAATATAAAAATGCAAATCCTTTAGCGGCGGAACAAAGGCTTTAATTGTGGACAGACGGACGGACGGACAAGGCCGTTTCAATCGGGGCCACTGATTACTGTATCTAATCTATGCTATTGTACTGTGCATATCCTAGGTACAGACAGAAAATGACTATTTTGAATTTTGTTACTATTTAAAAAAAAGTATGCTTTCTTTTGTCTTAGACTGTGGTTTATGTGGTTGTTTTTGTTTCGACCATATAGGCTAGCGGCCCGCCCCGGCTTCGCCCGGATCCTTTTTTTATAGCCTATGTCACTCGGCAAGAATTTTTCAAATCGGTCCAGTTGTTTAGGAGCCTATTCAATCCAAACAAACAAACAAACCTTTCCGTCAATAAACATGATTGTCAAGTATTATATCTTTAGCGTTAGAATATCGTCAGCTCAATCGTGCTACGAATATGGGCACTCTAAATTTGTAAAGATCTAAATCCATTTAATATTAGTTTCATTCCAATGTGTAGTCAACTTACTTTTTGTTTATATTAGACTAGCTTTTGCCCACGACTCCGTTCGCGTAGAATTAGCAATTTAAGTAGCCTATATTTCTTAATTTTTAGACTACCTGTGTACCAAATTTCATTTAAATCGGTTCAGTAGTTTTAGCATGAAAGCGAGACAGCCAGAGTAACTTCGCAGTTATAATATTAGATAAGTTTAGGATAGGTAGGATTAGGATAATTAAAGCTAGGAGGGTCAGATATCTTTGACGCTAAAAGTGCACTCTTAATTTGAGACTAGATCAATTAGCGTCATTGTCCGAATATACATATCGCACACCTAGATCTAAAGGGAGCTAACTCAAAAATTTGAAGATTTTAAATAAACACACGCTAAAAAAAAGGATCCGATTCCTTACAACAATTTCGCCTCTCCCGAAAAAATTACTTTTTTTGAGTTAGCTCCCTTTAGATCTCCCTAGATCTATATATCGCACCCCTGTGCGATATATTATTATATTTATCTCTTGACGCTACTATGTAGACAATACATCTGCTAAACACCTGTTGAAGGTCGATTAGTCACCGCCCTGCGAGCTGCGGCGGCCGACTGTACCTACACATAACAGTACAGTCAGCTGACGATATACATATGAGAGCGTTAGCATTAAATTAATATAGGTAGGTACGCGTGTTAATACCTAAATATGATTTTTTTAATAAATATATGGTTAAATCCGTTATAATCGTTTTATTCCAATGGGTAATAATCGGAATAGTAACAGAAATTGTCAAGACTCAGGTAGAGAAACTGGGAATCATCACACTAACATCTGCCCTTTCAGGAGTTGAACCCGCAACCTCCGGATTCGTAGTACTTATCTTTGTCATAATGTTCGATTGAGGAAAAAAAATATATATGTCCAATATTTTTTGGTGCCTAATTAACTTGATAGACAAAAAGACAGTCGTCATTTCTATAGTTCTATTACAATGTGTGCGTTAACATCAGAAATTATTTGGTACTAGCTTCTGCCCGCTACTTCGTCCGCGTGGAACTCCTCCTTTTTTGCAGTCGGTTAAAAAGTAGCCTATGTCCTTTCTTAGGCTTCAGACTTTCTTTGTACCAAATTTCATTTAAATCGGTCCAGTAGTTTTAGCGTGAAAGCGTAACAGAGAGACAGATAGAGTTACTTTCGCATTTATAATATTATATATATATATATATAATATTATATATAGTAGGGATTAAATACAGACTATTCTACATCTCTAAAGAAGTAAGTCCTTAGCTAAAATATTTTTCAGGTTGAAAAGAACGATAATTATTTTGATACCTTTTCTGATCCGGATATTGCAACCTTTCAATACGCTACTTTAAATTATAAAAAATCTCAAAATCTCTTCTATTGTTGAACATCTTTCAATTTTAATCCAAATTGGTATTCAAGTCTTTGTAAAACTGTCTATGCGAGTTTACGGAAACCAGCTTAGTTCATCCTTATAGAACCTTATTCTTAAAGCAATAAAGTCTATTATATGGGTGATGAATAACTCGCATTCACTCAGGCGACTTGGTTCGCCTGCTTTCTACGATAACTGAATATTCATACAACTGTTAAATTAAAAAGGGGAAATTATTGTCTGTTTGTTTCGGATAAATTTATTTGAATACGTTTTGTTGGATTTAAGCTTTTATACGGTTCGAGTTTATTATTGCTTTAATGAAGGATTAAAGGAATTGTAATGAAACGACTGCAACGGATTTAAATTTCGTTTTTTTTTTGGTGATGTTTCGAAAACTTTAGTTTTATATTCGTAGCATGACTAAGCTGACGATAGACGCTAAAGTATAACTACTAAGTAGTAGGTACCAAAATTGTTTCATTCCATTGTGTAATAACCGCAAAGGCATCAAAAAATATTATAAACTTTTAGCTATTATTAATAATAAGAAGATGCACGACATGTTATTTAGATACCTATGAATAATATAATATTATATATCTTCAAAGCTTATATAAAAAATATGTATGCCTAACGTTAACTTTTAAATTTCAAACGATTATTCTCAGCTCTATACACCTTTAAAATAATAAATAGAGGTTTTTTTTTTAATTTTATCGTGTGCGTGTAGTAACACATTTTAGCCCGAGAGCTAAGATGTGTTTACTACACGCTAACCTACAGGTTTCTAAGTTAGTGCCATATGTAGTAGTGTAATGTTTAAATAATGCAATTAAAATAAGCCAGACGATTTAGGAGGCTTTTAATACTTTTGTGGAAAAAATATGGTTTGATTTAGCTCCACTACTCACCAGCCAGGGGACCTAGACAAGCATTAACGTCGAACGTTGGCACCAAAATGTATGGGATTTGACATCCGCGAACGACTGTCACGCACGTCACAAACGTTCGCGGATGTTAAATCCCATACATTTTCACGTTAACGTTGAACGTTGGCACCTTGTCTAGGCCCCAAGGTCTGCAGTGTTGTGGTATAGTAGGAGAGCTATAGGACAAATTTCAGCTGCCTCAAATACCAACCAAAAATTTATGTCAGCTCCCGTAACATCTACTTACTTGTTTTATTTTCAGTGATATTACAAGCGTGTACAGTAATCTAATAATAGTTTGTAAACATTTTTTAGAACGCACTAAGCCATGTGGCCACGGCTTCAAAGAACAAAGGAACGACGAGGTAAAAATAAAAGGCCGGATGGATATCTAATTATAAAACGCTTACTTCACTTACCTATTCAGTGATAATGCTGTAATATCCTTTTCTACACGCCTGTAAAGATTTATCAATTTGTTTTTAGTACAATCCAAGATTTTACAACATGAGGATTTTTTTACGAGGAATACAATACAATTTTGTATTATTAATAGTTATTACACATTGGAATGAAACAACTATTAACGGATTTAAAAGTGTCAGTCAGTAAATAAAATAAAATAAAAAAACGAGAGTTAAATCCGTTAATAGTTGTTTCATTCCAATATCAGTAATAGTACTAGGTAGTTGTAAGTAAGTAGGTAATACACACAGTCACACACACATACCTTCCGATCGCTTGCACCGAATTAGATAATTATTTCATACTAGCATCTGCCCGCGACTTCGTCCACGTGGAACTCCTCCTTTTTTGCAGTCGGTTAAAAAGTAGCCTCCTTTCTCTAGTAGTAGCCTATGTACCAATTTTCATTTAAATCGGTCCAGTAGTTTTAGCGTGAAAGCGTAACAGACAGACAGACAGAGTAGGGATTGCCTACAAACTACAAAAAATACAAGAAAATCAGATATTTGAAGAATATGACGCTACTAAGCTTAGTATGTTATAATCATTACGGCACTTTCACACGCTTTTAAAGTATATCAGTATCAGAGTAACTTGACCCGTGTTTGTTTGAAGTGCCGATGAATGATACAACAGATGGCAGGTTCGATGCCCGCGCGTGCTCCTTTTCAAACCCCTCTACGGATTGAGATGAATAATCGTATTTGTTGGGTATTCGGAAGTAATAGGGTCTTAAGAGTTCCTACTACTGAGTCTCATACTATTTATATTCATACTAGCTTCTACCCGCGACTTTGTCCACGTGGAACTCCTCCTTTTTTGCAGTCGGTTAAAAAGTACTTACCCTATGTTCTTTCTCAGGCTCCAGACATTCTTAGTACCAAATTTCATTTCAATCGGTCCAGTAGTTTTAGCGTGAAAGCGTAACAGACAGACAGACAGACAGAGTTACTTTCGCATTTATAATTTTAGTAAGGAAGTAAGGATAGTAAGGATTATGACCTCGAAAGGGGAGGGGGTAAAGAAGAAAAAAAAATACGCGAGTTAAATCCGTCGTAGTTGTTTCATTCCAAAGTCCTTTCTTAGTTCTCCTCTACGTTAAAAAGAACCCCTGTGAAAAATTTCAGGTTTCTAACCCATTTTAGACCCTGCCTTGATATGTGAGTCATTAAGTCAGCTTTTTTGTATATATATATACACACAAGAGTATATAAATTTTATACTTATTTACGTGTGATAAAATATACAGTCTTATTTCAATACTGAGTATTGGTCTTGTAAAAATATTTATGATGTAATTTCTTTGAAACAACTTAAGTCAAGTGGTGAGACGATAATCCTATGACAGACTGATAGACAGACGGACAAACGCTTGTGGCTATGAGTAATGTTTATATTACACTATGACTTCATATGTAAAAAACCTGCCAAGCGCGAATAGACTTGCTTGTACTATTAATTTTATAAACGCGAAAGTTTGTATGGATGTATATTTGTTCCTCTTTAACGCAAAAACTACTAAATGGATTTTGATGAAATTTTACATTTAGTATAGGTAACTTATTATATTAGTAGGTATAACATATTATAAGCTATATGTTATAGCGATACCTATTTAAATTATTAATTAATTTACTGTTCGAAATTTTCTTTTGTCTACTAACTAAAAAAAAAATTATAAATAAAATCATCAGTAAACTTAAATTAATATTATTATTAGAGAGGCCTGCCCAGCAGTGGACTGTGGGCTGATGGTGATGACGATGATATTATTTTGAAAATTGACATTCGCAAATTTTATGTAGAATTGGCGTGTTAAGAAATTTACATTTTACTGCTCCCGTTACGTCTGCTTTACGATCTTGTACCAACGATTTATTTACCAAATTTTAACTTGTTTTTGCCTCCCAAACAGCCCATTGGTCTAGTAGTCACTGCGTAATAGGAGGTTACGGGTTCAAATTCTGCTAAATCCGGCTGGAGAATCAATGCCCTCATCGCGTATATGCTAAAAATATTTTTTTAGACATAGTTATGCTTAGGAGGATATATAGGAACCTACCTACCAGGGCGGCTTTCAAAATATGTTCATTAGTATTTAATTTTTTTTTTCTGTTTTGGAAAAAGTAATCGGCTTTTTTTTAATAGCAAAATTATTGTAGATGTAAAATGTATAATGTATAATTTTATTGCAAAAAACTTTTTTTTTTGTTTAAGTAGGTACATTTTTAGTGAATAAATTATGTAATTCATTTAATTTAAGGTTTCATACAATTAGCAGTTGTGAATTCAAATACTGAGGGTAGAAAGAAAAAAACAGATTTATGTAACAAATTGTAAATGAAATGTGTAGAAGCAATTTGTCCACCTACCTACTGTCTCAAATCGCAGAGTTTAAATGACAGATCATCCTCTTACTCCCGAGGGAGTAATTTCCATACATAACGCGCATATTATGCAAACACACACCTGTTGAATAACACTGTATAATACACGGATTCCTTTGTTCTTCGAAACCGGGTCATTTGTGTGAAAAAACCCATACAACAAATGTGAAATGAGAGCCAAGTTTAACGATAAAAAGTGAGATCAAATGGGTGCCACGTCTAATTGTACTCCTGAAACTTGTTTATAAGAACCCGCCCCGGCTTTGCACGGATCACGTTTTTAAATATAATATATAACCTATGTCACTCGGGAATAGTGTAGCTTCCCAACAGTGAAAGATTTTTTTAAATCGTTCCAGTCGTTTTGGAGCCGATTCAATCCAAATCAAACTTTTCTCTTGTAGATAAAATACTTTTTTATCTATACAATTAGCGACCTGCCCCGGCTTCACACGGGTGCTATAAACCTTTCTCTTGAATCACTCTATCTATTAAAAACAACCGCATCAAAATCCGTTGCGTAGTTTTAAAGATTTACGCGTACATAGGGATATAGGTACAGAAAAAGCGACTTTTTTTTATACTACGTAGTGAAGTTTAATTCTTAAAACTTAGCATAATAATATATTTTACATGGCAAGTTTAAAAATGGCTCAAAATGGTCCGTGAAATATTACACACGGCTGTTAACCAGTTCTGTTAGCTTTAACTTGGCTCGATACGCTACCGCGTGTCTAGTTCTGATCTAAATTTGTGATTTTTGAAAAGCATGATTTGAATTGGAAATTTTGGTAATACAGGTCTGTCTCCTGTCTATTGAGGTCTCCTAGAATATATTCCTACTAATATTATAAATGCGAAAGTAACTCTGTTTGTCCGTCTGATACGCTTTCACCCTAAAACTACTGGATCGATTTAATGAAATTTGGTACAAAGAAAGTCTGGAGCCTGAGACAGGACGTAGGCTACTTTTTAACCGACTGCTAAAAAGGAGGAGTTCCACGCGGACAAAGTCACGGGCAGAAGCTAGTATGTTAAGCAGTAGTTATAGCGTGAAAGCGATACAGACAGACACACTTACTTTCGCATTTAAAACATTAGATTGGATTAGGATTTAATCTTATCACTACAAGTGATATTAAAACAATCTAAAACTCTTTAGCATTGTAAGTAATCTTCTTCTTCTTCTTCTTATATATAAAAATGAATCGCAAAATGTGTTGGTAAGCGCATAACTCGACAACGCCTGGACCAATTTGGCCATTTTTTTTAAATGTTCGTTGAAGTCCAAGGATGGTTCTTACGAGAAAAAATCGAATAATTGCCGGGAAAACCCTAAAAACAGCCCTTTTCTTTTCCCATACAAACGTTGTCTAACTAAAGTTACCTAATTTGAATTTCGAACGGGCAGGATGACGTCTGCCGGGACCGCTAGTATTAATTAAAAAACAATTACTTATAATTATACTTACTACCTTTTAAATACTCTGTCCCTTAAAAGACATAACTAAAGTTTGATAGAATTATGAGGGCGATTGAAGAAATCAATAGGCCCAGCAGGTGCCGCCGATTTCATAAATATTACATTACGACACGTGCCGCGAGTTAGGGGCTTCATATTATTTTATGAAACAGAAAAATGTTTAATTAAAATGGCTTAATGGACGGTCTATTAAATAAAAATAATAACTTGGGACAATTGATAATAATTGACCTCGTTCTTTATTGTGAAGATATCTGTGGGCGTTAGAAAACGGATAAGTTTATACGTTATAGTTATTTATCATGAATTTGACACATAGGTTTACAAAAGGCAAAATAATACAAAGAAAAAGAAGTAGTACGTCATAATAATATGTTTCAATGAAACAACTACTTAATTATTATTAACTAGCGGTCCGCCCCGGCTTCGCACGGATCCTTATTTTTTTTCAAAATATTCAATAGCCTATGTTACTCAGGGTGAACGTAGCTTCCCAGCAGTGAAAGAATTATTAAAATCGGTCCAGTAGTTTTTGAGCCTATTCATTACAAACATACAAATATACAAAAATAGGTAAAAATCTTTTCTCTTTATAATATTAGAATAATTTGTGATTTGACAACTTTACAATTGTCATAATGGGAGCCACTGAGCTGATTGAACTATGAATATATTTTTTTTAAATTGCCATAGGGTGACCCGTTCAACAATTAACCACATAAAATTCAAACCATTATACTTCGTAACTTTTCATTCCGATATTTTTTTTCTATATCCTGTTCAATAGCCAGGTTCATTAGCTACATATTGGCATATAATAAATGTTCATTTTCTACACGGTTTTTGCGATAAAAATATTTAAAACAAAAATGGGAATTGGCTAACTGTATCCACACCATCGTACACAATTAACCGGGGGGGTATGCAACAGATAGCCATTGAGTGAAAAGTTAAGTCAAATTAAATCCCTTAATATAAAAAGTTTACTAGTTTGAAATAATGACAAGACGAGTGTTTTATCTCTGAGAAAACGGTATTTTGGTATAATATTAAAGAAAATATCACGTATAGTATAATATTTTAATTTTTATTATACCTAACACCTCATTATCTTTTTTTATAACTTTAACCGAATGTCTCCATTTACGCTGTTGTTTCCTGGTTCGCTCCATCTAAAATACTCATAAAATTAATTATTTCCCCAAAAAAAATTTATTCTATTGCCTATTTTGGTTAATTGTGGACCAACCCCCACCCAAAGCCGTTACGCTGACCTCACTTTTAAATGCGCGTCGCTACTCACGTGATACTTACACTAAATGAAGCACGTTTAGTTAGTCTACTCAGCGACGCTACAATAATTCTTGTAATATGAAATGAAAAGATATTAGGAGAAAAAGAATTCAAGTTTTTTTTTTAACTTTTTCCATCAAAAAACACAAATGTCGTACTACCACGAAGGCTGCCGACGCAAGCCTACTGCAAATTGGTGAGCAGGGAGTTGGGTACCCGTTGCATCATAACCGCGCGGTGGCACAAAGTGGTGACGTCACGTTTATGAAATATAGCCGTGACTAACTGTGTACGAGTGGTTAACTGTTGAACGTCCGACTATATTGCTTTAGCTAAAAACAAAGTTTCGACTGCACTTCACAATAATGCATATTACCTATATCAGATTTTTTAATCAGTTAATAGTGCGAGTTAATACTTCGACCGATCAGTGACCCATAAATTCAAACTTTACAACAAACCTAACCAAAATCAAAGGTCCAAAAATACCATCAAAATATCACCAATCCCAGGAGGCGAAAAACAAAGTCCATTTTGCATAACACTCGCAAATAAGAAACAATGATTTACTCCGACCTTCCTAAACGTAGGGTGGTCGCTAGACCGTGCCTGGTTAAATGCCTTAGCATTTTCTGACATTAACTTACGTCAGTTTGACATTTGAGACGCCATCTTGTCTGATTTAGGGTGTTTTATAATGTCGGATGTTAACATTTAGGTTTAATTGCTTTTTAGTAGGTCGTTTAAGCGTTGAGTTTAATTGATTTGTTTTATTCATGCTTTTGAATTTGAGAACTAGCGGCCTGCCCCGGCTTCGCCCGGATCCCTTTTTTTATAGCCTACTAGCTTCTGCCCGCGACTTCGTCCGCATGGAACTCCTCCTTTTTTGTAGTCGGTTAAAAAGTAGTAAACAACTACTTAATAATAATTAAGTAGTTGTTTCATTGCAACATATTATTATGACGTACTACTTCTTTTTTTAATCCAGTCGTTTAGGAGCTTATTCAATCCAAACAAACAAACCTTTCCTCTTTATAATATATAAAAGAATAGAAGAACAAATAATGAGTGTAAAAAAATCCGTTATATTAATGTAGAGTTAGATCTCAGTCACCCTAGACCTACGTGAATCTAAAAAATTTTTTTTTAGGATATATATATATCTTATATATATAAAAGAAAGTTGTGTTAGTTACCCCGTTTATAACTCAAGAACGGCTGAACTGATTTGGCTGAAAATTGGCGGGGAGGTAGCTCGGAGCCGGGAAAAGGACATAGGATACTTTTTATCACGTTCCAGTAAAAAAAAAAGAAAAAAATATTAAGCTGATTTGTTAAAAATAGTACAACAAAACGCAACAATGACAACTGTCAAATCGACATTGCCGGGCGGGACGAAGTCTGCCGGGACCACTAGTATGGTATAAAATAAACTCAGAAAAGAATGTATACTCGCTTAGCTAAAAGCGGGGCAATTTTTCAGATAGCAGGTCAAAGATCGATCAAAGATGGATAAAAAATATCATCATGCTAATTTTCATAACGGGATAAAAAGTATTCTAGGTTTGTCCTTCTCCTGGTTCTAAGCTACCTACTTCACCAATTTTCAGCCAAATTGGTGCAGCCGTTCTTGAGTTATAAATAGTTTGATTAATAAGTTTCTTTCTTTATATATCTACTAGCTGTCCGCCCAGGCTTCGCATGGATCATCTTTTCTTTAAAGCCTTTGTCACTCGGGAATAGTGTAGCTTCCCAACAGTGAAAGAATTTTTCAAATCGGTCCAGCCGTTCTGGAGCCTATTCAATCCAAACAAACCTTTCCTCTTTTTAATATTATTATATTAGTATAGATAAAATTCTATAAAGATCTCTCTTGCCATATTTCATAAAGATCTGATCAATGATAATCAAGTTATAGTCGAAAAGACATACAGCTAAGCTGTCCTCCTAGCCTAGGTTTAAAACCTTTTTATCGCTCAGTCGAAAAACCATTACAAATCATTATAACCGTGTATACATGAAGAGGAAATGCAAGCTGCATACTATCATTATGTAAATTAGTTTTTGGAAATAAAGACATTTGCGTGGGCGGCAACACTTGTAATGAGATAACTCGCTAACAATGCATTCAATGCAAAAATGCATTCCTTGCAATAAAACAACTATAACGGAATAATTTCTGATGCCTTCGCGGTTATTACACATTGGAATGATACAACTATTAACGGATTTAACTCGCGTATTTTTATTTTATTTTATTTGCTGACGTTTCGGATTCTTTACAGTTTCCATAATCGTAGCACGACTGAGCTGACAATAGTCTAACTTTAAAGTGATTTATACAGTTATGCAAACTACCTTATATCTAAATTACAAATTTTGAAAAACTACTCAATTCCAAATTATGAAAACGTCAGCAAATAAAATAAAATAAAAATACGCAAGTTGAATCCGTTATTAGTTGTTTCATTCCAACTACAACGGAATAAACTTGTGTATTTTGATTTTATTTTATAGTAGCTTCTGCCCGCGACTTCGTCTGCGCATGAGTATAAAATATAGCTTGTATGTTATTCTGGTGTAAAAGCTGTATTTTTGTAAAGTTTCATCAATGTCCATTAAGTAGTTTTTGTGTGAAAGAGTAACAAAACATACATCCATTCTTACAAACTTTCACGTTCATAATATTATTATTAGTAAGGACTTCGAAACCTTAAAGTCGTAGCATACTGGGTGCAGACTGAGCGTAGTCTGCTACGAATATGGGAACTGCAAAGTTCTCCCAAACGTCAGCATAACATCAACATATGTTTACCTTTAAGGGTAAAAGGGGGGTGCTTATCGTGCGCAGGTGAAGTCGCGGGCAGAAGTTAGTAGGTATTAAATATTCTAACTCAAGATTAACCTATCTTAAATATTTCTTTATCTACCTAGTAAACATTCTTTAAAATATTTTAACCAAACTTTAAAAAAGCCGTATATAACAGGTCATTGACCCTGGCTAACTTCGAAGGCCTTATTGTATAAAAATATAAAAATTAATACCGCAAGGGGTTCCAAAAATAACCCAATCACTGGGCAGCGATCGAACATCATAATTTTAAATTTAACCTACGTCAGCTGCCAAACGTTATTTTGGCGGGGTTTACGATCACTTTAAACCGCCATCTTTGACGCCATTTTGTATTCGAATGCATAGATTTATTAGTAAATAGACATTACAAGCGTAGTGTAGGACGTCCTCAGGCAAGGTGGAGTGACGATTTGCGTAAGATGGCTGGCAGGAGCTGGATGCAAGCAGCCCAAGATAGATCAAAGTGGCGTGAAATTGGAGAGGCCTATGTCCAGCAGTGGACTGCGACGGGCTGATGATGATGATGATGATGAGACATTACAACCGGCCAAGTGACGATCACTGGTACGAATGGATCCATATCATTATCTAAAAAACGTACTAAATATTACACGTGTAATGAACCTTCTAGCGCTTCGAAAAACCCATCACTGCTGAAGAAAAGCCACAAGAATTCTCAGCAGAAAGTCTTTTTTAAAGTTAGTCGAGGTATAATTCAAACTTATATAATTAAAGAACAAATAAACATACAAACCTGTATATAATCTATAGACAAAAAAAAATATAAGTAGCGGTTACTAATTTTTTGACGGGCCACTGGTCAAGTGGTTACAGACCCTTACCACCTGAAACCGAGGCGGAAGTAGGTTCTAATTCTTCTAGGGCAGAAATCAGTATAATGAAAATTAGCATTATTATTATTATTATATGTATACCTTAGAGTTGGATTCAGTTTGGCTTGGTTTGGGACTAGATCAAAAACATTTTGGAATGAAACAACTATTAACGGATTTAACTCGCGTAAGTATTTTTATTTTATTTTATTTGCTGACGTTTCGGATTCTTTACAGTTTCCATAATCGTAGCACGACTGAGCTGACAATAGTCTAACGCTAAAGTGATACAGTTATGCAAACTACCTTATATTTAAATTACAAATTTTGAAAAAACTACCCTATTCTAAATTATGAATATAATTAAAATACCCGAGTTAAATTCGTTAATAGTTGTTTCATTCCAATGTGTAATAACCGCGGAGGCATCAGAAATTATTACAGAAACATTAGTTTATTTAATTTTATAAGAACACTACAAATACCAAGTCACAAGGTGCGTAATGAAAAATATGGTACTATAAAATCAGTTTTAGATTGCATTTTTTTAATATTTGGATCAGATCAGTTAGTAACGTTAAAGTATTTCATGAAGCTACGGATGTTCCCAATACCCTATTGTCAAAACTGTAGTTAACTAAAGTGTTTAACTGCCGTTACCTACGATTCCCTTCGAGATCGTGACGAGGCCGCACGCCGAGCAAAGTGACGGAATAATTGAATTACTTTCTGCTATTTTAACTAAATTAGACACGCTTAGTTGTAAAGATTTAGAGATGGAAAATATTTCATCCAATAAATGTTATTACCTGTGATAAAGCGATGGAATTCTGGCTTTTTCGTTACGAGCGTTTGTGACGCCGTTATTGTCATCTCTGATTATATTTAAGACTAGCTGCCCTCCCCGGCTTCGCTCGGTTTTTTTTAATATAATATAGCCTATGTCACTCGGGAATAGTGTAGCTTCCAGCGAGTGAAATAATTTTTCCAGTCGGTCCAGCCGTTTGAGAGAATATTCAATTCAAACAAACAAACAAACACACAAGCAAAACATAATACACCCTATGTCACTCGGAAATAGTGTAGCTTCCCAAGAAAGAATTTTTCAAATCGTCCAGTCGTTTTGGAGCCTATTCAATTCAAACAAAACTTTCCTATTTATTATATTAGTGTAGACTAGCTTCTGCCCGCGACTTCGTCCGCGTGGAATTCCTCCTTTTTTGCAGTCGGTTAAAAAGTAGCCTATGTCCTTCCTCTGGCTCCAGACTCTCTTTTTACCAAATTTCATCTAAATCGGTCCAGTAGTTTTAGCGTGAAAGCGTAACAGACAGACAGACAGACAGAGTTACTTTCGCATTTATAATATTAGTAGGGAAGTAGGGATAATCTACTTGGACATAAAAATGTCTCTACGAAATCGCAGGTTGCTGATGAAATTCCGTGATTCGATTCTAAATTCTAATGCGTTTCTGTCCCAAGGGCCCGTGCTATTCAAAGTACTATTATATTATTTTAGGTTTGAGTACAATTTGACCAAAATCTAAATTGAACGCGGTCCGGATTATGCTCCGCTAACTTTAAAAGCCGCTTAATAAACTTTGGAATTAATTTGAAATTCAGATGCAGTATTGTTATAATTTCGGGGACGTTAAAGGTAAATAGGTATGCTTTGGAGATAGTGTATAAATGAGAAACTAGTTAGTGTATAGAATTACTTAGTTTAATTAGGAAAAAGTGAAGAGGGTGGTCGATACAAAGAACGAGTTTCTTGCGTTTTTCAAGAGATGGCGTTGCTGTCTTGATTTAGGTGTTGCCAGCGTGGTATAGAGTATAGAGTTAGTATTTAGTCAAGTGTTAACTGTTTTAGAAACGTCAGCCAATAAAATAAAATACGCGAGTTAAATCCGTTAACAGTTGTTTAATTTCAAAGTGTTAAGTATTAACATTTTTTAGCTTTTAACCGAGACGTCGTTTGCGCACGATAAGCACCCCCGTTTTACCCCATTAGGGGAGTGAATTTTTAAAAATCCTTTCTTAGTGCTTCTCTGCGTTATAAAAGGAACCTCTGTGCAAAATTTCAAGTTTCTAACGCTTATAGCTTAGTCTAGTTCATACGTCAGTTATTAAGTCTTAAGCTCAGTTATTAAGCTTCTTTTTTATATACCTACATACTTATAAATTGCAGTCGAGTAACCAATTTTATTATTAACTGCACCTAGCTTGTCTAAAAAGCGTGTAGATTAAATGCTCCCACTAGTTGCGTGTGAGATGCAATGAAATAATTAACTTTTTTCAAATTGATTGAACCCGTGACCCTACGATAGCTAAACAGACAGAACAAAGCTTGTACTTATGAGAAATACGTTACCATTTAAGGAATCGAACTAGGGACCGTTTACGACCTTTTACGTACCTCTTTGGGTTAGGTGTATTGTATAACGATTTAGAAATAAGAAGATTTTTAGGGTTCCGTATAGAAAGGGTAAAACCTATTACTGAGACTCCGCTGTCCGTCTGTCTCCAGGGTGTATCACTTTGAACTATAATAGTTAGCCAGTTAAAATTTTCACAGATGATATAGGTATTTGTATTGCCGCTATAGGTAACAAAAAATAATTGAAATCGGGTTGAATTTTCAAATACCTATGTGTCAAATAATATTTTTTGTTTAAAAATACGAGTAGGTATTGCCGTTTACAAATGTTGCCCCTTTTTCCACCCCCTTAGGAACAGAATTTCGGAAAACCTTTTCTTACCGGATGCCTACGTCATACAAAGAACACACCATCCAACTTTCAGGTTTCTACGATCAGCTGTTTAACCACACAGCTGTGCGTAGATCCGTCAGCTAGTCACCCAGTCAGTCATTAAGTACAAAGCATTCTACATACCAATATAGATTAACTTGCCATATAAGAAAATTAAGAAATAGTCAATTTGACCCAATAATTAACGGGATTCCGTGCCAAACCGCCATTTCAAACAAAAAAGGCCCAAACATTACCATACGAATATAATCTTGTAAAACAATGAACGCTTCAGGGTTCACTGACCCCACGCGACCCCGTGACCGGGTCAACGACCTGCCCCATTGTCGAGTCAGTAGTAAATGTGCTCTATTAATTCTAGCCTAAAAAAAGATACGGTCATTTTTTATTTCGCTTAAAACAATGCTTTGTGGGACAGCGGTTTTTTGTTTTCTAACTCTTTGTTTAGGAAATTGGTCCGGTGGATTTGATATGCAGTTTTGTTAGGAAGGTTACGGTTTGTGATAAATAATGAAAAGATATTTTGTTTATATTGAGAATATAAGTGAAAACGGTAGTCATGTCATCGACAAAAGACGTGATATGTAAATGTGTGCCAAGTTCTAGTCTGATATACTTAATTGTTTTATTGCAGTACAATATTTTAATAAGCTAACTATGTGTATTGTCATGATGACTATATAGACCCAACTAACAACTAGCACAAAGAGTTCTATATAAGTTATGTAAAGATTGGAATGAAACAACTATTAACGGATTTAACTCGCGTATTTTTATTTTATTTTATTTGCTGACGTTTCGGATTCTTTACAGTTTCCGCTAAAACACACACTTTAGTGTTAGACTATTGTCAGCACAGTCGTGCTACGATTATGGAAACTGTAAAGAATCCGAAACGTCAGCAAATAAAATAAAATAAAAATACGTGAGTTAAATCCGTTAATAGTTGTTTCATTTCAATGTATATTATAATAACCGCGAAGGCATCAGAAATTATTAGGTATGTAAAGGTTGTACAAGGGTGATTGCTCTTATTCAGCCTTTGTTTATACTAATATTATAAAGAGGAAAACTTTGGTTGTAATAAATAGGCTCAAAAACTACTGGACCGTTTTAAAAAATTCTTTCACCATTCGAAAGCTACATTATCCAAGAGTAACATAGGCTATAGAAAAAAAAAATAGATCCGTGCGAAGCCGGGGCGAACCGCTATAGCTTATATATTTTGTCTGAACTATGTAACTGTTTATATTGGTATGTTAATGAATTATTATTATTATTATTATATAGAGCTTTGGTGCTGCTTGGAGATTTGACATATACACATGTAGGTATGTAAATTGTAAAGTGTATATTACAAGAAACGTAGGCCTAGTAACATAGTTAAAAAAAGCTTCTAATAAGTACTGAAATCCAGAGTAATAAACTTAATATCGTGATTTTACTAAGAATGTAATAAATTTTCGGGAAAACTAAAAAATGTCAGCATTTTCGAAAGAACTTAACAAGTAATTCAAATAAAAAGGAAGCCATGTCAAGGGCCGAGCCTCTTCTAACTTCTTTCTTTTATCTTGATGGTTTGAAACTTCTAATATTCCTAATACACACAAAAATCAACCTAACCTATATTGTAATAACAGCGAAAATCGCTTCAACTTCAGTCAACCTCAAAGGTGAACTCACTTACAAAAAATACTAACACCTATTGCTGTACGCTTAAGATTGAAATCGGAATGACATATCAAAATAATTATTTCCTAAAAACCGATAAAAGCAAAAAACGACCTTGTGAGCCATTACAGACGGTGTACAATCGAATTACTTACATAAAATTCGTAACGATGGATCAAATTTGAGTTTTGTGGCTTGGCATTAGAGTCTGTATTGGTTTGTTTTGTGTTTATCGATTCTTAGACATCGTGAGGTCAAGTATAGGATTCAAGTTTAATAGGGCATTCCACTTTCTAGCCCTAGAGCAACTCGTGGCGTTAGGTTTTAGTATTAAACCTTAAATTAATAATTTTAATTAATATTTTCTGATGCCTTCGCGGTAATTACACATTGGAATCAAACCTTAGAAAGGATTTAACTAGCATATTTTATTTTCCAGTTCCCATATTCGAAGTACGACAAAAATGACAGTAGTATAACGCTAAAGAGTTAGCGTCAACTCAGTCGTGCTACGAATATCATAACTGTTAAGTTCGAAAAATTAGCCAAAAAAATAATACGCGAGTTTGTTTGTTTGTTTGAACGCGATCGAATTGAAATAATCTTTTTTTGTTGGATAGACCATTTATCGAGGAAGGCTTTAGGCTATATAACATCACGCTGCGACCGATAGGAGCGAAGAAAATGTGGGAAATGTGGAAAAAAACGGGAAAAATGATTATAACTATTCCACGCGGACGAGGTCGCGGGCGCTTAGTGTGTAATAACCGCGAAGGCATCGGATATAATAATGATTATAATGGAGAAGAAGATGGTGGTGGTGGTGGTGACGGTGATGATTATGATTATGGCAATGATGATGATGAAGAAGAACATGATGATGGTGGTGGTGATGATTATGATTATGGCAATGATGATGATCGAGAAAAAGATAATGGTGGTGGTGGTGGTGACGGTGATGATGATGATGGTGGTGTTGATTATGATGAAGACGACGATGATGAGAAAAATTATTTTGTAAAACTTAAAGAAATAGCAATGCATTTTGGCGCTTGCATAAAGTCGCAAAGTGTATTTGAGGAGAGGGGATTGAAATGTTTGTCGTGTCGGTCGGCTTAACCGCATTGCATGTGCAGCTGGATTGCATAAAAAACTGCACATATTGGCCGAAAACCGTCCGATTTCCAATAGAGTTTTTTTTTATTATTTCGTCTAGAGAAAGATACGTGTATTTCGCGTCAGATTGGTAATGCAAAGTTTTCAAAAGAGTATAAAATAAAATGTACACTACTAGGTACTATAAGGAGTAAAGATTTGTATTTGTGTGTGTGCGTGTATGTGTGTGTGTGTGTGTAAAAGCTACATTCACTCTGAATAACAAGCTTTAGAACATTTTCAAAAAACAGGAATGTGTAAAAGTACTTTTTTAAAATGTATTTATTAACAAATTAATTATATTTATTATTATTATACGATTCAAAAACAAGATCAACAAGGCTACCAAGATCACCAAGGCTACCAAGACCAAGACGGCCAAGACCAACAAGGCTACCAAGACCAACAAGACCACCAAGATCACCAAGGCTAGCAAGATCACCAAGGCTGCCAAGATAACCGAGGCTACCAAGACCACCAAAGCTACCAAGACCACCAAGACTACCAAGACTACCAAGACCAACAAGACTACCAAGATCACCAAGGCTACCAAGATCAACAAGACTACCAAGACTACCAAGACTACCAAGACCAACAAGACTACCAAGATCAACAAGACTACCAAGACCAACAAGACTACCAAGATCACCAAGGCTACCAAGATAACCAAGATTACCAAGACCAACAAGACTACCAAGATCACCAATGGTCGTCTCTAGATTCATAACTCTATGCACGGGGTGCATTGCGGAGGGAATACGTCAATTTACTAACTGCAGCTGCCGACTGCATCGACGTGTTGTGACAGGTATAATAACAAACTGTACCGTATGTACATGATTGATTTAGATAAATACTGTCTTCTGCGCGCGGCGTTGCCTGTGTTGATTAGTATTTCGGGTAGCTTAGGTAATACATTATTATTGCATTTCCGTAGTAAATTACTCACTAAGGACGTAAAAACTAATTTTCGAGAAAAAACTATGTATTGGTTAATGGTTAAAACCGTTTATACTCTATCGCACTAAATATTAAAGTATGGATAGGAGACAGACAGACACATTCGCATTTATAATTTTAATGTATATAATTATGGATAAGTTTAAATAGTTCAAAGCAATTAGGTAAATGTTTAGCAATTAAAACATAATTTTTAAATCAACAAAAATCAATGGCAAAATTCATAAAAAAAAAACACTTTTATGAAAGTACATCTTATTTAATTATCCTTTATCTTGAAAAAATAAAGGGACAAGCTAATAAAATCGCCTACGACACTATAAAACCGGAACAAACCCAACATAAAGTGCCAGATAAAAGGTATCTATTTCGATCCCAAAAACTACGCAACGTCTGGAGTCTGCCAGTCTGGCACATGGCTTTATCCCGAATTTCTCTCCTAAATCACATACCACCATAAAATCATGGCGTGAAGCTTGTGCCACTCTAGTAAAACCTTTAAAAACAATCAAAAAGACTTATAAAAAAATCGCGACACTTAAAAGCAAACCGTACTGTCTAAAAGGCAAGGTTGTTAATCGTTTGGGAGACAGGGAATCACTTATGACGCGCGAGGTGAGGGAAAGAGAAGTATATATAAATCAATCGATCGATGGGTAGTGATCGGCGCGTGCGCCTGTTGCCGATCAAACGCGAGCTATTTCAAGATTTTACGTTAAGGGGACGTTTTTTTACTTAAATCGTCAGTTGGAACAAAATTGTTATAGGCTGAGTTCTAGTAAGATCGGACACAGGTTAATATCGTACGAAGTGAATTTACGCCTATCTGGAAGATACTTTTAGTCCTGGCAACATGATATTTTCATGGCACTATGAAATGGCGCGTTATGTCATGTTGCCAGCACTAAAAAAATCTCCCAGATTAGGCGTAAATTTACATCGTACGGTGTTAACCTGTGTCCGATCTTACCAGAACTCACCCTAACAGATTTAATTCACGTATTTTACCTCGTTCATTTATGACGTATTAAATTGCATCACAGGAAATTAAGAAAGCAAACTCAAACATTATAATATAGGTTCATTTTTTTAATTGGCATAGGCAACGTTTGCGTTAAATTGTCGTTTATAAAGAAGGTGGTTAATTATTGTACATACCTACCTATAGATATACCTATATGTCGAAACTAGCTTCTGCCCGCAACTTCGTCCGCGTGGAACTCCTCCTTTTTTGCAGTCGGTTAAAAAGTAGCCTATGTCCTTTCTCAGGACTTTGTACCAAATTTCATTTAAATCGGTCCAGTAGTTTTAGCGTGAAAGCGTAACAGACAGACAGACAGACAGAGTTACTTTCGCATTTATAATATTAGTATGGATTCATCAAAATAATTATATAATTTTACGTGAAAGATTTAACATTTAATTTAGGTAACACAAACTTAGGATTTGTAACATTAAATGTGTATGTATAGAAATATGCAATATCACGTCATGACGTGTGATTGATGTACGATGACTCCCGGAATGAAACCTCAGGTAACGCTCTTCCTTCAGAGGTCGTGACCTTGCCGCTTGAAATATTATCTTATGATATCTTGGGGCCTAGAAAAGGTGCCAACGTTCAACGTTAACGTTAAACGAAACAAAAACCAAAATGTATGGGAATTGACATCCGCGAATGTCATACATCATCATCGTTCGTGGATGTCAAACCCATACATTTTGGTGCCAACGTTCAACGTTAACTTTTAACGTTGGCACCTTGTCTAGGCCCCCTTATCATGTTAAAATAATAAATTAGTTAATTGATACAGGTTTATGCCTTTATTTTATTTGGTGACGTTACCAAAACTTTACTTTGCGTTAGAATATCGTCAGCTCAGTTGTGGCTACGAATATGGAAACTGTAAAGTATTTTAAACATTAGCAAACAAAATAAAATACGTGAATTAAAATTGTTTTTGTTTTGATCCAATATAATATAATAACCGCGAAGGCATCAGACATTATTTAACATAGTAAATTAAGTTTAATACAAACACATTTCTTGAGATCTAATCAAGCAATATTTCCACTTTTGATATTACTTTACATTTGTTGATAAACTATATCTTCGCCTTAAAAATAGAGTAACGATAGAAGACGGGTACTTCACGTTATAGAAAGCGGCTGGATCGTTTAAAAATAGCACAAAAACTTACCTCTGGCCTCTCGGCAGCGGGCTATCGGAAAATTCCGTTAATCTTTACTTTAAATTAATTTAGTACGTAGTACGTTTTGTATACTTCTTGGAATTAAACAACTATTAACGGATTCAACTAGCGTATTTTTATTTTATTTTGTTTGCTGACATTTTGGATTCTTTACAGTTTCCATAATCGTAGCACGACTGTGCTGGCAATAGTCTAACGCTAAAGAGTTACTTTAGCGTTAAGACTATTATAATTTCTGATGCCTTCGCGGTTATTACACATTGGAATGAAACAAGTGTTAACGGATTTAACTCGCGTATTTTTATTTTATTTTATTTGCTGACGTTTCGATTTCGTTTCTAACGCTAAAGCTGCCTTTAGACTATTGTCAGCTCAGTCGTGCTACGATTATGGAAACTGTAAAGAATCCGAGACTTCATCAAATAAAATAAAAATACGCGAGTTAAATCCGTTAATAGTTGTTTCATTCCAATACTAGGTGATTGTTTCTTTTGCTTGGTCGTGTTTAAATCATTGATCTGAAACTTTACAAAGCGTGTATTATTCAATCTCTCGAACTTCTAAAAGTCAATAAAAGAAAAGTTAGAAGATAAAGGGGGTTTTATAATTCACTTCCGCTCTTGAATCGAGCTTTTAGCTTTTATTGCAATGTATATTTAAGTTTTAGGTACTTACCATGATTTGACGGTCTGTTGGTCTAGTCTAGTAGACTGTTGGTTCGAATCTCGTTAGGGACAAATGTCAGTGTGATGAAGACATCTGAGATATACAAGACTCGGGGTTTTGGATATCTCAGATATATACGCACCTATCTTCTATCTTCTTTAATATATAAAAATGAATCGCAAAATGTGTTGGTAAGCGCATAACTCGACAACGCCTGGACCAATTTGGCTATTTTTTTTTTAAATGTTTGTTGAAGTCCAAGGATGGTTCTTACGGCGAGAAAAAATCGAATTATTGCCGGGAAAACCCTAAAAACAGCCCTTTTCTTTTCCCATACAAACGTTTTTTAGCTAAAGTTAACTAATTTGAATTTCGAACGGGCAGGATGACGTCTGCCGGGACCGCTAGTTTTTGTATATTTATCTATTGTCAAGCTGGCATACTACTAGGTTTGCTTAGTTTAGGACTTAATCAATCGGTGAGAATTCATATTATATTACTATTAATTTATTTTATTTTTATTTAGGTACAAAGACAATGATAAGTATATGCTTTGAATAACTAGCAGTTCATCCCGAACGATAACCTTGCATTATACTTAAACAAGATTTTTGCTTACAACTACGTGTATCTTCGTAACCCCCTGACCGATTACGTTCAAGTTTAAAATTAGAAAATCTTTAAAGGTCATCCACTGGTTTCCCAAATTTCATAAAGATCGAATAAACGATACTCAAGTTATCGTCAAACAAACATACAGCTCAGCCGTCTTTTTTTTTTAAATGGGGAAATTCTGGATACCTTTCGCCCAGGGGAAGGCAAAAGGTTATAGCAGACTCAAATCAAGTCTAATTTATCTCTCAGGCTCAGTCGATAAAAACCCAAACTAACTCAATCCAAAATAAATCTAACATATTCATATAACAGCTTCATAATATTCATACGACACCGAGTGTAATAAAAGTACCCCCGGCAACCAATACACCACCCACCCACTCTCACCGTCGAATCGTCAATTAGTCCGAACTCCATCGCAAAACCCTGGCATTTGTGACGTTTTGCTTATCTACTGGGTTGTGGAAGGGTGTACGTTCGATATGACAGTTTCTCGACCTGTTGCATGTACACACATACACGTTACACACACATGGATGGCTGCTCTAATTTGTAGAGCTTATACGAAGTGACCTACTTTATCGGAAGATGTAGTTTTCAGCTTATGGCTTATGTTACGGTAATTATGTGTGATTCGTTACGGTAATTATGGTGTTTAAATGTATACTTCTATACTAATATAATAAAGAGGAAAGGTTTGTTTGGATTGAATAGGCTGCAAATCGATTGGGCTGATTTGAAAAATTCTTTCATTGTTTGGAAGCTACACTATTCCCGAGTGACAAAGGCTATAAAAAAAGGGATCCGGGCGAAGCCGGGGCGGGCTAGTATAAAAATACGCGAGTTAAATCCGTTAATAGTTGTTTCATTCCAAATCTTCATTATTTAAGTACAAAACGTATCACTTCTAAACATGTTTTTAAAGAATCAAAACATAATTTCTATTACCGGTGCGGTAATAATGCATTAATACGGTAATTAGCTAATTACATGCTTAGGTAACCTGACCTAACTGATACTAATCCTTACATTGTGTACAATTAACCTTTCGATCTTATAATTATATTAACTATGTCATCCTACGCAGTGTGTCATATACGTTGAAGCGATAAATTCATTACCATACTAATAATAGGCACCTAAGTACTAGTACCTAATAACCTAAAGTACATAAGACCTAATGACGATCTCAATATGAGTGCATACAATTTGACATAATAGTGTAATTATACTGTATGAATTTTGAGAAATAAATAAATCTAATCTAATCTAATAACCATCGACAATAGACAAGACTATTTTTTGCCCTTTAAGGACATTACCAAAAATAATTGAACACTTTTTTTTTCTTTTCTCAATCTAACTATAAATGACAAAGATGCGCTTCAAAAGTTTGGGAGTGCCTGGTGACGTCACCGTTATGGCAAAATTGTTAACATGACGTCACGAGCCACTCCTGAACTTTGGAAGCGCATATCTTTGTCACTTTTTGTATGTTTGAGAAACGAATAAAGAGGTGTCCAATCATCCCTACTAATATTATAAATGCGAAAGTAACTCTGTCTGTCTGTCTGTTACGCTTTCACGCTAAAACTACTGGACCAATTTAAATGAAATTTGATACAAAGAAAGTCTGGAGCCTGAGAAAGGACATAGGCTACTTTTTAACCGACTGCAAAAAAGGAGTTCCACGCGGACGAAGTCGCGGGCAGAAGCTAGTTTTAAATATTTTAACTGTTGAACTAAATAATTTACACCAATTGATCTAGTCCATGAATGAATTGAAGTCCAGGATAATTAGGGTTACACCTCGAAATGAGAGATATAAAAAATAAAGACATTTGGCCACCTTACGATAGGTAGGTTAGGTTAGACAAGTTTTAGGGTACCATAATAAACGTTCTGAATACAAATTTACAGCCGACTATCTCTTATTCCGATATTCTTGTTTGACTAATATTCCTAGATTATAATCATTTCTGAAATTTAAGCAGACTAAAAACCTTTTTATAAGACTATCGCCACCTCTGTCGGCTACTAATATGTATGGTAAATGTGAAATTTACGAAACGTCAGCAAGTTAAATAAAATACACGGGTATAGTACATTACGCACCTAGGCCAGTAAAATAAAAAATGTCTCAGATCACATGTAATTGTCGTCCGAGGCGAAGCCGAGGTTGACAAAAATGTGATCTGAGGCTTTTTTATTTACTGGCCGAGGTCAGTATACTATTTTTCTGTTCGACGAAGCTAGAAAGCGGCAATTTCATTTAGCGCAGCGGCCAGAAAGTTGGCGCTTTCCGGCCGGAGAACAGAAAAATCCATTAAAGTTATTTGTTGTGAATTTTTGCTCTAAGCTGGATAAGAACCCATAACCTTCGGCTTCATAGTTTCTAGCGATTCCCTAGTTTCCTAATAGCAATACATCATACTATCAGAACTACATTTCCGATAAAAATGGTCGAAAGCGAAACATTAGCGGCTCATCGATCAAGTTGACAGAAAACGCTAAACGCCTTCCGTCCGTCTGTCTGTCAACTAATACAACGAATTATGAAGTTAGGAAAACGAGGACGCTATTATACATTGAGTTTTATTTTGTACTAGCTTCTGCCCGCGACTTCGTCCGCGTGGAACTCCTCCTTTTTGCAGTCGGTTAAAAAGTAGCCTATGTCCTTTCTTAGGCTCCAGACTTACTTTGTACCAAATTTCATTTAAATCGGTCCAGTAGTTTTAGCGTGTAAGCGTAACAGACAAACAGACAGACAGACAGAGTTACTTTCGCATTTATAATATTAGTAAGGATTAGCGACCCGCCCCGGCTTCACACTATAAACCTTCTTGAATCACTTTATTTATTAAAAAAAAAGCATCAATATCCGTTGCGTAGTTTTAAAGATTTAAGCGTACATCCCTATGTACGCTTAAATCTTTAAAACTACTACTTTCTATAGGGACAGAAAAAGCGACTTTGTTTTATACTATGTAGTGATGTGTATCTGTTTATTGTATTCTAGAATTCAATCCCAAGAACGACACGATGAATGTAAAAAAAGTAGCTAATTAATATATTAGCGGTTTCAAGAGATCTAAATAGATTTGGTCTCCAATAGAAAAAAAAAACTCCTAAATTTAAACATAGGTACATTATTTAGGACATATTTTTCCGTACCCAGATTAATAAAACTACCAGTATTTAGAGTACCTACGTGACATTTAAAAAAAATCCCGCAACGTTTTATTACCTTTTATAATGCCAAAACAATACCTTCAATTTGGCTTAAACCAAAAAAACGTCTAAAAAAACCTCAAATTGCGTTCATTCAACGTCGAGTATACTGACATGCTGTCAAGGGGAGGGACAGCGATATTTGGGTCAGGGGGGTGGGAGGGAGACAGAACAATCGTTCGGGTCATCACTCGAGGAAGGAAGGCCACCGCTCTTGACCTGGGGGTTACAAGGGGTTCCGAAAGCGAAATCGGCTTTTGGGATGTGTTTCATGAAGTCTTCAGTAAGATTAGATTCGATTAATTGGTTTAGATTAGATTAATCTAGTAAATATTTGAGAAACGAATCTAATCTATATTAGTGTCTAATAGTAAGTAGTTTAATCTATATCAGAGATTAGATTTGTTTATTTTAGATGAGATTGCATTAATTTATTTGTAACTAGCTTCTGCCCGCGACTTCGTCCGCGTGGAACTCCTCCTTTTTTACAGTCGGTTAAAAAGTAGCCTATGTCCTTTCTCAGGCTCCAGACTTTCTTCTTACTAAATTTCATTTAAATCGGTCCAGTAGTTTTAGCGTGTAAGCGTAACAGACAGACAGACAGAGTTACTTTCGCATTTATAATATTAGTATGGATTAGGTACATCATTATGTCAAATTAAATATTTGTAATCATACTGAAAACGATAAAACAATGAAAATCCATTATAAATCAGAGATTAGATTAGATTATTACAATATAATCAATGATGTAATTAACATCAGAGATTAGATTAATCTATTTAAGATTAGATTAATTTCTCTACAATCACACAGTAGGTAATTACATTATTATTATTAGTTGGCATTATAGTTAGAACAGGATTAATACACTTTGAACTGTCATTTAAGTACTTAATGTATAATTTAATTGCTAGGTAACTGTTATAGTTGTTTCATTCCAATGTGTAATAACCGCGAAGGCATCAGAATTTTTTACATAACTGCTGTTCCAAAATCGTTTTCGTCTCGCTTTTCCTTCCTTTGATTGACATAAGCGATACGGTGTCATTTCACACAGGAAAATGTGCGACAGAGACGCCTATACTGCATCCTAACGTTAGAAAGGGACGGAAAACCGTTTAGCACTCAAGTCACTATCGTTGATAGCTAACTGACATTGCTTTTAATCGAATTTTGATAGGTAGATAAACTAAACTCTTCCTGTGACTTCGTCTGCGAAGAATTTCAAAATTTCAAATATCCCGAACATATAAACTTTACCTGGATTTCCACGAAAATTTCTAAACTAAATTGAGATAAACCGCTCCATCTGTTTTCGAGTTTTAACGAAACAAACACTTTTTTTTATATGTACTTATAGATAGGTATAGGTAATTAAGGTTTTTTTTTAATAAAACTAGTTTTATTTTGGAGTACCTATTTTTATATTTGCTTCGCCTTTTCATGCTTAAACAAAAAATGATAAATTTTGGTATAAGTAAAGGTAAATAGGACCTTACTAAAGAACATAGAAAATGCCATGAATGAAAATACTAGAATAATAATACTTAACAATGATATAGGTACAAAGTTTTAAATATCACTCAAAACGGTTTTTCAAAATCCATATTTTTGAGCCATAAAACACTTACTTCCCATAAAAGAGCACCGAAAATACCCCCATAATAAAAATTTACAACCTACAAAAGGCCATGCATTTTATGCGGTGACTGCACCGTATTGCATTCCATTCTTTTTATCCTCGTTTAAAAAATCCTGCGGGAATTCACTGGATTATGCTTGAACCGACTACAAAAAGGAAGGTTCTATGTGTGACCTTATTTTTAAAAAATGGCATTTTGACGTTTATGTCCTTTGTATCATCTAAATTTTTAAAACACACCGGATTTTGATAGTTGATTTAGATTGAGCGGTTTTTTTAATAGATTATAATTTAAGAGAAAGGCTTGTAGCACCCGTGTGAAGCCGGGGCGGGTCGCTAGTCTATACTAATATTATAAAGAGGAAAACTTTGTTTGTTTGGTTGTAATGAATAGGCTCAAAAACTACTGGACCGATTTCAAAAAATATTTCACTGTTGGGAAGCTACACTATTCCCGAGTCATATAGGTTATAAAAAAAGGAATCCGGGCGAAGCCGCGGCGGGTCGCTAGTATTTTATACAAGAACTAGTCGACATACAATTTAAGCCACAGTAACGTCCCTTCATCACCTGACTCTAACAGGCTTCGAACTTTAATAATCGTGTTAACACACCTCCTGACGGCTCCTAGCCGAGGTGCGACCCCCACTCTGGGGGCCCTCGGGTCGGTCAGGGCTAAAAACCCTAAACCCAACCTAAAGGCTTAAAAGCCTCTCAGGAGGCTCGCCACCCGTCCGGTTTTGCAGTGAAGGCCCATTAGCTGGCCAACTGCGCTTCAGTATTCAGTTCAAAAAAAGCTTCGCATTATTAGCTTCGTATATCGCGTGTTGTACACACTTACACGCTTCTTATATCGTAAAATTTTAAGTATTTTAATTACTCAATCGATTTTGGACTACAGTTAGGTTACCAGGTCGAATGACTCTATAATTGGGAGAAATATTTTTGGGAGGTTGGAGCTTTGGTCGATAAACAAAATGGCGAAATCTAACATTACTAAATTATAAGTAGATGGGTAGTAAGAATTACTTAATCGATTTTGGATTGCAGTTATGTTACCAGGTCGAATGACCCTAATATTGGAAGAAACATTTAAGGATTTTGGTCGGAAAACAAAATCGCGAAATCTAACGTTGCTAAATTATAAGTAGGTAAGTAGGTACCTATTTTAATTAGGTATTTAATCGATTTTGGATTATACCTACTTAGTTAGGGCGACCAGGTCAAATGAGCCTATTATTGGTACAAATATTTAGGATTTCGGAATTTTATTTTGGAAACAAAATGGCGGAATGGAATGTTGCCGCTTAGCACATTTGGGCTTCACAATTCGGAATTTAAAATTATTATTTTATATTAAGTTTTGGGAGATTTTTTTTACTTTGTCGGGAGAAAGGACATATAAAAATTCGGAAGGCTCCCACCAAATCCCGACCATCTGGCCGTAATTACAGTTGGCGATGAATTTTCGAATAACCGCGAAGATTGAATTGCAATAGTTTGTAATTGATTGTCACAGGCATCTTAAATCGGAGATGTCTAAGGCACAAGATGATACGGAAAGAAACGATGGAATGAAAAAGAAACGATAATAAAACAATGATTAAATAAGTAATTGAACTTATGTAAGCTAGAGTAATGAAGTAATGTCTTGGGAACTATAAAAAGAATTTGTCTCGCGTTTTTGAATGATTTTATTAAAAAATAGGAGTTGATGTATCTAATAATTTCTGATGCCTTTGCGGCTATTATACATTGGAATGAAACAACTATTAACATAACTTTAGCATAAGACTATTGTCAGCTCAGTCGTGCTACGATTATGGAATCTGTAAAGGCTCCGAAACGTCAGCCAATAAAAATAAAATACGCGAGTTAAATCCGTTAAAGTTGTTGCATTCCAAAGTTGATGTATCTGTCAAATTTCGAGCTATATTAAGGTTATACAAACTTACACTTTTTGCATCTAATAACACATCTACTTGTTTTTCATCAATATGTAACATATATAATTGATCTTGTCTCAAACAAAAATCAATTCAAAATCAAAAATATATATGCTTAATTTAGGCTTTTACAAGCTTTTGTGAAGTTTAAAAGAAACCGTTTCCGAAAAATCCTCACTTGATAAGACAAGAGCTCAATGCGGTATCATTTATTGTTTATTATGAGTCAGATCCAGCAATCTGACATCTGCACCTAGCAGGATTCGAATCCGCGATCTCCGTGAATATTGCTTATATATTTTTTTATTAGTATATTGAATTGTTTTCTATATTCTTGTGTTTTAAACACCCGAGCCGCAGGAGCGGGGGGCCCTCATCGCACGCAATCACAACTCCCAACTCTACAAATTAATATTCAAAATTGTTCAGTCTCTTGATTAGTGCGGCGCGGGGTAACCATCGTTCCTGTTGCGAACTCCTTGCTGTGTGTGTATATAGTTTTATAGTTTTACTTTTATTGGCTATTGCCCTTTTTTATAAATCGATTGTTTTTGTATTGTCACTCACTTAGTTTAGTTTTTGATTTGATTGTGTTCTGATATTGTGTTGTACTGTTCGTTGTAAAGTTACCTAATTAAATTCCTCCTATATTCCATTATCCTATTGTTTACTTACAGTCCATTACTCACCAACAGTTCCTTTACGGACTGAGCTAAGCGAGGCTTCATTACTGTGTTTAAGTTTAATTGGTAACCAATAATTGGACCAGATTCTAAGCTAGCACAACAACTTAAGAACTAAATTAATCTAATCTATTATATTAACGTAATCTAATCTATTAGATTATATTAACCTAATTTATTTGATTAGTCTAATTTCATCTACTAGATTAATCTAATCTAATCTATGAATAAACTGTAAATTATTACGTAATCACGGGGGTATTTAAATTGCCCACTTATTTATTTTTTCTCAAAGAGTACCTAATAAAAGTTTCAATATCAATATTACCAAGCCATGTTCCAAAATAAATAAAATAAAAAAAAAATGCATACGAGTATTTTAACTACAAAATCATGCACCAGCTGACGATAAATGGTTGAATAATTTCTGATGACTTCGCGGTTATTACACATTGCAATGATACAACTATAACTTACTTCGTATTTGCATCACACGCCACAATTTATATTAATTTGATGAAGCGGGCATTTTTGGATAACTGACTTTTGGGTCATGACTTTCTTCCCCCCTCCCCTATCAGTAGATATTTTTCTAAAGTTATTGCTCTTGATCAAATTAACTATCTTTTAAATATAATTAAGACTGGGGTACACGCTCCCCGACTGAAAAGCTGGATCCTTGAATTTGCCACTGAACTAGTTAAACGCCAGTATAAAGTGAACTAGTGTTTTCAATAGGTAAAACTAAAGGTAAACTCAAAATCCGCAAACAATTCTAATTAAATTCCTAAACTAGTGAAATATTTCGGGAAACTGGCGTTCAGCCAAGTTTATAACAAACGGAACAAGAGAAAATCGACAAGTTTCGTCTGTCCTTCTCACACTCGTATTGAAATGGAACGTGTGAGAGAGACAACGTTGTACTTTAAACGTCATGTTTTTAGGTTATTCATGACATTGAATTTTGAAACTGAATGCTTGTTAATAAACTAATTGTAATTTGTATTTTTGGAGTTTAGCTTAGTAAGACTATTCGTCCTTACTTTAGTACCTACTAATACGAAAATAAAAAATTGTAGGTACCTAGTTAAAATAGTATTTAGTACCACCTACTAATACTATTGTCAACTCAGTCGTGCTACGATTATGGAAACTGTACAGAATCCGAAAAGTCAGCAAATACCGGTAACACCGGTAATAGTTGTTTCATTGCACTGTGTAATAACCGCGAAGGCATTAGAAATTATTTAAAAATACTTTTTAATCAAATTTAATTATTTCTTTGAGTGTGAGACTATCGTCAGCTCAGTCGGCCACGAATATACGAACTATAAAGATTTTAAAAAATAAAGCTAGTTTAATCCGTCATAGTTCTCTTACCAACGCAATAACCGCAAAAGCATCAGAAATTATTCCTAAATACAATATTTATAACTAGGAATATCATTAAATGTTTTAAAAAATGGCTACCCTACTCGGCACGGCTTCGTGTCTCGATCGCTTAGCCTCTAATTACGATTGTACGCGTGACAGGATTCGAACCCGCTACCTTAAGCAGCCGATTGCTTTCTAAAGCTATAGGGGTAACTTACTAACTTAGATATTTTGTAAGCTTATAAATTTACAATTTCCTATTACTGAGTCTCCACTGTCTGTCCGTCTATCACCAGGCTATCTTCTGAGTTAGTCAGCTAAATTTTTCACAGAATTTTAAATTTGTATTTTTCTTGCAGTTACAACAACAAATAGGTACCTACTTAAAATAAGAATAAATAAAATATTCAAGGGAACTCCTATAGAAAAAGTCCGACTCGCACTTGTCCGGTTTTTCTCATCATTCATGAAACTTTACAATAATGTAGCTTACACTGTTACACATTAGAATAACATACAGTCTATATTTTATAACGATATTGTGTAAAGTACTTACTCATCGTGGACAGATGAATTCACGGCCAGAAGCTAGTGTTATATAACCGCGAAGGCCACAGAAATTATCATACAAATATTAATTAAAAACCTAATCATCATAACCTAAATTGGAGCATACCGGCATGTCCAAAAATTACACAAGTTTATTGTATCCAACAAACACGCAATCGTTGTAATGTAATTGTCTAATAGAATCAGGGAAACATTTGTCAAACAGCTGGGCATTGGTCGGCCATGACAGTTTCATTACGACTTTTGCAAATGGCTGATTGTTTCGGGTTTGTGCCATAGAAGTGATTCATAGACAATTTATTTACATAGACTAAATATTCTATAGATATAGAGAAGAAAAAAATGTTATTTATTGGTGATTGGTGTTGCCTGGAATAAAGTAAATTAAAAAATATAATTTCCAGTCTTATTGCAAAGAACACAAGCTAATGTTTTTTTTCTGGGGTAGTTAGGTTCTAGTTAATATTTTATATACCTAAAATGGTCAATGTGCGCCCCGTTCTATTTAAATATGTATGTCATTGTCATGTCATCTAAAAAAGTTATAAAACAATATTCTGATTAAAACTACACCTTGTGTAGAATATATTTTAAAACCATTGAAAACGTAAATTCCTTAAAAGTAAATCTTTATACATTTTTTGTTAAATTCTAAGAATGACTCTTAACAAAAAACGCCACTTATTCTTGTCATTATGACACTTCAAACCCTCATTCACACAAACTAAACAAAGGTAATCATATCACACATCTATTTGTTTCAAAACGTGTCACCTAACAGGCCGGCGCGGTCTAATTTGACAGCTGTCACTCGAGCGTGTTTTGGCGGCGAGCGCCAACCAATCAGAGGCGACGAGTGATCTGTCAACGACCACAGATTGTATAATAAAGCACAAAATAGAATGTTGTTTTTTAGTCGCTAACAGATTGCTAAAAAATCGTTTTAACACTTAGTGTATTGGAAATATATTTTAGCAGCGACCAAAAACGAATGAAGCAATTTCGATTATGAAGTGTAATTAGCATATTATTAAGCTTACTACGATTTTAACTAATAGTAATGTTATAGTAATGTTCAGCTGTTGGCTAGATAATTTAACTGATAAGCACTTACTTAGTTAGCTAACTGCAAACTAGGTTTTTAATAATAATCTTGTAAGACATAAAAATAGTTTTAAAAAAAGATGTTATTAAAATGCAAAAAGTTGGTCACATTTTTTATTTTAATAAGCTAAGGTACCTAGTTTGCATAATGTAAAATCATTTTAGCGTTAAAATATTGTCAGCTCAGTTGGCTACGAATATGAGAACTTTTCGAAAGGGCAACTAATAAAATAAATTACGCGAGTTAAGTCCGTCATTGTTTCATTTAAAATGTAAGTTTAATATTTACACAAAATGTCGTTAAGTAAAAGCTTAACTGTATCTGTGCTCTTTATTTTTAGGTTATAAATCGTCTGCCAGTTGTAGTTTAATTAGTACTAATGACTATGTTTTTTTTTCCGTCGTCGAGACCCAGGAATGATGGATGAAGGCATTTCGTTTTCGTTTTGTTTGGTTTCCGTACGACTTTTAGCGAAATTGTCATATACTTTGGAATAAAACAAATATTAACGGACTTATTGGAATGAAACAACTATTAACGGATTTAATGAGGGCCACCGCGTGTCAAAAATCCGCTAGATGCGCTAGTGAAGAATGAGGTCCAGCTGTCATGTTCCGCCAATGAGAGGCAAGCTACTGGCCTGTGATTGGTGGTCCATGACAGCTGGACCTCATTCTACACTAGCGCATCTAGCGGATTTCTGACACGCGGTGGCCCTCATTCGCGTCTTTTTATTTTAACGTTAGACTATTGTCATCTCAGTCGTGCTACGATTATGGAAACTGTAAAGAATCCAAAATGTCAGGAAAAAAAAATACGCGAGTAAATCCGTTAATATAGTTGTTTCATTCCAATGTGTAATAACCGCGAAGGCGTCAGAAATTATTTTGTCATATTATTATTATAGATAGGTACTTAAGTATTTCGATGTTTTATTTAATTTTTGTTATTACTCGGGTTTACGCAATAAAATATTCTATAGCCCATGTTAGTTCGGGAAAATGTAACTGAGTTAGGTACCATTTGTGAAAGAATTTTTCAAATCGGCCAGGCGCCTATTCTATTCAAACAAACAAACAAACCTTTCCTGTCTTATATTAGCATAGATTATAAAATATGTTTGTCAGTGTTGCCACATGTATGCATGAACCGTTTTCTTACAGGAGTATTTGGACGTATAAGGACGTCCTAACTAGCACAAGAGTTCTATATAAGTTATGTAAAGGCTGCACAAGGGTGATTGCTCTTATTCAGCCATTGTACTGTCCATATAGAGCTTGTGTGTATAACCATCAAAGACGCAAATTGCCAGTCGTAGGTTTATAACTATATTAATGGGGTGAACATGCACAATGGAAAGCAATAACAATTAAAAGCCGTCTAAAAGTCCTAAACAAACTAGACTAAGGATATATACAAAGCAGTAAAGATAGGGCTAATGTATACAACTTAATTAATTTTGGGACAACGTAAACAGGGGTTGGTTGTATGGTTTTAGTCACAGATTGTGGGTTCTGTGGTGTTTGATTGGTCGTGTTACGGAAAGTTTTTTGGATTAGGTTTTTAACCAATCACATGGCTTTTGAAAATTGAAGTTGGAATTTGTATTACGTAAATAGGACCCAAGGGACACTTGTCAAATATCAATAACGTCGCTAGGAAGTAATCTCCCTTTTTTTCAAATGGAACTTAAATAATAAATATATAATAATATAATATATAATATGTACTTAAATATCTAATACTAGATTAAGTAAGTAAGTACCTATATAGGATTCTCGTGTGGCGGTGTTTTTTGCCAAATTCCTTTCGAAACGGCTGAACCAATTTTTATGAAATTTTGTGTGCGTATCGGGTAGGCCTGAGAATCGGCCAACATTTATTTTTCATACTCCAAAATGTTAAAGGTCTACCTGAAAGTTAATTTAATTTCTTGTACTTTTTTTATGATTCAGCGATGAAAAATACATACCTCAATTTTCACTCTACAACAACTCCTATTTTTTAATAAAAAATCTCAAAAAACGGCATCAATTTCGCTAGGTCAGCTAGTGACATTTATAAAAATAGTAGCTAAAAAGATTTAAAAAGAGAGCTAAGCTTCAAATTCAAATTAACAAAACCTACAAGATATACAAAACTAAAACGCAGCAACTTCTTAAACATTTATAACGACTTACGGCATATTGGTGCTGTTACTCGGTCTTCCAGCTATTATAACGTGACCCAGTCTTTCTGCAATTCACTCCTAGTTCATATATTACAGTAATTAATAGCTTAAGAGAAGCCGCACCTGTTTATTTCGTGCTCCTTAAAAAAAACATAATAAATAAATCTTTCTTATCTTTGTTGGGCGGGGATGTTTTGATTAAGGGGTAAATGCCTTTTAACGAAGGATGGACTGTAATGAAATGCTATGTTTAAGAAATGGAGGAATTTATTAATCCCTACTAATATTATAAATGCGAAAGTAACTATGTCTGTCTGTCTGTCTGTCTGTTACGCTTTCACGCTAAAACTATTGAACCGATTTAAATGAAATTTGGTACAAAGAAAGTCTGGAGTCTGAGAAAGGAAATAGGCTACTTTTTAACCGACTGCAAAAAAGGAGGAGTTCCTCCCGGACGAAGTCGCGGGCAGAAGCTAGTTTTATATAAACGAACACAATATTAAAACCGACACAACTAAACAACCAACTAACTGACAACTAGAAAACAATAGATATTTAAAAAAGGGCAATAGCCAATAAAAAGTAAAACTATAAAACTTTGTAGGTATATAAGGACAAGGAGTATGCAAAAATTTCCTTAATTTAAACCTATACATAGACTATGTTTAGGTTTAAACTAGATTACCTTTTTAATCTAGATTTACCGCCGTATTTTGGACCGAAACAACTATAATGAACTTTAGCGTTAGACTATTGTCAGCTCAGTCGTGCAACGATTATGGAAACTGTAAATAATCCGAAACGTCTGCAAATAAAATAAAAACACGCGAGTTAAATCTGTTAATAGTTGTTTTATTCCAATGTGTAATAACCGCGAAGGCATCAGAAATTATTAAGCTATAACGAATTTAAATCGCGTATTTTATTTCATTAGGTACGTTTCGAAAACTGCGATTTCAAAAATTTAAATCAAAAATATATTTATTCAGTTTAGGCATTGATAAGCTCTTATAAAGGTCAGAAGATACCATCATTTCCAGAAAACCTCATTTGAGGTTTATTTTTTCACAAACGGTTCAAAATAATTGTAGGAAATATTATACTTAATAAAATATGAAAGACATATTCACTTATAATGTTAAAAATAGTTGTACCAAGACAAGAGTCACATCAACCTGCTGAAATAAGGTAAGTACGAGTACTTTATATAAGTAACGTAAAATTAATATTAGACTATCGTCAGCTCAGTCGTGCTAAAAATATTATAACTTTAAAATTTTCAAAACGTCAACCAATAAAATAAAATACGCAAGTTAAATCATTTCATTCTAAAGTAGGTACATAACTACATATATGCCAAGTTTTTAAACCCATGTACCAGCTGTTTTGTTACGCTGTGTCGGGAAGTAGGTCTGTGGGGCGCGGCGCGGAAGTAGGCGCGGCGGCCTATATGCGATCAATTGGAGTGCCCTAGCTGCACCTACCGCGCTGTGCCATTTAGCTCTAATAATATCTGATGCCTTCGCGGTTATTACACATTGGAATGAAACAATTATAAACGGAACTCGCGTATTTTATTTTATAGGACGTTTCGGAAATTACCTACAGTTTTTATCGTAGCTTGTCTGCCCATCCCTAGAAGTTCACTGTACGTTTTGATTCCCTTGCGAGCGTCAAAAATAACTGTGTTTGTGTGACGATAATCTATCGCTAAATTGATTTTGAAGTAAGTACCTAGGTACCTCTTTTTTATAGTTTCCATAACTGTCACTTTAGCGTTAGCCTATCGTCAGCTCAGTCGTGTTACACACACACACACACACACACAGTCTTTTTTGACACTCGTAAGGGAATCAAAACCTACAGTGAACTTCTAGGGATGGGCAGCTCCCCCCCTCCCCCTATTCGTACCTGTCACGCCCCTGTTTAGGTGCGATGACTATTAAAAAGTTCAAATTACTCTCACACCTGTTCGTGAACTTTGATATTGATAACTTTCAAAGTTCAGTAAAATACCTTTATTTACATTTTAGGGAAGTTCCGCCTATAATGGATCGTTTAATACTTTAAATTGATTTGTTATTGATTTCGAAGTATGAAATATTTAGTACCTGGCCTATATTATATAAACTATGATATATTTGAATACATGTTATAACACTATTTACTAAATATTTAAACAAATAGTTCAAAAACAAATAGTTCCCATATTCGTAGCAAGGCTGAGCTGACCTGACCTGTTTAATGCTATAATCAGGTAACTATCTTCAACTCGTGCTACTACCTATTTATTATATTTAAAATAGTAACTCCTTTTTTGGGTTTATTTATTCCCACAATTAATGAAAAATCAATGTTTTTCTAAAGATTTGCTCTTTTTTTTTTTAATTTGTAACAGGCAAGTTCAAAATACAATGAATTATCTACTTATGTAAAAATCATGAAAATACGAACACATATGTTGACAACTTTAATGAATATTGTCGTAATCTGGGCACTTGAAAACATAAAAAATTGCAAATGGGCACAAAAAAAAAACGTTTTCTTTTTGCTGTGTTAATATCCGAAAGGCTTTAAAACTCACAAGTCTCTGAGTCATAAGATAAAGTCATATGTTATGAAATGATGCACAACAAAGTAAGCCAAGATTTGATTCCCTTTACGTACCCGTTTAGTGGTAAATTAAACCTAATAAAAAAGCAGTCTTGTATATCGACTGCCCACCCTCCGACAGGGTGTGAAGGCGCGGCCGCGACGCACCCAGCTGACCTCAATTACACAAGGAGTGGGTGAACAAATTCTACAGTTGTTTAGCTGTTACTAGCTGGAAAAGCTTCGATATCAGAAAATTAAATGAACTATAACATATTTAATTTTATTGTAAGAATGGAAGATAGTAAAGGGTTAATGTAACTTTCTTTTTGTGAAAATAATCCGATTTTAAGTTTTAAAGCTGGTTGGTATCTATACTAATATCATAAAGAGGAAAACTTTGTTTGTTTGGTTGTAATGAATAGGCTCAACTACTGGACCGTTTTTAAAAATTCTTTCACCATTCGAAAGCTACATTATCTACGAGTAACATAGGCTATAGAATATTGTGAAAAAAAATAATAGGGATCCGTGCGAAGCCGGGGCGAACGTCTAGTATTCTATGAAAAAGTTGGAACACGACGCCATTTTGGTTTATATATTTAATGATGATTAAATTTTTTAAGTGTTAATTTCTACTATGTAGGTACCTAAGTACTTATATTTAGTTTTTTACATTCGTAATTTATCTAATCCATTACCTATACAAGCTTTGCTCAGTTTGGGACTAAATATATCAATTGTATGTATTGTAAATTATTTATTGGAATGAAACAACTATAAACGGATTTAACTCGCGTAACACGCGTATTTTATTAGATGACGTTACGAAAACTTTACATTTCCATATTCGTAACACGATTGAGCTAACGATAGTCTAACGCTGAAGTGTGCATTTTCAAAAAGAAAATGTTTCAAGATTTCTAAACATTTGCATTCAAAAATGAGTTTTTGAATTTCTTGTGCCCATCCCTACTAATATTATAAATGCGAAAGTAACTCTGTCTGTCTGTCTGTTACGCTTTCACGCTAAAACTTCTAGACCGATTTAAATGAAATTTGGTACACAGAAAGTCTGGAGCCTGAGAAAGGACATAGGCTACTTTTTAACCGACTGCAAGAAAAGAGGAGGTCCACGCGGACGAAGTCGCGGGCAGAAGTTATATATAAAACTATTATTTATAGAATGCAAATAAAGAATTGAGTATCGAAATATTATATTAAATTAAAAAAAAATTTGACGTAACATCTACTGTAACAACTAGGGGTTGTTATCAACCTGTAATTAAGTGGGCGACGTGATACTACAAATTGCTGTACCTATATTGCAATTTCAGGCGTAGTCTGCCCTAATGGACGGTTATTGGTACTAGTACCCGAGTGAAATTGAAGATTTTAGTTTTGTTTTATAGGGATATTAGCTGTCCGCCCCGGCTTCACTCGCTTCAATCCAAACAAACAAACCTTTCCTCTTTATAATATTAGTATAGAAGTATAGATAACGACCCGCCCAGCTTTACACGGGTGCTATAAATAAACCTTCCTCTTGAATTACTATACTAATTTATTTATAATATTATTTTATTCTGTTTTTTAGTATTTTTTGTCAGTCGCAATAGAAATCAACATCTGTAAAAAAATAACTGACTAACTATCACGGTCCATGAAATAGTCTGGTGACAGACAGACACGTGGATATTTAAAAAAGAACGACTATGTATTGATTTTATATAATCACTAGCGGCCCCGGCAGACGTCGTCCTGCCCGTCCGATTGTTTCGTCAAAGATCTGTCAAAGTCTTCTGTCACTTCTTCATAAGGCTTCTTATTTTCTCCGTTTTTTACACATTTTCCACTGTTCCTTCGCTCCTATTGGTCGCAGCGTGATGTTATATAGCCTAAAGCCTTCCTCGATAAATGGTCTATCCAACAAAAATATTTTTTGAATTCGAACCAGTAGTTCCTGAGATTAGCGCGTTCAAACAAACAAACAAACAAAGTTTTCAGCTTTATAATATTAGTATAGATATAGATCTGTTTGCTAGTTAGGTAGGTATATAATAGTTTTTAATTTTCTACGTAGGTACTCGCAGACAGACGGGCCGATAATGGCGGTTGACATACGTCAGATGCAGACCTGTCAGTTAAAACGAACGTAATATTATGTTCTTAATCAAGATATACAATTATAAACTCTATTTCAACAGTAATATGGTTCAATTTATATAAAACGCTGTATATAAGTTGAAAAACATGAGTGGTTTTAATTTATATATTTTTTTAATAAAGTGACGTAGTTTATTTTATACCCTAAAATTATGCATAATCACTTTAGCTATTGTGAGCTCAGTCATGCTACGATTATGGAACCTGTAAAGGCTCCGAAACGTCAGCCAATAAAATAAAATACGCGAGTAAAATTCGTTTAAAGTTGTTTTATTCCAATATAATATAAATAAATATAATAACCGCGAAGGCATCAGAAATTATTAGGTAAGTACTTAAAAAAATTAAAAGGAAAACAAATTAAATCAAGTTACATATTAATCTAGTTCTTTTTACGAAGCTTTATCGCAATGAAATTAATACCATGAACAATGGCTGTTCCCGCGCTTTCTGCCGTCAAAATGACGTTAGGCTGGAAAAAAAGTTTATTGTCTATGATACCATAGAGTGTTTGGATTGATTACAGTGCGGGATTCCGTCTCTTTCTAATAAAATGAATAATATTGACGTTTAATAAAAACTAAAAAAGAACAATTCAACCGATTTCTTTGTAACTAAAATTTACAAAGGAACATCGCAAGAAAGTCAACAACTCAACACAACATTTTTTTCATAATTAATTAACTAGACAAAAAAATAGACTAACTAAAATTTGACAGATAACCTTAAATTCAAAGCTTTTATACTATTATTTTTAAATATAAACTAATTACTCAAATAATTACATAAAAAGAGTTACATTGTATTTGACAAATTTTATTACTACTATTACGATTTTTTTGTTTTAAATTCTGTAGGCACTTGTTATAGACCAGGGTTTCATAAACAGCCTAACGATAAAATAAAACACATCTATGGGCCTATGGCTCAAACGGTATCTCGTGTATAAAACAGATAAAAAAAGTAGGAAGCTATAGAACTCTACGGATCAATGTCAAAGATAATAGAGGTGTGTTTAGTCTGTGATTAACATTTTACTGTACATTCAATATTTTTTTATTTTCTACAGCTGCCTTTGTATTTAAGCTTGTATGAAATTAATATTTTCATGTAGGTTCAAGTCCTTCTGGGTCACGATTTTTTCTACTCTTTTCTTGTAACAAATATCATTATCAATAGCTTTTTCTTTATTTATTGTTATGAAGTAAAGTTTAATTATTTACTTACATATTTAACAATAAATAAGAGCTAAAATAAAAATTATTATCACAAATTTTGTTATACCTACATAGGTATATAGAACATTAAATATTATATTAACAGTCTAATAGACCAGGTATATAATTTTTAGAACAGAAGTCTGATATTACTATAAAGTATTTTTAGGTCTATTTACTAAAAAAATATCGAGTTTCTTGGCGTTTCTTACCTCATTGACTTTCTTGCCGTTTCTTCTCAAGTGAGGTTTTTTCGGAAACGGTATCTTCTTCTGACCTTCATAAGAGCTTGTAAAAGCCTAAATTGAATAAATATATTTTTGATTCTTATTTGTGATAAAACTGAATGAACGAAATGAATGAGTTCTAAGTCCATTCATTCAGAGTGGATTTCCATTCAGTAATTGTATTTCCATCCACGGCAGACAGTTCAAAAATAACTAGACCACATCTGCTTTTAACTACTTGTAGTCTGAACTGTAAGTTAAAGCGGTTTAAAAAGCAAGAATACTAGTTTTAAAAAAAAAATGGAATAAGTCAACTAAACGAACTTATTTAGGTACTGATAAATTATACTATTTCGATTTTGTAATAAAAATGATTGAACACCTATGCAATAATTTCTGATGCCTTTGCGGTTATTACACATTGGAATGAAACAACCATATAGATATTAGATACAACTACATATTCATTTATTTTATTCACTTTAGCGTTAGACTATAGTAGTGCTACGATTATGGAAACTGTAAAGAATCCGAAACGTCAACAATTAAAAAAATATACGCTTAACTCGCGTATTTTATTTTAATTGCATCATTCAGAAATCAAAGTTCTTTCATTAAAATGTGTAATAATCGCGAAGGCATCATAAAGTATTGATTATGATTGTTTAAAAAATTCGAATTATAAATGCGAGTTAAATCCTAATCCTAACTAATATTATAAATGAAAAAGTAACTCTGTCCGTCTGTCTCGCTTTTACGCACACAGATAGTCTAGAGCCTGAGAAAGGACATAGACTACTTTTAATTGGGAAAAAAGGGTTGTAAGGGATTAAAAGAGAGGATGAAATGTTGTTGAAATTCCACGTGGACGGAGTCGCGGGCAAAAACTAGTCATTAATAAAACGAGAATAATATTTGTACCATGTTTCTCTAATATATATTTAAAGTTAATTAATTCAGCACACAAATTATATAGAAGTTTTAAAAAGGCTGCATAAGGGAGTTCGCTACAACCTTTTTACAACTTGTTTATTCCAAACGCTAAATCTCGAAACTTAAATACTAACGCAGTCGAATAAACCGTCAATAATAATAAAATATGAACAATTAAATTGTTTTAATTACTGTTGATGTGATAAATATCATGAGCTGATGACGAATGTGAGAGAATAATCATTAATCATTGGCCGTTTTAATTATGAAATGACTGAAGTAAAATATTAAATATCGCTATATAAAATACTAGCGGTCCCGGCAGACGTCATCCTGCCCGTTCGAAATTCAAATTAGGTAACTTTAATTAGACAACGTTTGTATGGGAAAAGAAAAGGGGTTGTTTTTAAGGTTTTTCCGGCAATTATTCGATTTTTTCTCGCCGTAAGAACCATCCTTGGACTTCATCGAACATTTAAAAAAAAAAATTGGCCAATTTGGTCCAGGCGTTGTCGAGTTATGCGCTTACCAACACATTTTGCGATTCATTTTTATATATAAGAAAGAGGAAGAAGAAGAAGAAGATTACTATATTGGAAGCTGTATTCAAATTTTAAAATATAACTAGCTGTGCCCGCGACCTCGTCCACGTGGAATAGTTATTCTTCATATAATCATTTTCCCCGTTTTTTTTACACATTTTCCTCTGTTTTTTCGCTCCTATTGGTTGCAGCGTGATGTTATATAGCCTAAAGCCTTCCTCGATAAATGGTCTATCCAACAAAAAATGATTCTTTCAAATCGAACCAGTAGTTCCTGAGATTAGCGCGTTCAAACAAACAAACAAATAAACTTCTCAGCTTTATAATATTAGTATAGATTAGTATAGATTTAAATATGTACTTAATTTAAATTATAATAATAATAAACGATGAAATAATTTCTGATGCCTTCGCGGTTATTACACATTGGAATGAAACAACTATTAACGGATTTAACTCGCGTATTTTTTTTTTATTTACTGACTTTTCGGATTTCCTTACAGTTTCCATAATCGTATGACTAAGCTGACAATAGTCTAACGCTAAAGTTTATAACATAAGATGGTTCGATTGAGAAAAGAATACGTGTCCAATATATTATTTTTCCGTCCTCCGGCCAGAAAGCGCCAACTTTGTGGCCGCTTCGCTAAATAAAATTTCCACTTTCTGGTTTCGTCCAACAGAAAAATAGTATACTGACCTCGGCCAGTAAAATAAAAAAGCCTCAGATCACATTTTTGTCAACGTCGGCTTCGCCTCGGACGACAATTACATGTGATCTGAGACATTTTTTATTTTACTGGCCTCGGTGCGTAATGTACTATTGGATCTACTTGACGGACAAAAAATCATGCCTTTCTTTTTCTTACCAAAACCTATCAATTTGTTAATTTCAGGACAGAAATAAACGTGTATTAGGTATAACTGTAAACATGAAAGTCCTACATTTCGACGCGGGCTCTTTAGCCAATAGTTCGCGGTTTATCGTTGTTTTCAATAAACCGTGTATTTATAGAGTTTACTGGAAAACTTGACGCGTTCCGCCACGCCATGTTTGACGTTCGCATGAATTTGTGGTGGTATTTGCGTTCTGTAAATGCACAATACTCACAATAGGCAAAATTATTCAAGACTAGCTTCTGCCCGCGACTTCGTCCGCGTGGAACTCCTCCTTTTTTGCAGTCGGTTAAAAAGTAGCCTATGTCCTTTCTCAGGCTCCAGACTTTCTTTGTACCAAATTTCATTTGAATCGGTCCAGTAGTTTTAGCGTGAAAGCGTAACAGACAGACGGACAGACAGAGTTACTTTCGCATTTATAATATTAGTAAGGAGTAAGGATACTTTATACCTAGCCGTGACGTCACACGCCCCCACTCCCGAACTTGAGAAGCATTTATCTTTGGATTTGTTTACTTGTATGAGAAAAGAAAAAAAAACGTGTCCTATATTTTTGGCAATCTACTGATGGAAAAAAGAAAATCGTCAACTACCTATCCTAACTTCCTAACTAATAATAAAATATTATAAATGCGATAGTAACTCCGCCTGACTCGCTTTCACAGTAAAACTACTGATTTAAATGTAATTTGGTACACATATATTCTGAGCCTGAGAAAGGACATAGGCTACTTTTAATTGCGTAAAAGGTTGTAAGGGGTTAAAAAGGGGGATGAAATGTGGTTCGACGCGAACGGGGTCGCGGGCAAAAGCTAGTACGCAATAGTACAAAAGAGGTTATAATTAAATCGAGAGATGTCATGCTGTTAGTTTCTTTAAGATTTTACCGCGGAAGGAATGTTGTATATATATTGGACAAGTATTACGTAAGCACTATATGAGAGCGGGGGGGTCTTTTATTTGCTTATTTTTGATGACATGGAGTGTGGGGGGGTCTGGTTATATATTACGTCAGCAATATTTATGCTATAATAGATTTTTGCTTACTTTTGCTGGAATAGTTAAACTGAAAAGTATTTTGCATTTTCAGTTTAAATGCTTTTTTTAAACCATTTTGTATATCTGCCGATTATTGACAGATCATCGCGAGAATAACGTGAAATCGACATGACAAGATATCGACTTAACGATTCATCATAGGCTCGCAGGAGTTTGGTATGTTTTTAAAGATCTATTTTATGAGAGCAACGCTCGGGGGTGTTAAACATTTTTAAGATTTAATAATTTCTGATGCCTTCGCGGTTATTACACATTGGAATGAAACAACTGTTAACGGATTTAACTCGCGTATTTTTATTTTATTTTATTAGCTGACGTTTCGGAATCTTTACAGTTTCCATAATCGTAGCACGACTGAGCTGACAATAGTCTAACGCTAAAGTACTTTAGTTATTCGTTAACAGTTGTTTCATTCCAATTTTTAAGATTTCTTAGGAGCAACGCATTTAGAACGGTTTCCTACATGTCTCTGAAGATAAATATTTTGACAAAGTTTTTATTTTAACCTGTTGAATCGACTACGGAACTCGAGGTTGCGGGTTCGAATCCAGGACAGACGAAAATGAGGTACTTCGATAAAAATAAATTCTATTTAGGCCGACTAGCGTCTGTTAGATTTTTTGAAAATTGTAAGACACGTATTTTTTTTAAAAAAATAGGTAACAAATAATCTTCTAAAGTTCGGGAGTGACTCATGACGTGACAGTATTGTACAATTTATGTCATAAAGTGACGTAAATATACATAAATAAAACACTTATATATATATTTATGTTTTAATACATTAATAGTTACAATTCTAATCCTAACTAATATTATTATAAATGCGAAAGTAACTATGTCTCGCTTTCACGCTTAAACTACTGAACCGATTTAAATGAAATTCGGTACTAAAGTAGTCGCCTGAGCATAGGCTACTTTTAATTGTGAAATAAGGGTTGTAAGGGGTTGTAAGAAGGGAAGAAATTACGTTTGGAGCCTTTACTGATTCCATAATCGTAGCACGACTGAGCTGACAATAGTCTTATGCTCAGCTCAGCTAATCAGAAAGTATTATCAGTCACCAAAAACAAAAGGAAATCGTCGTTTTCTTCCTTAAAACATGAAATTCCTCTATTCCCCTTATTTTCCACTTCCCATTCCAACTAAAGTGCCTATCCTCAAGATCCTAGCATCCTCATTACCACCTCCCAAAATACCTTGAACCATATTTCTTTGAACATAACTCTCTTCTACAGCTCAAAACGTTTTGGATTGTTTATGTGACCATTTGAACGTGACCCGTATTAGGTTGAAAGTATAATAGATCTGGAGGTCTAGAAAATTGGGTGAGTTAGTGCATGTAGATAAATTGGTCTTCCTTCCTTAGGAACAAATGTTTGGCGCAGTTTGTGGCAGGTGTTTTTTTTAAGTTTTTTTTTGTAGCTACGGTCACTAGATCAATTTAACTTTACGTTCACTGTGTCTGTTACTTGCCACTTATCTGATGGAAAGTTTTTGTACTGAGCGAACACCGAGCTATGCATAAAAACAGCATTAAAAATTTTACATACAAAAATAATGGTTGGTTAAAATTTTTGGAAATAACGTTTCGGCTCTGCGTGTATTTTAACTAAGAAAATATCGTAATTATTTTACCCCCTTACCGGGTGAATTTTTAAAAAAATATTTCTTAGTGCTAAAAGGAACCCGTGTTCAAACTATGAATATATCTATACTTACTAATATTATAAAGCTGAAGAGTTTGTTTGTTTGTTTGTTTGAATGCGCTAATATCAGGAACTACTGGTTCGAATTCAAAAATTCTTATTTTTTGTTGGATAGACCATTTATCGAGGAAGGCTTTAGGCTATATATAACATCACGCTGCGACAAATAGGAGCGAAGAAACAGTGGAAAATGAGTAAAAAACGGGGAAAATAACTATCCCACGCGGACGAAGTAGCTGGCAGAAGCTAGTATATCATATAAGGTAATTTTCGACACTCGCAAGGGAATCAAAACCTACAGGTTACTTCTCGTCTTTGGTAAGGTACTGATTCTGCTTGTTGGTTTGTCTTGTTCGAATAGGTAATGTCAATGTTTCATATTGATAGGTACCTACTGTCAGTGTCATCATAGCACCATTTCACATAATGACAGACAGTCATTTGCTAAAATGACTCATTTGACTCCGCTCTCGTATATTCAATTAGCTCCTGAAATAATGGATATTGTAATGATTTTCATTATGATACCGCTTTACACTATGCGATGCCGTAATGTTACTAAACCATGTTTATTGGAATGAAACAACTATTAACAAAATAATTTCTGATGCCTTCGCGGTTATTACACATTGGAATGAAACAACTATTAACGGATTTAACTCGCGTATTTTTATTTTATTTTATTAGCTGACGTTTCGGATTCTTTACAGTTTCCATAATCGTAGAAAGACTGAGCTGACAATAGTTTAACGCTAAACGATTATGCTACGATTATGGAAACTGTAAAGAATCCGAAACGTCAGCTAATAAAATAGAATAAAAATACGCGAGTTAAATCCGTTAATAGTTGTTTCATTCCAACTATTAACAAATTTAACTCGTGTATTTTTATTTTATCTATAGGTATCATAACTTTAGCGTTAGAATATTGTTGGCTCAGTCGTGCTACGATTATGGAAACTGTAAAGAATAAAATTATGTCTGTCATTAAGTCAGCTTCTCCTTTTATTATTATATTAGCGGTTTTTTATTTTTTTTTAAATAGTCTATAGCCTATGTTACTCAGGAACGTTCACCGTGAGTAATACCAAACCTTTCCTCTTTATTACTTACTCTTGATTAGGAATCCGTGCGAAGCCGGGGTGAACTGCTAGTTGAAATATAATATCGTTGTCGTATCGTTACAGTATCGTCGCGATGTCGTGTCGTAAGGATGTTTTTATATCGGTTTACATAATCTTATTACGGGCGTTTTCAGAGGAAACCTCGTTACGGAGACAAGTGCGCACGTTTTCAATTTTAACAAGAATTTTAACCTAAATGATGTTTTTTATAAAATTGTCCCGTTTCGAATTAGCATATTCATTTATAAGATTAAATTTAATAATTTCTGATGCCTTCGCAGTTTTAACAGGTTGGAATGAAGCAATTATAACGGATTTAACTCGCGTATAGGTAGGTACCTATTACGCATGCTGACGTTTCGAAAACTTTACAGTTCACATATATGTAGCAGACTGTGCTGATGATAATTAAAAACTAAAGTAGGTAGGTAGGTATAATAAAAGTGAAAATGTATTTTGTTAATTCCAAAATTAGTTTTAATATTCCAAAAACATAGGTCAAATTTAATTTATAAGTATTTTAAGTACTATTTCCCTGTAAGTAAATAAAAACACTGATTTAAAAATAAAATATCATTAGAGCCAGCTGTGATCCGTGACGTCACGTTACGATATAAATTATACCTTAACGTGACGTCACAAGCCCCCACTCCTGAATTTTAGAAGCATGTATCTTTGTCATTTATTGTTCTATTGAGAAAAAATACCCCGAATTTTAGAAGCACTTATCCTTGTCATTTATTGTTCGATTGAAAAAAAAAAATGTGTCCAATCATTTTAATAATCTAACGGATTAAATGTAATTTCGTTTTCTTTTCCCAGTTATCCATATTATACTTAAGTTCTTAGGGTTATTAAACTTAGGCAACTAATTTAAGAAACTTCGAAAGCTTTTACAACTAAAATTAAGTTAACCGCGATTATAATTAAAGTAAATTAAATATTCAAGGCACTTTATTTTAACAAAATTTAAATGTAATAATTTATGATGCCTTCACGGTTATTCCATATTGGAATGAAACAACTGTACTTAAACGGATTTAACTCGCGTATTTTATATTATCGTAGTACGACTCGAATATGGAAACAGTAAATAATCCGAAACGTCAGCAAATAAAATAAAATACTCGATTTAAATCCGTACATAATTCATTCCAAAATTTTAAACGTCCTATAATCAAAAAGTATAATCGCGCACAAAAGCGCAAAGCTCCAAATCAAGCTAATAGAAAAAATAGTGCAAATTTTTTTCACTCCAGCTAGGCGCGGCCGAGGGGTGCGGGGCAAGATGGCCGCCGTTACGTCATCCACAAGCGACGTATACAATTCCGAATTAGATCAGTAGCCAGCGACCGCGGTGCAGAGCGCGCGCTTCGCCAAACACAAGAGCATTTTTTTCGAAAATGTTGACGGACGTCAGTGCTTTTCAGTTTTGTGCTTTTTTTTTTGTTTTTTCCCCGCTCTATGGACCGATCTGGCATGTAAGTTTTTGCTCGCTTGAGCTTATTTTTTTTTTATTGGAAAATCGATTTTTTGATTGTTTCGGGTAGTTTTTTTACGTCTGGATTGAATAACAAAGAATATTAACTTTTACCGCTGTTGGGAGCTCGTAAATTCATTAAATATGTCACGGGACTTGGCGGTTCGGTAAAAAAACGTTAGCGGTTTCCTTTTAAAAGCGCAATTTATAAACGTAATTTATATGCATTTGGCAAGGAAATTTTTTAACAAACAAATCTTGTAAGAATCTTATAGGAGTGCATTATTCTTTGTTTGCGCGTAGGTATATAATATTTAACTGCAGTAGGCATCTACTATTTTATTAAGATTTAATCGATTTTTAAGGAACCTATTTATTATCTTATTTTATTTGGCTAAAGTATTAAAAAATATAACCATTACTTCCGCGTTTAGAGGAAAAGAAAAAAATTACTTAAGTAAATCTTCTTTTATATTTTTTTAAATTAGTCACACTATGAAAAAAGTAGGTATACATAATAATATTTAAATTGTAAAATATTATACATATTTAAAAATAAACGCATAATACATCCACCGTTTTTCGTAATGTAAGCTTTTACAAATGATTTATTTCTCTCTCAATACAATAAAACGACCAGACATCAAGTCAAATGTCAAAAAGATGACAAATGACAAGAGTAAAACATAACAGATGAAAGTCGGCCAGATTCCGTCTGGCTGCGATTTCATCCCATTGTTCGCTTTTTTGCCAAGCCGTTATAAACTAGCCCAGAAATATAATAAAATGATAAGAATTACGATAAAACTAATTAGCGTTTTTATTTTCCTTTCAATTTTTCCTTTAGTTTAACGGATTTTTTTATTGCACATTGAAACAGAACTTGATTATTTAATTTTATTTAAATTCTCTGTAGTTAAAATGAAAAAAACGTCTTAAGCACCTATATTTTTTAATAGGTAAGACAGTTTTAAAAACGACAGTACTTTTTTAAATATCGAATAGGTATTCGTTAAATCGATCGAGTTTTATAAATCCTAACAACCATAAACGAAGCGAATATTCAAAATTAGAACGCTTCAAGTACCAAAGACAATAAAACAGCATAAAACTGGCCACTAACAAGCAAAACCTAGTTCTAAACTCAAAAGCGGTCAAACAATCACTGAATCAACGACCAATTTAAAGAGAGCTATTCGTTGTTCTTTTGTCGTTTGTTTAATTAAGCGAAGTGAGGCAGTGTTGCCATTTAAAAATAGCAACATATTTATTTTTCGCAACTTTTCAAAATAAAATAGCAACGTTATAATCGTTTACGCAATTTAATTATGATTAGATTAAGTAATGCCTTTTTTTCCTGTTTGAATTTACAAAAAATCTGTCACTGTTGGGAAGCTATACTATACCCGAGTAACATACCTAGGCTATAAAAAAAGGGATCCGTGCGAAGCCGGGGCGGACAGCTAGTACTAATATAATAAAGAGGAAAAGTTTCATTCCAATCATTCCAAAGTTTCATTCTAAATTTCATTCCAATCATTCCAAAGTTTGTTTGGATTGAATGAGCTCCAAAACAACTGGACTGATTTAAAAATATCTTTCACTGTTGGGAAGCTACATAAACCGTGAGTTACTTAGTAGGTATACGCGTTGTTTCACTACGATTATTTAGCAACAATTCAATTTTGTGTTAGCAACACTGGGCCTGAGGTCTAGTTAGAGTGGGCGTGAGTGGGCAAGGCCCACATAGTTTAATTATTATTAGATGGGACTTAGAGGCGCCGAGACCTCCGTGGGCGATTTAATTCTTATAGTACCTACTGATCATTTGATTTATATGATTACTAGCTTCTGCCCGCGACTTCGTCCGCGTGGAACTCCTCCTTTTTTGCAGTCGGTTAAAAAGTAGCCTATGTCCTTTCTCAGGCTCCAGACTTTCTTTGTACCAAATTTCATTTAAATCGGTCCAGTAGTTTTAGCGTGAAAGCGTAACAGACAGACAGACAGACAGAGTTACTTCTGATGCCTTCGCGGTTATTATACACTAGCGGCCCGCCCCTGCTTCGCACGGATCCCTTTTTTTTATAACCTATTTCAATCGGGAATAGTGTAGCTTGACAACAGTGAAAGAATTTTTCATATCGGTCCAGTCGTTTAGGATTTGAAAGGATTAGAAAGGAGGAGGAGGATTAGAAATTGAATAGGCATTCAATCCAAACAAACAAGCTTTTCCTCTTTATGTTATTAGTATAGATTGGAATGAAATTTTAGCATAAGACTATTGTCAGCTCAGTCGAGCTACGATTATGGAATCTGTAAAGGCTCCGAAACGTCAGCCAATAAAATAAATACGCGAGTTAAATCCATAAAGTTGTTTCATTCCAATTCTATGATTATAGATTAGCAATTTCTGATGCCAATGAAACCACAACGGATTTAAAACCGCTAAGCTTTTTTCGGCGATAGATAAGTCACGCCACGAATATGGGAGCTGTAAAGTATTCTTAAAATACGCGAGTGAAATTCGATTTCGTTGTTTCATTCCGTTAAAGTTGTTTATTTCCTTTTTAAGGTTCTGTGCTTTCAAAAAATCTGTGTGGGTAGGTACTCTATATATTACAATTATATATATGTTTATTTACTTAAGTACATTAAATAATATGAAATTCAATGTTGAATGCAATAAATTAAATACAGTAAAATATGCAAGAAATATTAAAATGTCTAAACTATGACTAAAACGCAAATGTTAGCAATCCTTGAACAAGTTTGTTTTTAAGATAACCATTATCTAAGCATTATCTGATCATAAAGGAGAATATAAAATATGTTGCGTGTGCAAGGAAGTGGGTGGAGTTATGATATGAACTAAAATTCTGGGAGCGCCATTTTTTTCACCGAATTTTCGTTCACCGAATACCTAAAATATTTATAACGAAAATCACTGTGTAATTATTAAAGATGCCACGAATATTCGGCAACTATTCGGTATTCGGCCTATTCGGCGACTTTTTTGCTATTCGGTATTCGGCCGAATAGTGCGTACTATTCGGCCGAATACCGAATAGCAAATCATGTAAAAAAAGACACGTTATTTTACTCAAAATTATGTATTTATTTCCAAATTACAACATTTTAGTACTTAAAATTAATCAGTGGTAAGTTGTGATGGATAAAAACGAGCTTTTCAGCATTTTTTGGTAGCAAACGATTGAGCTTTTCATCATAAACGTTACCAGCCTCAGAAAATAACCTCTCACTATAAACGCTACTTCTAAGCGAATCAGTTATCATCTGTTGTACTTCTGGTAGAGCTTTTAGCGAATGATCTGTAGCTCGTTGTAGTGAATGAATAAGGCACCTGCCTGAATGATATCCTGCATCTCGTACACCTTTTATCATATTAGAGCCACTATCATGGACAAGTAAATGGAGCTTGGATTGAGGAATATTCCATCTTTCTGTAATAGCATTGTGTTCTTTTGCAATATTGATACCAGAATGTGAGTCAGGAAATGATTTCATAGCTAAACGCCATGTTCCAGAATGAACTCTGGAGATATCCAGTGCGCAGTGAAGCTCAGAAAGCTCTCCCGAAAGCGCCGAATATTCGGCGGCCGAATATTCGGCGCTTCGGCCGACAGCGTTGCCGAATATTCGGTATTCGGTATTCGGCCAATTCACTATTCGTGGCATCTCTAGTAATTATCCCGGCTACGCCCGGATCCCTTTTTCTTATAGACTATGTCACATATAAATATGTAGTGTAGCTTTCCAACAGGCAATGAATTTTTCAAATCGATCCAGTCGTTTTGGCCTATTCAATCCAAACAAACAATCATTTCCTCTTTATTATATTAGTATAGATATAGATGAAGTAATGAATTAATAAAATCCGGTCGGCGTAGTATGAAATAATGCGCGAAAAATTCGCGCACTTTTTGTACTCAGTAATCTTATCTCGAATATATCATATACTTACATAAAATATGATGTTACATAGTTTTATAGCTTTTAATTTTATTCCTGAATAATGTATACTACCTATATACTAAAATAACGCTTTTAAAAAAACTACCTAGTGAAAAAGCAAAGTAAGTAAAAATAAAAAACTCAGCGAATTCTCTTTTTATCAAAAAACTACGAAACAAAGAACTTTTATTTTATCACGGACTCTTAGACGGTATCTGTTTTAACTTTTTAGGGTTCCGCGTCAGAATGTGACAAGGGTTCGCTTCGTTGTCTATTTGTTATATTTAGGGTCCCGCATCCCAAATAGATTAACTTTGCCTATCTGAGAGTATTATGTCAGTCTGTCTATATCAATATTTAGCAATTATATAGTAATAGGTATTATATATATTTAGGGATCGGAGAGAAAGATATAGTATTCTTATATACACTATATTTTGATATACATTGTTAAGTAATTAAAAGGCATTTTTTCTATTGTTTATTTAGCTAATAATATTATTAAAAGTTAAATAAATAGATTTTATTTATTACTTAAATTTCTGTTTTTTTTTCTTCAGGTGACTTACATAGAGTATAAAATTAATAGTATTTATATAAACTCGTTTCATTATCAGCAATATTTTGTTTAACACAAAAACTGAATAAATATTTGAATCTGATAAAAAACTAAACATACCTACGGTTAACTCAATTATCTACGTTAAATAATTAAAACGTTTTATATTGCAATATTTATACATAAATATGAAAATTAATTTCGATGTATAAATCTAAATTCAATCGATATAATATAATATGGTCTAATTATTTAAAACGATTAATTTAAATCAAAATTTTTGTATTAAAACTAGAGTAGAAAAAAAATCGTCATTTTTATCTTACAAATAACGTTACAAAAATAAAATGTTTAAATTTTCTTTTTATTTTCATACGGAACCCGTGAACTATAAAACGCGGTCACATTTTTCAAAACTACCCTCCGGAAATCTCCTAATAGGGGTCACTTTTGACAGATAACTATGAACTTTCAGAACTGCCAATTTAACCTTTTCTACGCCACACAGACGTGGATATTGCCATTCTAGGCGGCCATAAGTCTAAATCTTAAAAATCAACATACTAATAAGCTTTATATTACATTATCTAATAGACATTCCTGGGCACCTACCCCCAGCCTTTTTACCCCGTTTGATAATGTTAGTGCTGAGATACAGATAGTCGAAATTAGGTCATCACTCGAAGTTTACGTATCAGTTCTCGGTGCCTTGAATTTACTTGTGTTAAAAAGGTTAAAAAAATATATTTTAACGTCTTTAATATAAGAAAAAATGATGGATTCTTATTATACAGGAAAGTATCTTTCAAACTAATATAAATTTAATGTATTTTTTATTGGTTTATTGTCCTAAAATAGGGCTCAAACGTAACAAGTATTTTTTAAGAAAATTATTGGTGATTTTGGAATTGAAAAGCTAATTTGAAATGTTTCTCAGTATTTCTCTGCTTTCATTTTTATTTTATTTGTGTAAGTATATATTCAGCATTATTTATTATAGAATAGTTTCTGCCGAGACCTGCCCAGTGCAAAAAAAAAGTACTTTGAAGTCTACACTGAATTATCTACTAAAAATGTGATTTTTTTTCTACGTGGGTAATAAGTCGTTTTTTTTCTACAGAATCATCCAGAACGTCTGCATTTAAAGTGGTAACTCATAAATATTGGTTTAAAAATATGCAAGATCAAAATTTCCCATGTTTACGTGAAAAATAGGAAAAATTGCAATGCTATAGGTTCTGATGCCCTAGAGTTTGGGATTACAGTGATACATGCAAGAATACGGCTTTTTCAAAGCATATATATATCTAGCCTTTAAACCAAAAGTAGAAAGAGTTAGAAAAACTAAAAAAAATGGAAATCCATGAATAATTTCGGGCAGAAACTGGCCTATTGATATACGTGCCTAAATCCCACTTTGGTTACACCAATAACGCGATGGTAGTAGGCGTCTCCGATTATCCAAAACACTTAATTTGCATCTGAAATTAACTAATTTACTTATTAAAAGTGGTTTTGTAAGCAATTTCAAGTGGACATAAAATGTATGTAGAGAAATATGACGAATATGCCTAGAGTACGGAAACACAGCATGTTGAAGGTATGGGAGCACCCCATGACTCCAGCATGGCTCAAAATTATGATCTATGGTGCTAAAACTATAAAGAAAGCCTTTAGGCATAATTTGCCAACTGTCAAAAGACATTGCAGAAGCCCGAAATTTCTCATACCGTCTAAATTTTGCAAGAAAGTTTTCGTGATAAGAGTGCAACCTAGTCATTTGTTACGAAGACTGTTGCGCACGTCAGTATATTTGAAGTATGAGGACTTCCAAAAATTCTCAAATACTTAAAAAAAATCTCGTCAAGCAATCGAATTATTATTGCCAGGATTTGCTTAAAAAAGACAGTGGACTTTCATAATTTATTTTTGGTTTTTATTTATTTAGTACATATTTTTACACTTTATTATTATTGTTTTATGTTATATCATTGATAGAATATGTATTAATTAAATTTTAGTTTTTTAGAGATTTTTTTTCTTTTATTTCAGAGTTTTTTTTTGTAATAAATTCGATTTTATTGAAATTCCGATTTATTTTTATTCCGAATTAAATTAATTTTAGTGAAAATGAATATTTTTTCCGATTTACCCCATTTTAGGGATGATAAGATGCAAAAATAATATTGGCCGCCTAGATCGGCCAAATCTACGTCTGTGCGCCATTGACGGGTACTTCCGTCATTAAACTAAGTCGATTACACCGAAATTCCACAACGAAATAAAGACCCTAATTTAAAAGCATAAGGTTGGATTTACCTTACAGTTCACGTGTGAAAGACGAATCGAATAACGAACTATTTCCGAAATTCAAAGAAAACGTTTCCTCTCTTTCACTCTGTTTAATTTAAGTGGAGTGCGAGAGAGACAGATGATGATAGTATCAGGTATTACATTTCGTTTGTAATCAAAAATGTTTTGAAGTTGCGGACGTAAGTACATTTGTTAACAAAAGTTTTAGAGATAAAGTAGATTATGTGGCAAAGGTCAGAAAATCCCAAATGGGGTTAGAAAGTGTTTTTTTCTTTAAAAACTTGTTTATATAGTAAATCTTAGAGTCTTGGAAGATTTAAAGCGGACGTTTTTTATTAGATCAAGTCCCGTATTTTATTTTATTTTCTAACGTTTTGAAAACTTTACAGATCTCATATTCGTAGCCGTCTGGCTGACGAAAGTCTAAGACCAAAGTTATTTTACATTGTATGTCTCGCTATCACGCTAAAACTACTGAACCGATTTCAATGAAATTTAGTGCTTCGACTGTCTAGAGCCTAAGAAAGGACATGGGCTACTTTCAATTGCGAATAAACGGTTGTAATGGGATAAAAGGGGGGATGAAATGTATGAAATTCCACGCGAACGGAGTCGTGGGCAAAAGCTAGTCCGTAATAATTATTTCTTTACACTTTCGTGCGTAACTGTACATGCGCCTACGCATATGCGCGTGAGTCAGCTTTATCTGCATCTGCCGCGGGTTCGACTCCAGGTTAACGCCAGATGGTCAAAGGTCAAGATTAAATTGTATGTTTGTTTATTATAAACAACTATTGGTTCGCCCCGGCTTCGCACAGATCCCTATTTTTTTATTCAAAATCTATAGCCTATGTCATTTGAGAATAGTGTAGCATCCCAACTGTGAAATAATTTTTCAAATCGGCCCAGTCGTTTCGGCTTAAAAACTCGATTTCGTTAAAAATCCTCAGGATCGTGTCAAATATAAGGGTGTACCCAAAGTGGGGAAGCGCCATTTTGCCCCACCATGGGTACTATCAACTGTGCTGGCGATGTTACACCTTTAAGGCAATAATCGCTTGAACGACCCTGGTACCTGGCGGCTGTGTGTGAAGCAACAAGTGCAAGCAATTTTTTTCTAAAATGGCGTACCCCGAAAGCATCCGATAGTACACCTATGGTATACGATTTTTAAAAGTAGACTGTACTGAAACAAAATGATAAGGTCAATGATCAATTGACCTCATTCTACTAATTGGGACCTCAAACGGGTATGCGGGCTCGGTGTCTCTTATCACTGTTGTACTAGTGATAAAATAATATATTATATCAAGTGATAAAAATATATTATTGATGGAATGAAACAACTATTAACGGATTTAACTCGCGAATTTTGTTTAATTGGCTGACGTTTCGGAGATTTATAGATTCCATAATCGTAGCACGACTGAGATGACAATAGTCTAACGTCGTTGTGTCGTAGTTGTTTCATTCCAATGTGTAATAGCCGCGAAGGCATCAGAAATTATTATAATATTGATTTTTATTATAAACGGGTTTTCTGATCGCTTTACATTTACATGTAAATTTCAGTTTTCATTCCCGTAACAAAATATTCTATAGCCTGTTAGTCATGGTCATTACAAACATACAAAAATAGGTACAAATCTTTCCTCTTTATAATATTAGTATAGATAATTCAAACAATAAAATTTCACTGAAACTACTCCCGCATGTTACTTTAATTTATATGGTGACGTTTCGAAAAGGTTACGGTTCCCATATTCGTAGCCGATTAACTGACGATAGTCTAATAAATGACTAAAATTTTCGAATTGTGATAAAATAAAATAAATTCGTTAAATCCATTATTTCATTATAAGAACTGAAACTGAAAGAAACTTCACGTTTGAAATGAAATTTGGACAGATATTATAATACTAAAAAGGTATTGGTATGAACATAAAATTACTGAAAAAGTATTTTAAAAATTATAACAATTTGCTAGTTTGTATGAAAAAATCAAATTAGCAACAATTTTGATAAAACTTGAGATTCATGCTCTAAAAACATTTAATTGAATACGTGATGGTTTCACACCCTAAGAGTGCAAAGTAGGATTTAAAAAATACGCGGACGAAGTCACGAGAAAAACCTAGTCAGTCACATAGCTTCTCTATACATAATTGTACAGATTTTACCTACCGTTTACGAGTTCGTTAGCTGTAGGTAGGGTTGCCAACCGTACTCTAAAATAGAGTATTGTACTCTATATCATGTAGGTGTACTCTATAATCTAGAACACTAATAGAGTACGCTAAAATACTCTTTTTTGCTCAATTTATACTATAATACTAATGCCAGTCATGCAATATTATGAAAACCTTTATCAGAACAGAACATCATTAAAATTAATAAAAAATGAACTCTTGATTTATTTAAACTTAGATTTAGGATGCTTAGATTCATATACCTAATTGCTTTAAAAACAGGAAAAACTATTAGAAACCGCAAGAAGTACAAAAAATACCTTTTTAAAAATTGCAAAATAAAATATACTCTTTTTTATATGTCTGTACTTTTTATTTACCTCCTTTGACACCAGATATACTTTATTTCTTCTAATAGAAGTTGGCAACCCTAGCTGTAGGTGGGGGAGTGGGAGGTGGGAATGGGAGGTAGAAAGGGGGGGTTCTTATCACGCCATTGATAATCAACGCATCAACCCCCATTTCACTTCATAAATGTGTTGACGCAATTGTAGGGGGGGTATGCTTCATGTTTTTTTGGGATAAGTCTCAACCCAGATTTTTTTTGCAAAATATATTGTTTTGTAATAATTTCTGATGCCTTCGCGGTTATTACATATTGGAATGAAACAACTATTAACGGATTTAACTCGCGTATTTTTATTTTATTATATTTGCTGAAGTTTCGGATTCTTTACAGTTTCCATAAGCGTAGCACGACTGAGTTGACAATAGTCTAACGCTAAAGTCAAAATAAAAATACGCGAGTTAAATCCGTTAATAGTTGTTTCATTCCAATATATTGTTTTGTATTTTTGTTTATGGATAATGGATAATAGATATAAAGCAACATATACATAATATGTTTATTTAAATTAAGATAGACTTACTAAGACTAACTACAGTCACTAAGTAAATTACTTGCTTTTTAGTTTAAAAAACACTTGTTTGTAGTTTTTTTTTCTGCTAGCAAAGTAGTAGGTAAATAACATACCTGACACTTATTGTATTTTGTTTAATAAGCCTATAAAAATATGTTGTATTATGCTGATGTTTCAAAACTTTACAGTTCGCATATTCGTAGGCTGAGTTGACGATAGTCTTAACACTACACTCAGCTCTAGTACTGATATTACTTACTAGCTTCTGCCCGCGACGTCGTCCGCGTGGAACTCCTCCTTTTTTGCAGTCGGTTAAAAAGTAGCCTATGTTCTTTCTCAGGCTCCAGGCTTTCTTTGTACTAAATTTCCTTTAAATCGGTCCAGTAGTTTTAGCGTGAAAGCGTAACAGACAGACAGACAGAGTTACTTTCGCATTTATAATATTAGTAGGGATATATTTTTTTCAAAAATAATATATTATACTTATTATTATCCTTAGTTGGGCTTTCATCATAGTCACAATACAAAACTTCATACCGGTTAAGTGCGAGCTGATTGTTTGATGCAATATTACATACATACATACAATACTACTGATATCAGTATCGATTTAATACAAGCTTTCATAGGTTTATGTTACTAGGAATCTGATTACTAGTAGGTACTTACACATATAATATGTTTAATAAAAAAAACTGTTACTTAAAGGATTAACTACACAAAATTCACAAAATTAGGAAAAGAATATAAAAACGCCTTAGAATATTAAGAAGTGTTTTTTTGGAAATTCAACCCAAAGGGGGATAAATGGGGGTTGAAACAGGGGTGAAAGGTTGTTATTAACTTTTTATCATTTAACGGATTAGAAACACGAATATTTTAATTTTCGATTTTTTTTTTCAATCTCAAATTTAGTAAGTTTGTAAGGGGTGGAAAATTATAATGGAACTTTGAATTAAGGTAAGAGAGTAGGTATAATAACGATTCAATGTGTTTCGTAATGGATCTATTGGGGTGAAAAAGTGGGTAACATAAATAAGATTGTAACCTTAAAAGTATGAGTCGTGCTACGATTATGGAAACTGTAAAGAATCTGAAACGTCAGCCAATAAAATATAATACGCGAGTTAAATCCGTTAATAGTTGTTTCATTACATTGCGTAATAACCGTGGAGGCATCAGAAATCCCACTTCCTACTATCCTACTAATATTATAAATGCGAAAGTAACTCTGTCTGTCTGTCTGTCTGTCTGTTACGCTTTCACGCTAAAACTACTGGACCGATTTAAATGAAATTTGGTACAAAGAAAGTCTGGAGTGTGAGAAAGGACATAGGCTACTTTTTAACCGACTGCAAAAAAGGAGGAGTTCCACGCGGACGAAGTCGCGGGCAGTAGCTAGTTATTATATAAAAGTACGATATAAATATTCAATGACAATAACAATGTAGAATAACATATCATAGTACTAATATATTTTCCATAATATGACATACTTTATATTCATATAGCATCGCCTATTGTTTTATATGTTAAGTACTGAACAGGAAAACTATAACATATATAAAGGAAAACGTAATAAATAAGATCTAGCGATATTTATATACATGTATATAACTAGCTTCTGCCCGCGACTTCGTCCGCGTGGCGCTCCTCTTTTTTTGCAGTCGGTTAAAAAGTAGCCTATGTCCTTTCTCAGGCTCCAGACTTTCTGTGTACCAAATTTCATTTAAATCGGTCCAGTAGTTTTAGCGTGAAAGCGTAACAGACAGACAGAGTTACTATCGCATTTATAATATTAGTAAGGAAGTTAGGATTTGTATTTTGAATTTTTTTTTCGGTTAAGCAACGCAATGCTAAATCCATTCCGCTTAAAAGTTAACGTTCTGAAAGATCTCCTAAAGGGATAAATTCGCCTTTGTACTTTTTTTCCTTTTAAATAATGCTGACTTTCTGTACATTAAAATTTGTTGTTGTATAATAATAACTGATATCCTAATAATATTGAAAAAAATATACCTCATTGAGTTTATTCTCGATTCTTCTCAAGAGGTTTTTTTTGCTGAATCGAAAAAGAATATTAATTTTAACGTTGACATTCACAAGTGCCTGTAAGAGCCTAGACTGAATAAATGATTATTTGAGTTTGAGTTTGAGTTTAATAATTCTAACTAATATTAAATGCGAAAGTAACTTGTCAGTCTCGCTTTCACGCTAACACTACTGAACCGATTTAAAAAATTGGTACACAGATAGTCTAGAGCCTGAGAAAGGACATTAAGGAAAAAAAGAAAAAAGGGTTGTAAAAGGTTAAAATAGGGGATGAAATGTTGTATGAAAGTATCGTCATTTTTACAGATAGAAGCTTAAACTGCCGTAATTACTAATTCCATGAGGACGGAGTCGCGGGCAAAAGCTAGTTAATTATATACATTTCTCATGTTTATAATTAAACTAGCTTTTTCCCACAACTCTGTCCGCGTAGAATTAAATAATAACATTGCACAAAACGTCTACACAAAATTAAGATAAATCCGTTATATGTAGTTGTTTCATTCCACTCTTTACTAATATTATAAAGAGGAAAGGTTTGTTTGTATTGAATAGGACCAATTTCAAAAATTCTTTCACTGTTGGGAAGCTACACTATTCCCGAGTGACATAGGCTATAAAAAAAGATGATCCGTACGAAGCCGAGGCGGACAGCTAGTATGTTATAATCGCGAACGCATCAGAATTTAATTTGCATATTAAAAGATTTATCCGAAAGTCATAACAAAAAACTATACAAATATAGATCATAGCCGTAACAAAAAGCTTGTGCGCTTGCGTCGGTATTGTAGAACCGGTTACCGTGAGATTTCTTATGATCTACTTAGCGGATCTATAGATCATTTTGTATTGGGTTGAGCTTATTTTGCTCAGGTTGTTAACTAATAAGTGGAAGATAGCGCTATTGGAAACTTATCTAGCAGATAAAAGCGTTGTGTAAGCTCGATTGTAAATATTAAATGAAATAAAAAAAAAAACTTCAATTTAAGCTTTTAAAAGCTCTTATGAAGGTTAGAAGAGTTTTTCCGTTTCCGGAAAAACTTTACTTCAGAAGAAACGGCCAGAAACACATTTAGGTATTAAATGGAAAATTTCTTTAATTAGATGAAATATTTTTAGATTTCACCGGTTTCTTTATTAAGTAAAGTTTCATCAAAATCGATTTAGTAAGTAGTTTTTGCGTGAAAGAATAACACATACATCCATCCTTTCTTTTTTACTTTCGCGTTTATAACATTAGTAGGTACCTAAGATTTCAATTCATACATACTTACAGAACTGTCAATTCACAAGTTATTCATAATAATTTCTGATACCTTTGCGGTTATTACACATTGGAATGAAACAACTATTAACGGATTTAACTCGCGATAATCACGTCACAAGTTATTCCTCAATCCTCTTCGATACGGCAGTGATATGAAGTAACCTTCCCGAATGACCGTCCAGGCGCCATATTGTTCGGTTCACACAAACCGGTCTAAAGCGATGTAGAGCAAAGCCTTTGTTAAGATGGCTGAATGACCCTGACTGTGAAAGGTTGCGGGTTCGAATCCTACTAGGGCCTAGGTTCTTAACCTGGGGGTAAAAATTGTATTTCGCGGTAACAATCAGCTGGTAGTTGTCTCGAACGGCGAATTTCAAAGTGACAAGTCTGAGCACAGCGCAGCGCCGACTAGCGCGCGAGCTCGTCGTTGGGAGGAGGGGTACAATCAGTGACCCTAGTTAGGTCATAAAGGTTTTAAAAGCGAAAGTATCAGAAATTATTATATTCTAGGTTTAGTAATGCCCTTTCGATTCCAAGATACCTACATAATTTTGTACTTTACGAAAATTAATACTTAGTAGGTAGTAATATTAACTTAAGATGTTGATTTCCTGTTATATTAATTAAGTATAATAAATAATATATTTATTTAAAAAAATACATTTTACCTAAGTCGATAACCCTTGATGACCCGACCAACGACGATAGGTAAACCCCGTTTAATATTTTCCTTATATACTTAAACTAGCTGTTCGCCCCAGCTTCGCACGGATCCCTGTTTTTTTTAAGTATAATATAGCCTATGTCACTCGGGAATAGTGTAGCTTCCCAACAGTGAAAGAATTTTTTTAGCCGTTTTGGAGCCTATTTCAACCTTTCCTCTTTATTATATTAGTACAGATAGGAAAAATTTTTGTCACAGTATTCAATCTCAAGAACAACTCTACCAATGTTCAACGAATTGTCAAGAAAAATTATTCTCGATATCCAGATTTTTCTTATAATAACTAGCTTTTTTTGATATAATATTTTATACATACCTATAGGCATAAGTTCGCATACAGTATAAATTTCTCCTAGTCCCCTAGTATGATTGATATATATTATTAAGACGAAGTCGCAGGCAGAAGCTAGTCATGGTATATTAGCTTACACTTCATCAGCAAATGCATCGTTCCTCTTACACGAACACCCAGAATCGTAATTTAATATCAAGGAATGTGCTATATAAACATAATATATTATATTTTGTAACTAACTTCTCGCGCTAAGTTTAATTTGTACCAAAGGTAGTTTTTTTATCGCACTTATATTTTCATTTCCACCCCCTTTTCACCACTTAAAAAGGAAACTGTGCACTCAAAGTACTTACCTAAAAATAAATTATTTTCAAACAGAACCGTAAATATGGGAACTGGGAAGTATCCAAAACGTCGCTACAAAACGGATTTCAACTTAGCGAGTATCCATTCCTTTCTAAGTTCATATTAAACTAGCGGTTCTCCTATTTTTTTTTTAATGTTCTATAGCTTATGTCACTCAGGAATAGTATAACTTTCCAACAGTGAAAGATTTTTTTTAATCGTCCAGCCGTTTTGGAGCCTATTTAATCCAAACAAACAAACCTTTCCTCATTATAATATTAGTATAGACTATCAACACTAAAAAACTCATCTTTCCAAAAATCACATAAACCAGAGGTGACTGAGATCATTTTACGGTAATTTAATTTGCTCACACTATAATCAAAAACAAAATAAGATTTAAATAAAGATCTATTATTATAGGCGACTGCCTACCGGCCTTAAATCCACCCCGCCTCTGCTTAAGCCGGGCAGTAACCCGGACCTCTATTCATTCGCCGCACAGCCGCCACGCTATGTACTAAACGATGACGTAATATCTCAAAGATGGCGGCACGATGAGCCAATGAGTCATTCTTGCACAATATTGAGTGAGTTGTGTTTTAATTTTAGGTACCGATTGTATAAATTTGTAGGTTAGAAAAGCTTTGGGGTTTGTGGGTTTTTGGGTTCCATACCCGAAGTAAGGACATAGCCAGGCGCGTGCAGTGAGGATCGTGCGTGTACCACGTCAGGGTAGGCATTGCGCCTATATAGAATGCACGCCCTTAGACATAGCGTGGTACAGGGGGAGGAGGTTTCACTTACACTACCCTAGAAGGTCCCTGTAGGTTTTGATTCCCTTGCTAGTGTCGAAAATTACCTTATATAATAATAATTATATTCTTAGTCTACGCCTGCGGTTCATGAGATTTTTAAGAAGGGGTGGGGGGTGGGGGGAAGCTTAATTAAATATCGTGAACCGTGATAGTTAGGCAATTAAAATTTTCACAGATTTTTACTGCCGATATAACAACAAAAACTAAAAAAAATAATAAAATAAATATTTTACACTCCCATACAACATTAATAATTTAGACATGATATTTCTCGTTTTCATAGATAGTGGTACGGATCCTTTAGTACGCGAGTCCGACTCGCACTTGACCGATTTTTTATGTGGTTGTTGTGAAATTCCTAAAGGCAAATTTGTATCCAGAAATCAATTTTGATGTGAATAATGCTAAATATAGCATAGCATATTCAGTAGGAACTAGCCTTTACAAACGTATGACAACTGCATGCAATGACCTTGAATCCATTTAAAAATGTATCGCCTTTGTAATACCTATTTAAATTGTAATAGGCATTTATCTTGAGGACTGAAACAAAAAAAACATACATACCGCTATGTTGTATTTTTTTAATTAACTGTGACATAACTCCTGAATAGTGTAGCTTCCCAAAAATGAAAGTCTTTTTCAAATCGTCCAGTCGTTTTGGAGCCTATTCAATCCAAACAAACAAACAAACCTTTCCTCTTTATAATATTAGTATAGATAACCTATCCGTATCAAAGTTAAACGTAAAAATAGGCACAAGCGTGGTTATATTTTCATTCTGAAAAACGCCTAAAAATACACGCCATTTTCCAACAATAATGCCAACATGAGCGTTGAAATAGTGACGCGGCTGAACGGACGCCGGAACCGGAAATTGCGAAGTGACGCATACCGGAATGTGACGTGGAGGAATTTTGGGGAAATATGTAATTTTAGGGTTATTTATAACGCTAAATAGGGACACAGTTTATTTAATTAAAAATTTATTTGTGTTGCTTTGGAAAATTTTAAGGGGCAAATTGAAGGCTACGTAGTAACATTTGCCCCTTACTAGTAGGTACTTCTATAAAATCTCTAATTCATGTTAGTCTGCTGAAAATTAAATCAGCAAGGGCGTGCATTTCATACAGGCACAGTGTAACAAATGTATGGAGTGCCTACCCTGGCGCCATACTTCGTTCACCCCACTGCACGCACCTGATTAATCAGGATTTTTTTTTCTACTCCTGCCTTGGTACAAATATCATTATTGTTTAAATATATGGTAGCTTCTGCCCGCGACGTCGTCCGCGTCGAACTCCTCCTTTTTTGCAGTCGGTTAAAAATCCTTTCTCAGGCTCCAGACTTTCTTTGTACCAAATTTCATCTAAATCGGCCAGTAGTTTTAGCGTGAAAGCGTAACAGACAGACAGACAGACAGACAGAGTTACTTTCGCATTTATAATATTAGTAGCCAAATTTCATCTAAATCGGTCCAGTAGTTTTAGCGTGAAAGAGTAACAGACAGACAGACAGAGTTACTTTCGCATTTATAATATTAGTAGGGATTAAGACAGATGTCGATCGATTCTCGAACATTAAATTATAACAGTTTAAAATGAACTCGCTAACCAAATTAGGTAAATAGGTTATTTTTCCGATGACATGAAAGAATCAGCAAAATTTAATCAAGAGAGGGTTGGCCGTCGCACTGCCAACTGTAATTTAATTTACCTAATTGCAATGCATTTGTTCCTAAAATCTGATTTGATAATCTTGTAAAAAACTACCGAAAAAACTGAGGACTTACCTTGTTATTGTAAAATAGACAAATAGCTTATAATAATATCATAGACTTAAATAATTATTTTGTTAATGAATTTAAAGTTTATGATAGCCTCTGACATTTTAATTTACTTGTAGATTATAAACTGCCGTGTTTCCTGTTTTGTTAATTAATTATTTACATTTTGACCTATTTCTTAATCTATAGTTTAAATCGTTAAAAACACAAATTTATTAATTTTAAAATGCTTTTATGTAAGTACCTACCTATATTAATTTATGATTTCTGGTGCTTTTGCGGTTATTACACATTTGAATAAAACAACTATAACGTATTTAACTCGCGTATACCTATTTTAATTTATACAAAAATTTGGAAACTTATTATTCCAATATTCGTAGCGTATATTCTGTCATACAATAATAATTATATTTGTTTTAAACCAATTTTAATTAATTAATAATTAATGTATTTTAAGACAATATTTTATAACAAAAATATTTTTTTGTTACAGATTCTGAAGACAAAACTAAAATGGTAAGTTTTATAACCTCTATCTCATCTTACCTATAAAGGTATTATACTCTATATTAGAGTTTATAGGTTAACTAGCTATCCGCCCCGGCTTCGCGCGGATTCCTTTTTTTTATAGCCTATGTCACTCGGGAATCCAACAGTGAAATAATTTTTCGAATCAGTTGTTTTGGATCCTATTCAATCCAAACTAACAAACAAATCATTCCTCTTTATTATATTAGTATTCCCTAAATCACGTAAGAGGCAAGCGCGTGCGGTGAGAGTCGCGTATGTACTGCGTCAGGGTAGGCACTCCATACCATTGTGCCTATATGAAATGCACGCCCTTGGTCTGAGGTGACTGGGTCCTCACTCTATATTTTTCTATGTTCTAATTCTTAATCTAAGCATGCCTTTATCACCTGAGGGTAAAACATAGTAAATCAGTAAATCCACATTGTAAATCGTCGGATTTACGAGATACGGTGTTGCTACACTATACTGTTTGGTTTGACATCATCTTTACGTCATTTTAGATAATGAGAAATTATGGTCATTTTTATCTTACTGATTTCAAAATTAAGTTTTATAGAAAAACCTTTCTTTATAGTAAATAAAAATCAGTTTTTTTCTAGTACTAATATAAAAACGGGCGAAGTATATTTTTGAATTTGAATAGATTTCAATGAAATCAGTTAAAAAAATAGGGTAAAAAGACATTAGTGGTCCATAGCGTAATATTAATAGGTAAATAATATTAACAAATGCTATAGGTACTTATGGCATTTTTCTTACTCTCTTCAATATAGGTACTTACCTAAATATATTTTTTTCATACGAACGGCTTTTTACCAATGACTTGTGTCAAAGAAACAAATAAAAAAATATTTTTCTATTTTTTATATATTACTAGCTTTTGCCCGCGACTTCGTCCGCGTGGAAGTTACTTTCGCATTTATAATATTAGTAGGGATAAATAATATTTTTTTATCATAAGGTTAAAATACACAATTAAAACAAAAAAAAGTTTCTAAGAAATCTGCTCTTATTTCCATTGAAAATTCATTAAATCCAATTAAAGAAGTTATCCAAATATTATAAATACCTACTTTAGTTTAAACTAGCGATCCCGGCAGACTTCGTCCCGCCCGGCAAAGAATCGATTTGACAGCTGTCATTGTTTTTTTTTTCACCTCGTCCGCGTAATTATTGTCATAATGATCATTTGTCCTAAAACTCTTATGACCTATCTTTTGTTTTCCTAACATCGTATGGATGTTTTTTTTTCCACATAATGTTTTATTTCCCTAACGTATTTCCCACTTGCCATATTGATTATTCATCCTAATCCTATTCAGTTTTGGCGCTTCGCAATGCAAGATTAAACCAAATGCTCAACATATTTCAATCAAATCCTCTTAAAAATACTCATTAAATAGAACTAGGTCAACTAAACAAAGGGTCTTAAATCATTTACCATCTAATTAAACGAAATACGGTATCCCAAAATGTTAATCTTCATCCAAAAACCATGTTGCAATACAACCTTTTCTACCTTCAAAAAACTCCCCACCACCCTTAACATGTTTAACATAAGACTTAAATTCAAATGCGAAATAGATTTAGAGTTGAAAAAGAATTTTGTAATATATGTAGGACACGAGAGACCAGTTTAAGTGGAACCGCCAAGGTCTTTGTGTGAGTCCTCTTGGTAGAGCTTTGTGGGAACTAAGGATGGCATTGTGGTTCAAGTTAGATTGGTTTTCTTTGATTTATTTTTTTCTTTGTTTGAAGAGGTTGTACAGTGATCGGTGTTCTTACCCGATGATTTGTAGATGTCAACGGTGGTTAGAGACAAATTTGTGTTGGAAAATTACTTATTGTGGTTGTAATTGAATTTTTAATTTTTTTTTATATGTGTGACGTTTTTAGGGTGAAAATTTTGCTGTTACTTTATAAATCAGCTTCTGCCCGCGACTTCACTTGCGCAGAATTAGTTTTTATGTATCAATTCAACAGTTTTTGCAGATTTCTTAGATAGTGGATTTTTCTTATTTAGGTACCTAAGTACTTGATATTTATCGTTGTTTAAAAACCTTGATTTATTTACCATGGTTATTACATGATGATTTTACACAAAAAGTTTCCGAAACGTCAAAACAAAATTCATAACGAAAGTTATAGTTATAGTACCTAATAGAAGTTTTATTCTAATATGGAATAACTGCAACAGCATCAGAAATTATAACTTTAAAAAAATATATATATAAATATATAAATTTTAAATAAATTTTTATTTATTCTTTATCTAAATGAACTTTTCCGAAGTTCACTAATAAATTACCAATTTTCAAAAAACTTTTAAACAAACCCTTGTACTATTTCATTATAAATTATTAGATAATGAGAAACCTACAAAGTTGAATAGCTTTTGTTCGGTAAATTTCGAAATACTCCAAAAGTTTTTGTTTTATAGGGTAAGGGTACCAATTTAATACCACTTAGATAATAAGTAACAATGGTAATGAAATTACTGATGCTTTCGCGGTTATTACACATGGAAATGAAACTATAACGGATTTAGCTCGCATATTTTATTTGCTGACGTTTCGAAAACTTTACACTCTAATAGGTACCTACTTGGAACGTTTTCTTATTTTGTCTTAAAATGTTTATAAATACTTTAAAAGACAAAGTGTTAAAAATAACGGATTTTCATTAAGCCTCCATTATCTCATTACATTTAAGTGTTCTGTTTTTTACGATCTGTCGAAAATTCGCGCAACATTTCGCGCAAAAAAGTGACGGTTGTAGTGTGACCTCGATTAATTAAGATTAAGAGTAAAAAACCTTTTTAAAAGAAAGCTTTTATAATTTTACAATGTACAATGATCCTCTTTCACTTAATAAACCACTCGAGTATATTTGTAGACATTTCCACTCCTTGCGACCCCCTTACACACTGTCACACAGTTAACCAATTTGGTTTTAGAATGATGTCACACAGTTAACCATGCTGAACGTATACACAATTTCAGCCCAATCATTTAAAGTTATCTGCTTCAAAATTTAGTTGCAAGATTTCACTTACATACAAGGATTTTATAAATATTAGGTTCTGTATAGTTTAAGACCACCTACGTATTAATCTGACTGACCTATTAATAAAGACCATTAATCTAAATACATACATCCATTCACGTACATTCAAAAGATAACGTTCATTTCTACATTTAAAGACTTCATTCACTACAAACAACCCATTCTTTGAAAGAGCTTACAAACTTATCCATTCACACACAAAACCCTACAGACGCCCCTATTTGAAACACTTTAGTTACAAAATACATCTCGTTTTCAATTTGCCTTGTGAAAACGTAAATTTGTACTTCACAATCCTGCCCCGTTTGTCTGTAATCCAATATGGTCTTTTTTGAAAAGGAATAAGGCTTAAAGTTACGTGTAAGGAATTGTAGATTCGAATTTGAAAAAGTAACACGTGCATGCTACGAGCGGCCCAGTTGCGTTCGGAAACGTATGCAAATCTCTTTGTTGTCTGCATTGGTTGCGTCACTGTAACGGGACCACGGTTTCTGAACAGACTTTATGGTTTGGCTGTATAGCAAAGACATTGGAACTCTAACGACGCTAGTGCTTTCTTTCTCACCAATGGTGACCACTGAGTGAAAGAATGAGACCACACTATTTTCGTCGGAGAAAATAGTGCAGCACTAACTGTCAAATTAGGAACCTATTTTAATTGGTGTTATTCTTTAAAGTCGCAGTAATAAGTAATAATCTATCTCTGTCTGAGTTGCTCATTTTTAGGAAACCAAAAAAATATTATCGATAACAGTTGTCGATATTATTATTTCTTATTAAATAATAATATCGACAACTGTTATCGATAATATTTTCCGTCACTAGTATACATTAAATGCGCGGCTAAATTGAAAATCCTTTTGAAATTATAAGTTTGCTGTGTTTAGATGACATCTTAATTTAATCTTGTTTATGAATTGGCGACACCCTAGTTTATAATAACATGCAACAAAATACGTACAAAAACTGTAAGTATGTATCTATATTATTCATAATATATCCCTACTAATATTATAAATGCGAAAGTAACTCTGTCTGTCTGTCTGTTACGCTTTCACGCTAAAACTACTGGACCGATTTAGATGAAATTTGGTACAAAGAAAGTCTGGAGCCTGAGAAAGGACATAGGCTACTTTTTAACCGACTGCAAAAAGGAGGATTTCCACGCGGACGACGTCGCGGGCAGAAGCTAGTAATATATATTATATATCTGTGGTATATATACCACAGCCTAAAGTAAAAGCAATAGACAAGATTGGTCGTATCTGTGCGACAAGGTGGTCTCGAGATCGGAACAATACAAAGCGTGACGTCACGTTTTTGAAGTGACTTGCATACAAAAATGTTTTTGTGCTTTCGTCGAACCGGTGGTTTTAATCGCCACAAATACAAACTATTAAGTTATAGGTATTATACAAAGTAGAATAGTGAAAATGTCTTTGCCGTTATTTTAGATTATGAAAACCGAATAATATTGCATAGGTATATAAAGAAACAATATTTATGTGTGGCCAAACGAAAAGGCAAAATAAAATTACTACCTATACGACAGTTCAATTGGTAGTTATAATATTTATATTATTGCAATGTTTTACATTTATTTAACGAAAAAATCAAAAAATATATAGGTATTTTTTTTAATTTATTCCGCAAGATTTATAAGAAATTTGACGGATATTAAAAACACAAAATGTTAATTGATGAACTTCCAAGAGAATCGCGTCTCTGAAAAACTTTGACGTTTATTAAATGATCTTTTTAGAAGTTGTAATTTATTCTTACGTTATCGCCATTATTAAAAATACTTTTTTTTGCCGCAAAAGTATTTTTCCTATTAAATTAAACGTGCCGTTGATTATTTTAGGAGACAGTTTTAAATTTTGCGTTGTTCAGATTTTATAAAAAATTATAAAATAATAAGCTAAATATGCGTCGTGTAGAATGAGGTCCAGCTGTCATGTTCCACCAATGAGATACAAGCTACTGGCCTGTGATGAGAGACAAGCTACTGGCCTGTGGTAAGAGACAAGCTACTAGCCTGTGATGAGAAACAAGCTACTGGCCTGTGATCAGAGACAAGCTACTGGCCTGTGGTGAGAGACAAGCTACTAGCCTGTGATGAGAGACAAGCTACTGGCCTGTGATGAGAGACAAGCTACTGGCCTGTGATGCGAGACAAGCTACTGGCCTGTGGTGAGAGACAAGCTACTGGCCTGTGATGAGAGACAAGCTACTGGCCTCTGATGACAGACAAGCTACTGGTCTGTGATGAGAGACAAGCTAATTGCCTGTGATAAGAGACAAGATACTGGCCTGTGATGAGAGACAAGCTACTGGCCTGTGATGAGAGACAAGCTACTGGCCTGTGATGAGAGACAAGCTTTTAGTCTGTGATCAGTGACAAGCTACTAGCCTGTGATGAGAGACAAGCTACTGGCCTGTGATTGGTGAACATGACAGCTGGACCTCATTCTACACGACGCGCATCTAGCGGATTAAAGATACGGCGACCCCAAAGATTTAACAAAATGTTGCCATAACAAAACATATACAAGTACCTAAATAAGTCATTTTCACAGCTTGGAACACTTTTTAATAATTAAAATCACAGCTTACGTCATGGCAACTAGGTACTCAAACAGATGGGACGTATGTCTTGTAAAAACATAAATCAGCTGGTATTGACATCACACACAGATGTGAGACAAAGAATCTGTTTCTCTTGTATTATTTATCAAATTTATGTAATTGTTGCGTAATGGAGTTAAATCAGTGAATTATTGTGTTGGACCGTTAAACGTTATATTCGATTTGATATTTTTATAATATGTTTTTTTTACCAACAAAAAGAGTAGAAATGTCATTAGCATTTAAACAGGTATATGGTGCCTACCATATACTTATTTATATTTATATATATTCTTCTTCTTCTTCTTCTTCTTCTTCCTACCCTTTTATCCCAGTTTATCTGGGGTCGGGCCTCCTTGTGCATCGGCGCCAGGCCGTTCTGTCCTGGGTTGTCGTCGGTGAGATGTTCCCTTCTTTCAAATCCTTTTCAACTATTGACCACCAAGTAGCCGATGGTCTGCCTCTTCCTCTGGGTTTAGTTTTAATATCGAGGACAGTTCTTACTGAGAAGTCATTATCTCTTCGCATTATGTGTCCATACCAGCGGAGTCTACCCTCTCGGAGCTTTTCAGGTATTGGAGCCACTCCAAAGGAACCCCTCACGTGTTCATTACGTATCCTGTCCAAGCGAGTTACGCCGCCCGCCCATCTCAGCATTTTCATTTCTGCTGTATGCAGCCGCTGTTCGTGTTTCTTGAGGGCAGTCCAGCATTCTGCGCCGTACAACATAGCGGGTCTCACGGCGGTCTTATATATCTTGCCCTTGATTTTTATCGGCATTTTGGGGTCACATAGTACCCCCGACAGAGATCTCCATTTCAACCAAGCTGCATTCACGCGATGATTTACATCTTCCTCTATATGTGCATCAGCCGTCAAAATAGAGCCGAGGTATTTAAAGCGTGTCACTTTTGGCAGTTGAGTATCTCCAATCAGGAGGTTGCTGTTTAGTACTTTGCTCCCACCCAGATCGCATTCCATATATTCGGTCTTTGACCGGCTGACGCGCAACCCATGTTTTTCGAGTCTTGTAAACCACGCATTGAAAGTATTTTGGAGCTCCGATGGCGATTTCGCTACCAGTACTATGTCATCAGCATACAACATACACTCAGGAATGTGTGATTGCAGATCTATATTAAAGAAATTTATTGAATTTTGATCGTAGTAAATATTTGGATGTGTCTGCTTTTGCTTTATTTGCAGTCGTTTCGAAAACTTTACAGTTCCCATATTCGTAGCACGACTAAGCTGACGATAGTCTCACGCTAAACTCTTCTCTTTTTATTATAAATGACTATTTAGGTAGGATTTTGTTTTCTTAAACGTAATTTTATAATACTTTCCTAAGAATTCCTTTATTACCATAATTCAATTCTGATTTCAAGTTTAATTGTTTTTATTGTGAAACTCGGTATTAAGTTTCGAGTTAAATAAAATTATGTTTCTTAGTTATTGTAATTTATTTAAAACTTCCCTCGTTATACGCGAAGAGTCTAGCTTTTAAGTCAAAGTTAAGCCTTGCAGATTTACATTTTTACTACCTAGTGTACCTAGGTAGTATAAAACTTATTCACTACCTAGGTACACTACTTATAGTCTACTAGCTTCTGCCCGCGACTTGGTCCGCGTGGAACTCCTCCTTTTTTGCAGTCGGTTAAAAAGTAGCCTATGTCCTTTCTCAGACTCCCGACTTTCTTTGTACCAAATTTCATTTAAATCGGTCCAGTAGTTTTAGCGTGAAAGCGTAACAGACAGACAGACAGGCAGACAGAGTTACTTTCGCATTTATAATATTATATAGTAAGGATTAGTAAGGACTAGCTGTTCGCCCCGGCTTCGCACAGATAGGTACCTAATTTTTTATAATATATTCTATAGCCTATGTCACTCAGGGTGAACGTAGCTTCCCAACAGTGAAAGAATTTTTCAAATCGGTCCAGCCGTTTTGGAGCCTATTCAATCCAGACAAACAAACCTTTCCTCTTTATAATATTAGTATAGACTAGCGACCCGCCCTGGCTTCACACGGGTGCTATAAACCTTCCATAGTCATCGTCGTTTCTGAGCCTATTTAATCCAAACAAACAAAACTTTCCTCTTTATTATAATATTAGTATATAGGTATAGTTATAAAAGTGTTGTTTTTGACTATTGAAGTTATAATAATTTCTGATGCCTTCGCGGTTATTACACATTGGAATGAAACAACTATTAACGGATTGAATTCGCGTACCTATTTTATTTTATTGGCTGACGTTTCGGAGCCTTTACAGATTACATAATCGTAGTGAGTGCTGAGTAGCTTACAATAGTTTTATGTTTAAAACATCAGCCAAAAAAATAAAATACGTTTTTTTTTTTTTTTTTTTTCGAACTGAATACTGAAGCGCAGTTGGGCAGCTAATGGGCCTTCACTGCAAAACCGGACGGGTGGCGAGACTCCTGAAAGGAGACTCTTAAGCCATAAAATACGCGAGTTAAATCCATCTATAGCTATTTCGTTCCAGTGGATTAGGTCGTTTAAAAATAAAAGGGGGTGAAAGAGGGGATGGATAAATAAACTACATACCTAGTAGAAATGTAAACAATGGAAACAACCCCTTTATGACGTATCGTATGACGTCACTTCTCATATAACAATGAAAACACTTGATGTGTGAGTCATCGATATAAATAATACGGCCCAAGTGATAAATGCTGAGCGGTTCTCTTAATTGGTGTTAATTGTAACGTGTGGTATAAATTAGAACAATTTGAGGTTGGAACTTCCGTTAAATTTTAAATTTTTGTTTGGACATTTTAAGTGGTGTTTGTTTTTTTGTTTATCGTTGAATTTTAAATGGTATTTGTAATAAATATATTTTTTAAATTGATCAAGGAATTTGTTTTTTATTTTGTAATAAAAACGGACTGTAGCACAAGTTTTAGAGTCACTATTAATAATAACATTCTTAGACAGTTCTCACCAACCTATAGTCCTAAACTAAGCAAGTCTTGTACTATGTGTTTCAGACATCGGATAATACATAAATACATATATATATATATATATAAGACATCCAAGACGCAGTTAGAAATGCTCTTGTTTTTCAAACTGATATCTGCCCCTAGCAGAATTCGAACCCACAACCTCCGGTTTCGTAGTCTAACCAACAGACCGTGAACAAAAACCAAAACAAACACCAAGTTTAAAAATAGTCCAACAAAACTTGAACAATTTCCTATGAATATCGACTGTACACGAGAATAGAACCGTTGTTCACTTGTTTTGGTTTCCAGTTCGAGTGTACACGATTTCATAGCCCATTTATAATGTTTTTAAAACAATAACTTTCAGGAATCAATTATAATTTTAACTGATTTCCTCGGATCGTTTGGATATTATGCATTTGTTATTTACTAGGTTCTGCCTGCGACTTCGTTTGCGCACGATGAGCACCCCGGTTTTATCTACTTAGGGGGTGAAGTTTCATAAATCCATTTTTGAGCTCTCCTACGTTATAAAATTTCAAGTTTCTAACCCTTATAGTTTAGGTTCTGCGTTGATATGTAAGTCAGTAGATTAGCTTGTAATTTTTTTTGTTAAAGTTAGTTTTTAATATTTGTTTTTTTTTTAGTGTTCAAAATATCTTCTTAAACCAACTCAGTAAACATTCATATTATTATTATACATTTTGATATAAACTCTCGCAGGATAGTTATAGGTAGTCCTGTAGGTAGGGACCTATTTAATCATAAGGTTGACATTTTCTGTAGTAAAAAAAAAAAAATTCTTTTGCCAAATATGACGAAAAAAAAGCAAAAAGTCAGTACAAAAAAATCACAAAAAGATTACACACACTCAATTCCCAAAACCGTTGCAAAAACATCGCCACATCAAATAAAATCCCCACACGCGTCAAAAATAGTCCAATTTGCGAGTATCCACCTTTCGATAAATCAGTGCTATCTCAACCCCGCCCAGCCCATCCCTAAGGCGCGGCCATATAACTCAATTACCCTATAATCTAAACCTTTGACCATCAACTTATTAGCCAACAACCGATAAAGAAAGTCTTAAAGCAAAATAAACAGAACGCAATAAAGGTGACGCGCCCTTCTCTAATGAGGGTTTTATGTAGGTTTAGGCTGTGTAAAGGTGCGCGCGCAACCTCCTATACAGCTTAAAAGAAGTGACATTACAGTCTGACCGCCAGTCCGTCACGTGACACCGACAGTGTAGTGTTAATGTGTCAAATTACTGAGTCACTCGCTTAGTCTTGTTAATTGGACGGTAGCCTAGTATTGGTGTGTAGGTTTTTCTAGGCATGAGAGAGAGAATGGAGTTTTTTTTTTTGGTTTTTCGTGGAGTTGGAGTTTGTTGCTGTGGAGGTACGAAAATTTTTTTTATGACATTTACAACATTTTTATAATTTTCGAATGTATTTTTTTTTAAAATCTCTTGAAGTTAAATTTAAAAGTGAACTTTACTTCGCGTAACTTATGCAAACCGAAAACAAAATTAATTCGTTTTTTCCTTTTTTTTTATTTTATGATAACTCGGATATCAGAATTTATTTTCTTTCTAAAATGTAAAGTAGATAGTTTTAACACACCAAAGTAAAATGTATTTTTGCAAATGTTATTTTTTTTTTCTGTTTAAAAATAACTTGGTCACCTACTTCAAAAAATACTATATAGTTATGATGGTTTTCGATCGATATTTCAGCTTATTTTAAGCTGTAATATCGAAAACAATCGCCTCTAATAAAAAAAAAATCTATAAACGTTTTTTCTCCCTTAAATCCAGTCGTTGTCAAACTTTGAAGCTTTAAAGCAGTCGTTCTCAAACTTTGTCCCAAACCAGAGCAGCTGTTTTCAAAAGTTTTCTATCTGTTTCGGCTTTTAATGTCCCATAGAATATTTAGCCCGCAAATAAGTTTTAGGACAAACGTAATTTACGTTCAAATAAAAACCGTTAGTTACTTACTATTTTTTTTTAATTCATTTTGAGAATAATTTTGAGTACTTACCTACCTACTTCATTTCAATCTGTGAAAATATAGAATAGGATTTTTGTTACTTTTTTAAAATCTCCAATAAATAAAAATAAAATAAAGATTTTCGATAGAATATCCTATTATAGACTTATGTGCGGGATTAACTACATAACTAATAATTATGTCAAATATAATAATTTCTGATACTTTCGTGGTTTGATACATCTATTGGTATTTAACTGATTTAATTCGCGTATTTTATAATTAGATTTGCTGACGTTTCGAAAACTTTGCAACTCCCATATTCGTATCTGCTGACGATTGTCTCACACTAAATAAGAATCTTTAAAGTTTACGAAACGTCAGCTAAAAACTCTGAACGAGAATAGCCATTAAGTAAGTAAGTTTTTAAGATAGGTACCTACCCTTAATTGAAATATATCTAAATGTGTATCCTAACTAATATTATAAATGCGAAAGTAACTCTGTCTGTCTGTCTGTCTGTCTGTTACGCTTTCACGCTAAAACCCGCGCCCGATTTAAATGAAATTTGGTACAAAGAAAGTCTGGAGCCTGAGAAAAGACATAGGCTACTTTTTAACCGACTGCAAAAAAGGAGGAGTTCCACGCGGACGAAGTCGCGGGCAGAAGCTAGTCTTATATAAAAAATACGCGAGTTGAATCCACTATAAGTAGTTGATTCATTCCATTGAAATGTTCCAATAATCATTTATTTCCTTCTTAGGGGATTCCCCGCTTAAGGAAGCACCCTTTATCCTTATTTATCTATTATCATTCATTGAATTCAACCTAATCCTTCAAAAGTCAAGGTCGGTTAAATCTCTCGGAATCGTGAAGAAAAAGGTTGCTAAGCAACTGAAATGAGGTTAGCCATTTTGTAAGGGACAATTTTGTTGCTTCCTTTATTATAGTCTAAATATATAATAATACTAGCTTTTGTTCGCGACTTCGCCTGCGTAGAAGTCATAAGAAATAAGTATTTTTATTTGTTTGTACATTGCTCATTATGTGAATTTCATTATGTCTCACATTTGATAGGTAGTCGGTACATAACAACCCTGTAAAGGCAATGCTATAGACTTAAATTCTAGTGTTTTTATTATGTTTTAGTTAGTTATATATTACTAGCTTCTGCCCGCGACTTCGTCCGCGTGGAACTCAGTCCTCCTTTTATGCAGTTGGTTAAAAAGTAGCCTATGTCCTTTCTCTGGATCCAGACTTTCTTTGTACCAAATTTTGTTTAAATCGGTCTAGTAGTTTTAGCGTGAAAGCGTAACAGACAGACAGACAGACAGAGTTACTTTCGCATTTATAATATTAGTAGGGATACTAGCTTTTGTTCGCGACTTCGCCTGCGTAGAAGTCATAAGCAATAAGTATTTTTGTTTGTACATTGCTCATTATGTGAATTTCATTATGTCTCACATTTGATAGGTGCTATTGTCTTAAATTCTAGTGTTTTTATTATGTTTTAGTTAGTTATATATTATTTTTACAATGTCAAAATATTAATAGTACTTACCTATATAGGTGGCTAGCGGTCCGCCCCAGCTTCTTACGATCCCTATTTTTTTATAGTATAGATAGAATTCATATAGATTAGTATAGATAAATACAAGTATAAAATATTTGTCATGTTGTTTTGTCAAAGTACTAGAGAGGAAACACAACGACCCTCATTTCTTACCATTACACACTTCTGTAGATAAAATGTAATATAAAACACCTTATATTACAATAAAGGAGGCTTTTCAGGAGTTTTCTGCGTCATTTGTAAAGGCTTTCAGTCTTAAAATAACAATTTGTTTTCCGTAAATAGATTCTTTATAAATAACTTTTGCGTAAAATTTGTTTTTCGGGTCACGATGTCATTTATAAATGATCATACTTCCCTAGTAATTACACATTAATTTTCAACCCTCATGTAAAAACTACCCGTTGTACTTTTTACTACGAATATGGAAACTGTAAAGTCAAAGAATGTTTATGTAAAATTTTAAATAGATCCAATGGAATCACTTGCCCCATACACACTTTGCCCCTCTTTCATCCACTTAAGGGTAGAATTTCGATCAATTCTTACTTATCGGATGCCTACGTCATACAAAAAACACACCCTCCAAGTTTCAAGTCTTTACGATTACAAAGGATTTTATATAGGTACCTATATTTTTTTGTAATTTTTTTACGTCATAAATAAAATTGATAAAATATAATCCCAATGAAATTACTTTTTGTCCTTTTGATGTTTCTCGTATTCAATATTTGTGTTTTTGTTTCAGATATCAATATCGGCTTGTATTTGATTGATTGTATTTGGATATGAATTGGTAAGTTTTTTATAATAATATCTCTACTTTCTTTTCGTTTTTACGGTTCAAGATATTTATTTTCTCAAAAGATTACAATTAATCACTTACCGAGAAAATACAGAACTATAACTAATGTGACAATTACCGATTAACGTAAGTAAGTTTAATTTCTGTCCTCCGGCCGGAAAGCGCCAACTTTCTGGCCGCTGCGCTAAATGAAATTGCCGCTTTCTGGCTTCGTCGAACAGAAAAATAGTATACTGACCTCGGCCAGTAAAATAAAAAAGCCTCAGATCACATTTTTGTCAACCTCGGCTTCGCCTCGGACGACAATTACATGTGATCTGAGACATTTTTTATTTTACTGGCCTCGGTGCGTAATGTACTATTAAACAATTTGGATAGATTGTAAATCTTTACATCTTAAGTATTGTATTTGAGTACCTGCGGTATTATTTAAGTTTAAGTTGGGGTTAGAAATGATTTAAGTTTTTAGTGTTCCGTACTTCAAAAGAAAAAACGGAACCCTTATACTTCTGCTCTTTTCCACTTTCCCAAAAGTTGGGCTGCCTTGCCACCAAGTTTGTCCAAACATTTGGCCAAATGTCAAATCATTAGTACAAGCAAATCCACAAATATTGTTACGTTGCCCAAATATTTATTTACAATTATCAAGATACTAGTATTGATATAATATTATATTGATATTTGGGTTACAGTTGACCTGTTTCTAGTTGCCTAGTGATTATAAAATTGCAGGTTCTAATCCGAATAGAGGCAAATGTTTGTGTTTTGTTTGTTTAACTATTATTTAGTTTTCATATAAGATATATATATTTAAGTTTGAATAAGTCCATTGATGAAAAAAAGAGCATACAGTAATGGATAGACATAAAACTAAAGTATAATTGTGCTCATTATACTAAGATTCAAACCTGCAATCTCCTCGTAACCTGAAGCCTAAATTCTATTAATAGTACATTATGCACCGAGGCCAATAAAATAAAAAATGTCTCAGAACACATGTAATTGTCGTCCGAGGCGAAGCCGAGGTTGACAAAAATGTGATCTGAGGCTTTTTTATTTAACTGGCCGAGGTCAGTATACTATTTTTCTGTTTGACGAAGCCAGAAAGCGGCAATTTTATTTAGCGCAGCGGCCAGAAAGTTGGCGCTTTCCGGCCGGAGGACAGAAAATATAAATACTCAACCTAGAAAAAAATACCCTTATAAATACGTTCAAATAAAATCAAAACAAAATCTAAGTAACGAAATCCGATTTTCCCATAAAGGGTAAGAAATTTTCTTTATAAAATTGTTGCTTCGTAAATTTCCTTTACTCCCTACTAACCGGGTTCTTTATGGTTGTGCACTGGAGTGTGCATGTTTTCCATCGAAACAATTTTAAGGTCCGAAAGGGCCTTAAAATTGTGATAAAAGTTTATTCGAAAATTCACCCATTTAGAAATACTTTTACACGTTAAATTAGTTTTAGTAAAAGTAAAGTTATCAATAAGCCTAGCTAATATTAAAAATGCGAAGATAACTCTGTTTGTCTAAAACTACCTAATACGTACCTACCGATTTTAATGAAATTTGATACACAGATAGTCTAAAGCCTGATAAAGGACATAGGCTACTTTTACTTGCCGTAATTAGGTACTAATACCATGCAGACGGACTTGCGGGCAAGATCTAGTAATAGTTTCTGATGCCTTCGCGGTTATTACACATTGGAATGAATTAACTATAAAAGGATTTAACTCGCGTAATTATATATTTTATGCTGACATTTCGAAAAGTTCCAATATTCTTGAGCTGACGATAGTGTAATATTCTCGTTATAGTTGCTTCATTCCAATGTGTAATAACCGCGAAGGCATCAGAATCTATGATACTTGCCTCTATCTGTTAGAAAAGTTACATGTAGGTGCCTAGCTTACAATTGACTCATTTTGAAAAATAATTTTTTTCTTATCCTTACTATCCTTACTAATATCCTTACTAATATTATAAATGCGAAAGTAACTCTGTCTGTCTGTCTGTCTGTCTGTCTGTCTGTTACGCTTTCACGCTAAAACTACTGGACCGATTTAAATGAAATTTGGTACAAAGAAAGTCTGGAGCCTGAGAAAGGACATAGGCTACTTTTTAACCGACTGCAAAAAAGGAGGAGTTCCACGCGGACGAAGTCGCGGGCAGAAGCTAGTTTTCTATATTATGTATTTAATTTTCGCATCAATGAAAAGAACTTCAATACACAAGGAATCTCTGAGATTCCATTCCACGTAAAGCGACCAGAGACAAAGCGGATTTTTTTCTAAATCCTCCATTATAATCCAGAGACGGATCCGCGGTCCATAGACAATCAAAGACGTAATAGACGATTGCATTCTGTAAAGGATTTCCCGGGAGACGTCTGATGTTGGTAGCATTGATATTTGAATTTTTGGAATAAGTTTCATTCTTATTTATGATTCTGCCAGCGACTTCGTCCGCGTGGAATAATTATTTTCCCCGTTTTTTACACATTTTCCACTGTTTCTTCGCTCCTATTGGTCGCAGCGTGATGTTATATAGCCTAAAGCCTTCCTCGATAAATGGTCTATCCAACAAAAAAATAATTTTTGAATTCGAACCAGTAGTTACTGAGATTAGCGCGTTCAAACAAACAAACAAACTCTTCAGCTTTATAATATTAGTATAGATATTTAGATGTTGGTAGTATCGATATTTGAATTTTAGGAATATTTCTTTATTTAGGTATTTGATGTTTGTTTAAATTTACCGTTTAGTCTGTTCAAATATCGAGCTTCAAAAATGTTTGTACTTACTTAAACAATATTTTCAAAATTTCAATAAATAATTTTGTAATCTTAATTATCATTTTTGGATATGTGATCGAAAAAAATCTTGCTATCGATTTTTATAAAAATATATAATATAATTAATTCATTTATTTATTCTACTTATGTCTGTATGTATATCGATACAGTTTTATGAATTTTAAACATTTAACACGTTGAAAACTTAATAACATTCTAATGTATTACTTACACATCTTAAGATTACAGAATCTTATTAATCATCAACCGCAAGGCAACAGAAATTATAAGGTAACCTATTTCTTACCACAATTTGCTATAACAAAACAAAAATAAATATACAGTATCATATATGTATACAATAGTGTTTCTAAAAGGTTTTTTTACTATTAAAGTCTACAGTAGTTTTACTGCCTAATAAAACCTCATAGGGGTGAAGTAAATGTAAAATGCATTGTTTTTGGGACGAGAGCCGTAAAATAAATTAAGATAAAGGAACATCACAGAAAACTAAAATAGATTAAATTCATTGACATATAAAACTGATTTTATATGTCGCGGCTCTCAGTAGTGCGGAATCTAGGTATATCTTCTCGTTATATATAAAAATGAATTGGTGTTCGTTAGTCTGGCTATAACTCGAGAACGGCTGAACCGATTTGGCTAATTTTAGTTTTGAAATGTTTGTGGAACTACAGGGAAGGTTTAATAGGTGAGAAAACTTGGAAAAAAAAATAAAAAAAAAAGGTAATCGCGGTACGAAGTTCGTTGGGTCAGCTAGTATATTATAATAATATATGAGGTAATATAATAAAGAGGAAAGGTTTGTTTGTTTGAATTGAATAGGCTCCAAAACAATTGGACCGATTTAGAATTAATATTCGATATGTAGTGATAAGTAGGTACGGTACTATTATAATATCTAATAAATTGGAGGTTCAAGCAGGTTCGAATTCCGCTCATGGCAAATATTTATTTATAACTAGCTTCTGCTCGTGACTTCGTCCGCGTAGAACTCCTCCGTTTTTGCAGTCGGTTAAAAAGTAGCCTATGTCCTTTCTCAGGCTCCAGACTTTTTTGTACCAAACTTCATTTAAATCGGTACAATAGTTTTAGCTTGAAAGCGTAACTGACAGACAGACAGACAGAGTTACTTTTGTATTTATAATAGGTATTAGTTATAATAATGTCTACGATATTTCATATTAAATTATTTATACTAGTTATCAATTACGATAAGAATTATGATTTCTTTTTTTTAAATAGTCAATGGTACATATCCATTTAATAAATATATTTCATACCATACAAACACGGCGGATCCCATTACGTTATTACCCATACATTCCATTCAAATTTGTATGGCAGCCCGGTTACTTCGCTCGGCGTAAAGAAACTTTGAGAATGTGCCAAAAAATATTAATCTCGATCCAAAAATACATTTAATGCGAGATCGATCCGCTAGTTGCGCAGGCGCAGGTCACAAGCGAATTTCCATACCATCATTATATCTTCTACTAGCGGTTCAACCCGGCTTCGCACGAATCCCTATTTTTTCAAAATGATTTATAGCCTATGTTACTTAGGGTGAACGTAGCTTCCCAATAGTGAAAGATTTTTTTAAATCGGTTCAGCCGTTCTAGAGCCTAATTAATCCAAAGAAACAAACCGTTCCTCTTTATAATATTAGTACTTATAGATGTATCAATACATAGGTAGGTATCTAATTATATAGGTAAAACAAGTAACTCAAAATTATCTCTTATGCAAAATTTCATCAACGTTCTAATCTGTATGGTTCAAATAAAAAAAAAATAACGAAATAAGTACTTGTTAAGTATAATATTATATTACTAGCGACCCGCCCCGGCTTCACACGGGGGCTATAAACCTTCCTTAAGAATCACTCTATCTATTAAAAAAAACCGCATCAAAATCCGTTGCGTAGTTTTAAAGATCTAAGCATACATACGGACATACAGCGAAAGCGACTTTGTTTTATACTATGTATTGATTATACTTATATCATTGTTACTCTCGTACCAACCTATAATAATAATTCTTACGCTAAGGTATATATCATTAAAATATACTTTAGCGTAAGAATATCGTGAGCTCAGTCGTGGTACGAATAAGGGAACTGTAAAGCTTACGAAACGTCAGCAAATTAAAAAAAATACGCAAGTTAAATCCTAGATGATTAATTCCAATGTGTTATAACCGCAAAGGCATCAAAAATATTGAAAATTATAACTATTCTTAAAATAATAATTTCTGATGCCTTCGCGGTTATTACACATTGGATGGATTCAAACAACTATTAACGGATTTAACAAAACCGGATTTACCTAACTCGCGTATTTTTATTTTATTTCATTTGCTGACGTTTCGGATTCTTTACAGTTTCCATAATCGTAGCACGACTGAGCTGACAATAGTAAAAAAAAAAACTTAAAATATTTTTTTTTTATTATTAAAATCTTATGTCTTAGATCACACATGAATGACGCCGACACGGCCATGTCTGGCGCATGTCCGTCAGAACCTGGCCTGCGCACGCGCACATTATTTTAATTTACACTCTATCCCTATAAATATAAAGTACATATTCGATTGATGAGTTACAGCATCGGGTAATTTTGAATTTAGGTATTACCAATATGATGTTTAGATAGTATATCATTATTGGAATGTGTTACGACTAGCTATCCGCCCCGGCTTTGCGCGTATTATTTCTATATCCTAATCCTAACTAATATTATAAATTGGAAATTATTATATTATAAATGCGAAATAAACTCTGTTTGTCTGTCTGTCTCGCTTTCACGCTAAAACTACGGAACCAACTTAAATAAACTTTGGTACACAGATAAACTAGATCCTGAGACATAGGATACTTTTAATTGCGAAAAAAAAGTTGTAAGGGGTTAAAAGAGGGTTTGAAATGTTCTATAAAATTCCACGCAGACGAAGTCGCGGATAAAAGCTATATTATATAGTCGTTGTTGCCTGCGACTTCGTCTGCCTAGTTTGTAACCCCGTTAGGAGGTGAATTTCAATAAAAAAACGAAATAAGTCTTTCATCGGAACGTTATGTCAAGCGACAGCTGTCAGTTTGTAAGGCTACTACTTTGGCTTACTTTTATTAATCTATCTATACTTCTATACTAATATTATAAAGAGGAAAGATTTGTATTTTTGTATGTTTGTAATGAATAGGCTCCGAAACTACTGGACCGATTTCAAAAATTCTTTCACCTTTGGAAAGCTATATTATCCCCGAGTAACATAGGCTATACAATATCACGCTAGGTCTTATAGTTGCGGAGCAGTAACCGAAAATGTTTCAAAAACGGGGGAAAAGTATCGTTTCTGAGGCCTTAAAAAAATCTTAAGTCCCCCCGTGCGAAGCCGGGACGGGCTGCTAGTATATTATAAAGAGGAAGAAAACTTTGTTTGTTTATAATGAATAAACTCAAAAAGTACTGGGCCGATTTTAATAATTATTTCACTATGGGAAGCTACGTGCACCCAGAGTAACATAGGCTATAGAATATTTTGAAAAAAAAAAGAGATCCGTGCAAAGCCGGGGCGAACCGCTAGTTTAGTATAAGATTACTACTATTTTGGCTTACTTTTGTTGGTGTGTTGTTTGTTACTTTCACCTGTTTTGAAATAACTGCCATTTTTACTATTTCGAACTATGACTAAACCTCGAAAATCGATACATAATTCTGACATTCATAATTTAATGAGTCAACTACATGACAGTCAGAATGACTTGACGTTTTTATTCTGTCATTAAACGGTCAGAGGCCTTGACTACCAGCAGATTCGAATCCTGCTAGGGGCAGATGTACCTACCTAATTGTAATGAGCACGAGAAAATACCTCTGTATGTATGTTTAGCCGTTGTTTAGTCCCCATAGTACATTGAAGTTGTGTTCGGAACTGGGGACGAGACCTAAAGTAATATAATTTTCCGTCCTCCGGCCAGAAAGCGCCAACTTTCTGGCCGCTGTGCTAAATGAAATTTCCGCTTTCTGGCTTCGTCGAACAGAAAAATAGTATACTGACCTCGGCCAGTAAAATAAAAAGCCTCAGATCACATTTTTGTCAACCTCGGCTTCGCCTCGGACGACAATTACATGTGATCTGAGACATTTTTAATTTTACTGGCCTCGGTGCGTAATGTACTATTTATTGTACCATATCGTGACGTCACGAGCCCATACTCCTGAACTTTGGAAGCGCTTGTCCTTGTCATTTTTTGTTTGTTTGAGAAAAGAAAAAATACGTGTGAAATAATATTCCATAATCTAACTGGTGGGCTAAAAAACGAATTGATTGGGTTGTCCAAAGATATTTATTTATTTACTAGCTTCTTCCCGCGACTTCGTCCGCGTGGAACTCCTCCTTTTTTGCAGTCGGTTAAAAAGTAGCCTATGTCCTTTCTCAGGCTCCAGACTTTCTTTGTACCAAATTTCATTTAAACGGTCTAGTAGTTTTAGCGTGAAAGCGTAACAGACAGACAGAGTTACTTCCACATTTATAATATTAGTAGGGATTTTACGAATACCAGTCACCGAGTGACTAAAGTAACTTTAATAATCTACCCCTAGGAACGCAAGCTGTTCTTAATGGGCAGAGCGGGGGTCAATTACGACTATCACAAGAATTAGGTTAATCGACAATTTACGAGCGCCTCGAGACATGCGAATACCTACACTAAATAGTTTACTTTGGACTCAATTGGGTTTTTAGAGGTCTGTATAAGAAATACTTAATAGGTATCACTACATAGTATAAAATAAAGTCGCTTTTTCTGTCCCTATATCCCTATGTACGCTTAAATCTTTAAAACTACGCAACGGATTTTGACTAATACTAAGACATACGAGATCCGTATGACTATTTGCACCCGAATAGCGGCCCCGGTAACTAGACACATAAAATCCTAAAATTAAATAAACAATTCAAATAGGTCAGCAATAATAAAATTATCTGGGGCGCAGTAATTAATAAAAGTGGGTCATTTTTATTGCTTTTTCTATGCTAACTGCGAATTTAGTTCATTTACTTGTCTGTTGAAAGCTGTTAAAATTTGCAAATAGGTTAACAGTTAACCCTTCACACGCCTTAAAGAATCATACGTGCCTCTAAAAATATCATACTTGTGTGCCTACGCCCTTAAATAGTACATTACGCACCGAGGCCAGTAAAATAAAAAATGTCTCAGATCATACGTAATTGTCCTCCGAGGCGAAGCCGAGGTTGACAAAAATATGATCAGAGGCTTTTTTATTTTACTGGCCGAGGTCAGTATACTATTTTTCTGTTCGACGAAGCCAGAAAGCGGCAAATTCATTTAGCGCAGCGGCCAGAAAGTTGGCGCTTTCCGGCCGGAGGACAGAAAAGCAAATTTTTGGTCTACGTTGGTTTTATTGCCCTAGATATGATTTTGGGTCTATTTATGCCAATTTTTCATGAAACTACCTATCAATGATGTTGTTGGATTTCAGACAGAAGGACCCACAAATAAGTAAGTAAGTATAATAATAAGTATCTTTGGACAATTCACACCAATTATCTAGTCCCATTTTAAGCTAAGCTTGTGTTATGTGTACTAGACAACGGATAAATATACATAAATACATATAAGACATCCAAGACTCAGGTACAGATGCCAGTGCTCATCACATTGACATCTGCCCCTAGCGGGATTCGAACCCGCAACCTCCGGTTTCGTAGTCAGGGCCTCTGACCACTAGACCAACAGGCCGTGATTTTAAAAGGGTTCCAGTTTTTCCTTTTAAGATACGGAACTCTAAAAATCTTGAAAATTGTAAAAGTGGATAGTGTTTAAAAAACGGGTTTAAGTACTATCTAATTACATCTAATTCCTAAAGTTTATTAATATCATATAAAATTATTGTAACCCATAATCAACTTTATAATTATACTAGCTGTCCGCCCCGACTTCGCACGGATCATCTTTTTTTATAGCTTGTGTCACTCGGGAATAATGTAGCTTCCCAACAGTGAAAGAATTTTTGAAATCGATCCAGCCGTTCTGGAGCCTATTCAATCCTAACAAACAAACCCTTCCTCTTTATAATGTTAGTATAGACCTTCAACATTTCTATTCTTTTCTATTCAACTTTTTTTCAATTTCAAAATCCAAACGAACGCTGCAAACATCCCACGAATCCTAAAAAATGAAGACCCCATAAAAATAATGTCAAAAGAAAGTAAATTTTCTTATAAAGGCATTTCTTAAACCTTATTGAAAATCCACTTGCGAACTCGAGTGTTGCCTTTCAGAAAAGTATTAAGGGATTCTTTTATATTTCGAAATAGGTCACGTGTACTTAAAATTCACGTGTATTTCATTATTCAATATTTTATCAATGTCTCCCTTTATCACCTTTTAGAATTAGGATGCACTTTATTCCAATTACATCTCCATGGAAACCATTTGTTTTTATTTAAGTAGAGAAACTAACATTGCAAATTGGATGTGATACAAAAGTACCTACCTTTTTTGTTTTTATATTCATCATTATTATATTAACCTTCAAAGTCCATTGCTGGGCTATAAAATGTATACCACAATGTGACGTCACTTGTCCCCACTTTTGAACTTTTGAAGCGATTACTGCCCTTAATTGTTCGATTGATAAAAGAAGAAATAAGTACCTACCCTATATCTATACTAATATAATAAAGAGTAAGGGTTTGTTTGTTTGTTTGGATTGAATAGGCTCCAAAACAACTGGACCGATTTGAATAATTCTTTCACTGTTGGGAAGTTACACTATTCCAGAGTAACATAGGCTATACAATATTTCGGAATAAAATAGGGTTCCGTGCAAAGCCGGGGCGAACCGCTAGTTTATTAATAATCTAGCTGATGCACTAAATTGAATTTTATTTTGTCTATCTTAGCTTTGGGGAGTTAAAAAAAACTAACCTTTCCAATTTATGACCTACTGCCTACCTATGTCCTTTCTAAGGCTCTAAATTGTCTGTGTAATTTTAGCGTAGCCAAAGCGAGACAGACAGACAGAGTTACTGTCGCATTTATAATATTATTAGGTAGTTAGGATTAAGAATAATCTTCATCTGGAGACTAACAAAAACGCAATAGCAATGGTTAAAAAGAACTGCACTTCTAACGATGAACCTGATAAGTTAATTGGATTGAATTGATATTGGCTAATTCAATTACTTTGAAAGTCAGTTAAGATATCTTTAACTATATATAAGACTATTAGATCGATTGAATGACTCATATACCTACTGATGAACATTACAGATAAGATAACTTTGGAATGATACAACTATAACGGAATTTCTGATGCCTTCGCGGTTATTACACATTGGAATGAAACAATCAATAAAGTCGCGTATTTTATTTTATTTGTTGATGTTTCGAAAAGTGTACAGTTTCTATATTCGTGGCCGACTGAACTGGTGATAGTCTTATATCAAAAAAAGATAGGTTATAATCACCGTTGGTTACAAATATGGAAACTGTATAGCTTTCGAAATGTTAGCAAATTAATAAAATGTTATACCTAGTTCATTCATTCTAATGTTGAATAACCGCCTAAGCATCCTAAATGATTACGAAAATCTTTTTTTAAATGAAGTTGAATATTATATGAATGTATTTTCAAAAAAGCTTTCAACGTTTTAAGTTACACAGTTGAAATAAAAGTTTTGTCTAAAACTTGGGGTAAGTTTAAAGCTTGAAATTGCTGAAGCTTTTTTCTTTTTACGAAATGTAATATGCTTTAGTTTATTTTAGTAATTCCGATTGAAAAGTTTAATCTTTATAATACCGCGAAGGTATCAGAAATTATTTAGCAATTTATTATTTAGGGGAGTTGCGGTGTATGAACACGCGTTTTTTACGTTTTTCGTTTTTTGTTTTTAGTAAAAAGAATAAAAGCAATATATACCTTTTGACTCAAAGGTCGTAAACGCAATATGGGCCAAAATTACTATTTGATGAAGTTCTGTTCAGTTTTTTTTTCTATCGATATGTGTAGTCAAAACTCGCAAAATTGCATATACGATCGTTTGTTGATTTTTTAGAGACATATTGGCCATATTTTTTATTTATTCGCTTTAAAGGAAAAACTGAATCCTTATTCACTTTGTCCGTTGTCTGTACAATGGTTGCTAAAACTCCTGCTATACAGCCTAAACGCAGGTACTTTTGTCTATACTAATATTATTAAGAGGAAAACTTTGTTTGGTTGTAATGAATAGGCTCAAAAACGACTCTACCGATTTTAAAAATTCTTCCACCATTCGAAAGCTACATTATCCACGAGTAACATAGGCTATAGAATATTTTGAAAAAAAAATTAAGGATCCGTGCGAAGCCAGGGCGAGCCGGTAGTAAGTAATAAGGCTGTAACTAAAAACACGTAAAACTGTACATGAGTAAGTAATCAAGTAAGTAACGACAGTTAAGTCCGAGCCGCATCGCGTGACCACGCTACCTAATTCAATTAGACCGAGCTCATTTAACCATTTCACTTATCTATAAAAAAACTGCAATTTCTTTACCTACTTGGGGAATTGATTTCGATACTAGCGACCCGCCCCGGCTTGACAATAAACAACTGATAATTTCTGATGCAGCGATTTATACACTGAAGTAAAATGATCTTGTAGTGTTAAAGATCATTATAGGTACATGAAATATGAACAATGGTACATGAAAAAAGGTAAAGACTCCGAAACGTCAGCCAGTAAAATAAAATACGCGAGTTAAATCCGTTTAAAGTTGTTTTAACAATAAATTGCTTATAAAACTCATAAATTTAAAATTGCAAATTCTTACACCTAAACGTTTAGTCTGTCGCATTATTAATTACGTCTCATAGCCGAAGCTTTTAGGAATATCCCATTAATTTCCTCACTTAATGGAATAAATTATCGCACTTTACTTTATTAATGTGAGTTGGTATAATTCTATGAAATTCACAATGTCGCCCAATTATCTTTTGCTTCCATTATTCTTTATCTTCAGAGAAACTTGACTTTATTGGGATTTGAAATCTAAACTATAAAATTACGTAAAAATTTAAGCTGCATTTTAGGTTAAATAAAAACACCTAGATCTAAAGGGAGCTAACTCAAAACCCTGAAGATTTCAGTTATGCACATTATCGAATTCCTTACAGCAAAACCTACCTACTAGTAAAACAGATATAAGCTAACTCTTCTATCTTTATATAAAACTAGCTTCTGCCCGCGACTTCGTCCGCGTGGAACTCCTCTTTTTTTGCAGTCGGTTAAAAAGTAGCCTATGTCCTTTCTCAGGTTCCAGACTTTCTTTGTACCAAATTTCATTTAAATCGGTCCAGTAGTTTTAGCGTGAAAGCGTAACAGACAGACAGACAGAGTTACTTTCGCATTTATAATATTAGTAAGGATGCAAGAATAATTTGAATCAGTTTTTCGTCTCTCCTGAAAAAAGATTTTTCTAAGTATAATATGTTATTCCGATGTATAAGATATATTATTGTAAAGTTTCATCAAAATCCATTCAGTAGTTTTTGAGTGAAACAGGGACAAAAATACATACAAACGTCACTAATCTTTCACGTTTATAATATTAGTAAGGATGTGGTTTAAGTTGTCTATATCAAAAGGCAGTTTTTCAGTATTTCCCAAATTGTTGATAGGTAATATTTCAACGCGTCACCACTGAAGTCTATAAAAAGCCAGCAGTGAAACACTGCAGGGTGTTCGATCATTTATCACTCTTTTCCCGCCATTATAATTGACAGCTGTCAAATCAGTCGCGCCATTTCATCGACGGCCATCTTGTTTGTCGTTAGCGATGTAGATTCTGATTTGCGATTGCTTCGTTTGTAGTAAATTTTATTGTGTGTTTGTTTATTGATGTCTTGTTAGCGGTTGTTTATGTTTTCACCTATTTTTATTGTTTTAAGTGCCTATCAAATTACTTGGAACGTTTTGAGTGTTTTGTTTTGTTTAGAAGCTGAAGAATTTTCATTTAAGTAGGTACGACAGAACGTGAACATTTTTTTGTTGTAAAACTATCTATTGTGTTAGACTATCAGTCGGCCACGAATATGGGAGCTGCAAAATTTTCAATATGTCTGCCTATCAGTCAGCGACGTTTATGGGAACTATGAAGTTTTCGAAGTGTCTGCAAATTAAAAAAAATAAGTGAGTTAAATCCGTTATAGTTGTTTCCGTCTAATGTGTAGGTAATAACTGCATAGGCATTAGAAATTTATTGTAAAACAGTTTTTATGAAATAAGTTACAACGTCAAGTTAAAGAACAGAAGAAAGAAGCAAAAAGAAGAGAAGAATGAAGATAGAAGAACAGCCTGGTTAAAAGAACAGTAGAAAGAAGCAGAATGAAGATAGAAGAACAGCCTGGTTAACTAATGGGCCTGAATTTGTTGCTCGAACCTGTATTTAGACTAGGTGAGCAAACTTTCAGGTGTGTTAGTGCCGGTTTCTCTACTGACCTTCTAGAAATGTCAAGAAGATAATAAAGAAGAATGAAGAAGGTGCATGAATACTACCGTAGATGTGAAATTCCGACTTGTAGGTAGAAAGCTATATATAATAATTTCTGATGCCTTCGCGGTTATTATACATTGTAATGAATCATCTATAGACAGATTTAACTTGCGTATTTTATTTTATTGGTTGACGTTTTGGAGCCTTAACAGATTCCATAATTGTAACACGACTGAGCTGACCATAATCTTATGCTAATTTGATAACATAAAATACGCGAGTTAAATCCGTCTTATAATTGTATCATTCTAAAGCCAAAATATATAACTTCAAAAATGAAAAAGATAATAACATAAAAGTTATATTATTTTCGTTTCTCTTGTTTGGTTTCAATTAAATTAGATTCTTGTGAAGCTTTACAAAGAGGGGGATATCTCTATAGCGTTAGACTATAACCAGTTGTGCTACTAATGTGGAAACTGTAAAGTTTTCGAAACGTCTTCAAATAAAATACGCGATTCAAATCTGTTATGATTGTTTCTAAGATAATAAAAAAAAAAGTACTGAAGTCAATTCATTCAATACAACAAACGTCACTTTAGCATAAGACTATTGTCAGATCAGTCGTGCTACGATTATAGAATGTGTAAAAGCTTCGAAACGTCAGCCAATAAAATAAAATACGCGAGTTAAATCCGTTTTAAAATTGTTTCACTACAAAACGTGATTTTTTTGACGCTTTTAAAATCCCTCGAATTGCAAGGATTTTTTTTGAGTTACATTTCTATAAATGTTTTGTTATGCAATGAGTATTCTAGAAGCAGGTCAAAGAAGCGATAAAGGACAGAACGTACCGTCCATAATAATTCCATTCATAGTACATCGTAACACGTTCTGACATATTCTTTATTGCGTACTTAAAATAGAAATGATTAAACAATAATGCATACAGACGGCGCGCCTCAGGGAGGCAAAGTAATACCATTATAAAGAGACTAGCTGTGCCTGTGTGACTTCGTCCACGTGGTATAGTTATTCTTCATATAATAATTTTCCCCGTTTTTTTACACATTTTCCACATTTTCTTCGCTCCTATTGGTCGCAGCGTGATGTTATATAGCCTAAAGCCTTCCTCGATAAAATTAAATGGTCAATCCAACAAAAAAAGAAATTTTCAATTCGAACCAGTAGTTCCTGAGATTAGCGCGTTCAAACAAACAAAAAAACAAACTCTTCAGCTTTATAATATTAGTATAGATTTGTGTGTGTGTTTGTGATAAATAAGCAAAAAATGTGCGATTTTTTAATTATTTCGCGATTGAAAAGCTACGTTCCCTTGAGTGACATAGGCTATAGAATATATTGAATAAGTTAGGGATCCGTGCAAATCCGGGGCGCATCGGTAGTAACTAATAGTTGTAATGTTTCCAATATGCATGACGACTTTCTTAGTCTATCAATTAGATTACCAAAAAATATTGGACACCTATGTTTTTAAATCAAACAAACAAAAAATTACAATTAAGAACTTTAAAAGTTCTAAATTGGGGGCTTGTGAAGTCGCGTAAATTTATATAATAATGTGACGTCACGAGACCCCACTCCCGAACTTCTGAAGCGATTATCTTTTTCATGTATATTATATTATTATTCGATTGCAATAATAATATTTTCGCAATTTTCCATTTATCTGTGTTATATAGCGTAGCTTTGTAACACAAACTTCAAGATATCCTGCAAGTTTTGATTCCCTTGCGAGTGACAAACGTTTGTATCTTTTGATTGCGTCGGCTTAAAGGTTTGATTTTTTCACCGCCCAGGCGACCTGATATTCGATATGATTTTCAGCTTGATACCTCCACGCGTTACTGAGACAATGACAGACAGACTGTCACAACAAAGTCATCCTATAAGGGTTCCGTTATTTTATAATGAAGTACGGGACCCTAAAAAAGTCCATTACCATTCCATATTAGTATACTAAAAAAAGAAAACCATCTTATATCTGCAAAGTGACAATTTCAAAAACCCTTACAGAGTGAAATGGGGCAAAACGGACATGTTACATTTTATCACTCAATAAGCTAAAAAACGAGATCATTTCACAAGAAACCCTGTCTATAAAACCAAACCATACAAATTGTACCCAAATTGGGGTCAAAATACCCAAATCAAGCTAACAAGATCACAGACCATTAGGTAAACAAGCAATGACTAGATTCTTATCTTTTGTCTCTTGCAGTTTATATGGGAAAGAAAGGGACAAACGACCCTAATAAGTATGCACTATAGATGTCATTTCTGCGGGAATTTTACGCTCGTGGTCACATTTATAGCCACTCTCCACCCTTTTATTTGACCAAAGGGGTGAAAACGACCATAAAAATGCTTGAGTTCTTTAATATGTGAGGTACTAGACTTTTTTGATGATGGTGTAAATCTAGCAGTAATATCAAAGTAGGGAAAACATATATGTTTTATGGAATAGTCTAATTTATAGGTTGATTTTATAAGACTACTAGCGGTCCCGGCAGACGTCATCCTGCCCGTTCGAAATTCAAATTGACTTTAGTTACACAACGTTTGTATGGGAAAAGAAAAGGGCTGTTTTTAGGGTTTTCCCGGCAATTATTCGATTTTTTCTCGCCGTAAGAACCATCCTTGGACTTCAACGAACATTTTAAAAAAAAAGTAGGCCAAATCGGTCCAGGCATTGTCGAGTTATGCGCTTACCAACACATTTTGCGATTCATTTTTATACATAAAGAAGATTAGATATTGACTTATTGTTGGTGAGGAATGATGTAATGAAAGCAATAGGTTTATGAGGAATATAGGAATTTAATAAGGTAACTTTACAAACGAACACAATATCACAACACAACTCAACCAAATCAACTAACAGACTGACAATTAGAAAAACAATCGATGTATAAAAAAGGGCAATAGCTAATTAAAAGTAAACTATAAAAACTATATACAAACGCAAGGAGTACGCAACACTTATATTGCTAGGATTTTATTAATATATAAAATAAAACTCGAATTTTTTTTTTTGTACAAATTGTAACGTTTTTGTGAAGTTTTCTATGTCGCTAAACATATAGACTACTAAGGCTAAGGTTTTCAAAACATATAGATCTGGTATTTTAATATCGTGGGATATCATAGAAATATAATAAACATTTAATGCTTCCAATATAACATTATATGAAAAAGGACGTGTTATTTCTTCCAGAGCTCCTCAGAAATCGCTTCGCACCTGTGACTCGTAAAAAGGGGAAGTGAAGCGTAATCGGAACACTAAAGTAAATATTCAATAATAAAAAATGAGTTAGCAGTATTAAGACTGTAATTTTGCCGATTTATGTATTACTAGCTTCTGCCAGCGACTTCGTCCGCGTGGAATAGTTATTTTCTCCGTTTTTTACACATTTTCCACTGTCTCTTCGCTCCTATTGGTCGCAGCGTGATGTTATATAGCCTAAAGCCTACCTCGATAAATGATCTATCCAACAAATTTTTTTTCAATTCGAACCAGTAGTTCCTGATATTAGCGCGTTAAAACAAACAAACAAACTCTTCAGCTTTATAATATTATATAGATTAAAAAAACTTCCCCTTACTATACAAAGATATTCAAAGACATTATAGACCATACCTAGTCGATTCTTGTGCCCATCCACCTTTGTTTATATAACAGTGATACATTGTGAATATAACACATGAAAATCATGTTTTGTTCTAATAAATATTAGTTTACTTTTGTCCCCCGTCTCCTCCCAAATTGCACAACTGCCAAAGGACGAGTTGACAAAGTAACTAAAATAATGTCGCCGCATTTATGAACTGCAATTGTTCTCTATGCAATTATTGCAACCGTCCCGATGCAGATCACGAGTGGTGACGTCACTCCAAGTGCATCGGCTGGTCGCTGCATAATATTAGAATAAAGAGTAATTATGCATTATATAAATGCATCTGTCATATTAAAAAAATGGTTAAAAAGTAAGCTGATCCCTGTAGGTATCTAATGTCAATTCGACATTTCGGAAAAATATATTTTTAATAAATTATCAAACTTGTAGTTTGTAGTCGTCGTGTTGAATGAGGTCCAGCTGTCTTGTTCCAGCAATAATAGGCCGGTAGCTTGTCTATCATCAAAGTCCAGTACCTTGTCTCTCATTGCAGGCCAGTAGCTTGTCTCTCATCACAGGCCAGTAGCTTGTCTCTCATCACAGGCCAGTAGCATATTGTCTGTCATCACAGGCCAGTAGCTTGTCTCTCATCACACGCCAGTAGCTTGTCTCTCATCACAGGCCAGTAGCTTGTCTCTCATCACAGGCCAGTAGCTTGTCACTCATCACAGGCCAGTAGCTTGTCTCTCATCACACGCCAGTAGCTTGTCTCTCATCACAGGCCAGTAGCTTGTCTCTCATCACAGGCCGGTAGCTTGTCTCTCATTGCAGGCCAGTAGCTTGTCTCTCATCACAGGCCAGTAGCTTGTCTCTCATCACAGGCCAGTAGCATATTGTCTGTCATCACAGGCCAGTAGCTTGTCTCTCATCACACGCCAGTAGCTTGTCTCTCATCACAGGCCAGCAGCTCGTCTGTCATCACAGGCCAGTACCGTGTCTCTCATCACAGGCCAGTAGCTTGTCTCTCATTGGTGGAACAAGACAGTTGGACCTCATTCTACACGACGCACATCTACATGATTATAGACAAGCGATAAGTGTGAATTGTCCAAAGATTTACAAATAAGCGAAAAAAATATATAAATATATTTGAAAGAACATATTATTATATAGAATAACCTTCAAGCGATGTCCATACATATTTCATACATAGCTTATTATATGTAAAGTATAACAATAGTATCATATTGCGGTCGTGAATTTTTATTGTTTCGCCTATTGTTTTATTTCCTCTTTGTTGTGTTGTAAATTTTTATTGACTGTTATTTGACATTAGTTGTTTTCACATTCCGACTCTATACAGAGAATATTTAATATCCAGGTAATCCATGTATATAAATGTGAGCCAATAAATATAAAGCCTTTAGAAATATATGATGTAGGTACATTACCAAACAAACTTCCACCGAAAATTGGTTTGAACGAGATCTAGTGTTTTCTACAGAACCCTTCATGGGCGAATCCGACTCGCACTTGACCGCTTTTTTAAAATAATGTACCTATTAGTTGGAATGAAACAACTATTAACGGATTTAACTAGCGTAATTTTGTATTTTCTATTGTCAACTCAGTCGTGCTACGATTATGGAAACTGTAAAGAATCAGAAAGGTCAGCTAAATAAATTTTAATAAATTAAATCCTTTAATAGTTGTTTCATTCCAATGTGTAATAACCGCGAAGGCATCAGAAATTATTAACTATCTAGTATTTTCTACGGAACTCTACATGGACGAGTCCGACTCGAACTTGGCTTTTTTTAAATAATTTATTAGTTGTCAAAATGCAGTTAATTACATGACATAACGGTCAGTTAGTTTTTGTGTCTAGACGTTAAATAAAACCAAAAGTGTTTCTAAGAAGTGACCAACGGAACAAAAAACAAGAATTGTATTTAGTTACACCTCCGTTATTTTATAATGTAAAGTATAATATAATTACAACTTTAACTGACTTTAGCGTTAGACTATTGTCAGCTCAGTCGTGCTACGATTATGGAAACTGTAAAGAATCCGAAACGTCAGCAAATACGCGAGTTAAATCCGTTAATAGTTGTTTCATTCCAATGTGTAATAACCGCGAAGGCATTAGAAATTATTAATATAATTATAATTTACAATTTTAAATTCTTGGACGGGATTGGGTTACACGAACAATGTAAATTTCTGTCTAGATTTGATTAAGTACCTTCATGGACAAAAACTCTCGAATGTTACTACTTGCTTTAAAAAGTACCTACTAGCGGTTCGCCCCGGCTTCGCACGGATCCCTAATTTTTTCAAAATATTCTATACCCTATGTTACTTAGGGTGAACGTAGCTTCCCAACAGTGAAAGAATTATTAAAATCGGTCCAGTAGTTTTTGAGCCTATTCATTACAAACATACAAAAATAGGTACAAATCTTTCCTCTTTATAATATTAGTGTAGATGTAGAATGTAGATAACGAATTAAACTGGCATATTAGTATAAAAAAATATGCAAGTAATATTTACAGCGACCATATTAGTGATCATTATATAAAAAATTATATAGGTAGCCTTAAATCCTGAATAAAAAAACCGCTCTAAATCCGTTGAGTAGTTTTAAAGATTTAAGCATACAGCGACTTTGTTTTATACTAAGTAGGTATGTGTACAGTCTGTAGTGATTCTACTGTACGTGTGCATGTAACTGAACTCTTCCTAAACGGCTGGATTTGAATATTTTTTTTTTGTATCCCTACGTTTGGGTGGCAGATGGCGCAGTCGTTATTTAAAAAAAAATGCACTAGGAACTCCGCTGGGACTGCTATTAAATAAATAAAAAATAAGAATTGGAGCTACAAAAAAAATGTACCTACCACATAATAATAATATAAAGTGCTTATAAGTATACAATTGAAACCATAACCTCCTTTCACATTCCCATTTTTATCCGTAATCGGGTAAAATTTACGCGAGTCTCGTGACATACATTCAATACAAAACTACCACAATTTGTATGGGTTTTCTCACAAACCGTATAATTACGGTTACATCATTCTCCCCGGTCACGTCCGGGGGCAGTGGACGGTGACAGACAGATGGAATAATCACACTTTGAGGACCCTTAGAAATATTTGGTATACGCTGACCTATTTAAACGAATCTAGACTAATATAATAAAGAAGGTTTGTTTGGAATGAATAGGCTCCAAAACTACTGGACTGATTTGAAAAATGTCTTCACTGTTGGGAAGCTACACTGTTCCTGAGTGACATCTATAGACATAATTATATTATACTAGCTTCTGCCCGCGACTTCGTCTGCGTGGAACTCCACCTTTTTTGCAGTCGGATAAAAAGTAGCCCATGTCCTTTCTTAGGCTCCAGACTTTCTATGTAGGTACCAAATTTCATTTAAATCGGTCCAGTAGTTTAAGCGTGAAAGCGTAACAGACAGACCGACAGACAGAGTTACTTTCGCATTTATAATATTAGTAAGGATAAAAAAAAAATAGGGATCCGTGCGAAGCCCGGGCGGACCGCTAGTTATATATAATTATATAAATTAAATTTCTGATGACTTCGCAGTTATTATACATTAGAATTAAACAACTATGAACGGATTTAACTCTTATTTTATTATAATTGCTGACGTTTCGGATTCTTCAGTTTCCATAATCGTAGCACGACTGAGCTGACAATAGTCTAACGCTAAAGTTTCATTCCAAAACTAATAAATTCTTCTAGCTAAGCCTTAAATCCTTACTTGTATAATTGTAAATCCCTCGGTCCAGTAGTTTCCTAATTAACCTTTTGTCAAAATTAATTTACTTTATTTCTCATTTTTTTCGACCAAACCTCGAATCAGCTGTTCGGTTCAATGACCCGTTTAGGTTTCGAGTCATCTGATATGATGAGGGTTTTCATTGTACCGCGATATTTAATTATCAAATCCCTACTAATATTATAAATGCGAAAGTAACTCTGTCTGTCTGTCTGTTTGTCTGTTACGCTTTCACGCTTAAACTACTGGACCGATTTAAATGAAATTTGGTACGAAGAAAGTCCGGAGCCTGAGAAAGGACATAGGCTACTTTTTAACCGACTGCAAAAAAGGAGCAGTTCCACGCGGACGAAGTCGCGGGCAGAAGCTAGTAATTAATAAAACAATTATAACGGATTGGAATGTAACATATATTGGAATGAAACAACTACTAATGGGTATAACTCGCGTATTTCTATTTTATTTTATTTGCTGACGTTTCGAATACTTTACAGTTTCCATAATCGTAGCACGACTGACGATAGTTAATTATTATGTACATCGTTATCACACCTCTAACAGGATTCAAACCCGCTACCTCCGGTTCGTTGTCAGGGGTTCTGGTCAATGATCAGTTACAAATACTCATGCTTAGCAGAATAATATTTGTCCCTATCAGGGTTTGAATCCGTAACCTCCAATATTCAGGGGCTTTCATATAATAAAGAGGAAAGGTTTGTTTTTTTTTGGAATAATTAGGCTCCAAAACAGCTGGATTTTTTTTTGATTTGAAAAATTCTTTCGCTGTTGGGACGCTACGTTCACCCTGAGTAACATAAGCTACAGAATATTTTGCAAAATAATTAGGGATCCGTGTGAAGCCGGGGCGAACCGCTAGGTTTAAATAAAATAGTTAACAATAAATTTAGATTAACAACGAACAGCACACATATGTGAGTGTACCTATATTATATTTGGCTTTACAGAGAAACCTTCACAAATTGTTCCGTTTCTATCGTCTAGGGTTTTTTGTACTTTTCTTAATACAAATAACATTATACATATTTTTCACGTCATACAATGAAAACAAACCCGGTCACGTAAGAGCAGTCACAATTACTTTAGTTCAATACTCGCTTTTACGAGCTACGGACAAATCTAGGCAGTCAACCAGAACGTCCATTGTGCCTTTAGACAGACAAACACACATACCTACTTACCTGTAACATTTAAATCTCCGTAGCGAACTTATTCAAATGAATTTTGTTAACTATTCCCTAATTTGGAATGTAGCAACTATTAACCGATTTAACTCGCGTATTTAAATTTATAGCTTTAGCGTTAGACTATTGTCAGCTCAGCTGCGATTATGGAAACTGTAAAGAATCCGAAACGTCAGCTAATAAAATAAAATAAAAATACGCGTTAATAGTTGTTTCATTCCAATGTGTAACCGCGAAGGCATCAGAAATTATTATATTAATTTATATTCCCTAATTTTGTTAAAAAAAATATTTTAATTTAATTTTGTTTTTATAATTTGTTTCAAGAGGTTTAGCCTAGTTTAGTCACTAACGGATATGATAAGAATATGTAGTAATACTTAATACTAAATACTATACTAATACTAATTGTTGGGGGTCGTAGCGATATACGAAAGATATACAGCTTACTCTAAAACTCGTTTATTGACAGTAATTGTAAAACCAGAACAAAAGAACAATATATCTAAAAAGGTATAAAAATATCCATAAAAAGTATATTGTTAAAAAGGTAGGTAATCCTGTCGTCAACACACCCCACCCTAGTGCTGGCTCAGCACTAAACAGTCGGCACTCAGGCGACGCGTGCCGAGGAACGCCTTAGAGTCCCGGAGAGCGATGCCGTACCGTGTCGTGTCGAAGTCCATACTCCGCGTCCTCTTCGGAGTCCTCAGCGACCAGCAATGCCGATCGAGGCGCGCGCGACGCGCGAGTTCCATGAGGCACGCGTGCGACCCCGTGCACGCACCAGCCCAAGGGTGTGAGTGTTGCTGAAGGCTCGTTTAATTTACCTACACAAGTATCTAAAGGCTGCAAGAGATGACAGTTGTCTTGACCAATAAGTAGGTATCTCAGGCTGAAGGCCATCGATATCAGACAAATACAATTTAGTTTTAATTTTGTTAAAATGATAAAATTTTCCAAAATTGACAATAGAAGTATTTTGTATGGGCAATTTGAGTTCCTTAACACTACGGGCCTTTATGGCAAATCCCTTACTGTCCATACTAGAAATTCTTAAATTCATAGCTGTAGCGTCGCAAACTAAGTCACTGCTGTCCCAGGGTCCACACACGCGCATGGTCTCGGCGCGGCCGCGCAGACCCGCGCGCGTTGCTAAGGCATGGCTGACTAGCGACACGGTTGCCCCGTCGTCGAGTAGAGCATTAGTTTTAAACACGCCGTTAGGTCCGTGAATGTTCACCGGAACTACCTTTAAGAACACTTCTTTATCGCTAGAGTTTACGTATGATACTGTTTCCTTCACTCCTGAGGACATCGTCTCCGTTGCTGCCGCCACCGTTACCGTCGATTGAGGCGCTGCGCCGCGCAGCTGACGATTGTTGTCGGTGAAATGCAGCAATTGGTGGTGCGCCCCGCCACAGCCTTCCTTGTCGCATACGATCGCGGGACAAGCGTCACGATCGTGCCGAGATACGAGGCACTTCTTACACCATCCATATTTCTTTACGTATCGCCAACGATCTTTCTTAAGCGCTCTTCTGAATTTTTTACAGTCTGGTAATTTATGTTTTGAAATTTTGCAGAATTGACAATTTTGACGTGTGTCATCTTCCGACTGTAACAGAACTGAATGGGAACGAAGAGGTTTGTTGTTGCTTCCGCGCGTGTTAGTGAAACTTATATTGGCCGTAGTTGTTATTTTGACCGCTTCTTGGCTCAGAAATTCAGATAATATATCTAGTCGTGATTTCTTACCTTCCTTTATTAGCGGAAAACTATAGTCGGACCATTTAGATATAAGTACCGTTGGTAATTTTGCGAGTAATGTAGATACTATTTCTACGCCTTGCAGGTATTCTTCGCGCTCCACAGCGCGCACTGCAGCCATGAAGTTCTGTACTTTGATGGAGAAAGTGACGATGTCATGTCTGTAATCCATTGATAGCGGAGGAAGTCTTCTTATGTCTTGTACGATTTTAGCGATGATAGCGTCCGGATTACCGAAACGTAGAGCTAGTGTTGATAAGATTTGCTCTGGTGATGAGGCGCATATCAACAAAGCTGACACCGCATCTTTCGCTGCTCCGCGGAGGCACTTTCTTAATCTCCATAGGTTCTCCTTGGGGCTGAAACCGCATACTGCAGTGGATTCCTCGTAGGCTTGCTTGAAGTAGAGCCAATCCATGGAATCACCTGAGAATTCGGGGAGATCCTTTGGGGTGTTCATGCGACTCAGTAGATGAGCGGTTGGCTTGTTGTTGGTGGAGGCGGAGGCTAATTCTTTGATAGCGCTGGCGAGCATCTGCATAGTTTCCTCTGAAGTGCCGGCGACCTTCACCGACGGTTGCAGCTCGTCCGGTTGAATGTGCTGTTCGCAGACGGACGGACGTTCCTGCTCGTGCATATCGCTTTCGTCGAGCCACTTCTCCACACTGATGCTTGGACTGTATTTATTGTTTCCTTCGTCGAGTCTTAGCAGGTCGGCCTCAAGTTGCTTGTCAATTAATTCCATTTGAAGTTTCAGCTTACGCTTAGCGGCCTCAAGCTCCAGCTGCTTGCGCCGTGCTACTAGTCGAGAAGACACCGCAGTTCTGTCCATAGACCTTATTGAAGGTGGTGGCAGTGAGCGAGTTGGTTCTTCGACGGCCGGGGTTGGCCGCGAGCGAAGTTCCGGCGCTGTACTGCCGCAGGACAGTCGGTACGTACGGTTCTGTGGTGTCTCTTTAGTAGCTGGTGGCGTCTGGAGCGCGGCTGGTGGCGCCTGGAGCGCGGCTGGGATTCCGGCTTCCGCTTCCCTGCGCGCTGTGCTGCGAGTTATCATGTTCGTAGGAGTTCGCAACATCGATCCGGTTCGAAGTGACCACTTTGTTGGGGATCGTAGCGATATACGAACAGATATAATACAGCTTCCTCTAAAACTCGTTTATTGACAGTAATTGTAAAACCAGAACAAAAGAACAATATATCTAAAAAGGTATAAAAATATCCATAAAAAGTATATTGTTAAAAAGGTAGGTAATCCTGTCGTCAACACTAATACTAATACTAAATTATTATAAAGCTGAAGAGTTTGTTTGTTTGAACGCGCTAATCTCAGGAACTACTGGTTCGAATTCAAAAATTCTTTTTTTGTTGGATAGACCATTTATCGAGGAAGGCTTAAGGCTATATAACATCACGCTGCGACTAATAGGAGCGAAGAAACAGTTGAAAATGTGTAAAAAACGGGGAAAATAACTATTCCACGCGGACGAAGTCGCTGGCAGAAGCTAGTTTTCAATAATAAATTAATTTTGAATTTGAATTTGAAATGTGCCTGTTGAATAGTATATATTTTTTTACTTTGATACTTTTAATCGAAGGTAAAGTTTTTAGATTTGACTAAAGGGGGATGACTGAGTACCTATTGTATTTCTTTTTGAACAATGACTTTTATAGAATTCTTATAAGGAGTCATGCTATGTGATAAACGCCTATTTATTTGAAATAGCAATTCAGATCATGCGATATTATGTACTTAGTACTCTTAGTGTAACTAGGTTTTTCTCTAAAATCAGGCTAAAATGTAATATATGAAAATCTCGTATTTCTGAAACGGCTCAATTTATATACCTAGGTATGTATATTTGGTAGGTATAAGAAAATTTTCATACCGCTAGCTGGTCAGAGAAGGGACAGAACAACGTATAATAGGATCTATACTAATATAATAAAGAGGAAAAGTTTGTTTGTTTGGATTGAATAGGCTCCTAAAAGACTGTACCGATTTGAAAAATTCTTTCACTGTTAGGAAGCTACATTATTCCCATTTCCCGAGTGTCATAGGCTATAGAAAATTTGGAAAAAAAATAGGGATATATAAAAAGAAAGTGGTTTAAAAAGGAAATAAAATAAGAGATAACTTACTCTTTATAAACAGTTTCACAAGAATCTAGTTTAACTGAAACCAAACAATAGCCTGAATCAAGCATTCTATTTCCAACGCTAGAGAAACGAAATAGAACTTTGAAACTTATGTCTTTACAATACTATCATAGCCTTAAACTTAAAAGCTAATGCACTTTTGTCCCTAAAACAGTGCCGGTTCGATTCCTGCTAGGGGCAGATGTCACTATGACGCACTGGCATCTGTAGGTAAGTACCTTAGTTTTGTATTAACTCGCGTATTTTATTTTATTGGCTGACGATTCGGAGTTTTTACATATTCCATAATCGTAGCACGACTGAGCTGACGATAGTCTTATGCTAAAGATGATTATGGAATCTGGAAAGGCTCCGAAACGTCAGCCAATTAAACAAAATACGTGAGATAAATCCGTTTAAAGTTGTTTCATTAATGTTTAATAACCGCGAAGGCATTAGAACTTATCCATTGTCTAGCCATAATACCTACAATCTTTGCTTAGTTCGAGACTAGATTAATGAGGGCCACCGCGTGTCAGAAATCCGCTAGATGCGCTAGTGTAGAATGAGGTCTAGCTGACATGTTCCACCAATCACAGGCCAGTAGCTTATCTCTGATCACAGGCCAGAAGCTTGTCTGTCATCAGAGGCCAGTAGCTTGTCTCTGATCACAGGCCAGTAGCTTGCCTCTCATTGGTGGTACATGACAGCTGGACCTCATTCTAAACTAGCGCATCTAGCGGATTTCTGACACGCGGTGGCCCTCATTGGTATGAAATGAAAACTTATTAGATTCTGATGCCTTTAGCGTTAGACTATTATTAGCTCGTCGTGCTGCGAATACGGAAAGTGTAAAGTTTTCGAAACGTCACTAGGTATACCTAATTAATATCTCTAATAGCATTATTATTATTTATCTTCTCATTTTTGATAATAAAAAATATTCACGACAACTGCAAAGGCTGTTAAAATAAGTTATATTGGAATCGAGACAAAATTTCACTTTAACTGCAACCGGAGTAAACAGTGAAATGCACTTCTGCATTGCTCAGTTAGAATTAGACTGCAGTTGGAAATCGGTGCAGATCAGACGAGTACAATGTGAGTAAATGTCAGGTTGCTTTGACCAAAGAAGGGTTGGCATGATAACAACCGCTAAATAAAATAAAATTAATAACCGCGTAGGCATCAGACATTTAAAAAAATACAAAGAAGGGTTACTTTAACCCTTTCTTTTGACTATGTTCTATTAAATAGTTCTTTACATAAGTAATGTTTTGTTATAATTTCATATGCCTTCGCGATTATTATACATTGGAATGAAACAACTTTAACGGATTTAACTCGCGTATTTTATTTTATTAACTGACGTTTCGGAGCCTTTACAGATTCCATAATCGTAGCACGACTGAGCTGACAATAGTCTTATGCTAAAGTGATTAATACAGCTATGTAAACTACGAGTACCTTATTTATTAAAATTAAATGTAATATTAGTTTATTAATTAAATTTAGGAGAAAGAAAGGCGAAAAACTGATTAATAAGTCCATGTGCACGTAGGCAGTTTTCTGTCTAGATTTATGCTTTTTTTAATGAAGCTAGAAGAGTTAGCTTAAATCTGTTTTATTTGTAGGTAGATAAAGTAGATAAATAACTCAAAACTTTTTGTTTTTGAGTTAGCTCCCTTTAGGTCTACGAAACGTTTCCTGCGCGACCTCCATTGTTAAACGAACGCCTCTCGTCGTTACGCGTTAACGACTGTTTCATTAACGTTAACGCAACATTGACTAATTAACGAATTAACGACGATGTTAACGTGATTCACGACGATAATACAGCCCTTGTTGTCTGAGAATAAATAAAATGCGTTTTATATTTTTAAAGTTACGATGTTAAAAAAAATGTTTGATATAGATACAGTTGTCTTAAAAATATGAGGATTGTTGCAGAATTTAATTTCGGGAAGGGGGTATTTTTAAAATTAAAAAAAAAACAACAAAAAAAAACTGTATCTATTTTTCTCACAGAACTCACTTCTCGACCAGACTATTAATGCCATTGATTAAAAATAATGTTATTTTTTACAAGACAGGCGTAAATTATTGGGATTCAACAACTATATAAATGGATTTAACTCGCTTTTCTATTTGCTGACTTTACGAAAGCTTTACAGTTCCCGACTGAGCTGATGATAGTCTAACGTTAAAAAAAGCTATTTTTTTTTTGGTAGAACATCATCAGCTCAGTTGCGCTAATGATTTTTGCTCAAGCTCCTCCCCCCCAGAACTAGATATTATTCTAAACTGATTGCTTTTCATCAAATTACTATCTTTTGAATATAATTTGACTGTGTGAACCCCCTTGTCTACAAAGCTAGCTCCGCCCTTACTAATCCATCACTTCAGTTTCAACACATATTTAAGCATATATAATAATATGTGTGAGTTACAGTGAAGCATGAAACGGCGACCAGAATATGTTTACAGCCATCGGAAACAGTTTATGGTTAAACCTAATAGCAGGTACAAAATCGCCTCGAAAATAGACTTCCGTTCCGTATCGGTTATGAGCGGAGAGCGGGTAATACTATTTATGTTAACAATTGAAATTCGATTGATATTTATGGTTTAAATTAATTGATGATAATAAATAATGCCTTCGCAGTTATTGGGTGCATTTTGTGTGTTCTATTTTTATATATATTTTTTTACGATCTTATTATGAAAAATGTAATTCTAATGTACAAAATATATTACCTTAGATTTCAATTCGATAAATTGTAACAACAATGTATAAAATCGGATTTACTCCTATTTACAAATTATGCAGTAAGTAGGCCGAGCGCGCACCACGATTTTTTGTCGCGCAATAATTTTATCGCAGAAATGCAATGTATGGGTTTCTATGGCTAGGCCATAGAAACCCATACATTGCATTTCTGCGACCACGATTTATAGACAGATTTACATTCAGAGACAAAAAATCGTGGTGCGCGCTAGGCCGTAATTATCAAATATGAAATGCACCTTTTTTCGAATTGAACGCTGAAGCGTCGACCAGCGGGTGGCCCTTTACTGCAAAATTGAACGGTTGGCGAGCCTCCAGAAAGAGAAACTCAACTCTCTTATAACTTAAACTAAACGAGAATACACCTAGAAACGCAATAAGGTGTGGCTTGCATAAAATGTTTACTCCAAATGGATTGCTTTTAAAGTCACTTCTTGCATTCGCCCTGAAATATAACCGTTTATGAGTAATTTTAATGACATACTATTCCTGTCATATTCCAAAAACAGTTACAAATTTATGGTATATTTTGAAATGTAACAACTATTAACGGATTTAACTCGCGTATTTTAATTTTATTTGCTGATTGGATGCTTTACAGTTTCCATAATCGTAGCACGATGAGCTGACAATAATGTAGTTTGCATAGCTGTATTAATCACTTTAGCATAAGACTATTGTTAGCTCAATCGTGCTACGATTATGGAATCTGTAAAGGCTCCGAAACGTCAGCCAATAAATATAAAATACGCGAGTTAAATCCGTTAAAGTTGTTTCATTCCAATGTTTAATAACCGCGAAGGCATCAGAAATTATAAATGTAGGTACATAATCCATTTTTTTAAGTTTAAGAATATAAAAAAAATAATGTTTGTTACTTATTCAAGCAAAAACTAATAATTGGATTTTGATGAAACTTTACAATAATATAGCTTACACGTCAGAATAACACAGACAAAGTCGCAGGCAAAAGCTAGTTACTTATACAGATATCAGTCGCGGTATAATATGACTACCGCTTAAGCTCATGCGTTATAGCACATATAGATAGTATAACCCGCTACCGCTCGTAACTTATACCACATACAGAGACTACGCCCAAACCAAGGCGCGGCCTGCATACAATGTTACACTAATGGATTGCTTTCTGTATTCTTTTATATCACCCTACACCACATATATAATATATATATGTACTTAGGTCTTTACTACTGTTTCTTTGAGGTTCACTTTATATAACACTAGCTTCAGCCCGCGACTTCGTCCGCGTGGAACTCCTCCTTTTTTGCAGTCGGTTAAAAAGTAGCCTATGTCCTTTCTCAGGCTCCAGACTTTCTTTGTACCAAATTTCATTTAAATCGAGTAGTTTTAGCGTGAAAGCGTAACAGACAGACAGACAGACAGAGTTACTTTCGCATTTATAATATTACTAGCGGTCCCGGCAGTCGTCGTCTTGCCCGTCCGATTGTTTCGTCAAAGATCTGTCAAAGTCTTCTAACTGTCACTTAATGAATAGCAATTCTTCATAAGGCTTCATATTTTCCTCGTTTTTTACACATTTTCCACTGTTTCTTCGCTCCTATTGGTCGCAGCGTGATGTTATATAGCCTAAAGCCTTCCTCGATAAATGGTCTATCCAACAAAAAAAGAATTTTTGAATTCGAACCAGTAGTTCCTGAGATTAGCGCGTTCAAACAAACAAACAAACTCTTCAGCTTTATAATATTAGTATAGATTAGTAGGGATTATTTAACTACTAGATGCTAAAATTATAAACAGCTTACATAAATGTTATGAAACAACCTTCAATCTTAGAATCTAGAAATATTGCAAACATTTCAAACGTAGGTAGTATTTTTAGCCTTGAAAAGGTTACTTAGATATTTATAAAGTCTACACGTGACCTAGACATAAAATCTAGATAATTATGACCTAGCCGCCTACCACCCTCCCACACGTTACAAGAAACCATTATTTCTAAGATATTTATAAATCAAGCAATTATAAAATATAAATCATTTATTATCTATAATTCTATACTAATATTATGTTTGTTTGTTTGGATTGAATAGGCTCCTAAACGACTAGGCCGATTTGAAAAATTCTTTCACTGTTGGAAAGCTACACTATTCCTGAGAGACAGGCTAAAAAAAGGGATCCGAACGAAGCCGGGGCGGGCCGCTAGTTAAATATAAATAGGTATGTAGATATACATAACAATTAACACTAATTTATCTAGTCCAAACTTGAGCAAATTTTGTAATACACTACATAGTATAAAGCAAAGCCTCAGATCATATTTTTGTCCACCTCGGCTTCGCCTCGGACGACAATTACATGTGATCTGAGACATTTTTTATTTTACTGGCCTCGGTGCGTAATGTACTATTATTTCTAAGGGAGCGGGTACTGAAAATTTGTTTGAGGTATCACAAATTTTTAGCCAAATTGGTGTAAAAACGGTCTCGCTTTGAGCTTATCAAGTATCCACTCGAATGAAACAACTATTAACGGATTTAACTCACGTATTTTTATTTGCTGACGTTTCGGATTCTTTCCAGTTTCCATAATCGTAGCACGACTGAGCTGACAATAGTCTAACGCTAAAGTGATTTATACAGTATGCAAACTATCTTATATCTAAATAAAATTAGTTAGCGTTAATGGTTGTTTAATTCCAATGTGTAATAACCGCAAAGGCATCAGAAATCATTAAGTATTATTTCCTATCTAAGTTTTTTCTTTATACTACCAATCCTAAGAATTTCATATTTCCTAAAATCACCTACCTAAGTCTGACTGGAATCTTGGTGCATAATATCGATTGCCAATTTAACCATGGCAATATAATAGGGTAACTTTAATCGCAACCAATTTAACCTTGAACAAGCGTTTTAACTAACACCAAAGTCACAAAGGTTACAGTAACCTAGCAACCAAATAACAAGATGAAATAACCACAATCCAAAATCACTTTCAGTTCAATTTGAAAACAGAATCGAAGAGGACGCGTATTTCTATAGACAAGGTTTTTTTTTTTTAAGTTTAAGTAGACTGTTTTAAGTTTAAAAGTTTACTTTTATCGATTGGTGAAAAGTAGGGCAGTGAACGCGTTTGTCTATTGGCTTTCAATTTGGTGAGGGGTAAACTTTGATTTAATCTGTGTCAAGTTTTATATGGAATATATTTTGTTACCTAATTAAAACACAGATATAGAACATTGTAAGATAATGTGGATTCCTTTCCTTGTTGTGTTTAGGAATAATTAAAAGTATTTTAAGAAAAGCTAACCTTTGAGGTATTATATTGTTCGTATTATTGATTTTTAAAATTGAGTTGTCTATTTTGAGACTGTAGAAAATAATAGTCGTGTGATTTGACAGTTTTAACCCCCTTTTTACCCCGTTTTTACCCTTGTATGGGAGATATTTGTAAAACATTAATTATACATGATTATAATATACGTAATGTTATGACATCGTCGATTAACAATAAAATATTTTTAACAATAGGTACTGAAGGTTATTATGGAATCAAATTGGACAGCAATTGAATCCAATTCAATTCCATTTGACAAATATGGAAATTCAATGGAATAATTAGTGTAGGTAGCGGATTTAAATTGCGTATTTTTTTCTCATATTATTTCGATCCAAAAATTTTTCAATTCCCATATTTGTATTCGACTAACGTCAGCTCAGTATGCTACTAATTTTATTAGATATTTCCTTTTATAATAATATATTGTATCTATTATAGGTATTATATTATGTATTATTAATTTTGCGCCTACATATGCTCTCTGTTTGCTTCAAAGGTTGACTAGTAGAGAATTCCATATGGCATTAAGTCCGCCTTTTGTACATTCGGTTCTTTTTGTGCAATAAAGCGTAAATAAGTAAATAAATATTTAAAACTTTTGTAAAGCTTCAAAAATACAAAACTCGGACCAAATAAAAACATCTCACTACTAATTAGGTACATAATATTTTTTTTAAAACAAAATAATTATAAAACAAAAAGTGTCGATATTTTACAATAATCTTAAATGCATCGTTAAATTATACATACAAAATGAATGGCCACTAATAATTTTGATTACGTACATTTTAACATAAGGTAAGGGCACGGCTTGTTACAAGCGTAGCGTGTTTGACACGGAATTTAAATGGCATTGTAATTTTGACTATATTCATGTTAAGTTATTTGATACACCTAGTTCGCCCCGAACGATGGTTATTTATTGATAGGACTAGTACACCCCGAACAGTATGTAAGTACGTAATACGTATCTATAAGTATCTTTGTAACCCATTGTCCCATTACACCCGTAAAGAGGAAAACTTTGTTTGTTTGGTTGTAATGAATAGGTTCAAAAATTACTAGACCGTTTTTAAAAAAATCTTTCACTATTCGAAAGCTACATTATCCACGAGTAATATAGGCTATAGAATATTTTGAAAAAAATTATAAAAAATAGGGATCCGCGTGAAGCCGGGGCGGACAACTATGTTAGATAATAACTTAATAAACTATAAAGATCTCGATTTCGATCTTTATGTACCCCCACTCTGGGGGGCTCTCGGGTCGGTCAGGGCTAAAAATCAACCAACCTAAAGGCTTGAAAGCCTCTCTTCTGAAGGCTTGCCACCGGTTTTACAGTAAAGGCCCATTAGCTAGCCAACTGCGCTTCAGTATTCAGTTAAAAAAAAAAACATAATAATTTGTGATGCCTTCGCGGTTAGTATAATTATATTGGAATGAAACAACTTTAAACGGATTTAACTCGCGTATTTTATTTTATTGGCTGACGTTTTGGAGCCTTTACAGATTCCATAGCACGACTGAGCTGACTATAGCCTAAAGCTAAAGTGATTCCGAAACGTCAGCCAATTTAATAAAATACGCGAGTTAAATCCGTTAATAGTTATTTCATTCTTATCTAGTCACTGGTCAATGGCAAATAAATATAGCTACCTAGGTATATATATCATGGGTAAAAATTTAAAAAGTGCGATTAAGTTTTTAGTTGTGTTTTTATTGATTAATCGCTTTTTCTTAAACATATCTTTATTTTAAGTTAATTGAGCAGTTTGTAGTCGAAGTTTCGATGCGGGCGTCGAATCCCAATGTAATCAAAACTTAATTAATAAAACAAATACAAACAATTACTAACAATCACAGTTTTTATGTAAAACATAATAGTACATTACGCACCAAGGCCAGTAAAATAAAAAATGTCTCAGATCACATGTAATTGTCGCCCGAGGCGAAGCCGAGTTTGACAAAAATGTGATCTGAGGCTTTTTTATTTTACTAGCCGAGGTCAGTATACTATTTTTCTGTTCGACGAAGCCAGAAAGCGGAAATTTCATTTAGCGAAGCGGCCACAAAGTTGGCGCTTTCTGACCGAAGGACAGAAAAATAATTTATACAATAATTTCTGACGCTTTCACCGTGGAATGAACTACTATAAAGGAAACTCGCGTATTGTTATTTTATTTGCTGACTTTTCGGATTCTTTACAGTTTCCACAATCGTAGCACGACTGAGCTGACAATAGCGTTATCTAATGACTAATGACTTTAGCGTTAGAGTTAAATCCGTTAATAGTTGTTTCATTCCAATGAATAATAACCGCGAAGGCATCAGAAATTATTCCGTTACAATTGTTTCATTACAATTCCAGACTTATATAGTTTATAGGACTTTGCTTGTATTTAAATCCTACTACTATTATAAAGGCGAAAGTTTGTAAGTATGGATGTATGGATGTATGGATGTTTGTTACTCTTTCACGTAAAAACTACTGAATGGATTTGAATGAAACTTTACCACAATATAGCTTATACATCAGAATAACATATAGGCTATATTTTATAACGATATTGTGTGAAGTACTCATCGTGCGCAGACGAAGTCACGGGCAGAAGCTAGTATACACATAAATATCTAGAAATGTGAGTACGCACGCATTTTGCGGCCGGCGCGTAGGTACCGGAGAAGATTTATACCGCACTCTGAACGTTACTTTAGGTTAATTAAAGGTTGCAATATATGTATTACAATATAAGTTACGTAATAAATTATGAGCTTAACCGCTATACAAATAGGGTATAATTTTAATCGTCTTTTTAATTAAACGACGGATTTAACTCGCATATTTTATTTATTGGCTGATGTATCGGAGCCTTTACAGATTCCGTAATCGTAGCACGACTGAGCTGACAATAGTCTTATGCTAAAGTATTACTATTGTCAGCTCAGTCGTGCTACGATTATGGAATACTAGCGGCCGCCCGCGACTTCGTCCGCGTGGAACTCCTCCTTTTTTGCAGTCGGTTAAAAAGTAGCCTATGTTCTTTCTCAGGCTCCAGACTGTCTTTGTACCAAATTTCATTTAAATCGGTCCAGTAGTTTTAGCGTGAAAGCGTAACAGACAGACAGACAGACAGACAGACAGACAGACAGACAGAGTTACTTTCGCATTTATAATATTAGTTAGGATGTAACAATTAAGTACAAGACCGAATTGAAGGAGTAGAGAAATTTGAAGACTCATTAGTGGGTTCTCATGGTGTAAAGGTCAGCACGCTGCCGCTAGTAAAGGCAAGGACGTGGATTCGAGTCCCACTAAGAGTCTCTTTTTTACTCTTGTTTTAGTACAAAATATCATAATAACTCTAATAGTATTGAACCAAAAATATCGATCGAATTTCGATTGATAGATCGTATTTAAAATACGTGAGTTAAAGTGTACAGTTGTTTCATTCCAATTAATTAAAGACCTTATCAAAAGCTATGGCCATAGTCAGGGTCATCACTAAAAAGCTTTATCGAGCTTTGGATAAATCTTATCTACCCACGGCATTTAGCTAAAAGCTCTTATCTCTCCAACTGAGCGGCAACCCTGCCTGATAAACGCTACATTTTCGCGACATTAGATAAACTATAATTATGATAAGATTTTGCGATATTTTTTAATATGGATTATGTAAGATTTCGCTATCGCTGTGATTTTGATGAATCGATACTTTTTTATGCAGGAAAATGGTATACCATGTGGGAGTTGTGGGAGGTGCGGTCTGCGGCGTTCGTGTATAACAAACGCATATGAGTCTCTTGGCTGCTTATAAGCTTAACATGGACGCCGCAGGAGTCGAACCTGCAACCTTGAGAACCTATAATAGTTTCTTAACCTAACTACCCCCGCGGGGGTAAAACTTGTATTTCAATCAGCTGGCAGTTGTCTCGAACGCTGAATTTCAAAATGACAAGTCTGAGCACAGCGTAGCACCGATTAGCGCACGAGTTCCTCATTGGGAGGGGTAAAATCAGACTCATAAGGGTAATGGATCTAAAAAGGTTAAGAACCATTTACTCTAGAAAGAGGTTCCGATCACAAGACTAGGTGGTAACTTAATAAGATTTCATATAATTTCAGATAAAATTACAAACCAACCATGGATGACCGTACCGTTGACCTGATCTTCTCTGGGTCCTTGAAGCTACTCCCCCCGGTCAGCTCCAAGATCGTGAGGATCTTCACCAGTTCCACATTCACAGGTATCCTTACTTTCAACTACAGTGTAATCTCACTAATCCGGCTCTCTTCGCCCACGCCTGCTTCGCCCGTCTATACAATTATTTTCGCACCCTAAACCCTGGTCTTTCTTGTCCTGCATTTGTCTTGGTGCAAATATAGCTGTGCCCGCGACTTCGTCTGCGTGGAATAGTTATTCTTCATATAAAAAAAATCCCCGTTTTTTTTACACATTTTCCACATTTTCTTCGCTCCTATTGGTCGCAGCGTGATTTTATATAGCCTAAAGCCTTCCTCGATAAGTCTATCCAACAAAAAAAAATTTTTTTAATTCAAACCAGTAGTTCCTGAGATTAGCGCGTTCAAACAAACAAACACACTCTTTAGCTTTATAATATTAGTATAGATATCCTATTTCGGAAAGCGATAACAAAATAAGAACATCTAAATTTCAGGTGTTTCTCGTAACTGAAGTTATTACTGAGTTAAACTTTACACCCCCTATTTTAGTACCGAACATTTCGCAACACAGTTGGTCAAAATGTTTATGGGTACACTACAAAATAAACTTAATCCAGTAACTTTGTTGTTAAGTTGTTCTATTTATCAATTGTTGCCTTTTAGTCTGTTTGAAAGTGATTCCAATTAACGCACGTTATTGTGGGTGCTATTTGTGGGGTTTGGTCTGTTCAGGTCAGCAAGAGAAACTTCTAATGACTGAACACATCATCAGTGTCTTATGATACGTTTTTTATTTTGTTTGTATTGTATGTTTTTGTTTAGTACCTATCCAAATAAGTTCAAATGTTAGGTATATATTGACTTTAAAAAAAAATTCAGGTAAGTTTTACGATGTTTTCAATTATTCCTATATCTAAGAAATATATGAATAATTGATCTTACCTACGTCGAAATAATTGATTAAGCACGTTAAATGTCTTTTACGTGGAAAAATAAAAGTATTCTTCAGAATCTATTCAATTCAAACTCTTCGAAATTAGATTTAGGATGCAAACTTGCTATTTGAAATCCTTAATTCATTTTAAACAAACTTTTCAATTTTAACTAAAATATAGCTGAATACAAATTAAAATTCAACCCGCGTTGTTCGTAGGAATGAAATCTGGTGTTAAGCGGAGGGGAAGCGCGGCACTATCTGATGATAGCGTTAATTAAAAGTTGCCCATATTGCCCGCACTCCCCCTGAATAGAGCTTTTGAAAGGTTTTAGTTGGTAGTTCGAAATTGGGTTAAAATTGATGATAGAATATTTTCTAAATGTTGGAGTTAAATCGGTTTTAGTTGTAAGTATTTTATTTTATTTGCTGACGTTTGGAAAACGTTACAGTACCCATATTCATAGGCAACTGAGTTGACGATAGTCTTACACTAAAATTGTTTCATTCCAATGCGTAATAACCGCGAAGTTATCAGAAATTATTATTCAGTAATAAGTTTGTAATATCAATTCATTTTCAATACGTCAAATAAACTTGCATCCACTGCATTACTGCAGTAGATGCAATTCAGAATTAGGTCGCCCCGAACTAATGCCAAGCCATTTCATGCTGCAGTATTAATAATTTGTGTTTGCACATTTTGCTGGATCCTTTAGCCAAGAGGTCACGGGTTCGAATCTGAGCAAATGTTTTTTGCTGCGACAGTCTGTGTATATTATTAGCTTCTGCCCGCGACTTCGTCTGCGCACGATGAGTACTTTACACAATATCGTTATTACCTTTTTTAGGTTTAAAATATAGCTTATACATCAGAATAACATACAGGCTGCATGTTATTCTGATGCATAAGCTATATTATTAAAGTTTCATCAAAATGTATTCAGTGGTTTTTGCGTGTAATTATATAAACATCCCGACATCTATTTATACATCCATAATATATTATACTAGCGGCCCGTCCCGGCTTCGCACGGGGGGACTTAAGATTTTTTTAAGGCCTCAGAAACGATACTTTTCCCCCGTTTTTGAAACATTTTCGGTTACTGCTCCGCAACTATAAGACCTAGCGTGATATTATATAGCCTATGTTACTCGGGGATAATGTAGCTTTCCAAAGGTGAAAGAATTTTTGAAATCGGTCCAGTAGTTTCGGAGCCTATTCATTACAAACATACAAAAATACAAAAATACAAATCTTTCCTCTTTATAATATTAGTATAGACTAGCTTCTGCCCGCGACGTCGTCCGCGTGGAAATCCTCCTTTTTTGCAGTCGGTTAAAAAGTAGCCTATGTCCTTTCTCAGGCTCCAGACTTTCTTTGTACCAAATTTCATCTAAATCGGTCCAGTAGTTTTAGCGTGAAAGCGTAACAGACAGACAGACAGACAGACAGAGTTACTTTCGCATTTATAATATTAAGGATTCTTGCAAACTTTCAACTTAATAATATTAGTAAGAATAGTAAGGCTTATATAATAATGTATTTATGTTCAATCATGTCCTTGGTTTGTTTCAGTTACCTAGGAATTTGATTCTGTAGTCCAATTTATTTAAAATTTAGCATAAAAAAAATATTTCGTTATTTATTTATTCAACTTAGTTATTTGCTATTCACACAAATTTTAAAATATTATTTTTAATAAATTTGCAGTACAAACCAAACACTAAAGCAATTTTTTACCTACTAGTGACGTCATTCTTCATTATAATGAAGAATAGGTACCTACGCCCTTTTAGAACAACCTCAAAGGTGTTTCGTCTAACAATCAGAACTCAAATCCACAAAAGGTCCTATTATAGCTAACCAAACACCAACTCTAAATTATTTTCGTATGCCAGTGACGTCATTCTCCATATACGCCCTTTTAGAACCTCAAAGGTTTCGTCAAAAGTCAAAACCTTAATGGCTCTCTATTGTTCTCAAATAGGTTCCAAAATTAAAAGCAAATGCCACATTTAATTTCCCGCTGTCTGACGTGACGTTCGCGTGACTTCCGGCCATGGATCACGCTTCACGCTAACTTCACGCTGCAGGGGTTTTTGGGGGGAAAAGGGGGTTACAGTAGTTCTGTCTTTTATAATTAATGGTTTAACTTTAGCAGTCGTGTAAATCTTTGTCGCGATACCGGAATAAATAGATTTTATGTGAACTGGGTTTTTTAAAATGTTTTCACTGTTATTTGGTACATCCTAACTAATATTATAAATGCAGTCGGTTAAAAAGTAGCCTATGTCCTTTCTCAGGCTCCAGACTGTCTTTTTACCAAATTTCATTTAAATCGGTCCAGTAGTTTTAGCGTGAAAGCGTAACAGACAGACAGACAGAGTTACTTTCGCATTTATAATATTAGTAGGGATGAACTGGGTTTTTTTAAATGTTTTCACTGTAATTTGGTACATATCGAAATAAAGCAATTATTACGGAATTTTTTTAATTGAATGCTGAATTCATTGACTAACTCAGTGTGCTAAGAACAGGGGACTTGTGAAGTTCACTAAACGTTACCAAGAAAAATAATATACGTATGTTAAATACTGTTTCATTGTGAAGTAAGTGTTTCTCTTTCCTAATGCAAACTCAAAATTAATTTTCTGTCCTCCGGCCAGAAAGCGCCACCTTTGTGGCCGCTGCGCTAAATGAAATTGCCGCTTTTTGGCTTCGTCGAACTGAAAAATAGTATACTGACCTCGGCCAGTAAATAAAAAGCCTCAGATCACCTTTTTGTCAACCTCGGCTTCGCCTCGGACGACAATTACATGTGATCTGAGACATTTTTTATTTTACTGGCCTTGATGCGTAATGTACTATTTTCTTTTCCAAACAAACAAAATATGATAAAGATAAATGATTCTAAAGTTCAAGAGTGGGGGCTCGTGACGTCACGAGTCACATCCAAACTTTTGAAGCGCTTATCTTTGTCATTTCTTGTTGAATTACGAGGAGGCGATACCGAGGTTGACAAAAATGTGATCTGAGGCTTTTTTATTTTGCTGGCCGAGGTCAGTATACTATTTTTCTGTTCGACGAAGCCAGAAAGCGGAAATTTCGTTTAGCGCAGCGGCCACAAAGTTAGCGCTTTCCGGCCGGAGGACAGAAAATACCTACGTTTACAATCAAATATGGAAGGACCAAACAGAATTTCATTTTCTTTGCCATATCGTCATCCTCTTGTTGAAAGGCACACCAACATTTAATTTTAATCTTTACCTTGAAATAAAAAACTTACTACTTCAAAAACAAAACACACATTTCCAACTTTAACTTTTGGAGAGAAATTGAAAAATTGGAAACGATGAGGAAACGAGCATCCGTACAAGTCTAACTCAATAAAAGTTTTAAGAACTATAATTTTAGAATTTCCAGAAGTTTTGTTTGAAGGCTTACAAGTCTAGTTCTTTATATATTACTAGCGATCCCGGCAGACTTCGTTCCGCCCGACAAAGAATCGACTTGACAGCTGTCATTATATATTTTTTTCTTCACTAAAACGTGATAAAAAGTATCCTATGTCCTTCTCCTGGTTCTGAGCTACATCCCCAGAAACTTTCAGTCAAATCGGTTCAGCCGTTTTTGAGTTATAAACGGAGTAACTAACACGACTTTCTTTTATATAATAAAGATTATCTAACATCGAAGTGACGCTTTTAGAAAAGTGCCAATCTATAGGAACTGAATTTCGTCTTTGTTTTTAATATTATTATATACTAATCTATAGTCTGTAATATAATAAAGAGGAAAGGTTTGTTTATTTGTTTGTTCGTTTAGATTGAATAGGCTCCAAAACGACTTCTTTCTCTGTTGGGTCACTCGGGACTAGTGTAGCTTACACTATTCCCGTGTGACATAGGCTATAAAAAAAGGAATAAGGATCGGAGCGAAGCCGGGGCGGACAGCTAGTGATAATATAATAAAGAGGAAAGGTTTGTTTGTTTGGAGCCAAACATATTATCTATACTCTATACTAATATTATAGAGAGGAAAGGTTTGTTTGTTTGTTTGGATTGAATAGGCTCCTGAACGGCTGGATTTCAAAAATTCTTTCACTGTTGAAAAGCTACACTATTTCCGAGGGACATAGGCTATATAATATTTTGAAAACAATATCCGTGCGAAGCCAGAGCGAACCGCTAGTTATAAATATTTCTTCTTTTGCTTTTATATTTATTTGCTTCACATTTACCTATATATTTTCACTAGTCACTACTAAACCTTTTTTTTACAGACACCACTATGGAGAGAAATACATTAATGGCAAAATGTTATCCGAAAATAAAGGACTACTGTAGAGAAAAACACGGCCTAGAGTTTCAGGTAAGATATAAAAAAATATATACAAATTGGTATTTTTTTTTATGCCTTCGCGGTTATTACACATTGGAATGAAACAACTATTAACAGATTTAACTCGCGTATTTTGTTTTACTTTAGCTTTAGATCGTCAGCTCAGTCGTGCTACGATTATGGAAACTAAGGGCGATAGTACACGGCGTATTTTAAACGCGCCGACGACGCGCGTTTCAGGAACGCGCATCTTCGGCGCTGTGGACGCTGCTTGTTGCGTTTACATTGATGAAACAAGCGCGCGCATGAAGCGCGTATACTCGCGTTTGAAGCGATACAAACGCGCGTACAAAGGAGCAGAGTAGGGGCAAAACGCGCTGTATCTGCGCGCATAAGCGCAGTAGAGGCGCGTTTTACGATCGCCCCGTGTGCTTAGGTTACTAGGATGCGTTCAAATTGCGTTTGAAGCGCGTATACGCGCGTCGTCTGCGCGTCGTCGGCGCGTTTAAAATACGCCGTGTACTATCGCCCTAAAGGTTCCAAAACGTTAGCCAATTAAATAAAATACGCGAGTTAAATCCGTTTATACTCGTTTGTTTCATTACAAAGTACACATAAAACACAATAAAGAATGTACCATAAGACACTATGATGTCTCCAGTTTGATTTCGTCCAAAAGCAAAAACATGTGGTTATCTTTAAAGTCCCTTACAAACCGGAATATCCTATCCTACTATATCCTACTACTATTATAAAGGCGAAAGTTTGTAAGTATGGATGTATGGATGTTTGTTACTCTTTCACGTAAAAACTACTGAATGGATTTGAATGAAACTTTACCACAATATAGCTTATACATCAGAATAACATATAGGCTATATTTTATAACGATATAGTGTAAAATACTAATCATACGCAGACGAAGTCGCGGGCAGAAGCTAGTTATAAATAATTTTGAATAAATAAACATTTACCTTTTTATAAACCGAGCAACATCTAAATATGAAAATAAACGAACAAACGTTAAAGATAACAAAATATTAATACTCCGTTTCTTAGAATTGTTACCGAATTAAACTTGATAAATACAATTCTATGATTTATTTTTGTTTTTATTGAATGATTTCTTTGAATACCAGTCAAAAGGTTTTCCTAAGATGTTATTTAAAATAATGTCTTTCTTTAATCCGATTCCGGGATTTTCATTTAACTTAAGGTAAAGTTATTTGTTAAGGACCAGATATAGGTACCTATATAATATTATGCAGGCAACTTCGTACCGAATTTTTGAAATTTCTTATTATCATGATAAAATAATAAAAAAAGAAATGGGGTGGGACCATCGCATTTATAATACTTGCAATCCGCCCCAACTTCGCATGGATTCCTAATTTTTTTTCCTAATTATACTATGGCTTATGTTACTTAGGGTGAATATAGTTTTCCAATGGTGAGAATTTTTTGAAATCGTCACAGTAGTTTTTGAGTTTATTCAGACATAGATACACAGAAAAATACAAATCTTTCCTGTTTATAGTGTATAATGTACCAATTATATTACAATTGTAAATTACTTATTTATACATTTTATCGAAAAAATCACACACTGCCTCTTAACAAATTTAATGATACCTCTTAATATTTTCAATCCATTTTTCCCGGTAACTCCCGGACGATTAGGTAACCCGTCCCGGAAACCAAATGACTTGTTCCCGTTTCCAATTAATCCGGGATAGACGAAAATCCTTTTGAAGAAAGTTATGTCATAACTGTTTTTTAACTGTCAACAATTTTGGCGATCAGATAGGTATTATTGAGATCAGGGGCCCTAGACAAGTGCCCAACGTTCAACGTTAACGTTAAACGTTGGGCACTTGTCTAGCCCCCCTGGGGGCCTAGACAAACGTTTAACGTTGAACGTTGGCACCAAAATGTATGGGCTTTGACATCTGCAAACGACTGTCACGTACGTCATAGACGTTCGTGGATGTCAAATGCCATACATTTTGGTCGTTTCGTTTCACGTTAACGTTGAACGCTGGCACCTTGTCTAGGCCCCCTGATAACCTCTGATATCTTCAGTTTTTAACATTTATTTAGATGTTGCACTCCTTTATAAAAGGAACCCAAGTGCAAAATTTCAATTCTCTTACCCTCATATGTTAGGTCCTGCGTTGATATATGTCTTTTATTAAGTCAGCTTCTCCTTTTATATGTATAATTATCTGTTTAGAACTATGCTACAGGCACACGCTTCTCTTAGTTCTAGAGACTTATTAATTCTACATTATATTTGTTTAGTTTGTAAGGATAAGAAACAAGCTTTAGTTAATTTGGGACTATACATCAACTCAGTCTGCCACGAATATTTATATAAACAAGTGTAAAGTGTTCGAAATGTAATAATGAATACGCGAATTCAGTGTCCCGTTCCAGAATTCACTAATTTCATTGTTTTCGTTCAGAAATTTATAACATACCTACGCGACATAAATCCGTTATAATAGATACTAGCTTCTGCCCGCGACTTCGTCCGCATGGAACTCCTCCTTCTTTGAAGTCGGTTAAAAGTAGCCTACGTTCTTTCTCGGGCTCCAGACTTTCTTTGTACCAAATTTCATTTAAATCGGTCCAGTAGTTTTAGCGTGAAAGCGTAACAAACAGACAGACAGACAGACAGAGTAACTTTCGCATTTATAATATTAGTTAAGATATTTGACACATATATTTTTTTCTCGAAAATACAAAAAATGTCAGAGATAAGTGCTTATAAAGTTAGTGACGTCACTTTATGCCATGAAATATATCTTCTTATCTAATCTCGAAATTTTGAAGCGTATTTCATTGTCATTTATTGCTCAATTGAGAAAAAAAAAATACGGTATCCAATAATTTTGAATAACATACTTGTCCTAAAAAAAAATCAATCGTCATACCTATTGTTTTTTTCCAACATGTAATAACCGCAAAGGCATCAAAACACATCAAACCATTTTTGATTCCTTAAGCTTATAAGCGTCAAATCCCATGTTTAAGCTAGGTCAACAAGTAAACTTTAAACAATCTAAAAATACATTACCGCCCGCGGGCTTCCGTCGACTTAAATAGAAAGCATCGGTTTTGGTAAATGTTTACAATTACAGTCTATTTGTAAACCTATAACCAGAGTCTTGTACGGTTACAATACGGGTGTTTCTTCGTTTGAAACGCCTTTGTTCTGTAGCTATATTTATAATAAGCAAATTAGTCCTGTAAAAATTATAAGTCTGGATTTACTAATAACGGTCTTATAAAATTGTGTTAAACTTATTCCTCAAGTACCTCCGGTACAATGATCGCATAATGACAATTGGTATATGTAGGTACCTATATATATTAATGGAGATAGCATAATATAGACCTACTCCGTAAAATATACATAAAAGGTATATGATATAGGTATATGTAATATAATTATATTATACTAGCTTTTGCCCGCGACTTCATTCGCGTGGACTTCAGGTTCGTCCCGTCTAGTCTAGTGTCAAAAATTTTAGCCTATGTGTTATTCTGATGTATAAGCTATATTGTGGTAAAGTTTCATTGAAATCCATTCAGTAGTTTTTACGTGAAAGAGTAACAAACATCCATACATCCATACATCCATACTTACAAACTTTCGCCTTTATAATAATAGTAGTGTGAGAGGGTAGTAATGTTCATAAGACTAAATTACAATATTATAGTTATATTTCAAACCTTGAAGAACTTCTCGCAGTTTCTTATCAGGAATCACGCCAGTAACTTTGTCGTACATTGCAGCGTTGCCCTTAGGGTTTAGGGCATCTTGCGCTCCCACTGGTGATTAAAGGAATAGGAAGGCTAAACTTACAAGGGAGCACTAGCAATATGTAAAACAATGAAATAAATTAATCTAATCTAACCTTACTTACATTACATGACATTGTAAACATGACTAGAGATGCTTAGACGCTGATAGTCATTAGCATACTCCATGATTCAGGCGCGTGCAGTGGGGAGCGTAAGTATGGCGCTAGGGTAGGCACTTCATACATTAGTGACAGTGTGCCTATATGGAATGCACGCCCTTGCCATGATTCCAGGTGGTGGACATGCGATGGGGGGTAAGAGACGAGGCGACTGATGACCACATGACCACAGAGCTTTGCATGAGAGAGATAAAAAATTGCCAAAGATTGTCCATGGGGCCCAACTTTGTGGTGTTCCTGGGGCAGAAGTATGGGTATAGGTAAGCATATAAGTTTCACTGATAAGAAAACAGGTAGATATGTTAATAAGTCCACTTAAATTATTTAAAAAGGGAAATCATTTGTCTCGAGAATGGTCTTAATACCATTTTTTTTAAAGTTCTTGTGCACACATTCACAGTCACTGCACTACATAGGAAAAAACAAAGTCGCTGTCGATGTATGTTCGTACCTATGTACCTATGTTTAAATCTTTAAAACTACGCAACGGATTTTCAAACGGTTGTGTTTAATAGATGGATTGTTTCAAAAGGAAGGTTTAAAGCACCCGTGTAAAGCCGGGGATCGCTAGTATCGATTAATTATCACTATAACCCCGAAATTATATATATGTATCTCTCGCAAAATTAGCTACACGATTATAAAAAAAAGATCACTAAAAGTTAGTCACATTGGATTCCACAATCTGCTAAATTTCATTAACTACTAGCGGACCCGACAGACGTTGTCCTGTCCTAAAAAAAATCATCAAAATGGGTCCAGCCGTTTAGGAGGATTTCAATGACTAACACACGTACAGAAGATTTATACCTATACTAGCGGTCCCGGCAGACTTCGTCCCGCCCGGCAAAGAACCGATACAAAGTACTCTATGTCCTTTTCCTGGTTCTGAGCTACATCCCCAGCAATTTTCAGCCAAATCGGTTCAGCCGTTCTTGAGTTATAAACGGAGTAACTAACACGACTCTCTTTTATAAAGATAGATAAATAATATAATATAACTAGCGGCCCCGGCGGACGTCGTCCTGCCCGTCCGATTGTTTCGTCAAAGATCTGTCAAAGTCTTCTGTCACTTCTTCATAAATAAGGCTTCATATTTTCCCCGTTTTTTACACATTTTCCACTGTTTCTTCGCTCCTATTGGTCGCAGCGTGATGTTAAAGCCTTCCTCGCTAAATGGTCTAAAAAAAATTTTTGAATTCGAACCAGTAGTTCCTGAGATTAGCGCGTTCAAACAAACAAACAAACAAACAAACAAACAACCAAACAAACAAACAAACTCTTCAGCTTTATAATATTAGTATAGAAATTAGTATAGATAGAAATACACATTCATACCAAATCCCATTACAATAAAGGTGGTTCTAAAATGTTTCCATTTCCAGACCTATCCCCACCTACGTGCTGTCATCCGAACTGCAGATGTTACGTGACGACCTGGCAGCTGGAGGCGTTGACGTCATACTCTTGGACACCTGGTACAAAAAGGACTCAAACGCCGTACCGCCTGTATCCGTTCTGCAACCTATCTCATCTATACTGATCAACTTTAATAACAAGGTATATATGTATTATTATTTGTATATTATTACTAGGGACCCGCCCCGGCTTCACACGGGTTCTATAAACATTTCTCTTGAATTACTCTATATATTAAAAAATCTGATTAAAAATGCCTGCTGACAAGTGTCGAAAAGGATTTTAAAAGTCATGAAAATATTAACACTTATATTGTAAGTGGTCTATAATATTTATACTAATATAATAAAGAGGAAAGGTTTGTTTGTTTGGATTGAATAGGCTCCAAAACGACTGGACAGATTTGATAAATTTTTTCACTGTTTGGAAGCTACACTATTCCCGAGTGATATATGCTATATAATATCTTTTTTTTAATTAGGGATTCGTGCAAAGCCGGAGTGGACCGCTAGTATAATAATATAATTATTTTATGTCAATTAGGGTATTATGTCCCATTATATTCCAATACATTTCATTTCGATTTTAATTCCATTACATTACGTAATCTATTATACTACTTAATATAATAAAGAGGAAATGTTTGTTTTTTTATTTGGATTGAATAGGCTCCTAAACGACTGGACCGGTTTGAAAAATTCTTTCACTGTTGGAAAGCTAGCACTATTCCCGAGTGACAAAGGATGTAAAAAAAAGGGATCCGGGCGAAGCCGGGGAGGGCCGCTAGTAATAAATATATATATTATTCTTAAATTTTCTTTTTAGAGGGTACCAAAGTTACAAGCAGAAGACCAAGCAGTTTGGTGGGACACTCTTGGAAAAATGCAGAAACTGTTCCGAAAGGCTTCTCTGCAACTCTACAACGCTGGCAAGATGGATAAAGACGCCATGCACAATTATTTCATGTCAGGTAAATCTTGAGGGATAATAAACATCAATTGATTTAAACCCAAACTCACCGGCCTATTTAACACAACCTAATTGCAAGGGATCCTAAACCCTAAAGCTACTGGTTATAAAAGGGCAGGATTGGGTCCTTTTTGTGCGATAAATAAAAAAAAACTTGATAATTAATAGTACTGCCACATAAAGAAACTAAAAACTATTTAATTTTGAGCTGTCAACACTGGTACAGTACGAAAGCATGCCACTATTGAGCAATTGCTACTTGCGTGTGTGTCAAAGCATCCTAACTAATATTATAAATGCGAAAGTAACTCTGTCTGTCTGTCTGTCTGTTACGCTTTCACACTAAAATTTAAATGAAATTTGGTACACAGATAGTCTAGAGCCTGAGAAAGAACATAGGCTACTTTTTAACCGACTACAAAAAAGGAGGAGTTCTACGCGGACGAAGTCGCGGGCAGAAGCTAGTTGCTAATAAAAAGCATGCTTATTTTGAGTTTGAATTTCAAATTTGGTTTTTGATTTTTGAACAAGCTACCTGCTAGATGTGGTACAAGTATCATTGGGGGTCTGGATTTTTTCTACACTTGTCTTTATGCAAATATCAAAACTAAGCCAAATCCTTTTTTTTTTTTCGAACTGAATACTGAAGCGCAGTTGGCCAGCTGCTAATGGGCCTTCACTGCAAAACCGGATGGGTGGCGAGACTCCTGAAAGGAGACTCTTAAGCCTTTGCCAAATCCTTCTGCAGATCTTACATCGTATAATATTGATAATGGGATGAATATTGATATTAGGCATTTTTATAAAATTTCAGTTACTGAACGCGAAGTAATAAACGGCGTTTTGAACGTGAAGAACACTAAAAACCACTGCCTCGCTTACGTCCGGTACATCAACAATATCAACCTCCAGAACCTCAAGAAAGCCAGCAATTTTGTGGACATCCTCAATAGGAGTTTGGATAATGAAGCTTCTAAACTCTTGGCTGATCTTAGAGATGTCAGGTTACCTGATAAAATTGAGACTACTAATATACAGAAGTGAGTACTTCCACATATTGCACAACTAGATCTAAAGGGAGTTAACTCAAAAACCTGAAAGTTTGAGTTACGCAAGACATCACATTTCTTACAGGAAAACCTACCTACTAATAAAACAGATTTAGCCGAACTCTGACTTTGTAAAATCAAAAATTTAAACAGAAAACTCCTGCAGTGCACGTGTTCATATTAACCAGTTTCTCTCCTCTCCATAAATACATTTTTTAATTAGCTTGGTATGTGTACGATATTATGTACCTGTTATGAATACTCAGTACCAGAACTGTCAAATAAACCAGATTTCTAAAAGACTAGATTACCAAATCCTGTCCGATTGTATTACTTTTAGCCTAAGGGGTAATTTTAACCCAAACTAATTGTCAGTGTTTAATTAGCGTTTCCTATAGAACTACCTTATCTTTAGTTATATTCAAGAGTCTTTAAAATCAAATTATGATAATAAATTACAACACTCAACATAGTAAAAACAATGCGGTGATCTCTTATTTCTTCATGTCGACAACGAGGCAATATCGACACGACAAACCTTCTCCTTAACGACAACGTTTTCAATATTATGTCGACAAAATGTCGACTCAACAGTTCATCATAATAGGCTCGCAGATACAGATAAGCATGTTCATTAAAAAATAATCAAATATATTTTAATTACTTTACAGATACACTGTCGAATGGATCGGAAGAGAAGGTCTAGACAACGAGACCCACGGGGAATACCTAAACCACTTCATTTCACATTTCTATAAGAACATCATAAAACTGGTCGACAGGTATATTTGACATTAACTTGTGAAAAATTCAAAAAATCCTTGCCTTTGGAGACTAAGTTGTTAAATTTGAGTCTAAAATTGAGACACCTAATTAATTTTTTGCTAAATTATCCAGGTATCAAGCTACTCCTCCTAACATTGACATTTGAATTTCGTGTACAAGAATAAATAAATCTATATTTGACTATAGTATTATAACAAGGCCTTTGGAGACTAACTTGTAAATAATGATTTGAGTCTAAAATTAAGATTGCCAATTCAGTTTTGCTAATAAATCCAGTTATTAATGAAACAAAATTTCATAAGTCACAACTCATGATTATCAAAAAAGGCTATAACCGATTTTTAATCATTTACTTATTCTTCTGTTTCCATAAAGGGCTATGCGTAAAGAAGACAGCAGTGCCCAAGGCCAGATAGTCACTGAAATATTACAGCATCTACACGCTTGCAACAATTCTGTTAAAGTGTTCCATGGGAGAGAAGCTGATCTTAACTTCATCGAAAATTATATGAAGAACGGTTCTGATAAACCCTTGGTTTTATATGGCGAAGGTAATTAACCTACTCTATAATCTTTCGAACTAAGTAAAACTTTGCTTGTGGTTTTTAGGCAAGTATTCTGGACTAGAATCCAGAGGATTCCAGTGACCTTCAGATCGCTAATCTGAAGACCATGAAGGTCACTGGAACCCCCTGGATGTGGCGTTGATCATTGTAAAGGAAATATCATTGGGGAAGACCTGTATTAACAGTGAAATGATGATGATGATGTTGAAGGTCACATATTTGTGAACTTTTACATTCGAAATTGATGTTGGAATCATGATGTCACCTAAAAGACTACATTACTGATTAATATAAAACTGTCCAGTTTTCTAGATAAAACATTTATTTTAGGTGGTTGTGGAAAGACAAGCCTTTTATCGAAGAGTTCAGCCATGTCCCTGGATACTTGGTTCGCTGACGTGCGACCTACCAACGTGATCAGGTTCCTGGGAACAACTCCTGACTCCAGCGCTCTCACTCCAACGCTCATATCTATTTGTCAGCAGGTAACCTAAAATTTATTCTGGATAAATCTGATAGTCTTTTTCTCTATATAAGTATCATAAGTAGCTATTTCTCAAGTCGAATCCCTTGTAGCAAAACCTACCTTCCAATGAAACAGAAAACTCCTCACTGCACAAGGATAATCAGTTTTTCGTATTTCTTGTTAAAATAACTATTCTGAGTTAGCCCTCTTTAGATCTAGATATAAATATAGATCCTATTTCGCGGGGGTAACCATCATTTAGTAGTTGTCTCGAACGCCGAATTTCAAAGTGACAAGTCTGAGCTCAGCGCTGCGCCGACTAGCGCGCGAGTTCGTCTTAGGAAGGAGGGGTAAAATCAGTGACCCTAATTAGGTCACAAAGATAACGGACCTAAAAAGGTTAAGAACTACTGATATAAATTATTAGTATTACATAATGTTGCAAATATAACTTTACAATGTTTCAGATATCCTACAACTTTGCCCTGCCTTTCGAAAGTATTCCTGATGACTTGGTTCCTTTGACTGCTCACTTCAAGCAACTCCTGACAATTGCTACTCCTCAGCAGCCATTGCTGCTGTTCTTGGATTCTGTTGACCAGCTCACAGGAATCGGTACAGAGAATAACAAGGTTTCCTGGCTACCCACGCGATTACCTCCACATTGCAAGGTATGATTGAAATCAAAATCAACAAATTCTTAATTCAATTCAGGCTTTTACAAGCTTTTATGAAGATCAGAAGATTTCTCCGTTTCCGAAAAAACGTCACATGAAATAAAACGGCAAGTTATTCAATGAGGTGTCATTTGTTCAAAATACATAATAAGGTACTTATTTACAAACTAAAAAAAATAATATTAAGTATCTGCTCAAAGCAAAAGAGGAAGATACATATACCTACAATGAAGTAATACTTTCAAGTCACCTAATTTATTATTTAAGATCACTGATATTCAAACAACAAATTAATCCGCAACACGCTTCGTCAAAAATAATAGTTATATAGGTACATCAAATATATCCGCAACAAGCTTCGTCTTAAAACATACACAAACAAAAACCTAACTAAGTCTGCCCGCGCCTCGAAAGTGCCCATAATGCTTTCAAGAGAACTATCTTTAAATCTCATTTTTCATCTGAGATAACTTCTTTTCTCTCCTCTTCCTATTAATGAAGCTTTCTATAAATGAGAGAGACATTTATATATACCTGTATATATAGATGTCCTGTTATTTAACAAAAATATTTATTTGTATAAACAAAGATCCTTATTTTATCTAGATTATAGTGACCTGTGCATGCGAGGAGGCCAATCCTGAAATGTCTAAGGAGTACGACGTGCTCAGGCGCATGATAGACTCCGAAGACAATTTCCTACAAGTGACAGCTTTGGGAGAAGACCTCGCTATGCAAGTCTTGAAGTAAGTCCTTATAGTCTTCAATCAAGGAATTGAGGTTTCACTTTTTACATTTTTGAAAATCTATAGTCGCTACCCCCCACGGTTAAAAAGATATACATTGCTAACTGTCTTCCCCGGCTTCGCACGGATCATCTTTTTTTATAGCCTATGTCACTCGGGAATAATTTATAGTGTAGCTTCCCAACAGTTTAAGAATTTTTCAATTCGTTCAGTCGTTTTGGAGCCTATTCAATCCAAACAAACAAACCTCTTTATTATACTAGTATAGAAGTTTTTTTTTCTTTTTATCATCTAAGCCTCGCAACCCAATTGGTCGTATGATGCTCCAGTAAATCCTCGATCCCCAATCTTAATTGTCTAGACTTAAAGTATAATTTTATTTAATTTGACATTTTACTCATTCTTATGATGATTCACACTCTAAGCCTCAGTGATAGATTATTTACAGGAGAAAACATCTTAGAAAATGCTTATATTCAATATTTTGTTCCTGATAGTGATTCGTGACCTGTTAGATTAATAATAACTTATTTTTAGGTTATGGATGGCGTCAGCAGCTCGAGACCTTAGCAATTATCAATGGCGCTTAGTGTCAAATGCTATTGGACAATGTTCTTTGCCGATATTCGTCAAATTAGTCTTTGCGGAGGTAGGTATCACGTTTAAGTTCATTTTTGGGCCCGCTATCACTAATTTATCGTAAGGGAGAAAACTCAAAAAAAAAGTCGGGGAGGCGAAAACTGATAAATAAGTCCATGTGCATGATTTTTATATGAAGCTAGAAGAGTCAGCTTAAATCTGTTTTATTGGTGCACATAAGCAAATTCCTTACAGAAAAAACTTACCTGTATGGAATTCGATGGTGTGCACAACTCAAAACTTCAGGTTTTTGAGTCAGCTCCCTCTAGATCTAGGTGTGCAATATTATCAGTGATACTTCAGAAGTTCATGAGATTTTAAAATAACTTGTAGTATGTATTAGTTTAGTTTCTTTGCAAAGAGGTATGTAAATAAAAAAAAAAGATTATAATTTCTAATGCCTTCGCGGTTATTACACATTGGAATGAAACAACTATGAACGGATTTAGCTCGCGTATTTTTATTTTATTTTATTTGCTGACGTTTCTGATTATTTACAGTTTTCATAATCGTAGCACGACTGAGCTGACATTAGCGTTAGACTATTTTGCCGAAACGTCAGCAAATAAAATAAATTAAAAATACGCGAGTCAAATCCGTTAATAGTTCTTTCATTCCAAAAAAAGATTAAGTAGAGTTTATAAGCAAGCAAGCAAAAGTTTGTGAGCAAGTTTCTTTTGTGAATGACGAATTTTATAAGATTATAAATATGTTTCAAGGACAATGTGTGTTCAGGTCTGTAGATGGAGAAGTTACACAAAACCACAAGATACTCACCTGGCGTCTACTGTCATGGACTCCATTATGATGTTGTTCGAAAGAATCGAAAAGCAGGTCAGTGAAATAATGAGAAACTAACCTAACCTAAATAAATACTCGTATCTAGTGAGAAGTAATTTAGTCGAAAATTTTCTTAAAGTAAATTCAATAAACAAAAAATAAATGGAAACAAACCTCAAATTACAATGATGCACCTTTCTAGATGAAAAACGTTAAACTTCAAACTACAAATAAAGAACCTATACCCATTTACTAATAGAACCCCCAGCATTATCTTTAAAATGTCCATCTTCTTTACAGCACGGTCGTCTCTTAGTCTTCCACGCCCTGGCTTACATCACAGCAGCTCGCAGTGGTCTTTCGGAGACAGAATTAGAAGACCTAATATCCTTGGATGACAGGGTACTGGATGACGTGTACCAGTACCATTTACCACCAGTGAGGAGAATACCACCTTTACTGTGGACCAGGTCAGAAATGTTGTTTTAAGGATCAATGAATGAATCAGTGAAGTTAATTTTAAGATTTATTGTGACGTAGATTTAAGCAGAAGCGACAAATTCGCTTATAAACAAGAAAGTACAAAGACTGAATTGAAGTAGTAGAAAATGTTGGATGACTCATTTGTGGTTCCTATGGTGTAAAAGTTCAGCATGTTGCTGCACTGTCAGCTCAGTCGTGCTACGATTTTGGAATCTGTAAAGGCTCAAAACGTCAGCCAATAAAATAAATACGCGAGTTAAATCCATGTAAAGTCGTTTCATTCCAATCTTGGAACATGATTGTATCCCGGAAATTCATCCTTAGGTTTTATTGCCAATGTTTTCGACAATTTAGTCCTATTTCCATTTTCTTCATCATTTCAGGATCCGCAGCGATTTGCCCAACTACCTCTCCGAGCGGGAGGCTGATGGTGTCTCCGTGATGAACTGGTACCACAGGCAGTTCCGAGACACGGCACGAGAGAGATACTTCAAGAACATGAATATGGCCATGTACTTTCATTCAATGATCGCTGATTATTATCTTGGTAAGACTGTGATAGTGTTTTTTAAGAATGACCCAGCAATGTTGCGTAATCAATAAATATCTTTGGACAATTCACATCAATTGATCTAGATCTAAGCAAAGCTTGTGCTTTGGTACTTGACAATGAAAAAAATACTTACGACATCCAAAACTCGTCTTCATCACACTGATATCTGCTCTTAGTGGGATTTTAACCCGCAACCCCCAGTCTCATAGTCAGAGGCTCTGACCACTAGACCAACAGACCGTCAGCTTGTATGAATATGTATATATCGTTTCGTTTTTGTTTTGTCACTTCAATGCAATTTTTGCTGATGCACGCTGGTCCTATACGTGCACTAACTTTTGTAACTGCACTATAAGTTACATAACATTGTCTAAATCATACGAGCTTATAAATTTGTTGTATAAAAAAAAATCATTTACTACTTAAAAAAACAGAACTGTTTGAATATACATATCTATATTAACTATTCTTCAGGAATTTGGGGAGGTGGTATACCGAAGCCCTTCAAATACACTGAGATTCAGCGTCACCGCTTCAATCTGGCTGATCGAGAAGGTGTGGCGGATAGGAAGGTGCCGATACAACCACTCGTCTTCACATCAGCTGATGGAGCCAATAAGAGATATAACCTAAGAAAGGCAGGTGAAAAATATAATGAGATCTACACGATGCAACTGCGACAGGATATAGCCTTTATAATAATACTAGCTTCTGCCCGCGACTTCGTCCGCGTAGAACTCCTCCTTTTTTGCAGTCGGTTAAAAAGTAGCCTATATCCTTTCTCAGGCTCCAGACTATCTTTGTACCAAATTTCATTTAAATCGGTTTAGTAGTTTTAGCGTGAAAGCGTAACAGACAGACAGACAGACAGACAGAGTTACTTTCGCATTTATAATATTAGTAGGGATGACAGAAACTGCTATGTGTTGGCGCAGGTTCTTTAAATAATGGAATCCGACACCGTAGTATTTTTAGAAAATGGTTTATTGCTATTTAACAGTTAGAATTACAAAATGAAATAAAGAGGTTTTTGAATGATGCGAGCGTGCGTCTAGCTCTGTAGCGGAATGGTGGGGTGGCCGCGCGAGGCGGAGGGGGTCCCGCGCCTGCCATGTTGGTGTGCGTGCACGCACACAGACACGGCGTTAACACTATGAACGTTACTTACATAGAACATTACTTTACTCGCTATTCTAAAAGAGACTCAAGGAATAAAAATAATCACAAAATTCTTTATCTTAATCCATATTATAAGTGAGAGCTGACTGACTATCAATATAAAGTTAAATACTTTAAAGAAAGAAGTCCATAAAAGACTTCTTCTTTTGAAATATTTAACACCATAATATTCGTAGTATTTTGAGTAAAAGCTAATTGAATCCTATTACTGACATCTGAATCAACTGCTGACGTAAATTAGCTAATCATTATTATCAAATTTATCAATTCTAGTACTGTCATATCCAATCTAATCTATTTTCCCAATCATATGATAGTAACTAAAAGTTTTATCCCTCTAATCTAATCTCGTTATTTTTCCTCAGTTTGGAGAACTACCCTTCCACCTAGTCAGGTCAAAGCGTTTCACTGACTTATACGCTGAAGTGCTCTTCAACTACGAATGGCTTCATGCCAAGTTGAACTGCTGCCCACTTCAGGCTGTCCTGGCTGACTTCGAGGATGCTAAGCTTCACGTCAATAAGGATGCTGTCAGGTGAGATAAGAAAGCATTGATTATTGGGAGATCGTTAGTTTTAATTACCTCCTTTATAGATGGTAATGGGGTTAAAATAGTTTTTGAGATGTTTGAAGGTTGACATTTTATAAAAAAATTAGATCTAGAAATGAATTATTATTCACCTAAAAGAATTCCTAAAATATAAAGTTTTTAGAGGGTAAGGCACTTTTAGAAAACACACATTCCGCGATTATTTAAACAAACTGCAAAACAATATTTTCCTTGATGAATATTCTTCGACAAAGTCCAAGATTTGTTGAAAAGTTTTTGATCGAAACTAATCTGAATCGCAAAATCTCGGCAAATATTTTTTTTTGGTAGGTAGATATGGGAGACATAAATTTATCATGTAAATTAATTTTCAGGGAGCTAATGCTAGTAGCAGATGCTTTGCGCCTGGGTGGTGCTATCCTAGGCACGTATCCAGACATGCTAGCACCTCAACTGGTTGGAAGACTGCTGCCAGAAGCTCAAGCGAACCCAGCTGTGTCATCACTCCTGAAGCAATGTCATGATAAAGGGAAGAATCATTGTGCTTTACTGCCATCGCATCATTGCTTGCATACTCCTGGAGGACCTTTGAAGGTATTGTGTAGACAATATAATGTAATTTAGAATGATTTATTTCGGTTATTCCTTCGGCAGAAAATTGGTGGTACCTGAGGAAATTTAGTACTAGCCTAGAACCAGGAGAAGGACATAGGATACTTTTTATCGAAAAAAATAGCATGTTTATTTCCAGTATTGATAACTGTAAAATGGCCCCGCTTTCAGCTAAGTCAGTATTCATACCTTACTGAGTTTATTTGAATTATCAAATAAAACTGATCCTAAAAAAAATCTTTCCCAAAGTTATGTAAGTCTGGGGTAACGGGAATTTCAATCTAGGTACCTAAATATTTGTATTAAATATTACTTGAAAATATGTAGAAAGCACTAAAAAAAGATTTATGGAAATAATTATGCCCCTTAAGGGAGTAAAACGAGGAAGCCTACCATGTGCAAACAAAGTTGAGAGAAGCTAGTTTCATATTAAAGTTTTATAACAACTAATATGTATTTCTCTTTCAGTATTCCCTTGAAGGTCACCAGTTTGCAGTCTTCGCGTTTAAGCTCAGCTCCGACCAGCGCTATGTCGTCTCCATCTCCAGCAGAGTCATATCCTGGGACCTTTCCACTTCGGACCTGGCCAGAGACCTCTGCCCACAGCTGGAAGGCATCATGCAGAACTTAGAACTGTCGCCAGATAACAAATGGGCTGCCGCGTCTACTAACAATTCTGTTGTATGTTTTTGAATGATTTCTGATGCATATTTGAGACTAAGTTGGCAATAGATGTTCTTATACGTAATTCTTTTCTGTTAGTTTATCCTTATCAGTGATATTTGTTTGTATTTGATTCCAGTCTATGCTTCTGAACATGTTGACAAGTGAATATGTCACTATCGAAAACCCATTGGATGAAGGTATGTTATATTTCCTGTTATATTTTTAAATGTTTTTGATACATATTTGTACGAAAATAAGAGTAGAAAAAATTGAGAACCTTAGGGATTCGAACCCACACCAAAATATAACCTCTGCCTTTTCCAGAATTAATATCAAAATTGCCAAAATAGTTTGTTACAGACAATTACTTTCGCATTTATTATATTCACTTTTACATCTAAAACTTTACAGGTGAAACCGTTCGAGGAGTGTCAGTCCTGAATCACCACATGTTCATCTACGGACCCAACTCCTGGGTGCGGTACAGCATGAGAGGGGAGCACCAAGAAACCTTACCAGCTCCTGACACAGCGCCTTATGATGATGTCACTTGGGAGATTCTTTGTAAGTGCTTAAGTAATAATATAAATGGAAGATGATATGGTGATAATCGATAAGCATATCCCCCCTCCCCTCACCCCCTAAACATATATCTCGTATTATTTAGACAGATCAAAAAATATTTTTGTTATTTCTAGCGATGGAATTCATAGACCTGGAGAACTTTCAGCTGGTGATGTGGAGTGGAGACCTGGACGAGGACCGTCTTCTGGTGCAGTTCTGTAAAGAAGGGAGCTGGATGAAGCCTCTAAGATGCAGAGGAGCTGTAGCCTTTAACAAGACCTGGAATAAGATCTATACTAGCGACCCTGAAAGGGGATATCAGGTTTTTTTAAGATTTGACAATTTTTTTAAGCAACATTGCAAAAAATCACTGATGTGTTTATTATTTTTTTAAATGTTTAGATATCCATTTACGAACTTAACGAAGAACAAGCCTGTTGGGATAAAATAGAAGAACTTAATCACAAAGAAACTGACACTGCTGAAGCAATGCTTCAACTGAAAAGAGGCAAAGGGGACAGAATGTTATTAGGTAACTATTTAAACATATTATTATAATAATATAAATAGTATATATATCCTCAACACGTCCAGATATACATAAGCCTACCTCAATTAATGTCTAGTTAATAATGAAACTTAATTCAATAGCTACAACTACATACAGCTTTGTTGTATGGGATTTCGATAACACCATATCACGAGAGAATCATGTAGAAGTACAGACAAGAAAGAAGAATGATGAAGATGAGAAGAAAGAGGAAGAAGAAGAAGAGGTAGGTATTAATAATTTTGGGTGAGAAGCTACCCGGAAAAATACCAAACTTTAACAATGACATAAGTGTTTTTTCTGAAGGCCTTTAAATACCGTTTTTAATTCTAGGAAGAAAAACAGGATGAACCTGAAAAAGACCTTAGACTGGAAGGAATAGTGTTAAAACTTCCGCACACAATACGTAATATTTCGACGAAGATGACTCTATCAAACTCTTTTATGATCAGCAACAATAATACGTACGCTGTAGCAGGAGTAAGGTATTGTAATATTATAAATTATTTTGCATTAACTCCTTATCTTAATTATATTTAAAGACATTTCAACACGTTTTCCAATAGACGGCCTGTTGGTATAGTTTCTCTTTCTTTTTTAACGATGTTTCTTTCTTTGTAGAAAAAGCCTCTACGTGTGGAGTCTTGAGACTACAAAACTCATCAAGGTCCTAGATGCTCACTTCGGAAGGATCGTCCAGCTGGAACCCTTGACTGTTGGGTCCTGGAACAACGTCATCACCTCTTCAATTGACAGAACTGTCAAGATCTGGAACATTGACAACATATTCGAACAAGTGCATAAGATTGACAGACAGGAATTACCAATTGATTCCATCAGGTGATTTCTCCTTTTTCCTACTAATGATTGCTGTGATTTTCTATGCATCTATTTTAATAAAAGAGAATTTGCACATCTTCTTTCATATTAATTTGTAATGCCTTCGCAGTTATTACACATTGGAATTAAACTATGAACGGATTTAACTTGCGTATTTTATTTTATTGGCTGACGTTTCGAAAAACTTTACCATATTCCTAGCACGACTGAGTTTACTTTAGCGTTAGACTATAGTCGTGCTACGAATATGGGAAGGTTCTGAAACGTCAGCCAATTAAATAAAATACACCAGTAAAATCCGTTAATAGTTGTTTTATTCCCATACCTTCCTATAACCTCCTAAATTTCGAACTATACCCCTAATCCAATAAGATCCTATTTTTCCCAGTCTGGCGCGAGACCAACGCTTAGCCGTCACCGTTACCAGGAGTTGTTGGGGACTGTGGGACACCAGCACAGGAAAACTCCTGGCCCAACTGGCAGATGCTCCTCTTGGGGCAATAGTCACTCATGCCGTAATAACACCAAGTGGAGAAAACGTGGTCACCGCTGAATCTGGGAATGTAGTGATATGGGACACACCAGAAAAACAGGTCAAATACTAAATAAATATCTTTTGACAATTCAGACCAATAGATTTAGTCACAAATTAAGTTAAGCTTGTATTATGGATAAACATACATAAATACTTATAAGACACCCAAGACTCAGGACTCAGGTAGGCAGATACCGTCTTAATCAAACTGACATTTACCCAGCAGGATTCGAACCCGCAACCTCTGAAAGTAAATAATGCGTATGTTGGACTTATGTTTTCAGCAAATAACGTCAAGGTTTGTTTTAGGTTATTTTCAAAGAGGAACAGAAAGGTGTTAAACAAATACTATTTCTTGAAGATGGAATCAAGTTCATAACTATATCAATGAAAGTGTCCACAGATAACGTGGATAATGTGGGTATTGCAACAATTGTCGCTCGGACCGTTCCAGGTAATGAATATTGGAATGACTATAAACGGATTTAACTCGCGTATTTTATTTTACTAACAGACGTTTCGGAACCTTTAGTTTCCATAATCGTAGCACGATTGAGCTGACGATAGTCTTATGCTAAGGCTTTATACAGTTATGCTTTGTCATAAGTCTATTGTCAGCTCTGTCAATAAAATAAAATAAGCGAGTTAAATCCGCTTATAGTTGTTTCATTCCAATATGTAACAACCACGAAGGCATCAGAAATTATGCATGAAATACCCACAGACACAATCATTCCATCTTTTACAGAGGGTGAAAGAATCTATTCAGTAGACTACGAGATCCGTGGCACAGGGTACAGAGCAGCTGTGGTGTCAGCGGATGAGCACCACATCGTAGCGCCAGGAGTAGACAAGTCTTCGAGAGAGTGTCTCCATGTCTTTCATTCTAGAACCGGCGCAAGATTACATAGGTTTGACTTTTAGAAATTTCCTTTGTTTCTGAGGTCGTTTATTGTTGAAATTGTCCTTATAACCAAACAACATGTTATCATCATCTTCATCTTATTTATCACTGTTTTATGTCTCGTCCATTAGATTCATAGCGTCTTCTTTAAAAATATCCCCGAATTAGTTCCCTGCATCCCAAAAATTAAAAAAGTCAGGGTAATTCTAATTTATTTATTTAACAGCTTTATTATCAACGTTACAATCAACCTATTTGAATAGAATCAGGGCAAAGTTGTAGCGTAATTTTTGCTACATTGGGTTTATTACAGAATTTCGCAAAATTACGCTACTCGCGACTCACAAAATTACGCTCATCTGGCTTCAACCGTTGTCTTCTCCTATTTATCCGTCAAATATAATTATATCGCACTTACTTAATCGCCAGTCTTAAAAATAACGGATAATATAAATTCAGGATACGTTTATTATTTACTAATCAAGAAGGTGTTTTAAAACAGGATTCCTATTAAGAACAGCGGCATCAAAGACATGCAGTCGATCGTGGCGTTGCCTCACAAACCCAACTGGGTGGCTGTTGTGGGCAACGACAAAGCTGCCATACTGGATATCAAGACAAAGAGGCTCGTCAGGTCAGTAACACTATTTTCATTTTTGAACGAAACAACTATTGACGGTTTTAACTCGCGTATTTTAATAATTTCTGATGCCTTCGCGGTAATTACAGAATGGAATGAAACAACTGACAATAAAAAGTGCAGTTTATCATAAAACTATTGTCAACTCAGAGGCATCAGAAATTATTATTACAATGAACGCGGATATAATACAAGCATATCCTTGGCGGCAATTTTTAAGCCAAGATGTTTTTCTTCTTGGACTTTGTGTTCCTTGTATCTTTCCCTGTATAATTAGCTGCAAGAAATTGTATTTTGAGCAACGCATTATATGACCAAGATACTCCAGTTTCCTACTATTAATTGTACTAAGTACTTACTTGTTTACCCATTTAGTATGATTAAGATGATTTAGTTATTAATATCTATATACATGTAAACAATAAAGTACAAGACCAAATTGAAAGGAGTAGTGAAATTCGATTATCAGTCAGCGGTCCCTATGGTGTAAAGGTTTAGCACGCTGTCGCTAGTAAAAGCATAGGCATGGGTTCGAATCCCACTGGGGGTCTAAAATTTTGCTCTTGTCTTTGTACAAAAATATCATTATAATTAAAAACTAATGGTATTGAACCAAGAATATCAATCGATTTCGATTGATAGATCATAGTTAATATCTATATACAGATTTGTTCCTCGTTGGAACGGAGCATGCACTCGTGATGGCAAGATCGGTCTCTGCGCGCCGACTCGAGGGGGTCTGGACCTCATCGAACTCAAAAGGGGGACCTCAGTCCAGCCCCTCATCTCCAGGGCAGCTGAGGGAGTCTTCAGCATCATAACCATGTTCAGCTCCACGGATCACTATGTCTTCTATTATCATAGCGGCAGGAAGACTTTGAGAGTTTTCAGGTATGGTTTATCAAAAGTACAGTCAACGTCAAAAATATCTGGCCCCTTCTAATACCCGTACACTAGATATGCTCTTACTAGGTGGGGTCAGATATCTCTGATGCTGACTGTACTGTATTTAAAAGGGCTTAGAAAAGATACTTTTTGACATTATTTTCGGGCATCTTAGTTTTACTAAACATCAATGTTTATTTGATCCTACTTAATACCTATTGTAAACGCGATGTATGTTTATACTCTATCACGAAAAAACTACCTAATATAATTTGTTAAAACTTTACAATAATATCTATACTAATATAATAAAGAGGAAAAGTTTGTTTGTTTGGATAGAATAGGCTTCCAAACAACTGGACTGATTTGAAAAAATCTTTCACTGCTGGGAAGCTACACTATTCCCGAGTGACATAAGCTATAAAAAAGGGATCCGGGCGAAGCCGAGGCGGGCCACCAGTCATGGATATATTTATTTTATAAAATGAATGGTCATTCAATAAATTTTCCTTCCAGAACGATCGATGGTAAAGCAGTGGCGGAATACCGAGCGCCCGCTGAAGTGACGGGGGTGGCCAGCGCACACGCAGGCAAGGCGGTCGCCATTGCGTCACAAGATGGCTGCCTCACTGTGCTGAACATTGTTGACCCACACGAGTAGTGACTAAAGGCACAGAATAGATAATAGTACAAGTACAGAAGGTTCACTGCTTTGATGTTCACAAATGCCGCCTTTTTATGTGCCTACATAATTATTATTAGCAAACGGACCGCAAGCGAGCAGCCAACATTGAGCTCTCTAGCGCCGCGTGAAGGTCGACATTGTTCCGCACCTTGTCAGACGTTCTGAATAGGGTTGTCAGTACTGTAGCTGCGTAAGAAGCGCGCGCGTGCGTCACGGGCCACTGCGCGGCAACCAGGGAGACCCGATACGCATTGTTAGCTCGGCGGCGGAACACACCGCTGCTAAAGGCTTGAAACTCACGAGGCTCGCCACCCGTCCGGTTTTGCAGTAAAGGCCCATTAGCTGGCCAACTACGCTTCAGTATTCAGTTCGAAAAAAAAAAACAGTAATGACAACTAAGATATAATATTATTATTATGGGTTGTAGATTCATTTATGGCAATGTTAATGTGACAATTGAGTTTAAAACATCAAGTTTTCTATATTATTAATTAATATAATAAAGAGGAAGGGTTTGTTTGTTTGAATTTTAAATATTCTTACACTGCTGGGAAGTTACCACTATTCCCGAGTGACATAGGCTTTAAAAAAGGGATTCGTGCAAAGCCGGGGCGGACAACTAGTAATATAATAAAGAGGAAAGATAAGTTTATTGTTTGGATTGAATAAGCTCAATAACGGTTAGACCGATTTGAAAAATTATTTCACTGGGAAGCTACGTTCACCCTGAGTAACATAGGCTAGAATATTTGGAAAAAAAAATAGGTATCCGTGCGAAGCCGGGGCGAACCGCTAGTATTGTAGTAAAAAGATTATTTTAGCAGGGCAATTTAGCATTATATCTCTAGCAATTTAAAGTATATTTTGAAAGAAGTAGAAATTGATTGATTCATTGATGGGTGATTAAAATGTAGTTTAAGTTTTGTCGTATTAGTACCGTCACTTAAAACCTTTTTCACTTGGACTCTAGTTAGATTAAAAATATTCTCAGTACAAAGCACTTAAATTAAATTACAAGTAGGTATATAGTAGATTATTTATGTACTTAGGTAAATAGTTTTCATGTTACCTCGATATATTCTTCCACAGTTAAATAAAGTTAGTAATTTCTATTATAAACGTTAATATTTAATTGATCATATTTCTATAGCGTTATTAGTAATTGTATGAAAAACTATTTTAATAACAATTTCTAATGCCTTAGCGGTTATTACACATTGGAATAAAACAACTATTAACGGATTTAATGTCACGCTTAAGTCACGTAACGTTAGACTTTCGTTTCAAAAAACTTTAGCGTCAGACTTGTCAGCTCAGTCGTTCTACCATTATGGAAACTGTAAAGAATCCGAAACGTCAGCAAATAAAATAAAATAAAAATACGCGAGTTAAATCCGTTAATAGTTACTTTCTGATGCCTTCGCGGTTATTACACATTGGAATGAAACAACTATTAACGGATTTAACTCGCGTATTTTTATTTTTCCGTTAATAGTTGTTTAATTCCAATCTATTTTTAAATTATTTTGTTTGTTTATTTTTTTATTATTAAGGCAACATTTTCTTGTGTTCTACTGAGTGTACAAAATACGTTTTTTCCAATTTCAATAGAATAAGGAGTTATTTTATGAACTGGCAATGTCTGTGATAAGAAAAATGTATGGATTTGTAAGGTTTGTTAGTAAAGTGTACATTTCGAAAACAGTTGAATTTTTTCTGAGACTAAAATTACTAATAGGTAATATTATATTAAGGTTTTAAGAATGTTAAGTATAATATACCAATATCGATAATACCGCAGCGAACCTATGATAAATTGTCGAGTCGACATCTAGGGGCCTAGATGATAGGCCTTGGTGTCAACGTTCAACGTCAACGCTGAACGTTGGCACCAAAATGTATGGGATTTGACAGACGCGAACGACTGTCGCGTACGTCACAAACGTTCGCGGATGTCAAATCCCATACATTTTGGTGCCAACGTTGAGCGTTGACGTTGACGTGACGTTGCTCGCACCTTGTCGAGGCCCCTTGTAGCGGTGATCTGTCAAAACTTAAACGTTACAGTTGTCGACAACGTAAAATCTTGTCATGTTGATGTCGTCTCTTTTTTTTTCATGTGGACACGATAAACCTTCTCGTTGTCGACAACGGTCTCAATATCATATTAACAAAATGTCAACTCGACATTTCATCATAGGCTGATAGTTGTGTAGGTAAGTTCTTAATATAACTGTCACCTGAGCATTCAGTATTTTGGGAGAGTGACTAAATCCTAAAGAGCTAAATTCTTTTCGAGTTTTTAATGTTAACGAAATTCAAAATTAAAAAATTGACAATCCGTATTTAGCATTCGATTCTTTCGAGTACTATTAGCGATTAGCATTTGTCTAGGGGCCATTATAACCTATTCAAAGGTTATATAAGGCCAAACAGCTTTATACAGCCGCCGTAGGTATAGCTTGTACAGAATTTGTGTGACGTCTACATTCACCTCAGAGGCCGTATTGGGGTCGAAAATTTCATTTAGTCGGCCAGTCAGTAGATACAATATAATTAATAAATTAGAAAATTTAAATAAAGAAAATATAAAAAATGTACTGTTTCATTTACTTATGATTCAATATTAGTTTGTAAGAAGGAAACCTCAAACTTATTCAAATATAAATCCTACATAAGTGTAAGTTTTAGAACATACAAAAGGCGATTTTTATGGCTTTACGTGTCCCTGTCGCAATAACCCGAAGTCTCCAGGCTCCAGGATCCAAGTATTTTCATTCTGCGTCTGGTGAGGGAGTTGCAGTGGCACACCAAGTGTTCCACAGTTTCACATTCCTCTCCACACATTCTGAAGTCACTGCTGTTTGCAAGTCCTATTTTGTGTAGGAGTTCGTTGACTCCAAAGTAAACAGTGAAGACTCCTGTTCTAAGCCATCTGCTTCTGTTTAGAAGCCAGAGCTTTTTAGTCCAGGCTTCATTTGGGCATTACATGAATTACCATGAGTGCCTTAGTCCTACGCTAATGATAGTCTAACGCTAAATAAAATGAGCCAAATAAAATTCATTACAGTGTTTCATTCCAAAAAGAAAACAGTTCGTAGGTAGATAATTATATTTATTACCGATATTATTAGTTTACATATATTATACAATTAGTCCACAGTAGGATTACTTACCAGTTACGCCACTTAAATGCCATTAATGTTCCTGATTACGACAAAACCTGGCTTCACCATCATACTCTGATAGCGAATATGTCGAGGTTGGTCTATGTATTACGCATTCCCGACCTGAATGCAGCCAAAAGTACACGTTCCCGTTAGTGTCAAGAACAACTAGAGGATTGTATTTCAACTCTCTCTTGGTGGGTTCTAATTATAAATATGGGATTTAAAAGAAAACGATGCGTCTTGGTGCAAGTCGGAAAGGAAAGAGAAAACGATTTATTGAATGACAGCTTAAATGTCACAACTCACACAGATATCAAAATGTACATAGATAAAATATAGTTAGAACGTTTTACTGATATTAACCATACTGCCCCCTATTTTAAACATATAAAAACACTAACTTTCCAAGAATAATTTATGATTCTATACTAGCTATGGGTAGCAGTTTACATTCACAAATTCAGAAGTAACTAATGCTTATACTATAGGTTATAAATTATACACTGCAATAGCAAGCAAAGGAAGTTAAAAGGTTTACAATTATACATATCATGTTATTAAATGTAAAATATTAAATGAAATTGCTGAAATGCACCAAAAAAAAACTAAACATAATAAATCTTATGCTAAAATAGTTTTTTATTTATCTTAAATAATATACCTAAAATGAACTTATAATTAACATTGTGTACATAATATTATTCTGAAACTAAGTCATGAATTGTATTATACAAAAGGTACTTAAAGGCAACTTTATATGGATGGTAAGTATTTTAAATAGGTAAGTAATGTATTTAATTATTGGTTAATTAGATTTAAGTTTATATTTAAACAGGTAAGTATTATATTTTAAGTTAAGTTATTTAGTATGTAAGTTTGATATGAAATAAGGTTTTAAGTTAAATACGTATAGGTATTATAGTACACAGAAATATGAAATGTAACAAAATTTACACAGAAATAAGTAATAGCAATACTTAGTAGGTATGAACTTATAGTAAGTATGAACTTATAGTAGGTAATAACTAATTTATAAGGTAACAGTGACTCTGATCCCTTGGCATCATATCGACTATGGAAGTATCAATTGCTGTAAAGGACAAAATCCAGTTTTTCAGGAGAGCGAAAAGAAGTTTTTGTGAAAATTAATCTGGTCATAACTTTTTTTCTATTGGTGCTATTTTGACACAACCTAGAGCAAAATTGGTTAAAATTTCATCGTTTTTTAACCTATGACATCATCTCAAGTTAACAACGTATGGTTTCGGAGTTAGCATGTCCTTTACCTTAATTTTTTTGTTACAGTTGGCATTTACTTTAAAAAAGCTTAGGTTTTATGTTTTTACGCGTTAATGTAACTGACATGAGTATGGAAAATAATGAAAGTCATTTTAACGTAAAGGTCTTATGTAGTATAATTTTCTTGGAGTTTATGTATCAAGCACCATTGAATTCACTACTCTATTAATGAAGAATAAGGACGACTTTTGTTTAAAATATTTTTCTTTAGTTAAAAAAGTTAATAATCAGAACTAAACACCTTTGAACATAATTTAGAGTATACATTCCTTAAATCGACTAGTAGTTAATACCATAATTTATTGAGCGATGAGAAGGTATCCACCTTCCTACATATAAAGTAATACACAACCAGAATAATAATAATATAGCTATATTATTATTAGTTGAATCAAATGCAAACGTTACTTCGTACCACATTTTAAGATTCTGAGTTTACGAGAGGTACCCTGTAGGTTTTGATTATCTTGCGAGTGTCAAAAATTGAGTATATAAGTTTAAATATTTCTTTTTATGGTTCCGTACCTCAAAAGGAAAAACGAACCTTTATTTTATATGATGTGGCGAGAAATTTGTAGTTTTCGCAATTTTTCTTTTATCTGTACTAAAAGTGTTGCTTCGTACCAATTTCATGATTCTGAATTCACAGGAGGTATTCTGTAGGTTTTGATTTACATGTGAGTGTCGAATATTAGGTTTTGTATACTCCTAGACCAGTGGTTCTGAACCTGGGAGTAAATCAACTATTCTAAAAGGGGAAGCAATGAACTTTTATTATTATTGAGTTTGTGGGCCCATTTGTGGCGCTTCGACCATTCCTAATCTATTATACCGGCCCTTTTTGTTGTCTATAGTTCACTATTTATGCCCGTTGACTCCAGAAAGTTCCAGATTCTTTGGGACGTGAGTACTTGTATCTCTTCTGGGAGCAGCACGTTTCTTTTCCGCATGAGTGGTCCACAGGAGCATAGTATGTGCAGGGCTGTCTTCTCAGACTCTTCGCAGAACCTACATGTATGGTCTTCCCTCAGGCGCATGTTTGTCGAGTTTGTAGTGACCGGTAATAATTGTGGTTACTGCACAGGAATTTTGCCTTTTGAGCTCTAGCAGTTCTTTATATAAATTATTGCAATAGCCTTTTATGAGTTTTCTTAATTGTTTCTGTTCATACGTAGATATCAGTTCCATTACTTTTTGTTTATATTCCTCGTTGAGTACTTCATAGACTTGTTGCTTGATGATACCGCAGACTGATTTAGAGCCTATTAGAGGAATATTGGCACCTTTTTATGTTGGAATGCCCTGGAACTCATCTAAGTATGACTTTTTTGGTCGTTTAGGTAATTCTGACAGAGTCAAACTAGTTTAGAGCTACATTTATTTTAAGTAAATCCAGTTTTAGTAGGCCTGCTTGACTGTCAGAGTTAATGTAGTTGTGCTGGTTTTGGAGTTTCCTTTCAATGCTAATCTCTGCAGAATTGTTAATAAAATAGACTTCTTTTTGAAAGATTGATGCTATATTTTTGAGGCTGGCACTAATCCCGAGTTTCGGTCCTTCTCCATAAATACCGCACCCTGACTCTTGCTTTTTTGGATCACTCTGTATACCAGATATGGCTACCTTGTGGGAATGTTATTAGGCCGTTAAGCCTTTGATTCCATTGAGGTATGTCTACAGTGTACAAAGGACTTAATAAGGAAAGGTAAATTTAACATAAAAATACATGTATTGTTTGTATTTTAAGGCCAGGGTAAAATCAGTTTTCCTACTAAGTCCCACGGGTGACAATATTTAAAAAGTTAGGAACCACTGACCTCGACTAATAGGAATACGTTGGCCACCATAAACGCAGCGGTTATTTTATTTATTTATTTATTTATTCTTTATTGCACAAACTAAATTATGTACAAAAGGCGAACTTAATGCCATACGGCATTTTCTACCAGTCAACCTTTGAAATGAACAGAGAGCATGTGTAGGCGCAAATAAATAATACACATAATATGATAAATACGATATAAAATAGGAAGATATTACACTACATAAATAAATACATAAATTTATATACTTAATATAATATATAGATACACAAAAATACATAAATAACCACAATGACGATGTGGCTATTTTAAAAAAATCCAACGCACGTGATGGTAGTTCGTTCTATTCACTCTTATTAAGTATTACCGTATGTTAGAAAGAGAGAGTCCGATTATAATCGTTATAATTTGTTGATGTAAAAAGCAAAATACACTCTCCAGTTATTATCATATTAACGTAAAGGCCAACACGAATCGCATATTCACTTATTCTTTAAAGTAAGTTACATTTAGTTAAGAAATGCGAAATTACCATTAATGTATAAGCCAAGTTTTTAGTGTATTGTGCTATACGTTAAATAATTTGAATGTAAATTAAGGATATGTCTTTTACATCACGAAATGAGAGAAAAATCATTTTAGAAAAGGTAAAAAAGTGTAAGGTAAACGACATTTTTTTCAAGATATCAAAATTTCAATGATACCATTCGAAAGAGCAAAAAATTCTGAATACAACCATATAAATAACTCATTTTCGGCAAAATGTCCTTTACATTAATTGATACTTCCATAGTCGATATGGGACACCGTCAACCATATGCATCGAGGCCTGCGGGAACAGAGTGACTGTTAGGTACACATATTTATATTGAACTTACATAAGCCAAAGTGAAAGGTAAGTATGTTGTTTATATACAACATTAGGATATAGGGAGAGGTACAATTTTAGTTACTGGTCTCACGTAGACACCTTTATTAGTATTAATGGACACAGCTCTTATATTATTATCTTTACCATGAAATAAATTTATTACCCTGCCCATAGGCCATGACAGTGGGGGAACATTACTGTCCTTTATAAGAACAAGACTGTCAATAGTAATATTAGGTTTTTGAGTATGCCACCTGTATCTCATTTGTAATGAATGTAAATAGTCATTCTTCCACCTCTTCCAGAAATTTTGCTTTATTTTAGTAATAAGCTCATAAGCTTTTAATCTGTTATCTGGTATATCTGAAAAATCAATTTCTGGAAAGGATGTTAGAGTGTCACCTATTAAAAAGTGAGCTGGTGTCAGACAATGGTTATCATTAGCATCTTCACTTAAAGGGGAAATAGGGCGACTGTTTAATATAGCCTCAATTTCGATAAGAAGGGTATTAAGGTGCTCATAGGTTAAAATATTATTCCCTAAGATGCGCTTAAGGTGATGCTTACATAATTTTACTCCGGACTCCCACATACCACCCCAGTGAGGTGAGGCAGCAGGAATGTACTGCCATTCAAAGCCTTCTACAATAGCAAAATCAGAAAGTTCGGACATATTATTTTTAAATAATTTACACACAGCCTTCAATTCGTTGTCAGCACCATGAAAATTAGTTCCATTGTCTGAGAACATTTGTAAACATTTACCCCTACGAGAGAACAAACGTTTCAGGGCGTTAATAAATTCCTTAGACGTAAGGTCACTGACAAGTTCAAGGTCAATGGCTTTACTTGACATACAAATAAAAATGCAAACATACCCCTTGTGTATCACAGGTTTCCTACTGCGCCACTCCTTTACCTGCATGGGCCCTGCGAAGTCTACTCCACACATCAGGAAAGGCCGCGCGGGAGTAACCCTGTACTTAGGCAGGTCGGCCATGATTTGAGAAAGTGGCTGTCCATGAAATCTGAAACATTTGACACATTGGTGTATTAATTTACGGACACGATTTCGCGCGTTCAAAGGCCAGTAGCGCTGTCTCAAACTGGCTAATGTGGTCTGGATACCTGCATGCAAAAGTCGTTCATGTTCCTGTAAAATGATTAAATCGGTTACATGATTATTAGACGGCAATAATAACGGGTGTTTGTGTTCTCGCGGAATGTTGGAGTGTTTCAATCGTCCACCAACGCGTAGACAACTGTTTTCATCTATAAAAATATTTAAATACTTGATTTGATTAACAGTAAATTTATAATTATCATTTTTAGAAGAGTCTGACAGAATTCTGTACTCATTTTCAAAGTGTTCTCGCTGGACACATGAAATAATTTTAATAGAAGCATTTTTAAGCTCGGAAATAAGACAAACGACCAGTGACTTTATTGGATTTGTTTTTAGTATTGTGAATAAATCTCATGACGTGAGCAAAGACACGAACTAAGCGATTCCACTTAGAAAAGCGTTTAAAAATATTTGAAAAATATGAATTTGTTACCTCTTGGCTGTGTAAAGTGACGTGTTTTGTCTCAAGCTCTGTGTTTTCTACAGATGACAGTTGAGGTTGCTCTGGCCACTGCTGCTCGTCACTGGATAGCCACCGGGGCCCTTCATCCTCGACAAGCTGTAATAACGTGCGAGTGGCAAGGAAACTAGCAGGAGCCGTACCATACGTCACCGTTGTTAGTTGCAAGCATTTCAACTCGCCGTCAGGTTCACGCCAAAGGATTCTCTGTAACCATTGAAAGTTTTTTATATTTACCTGTCTATACATTTTTGCCATGTCACAAATGATAGCATATCGATTCAAACGAAATCTCAATAGAATATCAAATAAATTCGGTTGCACGACACGTCCAGTATACAAAATGTCATTCAAACTTAAACCGGAGGATGAGCGCGCCGAAGCATTGAAGACAACTCTCAGCTGAGTAGTTATAGCATCTGCCCTTAAAACAGCTAAATGAGGCATATAAAATTCAAATTTATGTGCATCTGGAAAATCATTAACCCAGTGGGCGTGACCCAGGTCAACATACTCTTTTATGAATTCAGAATACTTTTTATAAAGATCGGGATTCGATTTAAATTTCTTTTCCAAGGCTAAGAGACATTGCAAGGCCATATTAAAAGAATTACCTAATTTAGGCAGCATGTCCTCCTTAACAGGCAAATCGACTTCATATCTACCAGAGGAATCACGAGAGACGGATTTCAAATAAAGCTGCTCGCACGCGGCGTCAGCGGCCGACAGCACAGGCGGAGCAGGCAACTCTTCCATTGACCAGAATCTGGTCAATTCATCCTGGACAAAATTACAAACAGATATGTTATCTGGTTTATTTAGCATTTTCTTTGTTAATAAAAAATCCCCACAAAATATCCAACCAAAGGCAGTATTTAACAAGCCAGGGCAATTGGGACCTAAATCTAAATGACCATCTCTAAGACACAACCTAAAATCATTTATGCCCAAAATAATGTCCACTTTTTTAGAAACATTAAAGTCTGGGTCAGCAAGATTGATAGTGGCCGGCCACTTAAGTGAATGTTTAGGAAAATCAATAGTGGGTAATGACTCGGTAATTGTTTTGAGTACACAAAATTCACTATGAATTTTATAATTTAAATCTCGGGATGAAAGCATCAATTTCAACTTTGTAGAAACAGGGGTGGTTTTTCCACCAATACCAGAAACAGCAAATTTAGCAGGAGACCTTTGACAATTTAATTTAGACATAAGAGACTGACTTATATAATTTTTTTCACTGCCGGTGTCCAATAAAACTCTACAAAAATGTACCTCACCCGAATCATCGATAATGTAGCACAAGGCGGTTGGGAGAAGCGATATGACACAGTCTCCGTTCCCTGCAGTGCAGTGATAGTTTACTGTAGGCCCCGGCACGACAGATGAGTCAGCCAACAGCCAATTTCCATTTTCAATAGCTGGCTCCGGAACAACCAAAGAGTTTTCCAATGGCTCAGCATTGTTTTCCCTGTGAATTATTAAATTATTAGGCGATACAGGATTTAAATCAGTGTGAAGCAGAGTGTGGTGTTTTTGCTGGCATGTTTTACATACAAAGGTGAGTTTACAATTGACAGATGAGTGACCAGGATTCAAACAAAGCGAGCAAAGATCATACTTTTGTGCAAAAATATTCCTGTCACTTGCTGTTAGTTTTAAAAATTTATAGCACCTGTTAGTAAAATGATTGCCTTTACAGAATCCACATTGCTTACCTGTTTTTTTATTAACACGTTCATTTTTAGCAGACACATTAGATACAGACCGCTGCAATGTAGGTTTGACAGATGACTCCGCTGCAAGCAACTCCAAAGAGCGACATCTTTTTTCAATAAACTTGACGAATTCCTGTAGTGTCGGGAAATCACTCGACATTCTGCTGAGTTCAAAGTCCCGATGTGAACTGTAATCGAGTTTTGAACTTAGAACATGGATTAGCAGCAATTCAGACAGGTTTGTAATCTGTAATGTTGACAACGAATTAAAATGCTGTGTAAAATCATTAATAAGTGCGCGCAAAGGAAAGGTGCGGTTAACTTTTGCTAAATTAAAAATGTTATTAATGTGGTGGTTCGCTATAAGTAATTTATTATCATAGCGTTCCATCAGCGCATCCCAGCCTTTTTTATAATTTGCAGCAGAATGATCCATGCTTGAGACTATAGTAGAAGCCTCCCCCTTTAAGCATGACTTAAGATAATGCAATTTGCTAACGTCATCAAGTTCAGGACTGTTGTGTACTAAACTAGTAAATAAATCTTTAAATTTAAGCCACTCATTGTAGTTACCACTGAAGGAAGGCAAAGAAATCTGAGGCAATGAAATACCACGCGAAACACCAAACGATGCATTCATGCTATAATCACAGGCAGCAAGCGGCGGCGGCGCTGCGGCTGCACTCGCTGCACCGGCTTTGTTCTGGCGGCGTTGTATTACGAAGATAAGCTCCGAGCACCTGGACTCCAAAAGCATGCCCTCTTCCATTTCTTCGGGATCCAAAATTTCTATTTCCATATTAATTTGTTCGATTTTTGATAGATAATCATCTAGGCGGGTTTTGTGAAACGGCAACTCGTCGTCCTTTGCATTTGTAATTAAATTTGTTATGTGCGTAATACGGCCTTTAAGAAAGCTTCTTTTCTTTTTCAAGGCATCCAATGGATTAGCACTTATCTTTTCACTTTTATCTTTGCTGGTAGCCATCTTGTGTAGCGTGACCGGCGTTGTTGCTCAATCCCAAAAAAAATAAATCCGACCAAATGCAATGCGCACTCGCAGTTTTAATAAAAAAACATATTTAAAATGTAAATCCGGCATGAATGGACCATATAGAGGATTGTATTTCAACTCTCTCTTGGTGGGTTCTAATTATAAATATGGGATTTAAAAGAAAACGATGCGTCTTGGTGCAAGTCGGAAAGGAAAGAGAAAACGATTTATTGAATGACAGCTTAAATGTCACAACTCACACAGATATCAAAATGTACATAGATAAAATATAGTTAGAACGTTTTACTGATATTAACCAACAACTTTTCTATGATTATTGTGTAGCATAATACTTCCCATGTTTCCTGTCTGGAACGCAGCATACACCTTCAATTCCCGTATCTCGCTAATCCATTTGTATATCACCATCTCATCATTGTCTACAAGGAAAAGTGAATTTTCACGATCAATCCCCAATTTGTAAGCCTTCTGTAAATCCACTATGGTTTCCGGTTCTTCACCATTTACAAGTCTATAAACAGTGTCATTGGATAGGTAATAAATCGTCCCAATGCTGTCAAAGATCAAATTTTCAATGCTTTTATCTTCGAAATGATTCAGTGGTTGATCTTCATTATTAATGAAAGTGCGTACTTCACCTGTGCTTGTTGTATAATATAAACCGTCTTTATAGAACATTTGGTCAGGTTGGCTGTATATGTTACTATGTATTAACTTGACATCCGAGTTTTCCTCGTATTTGATAGCGTAGATATTATTGAATTGATCGGCTGTGTAAAGAGTGCCGGTGGTCTGATCAATGGTTAACGCGGTGACGTTATTGTTTTGAATAACTTGAATTTGAAAATTTATGCTATTGGCATCATACAATCCTATTTTAAATACACTTTGGTCGGAAAGTGCGAAGATTATGTCCCGTTCTGTATCGTAGGCCAACGATTTTACCTCAAAGCCTTCTAGTACCGACACTCTTTCTAAACATGATTGATCTATACATACATCGCATGGCGGGATTTGACCATGAATGCCCACCACTAGTGCAGACAGAAAAACTATTGTTATTATCCATTCTGAAACAAGAAATCATATCGATAGAACAGATAATTACTACGGCGAGCGTCTTGTTTTGTTCATCTAATTATCGGGTCATCTATATTCTATACTAATATAATTAAGAGGAAAAGTTTGTTTGTTTGTTTGGATTGAATAGGCTCCTAAGCGACAGGACCGATTTGAAAAATTCTTTCACTGTTGGAAAGCTACACTATTCCCGATTGACATAGGCTATAAAAAAGGGATCCGGGCGAAGCCGGGGCGGGCCGCTAGTATTATAATTACACATGTCGTAGCCGGCTCGTATAATCCGCCGTTTTACATTACGATTAGCCGTTTTAAGAGACAGGGCCGTTTCGAAATACGGCGGTTCAACGATTAGCCGGATTATCATCAAGTGTCGTAGTCTTAACCTAACCTAAGTACTTTTTCTTTTATTTGCTCATTAATTATTGAAGGACGAATAGCAATGACAATTTGGTAATCGTTGGGCCACCGTATTTGAAAACGCCCTTGTTTTGTAAAACGGCTAACTATAATGAAATAAGGCGGATTATAATCATATTTGCAACCATTATAGATATAGCCTACGGGCCTAGACAAGGGGCCCTAGACAAGTGCCCAACGTTCAACGTTAACGTTAAACGATAGGACCAAAATGTATGGGATTTGACATCCGCGAACGACTGTCACGTATGTCACAAACGTTCGCAGATGTCAAATCCTATACATTTTGGTCGATTTGTTTAACGTTAACGTTGAGCGTTGGCACCTCGTCTAGGCCCCTTAGTGATGACAATGACGGCGTGTCAAACGCTCTTTGGTCTTTTAGAGACAAATCTAAAAGTGAAATAGTAATGTCAACTTACCGTTTCTCATGTTGATAACTTCGAACCGCGAATGGAGTGATAATACTCTAGAAGCCAAAGAACGCCTGTATTTATACTTGGGACTTAGAGATAACGGACAAGTATCTAATAGTTTCATTTACGTATTTATGTAATCGAGTATTTTTTTAAAATAGTTTCCATGGTTGACTTTATAGGTAACTAGCGGTTCGCCCCGGCTTAGCACGGATCCCTATTTTATTTTTAAAATTTTCTATAGCCTATGTCACTCAGGGTGAGCTTCCCAACAGAGAAAGAATTTTTCAAATCGGTCCAGCCGTTTTGGAGCCTAATAAATCCAAACAAACCTTTCCTCTTGTATAGATTAGTATATATAGTATAGACTACTAATTCTAAGAAAAACATATTTCCTAAGATCACGTGAGTGTGGGGTGACTGAAATCTTGGTCCAATAGTTACGTCATTTTTTTATCAAACAATAGTTATGAATAGGTATTTTTTTTGTCTAATTAAGTACTTATCCGAAGGAAGATTCTGGAAAGGTCAGAACAGAAATTTGATAAGTAATAGTACTTATATTTGAAATAGTCTCAGAAATGTCAATGTGAACAGTAATATTTGAAATATATCGCTTATTAACTATATCTGAATGTTCATTTTTGAAATTTTTACCCCGCTTGGACTTAGTTCATTTTAGAAATCAAATTAGATTGTTTTTGTATCAAATAACTGTTTTTAAACTGAATTACTATCTGTTATCACAAGTTTAAGGTTATGATATTTAGGTAAAGGAGATAAGTAGGTACTATATTCTGAGAGCTGACACCAATTTTGGGAAGACATTTGAGGCAAGTAGAAAATTGTCATAGCTACTATACACCTACACGGAACTACAGATTTGGTAAGTACCTACCTTTTTTTCGAAATCATATTTGAGGCAATGTACCTACAATCCTGATACCTATGTTATAGTTTAGTGCTTAAATAAAAAAAAAGGTAAACGATTTAGTCAGGTCTTAATACTCACCAGTCAGGGGGCCTAGAACGTTAACGTTAAACGTTAGCACCAAAATGTATGGGATTTGACATCCACGAACGTCTGTCACGTAGTACGTCACAAACGTTCGCGGATGTCAAATCCCATATATTTTGGTGCTAACGTTTAACGTTCACGTTCTAGCCCCCTGGTCTGTAGTTCCGTGTTGGGTTATAGTAGGAGAGCTATAATATGAGCAAGTTTTCAGCTTGTCTCAAATTTACCCAAAAATTGTTGCCGGCTCTTCGGCTACAATATCTATAACACTTAAACAATATAGAATGTTCCACGGTGACCTAACTCAATAATTACGTAACTTTGATATTAAAGTTAGTTATATAAATATAGGTACATAAATTGGGTACAACATATTGAATTTTAAAACTTCAATGAATTGCTTTTCTTCATATCATAATTATAAAGTAAATAGGTAGGTACCTATTAGTAATTTGACTAGTTTTTCAATGAGAGAATTATCTTCAATTTGAACAATATCTTCTAGAGCAAGATTACACGATGTAAAATCGCTTTTGTGTTAGACTATCGCTCAGTCAGCTGATATGGTATATGGGAACTGTAAAATTTTCGAAACGCGAAAAAATAAAATAAAATACGCGAGTTTCCGTTCTAGTTGTTTCATTCCAATTATAACGGATTTAACTACCTAGCGTAAATTTTTGTAATCCTGACGTTTCGGAAACTAAACAATTCGAGATTGAAAAGAACCCTTCATACGCCTAATAACTGTTTTTTTTTACTTTTTCAGATATAAAACACTTATCTCTTTTATGTTTTGACCTTTCATTTATTATCTCTAACGATACTAAAATATTGCGAAACAGTTTATCGAACTTTCAAAATACTACCTACCTAACACATAGAAAATTCAATTTTAACCTTACCTCTAAACAGACTAGAAGCGTAGACAAATTGCCAACGTTCAACGTTAACGTTAAACGAAACGACCAAAACATATGGGATTTGACATCCGCGAACGTTTGTGACGTACGTGACAGTCGTTCGCGGATGTCAAATTCCATACATTTTGGTGCCAACGTTCAACGTTAACATTGAACGTTGGCAACTTGTCTAGGCCCCAGGTAGTCCTCGACTAGCGATGTTTTGATTTTTGACACACGAAACAAGACACCGACAGACGGACGGACAGCGGAGTCCGTTTTACCCTTTGGGTCCGAAACCCTAAATGTGCTAATTTCTATATTACACACAAAAAATGGCTATTATATTATAATTTTCATTGTCTTATATCGGTTTTAGAACGTTACATAATTATCAATAGTGTTATCACAGTGTATAAATACAGGTGTTCCGACACTCTTCCAGTTATTATCATTCGTGATCCAGACATACCAACATGAGAAACGGTAAGTCTACATAATTATATATTTAATATTTATGTGGCCGCCGGATCCTATAATTCGCCGTACTACATTACGGTTAGCCGTTTTGTAATACGTCAGTTCGATTCTGTAACGATTAGCCGGATTGTCATTACAATAAGTACATTATTTAATAATTAATGAGAAAAAAAGAAAAGAAGGTTAGGGGGCCTAGACAAGGTACCAACGTTCAACGTTAACGTTAAACTAAACGACCAAAATGTATGGGATTTGACATCTGCGAACGTTTGTGACGTACGTGACAGTCGTTCGCGGATGTCAAATCCGATACATTTTGGTGCCAACGTTCAGCGTTAACGTTGTACGTTGGCACCTTGTCTAGGCCCCAAGGTTAACACTGCGACCCTCTGGAATTCGAATTGCTACCAGATAACGCGTTCTAAGTCCTCGTTAATCTTTCTCTTTGAAGTTTCAAAATTTTTTCCGATATTTATTAATAACTAGATTCCTATTTTTTTCTAAATAGGTACCTATTCTATAGCCTATGGTACTCAGAGTGAATGTAAGTTTCCAATGATGAAAGAATTCATGAAATCGGACCAATAATTTTTGAGTCCATTCATTACAAACATACACACACACACATACAAATACAAATATATCCTCTTTATAATATTAGTATAGAAATGGGCACAGGAAAGTGAGAGCGGTTTAGACGCTAGTAAGTATACCAAAAAAAAAGTCATCTGTTCATTCTTTTTGTTTAAGATATGTTGCTGACTGTTCTGGCATTGTCAGTGCTTGCTGTAGGAGTGAGCAGCCAGCCGCCCTATTACCCGCCCCCGCCCTCGGCCCCGGAATTCCGCCCATCCTTGTGTGATGCCTGTATCAAAGGAAGGTGCCACGAAAAAGAACTCCTGCTGGGAGGCTTTAGCTTGAACTCGATAGCAGTCAAAGGAAAGATGCTTTACATCCATTCCCACGGTAGCGCTATATTACTAGACCAAAATCTACAACAAATGAAACTCATTAAGAACGTAACTGCAATGGCCGTTGATCGAACTACTGATATCCTTTACACAGTAGATGAAGAAAACAAACTTTATTCCCATAACACAAATGGATCTTACGTAAAAGAATTAGTCGGAAACGTTTTAGCCAAACCAAATGCTATGTTTTATAAAAACCATCTGTATTACGCCGGCAATGATGTACTAAATGTTATAAAAGACAATGAACACGAACATTCTGTCAAATTGGATGGTATTAGAAGCTTCGTAGTCGACGATAATGAAGTAATATATTTTGCGTCACGTAAAGGAATCTTCAAGCTTAATAATATTAAAGAGGAGCCGGAGATTTTGGTTCCTGATCTCTATGACTTGGTCATAGGGCCGGACAACGTGCTATATGTGGGGGATTATCAAAAAAGGGTAATTTATAAATGGGATAGCGAAAAGGAAGAGTTGGTTCCATATGCGGTGTACAAATCAGGTAACGTTGGAGATTTCTTAATTGATTCTAGAGTTAGGATAATTTTCCATGATATTGCAGATGGTAATTTGTACCAGTGGTCTGGACGTTTTAGACAATGTGTAATTAATGCCCCAAAAACAACCTATTCATTCACTAATCTCCTAAAAGACCCTGATTTTTGCTCTACGTGGAGGAACAGATTTTCTAATTATTATGGCCGGCGTTAGTTTTTAAATTTTTATTAAATTTTGTTATGTCCTAAAAAAAGTCGTAAAGGCATACGTTTTAACGCTTTTGAGTCGATTTTAAACTGTAACTTTTTTATAATATACCTAGTTGTTTCAAATAAAATAAAGTAAGTAATTTTTGACTTATTTTTTATTTTGCCACATTGTATTTTGTTATTACCCGTTGTTATTGATTAGGTACCTATAAATGAATAAGAAAAATCTGTTATAGGTAGTGTTCTTATTTGGCATTTCATGCAATTAAAGTGATTAATTTAGTTTTCAATTTAACGTTGTAAATTGTTTCAAAATTTGATTTAGATGGTTGTCTCGAAGACTAAAAAGAAAAACTCTATTTTGAGAATATTTTTTTCTAACCGATTTTAATATCAATATAGGTACCTATACCTACTTACTGATTTTTATCAGTACCGATTTTTTATCTAGTAATTATTACAATCTTAAATCATACTTACGTAATATTATAAAATCAAAAGCAAATGATCAATGTGCATAAAAAATGTTAATTTCTTTAATAAGACTAATTGCACAGCACTAATTAAAGAAATTGTAGAGAATTTTGTATTCTACAATATTGCCAACAAAGACAAAAAACTAAAACCCATAGGAAATGAGAAATTTACAAAAATAACGATTTTTGTGACCTTTGACCTTGAAATTTAATAGTTGCTCACACCCTACCATATGTAAGTTTTGAGACAACTTTAAGGATGTCATTATACAACTATTTACAAAATTACAGCCGGGTATCTCGCATTCCGAGATTCTTATCTAATATAAGCTTAAATGACCGGATTAATAATATTATATTAAGGTTAATAATTGTCGAGTCGACATCTAACAACAAGGTGCCAGGCCAACGTTCAACGTCAACGCTGAACATTGGCACCAAAATGTATGGGATTTGACATCAGCGAACACGTACGTCACAAACGTTCGCGGATGTCAAATCCCATACATTTTGGTCGTTTCGTTTAACGTTAACGTTGAACGTTGGCCTTGTCTACGCTTCCTTGTCATGTCGAAGTCGATTACTCTTACGGTGAACTGTCAAAAATTGGTAACCTTGTCGACAACGAGAAATCTTGTCATGTTGATGTCGTCTCTTATTTCTTCATGTCGACAACGAAAATATCAACACGCTAAACCTTCTTGACGACAACGTTCTCAATAATTATCATGTCAACGAACTGTCAACTCTACAGTTCGTCATAGGCTAGTAGTTCTGTATAAGTTCTTAATATAACTGTCACTCGAGCATTAAGTATTTTGGAAAAGTGACATAATCCTAAAGAGCAAATTTCTCGTCGAATTTTTAATGTAAACGAACTGCAAAATAAAAAAAATTGTCGATTCGATTCTTTCGGGTACATTTAGCAATTAGCATTTGTCTAGGGGCCATTATAACCTATTCAAAGGTTATATAATTATAAGCCCAAACAATTTTATACAGCCACTGTACCTGCTTATTCTGAATTTGTGTAATGTCTAGACTCAACCTCAAAGGCCATATTGAGGCCGAAAATTTCATTTAGTCGGCCAATCAGTAGATACAATATAATTATTAAATTAGAAAATTTAAATAAAGAAAATATAAAAAATCAACTGTTTCATTTACTTATGATTCAATATTCGTTTGTAAGAAGCAAACCTCAAACTTATTCAAATATAAATCCTACATAAGTGTAAGTTTTAGAACATACAAAAGGCGAATTTTATGCCTTTACGTGTCCCTGTCGCAATAACCCGAAGTCTCCAGGCTCCAGGATCCAAGTATCTTCATTCTGCGTCTGGTGAGGGCATCGCAGTGGCACACTAAGTGTTCCACTGTTTCACATTCCTCTCCACACTTTCTGCAGTCGCTGCTGTTTGCAAGTCCTATTTTGTGTAGGAGTTCGTTGACTCCTGAATGGACGGTGAAGACTCCTGTTCTAAGCCATCTGCTTCTGTTTAGAAGCCAGAGCTTTTGAGTCCAGGCTTCATTTGGGCATTGCATGAATTGCCGTGAGTGCCGTAGTCCTACGCTGATGATAGTCTAACGCTAAATAAAATGAGCGGAATAAAATCCATTACAGTGTTTCATTCCAAAAAGAAAACAGTTTGTAGGTAGATAATTATATTTATTACCGATACAGTCCATAGATACGATTAGTCCACAGTAGGATTACTTACCAGTTACGCCGCTCAAATGCGCTTTGATTTTCTAGCTGTTCCTGGATACGACAAAACGAAGCATCACCATAATACTCTGATAGCGAATACGTCGAGGTTGGTCTATGTATTACACATAACTGAGCTGCCCTCTCCCAAAAGTAAACGTTCCCGTCAGTAGTGTCAAGAATAACATTTTTATCATTATTTCTTAGCACAATACTTCCCACGTTTCCTGTCTGGAACGCAGCATATACCTTCAATTCCCGTATCTCGCTATTCCATTTGTATATCACCATCTCATCATTGTCTACAATAACAAGTGAATTTTCAGGATCTATCCCCAATTTGTAAGCCTTCTGCAACTCCACTATAGTTTCTGGTTCTTCACCATTTACAAGTCTATAAACTGTGTCATTAGCTAGGTAATAAATCGTCCCATTGCTGTCAAAGATCAAATTTTCAATGCTTTTATCTTCTAAATGATTCAGCGGTTGGTCTTCATTATTAATGAAAGTACGTACTTCACCTGTGCTTGTTGTGTAATATAAGCCGTCTTTATAGAACATTTGGTCAGGTTGGCTGTATATGTTACTATGTATTAACTCGACATCCGAGTTTTCCTCGTATTTGATAGCGTAGATATTGTTGAAATGATCGGCTGTGTAAAGAGTGCCGGTGGTCTGATCAATAGTGAATGCGGTGACGTTATTATTTTGAAAAACTTGAAGTTGAAAATTTATGCTATTGGCATCATACAACCTTATTTTAAATACACTTTGGTCGGAAAGTGCGAAGATTATGTACCGTTCTGTATCGTAGGCCAACGATTTTACGTCAAAGCCTTCTAGTACCGACACTCTTTCGAAACATGATTGATCTATACATACATCGCATCGCGGGATTTGACCATGAATGCCCACCACTAGTGCAGATAGAAACACTATTGTTATTATCCTTTCTGAAACAAGAAATCATATTGGAATGAAACAACTATTAACGGATTTAACTCGCGTATTTTTATTTTATTTTTTTAGAAATCATATCTATAGAATAGATAATTAATACGGCGGGCGCTAGCGTCTTGTTTTGTTCGTTTAATTATCGGGTAGTGGCCATATTATATACACACATGTCGCAGCCGGCTCGTACAATCCGCCGTATTACATTACGATTAGCCGTTTTAAGAGATAGGAGGGCGTAGACAAGGTGCCAACGTTCAACGTTAACGTTAAACGAATCGAGCAAAATGTATGGGATTTGACATCCACGAACGACTATCACGTACGTCACAAACGTTCACGGATGTCAAATCCCATACATTTTGGTCGATTCGTTTAACGTTAACGTTGAACGTTGGCACCATGTCTAGGCCCCCTGTTATATAAAGCGGCTAACTGTTATGAAATAAAGCGGAATATACGATTCGGCTGCGACTTACACTATACCTGGGGCCCTAGACAAGTGCCCAACGTTCAACGTTAACGTTAAACGTTAGGACCAAAATGTATGGGATTTGACAAACAAAAAAATATTTTTTAAATTCGAACCAGATTCCTGAGATCAGCGCGTTCAAACAAACAAACAAACTCTTCAGCTTTATAATATTAGTATAGATAATAAAGAGGAAAGGTTTGTTTGTTTGGATTAATAGGCTCCTAAACGGATGGACCGATTTGAATAATTCTTTCACTGTTGAGAAGCTACTTAGAACGAAAATAGGGATCCATGCGAAGCCGGGGTGAACCGCTACTTATAGATATATAGTGGTGACAATGATGGCGTCTTTCGGTTGAAATGATGATGATGATAAAAAAAAACTAAAATTTAAATAATAATGTTAACTTACCGTTTCTCATGTTGATGATTTGGAATCGCGAATGGATTGATAATACTCTAGAAGCCAAAGAACGCTTGTATTTATACTTGGGACTTAGAGATAACGTACAAGTAATAGTTTCATTTACGTATTTATGTACTTAATCGAGTATTTTCTTAATATTTTTTTGAATTCGTTTCCATGGTTGACTATTTAGGTACTTACCTAAGTACATTATTGGTTTGTGGTATACTTATTGTAACATCTAAGGTAAAGGTAACCCGTTTTCAAATCCTCGCCAGCTAAAATATTTTTGTGTCTATAATATATTATTGTAAGTATACTAATATAATAATGAGGAAAGGTTTGTTTATTTGTTTGTTTGGATTGAATAGGTTCCTAAACGACTGGATAAATTTGAAAAATTCTTTCACTGTTGGGAAGCTACACTATTCCCGAGTGACATAGGCTATAAAAAAGGGATCTATGTAGCTTCCCAACAGTGAAAGAATTTTTCAAATCGGTCCAGTCGTTTAGGAGATCCAAACAAACAAACAAACAAACCTTTCCTCTTTATTATATTAGTATAGAACTATCTATACTAACTTATCTATACTACTATCTTTTTTTAGAATTAGTAGTCTATACCTACTAATAAACTACTAATTCTAAGAAAAAAGTCTTTCCTAAGATCACGTGAATGTGGCGTGACAGTTCTTGGTCCAATACTTACGTCAATTTTTTATCAAGCAATGGTTGGCAATAGGTACTTACATCTTAGTAAGTATTTGTTTTTTGTCTAATTAAGTACTTATCTGAAGGAAGATTCTGGAAAGGTCAGACCAGAAATTTGATAAGTACTTACATTTGAAATAGTCTCAGAAAATATATTATGTCAACGAACAGTAACATTTGAAATATATCGCTTATTAACTATATCTGAAGGTTCATTTTTGAAATCTTTACCCCCGCTTTTGCTTGGATTTAGTTCGTTTTAGAAATCAAATTCGATTGTTTTTGTATCAAATAAGTGTTTTTTAACTGAATTACCTACCATCTGTTATCACAAGTTTAAGGTTATGATGTTTAGGTAAGGAGATAAGTACCATATTCTGAGAGGTGGTAATCATTTTTGGGCAGACATTTGAGGCAAGCAGAAAATTGTCATAGCTCTCCTACTATACAAACGGAACCACAGATCTGGTACCAACCTTTTTTTCAAAAACATATTTGAGGCAATGTACCTACAATTCTGATACCTATGTTATAGATAAGTGCTTAAATAATAAAAAAAAGCCAGACGATTAAGTCGGGTCTTAACACTTTCAAATATTGGGTTCAATGTTGGGTTATAGTAGGAGAGCTATGAACAAGTTTTCAGCTTGCCTCAAATCTACCCAAAAATTGTTGCCAGCTCTTGGACTACAATATCTAAAACACTTAAACATTAATATATAGAATGTTCCACGGTGACCTAACTCAATAATTACATAACTTTGATATTAAAGTTAGTTATATAAATATACATTAATTGGGTACAACACACTGAATTTTAAAACTTCAATAAAATGGTTTCCTTCATATCAGAATTATAAAGTATACCTATTAGTATTTTGACTGGTTTATCAATGAGAGAATTACCTTTAATTTAAACAATATCTTCTAGAACCTTGCTCTACTTTGCATAATGTAAAATCACTTTTGTGTTAGAATATTATCAGCTCAGTCAGCTGATATGCTATATGGAAATTGTAAAATTTTCGAAAAGGAAATAAAATAAAATACGCGAGTTTCCGTTCTAGTTGTTTCATTCCAATTAAGTATAACGTTGTAAATGTTTCGGAAACAAAACGATTCTAGATTAAATAGAACCCTTTATACGCCTAATAATTGTTTTTTTTTTAAGTTTGCAGATATAAAGAACTTATCTCTTATGTTTTGACCTTTCATTTATTATCTCTAACGATAATACAAAATTGCGAAACAGTTTATCGAACTTTCAAAATAATAGGTACCTACCTAACACATAGAAAATTAAATTTCAACCTTACCTCTAAACAGACTAGAAGCGTAGACAAGGTGACAACGTTCAACGTTAACGCTAAACGAAACGACTAAAATGTATGGGATTTGACATCCGCGAACGTTTGTGACGTACGTGGCAGTCGTTCGCGGATGTCCATTCCAATACGTTTTGGTGCCAACGTTAAAAGTTAACGTTGAACGTTGGCTTGTCTACGCCCCAGGTAGTCCTCGACTAGCGACGTCTAGCGGACAGTGGAGTCTCAGGCTCGTTTCAGTTCCGTTTTACCCTTTGGGTCCGAAACCCTAAATGTGCTAATTTCTATATGACACAAAAACAAAATTGGCTATTATTTTCATAGTCCTATATGAACGTTACATAATTATCTATTCGTAAGCGTTATCACGGTGTATAAATACAGGCCTTCTGACACTCTCTCAGTTATTATCATACGTGATCCAGATATACCAACACCAGAAACGGTAAGTCTACATAATAATATTTAATATTTATGTGACTCTGGTTACTGTTTCTTTTTGAAGTTTCAAAATCATTTTCCGTTATTTATTAATAACTAGATCCCTATTCTTTTCTCTACACCTATTCTATAGCCTATGTTACGCAGGGTGAATGTAGCTTTCCATTTTTGAGTCCATTCGTTACAAACATACATACACACACACAAATAAAAATCTATCCTCTTTATAATATTAATGTTTACGGGGCACAGCAAAGTGAGAGCGGTTTAGACGCTAGAAAGAAGGTACATCTAAAAAATCTTTATTTAATTTCTGCATTCTTTTTGTTTAAGATATGTTGGTGACAGTTTTGGCATTGTCAGTGCTTGCTGTAGGAGTGAGCAGCCAGCCGCCCTATTACCCGCCCCCGCCCTCGGTCCCGGAATTCCTCTCTTCCTTGTGTGATGCCTGCATCAAGGGAAGGTGCTACGAAAAAGAACTTCTGCTTGGAGGCTTTAGTTTTAACTCGATAGCAATCGACGAACAGACGAGTATGCTTTACATCCATTCCCACGGTAGCGTTTTAGTACTAGAAAAAAATCCGGCACAAATGAAACGAATTCAGAAAAACAACGTAACTGCAATGGCTGTTGATAGAACTGCTAATGTCATTTACACAGTAGACGAAGAAAACAAGCTCTATTCCCATCGTAAAACAAATCGATCTTACGTAAAGGAATATCTCGGAAATGTTTTAACCAAACCAAATGCTATGTTTTATAAAAACCATCTGTATTACGCCGGCAATGATGTACTATATGTTATTGAAGGATTTAAAGACAATGAACACGAACATTCTGTCAAATTGGATGGTATTAGAAACTTCGTAGTCGACAATAATGGAGTAATATATTTTGTGTCACCTAAAGGAATCTTCAAACTTAAGAATATTAAAGAGAAGCCGGAGATTTTGGTTCCTGATCTCTATGACTTGGTCATAGGACCGGACAACGTGCTATATGTGGGGGATTATCAAAAAAGGGTAATTTATAAATGGGATAGCGGAAAGGAAGCGCTGGTGCCACATGCGGTGTACAAAACAGGCCACGTGGAAGATTTCGTGATTGATTCTAGAGATAGGATAATTTTCCATGACATTGCAGACGGCAATTTGTACCAGTGGTCTAGCCGATATACACAATGTATAACGCATGCCCCAAAAACAACCTATTCAGTCACTGATCTCCTAAAAGACCCCGATTTTTGCTTTACCTGGAGAACCAGATTTGCTCATAATTTTAACCGGTATTAGTTTTTTAATTCATTCTTATTTGTTGTGCCTTAAAACAGTCGTATAGGCATACGTTTTAATGCTTTTGAGTCGATTTTAAACGGTTCTAGCTGGTATATTATTATGTAATTTTTTATATGGTTGTTTCAAATAAAATAAAGTAAGTAGGTAAATTTCAATTCATATTTTATTATTACCCATTGTTATTGATTTACTTAATCAATAACAATACCTATATATTAATAAGAAAATCTGGTTTAGGTAGTGTTCCTATTCGGCATTTTATGCAATTAAAGTGATTAATTTAGTATTTTACCTAATAATTATAATCTTACTATTTTTTTCGATGACGATCTTAGTATGAGTGCATGTTATTTGACATAATAATGTAAAATTATAATATAATGTGATTGAAAAAAACCCTATAATAAAAATTTAGACTCTCAGTGGGAATCCACACTTCTTTCCACCGAAATATTTTGAAATAGGAATAAATGAATATAGGTAATTAACTAATTATATTATTTAGATTTGTATTTTTATATGTTTGTAATGAATAGGCTCCGAAACTACTGGACCGATTTCAAAAATTCTTTCACCTTTGGAAAGCTACATTATCCCCGAGTAACATAGGCTATATATAATATCACGCTAGGTCTTATAGTTGCGGAGCAGTAACCGAAAATGTTTCAAAAAGGGGGAAAAGTATCGTTTCTGAGGCCTTAAAAAAATCTTAAGTCCCCCCGTGCGAAGCCGGGACGGGCCGCTAGTTTAAAAATATAAGAACCTTATCTAAGTTAAAAAGTAGAATTGACCTTACAACACATTAGATAAAGATTAATTTATTATTTTTTCTGATAATTATTAATTTACTAGCAAATATTATTTACAGCGCCATCTATGAGAAGACTCTTGCATTAGGTACTTAGTTTATACATTCATTCTTTATAAAATGAGATTATTAACAATAGATGTCGCTTTACGTAACCAATTCAACTACTGAATGCATTCAATGGCGAATTCAATAAATTTGTTCTTATTCAAAATATTTGGATATTTAAATTTAATTAAAATAACGTAAAGTTTAAAAAATGTTTTATTAAGCTCACTAGTAACATACTATTCAATATACTTCGTATACACTTTGCTCATAATTCTAAATATTTATAAAGAAGCAACCATAAAAGGAAATTTGAAGTCAAAATCAAAACAAAATAAAACAATAAATCGTTTGCGTAATATAAAAAAACTTAAGCATTTAAAAAAAAAAAGAATAAGAATTTTTCACTGAAAAACTCCTATACAATTTAAGTAGGTGTTCCAATAATAAAATGACATTCAAAACGTTAAAGTGGTTTTTTGCGTAGCGTTTTCAAAAATACAATATCAATGAAAAGATGATCACACCATGAAAAACTGTTTATAAGACTGAAACTAAGTATGTAGGTACCAATATGAGATCAAAACTGAGAATACATTATAATACATAACCAAACCGAAACTCAATTTAAAGCAAATCCAATTTTAAACTAATAAATATTTTTGATGCCCTTGCTGTTGTTGCACATTGGAATCAAATGTCAGTACCTAGTAAGTATTTCTTCCGTCAACGAATATGGGAAGTGTAGGTAAAGTTATCGAGACGTCAGCAAAAAAAAATAATTGCGAGTTAAATCCGTTGTAATGATTTCATTCCAATAAGAAAACTGTTAAGTCAGGCGTCTCAAACGTTCGACCATCCAACCAAATAATATTTATTATAATTATAGGAAGCCATGCTTAAACTACAGTACATTTACGTATTTAATATTAACGACATTTAACAAACTTTCGAGACTCTTACACATCGCTGCTTTAAAATAATAGTGACACAAACCAAAATATGTCGTTACTCCATTTAAATTCAAGTTATTGGAGATGACGACGACATAATAAATAGAAAAATGATAGATATAACAATTTAAAATAAAGAAAAATACCGGTCAAGTAGGTACAAACTTGTAGGTATATAGGTAAGTATAAAATATTTTTATTATATAATACTATGTATTGGAAATGTATGGTTTTCGCAATTTCTCCTTCCAAATCTCAAGATTCTGAGTTCACGGGAAGTCGGTTTTGATTCCCTTGCGAGTGTCGAAAATTTGCGTCATAAACGGTTGTAGGTATCTTTTGATTGCGTTGACTTAGAAGTTTTATTTATTCACAGTTCTAAGGGACAGTAGACCTGAGTACCTATTTGATATGGATTTCAGCATACTTCCACGGGTTCCTAAGAAAAACTGTCTTAACAGACAGAGACCGATAAGAAAGTAATCCTATAAGAGTAACGATTTCTATTTTAATACCACACGCGGTGACATATTTTGTATTGTGTCACTATTATTTTAAAGCAACGCCTAACCCGAATTTACGCTTAAACCACTTTAAAACCAAACATGACTCAAAACATAACCTAAAATTCGTATTCAGATATATGTATGAAAATCTTCGCCACGGCGATGCCTCCAAATACTTCTCCATGGTATAATATCATGGAGAGTTCTAATTCTATGCTCTGAGGACCCTCGAGAGAACGGACCAGGGACACCATGCCTTGGTTACCACTTTGTGATAATCTGAAAAAAAAAATAGATTTATAGAAGAAACTAGCTGTCCGCCCCGGCTTCGCACCGATCATCTTTTTTTTATAGCGTACCTATGTCACTCGAGAATAGTGTAGCTTCCCAATAATGAGGAAGTTTTAAAATCGGTCCAGCCGTTCTGGAGCCTATTCAATGCAAACAAACCTTTCCTCTTTATAATATTAGTATAGAAATAGCAGCCCAATATCGATATGAAATATTCTCTATTTAATTACGTTATCTCCCCCCCCCATTTCACCAAAAAATAGCAAAGCAAAGACCCTCCCCTATAGTGCTTACGTAATACTTGAACGGCCCCATTAAACAATAGAATAGGTAAGACGAATGATTTTTTTTATTTGTCCATCAAGTAGATCGCAAAAATATTAGACACGTAAGTATTTTTTCTATTGTCAATTTAACAATTAATGCCATGATAGGCGCTTCCAAAGTTCGGGAGTGGGAGCTTGTGACGTCACGGGTAGGTATAAATTATACTATATCGTGACGTCACGAGCGAGGACTCCCGAACCTTAGAAGCACTTGGGGCCTAGACGGGACGTTGGCACCAAAATGAATGGGATTTGACATCCGCGAACGACTGTCACGTACGTCACAAACGTTCGCAGATGTCAAATCCCATACATTTTGGTCGTTTCGTTTAACGTTAACGTTGAACGTTGGCAACTTATCTACGTCCCCTTATCTTCGACATTGTTTATTTGTTTGAGTAAAGAATAAATACGTGTCGAATAATTTTTAATAATCGAACTGATCGACTAAATACAATTTCTTTTTCTTTACCCAGTCGTCATCCCTATTCGATCGAATTTCTTAACTTACAGAAAAGCGCTAGTATCAGCTTTTTCCTTGACCGTGGGAGGTGCGTTCACATCTATAAGTCTCAGCTCAAACCTTTCCATAGAGTTTGCCCATGACGGTCCTCGCATCGTAAACAAGTCCACCTAAAAACACCATAAGTATATTACTAGCTTCTGCCCGCGACTTCGTCTGCGTATGATTAGTATTTTACACTATATCGTTATAAAATATAGCCTATATGTTATTCTGATGTATAAGCTATATTGTGGTAAAGTTTCATTCAAATCCATTCAGTAGTTTTTACGTGAAAGAGTAACAAACATCCATACATACAAACTTTCGCCTTTATAATAGTAGTAGGATTGCGAATGATATTTCTACAAAGACAAGAGTAGAAAAAATCGAGACCCCAGTGGGACTTATACCCACACCTTAGCCTTTACGCGCGGCTCCGTGCTTCCAACTACACTATTGGCGTCACACTTGAGTCGACGAAATTTTCCACTGCTATATTATTATTCGGTCTTGTACTTTTATTGTTTACTAGCGAATATATCGCTTCAGCGCCGTCTGTGTGAAATGCTTTGCAGCACACGATTGGATATCTTTACGGTCCCAGTCAATAAATTTCAAAATGGTGACACATTTCGAGTTGTGACACTATTCTAGAAAAGAAGCGATATAAAGTTTAGGAATTAGTGGTTTTAATAGTGTACATAAAAATGTTATATTTTTTTTTTGTACCGATCATTTTTTTTCATAATAATAACATTACACCAATTCATTGATTGACCCTGGATTCTGAATTTTGCAATTTTTATTATCGCATCAAAATCCGTTGGGTGGTTTTAAAGATGCATACACAAGGGGGCGTAGACAAGGTGCCAACGTTCAACGTTAACGCTGAACGTTGGCACGAAATGTATGGGATTTGACATCCGCGAACGTTTGTGACGTACGTGACAGTCGTTCGGGGGTGTCAAATCCCATACATTTTGGTGCAACGTTCAACGTTAACGTTGAACGTTGGTACCTTGTCTACGCCCCAAGGACAGGTACTTTTGCTTGCATGTAGTTATAGTGATTTACTAATTATCATATAATACATAATTATATAAAGAAAAAGTCTACGAGTGGATATTAGTTTTCATCAAAACTTACCTTGTCATCAGGTATGTATAGTTTAGAAACGAATGTGATGAAATTGTAGGAGTAAGTGGTAGGTTGATGGGCACAGTCCCAATCAGTTGGGGGACAAACCCGTTCGATCTTCGAACAGCGACTGAAAAATAATTTTAAAGTTTATTAATTCAATATCAAAAAAATATCATATTTGTTAATTTGGAAGAAAAAAACAAGATTGTGGTGGGTAAATGAAACACATATTCAGTAACTTATTAAATAGAGCAGTGACCTTTTTAGGTCCATTACCCATAAGGGTAGTGACCTAACTAGGGTCACTATTTTACCCCTTCTCCCAACGACGAACTCGCGCGCTAGACGGCGCTACGCTGTGCTCAGACTTGTCACTTGGAAATTCGGCGTTTGAGACAACTACTAATTGGTTACCGCAAAATACAAGTTTTACCCCCAAGTTAAAAACCGAAAAGAGGAACTTAGACTAGTTGTATAGACTCTAGCTATGTAAAACAATACTTGTAGGTCTTGTGCGAGTTACTCATTTGGTTTGACGTTCCTTAGGGCATAGTTTTCCCAAAACGGAACACTTTTAGACATTTTGCGAAAACGCTATTCAAAATTGCGCGAAAATTTCAACTAGGTATATTCAATTATGTAATGAGATGGATGTACCTAATCCTTTTTCATTTGATACCCCACTCAGGTATCTATAACTGTGTTTTCACCCCCAATATGTGAGTATTAAACGGCTGAACCGTATTTCATAGTGTTTTTTATTAACTACCTACCTATTAATTAACCTAAATAAACCAACGTCGTGTTTTGAGTCAAAAAATAAATGTTCACGTATAGATAACTTTCGATGGAAAATTAAGGATTTATTATGAAAAACTAGCTGTCCGCCCTTCGGCTTCGCACGGATCCCTTTTTTTATAGCCTATGTCATTTGGGAATAGTGTAGCTTTTCAACAGTGAAAGAATTTTTCAAATCGGCCCAGCCGTTTTGCAGCCTATTCGATCCAAACAAACAGACATTTATAATATTAGTATAGATTAGTATATGAGTATAGAATACGTACTGATGGTTTTCCAGCTGGTAACCAGGAGGGCAGGAGATCCTGTGGCATTTATAACTCCCCCTCGTGTTGAGGCAGATATCGCTGACTCCGCCATAGATACCCCCTTTGGCACAAGGGGCCTCGCCCGTCTCACACTCGTCTACGTCTGAATGAATAACAAAATATATATTAAGTAATTTTATTTACAACTAGTGGTCCCGGCAGACTTCGTCCCGCCAGACAAAGAAGCAATGTAGCGGCATTAATCAATCGATTTGACAGCTGTCATTGTTGCGTTTTGTTATAGATACTATTTTTAACAAATGAGCTAAATATTTTTTTTACTGGAGAGGGATGAAAAGTATCCTATGTCCTTTTCCTGACTCTAAGCTACCTCCCCGCCAATTTTCAGCCAAATCAGTTCAGCCGTTCTCGAGTTATAAACGGGGTAACTAACACAACTTTCTTTTATATATATAGATATTATCATTCCTGATGCAACACTATCACTTTTAATACAATACCAAAATCATTTTTAAGCAGTGTAATTCGAGTCCAATTTTTGGTAATATGATAGCAAAAAAAAAAAACAGTCACCTGTTCCCTGACTGTGTCTTACCAATACAACTCCTCTTGTCCACTGACAGCCTGTACCCGGAGGGGCACGTGCACCGATAGGCACCAGGCTCGTTGACACATCGCCCGACACAAGGTATCTTGGCTTTGAATTCAGTACACTCGTCCACGTCTGAACACGTCCTGTCAAATGACAAAATGACACGTGTCACTAATGACAATATGACGTCTAAATTTGATAGAAATTTTAATGGGAGTTTTTTTTCTGAAAGTGACTGTATACAGTTGGCCCTGGGGCCGTTACTGCTCCACCGGACGAATGGGGAGCGCTCCGAGGTGCGTTCACCCTAGTTAATGGGAGAACTGGTTTAATTATTATTAAAACAGCCTCTGAGAAAGAACATAATTATTATAGAGAGAGTTTTCAGTCACCCCAGACTTAGGTGATTTTAGGAAAGATGATTTTTTTATTGATTTGCCTCCTCTCAGGAGGGTCGCCACCCGTCCGGTTTTGCAGTAAAGGCTCATTAGCTGGCCAACTGCGCTTCAGTATTCTGTTTGAAATATAGCATCATAGCCCCCCACTCTAGAGGGCCTTGGGTTGGTCAGGGCTAAAAACCCAACCTAAAGGCTTTAAAACCTCCTCTCTGTAGGCTCCCCTGTCCGGTTTTACAGTAAAGGCCCATTAGCTGGCCAGCTGCGCTTAAAACAAATAGCATCATGGCTGCTTCAGTATTCTGAAATAATCATCATGGCTGACCTGTTATCATAGCTGTTGAGCCTATACCCCCGATGGCAGGAACAGCGGTAACCCCCCCACACGTTGTTGCAGCGCTGTTCGCAGAGAGATCCCGAGGGAGAGTCTACACACTCGTCGACATCCACGCACACCTGTAAGCATAAAAATAGGTTAACACATATATATATTTCATGATAAAAAAATATGCATGATCATACAAAAAAATATATACGTGTCGACTTGAGAACCTCTCCGTTTTTTTCGTCGGTTGAAAACAGAGAGAACAGCCAAGTACTACGAAAAAAGGATAAAGACCTAAAAAGGTGCCAAGGTCAATGGTCACTTCTGAATTTATATATAACTAGCGGCCCCGGCAGACGTCGTCCTGCCCGTCCGATTGTTTCGTCAAAGATCTGTCAAAGTCTTCTGTTACTTCTGCATAAGGCTTCAAATTTTCCCCGTTTTTTACACATTTTCCACTGTTTCTTCGCACTATTGGTCGCAGCGTGATGTTATATAGCCTAAAGCCTTTCTCGATAAATGGTCCATCCAACAAAAAAAGAATTTTTGAATTCGAACCAGTAGTTCCTGAGATTAGCGCGTTCAAACAAACAAACTCTTCAGCTTTATAATATTAGTATAGACAATAATAAATTTCAAGACTTATTTATAACAAAATATTTTTGACAACTTAAAATATATCTTTTTAAAAATTAGTATATTAATATATTGAAACTTAAGGTCTGACTAGTTTTCATAATATATCTACGTGTACAAATAATTAAAGACCTACTAAAATAGTCATGGAAGAGTTCGATGTTAGGTAAAAAGTCTTCTAACATACAAAAACAGGACTTAATCGACGTTTCGGATGCGACGTTGCAACCATGGTCGCGGAGGACGACTCGTCATTAAGTAATGTGGCGGCCCTGTCAGCAGATTGCCACAGTCACGTAGATCACGTAACATAGATAGATCGAGCAGCAATTTGTGCTGTCTCGATATAGTATATAAGTGTTGTGTTTGATGAAATAATTATTATAATAGTCGCAGTCAACTATAGTGTTACTACATCGTATCCTTCATCTCACCATGTCCCCGGAATCCGGGGACATAACTTTTTCATCCTGCCCGGCAAAAGTCACAAGTTTGTATTATGATTTGTGAATAAAGGGTTTTTTACCTTGTCATTAGCTGGCGCGGACCTAAATCCCTTGTGGCAGTGACACTGGTAGGATCCAATCGTGTTCACACAATCTGCGTTTTCTGAGCAAATCGACTGAAAATAAATAACAAATTTTATAAGCAAATCATCTTATTGAAAACTAGCTGTCCGCCCCGGCTTCGCACGGATCCCTTTTTTATAGCCTTTGTCACTCGGGAATAGTGTAGCTTCGCAACAGTGAAAGAATTTTTCAAATCGGTCCAGCCATTTTGGAGCCTATTCAATCCAAACAAACAAACTTTTCCTCTTTATAATATTAGTATAGATATAGACAAACCTGATTCCCAGCTAACTGGCATTCATCCACATCTTCACACTCGTGGTCGCCAACAAGTTTGTGCCCCTTAGGACAGCTGCAGGTATACCCTCCAGGTAAATTGGTGCATTGCTGTATAGGACCACACTTCGCTTCTCCAGTTGCACATTCGTTTATATCTAAAAACATAAGTCATATCATACATAGTATAAAACAAAGTCGCTTTTTCTGTCCCTATATCCCTATGTACGCTTAATAAAAATCTTCAAAACTACGCAATGGAGTTTGATGCTGTTTTTTTTAATAGATAGAGTGATTCAAGAGGAAGGTTTATAGCACCCGTGTGAAGCCAGGGCAGGTCGCTAGTATATACTATTTGTACCGAGACAAGAGTAGAAAAAATCCAAGATCCCCAGTGGGACTTGAACCCACCAGTGTTGCCAATTTAGCGACTTAGTCGCTAGAAGTGACGACTTTTGCTTAAGGCTTAGCGACCAAAGAAAAGTTTTGACGACAAAAATAGTTCAGGGGTTATCCCAGAACTTTTTATGGTTATGTTTTAGTTTTAGCGACTCTCCGGCGACTTTTGACTTTGATTCTAGAGACTCGAATTTCTAGGAGTTGGAAACTGGAACCCACACCTATGCCTCTACGCGCGGCACCGTGCTTCCATTTACACTATGGGTGTAACTGGCTGAGACTATGAAATTTTCTATCTTGTTTACAAGCGCGTATGTAGCTTCAACGCCATCTGTGTGTAGTGCTTTGCAGCACTTACACTAGTCACTAATCGATTCATCGATTTTTCCAACTATTGTCTTGGTACAAATATTATTATCTTTAAAACTAATAATAAATAAATATCTTTGGACAATTCACACCAATTATCTAGTCCCATTTTAAGCAAAGCTTTTTGCTTGTGTTATGGGTACTAGACAACGGATAAATATACATAAATACATATAAGACATCCAAGACTCAGGTACAGATGCCAGTGCTCATCACATTGACATCTGCCCCTAGCGGGATTCGAACCCGCAACCTCCGGTTTCGTAGTCAGGGCCTCTAACCACTAGACCAACAGGCCGTCAAAACTAATGGTATTAAACCATAGATATCGATCGAATATCGATTCATCATAGTAAATATTGATTATAATTATAAAATTTAAATTGCATACCTTCACAAATTTGCTCGTCTCCAAGTTCATAACCCCAAGGACATTTCATGACAGATCTGTTTCCAACATCCGTCACTGAAGGCTCCACGAACTTTGTGCTTTTGGTATTTTCTACAACACTTGGATCCACTGGCGGGTACTCTGAAAATAAAATCCTTGATTATTTATTATATCTTTGAGAATAGTCCTCTTCGTTAAGGGGGCTCAAGTTTAAAATCACATAAAGTCCTGGTCCCCTAAAAATATGCCAATTGATAATAGCAATCGAACTCAAACTCAACTCAAATTCAAAACTCAAACTCAAATAATCATTTATTCAGTCACACTTGTGAATGTCAACGTTAAAATTAATATTCTTTTTCGATTCAGCAAAAAAAACTTCTTGAGAAGAATCGAGAATAAACTCAATGAGGTATAATTTTTTCAATATTACAATTTCACTTAAGTATAAATTATGTAAAATATGTATGTAATCTAATTACAATTTAAAAAACATTATAGAAGAAAAATAAAAAGTAACATTAGGTACTGGAGATGTATAAGGTCTCCAGGTGTCAAAAGACTAAATTAAATTTACTGGAAATGTTTCCAGGAGTCAAATATAAAAAAAAATTAGGAAAAGGAAAAGGAGAAAAAAAAGAAAAAATACACAAAGTAAAAAAGACACTATGATGTCTCTAGTCAGATTCGTTCAAAGCAACGAAAATGACATAAACGAAAACTTACTAGACCTTTCATTCGCGTAAGTCAATTCAAGCTTTAATAGTCTTCGACCCTGCGCCAAACATCATCAGTTACCTGGTTCATTTTTATATCCAGATGGGAACACCCCAGTAGCTCTAACTGGTACACATCTGTGTCTGACGTCATCCAGGACCCAATTAGGAGGACACTCGCATCTGTAGCCACCTTCTGTATTGATGCATATCTCTACAGCTGCACAGTTGGCTTGCCCGTTTGTGCATTCGTTTATATCTAGAAATAAACATTTCAGAGTTGATTTAGTCTTAAGCAAAGTTATTGAGTAAAGGCCCATTAGCTGGCCAACTGCGCTTCAGTATTCAGTTCGAAAGAAATTAAATGCTCTAAAAAATAGATAATAAAATTTTGCTTTATAATTTTAACTATAAACTCAGAACCTCATTATACACAATTTATAATAAATGTTCATAACAAATGTTCGTAACAAGCTTTTATGAACATATGTTAAATATTATGTTAAATTATACAATTTATACTTATTTATATAAACAAAAGCTTGTCGCAAAATCATTTTTTTTTAAAGTGCAACCTAATTTTTAAGCAATCACTTAAGTCTTTTATACATAGGTAAGAATACTGTTATATCAAATCTTGCGACAAGCTTTTATTTATATAAATAAATATAAATTGTATAATTTAACATAATATTTAACATATGTTCATAAAAGCTTGTTACGAACATTTGTTATGAACATTTATTATAAATTGTGTATAATGAGGTTCTGAGTTTATAGTTAAAATTATAAAGCAAAATTTTATTATCTATTTTTTAGAGCATTTAAATAAAAGCTTTTTTTTTAAAATATTTTTTTATTTATATTTTATTTTTACTTTTTAGTTATCGTTGGTTCGGTTTCTTAATCTACCCATCTCCTTTAATGCATCATTGTTGCAAGGTCGCTGGCCGGTTAATCACCATTGTAATATCAAAGTACTCGCCAAGACGAATCAAATGAGCCAAAACACGATGGGGTTGCGTCATATAGTCACGGAGTTCCTATGGCCACCTCCTGTCTCCATCATCAGACCCTGGTCACCATTATAATATCAAAGTACTCGTCAAGACGAATCAAAAGAGCCCAAACACGATGGGTTTGCGTTGTATAGTCACGGAGTTCCTATGGCCACCTCCTGTCTCCATCATCAGACCCTGGTCACCATTATAATATCAAAGTACTCGTCAAGACGAATCAAATGAGCCCAAACACGATGGGTTTGCTTTGTATAGTCACGGAGTTCCTATGGCCACCTCCTGTCTCCATCATCAGACCCTGGTCACCATTATAATATCAAAGTACTCGTCAAGACAAATCAAATGAGCCTAAACTCGATGGGGTTGGCTCGTATAATCACGGAGTTCCTATGGCCACCTCCCGTCTCCATCATCAGATCAGCTCGATGGTACCATAATATTGCATTGTCACCTGATTCTACCATACATGTAAAATTTCAGCTAAATCGGTTGAGGGCAAGTGCCCTAAAATTAAGTTGCAAGATTCCACCCGAACAAACATCCATACATACATACATACATACATACATACATACATACATACATCGCAAGTTAAATAAAAGCTTTTAATTAGAAATATCTTCCACGTGTTGATGTTTGAGGATTCAATTAACTCCCAACTGTAATGAAAATTTTGATGGATGATGCTTCAGACAAAGAAACTGAAGAATCATATCCGTTTAAGCATTGGTGCTGAATTCAAAATCCCATTTCGATTTGGGGGATTTCCTGTCAAGCTAAAACTACAATGATTAAACCTTGTAAGAAATATGGCAACGTACCTTCGCATTGATTAGTATTGGAATTCAAATGGTACCCAACGTCGCAAAGGTTTCGGTTGCGGAACGGTCTCCTGGTCGCACGGTTCGTAGGATAGCCCCAGTACTTGTCAACTGAAATTCAAGTTTTCCTATTAGTCAATTTTACTTAAACCTGTAGCGACATAACCATTGAAATAGCTTGAAGCGCGAAATGTACGTGAGCTCGAATGCTTTCTCGCTCACGCACATCAGTCAGTTACATCAGTCGTTCGGTAGTAATTAACCTTAAGAGACGGCCCTTAAGAACGCTAACCAAATAAGTACAGGGTGAATCATCTTATTTTGACCGTCCCAAAACTCATTTACCTACTTATATGTAAGTATGTTATTATTTTCCTCTGTGTCATAACTTACTGAATTATGAGTTAGTAAAACACCTATTTGCATTGTCTATATGCTATATCTGCCGTCATTTTTAAAAAGGCGACCTTCTGACACTTTACCGATTTTGAGTTATATACATGGGCGTGATCAGAAAAAAAAGGCGCGTCGACCCATCCAACCCGTTTTTCTCTATCTTATTTAGTTCTCGAGATATTTTTTCAGATTTTCCTCAAAAAGGCCGTGACGCGACATTATTTTTAGTGTAAAATTGACTAAAAGGCAGTAATGTTACATTACTTTATTTAAAGGCAGTTTCAGTCCCTTGGCTGCCAATTCACAATAGCAAAAATTACACAATAATTCATTAAAAGGCCGTTTTTGGGCAAAAATTTCTTAAAAGGTCGTCATGTCGCTTACACTGCCTTTTTAATAATTATTTAGTGGTTAAAATTTTTAATCGTACTTATAAGAAAGAAGTTAACACTTTCTTATACATTTTTAGTTGCTATTTCTGGTAGGCTATTGGACACTAAAAAGCAGTTTTCTCGCAATAATTAATTAAAAAGCGGTTAAGTTACGTGTAGGTGTGAGTTATTACGTGCATTTCTATTTGTAAATGCGTCGATAAAATTATGTTAGTGCGCCAAAAGTCGAGGTAAGATAGTTGTCTACTACTTACACACTGCATGAAACTTCAAAGGTAAAATTTAATATTCAATTGAATGATATATTATAGTTGTTTTTAATATAATCTATGACTAAAGTTTTTTTCAACTAATCTACTTATACTGAGTTTTACTCCCGTGTAAACTACAACTGATTTACGAAATGCTTAAAAACTGCTATCTTCAGTTAGGTATTTGACTCATAGTAGTTATACAGTATGTTAGTAAATATAGAAGGTACACCTATTTATAGTTGGTTCTTATTTATTGCTGTTATAGAAAAAGTTATATATGAAATGAAATAAGAAATGCATCCTTTAAGTATTACCTAATATAATTTCGATTACCTACGTAGGTACATCGAATATTGTAATGTCTTATGACGACAAAAGATGTGTCATTTTAGTCATTTTGTACGTTATATTGTCTATTTTTTGATGATTTACTAATTATCACACATTGGAACAAAACAACTAAAAGAACCCTAAAGAGTGTTGTTGTATTTCTTGATATTGTAATTCCATCAATGGTAAAATACAATTTACGATGGATTTAGAATAAAATTAAGAAAATTAAGATGTTCTACTTAAAGGAAAACTTAATAATAATTTTCTAAATAGGTCATAGTCACAATGTATTGAAAGAAAACTCCTACAGATGGTTCTGTATTGTAAAGGTTGCAATTTATCGTAAAAGCTGGCCGCTAGATAATGTTTTTTCGAATAGGTTTAAAATGGATTATGAATGTGGTAGGTACATAACACAAAAATGATAACATTATGAGTATTTATACAACCACCGTTTTGGGACGTCTGCAATCTTTGAACATGTCATGGATAAACCTAACCATACAATGAAGTTCAATAAACATCAGGTCCTTGCGAAGGAACTCCGTTACTTATCTAGAGTGCTACCCAAGGCAATTTAAATTATTTTTGTTATTCCTGCTGAGTTTCTTGCAACGTTTCTTCTCAGCAATCATTGTGGTCATTTCGATATGTTTGTATTTTATTGAATAATAAATGTATTTATGCTTAGAATGCAACATATAAGTAAACATGTTTCATATTTTGAAAGACACAGTTTAGACAATAAATAGTTTCAGCTTTGATATTAGTATAATATCACAAAAACAACTTTTAGAGTTAAACTACTGTCAGTATTGCATTGCCTATAAATACTAAAATAGTATTTTTTTCAAAAAACAGCTTAAAAATGAACCTATTATTAATAAACCCACAACAACTATAACTTTGCTACAATTATTTGGTTTGATTTGACAATATAATTTCACTTGACTGCTCTTATAGAAGCATTACTTAAAGTATTGTAAATACGATAATTGGTTTAAAAGCAGTAATTGAAGTTTTACTGCTTTTAAGGATTTTTTTCACCGGCATACTAATGTCATTACTTGCTTAAATGGCAGTTTTTGCACTTTAACGTCTTTCTTATATTTTTTTTAGAAACATTTTTAATTAGAATACTGAACAATAAAGCCGCTATGTGGATAAACTGCCTTTTAGAGAATTATGAACAGTAAATTTTCCGGCTGCATATTTTTTTGTGAAAATTACTCCACTAAAAGGTCGCTTCGGGACTCAAACGGCTTTTTAGTGGATTATGCTCGATTAAAAACTGATCCCAATAATTTAAAGAAATGTTTTTTGATTAATTTTGTTCATTTAAATGTATAAAACGGTAATAAAAAAAATACATAAGATAGAATAGACATCACTCTACAAGTACGGATTTTCACGTAAGTCATATTCGCCTCATAAACCAATGAAAAAAAATAAAATAAAGTTGGACACTTCTTTTGCGATTTTCTCAAAAGTAAGTTTTGTCAGAAGGTCGCCTTCTTAAAAATGACGGCAGATATCCACTCACTCCCTGCGTACCTCATATCAAACAAAAATCTTTCAATCTTAATTCTTTTCTAACTTACACCATTCATCAGCAGGTGCTGGTATCAGCGTAGTAGGGGTAGCCTTCGTTGTAGGAGGGGGGAAAGTGACACTGAGGGTACACTCTCCAGTGGAAAGATCTCTTCTGTATCCAAAGGCACAGTCACAGACGTAGGCTCCCATGGTGTTGCGACAGATTTCGGTCAGACCAGAGCAAGTGTGGGCATTGGTAGCACACTCATCAATATCTGTAATGTTATTACACAAATCAGAATCAGTTCAATTCGTAAACTTTATTATGATATATATGTTATGACCTGCGGCAATCTCTATTAGTGCTAATTACTGAGCCATACAGCATGCTGTAACTTTCAGTACCCACAGATCTTTACCCGCAGGTACTAATGTATACTTACCTACAGCTCCAGAAAATTTAAATATAACTGTACTAATGCGATATTAAAATAGTACTTATAAATACATACCAAAGCAGGCACCATATGAATCAAGTTCAAATCCGCTCTGACAGTCCACAGGCTTCTCATTTACTTTAGTCCACTCATTCTTGGGAATGTTCTTAGTATCAAGATACACAGATCCATCTTGTTTTCTTTCTGCTTCTACAGTAGCAGTTTCCTGTCCAGGATGAACTAGTACCACTTTAGGAGCTCCTACGGGTTGTTGTGGTATTTCATTATATCTCGGTTCGGGTTCCGCCGGTTCTGGTTGCTTTGGAGGTTCAGTTTGTGAAGTTCTTTCTGGTTCATTATAAATTGGCCTTTCAGGTTCTCTTTGTTCTGGTTGCCTAGGTTCATAATACACGGGTCGCTCGGGCTCTCTTGGTCGCTCAGGCTCTCTTGGTCGTTCTGGCTCTCCCGGTTGCTCTGGTTCTCTTGGTCGCTCTTGCTCTGTTGGTCGTTCTGGTTCTCTTGGTCGGTCCGGCTCTTCTGGTCTCTCTGTTTCTTGGGGTGGTATTTCCTTGGGTTGACTTGGTTCATAATAAGGAGGGGTCAATCGTGGCTGTGTGCCCGTTTCTCTTGGATCTGGACTAGGTTCATTATACGGAAAGTCTGGTCGAGGAGTTGTTGTTAATGTATTTGAATCTATTGGTCTCGTAGGTACTTCTGGTGGAGCAGTAGTCGTTGACGTCGATGTGGCTTCTTTTGGTGGTTCTGGTTTGGAAGTTGTGGTTGTATCCGGTTGTTCTGGTTTATATATGTTTGGCAGGATTACTGTGCTGTTTATTTCTTCGTCGCTGTAATAAATATATAAAATTAACGATTTTTGTAGAAAGAATCGTGATGTAAAATATACCACGTGTTAAGTTATAGATGTAGGTTTAGTTCCCATTAAGTATCACCATCAGCATCATCATCATTATAATGTTGTTGAAATGGCTGGAGTTCATCATCTTCCAACTTACTCAGAGTCATAGTAAACGTATTCATATTCTGGTAGAGGAGTGGTGGAGGTGGTGGAAGGCCGAGCGCGCTCACAGCGGAAGGAGCCTGGGATATTGACGCAGTGGTACTCAGGGCCAGCGATGGCGCAGTCGTGGAGATCCAGTTTACACTCATCGATATCTGCCAAAAAAAAATTTTAATCAACAATCAAAATCCGACTGCGGTATTCACGATTTACACAAATTGGCAACGGCGTAGCGAGGTAAGGGCAGAGGGGGGTTCTGCAGCCCCAAGGTCACCTGTAGGTTTTGATTCCTTTGCGAGTGTCTCAACAAAAACGCTACGCCCTTGCAAATTGGTGATTTTGCTTATGTCACCTACCTTCGCATTTTCCTGAAGAGTACTCCAAGGTATATCCTGTACCACAAGAAGTAATCCTCACACAAAGGAAGGATCCAATAGTATTGTCACACCTTTGAGACTGAGGCAAGCAGTTATGGCGGAACGTCGCGCACTCATTGATGTCTATTAAAAAAAAAATACACGTGTAGTATCCCCATAGAAACTTTATGAGATTTTGAACTACATTTCTGATGTCTTTGCAGTTACTACTAATTGCAATGAGAACTTTAAACGGATTTAACTCGTGTAGGTATTTAATTTTATTTTCTGTTTCGGAGCCTTTACAGATTCCATATTCGTAGCACGACTGAGCTGACAATAGTCTTATGCTAAAGGTATGGTAAAGGTAGTATTTACTTTATAGAAACCTTGTGAATTTCTTGAATTAAATGAAGTAATTGTGTAAAAGAAGATTAGTAAGAGTTTAATACAATATCAAAAAGTTAACTTATAAAAAGAAAAGGAGACAAAAAGCTGTATCACTAACTCCATAACACCTGTGTTGAAAATGAATTTGAATATGTTACAAAGAATCTGGGAGATAAGAGAACTAATTCCAAAACAGACAATGCAAATAATACTATAGAAATTAATACAGTAACTTATATAGTTAATAATGATGTTGATAAAACTGATGCTAATGATGATTTAAATGATAATGATCTCACCGACACAGGCTCCGGTTAAGTGGTCAGTCTCGTAGCCAATCTTGCAATGACACTCGTGACTCCCGTTGGTATTCAAGCAATTTTGATGCTGATCGCAAAGGTGGGTGCCTTCGTAACACTCGTCAATATCTAAAAAAAATAGGTTTAAAAACAATATCTCGAGATTGTCGTAAATATCTAAAAAAAATTTCAATCCGTTTTAATAAATACACTTACCTTCGCATACTTTGGAGTCTTTTCCTTCCCTCATACCATCAGGACATTGGTTTCTAAAAGAAAAATATTCGATTATCTCCACTAATATAATTAAGAGGATTTGTTTGTTTGAATAGGCTCCGAAACGACCCATTTTTTATTATTATTTTTATTTACCTAGATATATCTTCCTTTTGTCGGCAATCATATTGCCCTAGAAGATTGACACAGATCAAGTCTCTGCATATCTCTACGCCGTTCTCACACTCGTTAATATCTGAAAATTGAAATAAAAAAAATATTTATTCACAAAATTGACTCACGACCTAGATGCTTTGACCATTACCATAAAGTCGATCAAGTGCTGTGGTAGTCATAAGCTCCTAATTAGAGAAGACCGATTATTTTTAAAATTTTCTTCAAATTGGTGAAGTTACTTAGAATTTTCTATTTCCAAATGGCTAGAGACCAGTCATTACTATAGTAAACTTCAGGGCTTTTTTACAAATCATAACAATTGATCTGATCTTAAACAAAACAAAGTTTGTACTATGAGCAAAAGATAAAAATACACGTAAATGGCTTCTATGACTTAGGTATAGATGTTCGTTCTTATCACATAAAAATCTACCCTTAACTGGATTTGATCTCTGGTTCTCCATTTTAAACAGTATCACTGAAGTTTGTCAATTGTCGAGATGATTAAAGTTAACTCCTTACCTTCACATTTATTCGTAGTTGGATTACTCTTAAACCCTGGTGGACAGTATTTGGAAGTGCGATCTTGGCAGTAGAAAGAGCCATGAGTGTTGATACAGAACTGGGAGAGGCTGTTGCAGTCGTTTTCACCAGTCACGCATTCATCCACATCTAAAATCATTAACAATATAAGTCAAATGTTACAAATTCGTTAAGCAAAGCGAGTTTTGACATTTGAAACAAACGAACCAAAGTCCTTATTATCGATCGATATTAGCAACGAATGCAAAATTATATGAAATCGACAAACACAAATTAACATTTAACACGTTATTTTACACTTGTCAATCGCGGGTTATAGCGAGTTATAAATCCGCAAGATGTCGCTAGTCTAGACTGATGTCCAGCTGTCATGTTCCACCAATCACAGGCAAGTAGCTTGTCTCTCATCGGTAGTATAATATGACAGCTAGACCTCACTTAAGACTGGCGACATCTAGCGGAAAGAAAACTAAACTAGTAACTCTTTTTAAGCAAAATGAACAAAAAACGTTATGATATTCTTGATATTCTTACCATCGCAATTTTCATTATGGCCAATTTTGAAACCTGGAGGACACCTATCATCAGTAGGGGGTCGCTGCGGACTCCTACTGGCCAAGTTTGAGGGGTCCCCTGATACCCCGCCACATTTGTAACCCCCTATTGTGTTCTCACATAAGTAAGATGGGCAGGGGGGGTTCAGAAGCTTGCATTCGTTTATATCTGTGGACAATTAAGTTAATTAAAAACATGAATAAATAGTATCACTTTTGTTGCACGAATGCTATTTTATAACCTTTTATGTTAAGTGGCTATGGAAATGTTAATAAAAAAATAGCACTGTCTGACGTTTTCAACACCCATAGCATAGACAGGCTTACGGCGATTTTCCAAATATTTCAGTAATGAGGGGAAAAATAAAAAAATATTTTGGTACTCAATTTATGCTTTTACAATCTCTTATGAAGGTCAGAAGAATGTACCTTACTTGAGAAGAAACGGCAAGAAATCAATGAAACTCAATCAATGAGGATGCGCCCTTATTGGAGATAAAAAAAAAACAGAACAAGGTACATTAATAAAAAAATATATAGTATTAGTTACCATCACAAGCTTGATTGATGATGTTCCTCTCAAAGCCAACAGGACATTTCCCTTTTTCCTGATTGTTCTTTTTCACTGGTATACATTTGTATGAACCCTGTACATTCACGCATTTTGTATTTTCAAGACACACCGGGGGGTCTGTCACACACTCATTTATATCTGAAAAAAATATATCAAACAGTAATTACATTAACTACCAACCTACCAAGGTTTCATGACTTGGAGGAGGTCGCTGGAATCCACTGGATTCGTAAAATACATGGAACTCTAGCCAAATACCAAATGATAATAGTAAAAAAATATAACTAATGCTTAATTGTATGGAGTTGACATACACAATGTCACGTGGTCGGTTTTCATTTGCTTATATAAATTTTATACAATTATTTATTCGTTTTTTTTCGATTGCTATTATCGATTGGCACTTGTCTTAATACATATCTATGTCCAGCAGTGGACGTTTTATAAATTTGGGGGTTGATTGTAACAATATAGTTTTTTTATAGGGGGGTTGATTGAAACAAATTAGTCTATAATTTTGGGGTTAATTGTCACAACGTCTTTTTGATATTTGGGTGTTTATTGTAACAACATATCGCACCTACGCAGCTACGTTGCAACAACGTCACTAATGCAATTTTTTTTTTAAATCTGTGTATGAGGAAACTGCATAAGTGACGTTGTTGCAGCGTAGGTGCGATATGTTTGATATTTGGGGGTCAATTGTTACAAGATCATAGCCGTACCTTGGCAGCTCTTTCCATCTGCCATCAGCTCGTACCCTCGTCTGCAGGAGCATTTCACCTCGACGCCATTGTCGTTGCACTTGTGTTGGCATGGGTTGCGAGGCTTGCACCGGTTTTTGGTAACCTTAAATGAAATTTAGAGAATTGTATCAGAATGTCTGTGATCGTTTTTTTTTAAGATGATAAAACCAAGTGTATCTAAGATCATATTATTAAGTATGTAAAAGAACTGTCAGTTACCAAATTTAATAAAAAATAATATAAAAGTATTAAGTTACGTTTTAAATATTTTTTTTTAACAATTATTGTCACTCCAATTTTCTTTGATGCCTATGATGCCAAAACGTTACCTATTATTATTACCTGCATTACCTAATTATTTTTTAATTATCTTACTTTTCTGCTACTTTTAGCGTACTTTGAACCTACACCTGGCATTCTGATTCTAGTAAATCAACCAATACTACTATCACCTGACAAATCCTTCGATGTCCTCGATCTTGACATTTGCTTTAAAACTAAACTTGTAAACATAATATACCTCCTTGCAATTTCTTCCATCGGCCATCAGCATAAACCCAGGGTTGCACTGACACTTGTATGACCCCGGCACCGGGATGCAGTGATGCGCACATAGCTCGTTCGGTGCATAGTCCTCACACATCGACACTATATCTGCGAATTGAATCATTTCATAACTAATTTCTGATGCCTTCGCGGTTATTATACATTGGAATAAAACAACTTTAACGGATTTAACTCGCGTATTTTTATTGGCTGACGTTTCGGAGTCTTTACAAATTCCATAATCGTAGCACGACTGAGCTGACAATAAGACGAAACGCCAATAAAAATAAAATACGCCAGTTAAATCCGTTAAAGTTGTTTCATTCATGTCATAAGTATTATCTTGATAATACGTGTGTGTGAGTGGATTTCAAGGGCATTCAACGGCCTGTTGGTTAGAGGTGGACAAAACGAGGTTGCGGGCTCGAATCCTGCTAGGGACATAATGATGAGCTCTGAAATCTGTTTACCTGAGTATTGGATGTCTTATATGTATTTATGTATATTTATCCGTTGTCTAGTACCCATATTACAAATGTTGCGCAGTTTGTCCAAAGATTTTTATTTATAACTGACATGTCGTTTATGTATTATCAGTGATAAACTATACTCCTACAAAGGTTTAAAGTCAAATTTAACTTACCACTTTCCGACGTCGTTCTAGATAGAGTAACCGCATGCGGTTTGGTATCAGTTTCGACCTTATTGCCTTCTGAGACCGCTTTCTGCAAATAATAACATTTACATATACATAACACTAGCTTCTGCCCACGACAGCGCACGTGGAGTACTTTACACAATATCATTATAAGATATCCTACTACTATTATAAAGGCGAAAGTTTGTATGTATGGATGTATGGATGTATGGATGTTTGTTACTCTTTCACGTAAAAACTACTGAATGGATTTGAATGAAACTTTACCACAATATAGCTTATACATCAGAATAACATATAGGCTATATTTTATAACGATATAGTGTAAAATACTAATCATACGCAGACGAAGTCGCGGGCAGAAGCTAGTATCCTATATATCTTATAACGATATTGTGTCTCTATTACCCCCCCAGAGCCTATGATGAATTGTCGAGTCGACATCTTGTCATGTCGATGTCTTATTCCCGCGGTGATCTGTCTAAAATCGGTAACGTTGACAACGAGAAATCTTGTCATGTCGGTGTCGTCTCTTATGTCGACAACGAAACAATTTCGACACGACAAACCTTCTTGTCGACAACGTTCTTAATATTATGTCGACAAGATGTCGACTCGACAGTTCATCATAGGCTCGAAGACGTCCACATACACCCGGCGCGCGTCGGACTTATCCGCAGGGACCTTCTGTACCCTTGCAACAAAATAGTCGTGTCAACACACCTCCTGACGGCCCGAGCCGAGGTGCGACCCCCACCTTGGGGGGCCCTCGGGTCGGTCAGGGCTAAAAACCCTAAACCCAACCCAAAGGCTAATGAGCCTCCTTTCAGGAGGCTCGCCACCCGTCCGGTTTTGCAGTGAAGGCCCATTAGCTGGCCAACTGCGCTTCAGTATTCAGTTCGAAAAAAAAAAAACATAGGCTCGCTGGATCAATATGATTTACTTACTAGACAGCATTGCGCATACGCATCGCCAGCTAACAGCTCTTCCGCGCTGCTCCCGCCCGCCCGCGCCTCGCAGGCACCCGCCCCCCGCGGGCCCATCTCCGTCCCTCTCCGACATTCGGTACAGCAGTTCTGAAAGACAGTTGAAAATTAAAAAATGGCTGTCATGTGCTTTATCATCAAACTGGTTAAAATGTAGGAAATTGTAAAATAGTTTGATAATTATTTGATACTAGAGGTATATATGGAAAATGAACAATAATTGATAGTCCTAAACTTAGCAAAACTGAGGTAGGCAACCGATAAACAAACATAATTATAAATTATAAATACATAATATAAGTCATCGTGCTCATAGCACTAACACCAGTCCCTGGCAGGAATGACGTTTATCAGCTGATACAATGATGATAATGATGGTGATGATATGACAATGAAAACGGTAGTGATGATAATGATAGGATAATGATAATGGTGATGGTGATGATATATGATAATAATGTCAGTGGTGGTGATGGTTATGATAGTATGATAATAGTGATTATGGTGATAATAGGGTGATGATGATAGTGAAGGTGACGATATGATAATGATGACGGTGTTGGCGATGGTGATGATAGGATGATGATAATGTGTATGGTGATAATACAGTGATGATGATGATGATGTGATGACAATGTACCTTGGCGTCTCTAGGTGCGTTGTCACACCTTTGTGTTTTAGTTGCAATTTGTACTCCATTATCGCAGTCACTTTTCTTTCTGAAAACATTAGAATGATTAAATATAAATATAAAAAGTAGACCCACTACTAGTACCTATTATAATATTATCTATCTATCTCTATTTATTGTGAAAATGAATTGCAATTTTCTTGGTCACAGCATATTGTTAACACGGCTGGACCGATTTCATCAGGAGAAGGTTATTACGTAAGGAAAATTAAAAAAAATGCATGACAATATTGACAATGACTCAATGACAACAATTGTCAAATTGTTTGATTGATGTTTATACTCTGTAGTGACGAAGTACTCACTGAAAATACTTCGTTTTATAATATACTTTTAGTGAATAAGTAAGTACTCTTGAAAGACTCCGCTTTAAACTATGTGGTGATAAAGTACTCACTGAATATACTCCGTTTTATACTAGTGATAGAACACTCACTGAAAATACTCCATTTTAAACTATGTGGTGATAAAACACTCCCTTAAAATACTCCATTTTATACTAATGATAGAACACTCACTGAAAATACTCCTTACAGCACTGGTCCATGGCGAAGATGCAGAGGGAGCCAAACTGAGATGGCACGTCAGGAGGTATGGAAGACGAACAGTCCTCCGAGGAGTGCTCCCGGCCATACCTCGTGCCCTGGTTACAGCACAACTGAGTCGCGTTGGCCATCTCCTCAGCTAGTGACAACCCTGGAATAAAATATAAAGAATAGGAATAAGAAACGTTTATTTAGTGCTATAAAACAAACAGGTACATCTTTCAATTTACATACAAAGAAAAGACGTAGATACTGTCGACATTGTAAGAGATGTGAATAGGACAGCACCAAAAGGGCGACCAGCTCAGCATAATGCTGCAACTTATAGTCACAGCGCTGTTTTTCAGCTGGACCCGAAAGTTACAACATATCTTGCACTGTCGGTATCTTAAAGAATTAAAAAAAAATACAACACTAACAACAGACTTACAGGTAAGCTACATGGGTACACTCTATATAAGGGTGATTCCACGGGCGTTTCAACCGCCGTCAGTCCGTTGTCCTGAATATTGAAGAAATGAGCTACAACAAGAATTACGTTTCGATGCGACGACATACTGCGCTCGCACTTGTCGTCGAAATTAGTAGAGTTTAAATCTTATTGTAGCTTAATTTTTCAATATTTATGGCAAGGGACTGACGGCGGTTGAAACGCCCGTGGAATCACCCATAAAAGTAAAAATATTTTTTTTGTAATAATTTCTGGTGCCTTCGCGGTTATTATACATTGGAATTAAACAATTTGAAACGGATTTAACTCGCGTATTTTATTTTATTGGCTGACGTTTCGGAGCCTTAACAGTTCCCATATATTTAGCAATTGAAGTGATAATTGTTATTTTTTTTTAATTTCAATTTGTTGTTTCTCTCCAATATAGATGTAAGTACTTACTTACGCACGTATTCAAGCTTTTGGATGAGTAACCGATGTTTTGAAATCATAGAAGCTTCATTTCATCAGAAATTTATTTTAATTTTATTAACAAACTAGCTGACCCAGCGGACTTCGTACCACATTTACAGTTTTTTTTCCTTTTTTCCAATTTTTTTCACCGTATAAACCTTCCCTGGAGTTCCACGAACATTTCAAGACTAAAACCATCCAAATCGGTTCAGCCGTTCTCGAGTTTTAGCGAGACTAACGAACAGCAATTGATTTTTATATATATAGATAGATAGCTTCTGCCCGCGACTTCGTCCGCGTGGAACTCCTCCTTTTTTGCAGTCGGTTAAAAAGTAGCCTATGTCCTTTCTCAGGCTCCAGACTTTCTTTGTACCAAATTTCATTTAAATCGGTCCAGTAGTTTTAGCGTGAAAGCGTAACAGACAGACAGACAGACAGACAGACAGACAGACAGACAGACAGAGTTACTTTCGCATTTATAATATTAGTAAGGATAGATAGATAGATAGATTATAGGTAGGTAGTTATGATATATTCTTTAATATGAAAAATGCCGGAAAACACCAACTATTTACTGGTTATGGTTACACAGTAACTAGTTATGGTGGGTGGAGAGATCCCAAGAATACCTGCCCTACATTTACAATGCGTTCCACTTTCCGACATTGATGTATGTTTATAAGACTCGATTTAATATATTTATGATGTAGTATGATAGCTTAAATAATATGCTGCTATTTATTGCCACTTGTGCTATAGCTTCTCACGACTGAATTTACGTAGAATTAGTAATTCTGGTTTAATAATCTTTGAATAAAACAATTATAACAGAGCTTGTGTCTGCGACTTCCTCTGCTCACAATAAGCACTCCAGTTTCACTCTCTTAGGGGGTGCATTTGAAAAACACTTTCGTAGTGCTCCCCTACGTTTTAAAAGGAACCCCTATGCTAAATTTCAAGCTTCCAACCCTTATAGTTTAGGCCCTGCGTTGATGTGTCAGTCAATAAATCAGCTAATCCTTTTATACATTCGTTAATAAAATAAAAGTAAGTAATCATTTCTGATTATTTCACGGTTATTACACTTTTGGAATTAAATAACTTTGACGGATTCAGCTCGCGTATTTTATTTTATTTGCTGACGTTTCAAAAAATTTACAGTTCCCATATTCGCAGGACGACTAAGCTGACGATAGTCTAATCCTGGGAAAATTTACGTTATACAAACATATAAACACTATTGTTTGAAATTATAAAATTCCTAGTACACGCTTTTAAGTGAGTTAATTATTGGATTCCATTATTGGATTGAGTTTTCCAACCCGAAATTTAACCTCTCTATTCCAATAAAATACAAAACACATCTTCATAAATTTCATTAAAAAACTTTGTGCAAAATTTGAAATAGATTGGACCAACTATTACGTTGTCCTATACAAACTTTGCGTACTTTATAACACCTTTATAAACCTTCCTCTTGAATCACTCTATCTATTAAAAAAAACCGCATCAAAATCCGTTGCGTAGTTTTAAAGATTTAAGCGTACATAGGGATATAGGGACAGAAAAAGCGACTTTGTTTTACACCATGTAGTGATTTAAAACTTATAAAGTATGTAAGTAAATTAATAAAAAGCTTACTTGGACATTATCGAACGGGCTGCTAAAAACTTAAGTCCTCGATTAAGTTTTTTTGTTAAGAATATAAATCAAATACCTTACTATGACCTTGGTTCCCAATTTTTTGCCTTGACACATTAAATCCGTCCCGATATTCCGTCAAGTCTACCAAAAAGCTTCTCAAAAAAGTCTTATATGTTTCATATCGACTCTTCAATTTAAGACTTAAATTTCTACAGCATTAGGTCTAAATTATAAGTACAATCAATTGTAAATACGGCGTTTTGGAGTTGACTAGGATGTTTCGAAGCCTGGTGCGCAGATTTTGCAGAAATATTAATTGAAACCAGATGTCCCATGTGGTGAGATTCATACAAAAATTTATACTTAACTCATTCGAAACATTGTCGGGGATATTGGCAAAATCGCGTAACTGCCATATGTCATTAAGGTTGAAAGTTATATGAACGTCGACGAATTTTGAACTTTATGACAGCGTGGTAGTTATAATATAAAGTACGAAATTGACTATTCTACAATACAAATACATTAATGGCTTACTAGTCTATGAAAAACCATCTTTAGGTACTGAAAATAAACGCATCAGAATGTCATTATTAGAAAATTTATGTGTAGGTAGATACATTGTCTAATAATTACTTTCTGAGTTTCTATTTCTATTATAAAATGAAACATAAATATTTCATATTTGAAAAAGGGTTTGTGTGCATATTGAGTCTGAGAATCGCCCAACATAATATTATTATTTATCTATTTTCCACAGTTTATTTTTGTTTTTTTTTTTGTGATTGAGCACTAAAAAAAAACTCGAAATACTAGTGCAAAGTTTTCTGGGTCACCTAGTATACTAGACTAACTTCTGCCCGCGACTTCGTCTGCGTACGATAAGTACTTTACACAATATAGTTATAAAATATAGACTATATGTTATTCTGATGTATAAGCTATATTATTCTAAACTCCTATCAAAATCCATTTAGTAGTTTTTGCGTGAGAGAGTAACAAACATCCATCCATACAAACTTACAAACTTTCGCATTTATAATATTACCCGCCCGGCTTCACACGGGTGCTATAAAACCTTCCTCTTGAATCACTCTATCTATTAAAAAGAACCGCATCAAAATCCGTTGCGTAGTTTTAAAGATTTAAGCGTACATAGGGATATAGGGACAGAAAAAGCGACTTTGTTTTATACTATGTAGTGAATAGGAAGTACTTATTTACTTACTTATACAAGCTTTTGAAAGAGTATCCGTTGTTATGAAAAGAAGCTTGAAATGAAACACCTGTACTGTATTTAACACGCTCCGATCCCGCCAATATGGGAACAGGAAAGTTCTCGAAATCAACAAACAAAAGTTAAATCTGTTACAGTCGTCTTATTACGGTTTGCTTTAGTAGAACACAAGACATTTCCTTTAATATTTTCCGTTTAGGATCAAAAAAATTAATATAATATTTTGAATATCAAATTTCTTTGTTAAACTGATACATATAAAAAGATTCTGATTTCAGATTTATATGGTTTTATGTCATATTATATTATTATGCACTCAAAGTGAGATTGTCAAAAATAAAAAATAACAGAGAAGACAGAAAAAAAAAACTATTATTAGAACTTTACAAAATGTCATTATATTCTTTTCTCTAAATCGTCAAGTATTTTTAAACATACACGCGACAGTTCTTAACATAGTTATGTATATAAAATGTCAGCTTAAACCGACGAAATACATTATTTTAAAACAAACATGAAATATATTAATTCGTAGAACAAAACAAAATTTATAAACGTCAACAGCCAAAATTAACTTTAGCAAAGGAATCCAAACAAACCACGGCACGTTCTAAAAACCAATTTATCAACTTATCATATAAAGTAAACAAAAGCAACATACCGTAAGCGCATCTCGTGAACTGCACTATTACAAGTGCAACGTACCACATTATCAATGCACAATAAAAAAATCACAAACACTAAACTTAGAACACCATCACTAAATCTTAAGACAACGATCGAGAATCTAATCGATTGCGCCGGTTTTAAATTTTGATTTTCGAACGATCTATAGATCCTTGTGCGCAGGAGCAGCGCTTGATCTCAACTCCGCTATTTCGGTCACCTTCGCACTGTGCCGTCTCGCTCTTATCACAGATTAAGTAACATGCGCTCATTTTACTGTGTGTTCTGTTAAATAGCTGAGATTAATTTTATCGCTTTTTTTAAACTGTATTTTTTTTTATTTGGCTTCCGTATTCCTGTGGCTTTCCGTATTTGGTTTTGGTAATTACGTCATAGGTAAGTTTGTGTTTGGGTACATGATAATTGTACTTTTTCTGAGTACATATATTTTAATTATATTTAATATGAGTGGATGTAATTTGACCTAATATAAACATACTGTATTACCTTGAGAAATAAATTAATCAAATCTAATCTAAAGCACCTTATAGAATTCTATGTAATTTTGTTAGGTACTGTAAAACACTTTAAATAATAAAATAACAAATAGTAAATATATGTAGGTAAGTATATAGTAAGTACTTATACTGTTTTTGGGTACACCTAAATACTACAAATAATTGTAGTACCTAACCTAACCTAACCTAACGTCAATTCTATGGTAAGTATTTTATATCTAGGTTATACGCAAAAAGTAAGTAAGTGAGTATATATAATTATTAGTTTGGGAAGCAAAGTACCCACTTAGCGCACAAAACAATACCTAAGTAATTAGCAAATTCTACATATTGAACGGTTTTAACTCGAAATATATTCATGTCGACGTAATAATTTTTGGTTTAATTTAGTTATATATAATTGTTTTCATGGTTGTGTAATGTATAATAATATCAAAAATATTTTGTTATTACCTAAATTTAATACCAACACATTCAAATTTGAATTCGTATAATCACACATTTCGAGGTTGTCATACTTTTCTACTAAAGCTGAGATAATAATAATATGCTGCTTTTAAATATCCCTATCCCTACTAATATTATAAATGCGAAAGTAACTCTGTCTGTCTGTCTGTTACGCTTTCACGCTAAAACTACTGGACCGATTTAAATGAAATTTGGTACAAAGAAAGTCTGGACTCTGAGAAAGAACATAGGCTACTTTTTAACCGACTGCGAAAAAGGAGTAGTTCCACGCGGACGAAGTCGCGGGCAGAAGCTAGTGTTAAATATAAGTTGTCCTGTCTGTTCATCCGTCTGCTTGTTACTCTCTGAGCCGTCCCACCCGCCGTGAAGACTCTGAAGTAATAGCCTCAGGATACATTCTCATGTCCTATGCAAGTTATTTCAAGTGTTTTGATTTATTTTTTATGTCTGCCCAATGTGTGGCCTTGTAATAAAGTGACCTGAGAACCTAGAGGTTGCAGATTCGAGTTCCACGAAGGGTAAATGTTCAGAACACAGGTTAATTCCAAACGTCTTAAATCCGTTCCATAAACACTGTCTGAACACAGCTGTCATAATAAAATAAAACAATTGTAACTAAACTTTATCTTTATTTTTGCTGTTTTGATAACTTTACAGATCCATAATGAAAATATAGTTCAAGACTGGGATAAGAAAACGAAAGTCTATTTAGTTCGTCAGTTATTATTGAAAACTAGCTTTTGCCCGCGACTTCGTTCGCGTGGACTTCAGGTTCGTCCCGTTTCATTTAAATCCATTCAGTAGTTTTTACGTGAAAAAGTAACAAACATCCATACATCCATACATCCATACATCCATACATCCATACTTACAAACTTTCGCCTTTATAATAGTAGTAGGATATTTGACACGTATTTTTTTCACAAACAAACAAAAAATTACAAAGATACTACGTGACGATATGGTACAATTTCTGCCATAACGTGACGTCACGCACCCCCACTCTAGAACTTTAGATGCGCTTAACTTTGTCATTTATTGTTCGATTGAGAAAAAAAAAATACGTATCCAATATTTTTTTGTAATCTTCTTACTGGACAAAGAATCATGACTATTCTACACATTTTCTGACATGTGTCTATTTCTTATTTTTTTAGAGAAATGGTATTATAATCCCTACTAATCCCTACTAATATTATAAATGCGAAAGTAACTCTGTCTGTCTGTCTGTCTGTCTGTTACGCTTTCACGCTGAAACTACTGGACCGATTTAAATGAAATTTGGTACAAAGGAAGTCTCGAGCCTGAGAAAGGACATAGGCTACTTTTTAACCGACTGCAAAAAAAGAAGGAGTTCCATGCGGACGAAGTCGCGGGCAGAAGCTAGTAAGTCATAAAACTGCTAAATGCGCGTCGTGCAGAATGAGGTCCAGCTGTCATGTTCCACCAATCACAGGCCAGTAACTTGTCCTTGGAACATGACAGCTGGACCTCATTCTACACGTCGCATCGAGTGGATTATTGACAGGCGACTCATTGACAAGTGACAACTTGACAGTTACGAGCACTTAATTGCAGCTATTTTAAAACTAACAAACTGTGTTAAAAATAGTGTTTTTGTCCTAAATCGTATTTATTGGGTCAATATTGTTACGAAGTTGTTAAGTAAAACCATCTGGTTTTAATGTTTTTGTGTTGTTTTTGGCATAAAAAGTGAAGTGTCGATGTTATTTATATGAAGATTTAACTACTGACCTAATTGATGATAGGTTATTTCTTAATCTTTGTTAAAGTGAATTAACGTGATAACACAATTTTCAGAACTTATTTTGCACAATAACCTTCCTTAGGTTATTGGGTATTATTATCAATTTAACAAAATACCTAATACTGACAGGTGGTACCTACCTAAAACACTTTAACGGATTTAACTAGCGTATATTAATATATGCTGTTATTTTAAAAACATAACAGTTCCCATGTTCGTGTTAGTCTATCATCGTCTAAGTTAGCTACGAATAAAGAGACGCAAAGTTTTCGAAACGTCAAGAAAATAAATAAAATACACGAGCTAAATCAGTTATAGTTGTTTCATTCCAATGTGTAATAACCGCGAAGGCATCAGAAATTATTGAATTATTACTAGCGATCCCGGCAGACGTCATCCTGCCCGTTCGATTGTTTCGTCAAAGATCTGTCAAAGTCTTATGTCACATACCGTCAATCACTTTCTTTGTAAAAATATATTTGATCTAATCTATACCTATACCTATACTTTATACTAAGTTTTCTTATATGTACAAACCTTGTCCTAACAATAACAACCACAAAACAAAATAGAATTATTCAATTCGCTGCCGTCGATCGAAATTTACGCATACGTACATTTCTGTGATTAATTTTTATTGATATACATAAAAAATTACATAGTCATAACAATAATATAAGCGTGTAAAAATACTTGGTAATTAAACTTGAGATAAATTAATGTTTGTAAATACATTATGGGAAATACCCGTTATCGAATTTGGTAGAAAAATTATCAAATGTTGTTATTGACATTGAAATTGGTACACTTCTGTCAAGTCGCGGGTCAACGCTGTCAGATTTGACCTATTCTCGGAACGCGAGATAAACATTTTATCGTCTTTTCTGCGTATTGTTTTGATAATTAAATTAATAACATATTTTATGAATTTACCTGTTCGTGATACTTATAAAATATTCAAACAAAAAGATCTTTATCTTTAAATTTCTGATTCCTTTGCGGTTATTACACATTGGAATGAAACAACTAGGTATAACGGATTTAACTTTCGCATAAAAATGCATAATAATTTATTTGTTGACGTTTCAAAAACTTTACAGTTCCTATATTCGTAGCACGACTGAGCTGATGACAGCCTAACGCTAAAATCGCGAGTTAAATCCATTATAGTTGTTTCATACCAATGTTTAATAACCGCAAAAGCATCAGAAATTAAGTATTATATCTAATATATTATTATGTTGTGTTATCATAAATATATAAAACACTTGAACCCATAAAAAATGCCTCTAACAGAATCTAAACCTACATCCTAGGTAACACTCGTACAGCACACAAGTTTATTAAGCTTAATTACTGTAAAAGGGTGTTGTAATTCAGCTTCTATACAGCTAATAGCGAATTGTGTTTGTACGTCATCGTCTGGCCTTAAGATTGTTTACTATAAAACGTCCGTTATCTGTTTGTTTATAAACTTGCATTAAGTAGTTCTTTGAAGTGATATCAGCAGTCATTTATAATATATACAAATAATACTAAAAATAGCAGTCCTAGCTAATATTATCTATACTAAGAGGTATTATAAATAGGAAAGGTTTGTTTGTTTGTTTGGATTGAATAGGCTCCAGGACGGCTGGACCGATTTCAAACATTATTTCACTGTTGGGAATCTACACTATTCCCGAGTGACATAGGCTATAAAAAAAGGGATCCGGGCGAAGCCGGGGCGGACAGCTAGTAATACATATAAATACTTACTTTAGTCGCACGTTTTGTTAAGTCTGTTTAGAGTCCTACTATACAGTCGAAGCCTAGTTTAGAAATCACTGTAATAATTCTTTAGCATAAGACTATTTCAGAAATGTCAGCCAATATAATAAAATACGCGAGTTAAATCCGTTTAAAGTTCATTCCAATGTATAATAACCGCGAAGGCATCAGAAATTAATATTCTTTGCAGCTAGGCCAATCGGTCTCAAACGAAAATCAGCCCATATACAATGCAAGTCAAATCTTAAAACTAGCTTTAACTCTTAGAGCTCGTTCCCACTATGTCGTCTGTGACGATTTATAATCGACTGTCGTACCGTCAGAACATATTTTAGAGCCCCCGCAAACCACAGACTTTCTATCGGCCGATAGTTGGTCGGGTTGGGCTGTAGTATGTAGTAGTAAATGTTGTAGTATGCGGACTTGCATACATCTTCATACTGATTATAAGCCCGACCAAACTATCGGCCGATAAAAAGTTTGTGGTTTGCGGGGGCTCTTAATATTATTATGAAAACAAGTTGTGTCGGATCCTACATAAAATAACAAGCGTTTTGTCAGTCCACACGCCGGAAAAATATCGTATCGGCCGGTTCACATAATATCGGATGTCGGGCCGACTCCGCCGAAGAAACCGGGTTTGAACTGTCAAATGGCACCAGCTGCGGTCGCTGACAGCCGACTAGTGGGAACAGGGGCGACGGCAGTCGATTAAAAATCGTCCCGACAGTCGACTGGTGTGAACAGAGGCGCCGACACTCGATTAAAAATCGTCCCGACAGCCGACTGGTGTGACAGAGGCGTCGACAATCGATTAAAAATCGTTCCGACAGCCGACTGGTGTGAACAAGGCGCCGACACTCGATTTAAAGTCGTACCGAAACACAACATAGTGGGAACGAGCTCTTAAACGTTTTGCATAACGTCATAAGTTTCGTTACTATGTCAGTGAGGTGTTTTATCAAACAATTATTATGTTACCAACCTTTTAGCGTCCACGTGCGAGCGTTGGATATTAAATTATCCGTATAAAGACAGGTGATGTAACCTTACCTTGGTAGTTTTATTGCAAAGTAAATGGCTGTTTTGTATGGGCTAGGGATGTACCAAATTAAGAATTTAGTTCGTTCAGAAATTATTTTACATATGGACGGACTATAGATTCTCAGTAATAGGGTGTTTTATTTACGGAACCCTAAAATAGATTAGATCAAATACCTATATGTTTAAGATTTCTAATACAAAATGTGATTGACGTTAAGTGACAGAAGACTTTGACAGATCTTTGACGAAACAATCGAGCGGGCAGGATGACGTAGCTAAATTGAGACCTACATCGCTCAATCATAGTTTAATCCTTTTTTTTTGCGCATCACTAAATTGATGTCAAATTAAGATATAAAATCTGTATTTGGATAATAAAACCTTGAGAAGCTGTATTAGTGGGTATGATTAATCATTATATTCTGTGTTATTTTTCACAAAGAAAACCGAACTTGTAAATACTAGGTATATTTATTTATTCTGGCACATGGGTTCCGTTTATAACGTAGGGAAGCACTAAGAAAGGATGTTCTAAATTCACTCCCGAAGGGGGTAAAAGAAGCGTGGATAGAAATTATTATTAATATAATTTGACATTGGAATGAAACAACTATTAACGGATTTAACTCGCGTATTTTATTTTATTGGCTGACGTTTCGGATTCCTTACAGTTTCCATAATCGTAGCATGACTGAGCCGATAATAGTCTAACGCTAGTTGTTTTATTCGAATACTAGTGCTCCCGGCAGACTTCGTCCCGCCCGGCAAAGAATCGATTTGACAGCTGTCATTGTTGCGTTTTGTTATACTATTTTAATAAATGAGCTTAATATTTTTTTCTTTTTTTTTAACTGGAACGTGATAAAAAGTATCCTATGTCCTTTTCCTGGCTGTAAGCTACCTCACCGCCAATTTTCAGCCAAATCAGTTCAGCCGTTCTTGAGTTATAAACGGGGTAACTAACACGACTTTCTTTTATAAAGATAAAGATAAAAATAAATATACATATATATATATATATATATATATATATATATATATAGATATAGATAGATGTAATAACCGCTAAGTCATCAGAAATTATTAATATAATTTGGATTAGGTAAGTGACGTAACACTCACGAAAAAAAATCATAATGAAATAAAACCCAATTTATTAACTATTTTAATTACTGAAATAAATAATTATGTCTATTCCACACGGAAAATATCCAGATAAATTATACAAAATTTGTTATATGAACAAAGCACAACATTTTGATATGTAGGTATAGGTATCTGTATTTTTTATATTCAATGGCATAAAAATATTTAGCAATATTTCGAATCGACACTGGTTATGTAAAAATATTTTTTACGTTCATAATTTTACTAGACATAATATTCTCGTAAATAATCATAAGTCATAATAACTTAGATAAAAAAGTACACAAGTTTTTTAGTATGCAACTAAAATTAAATTTTAATCTAAAATGTGTATATTTAATTAGTATTTTAAATATATGGAAGCACTCATATCGCACTGTTCTCTAAGCAAAAAATTGGATTTAAATATTGTCATTCTTTTAGATTTTACAGCTCTATTTCAAATCGCTTACGATATAAACTAAATGGGCTAATTTCGCATAAAATACATTTCACAATATGTAAGTTTACATCGCATAATTTCCAATAGCATAATTTAGATCCTCCAAATTGACGTCCATCCATTTTATTAATAATTAGGTCTAATGTAGGAATAAATATTTTTTATATAATTTGCTACTGTAAAATACATTTTCTAATTTATAATAATTTCTAATAAACAACTACGAATGTTCACTATTTTTAAAACTATTTAAGAAATCGACGATAATATAATTAGAGACGATAGTAATTAAAATACACAGTAAGTTATATATTTTGAACACGATTAAGTTTCTCTTTTTTTATTTATTAAACTCTATTATATGTACAGGACCGTAAATGACAAGAACCTGAAAAACACTACGTAGGAATAATATTTTGTGAGTTGTTAATTTTTTCAATTTGTTCTCATAAATTTTGCTGATCTAAACGTCTTTTTCATAATCCTGTACATAAACTGCAGCGTACATTTATGGTACTTGTTCAAAATTTGTAGAAAATCTACAGTATATGACATCATCAGAAATATATTTTATAGAATTCTTGGTCTCCAACGGAACACAATGGTTGATTATATATTTTTTAGGTCACATTGACTCATAATTTAGATGACTCTAAATAAATTTAGGATTACATAATAACATTAAAAAGAAAATTTTGGTTTTGTATTAAAATGCACCTCGCTCGAGTTAATAAATCACAATTAAAACACTAATGCTACCAAAAATATATTTAATAAGACTATTAAAGCTGAATAACCAAATACGAGTAAATAGTTCAAAAAAACACAACAACTAAACAAGTTTAACTTTCACAAATTATAACTAATTACATTTTTAACATAAATACAAGAACGCAAATATTTTTGACGTAACTTTAAATAATTTATTTCGTAATAATTTCCCGTTCGTTTAATTGATATAAATATGTGATTAAATACTTTTTAAAAGACATAGACAATGCGTGTATAATCTTAATATATCTAAAACACATACATAGTCAAAAATTACGCGTCCTGTTGCGTATATACTTTTAATATTCTACATTTTAAACATCAATTAAAACTACTACTTATTCCTTTAAGGATAATCGCACATGACAACACACATAGGCATTTACTATAAAATTGTTACTCATAAATAAATTAGAATGAAAATGTTTTAATATTTTAACAACCCGTAAATATTTTGTCGCGCGAGCATCTGTCACTATCGGATAGTGACATGTGTTTTTCGTACGACAAAAACATTACAAATTATCCCGACTGAATCTACATTATGAATAATTGACAAAAAATATTAGGCCAAAGTTCTATTAAGTAGTAATTGAATTCTTAAACACCATAATCGATAATAATTACATCGCAGTACAAGCTTAAGTAAATATACATCATATAGTCTAACGTGCTAAATCTCTTGGAAGACAATAATAGTAACAGACAGTTTAACATTTCATAAAATAATCCATTCACACGTTAATACTTAAGAATTAAATGCTATTAAATTATAACCCCTAAATATAGAAATATAGTATAAACCCTAACATACATGAACGCATCGCGACGCACCAAAAACAAAACAGAGTGTCACAAATTATTAAAATTAAGCATTAAATGGCATAAGGTTAGACACCTTTACATAGTCAACAATTTCCTGAAAACATCCGACTAGTTTTGGAACCACATGCGGTCCTCGGCATATAATTATAATTCTATAATTATTGTTAATCTTTGGCACAACGGTTACATTATGTGCACCGAAATGGTCGTAAAAATTGTGCGTGATCTTTTTAGAATATCGACTTCATCTAGTTGGCAGTTAAATCGAAATTATGAATAGTAAAATTATGCCAAGCTTACTTAGTTCCAATTTGAACTTAACTGGCAACTGGATAAGGTGGAAATTGACTTAGCCGTTCCGAAACGTCCCTATCTTGAGATCGTTGAGGTCATAAGAATACAAGTTTAAGCTTTTCCATGTTTTTGTAGTTCCTCGGCTTGCATCTTCGTGCGAAGAGCTGGAACGTCCTCTGGGATACGTACGATCGTGTAGAATTTCTAAAATTAATACAAAAATAAATTCATGTTTTCTTTCGCTATTGCAGTTATAACAGTTTTCAAGACAAAGTAAAAAACACTTGTAGTCCGTCTGCTACAAATATAAGAACTGCATTGTGTATTATTAGAATGAAGTCGAAATTTATCTAAATAACTAGCTGTCCGCCCCGGCTTCACATGAATCATCTTTTTTTTATAGCCTATGTCAATCGGGAATAGTGTAGCTTCCCAACAGTGAAAGAATTTTTGAAATCGGTCCAGCCGTTCTGGAGCCTATTCAATCCAAACAAACAAACCTTTCCTCTTTATAATATTAGTATAGATAAGTATAAGAACCACTAGAGAGGCACCACAATCATCTTGTATTTTTAATTTTATCACCTCCTTAGTGGTGCCTAAGTACATAAGTTTCTATTTTAATTTCCTTACCTCCTTATTGACCTTAGTGTTTTGCTTTAATATATTATATTTCAACTGTCTTACCTCTGTAGTAGTTTCTAAGGTTATTATCATTTTCGAGTTTCTTACCTCCTTACCGGTTTCTAACTATATAATATATTTGAAGTTTCTTACCTCCCTAGTGGTTCCAGGAGTGACCCTCCACAGGTAAACCATGTACCCAGGGATGCAGAGCATCGAGGAGAGGGCAGTGAACCAGCCGAACGTGTGAGCCCACCACGGGTAGCTGTAGTTCATGTACTTTATCGGAGTCCACTGCACCAAGTTAAAGATGAACACGCTCTGTAAGGAGGAAAATTTTATATCGCACCTTTATGGTATACCTTGGGGCGTAGACAAGGTGCCAAACGAAACGACCGAAATGTATGGGATTTGACATCCGCGAACGGTTGTGACATACGTGACAGTCGTTCGCGGATGTCAAATTTACTTTTACACACAAATTTTGACAAAAAAAGTTTGTTACAAAGTACTTTATCCATTATAATTACTGCTCATGGCCAATAAAAAAATGGAATACATTAAAAGCAAACTGTATAATATAAGTACCGTAGGCATGGGGGGAGGGGGTAAGAGCTTTGCTTACTTTTGCTGACAAAGGGGGGTAAAGAATTAAATCTGCTAACGTAATACTTGAACGGCCCCTAAGCGTTAGTGTAGACTGGATCATCCATCTATCAGATATGACTATCATTCCTCTATCACACTTTACTTACAACACAGATAGCAGGTGTGAATCCGACCCAGCAGAACTTCCACCAGATGGTGGGGTAGTAGCCGATCATCTCCTTGATGCCATCGTAGAACCGATTCACGCCAAAGGCCCAGGATATGGAGACGCATTCGAAGAAGATGAGGAACAGCAGACAGAACCCGGACACGGCGTACGAGTCCAGGATTTGGAACACGTACATTCCACCCTGGAAGATGTTTGGGTGATCAATGTGTTTCGTCTTTAGAGTATAAATTATTTACAGAATTCAAAATAATAATAAGATACAGGATTGTACAAAAAATAACAAAACAATAGACCATCATTGCAGAAGAATCGTCACAAGAAACTCAGTAAAAAAGGTGAGTTTCTTGTAATGTTACGTCTCTTCTCAGCAGAAATTATTTGGGGCTTAGACAATATTTTTATCTTTCACAAAAGTGGCGAAGATACTCCAAGCTTACTAAAATCATGTGGAAAAGTATACTAACCTCCGAAATACAAGACAGCCCGACCAAATAAGATATCATGCAAGTAATCGCAATGAAGATTTCCTTCCTTCTCCTGAGGAGTTTGGGCCACTCGTCGATGACAGCCGTGATGAAACCTTCCATGGTGCAGAACTGGCTGTCCAGACCGATGAGGAGCAGCATGAAGAAGAACAGACAGGACCAGAGCGGGGCTCCTGGCAGTTGGAGCACTGCTGATGGGTATGCCAAGAACGCGAGACCAGGACCTAGAAGAATAAAGAAAATATTAAAGATATTCGCAAATTGTTGAAAATTTATGAAACTAGTTTGTGACAATTTACTGTTTATGATGTTAGGAAATAATAGTAATTTCTTTATTAATTTCTTCAATATCAACAACATCTTATTTTTACAAACTCTATAAACATTTAATGACGAATTATTAATCATAACCTCTTTTTCACAGACCATTAGACATTCATATTTTCTGCTACCTCTTCAATTTTAACCATACATAAAATACCTACCTAATATATACTTTTCTGATATGTCATGAATCATATCATGATCAACTCTTACTTCCGAGAACTCGTCCTAGCATATAAGTGAGCTTGAGCACCCCTTGGGTGCGTTCCCCACCTAGTGGAGCAGTGATGGCCCCTGGGCTAGCCCTTTCGGAAAAATTACCTGAAGCCGCGACCTCAGCTACTGGCCTCTGCTGCTCATGAGCCATGAATCCAACCACGGAGAATATTACGAAGCCAGCAAACATTGATGTACTTGAGTTCACAGTGCAGACGATCAGGGCATCTCTGTGAGGAGTTAAACATAGTCAACTTTGCGAAGGTTCTTTTAGTAAAGAGAAGGTTCTAGTAATAAAATAAAATGAGAAGCATATGGAACGCGTGGTGTTTTTTAACTAATTATAAAAAAACTATCAATAGTTGACCATTTATAAAGTTCTAGTACCTACAAGTCATAATGATAACCATCTTCCGTCAAATAAAGAATTTAATGACAAAGGACTTAGAACAATAGGAATGACGAACACAAAATTCCATTTAGTAAATAAGTTAGATTACTTATTACAAAATATAGAACAGGTTTTTTTTTCTCAATCAAACAATAAATGGCAAAGATAATCGCTTCGTTCGTTAGTAGGGGGTCGTGACGTCACGTTGTGATACGTTGTACCTTATTGTGACGTTACGAGCCTCCACTCCTAAACCTTTAAAGCATTATCTTTGTCATTTTTGTTTCTTTAATAAAAGAAGAAATACGTGTCTAATAATTTTTGGTAATCTCCACATGGACGAAAAGTCGTCAAGCCTATCTTCATCTTCTTCATGTGTTGTGTTGAAAAAAATGTGTTGGTAAGCGCATAACTCGACAACGCCTGGACCAATTTGCCAAGTCCAAGGATGGTTCCGAAAAAATCGAATAATTGCCGGGAAAACCCTAAAAACAGCCCTTTTCTTTTCCCATACAAACGTTGTCTAACTAAAGTTACCTAATTTAAATTTCGAACGGGCAGGATGACGTCTGCCGGGACCTCTAGTACATAATAAAGAAAATAATGTATTTCTCTTACTTATATACATTGTTGGTGAACTTATTGTAGCTCCCCAAAGCAACGAGCGTGCCAAGACCCAATCCGTACGAGAAGAAGATCTGTGTCACAGCATCAATCCATACTTCAGACTCGAAGAGTTTGGACATGTTCGGCATCACGTAGAACTTGATACCTTCCATAGCTCCAGGCAGTGTTATACCTGAAAAGAAAAGACTCAAAGCAAAAAGTGATCGTGAAGTCGTTGAAGTGAGCTCTAGATTGCAACTTTTTAAATATAATGAGGACTTCTTAAATACATAAAGGTCGGTTTGAAACCAATCCAAAATTGCATAAAATATCAACCAGATAGTTGTTTTTAGATGCATCCTTTCGCCATTAGACTCTCGACTGCAGCAGGCCAAATGCGGTTTAGTATCCAATTAAAAAAATCCTAACTAATATTATAAATGCGAAAGTAACTCTGTCTGTCTGTCTGTCTGTCTGTTACGCTTTCACGCTAAAACTACTGAACCGATTTAAATGAAATTTGGCACAAAGAAAGTCTGAAGCCTGAGAAAGGACATAGGCTACTTTTTAACCGACTGCAAAAAGGAGGAGTTCCACGCGGACGAAGTCGCGGGCAGAAGCTATACTTTATAAATTTAATCAATTCTTAATTTGTTTAAAAAAAAATATATGTCTTAAATCAACACCCCGTAAGGTGTTATCTAGGATTCTTCTAACTGCAGAAGAATCAAATTTCATTAGTTAACCTAGAATCTAGAAGGACCTAGAAGGCATACGTGCAGCAGTACACATATTGGATAAAAAAGACGAAACTAAAATTATACTTACCTCTGATCAACAAAACGGTTAGCAAGAAGTAGGGGAACAGAGCGGTGAAGTAGACCACTTTCCCGGTCCACCGGACTCCCTTCCAGATGCAGAAGTAGCAGAGGATCCAGACTAACAGAAGAGTCCCAGCGAGCTCCCAGCGTATATTGCCGATATGCTCAATACCGCTGGAGATCTGGAGAGCACGGCGCCTGTGATGGAAAGAAGAATTATAATTTCTGATGCCTTTGCGGTTATTACACATTGGAATCCCTACTAATATTATAAATGCGAAAGTAACTCTGTCTGTCTGTCTGTCTGTCTGTTACGCTTTCACGCTAAAACTACTGAACCGATTTAAATGAAATTTGGTACAAAGAAAGTATGTAGCCTGAGAAAGGACATAGGCTATTTTTTAACCGACTGCAAAAAAGGAGGAGTTCCACGCGGACGAAGTCGCGGGCAGAAGCTAGTGAAAATATAAACGGATTTAACTTGCGGTCTTGACTCTTAGAATATCGTCAGTCTTTAGATCTTGTAATATCAGCAAATAAATTAAAACGAGTTAAATCTGTTATACTTATTTCATTTCAAGATTATAACGGATCTAACTAGCTTATTTTATTATTAACAATTAACGGATTTAACTCGCGTATTCTATTTTATTGACTGACGGTTCGAAAACTTTACAGTTTCCATGTTCTCAGCTCCCATATTCGTAGGACGACTGAGCTGACGATAATCTTACGCTAAAGTGATTATACATTATGCATTATGATGGGAAATGAGGTAGTTTTCATAAATTTATGAGTATAATTGAGAAATAAAGTTACACGTTTTACATTTCCCATATTCACAACACTACACTTACATTTATTTCAAATCTCGACCCATTCATTATATATTCCACTTACATGACCTTCGGTAGTGCCGCATTAATTATTATTCACGAAGGAAAATCATAATAAACAGAGTACGTGACCCACATGTTAAACACACTGACAGTATATTAATTAGACAGGTTAGCTTCTACACGTCGCTTCACTTAAAATCCGTTCCACTTGACGATTAAAGGGAAAATTCTATCATTTCATAATGTTCTATACGTTTTTGAAAATTCAGGGATCTATGGAAAGCACATAATTACAGGTTTAAAAGTGGAAGTAGGACTCACGCATGAAGGGTAAATTAAACAAAACTTGTACTATGGGTACTAGACATACAAGATTCAACCCTTAGCGGGATTCGAACCTGCAACCTCCGCTTTCGATATCAGGGGCTCTGAATACTTCACCAACAGGGAGATATAATATTTATAAGCTACTAGCGGTCCCGGTAGACGTCATCCTGCCCGTTCGAAATTCAAATTAGGTAACTTTAGTTAGACAACGTTTGTATGGGGAAAGAAAAAGGCTGTTTTTAGGGTTTTCCCGGCAATTATTCAATTTTTTCTCGCCGTAAGAACCATTCTTGGACTTCAACGAACATTTAAAAAAATTGGCCAAATTGGTCCAGGCGTTGTCGAGTTATGCGCTTACCACTACCTACTTTAATTTTATTATTGTTATACTTTTTAGAGGGTCTTTTAGTTTTTATGTCGGGGGTTTGTTAATTTTTTTATTTTTTTTTATGTATATTTAAGTGCTTCCGACTTTAGACATAGGTAACCACATATTTGCTTTTGGACAAGGTCCGATGTATTTTTTCTTGTTTGTTAATATTAAATTCCTGCACAACATTCTACAATTTTTTTCACGGCGTCTTCTCAGTAATTATGGTTCTTCCGAAGCGCTACTTACTTGTCTAACTTTAAATACTTTTTTCTATCTATTCACTAAATTGATTAGTATTTCTGAATATCATGAGAATAATGGCTAAAATTAACTAAAAGACTTACTCCCAAAACTCCTTGACGGGATCAGAGAGGGCAGCTTTGGTGATGTTCTTTCCATTGAGGACACAGAAGGTGCTGTTGGTGGAAGACCAGCAGTTCAGGTTCTTGCGGTCGTAGGGGTTGACGCAGGCAGCCGTGTTCCAATAGTTGTCGCAGTTTCTCCAGGGTACCTCTGGAAAGATGAGACAGAAATGAAACCATGAATTAAATGTTAATATTTTTGGAAAGAAACAACTTTAATTTAACTCGCGTATTTTACCTTAACTTGACTTTAGCATAAGCCTATAGTCAGCTCAGTCGTGCAATGATTATGGAATCTGTAAAGGCTCCGGAACGTCAGCCAATAAAATAAAATACGTGAGTTAAATCCGTTAAAGTTGTTTCATTGTAATGTATAATAACCGCGAAGGCATCAGAAATTATTAGAGATAGTTAAAATTAATGAATTTTGTTGGAATTAGGCCCAATTTTAAAGGCCTAAGCGTGTAGTAAATTTAATATTGTCTCAATCTTTTTGAGAAAGCATTCTTGTGTATTATTTTATTTTCTGACGGTTGAAAACCTTTACAGTTCCCATATTCATAGCACGATTGAACTGACGTTAGTCTAACGCTAAAGACCAGGGGGCCTAGACAAGGCGCCAACGTTCAGCGTTAACGTTGAACGTTGGCACCTTGTCTAGGCCCCGATAGTTAAGCCAAGGTACAACACCCATTTACCGACACTTTAAGGAACGTATTTGGACATTTTTAAATATCTTGTTTCTTTGTGGTATTTAATAATAGGTACTTACTTGAATGCAATAAAGCACAAATACTTTAAGATGACATTTTAGTGTTCATTCTATATTATTCTTAAGAAAACAAGTACGTTCTAATAGGTACAATATAAAATCAAATAGATTTAAACTATGAATTTGAGTTACTTACCGGATCTCATAGACATGAAGAAGTAGAAGATGGCCCAGGCGAGGATCACGATGTAGTATACATTCATCCAGCAGGACATCACGGCAGCTGCATAACCGATCCCTGCACACATATATCAATATTAGTTCACTGGAATTGCATGTGGAGTATTGGTTAGGACATATAATTAAAGAAGTGTTTTTCCTATAGCCCAGGGCCGCCATCTTGGAAAAATTGAAGCTTTTTTTCCAAGATAGGGACCAGCGCTGCAAACCTACTATTTTGAATTTATCTTTTCCCCTTGATAATAATATTGAAAATATAAAATCAAGTTCTCTGACAAATTCGCACTATGCCCAAATAAAATTAACATTTGAATTTTGTTAAGTACCTAAAGCTAAACAATGCTTAAAGTAGCATATAGCTTATTAGAACATTATTACACAAATCATTTAAAGTTGTTCTTATAGTATTAAAAAATAGCAAATAACTTATTCGTACATTATTACACAATTATCATATAAAGTTTTTTTGTAAAACAATTGCCTGCTTATTTTGAATGATTGCATTAATGAACAAATTTTCAAATGCAAACTGGACCTTTTAATTTCATAATGTCAACCGGAAAAGCAAATCTTTCAAAATATCAAAAGAATCTTTCCCTTTTCATTATCTGTAATAATGCCATTGTACCCAACAGACATCGTTGACACTTTACAAAATGGAGGAAAATTTAACGTCCCAAACAGTTGAAAGATTTGTCAAATTAATGTTTTAACTTTGAACAGGCTTTCATTGAAAGGGTTGATTCTGAACAAATTGGATTTTGAAATCATTTATTGAATCAAATATTATGATTTAAGTATTTCAGATGATTTCGTGGTTATTACACATTGGAATGAAAGAACCATAACGGTTTTAAATCGCGCATTTTATTTTGTTTGTTAGCGTTTTAAAAGCTTTACAGTTCCCATATTCGTAGATGAAACTGAGCTGACGATAGTCTTTAGCTTTAAAATATGCGAGTTAGATCCGTTACAGGTTTTTCATTTCAATCTTATTATACCTACTGATTAAAACCTTCACGATATTAACACATATAAATATTTCAAAATCACCATGGTTTTGTCATCTTTAATCAAGTCAAATCGTTTATAAGTAAACTATCAATAAAAAAACACTTTTACACGTCACAATATACTAGCGCTTCAGACCATTAAGAGGATTGTGAACCTGTTAATTTTCATACAAAAGGCGATAACGTTTTACACCCAGTAAATATTATAGTTAGATTTTTATATTTTTTGGATATGTTGTAGATATAATGAGAAACTACGTCTGTACGTTTTGATTTTTAAGAAATATTGCTTACGCTAAAATTTATTAGCATCTAAAAATCTATATATAGAATTTTATTTTATAGAACTGGGTGTAAAACGTTATCGCCTTTTGTATGAAAATTAACAGGTTCACAATCCTCTTAATTGTTGACAAAAAACGCCACAACAGCACACATCAGAAAATCTTCAAAACATCAACTCACCTTTAAAAATCGGAGCAATTTTGAACACGCCGAGTCCACCGATGGTCAACATCTGCCCCATAGCCAGTTCCATGAAGAACATAGGAATACCAGCCAGGAACAGGGTCAAGAAGTAAGGTATGAGGAAGGCTCCGCCGCCATTTTTGTAGCAGAGGTATGGGAAGCGCCAGACGTTACCAAGGCCTATAGCTAGGCCAACCACTGATAAGATGAAATCGAGCTTGCTAGCCCAGCTACCTCTTTCGGGAAGGTCAGATTTCACCGCCACGTCGCTGTAACAAGTTTTTTTGTAAATACTAGCTTTTGTTGTTGTTATTTATATTGTTATAAAATATTTAAGTAGTACCTACCTAAATAATCAGTTATGCCTCACAAAGTCTATAGTGATAAGTACTATCTGTATAAGACTTACAGAATGCAAATAAATGATTGAGTATTGAATATCAAAATATAGCATTTATAGTATTCTGGTGTATCCTTACCTACTAATATTATAAAAAGAAAGTTTTAGTAAAATAAAAGTGTACCTACTTTGCGAAATGTTAAAATTGTTTTAGTCCAATTATTTTTTAGTAGTTATTTTAAATTAAACCATTTGTTAAGTATAGGTTATATAAATTATTATATTTATACAATGACTTCACTTAGCGCCTGTGATTTTACTGTTAAAATTTAAACCGTATATTTCTGGTAGGCGTTTTTGAAACATTATCACGACTAAGAGAAAAAATATCATAATATTCATTATTTTTGTGTATTTTGTCTAATTTTATATTCTTGACGATATCACTATTACATATTATTATAATAATAATATGACCATGTAATTATAATTTATAAAATATCACTACATAATATAAGTCAAAGTCGCTTTTTCTGTTCACCTAAATCTTTAAAACTACGCAACGGATTTTGATGTGGTTTTGATTAATAGATAGAGATCATGGCACTATAAACCTTCCTCAGGAATCATCCAGAGGAAGGTTTACAGCACCCGTGTGAAGCCGGGGCGGGTCGCTGGTTGAGAAATAAATGAATCTAAATCTGAATCATTGGGTTATAGGCACAAGGTTTTTTTTACTTTTAATCTTTTCTCATTATAGTACCTATAATCCTACTACTATTATAAAGGCGAATGTTTGTAAGTATGGATGTATGGATGTATGGATGTTTGTTACTCTTTCACGTAAACTACTGAATGGATTTGAATGAAACTTTACCACAATATAGCTTATACATCAGAATAACATATAGGCTATATTTTATAACGATATAGTGTAAAATACTAATCATACGCAGACGAAGTCGCGGGCAGAAGCTAGTAGTAGATATATTAATTATATAGTATTTACCTGGGTTTATTGCTCGTCCCCTGCGCACTGAGCTCGATATCGTCGTTTTTAGTCTCCATTTTTTTTTAATCTCCTTTTGGCAATTCAATAAAGATTCTTCACAGCTCAGGGAACTGTATTAACATTTTGGTATAATGTGCAACAGGTCAGGAACTCGTTGGATGTCTGTGAACAAAACATTATACTTACAATATTATAATACTTTTAGAAATTTTCTACATTATAAGACAGTCGCCGAACACAGCGAAAAACGGACGTTGCCCTAGCGCTCGCAAAGTAACCTTGAAGGTTACTGTGCGAGCGTGAGGGCACTATTACTACGCGCGTGCGACAGAGACAAATAGAAAAAGGGCAACGTCCATTTTTCGCAGTGCTCCGCGACCGTCCTTTATCAATCGAAATTAGAACGATATCTTTGATTCAATACCACCATTAGTTTTAATGATAATAATATTTGTACCAAATCAAGAATAGAGCTAATCAAGACCCACAACACAACCACAATTTTTACGCTAAACTTTTAAAATATGGGTACTAAATAACGGATAAACATATATCCTTACTTCCTTACTAATCCTTACTAATATTATAAATGCGAAAGTAACTCTGTCTGTCTGTCTGTCTGTCTGTTACGCTTTCACGCTAAAACTACTGGACCGATTTGTATGAAATTTGGTACAAAGAAAGTCTGGAGCCTGAGAAAGGACATAGGCTACTTTTTAACCGACTGCAAAAAAGGAGGAGTTCCACGCGGACGAAGTCGCGGGCAGAAGCTAGTACATAATAAAGAACTAAGACTCAGGCGCAAACGTTCATCACACTAATTTGCCTGTAGCAGGATTCGAACCCACAACCCCTGCTTTTGTAGACCAAGAAGCCGTTATAAGATAATTATCGACATTACCTTAACATAAATTACCTATGTAAAAAACGAAGAGACAAACTTACTTACTCTTCTATTTAGATAAAACAACATATAATACATATATGTATATGTGCTCTATACATTGATACTAAAATATATTATGTTCTCTGGAACCGATACGCCAGATATAGCGACTTACACCCGTCACATTTACAGGAAAAATTTATAGTTATAGGGTGTAACATGTATCGAATTATTTTCTGTGGTTTGTTTGCTGTGTGCTTATTATATAAAATTTTCTACACTAATATTATAAAGAGGAAAGGTTTGTTTGTTTGGATTGAATAGGCTCCAAAACAACTGGACCGATTTGAAAAATTCTTTCACTGTTGGGAAGCTACACTATTCCCGAGTGACATAGGCTATAAAAAGGGATCCGTGCGAAACCGGGGCGGGCAGCTAGTATGGAATATAATCATATATTTTTATGGATTTTTATATTTCTAGCGATCACTTGCTATATAAACGCGCATATATATCGATAACTATAGTTATTTATGCATGAACCCGTCGCCAGTTAGTAACGGTGCTGAATAAATGCACAATTGCGCAATTGTATCGATACAGGCGCACCAATGCGCAATTTGGAATCACTAAAAGCGAAATATTTTTTACATAAAATCTTATTTATTGATAATTTTGTAAACTGTTTGGATGCAAGCAGCCGAAGATCGATCACAGTGGCGTGCACTTGGAGAGGCAGTCCAGCAGTGGACTGCGATAGGCTGATGATGATGTTTGTATTATAATAATAGTTTGTTTTATTACTTTGAAGACCAAAAAAAAACCTTTTGAAATAATATTGAAGCATCTATGACGTGTTATTTATTATGAAAACTTATTACCTATTCTCTTTTTTTGACAATATCTGTATAAATGCATGTAATTTGACATAATAATGTTCTTAATTACATTGAAAAATAAATAAATGTAATCTAGTCTAGTCATTATTTTTAACATGCGAATAAAACGAAGCTATTGGGCAGGCCTTCGAGCTTTTGAGATGCCGTCATTGTCTACTAAATATCAATTGAAACAGTATATTTGTACCTTCAGTTAAGTTTTTTTAGTTATCGATTCTATTCTTAAATATAGTCTGCAATGAATGACGGCGTTTCCAAGATCCACCTACTGCGCAACTGTATCCAAACTTAATCGGTACAACAAGTTGTATGGCATGTTTCTAAACTTCCTGCGATACTTGGAAATTAGTTTCTGCTTCCACAACAATACTGTTGACATTGTTGGCTTACTTCACAGTTACATGTCACCAAAAAGTTTCTTAGTGTGGAGTTGGCTTACGACAGTGCTTTACAGTGCTGCTAGTATATTATTATGAACAAAATAATTTCTGATGCTTTCTCAGTTATTACATATTGGGATGGAACTATGACGAAATTACTCGCGTATTCTATTTCATACTAGCTTTTGCTCGTGACTTTGTCCGCGTACTTTAACCCCGTTAGAAGGTGAATTTTAATAAAAATGAAATACGTCTTTCATTAATTTTGTTAAAGAATGTTTATATGTCAAATTTTATATAGATTGGACCAAAGGCTTAAGAGTCTCCTTTCAGGAGTCTCGCCACCCGTCTGGTTTTGCAGTGAAGGCCCATTAGCTGGCCAACTGCGCTTCAGTATTCAGTTCGAAAACAAAACAAACCCAGAAAATATCCTACATCATATAAGGAGCAGACCCTAATTTTCAGGTCCCGTGACATTTAATTAATAATAATTTCTGACGCCTTCGCGGTTATTGCACATTGGAATGAAACAACTATTCATTATTATTCAATTCATATTTGGACCTCAATTTACTGACACCTTTGATATCGATTTCTTATCGCATCATGACATTTAGCATAGACTCCCATATCTAGATTCTAGTCAGTACTAATAGGATAACTACGAACGATTGAGCCGATCCAATCTATTAAGGCTATTATTCAATTAGTATTACTACGTGCAATTTTAGTATTTTGCATTGTGCACGTCGTATGCAAGATTTTGGTCTAAGAAGATTCTATATCTACTTTGGAATGAAACACTATAACGATATTAATTCGGGTTTATTTCATTTGCTGGCTTTTTGAATAGTATACAGTTCCCATATTCGTAGCGCTGAGCTAAGATAGGATTTTTGAAAATCTTTCTCCTAAACGGGTTATTTTTGACGCAAGTTCCCATATTTTATTTATTTATTTGGAATAGGTACTAAACAGATAAGATTATAAATAGTACCTAATTATAATAAAATATGCAATAGATATAGTAAAGTAGACGTCGAACAATTAAAAAAATCTAGCTAATATTATGAGATCTAAGGCAAATATACACATTTGGATAAAACAAATGTTAAAACTTAAAAAATACACTTATCTAATTTTGACAGGAAGCTAAAGATATTTCACAAAACGACGATATCCCTTAAAATGTAAATTAATGTTGGGTTGGGATTTAAATTTATAATTGTTTTGGATGTAGAGATACTCCAAAGGACCTCAACTGTAGTACAGTCAGCAGGAGATAGACAGTTAAGCTCATTTAAAGGTTTCTATTTAAGAAAAACTTTTTTTTTTTATTTAGACAATCTTAATTATCAATTTTAGGTATCAAATTGATATTGATAGAATGTTGGTTTATCCGTAATCTAACTGGAAGTTACGTTGGATACAACTAGTTATAATGTTTTTAACAGAATTCGAAACTTTATTTAGTTCCCATATTCGTAGCAGACTAATTGAACAGTTCCATGTAAAATTAAGTAATGAAATAAATTATCTTCGACTGTCTATCTAATCTTGCTGACTGTACTACCATCGCAACAAGCAAATTGAAACCTTTAGCCCTTAAGCTTATAGTCTAATTGGGTCATATGAATCTATAAGATCCTTCAGTTACTTTAGTATGATTTTTCATAGTCAGTATTTGTAGTCAGATTTCATAATAATTTATGAAATCTGGCTATCGACAATTTCACTGATAATAAAACAAGTAGATGTATTTCTAAACGCACGAAACTGTGCCACCAAATATAATATGGCTCAATATTTCGCACACCTAGATCTAAAGCTTACCTACCTACTTTAAAAAGTTATTTTTATAGGAGATTGAGATCGTTAATATCGAGTTATCTGTATAGATTTATGCTATTTGTAAGATGCTATAAGAGTTATCTTAAATCTGTTTTATTGGTAGGTAGGTTTTGCTGTAAGTACCTAAATGGTGTGTATAACTCAAACCTTCAGGTTTTTGAGTTAGCTCCCTTTAAATCTAGATGTGCGTTTTCACAGATACCATATACACCATTGACAGTTGTTCAGAAGTATAATAAGTTATTTTAATAATGTAGAATTGATGATGAAAAGAAAACCAAAACTGTCTTAAAAAAGGCAAACCATTAATTATTCCTTTGAAACTTTGCTTAGATTAGCATTGCAAACGATATGTAAATTAAATTTCGGATTCCACAATAAAAAAAACTCCTCTGAATTTGTCAAAAAATCTATCGCAAACACTTTAAAATCACGTCACGTTACACAAAAAACTTAAAAAACCGCCCAAAAATCCAAAAAACCCACTTACTGTAATCACACACACCAACACTCAGCAAACACACACAACCGCATCGTCAAACCACAAACACGTTTGAGAGCTGAAAAACGCTCCAAGTTCCCGAACTGACAACACAAACGTCAAGCTGACAGCTGCGTGCTATCCCGCCACATGCTTGGGCTCGAATGGTGAAATCTGAATCCATAGCTAACACTACAGTATAAAATACATGTTAACAGGACAACTGTCAGGCGTAGAAAGAATTTATGAGCGTTTGTGGCGTGAGCAGTGTCCCCTACGGATGTATCGATGAGACCGCGGATGGTATACGATCACAAGCTCCTATTATTAGTATGCGTTATTGAGGTAGCTTACTGTATGCGAAATGTACTGTTACGGTATGTGCTCGGTCTTCGGCCTCGCTTCTCTGCAAGTCTATCCCCAGCATATTATTATGTAAAATTTTTGAACTATAAAATATTAAAATGAATTACCCAAATCATTCAATGAAAACTCCCAAAATTAACGGTTATGTTTCGCTCAGACTTCGGCCTCGCTTCTAAGTAAAATGTCTATTCCTAGCATATGCTAAGATTTTGGGCTATAAAATATCAAAATGATTTACCAAAACCATTCGATAGTAACTCCCAATATCAATTTTGAAAAATACAATCAATTAACGATGTTTTACTTACTATAAATAAAAAGTTTATATATGTATAATTATATGCATCCAAAAAATAAGGCACATCTGTCATAGCAACGATTCTGAATCGCTAGTCTCATTAAAGCGCAATTGTATCGCTATTAATTAGTAGCGATACAATCACGCTTTACTCGCTATACGGCCATGCGACCTACCGTGTCAAAATATATACAAAAATAGCGGACCCGGCAGACGTTGTACTGTCCCAAAAAATTTCATCAAAATCGGTCCAGTCGTTTAGGAAGAGTTCAATGACTAACACACGTACAGAAGATTTATATATATAAAGATACACCTGTCCTAAACATATGACGTATAATTATACACAACTGTCTATTATATTATGATATATAAATTTATCAAATGTTAAACAATAATATGGCGTATTTTGTGTAATAACCGAGAAAACATTAGAAATTGAGTACTTAGTTTAACAAATTATAGGAAAAATCAAGATATTTATAACTTAATTATAATTTTTGCTGTAAGCCGTGATCGTGGTTATGTGACGTCACTCCGCTATAAACAAACTAACCCTTAGAATCAGCAGAGTCAATGACACGTATACCAACGTAGGGGAGCACAATCACTAAGAAAGGATTTTTGGACACCCCCTAACCCCTTAAAACGGGGCTTATCGCGCGTAGACGAAGTCGCCGGCAGAGTTAGTATAATATTGGCCTATATTTAATAGCACAGTTTTCTGCACCTAGCAACACATCCACTTGTGTCATCATCAATGATTTACGCATTAGTTTTATGTCAAAGGAAGCCCTAGCTCGGCTAGACTGGTTAATGTTGTACATCCGTCACCTAGTCACATCCGACCTGCCTTTAGCGTCATAGACTTAGTCACAATTAAATTGGAAATAAACTTACGGTATTAGAATAAAACTATTAACAGATTTAACACGAGTATTTTTTTACTGATGTCTTGAGAACTTTACAGTTCCCATATTCGTAGCACTACTAAGCTGACGATAGTCAGCTAAAGTGATTTGTGTATTATGCAAATTAGAATGTATAAATCACTTTAGCTATTATATAAACTATCGTCAGCTCAGTTGTGCTACGAATATGTGAGCTGTAAATTTTTCGAAACGTCAGCAAATTAAGTCATCGTTACTTAATTTAACGAGGTTAAATAGGTAGATAGATAAAACATTTATCTCATAAAAACATAAAACATTTTATGTACATCTACCTATCTGTACAGACAAAATAAAGAAATTGTAGAAAAAAATCGTTATAGTGGTTTCATTTTAAGGAATAACTTTATAAGCGTATGATTATATAACGTAGACGTTTTATAATAATAGGTACACATTATTATAATATCACTATGATTTCAATAAGGCATTCATATCATATTTTTTGTATAGATTTCCTCGAAGAACCTATTCATAGCAAAAATATCTTTCAATGTCACCATTTGTATGGGAAACCTTTTTTGGACAATGCCATAGAATATTATTTTTCCTCAAGTATGTATTTGCAGGGCTATTTATAGTTACTGAACCGTAATAATTATATCTAACTCGAAAGGAAATTATTATAAAAAATAATAAAATAATCTATTGGCTCTCATAATTAATATTATTATGATCTGTGCCTCTGTTTGCAAATTAAAAAAGTTTTGACGCCGCCCGCCGTCCATCTTGAATTGTACTGAAATATACTTAATTACTTACAATTTTTTTTTAAGATTCACTATTGAAAAATACATACAATATATTTTTAGCATTAGACTATTGTCAGCTCGGTCGTACAACGATTATGGAATCTGGAAAGGCTCCGAAATGTCAGCAAATAAAATAAAATACGCGAGTTAAATCCGTTTAAATTTGTTTCATTCCAAAATACATACAAACCTAAATTGACACTCTATTTTAACATCATCCACTTTTAGAAAAAAAAATCTTGATATAATATACGCATATAATTTGAAAAGTGTGTATATTGGCTATAACATACATTTCAGATATATAAATTTATGTTACTAAATGTATGTCATAAGATATTTAACAGTTATCTATACTAATATTATAAAGAGGAAAGATTTGTATTTTTGTATGTTTGTAATGAATAGGCTCCGAAACTACTGGACCGATTTCAAAAATTCTTTCACCTTTGGAAAGCTACATTATCCCCGAGTAACATAGGCTATATAATATCACGCTAGGTCTTATAGTTGCGGAGCAGTAACCGAAAATGTTTAAAAAACGGGGGAAAAGTATCGTTTCTGAGGCCTTCCGTGGCGTGCGCTGAGCATATAGTTAAAGTTATACAAAAATACTTTATGGGTGAATTGTTCATCTTAACATTATCTTTAAAAAAGTCCGCGAAAGCATATGTCTATCTTTTATAGTTTACCCATAACAATCGTTTTAATGATTTAGATGTTTGCTCTAAAGTAATGTCATTTTGGCGACGGGATTTCGAAGTAAATGGTTTAATCCTTATAAAAGTTAAAATGAAATAAGTTAATGAAGTCCGGAAAAATCATTTCAAAAGGTACTTCCTAAATAAAAAAAAAACTGAGAATAAATATAAATAAAACGTAAAACTATGAAAAAAATCTTAAGTCCCCCCGTGCGAAGCCGGGACGGGCCGCTAGTAAATTATAATATGAAAGGGTCTACATATCTAACAAAAATAGAAAACTATCTTTAAAATCTAGCTACTTCAATTTAAAAAATACTTACAAAATATTCTTTGTACACGAGTATTTTTATCTCGCTAAAATAATTTCCTTTTCAAAATAAACTTTCTTCGTCAACGTAGATTTCAATTGGATAAAAAACTGGCCAATTTTGCGACAGCTCGCTCTCGAAAAGTTTTATAACTAAATTTCATAAACATGAGTTAAATCCGTTATAATTGTTTTATACTATCTGTAAAGTCGAAATGTTAGCATAAAATCAATTCTAACAAATCTATAAAAGATGCTTTAGCGGATTTAACTCGCGTATTTTATTATATTGGCTGACGTTTCGGAACCTTTACAGATTCCATAATCGTAGCAAGACTGAGCTGACAATAGTCTTACGCTAAAGTAAAGTACGCGAGTTAAATCCGTTAAAGTTTCATTCCATTCTATACTAATATTATAAAGCTGAAGAGTTTGTTTGTTTGTTTGTTTGTTTGAACGCGCTAATCTCAGGAACTACTGGTTCGAATTCAAAAATTCTTTTTTTGTTGGATAGACCATTTATCGAGGAAGGCTTTAGGCTATGTAACATCACGCTGCGACCAATAGGAGCGAAGAAACAGTGGAAAATGTGTAAAAAACGGGGAAAATATGAAGCCTTATGAAGAATTACTGTTCCACGGGGACGAAGTCGCGGGCACAGCTAGTGTATAATAACCGCGAAGGCATCAGAAATTAAGATGCTTTAGCGTTAGACTAACTTCAGCTCAGTCGTGCTATAAAAATGGGAAAAATAACCGAAAATATAATAAGTTACCAACAATTTTAATCAATCATACAACGTCATACACATTTCTTGGACCCCCCTTCTCCTCAAGTGTCAGAGCTGATGATTGATGAAGGAGAGGAACTTGCAAAAGGTATGAATCAGTAATATTTTCATTTCCAGATGAGTAGCTACTGACCTTGACTACGAAGCTTAGAGGTCAGTAGCTACTAAGGCTGCACAAAAGTTGTATAAGAGAAACCAGCTTTATATCTTTTAAAGAATAATTTCTGATGCTTTCGCGGTTATTACATATTTAAGTTAAATCTACTATAGTTGTTTATACCAATGTGTAATAACCGCGAAGGCATTAGAAATTATAACAATTAGTTGGTATTTGTGTGTGCAATGTTTAAATAAAATTGTATTATCTGTTGGCTCTAATAAATAAATAATAAAATTATCTTACAAGTAGAATGTGAACCTAAAGGAAAAGGGAGAGAATTATTAAATTCTGTCAGAAAGTTAAAACGTGATTTTGATAAGAAACCGAGCACGTACAAAATCTCGGTTTCATTTTCATTTAATTTCACTCTTTATCTTGAAATTTAGACGTTTTTGTATCTGCTTATAATACATATTATTATCTATACTTTATACTAATATAATAAAGAAGAAAGGTTTGTTTGTTTAGATTGAATAGGCTACAAACTACAGGGAACTACAGGGAAAGAGAATAATAAGTTATTATAATTAATAACACATAGGACTTTAATATCATTAAAACATCAAAAAATATTTTAGAATTTGTTAGTGACACTAAATTGCGCATTGATGCGCCTGTATCGATACAATTGCGCAATTTTGCATTTATTCAGCACCGTTACTAACTGGCGACGGGTTCAGGCATAAATAACTATAGTTATCGATACATATGCGCAACCATATCGCAAATGATCGCTACCAAATATTGAAATCCATAAAATATGTCTATATCTATACTAATTATTATAATCAAGAGGAAAGGTTTGTTTGTTTGTTTGTTTGGATTGAATAGGCTCCAAAACGACAGGGCGATTTGAAAAATTATTTCACTGTTGGGAATCTTCACTATTCCCGAGTATCATAGGCTATGAAAAAAGGGATCCGCGCGAAGCCGGGGCGGACAGCTAGTTATTATATATAATTGTAACTTTTAAAGGAAACTACGTCTGTGCACGATAAGCACCCCCGTTTGGCCCCAGTTTAGGGGTTGAAATTTCAAAAATCCTTTGTTAGGTATAGTGCTATATAATGTTATTATTTGTCACTTCATACCTATAGGACGTTATATAAGGAACTAATAATAATATTATCGCAAAATTAACTTAATCAAGCATCAACATAATATATAAAACAATTCGGTTTTTTTTAAAGGTACTTTTACACGTCTAATACGAATAAACGTATGATAAACATTTTTACTTGCTTCCCTATTTAAAGAATCCTAAAAGTTTTTACATTTCGGAATTGAAATTACGCAGTTTCAACTATCGATTTAAAAAATAAACGTTATCAACAAAACCTACCCTTAAAATTGCAAACATAAACTCTACACAGAAATACATAATATCACAAATCCTAACAACGCAATAACCCAATAAAAAAATCACATCAATGATACTGATAAATTCTTAAGTCGTGTATTAGCCAAACTCAAACAGCATAATCATAGACAATAACAGTCGTGCTACGATTATGAAATCTGTGAAGGCTCCGAAACGTCAGCCAATAATAAAATACGCGAGTTAAATCCGTTAAATTTAATAATTTCTGATGCCTTCGCGGTTATTATACATTGGAATGCGTTAAATTTGTTTTATTCCAACCGCGAAGGCATCAGAAATGATCATAGACAATAAATTAAAAAGAATATCACTTACTTCCCGCGTTTCTTCCACGTCAAGCGGCCATGTTGTTTTGTCGAAAGTTGGAGGGGGTGTGGCGAGATCGGAGGCTGTAGGATCCTGGATTGCGCGCCTGCGCTGTGCCTTCGTCCTTCTATTTTAGATGTGTTTAATGAGAAACTGGAGATGTATTTAATTTTAGACACGTCAAATAATATATTTACATAATAATTTCTGATGCCTTCGCGGTTATTACACATTGGAATGAAACAACTGTTAACGGATTTAACTCGCGTATTTTTATTTTATTTTATTAGCTGACATTTCGGATTCTTTACAGTTTCCATAATCGTAGCACGACTGAGCTGACAATAGTCTAACGCTGATATATTTACATATCAACAAGGAGAATCTGGTTTTTCTTTATCATAATCATGCGAATCTATGTCTTGCGTGTACGGGCGAAATTATTATAATTTACAATGCCTAATTTTAAGTAAAAAATTGTATATTTTTAATGTAAGAAGTTGTAAGTGAAAATAACATTGCCTTACTTGACACGTGCTGCAATGGTGCTGTCAGTAAATTTGACAGCTGTCAAGTAATATGGCGAAAAACGTATAAAAGACTAGTTACAGCACATGACAGGTCATTCCTCATTCTGTTAATCGTTAGGTGAAGATATAGGTATTTCATAAAGTGATTCGTGCTACGACCTGAGTTTGACTGGACTAAATTATAATTATATCAACGTATCTATTTTTAATAAAATAAATCTCTCTGTTGTGGCTTTCACCGCAGCCTTTGTCCTTGGCAGAAAAAACAATTACGTTCCGAGACAAATGCACGCATTTTCTCGCCCAAAATGCCCGCAAAAACGTAACGCACCCCATCACGTAAAGGGCGTAAGTACTCCAGTCAATCTAAATTGAATTCTATATCGTGCAAAATAGAATAGGAATCGCTTCACTCGACAGCCTTAAGAAGTTTAATGACTCGGTTCTTGTCATGAAGTTTGTGGGGTAGTTTGTACGATTTTGCACTGTATTTCTTTGGAGTTTAGCTTAATTTGGCTTGAGTAAAAGATGAAACGGTTTAGGACCTAATGTTTTTAGTAAGTGCAATTTGTAGAATGCAAAGGCACGTTTAGGAGCTTTTGTTTAGATTAGACAAACAATTAGGTAATTAAGGTATCTTGTGTATGTACGTACCTACATGTCGCAGACGGGGCGTATAATCCATAGTATTACATTACGGTTAGCTGTTTTGTAATACGGCGGTTCATTCCGGCTAACCGAACGGCGGTTCAACAATTAGCCAGATTGCGATGTTGTCAGCCTGTTGGTTTAGTGGTCTTGACTACGAAACCGAAGGTTGCGGGTTCAATTCTTGCTGTGGGCAGATATCAATGTGATGTACTGGCATCTGTACCCAAGTCTTGGATGTCTCATAATAATATGTATTTATGTATGTTTATCCGTTGTCTATTACTTACCCATTATACGAGCTTTGCTTAGTTTGGGATTAGATTTGTGTGAATTGTCTTAAAATATTTTTTATCTAAATAATATTTTTTAACAGATATAGGGCAGGCGCGTGCAGTGGGGAAGCGTAAGTATGGCGTCAGGGTAGGCACTTCATACATTACTGACATTGTGCCTATATGGAATGCACGAATTTGGGTACCTATAGGTACTTACCTACTAACCTCATGTACTCGTAGGGTCGTATGTGCCAAATAACTCAACTCTAAGGTATGTAGAAATCTACTTACCCACAGGCCAAGGAGAGACGTAAAATTTTATACGCACCACGGGCGGTAAGGAAACTTATGTTTACCGCCAAATGCTATAATAATAATATAAGTAAGTACCTATGGCCTTTACTGTTTTACCTCACTGGAGACATCGGAATTCGAGACATCACAGTGTCTTATGTATTTTGCTATGTTTACTTGAATTGTAGGTATAGGTCGGTACCTACTTTACCTTTTACAGAGTTATTTTTTAGTTCCTAACTAAACTGTTTTTTTTTTTAATAAAATAGGTAATTAGGTACTTGTATAAAATTTGTTTCTCTTATTCTTTCTAAAATATGAATAAAAAAATATTGTAATCAATCTGTAATCAATAAAAAATATGAAGATATACTTAGTCAACGCTCCCTGTCACACGTCACAAGAAAGTGACGTCACTAGCCCAGTCCAAAGTGTAACAACCGTGAAATCGTCAAAAAATATTTTCATCGTTTTTTTTTATATTTGACCTAATTATAAAAGTTATACAATAGATGCAGCCCGGGCAGTCAAGTTCGAGCTGTATCGATCGACGCGTGACCCACTTGCAGCGTCATGAAGAGGGTTGACTGGAGGACGTTTCTATCAGTGATAAGGGTGTCACGTGGAAATTAATTCTAAGACTTATCTTATGGTATGGTTAAAAAATGATACCTCATTGAGTTTCTTGCCTTTTCTTCTTAAGTGAGTTTTTTTCGGAGACGGCATTCTCTAAGCTTCATAAGAGCTTGTAAAAGCCTAAATTAAATGAATATATTTTTGATTTTGATTTTTGTTATTTAATAAATATAGAGTACAATGCCTTTGGCATCTATAGGTAGGTAATTAGGTATATAATTTACTTATGTCCATATAAGTTTTCAATTTAGTTTGATCGTTAATTTTATGGGACTAGACTACTCGTATATATCTATATTAATATTATAAAGAGGAAAGGTTTGTTTGTTTCTTTGGATTGAATAGGCTTCAGGACGAATGGATCCGATTTGAAAATTTCTTTCACTGTTGGGAAGCTACACTATTCCCGAGTTACATAGGCTATGAAAAATAAATAATATATATAAATATAAAAAAAGATGAAGAAAAGAAAAAGAGAAGAGCGGACATCTACCAGGTAGTAATACATAGAAGGATAGAGGATTTCCAGGAGAGGCGAAAAACTGATTAATATTACCATGTGCACGCAAGAGTTTTCTGTATAGATTTATGCTTTTTATAAATCTTAAATCTGATTTATTGGTAGGCAGGTTTTGCTATAAGGAATTCGATGGTGTGTACAACAAATCTTCAGGTTTTTGAGTTAGCTCCCTTTAGATCTAGGTGTGCGTGGGACTAGCAATTAAAAAATCTTTGGAATGAAACAACTATTAACGGATTTAACTCGCGTATTTTTATTTTATTAGCTGACGTTTCGAATTCTTTACCGTTTCCATAATCGTAGCACGACTGACTGACAATAAAATAGTCTAACGCTGAAGTTAAATCCGTTAATAGTTGTTTCATTCCAATGTGTGATAACCGCGAAGGCATCAGAAGTTATTAAATTCTTCTTTCCTAAAATCACATAAGACTGGGGCGACTGCGATCTCACTCTATTTATTATGCCATCTTAATTAATAAGTTACCATCTGCTTACAAAGTTTCTTAATTTTCGTGACGACGTTTAATAGCACAGAGTAGATAAGATGGTAATTAATTTACTTTTGTGAAATTTTCGTATATTAGCTAAATTAAGTTGTAGATGATTTAAAATTTGCGTAGATTTTTGTTGTTTTAATGTTGGTAAGTACTTTGGCGATTGGGCTTCTTAATTTTTGCTACAAAGTAGGTACCTAATAAATAAAAAAATGATTAATATGTAGGTAGGTACATACCTAAAATTCGATTTAAAAGAGCATTTGAGTACCTACATACAGATTAATATAATAAATACAGTGATAACAATAGTGACAACTTAACAGACTTAATTCTAACACAAAGATAAAGGAGCTTAATTATTATTAAGTATTATACGAATTATAAAGGGACACTAGAGGGTGGATCTTCGTGCGTTTGAGACGCCGTCATTGTCCTCTACATCTATATTTAAGAACAGAGTCAATAAGTAACAAAAATTTTAATGATATTATCCCCCGGTACTGTTACAAATACTATTTCAATCGATACTTAATAATATTATTTGCAAACATTATAGAATATAGATGTAGAGGACAATGACGGCGTCTCAAACGCTCGAAGACACCCTACTAGAACACCTGTCATCCTTCATCTCACAAAACTTCAAACACTACACACAGCCGTCTTCATCAATAAGAGTTAGCTTCACAGCAATGAAGTTTCAGCTTCATGAAGTAATGAGCCGGTTTCCATGAAAGTCGTTGTGTCGCTGTGTTAGCACGTCGGTCCCACGGGAGCGGGCCGCGCCGGATGAGAGCTGTCGGCTACACTAGACACGTGCCGCTGACACGTCCGGAGATGGGAGATGATTTTTTCAACTAGTGACCTGCCCTGGCTTCAATACTCAATACCTATTCAATCTTTTATTTGCATCTATACTAATACTAATATAAAGCTGAAGAGTTTGTTTGATTGTTTGAACGCACTAATCTCGAATTGAAAAAATCTTTTTTTGTTTGATAGAACATTTATCGAGGAAGGCTTTAGGCTATATAACATCATGCTGTGACCAATAGGAGCAAAGAAACAATGGAAAATGTGTAAAAAACGGGGAAAATAACTATTCCACGCGGACGAAGTCGCGGCCACAGCTAGTTAACACTATAGACCCCGTTGGGCACAACAAAATAAGAATTATGTGGGTAACTAAATAGGTACTAATGTTAACTTAAATACTAAAAATATAGCATCGGTTATATTATGCATTATACATATAAACCTTCCTCTTAAACCACAATATTTTTTTACTAGCGATCCGCCCTAGTTTTGTATATTATGCTTGCATTATAAATATGTATAAACCTTCCTCTTTAATCACTCGGTTAAAAAAGCTTCTTCAAAATCCGTTGCGTAGTTTTCAGGATCTAAGCTTACATAGAGATAGATAGAGGAAAGCGACTTCGTTTTATACTATGTATTATTCTTTATTATACTTACTAATTCTGTTCTTGAATATGTACCTATTCAAGAATAGAATTAGTAAGTATAATGTTGTATAATGCTGCACTGTGTTGTTTTTTAACTTGACATTGCATTGACAACCAAAACGAAAAGCCTATTGAAATGATACTGTAACTTTTATTTGGTCGCTATTTATATTTAATAAAACGATTTAACAAAAACCATGAAAACAGAAGTATTGATTTATTTATTCCAACAATTTAGGCATATCACATAAAATGCTACTTTGCCATAAACGTCGTCATGCAATTGTTGGTAATAATTATGACATCTGTATAAAATAAGATCAATTCATCTGAAGATATCGCCTCATATCGTCAGATAGGATACCGTGTGGCCCCCGCCGCGTTCACACCTCGCGGGAAGTCATTATGGTAGGAAGCGACGACTACTTCCGACGAGAAGGGACTGGGTTTCGGCTGAAAAGATAAGGCCTGCCACACATGACCTCACATTAAAGTCTATAGTCCTAGGTCTATCTAGAAATATCAGATATCAGACCAGTGGCAATCAAAAATAATAAGAAACGAAGAGAAAAACGAGAAATATCAGGCGACATCTTGTCATGTGTCGGTGTCTTCGTATTCTCGCGGTGTGTCAAAAATCGATAAAGTTGTCAACAACGAGAAATTTTGTTACGTAAATGTCGTCTTCAGCTACGAATGTAGGAACTGTTACGACAGTATAAAATTGATCTACGCTGAAATCCGTTTTAATTGTTTTCTTCCCATATTAAAATTACCTTTTTAATCTGATGCTTTCACTGTTATTACATATTGGAATGACACACTAGGTACTTATAACGGATTTAACTCGCGTATTTTTCCATGTTCGTAGCACGACTAAGCTGGTGATTAGTAGTGATAGTCTAAGGCTTTAGGGTAAAAAACGGGAATTAAATCGGTTATAACGTTTCATTCCAATACCCTTTTTGATTTATTTTATTGTAGGCTTGTGTAGTACACGTACTAAGTACTAAAAAGAGCGATTCCGCTCCCTGTCCTAGACCGAACTATTCAGTTTCGTTTCGCTCTTTAGTACGTTTAGTACACTACCACCACAGAACAAATAACAATCGAACCGACGGCTTTCCGCTCTCAGCCTTTCAAAGTAAAGAGTTTACTTAAGAGCAAGACGGAACACAGCACGCACTCTAGTGATACGCTTGTGCAAAACGCGTGCAAGCGAGACGACATGATGTCAGCCGCGCCACCTTTAATACAAAAGCGGAAAAGATCGGTCATTTTGGTCGGACAGAGCAGAATCATATAGGAACGGACTCGAACATGAACTACCCATGGAAAGGATTGGTAGTGTACTAGTGAACTAAATGTACTAAGAGACCGAACTAGTACACTTGCTCAATTGTACTAGTACGGAGCGATCCGCTCAGTGACCGAGCGCGCGCAAGACTATTTTATTGGCTTTAAATAAAAAAACACTTTTTGCCGAGTTTCTAACGTTACTTCTCGGCAATGGAACTTATTTCACATTTATGTAGTATCATTTCTTTATAGTATGTTTTGCTTGTTTTTATTTTCAGTAATTGTTTGCTAAGAACTGTTTTTTGTATGACTCTAAAGTAGAGAATGCCTTAACGTATTAATCATTTTATACTTACTTCTGTTAAGTTTTCTATACTAATATAATAAAGAGGAAAGGTTTGTTTGTTTGTTTGATTGAATAGACTCCAAAACGGCTGCCGATAGGCTAAAGAATATTTTGAAAAAAAATTAAAGATCCGTGCGAAGCCCGGTGCGAACCGCTAGTGTGCAATCACTACATAGTATAAAACAAAGTCGCTTTTTCTGTCCCTATATCCCTATACGCTTAAATCTTTAAAACTACGCAACGGATTTTGATGCGGTTTTTTTAATACATAGAGTCATTCAAGAGGAAAGTTCATAACACCCGTGTGAAGCTAGGGTGGCTAGTTAAGTATAAATAAAAGACCAAAAAGTAATTTTATATTTATTAATTTTATTTAGCTGTGGTAGTTTTTGGCCTCCCATCTCTGGTCAGCTTGAGGTGTATTAATCGCACGTGGGTTCCCAAAATACTGGCTTGACTAAACTGCGCCGGACACAATTTACACTGGAACGGCCTTTCACCAGTGTGAGTGCGGATATGACCTTTAAGTATTTGATTACGCTGAAAAAACAAATGTAATTATTACTTTAATAGCTTTTTTAAAATGTTGAATTCTGTTTTTTTTTTCACTATAATTATTATTTATTTTAAATTGCAATTAAATTCTTTTTATTTATTTTGAAAATACTTAAATCGCTGGTAGACTCAGACATGTAAAAGTGCAATTATGTGCCTACTTGCAGAATAAAGATTTTGAATTTTGAATTTTTGACATAATCCTAACTAATATTATAAATGCGAAAGTAACTCTGTCTGCCTGTCTGTCTGTTACGCTTTCACGCTAAAACTACTGGACCGATTTAAATGAAATTTGGTACAAAGAAAGTATGGAGCCTGAGAAAGGACATAGGCTACTTTTTAACCGACTGCAAAAAAGGAGAAGTTCTACGCGGACGAAGTTGCGGGCAGAAGCTAGTTACGTATATACGACGTCCAAGACAACAATCCAAGACATCCAAGTCACGCTCATGTTCGTTATCCTACTAATATTATAAATGCAAAAGTTTGTAAGAATGTATGGATGTCTGGATGTGTGTATGTTACACTTATACGCAAAAACTACTGAGCAGAAACTAGTATTATTATACATTGGAATGAAACAACTATTAACGGATTTAACTCGCGTATTTTTATTTTATTTTATTAGCTGACGAAAGCTTTACTTTAGCGTTAGACTATTGTCAGCTCAGTCATGCTACGATTATGGAAACTGTAAAGAATCCGAAACGTCAGCTAATAAAATAAAATAAAAATACGCGAGTTAAATCCGTTAATAGTTGTTTCATTCCAATGTGTAATAACCGCGAAGGCATCAGAAATTATTAGTATTATTATAATTTTATACTTACGTCAAATGCCTTGTCACACATAGGACATGGGTATTTGAGCGGTCTTTTGTACCCTTCATGTATTAACCGTTTATGCTCGTTTAAAGACCAAGCGTTCACGTACGCCTGAAAAAAAACATCATCATCACCAAGACATCATTATCAACCATCATTATCATCCATTATCATCTCCAAAACATCATTATCATCCATCGTCATCACCAAAACATCATTATCATCCATCATATTCACCAAAACATTATTATTATTATCATCCATCATCATAAACACACTTTAAAAACCAGACAATGTGTGTGAAATACTCATCATGCGCAGACAAAGTCGCGGACAGAAGCTAGTTACAAAAAAATAATTAGGTGATAATTAACACAGTAATTACAAATCATAGTTATGTGTTAGTGCGAGTGCGAGTGCGAGTGCGAGTGCGACTGCTTGTGCGTGTGCGTGTGCGTATGCGAGTGCGTGTGCGTGTGCTTATGCGTGTGCGCGTGTGCGAGTGCGTGTGCGTATGCGTATGCGTGTGCGCGAGTGCGTGTGCGTGTGCGTATGCGTGTGCGTGTGCGTGTGCGTATGCGAGTGCGTGTGCGTATGCGAGTGCGAGTGCGTGTGCGTATGCGAGTGCGTGCGCGTGTGCGTGTGCGTGTGCGTATGCGAGTGCGTGTGCGTATGCGAGTGCGAGTGCGTGTGCGTGTGCGTGTGCGTGTGCGTGTGCGTGTGCGTGTGCGTGTGCGTGTGCGTGTGCGTGTGCGTGTGCGTGTGCGTGTGCGTGTGCGTGTGCGTGTGCGTGTGCGTGTGCGTGTGCGTGTGCGTATGCGAGTGCGAGTGCGTGTGCGTATGCGAGTGCGAGTGCGTGTGCGAGTGCGAGTGCGAGTGCGAGTGCGTGTGCGTGTGCGTGTGCGTGTACGTATGCGAGTGCGTGTGCGTGTGCGCGTGTGCGAGTGCGTATGCGAGTGCATGTGCGTGTGCGTGTGCGCGTGCGCCTGTGCGTGTGCGTGTGCGTGTGCGTGTGCGTGTGCGTGTGCGTGTGCGTATGCGAGTGCGAGTGCGTGTGCGTGTGCGTGTGCGTATGCGAGTGCGTGTGCGTGTGCGCGTGCGCGTGCGCGTGCGCGTGCGCGTGCGCGTGTGCGTGTGCGTGTGCGTATGCGAGTGCGTGTGCGTGTGCGTGTGCGTATGCGTGTGCGCGTGCTCGTATGCGAGTGCGAGTGCGACTGCTTGTGCGTGTGCGTGTGCGTATGCGAGTGCGTGTGCGTGTGCTTATGCGTGTGCGCGTGTGCGAGTGCGTGTGCGTATGCGTATGCGTGTGCGCGTATGCGAGTGCGTGTGCCTGTGCCTGTGCGTGTGCGTGTGCGTGTGCGAGTGCGTGTGCGTGTGCGTGTGCGTGTGCGCGTGCGCGTGCGCGTGCGCCTGTGCGTGTGCGTGTGCATGTGCGTGTGCGTATGCGTGTGCGCGTGCTCGTGTGCGAGTGCGTGTGCGTGTGCGTGTGCGTATGCGAGTGCGAGTGCGAGTGCGACTGCTTGTGCGTGTGCGTGTGCGTATGCGAGTGCGTGTGCGTGTGCTTATGCGTGTGCGCGTGTGCGAGTGCGTGTGCGTATGCGTATGCGTGTGCGCGAGTGCGTGTGCGTGTGCGTATGCGTGTGCGTGTGCGTGTGCGTATGCGAGTGCGTGTGCGTATGCGAGTGCGAGTGCGTGTGCCTGTGCGTGTGCGTGTGCGTGTGCGTGTGCGTGTGCGTGTGCGTGTGCGTGTGCGTGTGCGTGTGCGTGTGCGAGTGCGTGTGCGTGTGCGTGTGCGTGTGCGTGTGCGTATGCGTGTGCGTGTGCGCGTGCTCGTGCTCGTATGCGAGTGCGAGTGCGACTGCTTGTGCGTGTGCGTGTGCGTGTGCGTGTGCGTGTGCGTATGCGAGTGCGTGTGCGTGTGCTTATGCGTGTGCGCGTGTGCGAGTGCGTGTGCGTATGCGTATGCGTGTGCGCGTATGCGAGTGCGAGTGCGTGTGCGTGTGCGTATGCGAGTGCGAGTGCGTGTGCCTGTGCCTGTGCCTGTGCGTGTGCGTGTGCGTGTGCGTGTGCGTGTGCGTGTGCGTATGCGTGTGCGCGTGCTCGTGTGCGAGTGCGTGTGCGTATGCGAGTGCGAGTGCTTGTGCGTGTGCGTGTGCGTATGCGAGTGCGTGTGCGTGTGCTTATGCGTGTGCGCGTGTGCGAGTGCGTGTGCGTATGCGTGTGCGCGAGTGCGTGTGCGTGTGCGTATGCGTGTGCGTGTGCGTGTGCGTATGCGAGTGCGTGTGCGTGTGCGTATGCGAGTGCGAGTGCGTGTGCGTGTGCGTATGCGCGTGCGCCTGCGCGTGTGCGTGTGCATGTGCGTGTGCGTGTGCGTCGCGTGTGCGTGTGTGTGTGTGTGTGTGTGTGTGTGTTTTTGTGTATATCTATACAAATATTATAAAGAGGAAAACTTTGTTTGGTTGTTAATGAATAGGCTCAAAAACTACTGGACCGTTTTTAAAAAATCTTTCACCATTCGGAATCTACATTATCCACGAGTAACATAGGCTATAGAATATTTTGAAAAAAAAAAGTAAGGTTCCGTGCAAATCCGGGGCGAACGTCTAGTAATATATTATAATTATTGTGTTACCTTGTCGCATCTGTCACATCGAAAAGGTTTTATATTGAGGTGCACTCTGTTTGTATGTCTGTCGAGATCGCGCCGTATCGCGAACCGCTTCTCACAATGTTGACAGGGGAGGCTGGAACAAGCGAACCCGGGTGTATAACTAGTCTCAAAACCCCTTCTCACAACACCCACGTATTAATGATATTAAAGTTTAAAATATTAGATTTATTTTCATCCCTACTAATATTATAAATGCGAAAGTAACTCTGTCTGTCTGTCTGTTACGCTTTCACGCTAAAACTAGTGGACCGATTTAAATGAAATTTGGTACAAAGAAACTCTGGAGCCTGAGAAAGGACATAGGCTACTTTTTAACCGACTGCTAAGAAGGAGGAGTTCTACGCGGACGAAGTCGCGGGCAGAAGCTAGTATTATATGAAACTTACGGTAAATTGATATAGCTGACGTGAGTGGAAGCGGTTTTCAAATGATGCTTCAATATTGACTCCGACTTGAAACTCCTGTGAATAAAAAAATATATATTTAATAATTTCTGATGCCTTCGTGGTCACTAGCTGTGCCCACGACTTCGTTCGCGTGGAACAGTTATTTTCCCCGTTTTTTACACATTTTCCTCGCTCCTATTCGCTGGGTGCGCGATGACAACGCCATCTGACAGTTACAATAACAGCGGACTTTGAAATGTCAAATGGCTGCCTGTCATCAAAAAGAGTAAGTAAACAAACAAATAATTTAATGAAATGTCGCAATTTACGTATGTTTTTTTTCGATTTCGATTCGTGGTTCTCCCACCACCTACTTTGCACCTAGCGAATTGGTCGCAGCGTGATGTTATATAGCCTAAAGCCTTCCTCGATAAATGGTCTATCCAATAAAAACAGTTTATTTCAATTCAGACCAGTAGTTCCTGAGATTAGCGCGTTCAAACAAATAAACTCTTCAGCTTTGTAATACTCGTATTAGTATAGATTAGAATTAAGCAACTTCAGACGAATTTAACTCGTGTATTTTATTTTATTAGCTGACGTTTCGGAGCCTTTACAGATTCCATAATCGTTGCACGACTGAGCTGACAAAAATCACCCTTATAGTTGTTTAATTCCAAACAAGAAGTGATTATACATTATGTAAACTACTTTATTTTCACAATTACTACATTTTAAGTAGGTACTACTGTGTGTGTGTGTGTGCTACGAATATAGGAACTGCATAGTTTTCAAAACATCAGCCAATAAAAAAAATATTCGCGTCAAAATCTGTTTATATAATAATAGCGGTTGTCCCCGGCTTCGCACGGATTCATGTTTTTTTTTCTAAATTTTATCTAACCTATGTCACTCACGAATAGTGTAGATTGCTAACAGTGAAATAATTTTTCAAATCGGTCCAGTAGTTTTTGAGCCTATTCATTCCAACCAAACAAACAAAGTTTTCCTCTTTATAATATTAGTACGAGTATAGATTGTTTCATTCCAAACAAGAAAATAATTTTCTGTCCTCCGGCCGGAAAGCGCCAACTTTGTGGCCGCTGCGCTAAATGAAATTTCCGCTTTCTGGCTTCGTCGAACAGAAAAATAGTATACTGACCTCGGCCAGTAAAATATAAAACCTCAGATCACATTTTTGTCAACCTCGGCTTCGCCTCGGACGACAATTACATGTAATCTGAGACATTTTTTATTTTACTGGCCTTGGTGCGTAATGTTTAATTAATGAGGTTTTGTACTTACTTATCGCACTCGACGCAATAATAATCTCTGCTTATCGAGTGTTTGATCCCGTGTATTTTCAACTGGGAGGGTGCTTTAAACGCCATACCGCACTCCTGGCACACGTGTTTCTTCGTCACCTCACCGGCTGACACTTCTTTCGGGTGCTGACTATGAAAAAGAAGTTTAAAAGATTTTTATTTTTCACTAGCTTCTGCCCGCGACTTCGTCTGCCTGGAGTCGTCTCCTTTTTGCAGTCCGTTAAAAAGTAGCCTATGTCCTTTCTCAGGCTCCAGACTTCCTTTGTACTAAATTTCATTTAAATCGGTCCAGTAGTTTTAGCGTGAAAGCGTAACAGACAGACAGACAGACAGACAGAGTTACTTTCGCATTTATAATATTAGTAGGGATTATGCAAACTAGTACAATAATCTATTGAACTACTTAGTCATATATTCGATTAATTAATCAGATTTTTGGATTCAAGAAGTAAATTTAGTAGATTTGTTTCTATTAATTTAAAATAATTCGTGTACCCACTAAAAACTTCTGTTACTTCTTTCGGATGCTGAAAATGGCCTACTGCCACTTCTTTCAAATGCTGACTATGAAAATAAGTTTTATAAAAAGATAAAAATTTATTCCATTAGTGTAAAATATTGTATGTACTGATAAACTTCTGTCACTTCTTTTGGATGCTGACTGTGGCGGCTCTGTCAGCAGATTGCCACAGTCACGTAGTTCACGTAACATAGATAGATCGAGCAGCGATTTGCGCTGTCTCGATATAGTATATAAGTGTTGTGTTTTGTTAAATAAATATAATATTATAACAGTAGCAGTCAACACTCTTAGTGTCATTACGTCGCACTATCCATCTCACCATGTCCCCGGAATCCGGGGACATAACTTCTCCATCCTGCCCGGCAAAGTGGTGACCCCGACGAAGAACACGCAAAAATTCTACAACGTGAGTCAGCTACAAAAAATATCGTGATGAGCCCGTGGAGCAGAGCAACAAATTGCTTCAGCAGCTTGGACCAGACATTAAGGTACCTACATGTGATTCTTCAGAATGAACGTCTATCAAATTCCGGTATTCTGGATTTAGACGGTTCATTCACAATACCGACCCCCGCCCGATCATGGATTCAAGATTTAAAATACTTCGGAAATACGAGTTATCAGAAGCCTCAAGAATTTCGTCAGTCCGAGAGACGCACATACTGCGTTTTCACCTCGCGACACAAATTTATGAAGAAATGCAAGCAGGCATATTTTGTACAATAAAGTGAATTGCCGAGGCAGCTATACGCCGAACGGTCGACATTTTACATTACCTACTCAGCAAGTTCAAGGACAAGAAACTGCGCCAAGCGCGCAAACTATTCGCTGCGTAAGGATTTCGCGCAGCGAATTATTGTATGGAGAATGCCAATGGGATATTGGTTATGGAGTCCCGGAGCTTACAACGCCCGCGACTCGCACGGCACTGGAGTGAAATTGACTGCCAAAGTAGTTTCAGCTCAACGCCTTTATTTTTTCTGTCCTTGTTATTTGTTAACTGATGTATTATTGTGTAACTTAATTGTATTTTTCTTAAGTTTTTTTTCTTTTGGGGGGGAGTACTGTGGCGGCTCTGTCAGCAGATTGCCACAGTCACGTAGTCACGTAACATAGATAGATCGAGCAGCGATTTGCGCTGTCTCGATATAGTATATAAGTGTTGTGTTTTGTTAAATAAATATATTATTATAACAGCAGCAGTCAATACTCTTAGTGTCATTACGTCGCACAATCCATATCACCATGTCCCCGGAATCCGGGGACATGACTGTTCATCCTGCCCGGCAAACTGACTTTGAAGAAAAGATTCAAATATTACATATATATTCATTATGGCAGCTATTATATAATATTATACTATTTATATATTAGATTAATCAATCAGATTTTAGGTTCATAAATTAAATAAAAAAAAATAAAAAATACCTTTAATAGACAATTAACACCAATTAATCTAGTCCCAAACTTGTCAAAACTTGTCCCATGATATTAGACAACGGATAAACATACATAAATACATATAAGACATCCAAGGACTCAGGCACAGATTGTCCCTGTCCCTGGCAGGATTCGAACCCGCAACCTTCTTCGTAATCAAGGACTTAACCAACAGACCGTCAAATAAAAAAATACTTACGCAATCATATGCGCTTTTAGTGCGTCTTTATTGGCGTAAGTCTTGCTACAGTACGCGCAGGACACTCTCTTATTGTGCGTGTGCGCATATGCTATATGCTTGCGCCATGACACTTGTCGTCTGCAACAAATAATTATTAATAACTAGCTTCTGCCCGCGACTTCGTCCTCGTGGAACACCTCCTTTTTTGCAGTCGGTTAAAAAGTAGCCTATGTCCATTCTCAGGCTCCAGACTTTCTTTGTACCAAATTTCATTTAAATCGGTCCAGTAGTTTTAGCGTGAAAGCGTAACAGACAGACAGACAGACAGACAGAGTTACTAACGCATTTATAATATTAGTAGGGACTCCCTAGCGGTCCCGGCAGACGTCATCCTGCCCGTTCGAAATTCAAATTAGGTAACTTTAGTTAAACAACGTTTGTATGGCAAAAGAAAAGGGCTGTTTTTAGGGTTTTCCCGGCAATTATTCGATTTTTTCTCGCCGTAAGAACCATCCTTGGACTTCAACGAACATTTAAAAAAAAATATTGGCCAAATTGGTCCAGGCGTTGTCGAGTTATGCGCTTACCAACACATTTTGCGATTAATTTTTATATATAAGAAGATGATATTTGTATCAAGCTAAGAGTGGGAAAAATCGAGACCCCAGCGGGACTTGAACCTACACTTTAATAAAGTAAAATCCCAGAGCGATCAGACATAACTTATTTTCACACGAATGAAACCTTAAGTTTTCAGTAACGTGTCGTGTGCCTTGAATACCTACGCGCTTGTGAAAACTGTCCGAGTGACACCTGGGCAGGTGCCAGGTGAGAAATGTAACTAAAAATAAGAGTTATATAACTTACTAGCTTCTGCCCGCGACTTCGTCCGCGTGGAACTCCTCCTTTTTTGCAGTCGGTTAAAAAGTAGCCTATGTCCTTTCTCAGGCTCCACACTATCTTTGTACCAAATTTCATTTAAATCGGTTCAGTAGTTTTAGCGTGAAAGCGTAACAGACAGACAGACAGACAGACAGAGTTACTTTCGCATTTATAATATTAGTTAGGATTATATCATGTAGAATATTATATTAAAGTAATGGATATAAGTGTCAGACACTTTTGATTGACCAGAGCTTTTGTCAGACGCTTTTAAGATACCCAAAAAATGGATCGCAATATAATAATATGTTTTTTACTCTTTCACGCAAAAACTACTGAATGGATTTTGATGAAACTTAATCATGCGAAGTAATATATATATATATAAGTAAGATATATGTATATATTTTACTATATGAAAAATACTCACTTGAAAACCTTACTGCAGTGCGGACAGCTGTATTGGTAATAATTGTCATTGTGGAAAGCAGAAAAATGATCTTTCACCGTAAGCCTACTTATGCGAGTGAGGCCGCAGGCCGAGCATCGGTAACGACTGGGAACAAAAATACAAAAAATTATATAAATGGGGTGAATAGCAAAAAAATCCTTTCTTGGTGCTTCCCTTTGTTTTAAAAGGAACCCCTGTACAAAATTTCAAGGTAGCCAACCTTTATAGCTTAGGCCATGCGTTGATTTGTCAGTCATTAAGTCAGCTTCTCCATTAATATATGTATATAGATTATAAACATAAAAATATATAATAATATTATAATGTATAATATGTTATATACTCACACTTCGTGGTATCTCTTGTGGCTTAGCAATTTCTCCTCTGTACTGACCCTCTGTTTGCAAATATCACATTCATACTCGCCATTGCTCTGGAATGAAAAAAAAAATAATGAAAAAAAATAACAAAATGTTAAACAATTCACAGTATTGGAATGAAATAACTTTTAACGGATTTAACTCGCGTATTTTTATTTTATTTGCTGACGTTTCGGATTCTTTACAGTTTCCGTAATCGTTGCACGACTGAGCTGACAATAGTCTAATGCTAAAGTTAACTTAGTTTTAGCGTTAGACTATTGTCAGCTCGCTAAAGTCAACGAACTATTGTTAGCGTTAGCTCAGTATAAAAATACGCTAATTAAATCCGATAATAGTTGTTTCATTCCAATGTGTAATAACCGCGAAGGCATCAGAAATTATTACAATCACCACCTCTACCCCCCCCCCCCCATCAAAAATAACTCCCCCCCTAGTGCTACGTAATACTTGAACGAGCCGAAACTAAGCAAAGCTATTACAGATTAGAGAGACATCCAAGTCAGATATCTCAATGCTTTTTCTCATCACACAAACATCTGCCCCTAGCGGGATTCGAACCTGCAACCTCGGTTTTTTTTTCGAACTGAATACTGAAGCGCAGTTGGCCAGCTAATGGGCCTTTACTGCAAAACCGGACGGGTGGCGAGCCTCCTGAGAGGAGGCTTTCAACCTCCACAGCTCCGGTTAGTCAGAAGCTCTTACTTACCAAATCATGTTTTTCCATATGTTTATCGTAGCTAGCTTTAAAATTGAATCCCTTTATGCAATCTTCACATTTGTATACGGAACTGATGTAGCTCCTGTCTTGGGTACGTTTCGCTCTCTCCTCCATACACTGATCTCTCGTAATGTACAGTGTTTCTATTTTACACAAATCTGAAAAATAATTTAATAAATAACTAACTTTGCTTCGCGACTTTGTCCGAGTAATTTCTAACCCCGTTACGAGGATGTGAAAAGTATCTTCCGCAGATTCTGTTAAAGAATGTTTATGCAAATTTTTAAATATGCAAAGAATGTTGGTCCCCACGAACTTTTCCCCCCTTTTTCACCCCGTAATGGGTTGAATTTCTGAAAATTCTTTCGTATCGTACAGCTTCATTTTGGTAAACCTATGTGTAATGTGATTATGTAAATCACTTTAGCTTATTAACTTAATCCGTTTATAGTTGCTTCATTCCAATGTGTAATAACCGCGAAGGCATCAGAAATGGTTAAGTATCAATGCAATTTAATAACTACCTACTTATAAGTATATGGTAGGGAAACTAAAGCACAAAAATTGTGATATTTAATTTCTTTTGTGTAATACTTAAAACTAAAATTAAATAGCACTTACTTAATTAACTCACCTTCTTTCTCCTCCTTGATTCTCTGCTTCTCTTTCGTCTTCTTTAACTTTCCCTTCCTAAGTGTCTTCTTTAATCTCTTCAGATCTATTACTTCTAACTCTAATTCTTCTTTCAATAACGCTTTCAGAGGGAAGTCCTCTTCTTTCACATAGGACTCTTGATAATCTGTAAAAAGATTTATTTCCTACTAGCTTCTGCCCGCGACTTCTTCCGCATGGAACTCCTCCTTTTTTGCAGTCGGTTAAAAAGTAGCCTATGTCCTTTCTCAGGTTCCAGACTTTCTTTGTACCAAATTTCATTTAAATCGGTCCAGTAGTTTTAACGTGAAAGCGTAACAGACAGACAGACAGACAGAGTTACTTTCGCATTTATAATATTAGTAGGGATAATAATATTGCTGACTACCCATAATATAAGGGTTATTTAAGGATACATCACATTAAAAAAATAAAAATAAAAAATTTGGAATCAGCAAATAAAATTTACAAGTTAAATCCATAGTTGTTTCGTTCCAACGTGTAACAACCGCAAATGCATCTGAAATTATTAAATTTCAGAAGCCTTTGTGGTTTTGAGAGACATGTTTTTATAAGTTACTAGCTTCTGCCCGCGACTTCGTCTGCGCTTTACTTCACACAATATTGTTATAAAATATAGCCTATATGTTATTCTGATGTATAAGCTATAGACTATGGGCCCATGTTAAAAAAATGATGGGTCATTTGAACCACCAGATGACCTATGTAGAACGATATAAGAGCATAAAATAATAAGATTTAGCATTGTGCCGTCACTTGTAAGCTGTCCAACTGAGTGCAGGTGAGAATTCAAAAGTACAGGTAGAGTGAGTACATTTTGGTCATATATTTTTGAACGGCATTGTTACCATCGATAGATCCATGAAAAATAATACTAAAACGCGTAGTGCCGTAAAAAAATGGTGATCCAAAAAGTCGGAATTTTTTTTTGATTTTCCGACAATTTCCAGGGTGAATTTGGTCATTTGATACAGTACGGCATCAGTTTCATACTATTTCAATACTGCTTCTAATCCATCATTCCGCAACGCCGTAAAAAAATCAAGCGACAAGGGGAAAAAACCGAAGGTTGCAGCCCCTCTCTTGCCGTGGTCCAGGGGGTGATTTGATAAAGTACGGCTTCGGTTCCACAACATTATCTAGCACTTAAAAGTACTATTAAAAATAATGCCGTCAAAAAATGATTGTTCATTTGAATGTATATCAATAATTATCTTAATTTCATCGTATTCTTGATTTATAAAGCTGTAAAATCATTTGACCCTGTACGGGAACTATTTTTCTAACATAATATTGTAAAATACAATTGTTATATAGTATTGCCGTTCAAAAGAAACTGTTCTGAAAAAAATTATGGAGAAATACAATACTGAAATTTTGCAAATTATTGCAGTAATTTAAATATCATATATATTAATGAAATATAGCAGTTTTCTACATTGTATCCCATGTTTTAAACAGTATTAACATAAATAAATTAGGAAAAAATGATGCCGTAAGTACATTTTAATGCAGACCATATCTTTTAGGTTCATGAAAATGACGCTACCATTTTAAGGGTACTTTATGGCCATCTGATACAGTACGGCATTAACATATTTTTGAAGAGAACAATTGATAATATGATAAAATCACTATGACGTCTAACTGAAGTGAAACGGTTCCTCATCCGGTGCCGTTATGTCACAGACTTTTTGAACTAACGAAAATGTACGGCATATGAAAAAATATTATCTATGCATAAAATATTTTCGAAATAAATTAATTTGACGTTGTGTCAAATCACCCCCTGGACCACGGAAAGAGAGGGGGTTGCAACCCTCGGTTTTTTCCCCTTGTCGCATGATTTTTGTACGGCGTTGCGGAATAATGGATAAGAAGCAGTATTGAAATAGTATGACACTGATGCCGTACTGTATCAAATGACCAAATTCACCCTGGAAATTGTCGGAAAATCAAAAAAAAATTCCGACTTTTTGGATCACCATTTTTTTACGGCACTACGCGTTTTAGTATTATTTTTCATGGATCTATCGATGGTAACAATGCCGTTCAAAAATATATGACCAAAATGTACTCACTCTACCGGTACTTTTGAATTCTCACCTGCACTCAGTTGGACAGCTTACAAGTGACGGCACAATGCTAAATCTTATTATTTTATGCTCTTATATCGTTCTACATAGGTCATCTGGTGGTTCAAATGACCCATAATTTTTTTAACATGGGCCCATAGTCTACTATATTGTGGTAAAGTTTCATTCAAATCCATTCAGTAGTTTTTACGTGAAAGAGTAACAAACATCCATACATCCATACATCCATACTTACAAACTTTCGCCTTTATAATTGTAATAGGATATATTTAGATTAAAATTCTTGTAATAAAATTAATAACATGCACATCTGTCTTTGTACCAGGGGCGTGCACTGGGTTTACTACGCGGGTAGGCAGGGAAGGGCAGTCACGCACAACAAAAAAAAATAAAAAAAATACACTCGGGTGCGTGGGCGGATGAACACTACCCCTATTATAATGACTGATAATTTTGATTTATATCTAATAAAACTTCATCTAACATAGTAAATAATACATTACTTCTTAATTTTACAAATATATATATACCTATGTTTTCATAAATACATATTATATTTGTTACATAATATTTTATATTTTTCTTTCACCCGACTACGGGCAGAAAAGATAATAACAAAATTAATTCAGTAAACATCTTATTTCTGGGCTCAGACCTCTTTAGAAAGTCCTTGCTAGTATTAGCCTAATCTACCATGCTGTTCCAGTGTGAGTTGGGGGATTACACGACAATTTTGATGTAAGTAAGTATACATATTGCATTACAAGGATTTTCTTCACCAGAATATAGTTCAAAAGAGCAGTACCTATTAAATATAGAATTGTATAGCATCATATAAATAAAAGAAATAGCAAATTAAATATTTAATAAGAGATCTAAGTATATAATGAAAGGTTTATTGTACCTACTTACTTAATTCCACTATAATTCCAAATTTACTTAAGAGAAAAGAATAATATCTATATACATTAAAGATTTTACAGAAAAACAGTTATTATATCCTTGACAGTCATTTGGTTTTCATTCTATTATAACTAGGTATTTCATAAAGAGAAATAATAAATACGGCCGCAGAATTATTTTTTGGCCACTTGGTCAAACTTCTCAATAAATAACTAAGCATCGGGAAAATGAGATAGCCTCTAATGAAGTAATTCATCTTCTTTACAACGCCAACTAAAAATCTTAAAGAAAGCGTCAAGGCAAAATCAACAATTATTTTTACTTGTCCTACTGATTTATACATTACCAACTAATTTACTAACTCGGCCACGAAATTTGTGACTCGTCACCAAAAGTCCTCTAACCGCTACCAGAAAAGCCAGAAAAGTGGGTTAGGTTAGGTTAGAACTGCGACCCTCTACAAAATAAAAAACTGTCTATAAAACTTTTATATTATAATAATCAGAATATTTAATGCAATCGTACCTATATCGTAAAGCTTTTGGGTAACATTATATATTATTATAATGGGATTACATCTCATAATTATTGTATCCTTATGACACAATCATTATTTTGCCTCTTCACTCTCGATGCCGCCCGGGACGACGGGAGGGCAGATGCAGCGTCGACATAGCATAACCATTACAGTACATAATATAATATTATGTTATCATTATTTCTTCTCCCTTCTCTCGAAATATACCTACCTATATTATATATATTATATCCAAAATCCCTATTTTGGTGCCATATATTAATATTTTAGATGTTAACTATTTGAATGCATCCCATAAATTTAGATGCTAAAAAATAATCACCATGCTGAGTTATATTTACTGTGGCCTACATAGAAGGTAACTAGTGGCTGAGATACAATTATTCAGACGCGCGTTGGTTGTGGCCCACTTAGTAATTTAGAAGGTAACTTATATTTTCTGAAGCGAATAATGCTATTAAAAAGAAGCTTGTTTAATTAGTACCCTTTCATAAATGTAGCTTTTGTCCAGAAATTAAAAAAAAAAGCTTAATATTGTTTATTTGTCTATTTTTTTTCTTTGTTACTTTTTGTTAGCTTAGAAAAGTTTTTTATTATAAGTAAGTTGTTTGGTTTAAAGAATTTAATACTAATATGCACATGATATAAGTTAAAAGTTTGAGTTGAGATTGAATGTTTGATTTAAGAACAAGGAACGTTTGCTTAAGAAAAAGGAATATTTATGTAAGAATAAGGTACTTAAATAAGTTGTTAATTCGTAAAATATAATGAACACTTGACGAAATCAATCAACAATAGTGCGTTTAAATACATTCATAGTTAACACTTACGTATTAACAATCATTATCGCTGACCGCTGCGGCTCCTATACACACACGATCTAAAGATTCACTGCACAATATAAAAATCTTTATTCGTCATTATAAAACTTATCATATTTATTGAATACACTGCGTAAAGTTCGAAACATAACTCTTTTATTTGCAAAACAACAACGTTAGCGGGAAATAAACATTCGACCTGACATAAACTGACATTTGTCTAAACGTCAACGTAAAAAGTAAAAACGTTTAGAAAGTTCCGAAACTAATCAAAGTAATTGTTCAAAAACATTTATTCATCTAAATAAGTATAATACTTTTATATTCATTGTAAAAGATTATTGGTTTTATTTAATATAATTATATTATTTTGCAATATAGTGCATATTATATTATCTACTTACCACAAACTTGGAAGCTAAAGTACACATTTCAGTTCGGTTCGGTAATTTTCGGTACGGTTCGTACAACGTGTGAAAGAGAAGCTGTCATCTGTCGCGCCTAAGGCAGGTCAGACGGCCGGACTTGAGTCGCCATACAAATTGGAGACGTTTGCGTGTGTGCGATATAAAAGTAGTTCACGGACAAGAGATTTCACGCACACTGTTGCATTTCTCAAAGGCACTGAGCTCGACTGCCTAGAATTCGTGACGTGCCGAAACGCGCGAAATGGCGCGAATGTAATTTGACGTAACGTTCCTTTTTACGAAAGTTTTAGGTGAAATGTAGTAATGTAATATAGGTAACTTGTGTATGAAGTTGAAGTAAATAAAATTATGTATTACGTTCCATTTTACGTTACGATTTTAATGTTATTCAGTGAATAGAAAAAATATTTTAAATTAGATAATTAATATTTCTTATAGATTGTAGGGTTGTTAGTAAGGTCTAGCAGTTTTTCGTCGGGTAGGCAGTGCCTTTATGCCTTTATTGAGTGCACGCCCCTGCTTTGTACTGAGGTTTTCTCTGAAAGAGCCTGTAGTAATATTATTATTATGTAAACCAATATAAAAACACCCTTCTAATATGACATCACAACGAAACTTTAACGGTATGATAACAATATTATAATTATGATAGTATGTCTCCAGGTCCACCACTAGTCACTCTAGCAAATTCTAGCCCATTGAAGCCACAATTGTACACACATAGGACACTCCCTATTAACACTTACCGAAACTTATAAAATATGATTTATCACACTCACCATTATCAAGATCATCATCAACAAACTCATCATCGGTATGTGGAATTTCTTCCTTCATCTCCACTTTTACTTTGACATCTTTCCTACTGTTATATATTACGGAATACGATTCCTCTATGTTGGTATCTTCTGCGTGTAACTCTATGACGTCTAGTGTCCTTTGGGATAGCTGGTGATTAGGTTGGCTTTGGTTTCTGGCTGATTGTAAAGTTGACACTGATAACTGTAATTAAAATTCTTATTTTTAGTTACTAGGAAGATTATTATGGCCAGTATTTAATCAATAAATATGTTTGATGACTTTTTTTATAATCTAAATCAATATATAGAAGCAAAAGCTGACTGTCTGATCTATCAACACAGGGCCTAAACTATAAGGGAGCACAAATAGGGGTGCATTAAGAAAGTATTCATGAAATGGGGATGCTTATTGTCGCAGTAATCACAGACAAAAGAGTTTAGGTTTAGAGATGCTTTATTTACTCATAAGAACAATACAGTTCACTTAAAAATGAGCTTACAGATAAAAATTCCTTAATTAAAACATTTTAGCGTGATCACTAGGGTTATTTTTTTTTTATACAATACTAAATATGTGTTGTTTCAATTTGGTTTTAAACATGGTAAGAGACTCACAATTTTTCAGAGTATTCGGTAATTCATTATACATCCGTGCTCCCTCGTATAATATGCTACTTTTTCCGTAACCCGTTCTATTTTTACGCAGTTCTAACTTATTTGTATTTCTTAAGCAGTGTTTGAATTTTCGATGTGTGAAATAGATATCGGAATGTATTTTATTTGTTAAAATCTTTTTTACGAAAATGCATGTCGAGTAAGTGTATAGTTGTTTAAGGTTGAACAGTTCTACTTTCTTGTATAGTATTTGGGTATTCATTTAAAAACACAATAATACTTACACTGTGTATATTTTCCAATAATATCTGATTACTTTGTACATTTTGTATAAAAGACTCTGCATGTTGAGCTGCTCTTTTACATACATAGCATAAAGATATCTTATCAATCTGTAATAAGAAGTTTTACATTTACTTACTGTAAAATTATTTAAATTTTAATAAGAATAAAAGTTAAGCAATGTTAATATTAAGAATAAGAGTTAAGACCCATTATTAATTGTTCTAGATCTTAGAGTAGGTACTTATTACATTTCTTTAAAGCAAAAGAGTTAAAAAATAAACCAAAAACTAAAACCAAGAAATTGCTATCAACATGCTAAAATTATGATATAATTAACAATAGTTACACAAAAAATGCCGTAGGAAACTGATATAATAGTACTAAAATTATTAAATAAGATATTCCTACCTGAAATATATTTTTCATAGGAATACTTTGAAATACAAAGCACTGAATAGACCGCTCTTCAGTTTGGCACAAACACCCAAAACAATACAGATTTTCACTCATTTCTGGTGCTTCGTCCATTTCAACACAATTTCTAAACAATAAATTAAAGAAATAACAAAATTAAGCAACTAAATAATGCAATAAATAAAAAACAATGCCCAAAATTTATTGGGTCTAAATATTGACATCTGCAGAGCTGTCAAATTTATAAGGCGTTTTTCTGTGACTGTTCATGTTTGCGTTTGGTTTATCTTTTTAAGACAGTAATGTTTGCTCTAAGTTTTTCGTGACATTAATAAAATTACCCGGTTTTGTTAAGATTTGAGCGCGAATTATAACAAAAAGTTCCTATTATGTAAAAATAAAGGTTTTATAAAATAAAAAACACAATAACATGCAAAATAAATGATTTATTATGAAAAATATACACAATTTCACATAATTTTTATTAAAATTCCAAAAAAAAATACGCAGACGTCAAGACAAACATATTTTTTGATGAGACTCCAGTTGATTTTCATTCTTAAAACTTTTCTGGCATTTGGAGCACTTCTGTGACAACCCGCTGTGATGCCTGAAAAAAAGAAAAAAAAACATATTCAAGACAAAAATGAGCAAGAAATACGCTAGCCGGAACATTTATTTTGTAATATTGTCATATTCAACCTATTTTAAAAAGTATTAGGGCACTTTTAGGGTTCCGTACCCATAGTATAAAACGGGATTCCAGGCTGCATGTGTTAGCCAGTTGAAATATCCACAGATAATATATTTCTGTTGCCGCTATAATAACAAATACTAGAAAACAAAATAAAATAAATATTTAAGTGGGTTCTTATACAACAAACGCGATTTTTTTGCCGTTTTGCGCTCGTTTTGCCGGTTTTTAACTTGTAATTTAAGTTTATGTGTAGGTATGTTTTAATATTTTTTCTTACATACTTAAATAACTTTTATTCATCATAAATAGCTTTTAGTCATGTAGGTAAGAATAATACTGTAAATATGAATCACGTGATGCCAAATAATGTCTATATCTATTACCTCTTATTATGCCTTAACAACGCGCTTCGTTGTGTGTAGTGCTTCCCACAACGCACACACGCGTGCGCCCGCTCGCCCGAGTGCGTCACTTCATGCAGTTTCAAGTTGGAGCGTTTCACAAAACTCTTCTCGCATGTGCTGTGAAAAAATATTAATTTAGTCCAGTCATTAATAAAATAAAAGGTTTGCGAATTATATACTAAAATGTAAAACAAAATAAAGTACTCCCCCTAAATGCCCCCCCCCCCCCCCCAGGTCAGAGAGAATATAATGTATTTAAGGATAAAATAAAACTATAACTGTAGACAAACTAAGAATAGGTATAGGTATATTATAAGGTAATTTTAGACACTAGCAAGGGAATCAAAACCTACAGGTTCCTTCTGCCCGTACTTCGCTACGCCCTTGAAAATGTGCACTAATTTTCAACTTTAGTTTTCTGTACTACTTTCTATACCCCCCAGTATCGCTAGCGTCAATTTCTTATTCCCTTTTTGTCATCAAATCCCGGGTAGACCTATGACACTCTGAATTGTCTATTTGTCCTCGAGTTCCAAGCAATAATGTTATATATCTGTAGACATCATTATTTAGACTAGTCTTCAAAAAAGAAGAGGAATTTTGTCGCCAAAAACATATTTATTTATTTATTTATACTTATATAAATATTTTAATTTAGTGTTTTATTTACACAGCGACATATCTATACTAATAATTATAATAAACAGGAAAGGTTCCGAAAAGGGTGGACCGATTTGAAAAATTCTTTCACTGTTGGGAAGCTACGTTCACCCTCAGTAACATAGACTATAGAATATTTTGAAAAAAAAATAGGGATCCGTGCGAAGCCGGGGCGGACTGCTAGTAATACCAAAGTACCTGCAAGAGTATGGTTTGACCCCCGAGTGCACTCGTTTGTGTATTTTCAGCTGCTCAGCACTGGATAAAGTCTTGCCGCAGAGATCGCAGAGGAAACTGGACGTTATTCCATGCTCCTAGAGTTCAAATTTAAAGATGGAAAAATTAATACAAAGTAACAACAATAATAATAGATAAATTATCTATACTTCTTTACTAATATAATAAAGAGGAAAGATTTGTATTTTTGTATGTAACGAATAAACTCAAAAAGTACCTACTGGACCGATTTTTAACTCTTTTTTCTGAGTAAGATAGGCTATAAAAAAAAGGGATCCGGGCGAGGCCGGCGTAGTTTATACATATTTTTAATGGAATCCGTCAACTTAATTTAAAGTAAGGTCAAGGCTTCTAATTCCGTCTACGGGGCTATTCCGTCACGTACACGTTTTTGGCGAATCTAAGCACAGTTCGCCGCTGCCGGCTCAGTTGGTAAAGCAGTAGGGTTTTCTAATGCAAACTAAAAAACACCCATGACGCTGTGCAATAAAGGAAGAAAAATATCTGCTTTCAAAGTTCAGTTGCGTTTCGAAGTCGAAGTGCGAGTATAGTACTATGCAGTTTGATCGAAGATAAATATGAAATAGTTAGACTTCTAGGCTTGTTTGTATGATTATTACAACGTCTATGATATGTATAAACGTGTCTGCCTGTTCGTGATTCGTAAAACTCTGATAGTTTTTAGTAATTCACCATGAAAAATTAACAACTTCAAAATAGTCAAGTGGGAAATTCCGTCTATTTTTTAAGGGGCAAAGCCGTCATATGCCGGTATTTCCCGATTCCAGACATCGTCAACCTTTTTTTAGTGTATTACATTTTAAAATAGGTACACTTGTCAATCTGGCAATAATAAGCTTAGCTGTGACGAAATATATGAGTAGGTAATTCGATAGAACGTAGTACGAAAATACTCCGGACTGCAAAATGCATAAATCATTACTTTATGAAATAATATATATAAAAAATATATATATTAGTAAATTTTTAAAAGGTTGAGCTCATCTGATTGGCAAACCATGCCGGAATAGCCCCAAAAAATTGTGTTTGCGGATAACTCCTATTGTAAATCTTATATCTAAGGTCTAATAACACATATTTGATTGAAATCGACGTGTCTTCATTTTCCGCTAGCTAAGACTTGAAAAAACTGCGTAGTTCTAGGGAAACTGCTTGCATGACGGAATAGCCCCACTCGGGCGGGAAACTCCGTCTACCTGACTATTATTTAAAAAAAATATATAATAAATTAAGCAACCTAGATACAGGGAATTTCATACTATTATTTGATTGCCAAGTAAATTATTAGTCTAGTAGGTGCGCGCAATGGGTAAATAGTTAAAAATAAACGTCTCAAAATTTTAACCAAAGTTGATCTAGCTCAAAAATATGCCGGAATTAGAAGCCTTGACCTTATTTTTCAATTAAATATTTCTCATTTGGCGCCTAAAAGTTTTGTCAGGCGATACAGTTTTTATTAAATCAGCGAACCTATGATAAACATTACAGTCGATTCGACATTTCGTCGACATAATATTGAGAACGTTGTCGACAAGCAGGTTTGTCGTGACGATATTGTTTCGTTGTCGACATGATGAAATAAGAGACGACATCGACATGACAAGATTTTTCGCTGTCGACAACGTTACCGATTTCTGACAGATCACCGCGAGAATAAGACATCGACATGACAAGATGTCGACTCGACAATTCATCATAGGTTATCTATACTTATTAGTATACGTTCGCCCCGGCTTCGCACGGATCCCTTTTTTTTACAAAATATTCTATAGCCTATGTTACTCGTGGATAATGTAGCTTTCGAATGATAAAAGAATTTTTAAAATCGGTCCAGCAATTTTTGAGCCTATTCATTACAACCAAACAAACAAAGTTTTCCTCTTTATAATATTTTATCCACGAGGAACATAGGCTACAGAATATTTTGTAAAAAAAAAATAGGGATCCGTGCGAAGCCGGGGCGAAAGTCTAGTACAGAACAATGGCACTACTAGGTACTATTACTGACCTTAAGGTGTAGAGTTAACGCTTTCATGCTTCCACAGGGAATCGAACACTGGACGCACACGTACCGATGTACTTGAGACGACTTCGGATGCACTGTGCTACGGTGACTTGTTAAATACCTTAAAATATATAATATATTAATAACTAGCTTCTGCCCGCGACTTCGTCCGCGTGGAACTCCTCCTTTTTTGCAGTCGGTTAAAAAGTAGCCTATGTCCTTTCTCAGGCTCCAGACTTTCTTTGTACCAAATTTCATTTAAATCGGTCCAGTAGCTTTAGCGTGAGAGCATAACAGACAGACAGACAGACAGAGTTACTTTCGCATTCATAATATTAGTAGGATAAGTAGGATAGCTTCGGCACGCTACTTTGTTTGCGCATGAGTATTTACTTTCCACAATATCGTTATAAAATATAATAAGTTTCATCAAAATCCGTTCAGTAGTTTTAGCGTGAAATCGAGACAGGCAAAGTTACTTTCGTAAGTTTAATATGTTCGTAAATTATTAGGATTGGAACGAATAAAAATTTCTTCAATTTCGATTAGCCGATAATCTAAAACCGTGCGATGCTCGGCCGTCAACTCACCTATCCATATGAAACGCCATACCGCATACATCACAGACGTACGGTTTGATTCCTTTATGTATATTTTGATGTTGTTCATACCACGTTTTCACTTGGAAACTTTTTGAACAAGTCTCGCATTTGTACTGAAATATAAAACGATTTATCTATACTAATATTATAAAGCTGAAGAGTTTGTTTGTTTGTTTGAACGCGCTAATCTCAGGAACTACTGGTTCGAATTCAAGAATTCTTTTTTTGTTGGATAGACCATTTATCGAGGAAGGCTTTAGGCTATATAACATCACGCTGCGACCAATAGGAGCGAAGAAACAGTGAAAAATGTATAAAAAACGGGGAAAATATGAAGCCTTATAAAGAAGTGACAGAAGACTTTGACGGATCTTTGACGAAACAATCGGACGGGCAGGACGACGTCTGCCAGGGCCGCTAGTGCATTATATGATTACGAGAACTGTGAAGTTCTTGAAAGGTCAGCAAAAACACAATATAAGTAGGTATAAAATTAATTTGCTTGTATAACTACTTTTTACATAAATACGACTGAAAACCGTTACAGGTTTAACCAAAGTGAGTGTTTTATATAAACACTGGAGCAGGAACCAACAAACAACAAAGCACAACTACCTACTGTAAAAAAATACTACATTATTTTTTTCGAACTGAATACTGAAGCGCAGTTGGCCAGCTAATGGGCCTTAACTGCAAAACCGGACGGGTGGCGAGCCTCCTGAGAGGCTTTCAAGCCTTTAGGTTGGGTTTAGGGTTTTTAGCCCTGACTGAACCGAGGACCCCCCCAGAGTGGGGTCACACCTCGGCAGGGGGACAAAAGGTACCTACGGATTTTTATATATTACACATACTTACGGGTGATTCCACGGGCGTTTCAACCGCCGTCAGTCCGTTGTCCTGAATATTGAAAAAATGATCTACAACAAGAATTACGTTTTGATGCGACGACATACTGCGCTCGCACTTGTCGTCAAAATTAATAGAGTTTAAATCTTTTTGTAGCATAATTCTTCAATATTTATGGCAAAGGACTGACGGCGGTTGAAACGCCCGAGGAATCACCCTTACCTAAATGGAATAATATTATTATGTTGGAATGAAACAACTATTAACAGATTTAACTCCCATATTTTTATTTTATTTTATTTGCTGACGTTTCGAATTCTTTACAGTTTCGATGATCGTAGCACGACTGAGCTAACAATTGGTTGAATTGAATTGAACTGAAATTATTATGTAATAGTATGTAGGTATTTGAATCCTTACCTTAAAATCCTTTTTGTGTCTTTTCTCGTGCTCCCTCAAAGCTCCAAGGTACACTGAAGCGAAGCCACATTGAAAGGAACAAGCAACCTTCGTACCATTATGAGCCCTCCCATGACGGATGATATCGGATACAGTGCGGTATGTTCTACCTTAAATAAATAAAAATACATATTAATACTCTATACTAATATTATAAAGTGGAAAAGTTTGTTTGTTTGGATTGGATTGAATAGGCTTCTAAGCGACTGGACCGATTTGAAAAATTCTTTCACTGTTGGAAAGCTACACTTTTTCCGAGTGACAGGCCGGGGCGAGCCGCTAGTATATTATATACTAGCGGTTCGCCCCGGCTTCGCACCGATCCCTATTTTTTTTTCAGAATATTCTGTAGCCTATGTTACTCGTGGATAATGTAGCTTTCAAATAGTAAACAAATATTTAAAAATTGACCAGTATTTTTTGAGCCTATTTATTACAAACAAACAAACAAACCTTTCCTCTTTATTATATTAATAAGAACTGATATCAGTCTAGATAAGAATGACACAACTATAATGTTAAATATTAATTGTACTTATACATCATATACATCAATAGTTTTTAATTAGAATGATATACATACCAAGACAAGAGTAGATAAAATCGAGACCCCTAGTGGGGTTTGTACCCACGCTTTTTAAATTAATTTCGACAACTCATTAGTGGTCCGTATAGTGTAATAGGACAGCACGGTGCCTACGTAAAGGCATCTGACTAAAAACTTTTGTTTGTGCTTAATTTGGAACTAAATCAATTGGTGTGAATTCTCTAAAGATATTTTAAATAACAAACCACAATGGAATAAAACACTTTAGCGTAAGACTATTGTCAGCTCAGTCGTGCTACGATTATCGAATCTGTAAAGGCTTTGAACCGTCAGCCAATAAAATAAAATATGCGAGCTAAATCCGTTAAAGTTGTTTCATTCCAATGTATAATAACCGCGAAGGCATCAGAAATTATTAACTTACCACAAATTTTGCAGTGAAACTTTTCATCGCTATGAATATAACTATGCTTAGTAATACTTCTTTTATCATTATAGATTTTAAAGCATTTATCACATTTGTACATCAATTTCCCATTCTCCGCTATAACTGAATAATTTTTACTAATTTTCTCTTTGCTTTTATGCATTTCGTTATAATGATTTAACAGATTGATTTGCGTATCAAATAAATCAAAACATGTGAGGCATTTATGATTAAAATTATCACTTTCTTGATTTATATCATTTATTATGTTTGAATTTTTATGTTCTTTCATTTTCAACAATGGTACATCATCTTCTGAATTATAATCTACAATATTTGTATCATTCGTCTCATGTTTTAATTTGTTTAGAGCAGAACCTTCATTTGTTTTAAGAGTCTGTGTCTCTTCATTTTCTAAGTCTGTTTCTTTAATCTCTAATTTCAAACCACATTTTAAACTTTTATAGAACATTTTCAAAACATTTTCTCCTAAATTTAACTTCTCATATAACATATCTTCGTTTTGTTTAACTTTTATGCAAAATTCATTCATTTTCATTATTGTTTTGATGCAAATATGGCATACTTGATTTGGCAATAGATTGTTTATTGGCATCTGTGAAATAAAAAAAAACTTAATATGTATTTATTAAAACAACACACACTCTGATTGACCAATATTGCTGAAAAGAAATGTAGTAAAAAACAGAATAATATTTCACAATATTATTAGGTACCTATCCCTATATCCCTACTAATCCCTACTAATATTATAAATGCGAAAGTAACTCTGTCTGTCTGTCTGTTACGCTTTCACGCTTAAACTACTGGGCCGATTTAAACGAAATCTGGTACAAAGAAAGTCTGGAGCCTGAGAAAGGACATAGGCTACTATGGACTGTATACTAATAACTAAAACATTTAAAGAAAACGAGTGGTTTCTATCACTGTTTATTACCAACTAAAAAACAACTGATAATTTCGAATGTAAAACAAAACACAAATATAATAATTCTAAACATAAAACACACAAAAAGTATAAAACTATAAAAAGAGGTTGAATCATCAACAGCTACTTTTTAACAACTGCAAAAAAGGAGGAGTTCCATGCGGACGAAGTCGCGGGCAGAAGCTAGTATTATATAAATTTGCATGACTTAAGAAACCTTTTAAAGAATAAATAGGTAGGTATAGGGTACAAAACAAATTACTATACTAAGCCTTATATAGAAAATACAAGATTCTCAAAGTAAAGGATAAAATGATTTATATACAGGAGTCATGTACTTATAAATTAAAATAAACTTTATTATATACATTTATATATACAGTGCCTTTTAAATTAATATGCATAATTTAAGTAAGTACACGCGGTGTTCGGCTTGAAGTGATTGGAAAAAGTACGATTGTTATACTTATGTTATATATACTTACACGAAGAGATAAACAGGAGTAAATATTAGCATATTTTTCAGATTGTTCGTTCCAATGGCACATTTTTTCGTCACTGAAGGATAGACAGAGTCTACAAATACCATCCATAGTTGGATTTTAAGTTATGAATGTATTTAATTTAGGATTTAAGTTGTTAACCCAGTAAAAGCATCAAAGTTCGCTTGTAAACAAAACAAAAAGCTAAACGTCAAACTTCAAAAGTCAAGTAAAAGGCGTATTTTCATTTTTAAAACTGTAGTATTCAAATATCTTAATAATTATAAATAAATAAAAATAGTAGAATTATAATATAGCATAAATACTAAATTAGTTTAAACCATGATTATAAAAAAAAATAACTGGGTACACAGAACAAAGAAACCCTAAACTGATTAGTAAGTTTTACTTAGGTACACTTCCGTTTTTTGAAAATAATCGGTATAAAACGACCTATATAATAAAATAATGTTTTTTTTTAAAAAACATTATTTTATTATATACTTATAACTTAAACATCCAAGACTTAGGTAGGTAGGTACTTACTCGTGTTCACTGACATCTGGCCGTAAAGGGATTCGAACCCGAAATCACCGTATTCATAAGATGGGGCTATGACTACGAGAGCCTGTCAACATAATAATAAGTTTAAGTATCAAAGTGACTTAAGTAGGTAGGTACTTATTAGTTCTTTCGTCATAAACACAACATTTGTTTATGGCATTGCGTAATGAAAAGCAGGTAGGTACCTACTCCTCCAATTACCTCAATTTGAAATTTTATTTACCTACTGAAATACGTTTTGCCCTTATTACGGTAGTATTAGTTATTTGAAGTACCTACCTAAGTAAATATACCTAATTGGGTTTAATGACAATAATTTCTGATGCTTTCGTGGTTAATACACATTGGAATAAAGTTAGACTTTAGCGTTAGACTATTGTCAGCTCAGTCGTGCTACGATTATGGAAACTGTAGGTATGTACCTAAAGAATGCGAAACGTCATCAAATAAAATACGCGAGTTAAAACCGTACATAGCTCATTCCAATGGGTTTATGACGTCATAATCTAAAGATAAGACAATTTGCTTTGTTTGTGACCAACTTTCCAATGAATCATTAGGGGTGTATTTTGACTTCCTATCGGTATTCTTTTTAATCTGTGCTTTTAAATTCCACATTGATAGCATTCAGTAGAATATCGGACGCTTCCGTACGATACTGCGTAGGCGCATCCTGCTGATAGATGTGACATTTTTGCAGACGGGATTGTGGTTTGTACCTACGAGCTTTACGCCTCAGTGAGGTATTGAAATGGTTATAATAATGCGTTTATTAGTTAGTGTAATTTCTATATAAGATAGCTTGTGTTACCTATATTATTATTATGATAATATTAATATTACGAGAGTTTCTTCAGTCGTAGCAGACTGAATTGACGATCTAACACTGAGAAATTTTACATTACGCAAATTGCGTTATTTTATAAAATATACAATTTCTACTAGGGTAAGTACCTACCTATGTACCTACCTACTACATACTACCAACAAGTCTTCAGAGGGTGGATAAAGAATTAAAGAGATCAACAATTAAATTGTTTTTTTAGTAGGTACTTAAGTACAAATTTTGAAACGTTTAGCTCGTAAACAGCAAATTTTAAACAAAAAGCACCTACCGTCGTATCTTTAACCTTTGTCTGTTTTGTAATATATATTAAACTAGCTGTCCGCCCCGGCTTCGCACGGATCCCTTTTTTATAGCCTACAGATGTCACTCGCGAATTGTGTAGCTTCCCGACAGTGAAAGATTTTTTCTAATCGGTCCAGTCGTTTTGGAGTCTATTCAATCCAAACAAACAAACAAACCTTTCCCCTTTATTCATATAGAAAAATAACTTTTATAACCCTTTTATTTTTTTAACCACGGTAGTAGTAAGTAAGTTCCTACACTGAAGTCCACTAAACGTTTATACCTAAAATGTAAGTCTGTATTCCATACATATTATTATAATCTTTGAAGTTTAACAAAATTACAGTACAATAATTATAAAACATAGTGACAAACGTCAGTCTAGTCCGGATTGTTAATTAGTTAAGATATAATTAATATATTTTTAATATTTAACGCAGTGGATTGTGTTAGTGACTATGTCGAAAATATTTTATTTATTATTATTTTGTTTTGTACCTTTGGACGCCCGTAAGTTTTTTTATACTTATATCCTTAACTAGAGCAGGAAAGTTTACCTACTTAAATAATAAGTACGTTAATTATATTTTATCACTTTTTGTTTAAATTTGAAATTGTATCTTAATTATCTTTAAATAAACTTACTTACTTACCTAATTATAGTAAAGTAGGTAAGTAGGTACTATTTTTTGCTCTTACAAGTTTTTTTTATTTAAAAAAAAGTTTTTATTGAAACTGTCATTTTAAACATTGTCGTCTATAGCTATTATAATACCTATATATCTACAATGGTAGGTACAAAATAATATTACCTAAGTAGGTATCAATTGAAACAATATTTGTACCAACACCATGAGATAATTTCACTATTTTTTTTACTTATTGACGCTGTTCTTAAATGTAGTGAATAAGCACCTAAAACCGGCACGCAATTAATTTCACTTATTTTTTTAACCATATTTTTTACTTATTTTTTTTTTTACTTATTAACTCTGTTCTTAAATATAGTCTAAGACGACAATGACGGCGTTTTAAACGCTAGGAAATCCACTCAAAAACATGACATAATTAATATTATTATAAAATCCTACGGCGATGCCACATTGCAACACTTGCAACGACTCAGAGACACACAGTTGCACTGTTGCATGGTTGCGCGGCTGCAATTAGTAATAACATAATCCCACTACTAAGTGTATTACAATATTTTGAACTAGCTAGCTACAATAGTCTAACGCTAAAGATATATATATCACTAGCTTCTGCCCGCGACGTCGTCCGCGTGGAAATCCTTCTTTTTTGCAGTCGGTTAAAAAGTAGCCTATGTCCTTTCTCAGGCTCCAAAATTTCTTTGTGCCATATTTCATTTAAATCGGACCAGTAGTTTTAGCGTGAAAGCGTAACAGACAGACAGACAGACAGAGTTACTTTCGCATTTATAATATTAGTAGGGATAGTCACTAGTCAGCTTAGTTCTGCTACGATTACGGTAACTATAAAGGTTTTTAAATTTCTAAATGTCAGCCAATAAAATAAAATACGCGAGTTAAATCCGTTAATAGTTCTTTCATTCCAATGTGTAATAACCGTGAAGGCATCAGAAATTATTATAAGGGGATTAACTCGGGATCTAAGGATTTAAGTTTTTTATTTGCAAGAAAATTTCCAAATAACTTAATCCACATTTACTTGGGTAATTGAGTGACCTTAGATTAGAATAAAACCTAAACGTATTTAATCGTTTTTGATACGAAAGGAAAAAAACAAAATTATCAGCGGACGGGCGCTATCCGGTGTCTGACAAAACATGGTCAAGAATATTTGATAAAAAATTGCACAGTATCGTTGAGCTTTACTAACTGAAACAAAAATGGCAAAAAATAAATAAAAAGAAAGGAAAAATCTTTTTGGTACCTACATACTTCCCTACTATATATATATATATATATAATATTATAAATGCGAAAGTAACTCTGTCTGTCTGTCTGTCTGTTACGCTTTCACGCTGAAACTACTGGACCGATTTAAATGAAATTTGGTACAAAGAAAGTCTGGAACCTGAGAAAGGACTTAGGCTACTTTTTAAACGACTGCAAAAAAGGAGGAGTTCCACGCGGACGAAGTCGCGGGCAGAAGCTAGTAGGTATATAAATAAATCAATACTCAATATTAACTACAATCTATCAATCGAAATTCGATTAATATTTTTGGTTCAATACCATTAGTTTTTTTCAATACTTACTCATTTCTTTATTTGCGTTCTATAAATAAGAGTTCTACAGATAGTATCACCTACCTACATAGGTACTTTCGTCAGGCACAACAAATTTTTTCGGTACCTACATACAGCTTCTTAAATATGTACAATAATAAAATTATGACTAATACTTTTTAAACATTAAATAATTATATTAGGTATTAACGAATTTCTATTGTTAGGAACTCTTAAAAAAAATGAAATACCTAGTTAATAAAATAAAATAGTTTTTATTTGTAATGACATATCAGTAATAATAATTTCTGATGCCTTCGCGGTTATTATACATTGGAATGAAACCACTTTAACGGATTTAACTCGTGCATTTTATTTTTATTGGCTGACGTTTTGGAGCGTTTACAGATTCCATAATCGTAGCACCACTGAGCTGACAATAGTCTTATATCAGTAATATTTATATCTATTCAAGCGACTCTTCATTGGATATGGCATTGTCAAAACCAAGTTTATAAAATCCCACTAACAACATACTTATAATAAAATATAAATTAAGTAGGTATAACTTTTTAATAAAAAAAATAACCGCCTAAAAAAACTAAACGGCAACTAAAAACAATAGCGCAATGATAAGAAAAAAACAATATTTTTGTATCTTTGTTGTACCTAACGGCTGTTATTTTTGAAATCGGTGCCAGCTGGTGCAGCAACTCTTCACTCTTAACTCTTCAATAAGGTTCAAGTTTGTTTGAGGCTGGCACTGACTCCACGCGTCGACTTAAGAACCTTCTCCGTTTTTTTCGTCAGTTTCAAATCAAAACGATTAGTGTGAATTCTATATTTTACTAGCAACCCGCCCCTTCATACGGATGCTACAAACATTCCTATTGAATCACTCTATCTATTAAAAAAACCGCATCAAAATCCGTTGCGTAGTTTTAAAGATTTAAGCGTACATAGGGATATAGGGACAGAAAAGGCGACTTTGTTTTATACTATGTAGTAATATTGATTTTCTTAAATTTGGAATGAAACAACTTTAACGCATTTAATAAATAAATAAATAAATATCTTTGGACAATTCACACCAATTACCTAGTCCCATTTTAAGCAAAGCTTGTGTTATGGGTACTAGACAACGGATAAATATACATAAATACATATAAGACATCCAAGCCCAGGTACAGATGCCAGTGCTCATCACATTGACATCTGCCCCTAGCGGGATTCGAACCCGCAACCTCCGGTTTCGTAGTCAGGGCCTCTGACCACTAGACCAACAGGCCGTCCGTTAACTCGCGTATTTTATTTTTATTGGCTGACGTTTCGGAGCATTTACAGATTCCATAATCGTAGTACGACTGAGCTGACAATAGTCTTATGCTAAAGTTCTCTTAACTTTTCAGTACAATCATGTCCGTTTCCTCACATTCAAAATGGCCGCACAAGAATGAGACAACGAACCAGAATGGCAAAATTTTCCTGTTTGAACAATTACACACTGGTTGGAAACAAGTATGCAACCTGCAGGCTGGGACAATGGGATGTTCCTCTACCTGTCTGCGTCCGTAAGTTATTTTTTTATATAGAACTAGCTTCTGCCCGCGACTTAGTCCGCGTGGAACTTCTTCTTTTTTGCAGTCGGTTATAAAGTAGCCTATGTCCTTTCTTAGGCAGACTTTCTTTGTACCAAATTTCATTTAAATCGGTCCAGTAGTTTTAGCGTGAAAGCGTAACAGACAGAGAGACAGAGTTACTTTCGCATTTATAATATTAGTAGGGATGCGAAAGTAACTCTGTCTGTCTGTCTGTCTGTCTGTCTTAGAAAGGACATAGGCTATTTTTTAACCGACTGCAAAAAAGGAGGAGTTCCACGCGGACGAAGTCGCGGGCAGAAGCTAGTTTATAATATTAGTAGGGATTAGCGACCGGCCTTGGCTTCTCACGAGTGCTATAAACCTTCCAAGATCCTCTTGAATCACTGTATCTATTAAAAAAAAAACCGTTTCAAAATCCGTTGCGTAGTTTTGAGGATTTAAGCATAGTACACAGGACGGACAAAGAGCGACAGCGACTTTGCTAGCTAATTATGTACCTATGTTTCGGAAAGACCATCATTACTGAGAAGAAACGCCGCAAGAAAGTCAGTAGAAAGTAATTTTCTGAACGATTATGTACCTATAATATAAGAAATATTCTGACTCGTTCTAAATTTAGTGCACAAACTAAATGAAAAATTTAAAATCAGATAAAATTATTACGGTATGAATAACTAAGTCTACGCGGTCTTCTGTCCGCTATCGTTGTTTTATTCTACTAAAGGACCTTGAAGGTTACTGTGCGAGCGTGAGGGCACTATTACTACGCGCGTGCGACAGAGACAAATACAAAAAGGGCAACGTCCGCTTTTCGCTGTGCTCCGCGACCGTCCTTAAAACATGGTAAATCTTCGACACGACTAAATTGTCCGACATTAAAATATCTTTCTAACAGGTGCTGGTTGTAAGACTCCAGAGGTTGAGAATGGCGTGGCAATGCCAGCTGTGGGCGGAGCTTGGATGGTATTCTTCTGTTTCCCTAACTTTCGCATCAACGGGCCCAATGTTATCTACTGCGACGGGTATAAATGGAACAGCACTACTCCTAAATGTGTTGGTAAGAGACCTCTTGTCCCTTTACACCTGATTCTTAAGCTTTTTATGTCTATTATCCTTTTGAGTTAACTAGGGTCACTGATTGTACCTCTCCACCCAACGACGAACTCGCGCGCTAGTCGGCGCTACGCTGTTTCTTCTCTTATCTTCTATTTTTTTTACTCTTATCTAAGTACAAATATGTACGTATCATTGTACCTGATGCATGAATAATGCTAAAGTTTGACTAAAATTTGGGGACCTTAATTTAGCATACCTTTGCAAAATAGCTAATAAGCTTATTTTTTGCAAAAGTTTCAAGCTAAAAGTATGCTTTTCCTTTACACTAGCTAATTTAATGAATTAAAAAATCATATAAGTATAGATACCATAGGAACACCTTGACAAGCCATTTTCTTAATTATAATAAATATCGTGTCATTTTTTTCTCATATACCTACTAGGCAATTTTTGGCTATTATATGAGGCTTATATATCTCAGACGCTAACTGTACATGCTTATATGTTCCAGCTACCCGTGTCAAGCCTCAGCTAACTTGTGACTTCGAATCTCCTGACATTTGCGGTTGGACCCAGGATCGAGCTCATGATTTTGACTGGAAGAGGCTCAACCTGAAGACTCCAAGTTCTTTCCTCTTAACTGGACCTTCCTATGACCACACCAAGGGGGAATACGGATCAGGTAAAATACCTTGGGGCCTAAACAAGGTTTCAACGTTAACGTTGTACGTTGGCACCAAAGTGTATTGGATTTGACATCTGCGAACGACTGTCGCGTACGTCACAAACGTTAGCGGATGTCAGATGACAGATCCCATACATTTTGGTCGTTTCGTTTAACGTTAACGTTGAACGTTGGCACGTTGTCTCGGACTCTCGGCCCCCTTGTCACTACCCATCCTACAATATTTAATTATAAAGCTGGAATTACTTATAGCGATCTTGCATTTCCTTTGGTACGTTAAAAAACTCAAACTCAAACTCAAAGAGTTTTTTACAAGGATAAATAAAGCAGTTTTGAGAACATTGTAAGTAGCTAAGTACTATAGATTTTGTGCTCGACTACTCCCTACGTTTTTTGAGTTTGTGATGAAACTTGGCACAGTTTATCTTTGGGTAGACCTGAGTGAATCAGGCCGGTAACCATCAGTACCCCATCGCATTTAGTGGGGGAGGGGGAGAATGTTCGACGCTGCCGTGCTTTAATTGAAACAATATTTATATATATTCTAAATCTATACATATTTTATGGGGGGTTAGGACTCAACCCTCAAGCCTTAGGATAGCAGTTAGATAATTTTCTGAACCTATAGCTTTTAATCAAATTACTATCTTTTGTATAGAATTTCACAAAAGCTCGATCCGGCTTTGCTGAGGTTACAATAGACTAAGCCTCAATCTGATGATAGGGAAGGAGAGCGCTTTATATTATGTTAATTTATCATTTCAGGTCACTATATGTATATTGAAAGTACATCTAAATTAGAAAACGATACGGCGCGACTTTTCTCACCGGTCTACGAGGGCGCTGTCACTAAAAATGATAGTTGTTTCTCGTTCTTCTATCACATGTATGGCAAGTAAGTTAGTAGGTACATTTTATATAATTGCACGAAAAAATTATGGTCATAGTCAGGTACATTTACGTGAGGAGAATTTTCTATGACCATCGAAAATTTTATGTTAATTACAGTACTAGCTTGACACAGTATTAGCCCACTGGACTGTATTAATTTACAATACAGTACTAGCTTGACGCAATACTAGTTCACAGTACAGTACTAGCTTGACTCAATACTGGCTCGGAGTCCTCTCTAAACTAGTATTGCGTCAAGCTACACTAGCTACTAGCAGTACTAGTTTACAGCTCAGTACCTACTAGCTTGACGCAGTACTGATTTACAGTTGAGTACTAGCTTAACGATGTACTAGCGTATAGTATAGTATTACTCAGCTTAATAACTGTGTTCAGGTAGTACTCTACCTACTCTAAGCTGCTCTAACTTATCTTAGACTACCTTAACAAACAAACAAATTAACTGAAACTATTTTTAATTATTGTTTTACAGGACTATTGGTGGTTTAAGAGTGTACCAGATACCGGAAAATACTCAAATGGTATTCCTAAACCCAAATGAATTGGAAAAGAAGAAATACTTGCTATTTGAGAAGTGGGGAAACCAGGGAGATGTTTGGTACAGGAACGTGACAAAATTGAATGAATACGATGATAACTTCCAGGTATATATAGATTAGATTAGATTTATTTATAACTAGCTTTTGCCCGCGACTTCGTCCGCGTGGAACTCCTCCTTTTTTGCAGTCGGTTAAAAAGTAGCCTATGTCCTTTCTCAAGCTCCAGACTTTCTTTGTACCAAATTTCATTAAAATCGGTTGAGTAGTTTTAGCTTGAAAGCGTAACAGACAGACAGACAGACAGACAGAGTTACTTTCGCATTTATAATATTAGTTAGGATATCTCTAAATACATATATATGACGACTGTTTTTTTTGTCCATCAAGTAAATCATGTCTGATGCCTTCGCGGTTATTACGCTTTGGAATGAAACAACTATTAAGTAACTAGAAAAAAAACACAAAGCAGCGAGTCTACGATGATCTATCGAGTCGTCATTTTGTCGACATAATATTGAAAACGTTGTGAACAATTAGACGACATCGACATGACAAGTGGTCGACTCGACAATAGGCTTTTTGACAATGCGAAAAATAAAGTGTAAATTACTGTTAACAGTATAAATTAAGAGTTAAAAAATGATTATTCATTAACGTAAGTTGAAAATAATGATTGATTTATTTAAAAATCCTTAAATAAAAATTACTTTTTTTAAACGTTTCTCACGTGACACAAAACGCTCCTGATTGGCCGAGTTTTTCGTGACGTCACATGCCCGTAAACTTTGTTTACCTAGTTGTGTTGCGCCTAGTTGTGGTAGATTGTCAAACAGGCATGTGACGTCACCGACCTCATTGCGGCGCCATATTGTCAAAGTAGTGTTTTGGCACACTATTTAAATATTGAATTTTTAATTCGATGTTTTTCAGCTAATACATACCAGATTTAAAAAAAACAACTTTTGCTGGGTTCCGTAGACTCTACTACATAATATAAAATGGATTTTAAAAACATGTCAAATACCCTATTCATCATAGGCTCGCTGATTGCGATACCAATTGCGCTCCAATTACAGTGTTTAGCTAAAAAAACCTCATAATAAGCAGTTTTTTTTTAATTATCATCCTTAGATCGTGATCGAGGGTATTCGTGGAGCCAGTTTCACTAGCGACGTGGCGTTCGACGATGTTGCCATTCTACACGGCGCCGACTGTACCGCGGCTGCCGCTGCCGCCGTCACTCCCGCTGCCATCATTTGTGAGTTTATAATATTTAGCACCTTGGGGGCTAGACAAGGTTCCAACGTTCAACGTTAACGTTAAACGCTGACACCAAAATGTATGGGATTTGACATCCGCTAACTATTATCACGTACGTCACAAACGTTCGCGGATGTCAAATCCCATACATTTTGGTGGTTTCGTTTTACGTTAACATTGAACGTTGGCACCTTGTCTACGGGCCCTTGTATTTCGCATAATTTATGTATTAATAAGTTTTACGATCTTAATATTATTAGTTATGTATATTGGACACTAGCTTTTACAAGTACTATCGGATGCTTTCGGGGTAAGCCATTTTAGAAAAAAATTGCTTGCACTTGTTGCTTCACACACAGCCGCCAGGTACCAGGGTCGTTCAAGCGATTATTGCCTTAAAGGTGTAACATCGCCAGCACAGTTGATAGTACTTAATAGTAGCTTATGTAAGGACATCTTAGGCACTGTCTGTGTACAAAATTTCATTTTAATTGGTCCAGTAGTTTTAAGCGACACAGACAGACAGTTACTTTCGCATGTATAATAGTAGTACCTAGGTAGATGTGCATAATAACTTAAATATCATCAAATTTTATTCAACAACATTCTACTATTTATTGTTCTTTCTAAACTGTGCTTTTGATCAAATTACTATCTGTTCAATAGAATTTGTGTAGTGCATAAAATTGATAACAGTGGAATTGTGATTATTTAGAAATAAGAAATAAATCTAATCTAATCTATGTGTGAAACAGCTGACACGTGCACCGATCGCTGTGATTTCTTAGACACAGTGATTCATCAAGAAATTTGACATAACAATGCAATTGTGATTATTGAGAAACAAATCTAATCTAATCTATTTGTGAAACAGCTGACACGTGCACCGATCGCTGTGATTTCTTAGACACAGTGATACCTACATCAATAAATTCGATATTACAATGTTATTGTGATTATTGAGAAACAAATCTAATCTAATCTATTTGTGAAACAGCTGACACGTGCACCGACCGCTGTGGTTTCTTAGTCACATATCATCAAGAAATTTGACATAACAATGCAATTGTGATTATTGAGAAACAAATCTAATCTAATTTATTTGTGAAACAGCTGACACGTGCACCGACCGCTGTGATTTCTTCGGCACAGTGATTCATCAAGCCGGCACGTGCGGATGTACCGCTGACTGCGTCACTGATGATGATTGTTGCGCTGATTTTTTCGAACTCTGCGTGTTCACTTCAGGTAATTACGAATTTATACTAATATTATAAAGAGGAAAGGTTTGTTTGTTTGGATTGAATAGGCTCCAGAACGGCTGGGCTGATTTGAAAAATTCTTTCACTGTTGGGAAGCTACACTATTCCCGAGTGACATAGGCTATAAAAAAGGGGATCCGTGCGAAGCCGGGGCGGACAGCTAGCTTTACTATATAACGGCGGTCTATACCTGAGCTTTGGATGTCTTGTATGTTTGTATATCCGTTGTCTAGTGTCTATAGTACATACAAGCTTTGCTTAGTTTGGAGCTGGATTAATTGGTGTGAATTAAATGTATCAATCTAATTTTTTTCGATATCTATGCTTGATGATTGCTGATGAACTCCGGTACTGGGATGCCTCGAGGGTTGGCAGGGTGGAATAATCGAAAGCAGGAATAACTTGATAAATGTTATAATGTTAAATTTTGACAAAATTTTGTTGAGTGAACTACGTACTAAGTAAGGAGTGTACGGTTCTAAATCCAAAAGGCGAGTGAGACGCGCGGGGTTCGCACGTAATCGAGACGCGATGACGTCGTATGCATGTGTGTGTGCGCCTCGTAGACACATCGACTGCGCACACACATGGTAGGCGTTAACAATTGCAATGATGATATTTGTAACAAGACAAGAGTATAAAAAAATCGAGACATACCTACCCGAGGTGTCGTGTTTCCAATTACACTATGAATATCACTGACAGCAAACTGCTACAAGTTGCTGCAAGGCACACACAGATGGCGCTAAAGCGATATTTCGCTTGTAACACTACGTAAAAAGACTAGACGTAAGTAGCGGAATATTTCGTTGACTCAATCAGTGTCGCCCATAGTGTAATTGGAAGCACGATGCCTTGCAAATTCTGCTGTTAATTAAATATATTTTATATATTCTCGGTGATGAGCGCAGAGAGTGGACGTGTAGAAAATTATTTTTAAAAATACGTAAAGTGACGAGAAATTATTACCTTCCTTAATAACTCTAAACAAGACAGTTTTTAAGTTGTGAACATAAGTGACCTTATGCCGTTTTTCCTTCGGTGACGCCGCGCTAGGATTCACAGATAACAAGTACTCGTAAGAATACAAAGATCACTATGAGTACAATGCGATCACCGACTGGAAGTGGCATGAATTCCGAGCGGAGTGGATCATACCCGGAACTATCTACTAAAAGTGCGTTTTCGGACATCTCGGAAAATACACAAGTAACCATTCGTAACAAACGGAAACACCTTGATGACAATGATCAAATTAAAAAAGAACTGCTTGATATGCGAATTCAAATGTCTGAAATGATGACGTATCTCAAAGATCACAATAAAACACAAACTGAAAATATAAACAAATTATGTATAGATGTGACAGCAATAAAAGAGCATGTTAACGACATCAGATCAACCATAGAAAACCTTAGATTGGATCAAAATAATATCAAAGCTCAAATATCAAATCTGGCCGAGACAAACAGTAATACCGAAAAAAGGCTCGAGTATTTAGAATCAAAAGTCAAACAATTAAATATAGCTACATGTACTACAACAAAGTCTGAACCACTGCTGAATGAGAATATAATGGCTGAATTAAATGAACGCAGTTTGAGAAGTAAGAATATCATTGTTGTTGGTGTACCCGAACCAAACTTAACAAATCAAAACGACAACGCAGAAATAGATAAAACTAAAGTGCATCAAATATTCAAAGAATTAGACCAAAAATGCCCCGAACCAGAAAAATCCTATCGCTTGGGAAAGTACAACACAGGTAAAAATCGCCCTATAAAAGTGTGCTTTCCTTCCCAAAGCTCAGCGTTATCTATCCTACGTAAAAGAACCAATAACAGAAATCCATCTATCAAAATATACTCAGACCAAACTCCGCAACAACGATTATATCTCCAAAATCTAAAAGAAGATCTTGAACGCCGCAAAGCCAATGGAGAAGACAATTTAAGAATCAAATATGTCAAAGGACTCCCACAGATAATTGAATTTTCTCCAAAAAACTCAATTGCCCAATAAATACTCCAAAGAAAATTCTAAATAAACTCTACAAAGGACACAACATTACACACCAAATAGCAAACTGCTACCAAAACATAGCTGCTACGAATGGATCTTTAAAATGCTTATACGCAAATGTTCGCAGCATAAATAAACCAGGCAAATTTGACGAACTGCACTGTGTGATAATGTCTTTCCAAAGTACTATTCATATTATTGTATTAACGGAGACTTGGATCAAATCCGAGGAAGAAGCGATGCGATATAACATACCTGGTTACACACACTACTTTAACTACAGACTTAATACGAGAGGTGGTGGGGTATCCATTTTTGCACATAATAGCCTAAAACATAGCCTTATCGAAGAAAAAACCCTAAACGATAACCACTTTCTCTGGATTCATCTTAATAAATTTTCTATAGATGTTGGTGCAATTTATAGAACAAACCACTCAAATGTAGAAAGCTTCCTAGATACCTATGAAAATCAAATACAGAAAAGGAAAAGGGCCGTAATTTTTGGTGATTATAATATTAACTTACTAAAACAAGACAAACATATCAATGATTATAAGAGAACCGTGAAGGAGAATGGATACGAAATAATAAATAAAATTGATGAAAGTTACTGTACTCGAGAAACCATAAGCACACAAACAATACTGGACCATATAAGCACAAATCTAAGGGAACATGACATAAATTTGACAATCGTGGAATCATCTATGTCGGATCATAAACAGTTATACCTCGAAATACATAAATATAAACCTGAACCGTTAAGGAAAATAAAATATGATGCAATAAACTACGATAAGCTATATAAGTATGTAGAAATGAACAACGAACTAAACGAAGATCGAGAATATAACGTATTAGAAAATAAACTTCGATCAAGCATTTCTAAAAGTAAACTGTCAAAATTCAAAATCCTAAATCCGCCACGAAAAGAATGGATTAATAAAAGCATTATACAAGAAATTAACGAAAGGAATATACTATGGACAAAACACAAAAGAAACCCTACCGACGTAAAAATTGAAGAAGCCTTTAAAAATAAAAGAAATCACGTAACAGACATTATACACAAAACTAAAAAGAAGTACTATTACAAAGAATTCATGAACTGCAAAAACAATACATCTAAAATGTGGTCTCTGATAAATAGTCTTTCGGCCAATAAGCTCAAGAAATCCTCAACACCGAGTAAACTACAATCCGATACTGGTATAATTAGTAATAAACTAGATATATGTGAAAGCTTCAACAATTTTTTTGCGACCATCGGATCAACATTGGCAGATCAAATTCCAAAGAAATATCATTCCATTCAAACTTGCACTTTAAAAACATCAAACTCAGATCTTCGACAAATGGAGCCAGCCACCAGAGAGGAAGTCAGTAGAATAATTGAAAATCTCGAAGTAAATACCAGTTCAGGCATAGATGGAATAAGTGTTAAATGTATTACTTGTGTTAAATCTTTAATAATTGACGAACTTACCCTATGTATAAACAAATGCCTGGAGAATGGAACGTTTCCGGATAATTTAAAAATAGCAAGAGTCACACCTATCTATAAATCTGGAACTAAAACCGACCCTTCCAACTACAGACCTATTTCAGTACTGCCAGTGGTTTCGAAAATCTATGAAAAGATTATTTATAATAGACTTGAAATATATCTATGTTCAATTAACTTCCTCTGTGACAAACAGTATGGTTTCAGGCCTAAATCTAATACTTTAGCTGCTACAATAGACCTTGTTACTAATATAAAAGTTAATATTGATCGTAAACAAATAGCTCTCGGGATCTTTATAGATTTAAAAAAAGCCTTCGACACAGTAAGTCACGAACTTTTAATACATAAACTAAATAAAATAGGGATTAGCGGTCCTGCACTAGACATATTTAAATCATACCTTTCAAACCGATACCAAATCGTTCAAATAGATGATAACAGAAGTAATAGCAAACATATAAAGTGTGGCGTACCACAAGGATCTATCCTTGGCCCACTATTATTCCTAGTTTATATAAATAACATTAGTGAAATCGGCCTAAAGGGAGATATTACTTTATATGCGGACGACACTAGCCTATTTTATTTTGGCTCAACAATTGAAAATGTTATTACCGAAGCACAAAACGACCTAAATTTACTTAATGAATGGTTCCAGTATAACCTCTTAACAATAAACGTATCCAAAACAAATTATATCCTATTTCTAGCAAAAAACAAAAAGATAAAAAACTACGAACCACTTAAAATAAATAACCACATAATCAACAGAGCTGAACAAGAAAAATACCTAGGGCTTACAATGGATAAAAGTCTAAGTTGGAAATCGCATATTGAAAAACTAAAAACTGAAATTTCTTCCCTAACTGGAGTACTTCGTGGTTTTGCAAAATGTCTTCCTAAGAAAGTGCGCTATACAATATATAATTCCTTTGTAAAGCCTTTAATAGATTATCTTATTGAAGTATGGGGTTCTGCAGCAAAAGTACACCTTAACTTACTGCAAATCTCCCAAAACAAACTAATCAAGGTCTTATTCAACTATGATTTTCTAACTCCATCCGAAAATATTTATAAGGAAACCAAAATTATGAACATACACCAATCGTACATATATAACACCTGTATTGTAATTCATAAAATAATAAATAAAAACATCCATACTCAAATTGGCTTCAGCAAAAAACATCATCATCAAAGAATTAAACTAAGAAACTCAAATAATTTAATTTTACGGCCACCGAGAACAAACTACGGAAAGAAAAATATTCTATATGAAGGGGCTAAACTCTACAATAAACTTCCACAAAACATCAAACAATCCAATTCATTGCTTATTTTTAAGAAAGTTCTAAAACATTACATTGTCCAAAACTATAAAAAACTACTAATATAAATAATTTTTTAGTTATTAAAAAAAAAAAAAAAAATATATATATATATATATATATATATATATATATATATATATACACCTACCATAAAACAAACTTCATAAGTACCTACATAAAAATACAAATACTTTTATTAAGAAAAATATTAAAAAAGAATAAATATATAAATATAAAAAAAAAAAAAAACAACTTAATCATAAAAAATATAAAATAACGTATAAGTACATATAAATAAATCATAAAATATACGAAACAACTAATTACGCGCGACGCACTTTAAGTACGCTCCAAGCCACATCTAGTTGCTTTAGCATAACGACCCTTGAGTCGCCGACGCACACAAGCAAAACAACAACTGGCCATACTGTCGCTGCGTATTGTACTAAACTTTTAAATCTACCCTCTTGTTATGGATATATTGGTATTTTGCAAATTCTTGCGCTCATTACTTACTTATTAGTCTTAATTAGTTTTAAGTTCTCATATAAGTGAATTGTAATTTAATTCTTTTGAGAATAAAGTATTCTTTAACCCCATTTTACATTTACAGGTTTAACCACGCCATATGACGAGGTAGATATTTCAGACACTGTAGTCCCAACACAAAGAGTCATAAACAACACAACAACAGCTAAACCGACTACGGCTAAGCCGACTACAATTAAAGTGACTACGAAATCAACAACTACCAGCACAACACAAAAACCAACAACCTCCATAAAGACCCCAAAACCAACAATGAAAACAACTACGAAAAAAGTGACTACAGTCAAACCTAAAGTGACTACGGGGGCCCCTAAAGTGACTACAGTTAAAGCGACTACCAAAGTTGTTCCTACTACTAGAACGATTACGACTACTAAAATAGTACCGACTACAGCGTATTTCAAGACTACCGTAAATGAAAAAAGTAAAACAAATGGGAGCCAAGAAAAACAAATAGCTGATAAAATAAAAGGTAAGTACCTAAGTAATATTGCTTAGTAAAAATATTATTTTCATTCGTTTCTATAGCGTTAGCGAATGTAGAATACATAATATTTTTCTTTCTTATGATTGTTCATTAATAAATACCAACTCAAAATTTTCACTCTTCTATCATCAACTAGTACCTATTTTTTAATTAAAAGTCTCAAAAAACGGGGTACCAAGTTCAGCTAGTAAATATATACCTGGTCTATATAGTGCAGTCATTGAAGCGAAAAATACGGTCTTACCTCCGAATTTTTTTACTGTGAACCGATTTGCATGAAATTTTTGGAATTAGGCTCATCTTACCCTTAACTTCAAAAGTGAAAATGATCTGAACTCCGCCTATTATTAATAATATGTTTCTCCGTTATATATTAGGTAGGTACAAGCATTGTTTCATTTGTAGCTAAACCAATAAGTGTAAAATGTCCAATGACATTTCATTAAATTTTGAATACATAATTTAATAACTATTTAACTCAACAGCTCCTAACAACGGGTCATCAACAGCCGTCATCACTGTGCTAGTGCTGCTAGTACTGTCCTGTGCTGGGCTAGCATTACTAGCATTCCGCAGTGCTAGGGGGCGTGCTGCGCTAGCTCGGCTAAGGGGAAGAGTCGTCAGCGATCCCGAAGTGCGGTATCTAACCCATGATGAGGATTAAAAATCTGTAAATTAAGTTTGTTTTTTATTTAAATAACCCCCCCCCCCCTGGAAAATACAAAGTATGCAGTTAAATATTTCAAAGAGGTCTTGAATAAAAAAAACGAATGGACCTCCAGTAAGCCTGGTGGGTGATTTCGGAGATTGGCAAAACATTTTTTTTTTTTTACACTATTACATACATTTTCCCAAAGTTTATAATAATATAAAGATTCATTGCCTAGCCCTGCATTTCGAGTTATAAATCTAGCACTCCACTATTTATGTTTAATATTACTTATAAAACAAAGAAAATTAGGTAAATGTTTTATTAATTATTAGAGTCGAACTAACAATAAAAAATAAGGTCATTAAGTATTTATAAATTCAACCAAAATTATGCAAATGTTGACTGTTGAAAAATATTAAGGTCGCCAAAACAAAAAACTACTCAAATAATTATTTATATATTTTTAGCCTAACGTCGATGAAAGAGAATTAAAAAAACATCAATGAAATAATTTCTTATGCCTTCACTATTACCTACACATTGGAATGCAACAACCATAACGTCTATCTATCGTCAGCCTAATCATACGAATATAAATAAACTAAAATACTCGAGTTAAGTAAATTATAATTTCATTCCAAAAATATATATAAGTAATATATACTCGTCGACTTGAGAACCTTCTTCGTTTTTTTCGTCGGTTGAAAATTTAATAATAATATACCTACCTAGAGTGAAACGAAACGCACTTTTCACCAATGGCAACACCAACGGCTGGCAACACAGGAAGCGCGCTTTACGAACCGTGACCTCGTTCCAACAATACCCCGTTTCCCCAATGTCGAGGCATGAGGGCGCAGCCTTCAGCCACCGATACGTTATCACCACTCTATCGACCCGTCGCCATTACGCTGCGAGCATGCGCAAGAATATGCGGAACAAAACTGACGTTTCATCAGCCAGTGCCACAGCAAAAATCCCACGGACACTGTAAATACAACTGTAAATAACCCAAATTAAAAAAAAAGTGAACGGACATCAAAAAGAACCCACAAATGACGCACTGTGATTCCTAATTCGAATTTCGTAGAGGGTAAGTAAGATAAATTTTTCGCAATATTGTAATTTTCTAATCCAATTGCCTTTTTCTATTTGTGTCGTTTAAATTGGATTTGCCTTTTTGGATTGTCTCAAGTTAGGCTTCTTGGGTTTATGTAACTAGTGTGCTATGTGTACATTGTTATGTGTAAGTATATAGTTTTTATGTTGGTATTTATATTAGCAACCACTTGAGTTTTCACGGTGAGATAGGGTGTTGATAAAATTTAATTAATTCTGCGTCAAGGTTTTTAGGTACAAAATAACAGGTTCTTTTAGAGCGATTACCTAAATAGCAAATTTGTTTTCATAAAAGCTATTTAGGTATTTCGTAGGGAAGACGTTTTGACAAATGGAATGTGTAATGTCCTTTTGTACTGTTACTTGAATATTAAACGTTGAATGTAATTGTTTGCAGAAATAGAGTGAAATTTTAGTTATTTATAACTTTGTAGACTGAAAGAAATGAGATATAATTGCCTAGTGACACAGTTTTGATGTTTTATTTATGACTGTTTATTGACTTTTTGATACAATATTATATAAGAATATTTTTTTGGTAAACTGTCCATTTTTAGTGTCAGTTTTTGACACAGTCAGTTTTTAGGGATAATTTAAATACCTATTAATTGAATAATATTAAAATAAACATTCAAGGCACTTTGTCATTATAATTAGACAAATTAAAAGTTTGATAAAGGTATAGGCATGTCTTAACACAGTTTATTCCAAACACCGCCTTATTTATCCCAATTTTCCTTTTATACAATCTTTGCCCTGAAGAAACAAACACAAAAAACAATTATTATCTATGCAGTCGATCGGTACTTATGCGCGTGCATACATTTCAATGATTCATTTTTATTATAATAACTAGTGGTCCCGGCAGACTTCGTCCCGCCCGGCAAAGAAGCAATGTAGCGGCATTAATCAATCGATTTGACAACTGTCATTGTTGCGTTTTGTTATACTATTTTTAACAAATGAGCTAAATATTTTTTTTTACTGGATCGGGATGAAAAGTATCCTATGTCCTTTTTCTGACTCTAAGCTACCTCCCCGCCAATTTTCAGCCAAATCAGTTCAGCCGTTCTCGAGTTATAAACGGGGTAACTAACACAACTTTCTTTTATATATATATAATATATAGAAGATAGATATGTACCTACTAGCTATAGATATAGATAGTCAAACTTAATCAGAGGACATCCTTACTAATATTATAAATGCGATAGTAACTCTGTCTGTCTGTCTGTCTGTTACGCTTTCACGCTAAAACTACTGGACCGATTTAAATGAAATTTGGTACAAAGAAAGTCTGGAGACTAAGAAAGGACATAGGCTACTTTTTAACCGACTGCAAAAAAGGAGGAGTTTCACGCGGACGAAGTCGCGGGCAGAAGCTAGTAATTGTTTAATAAAATAAAATCGAAACTTTTTTGGTTTTACTAAATTCACATAATGAAGATTTTTCTCTTGTTAGTTTTCGAATTAAATTTACAAATCACTTTAGGCACTCTCATTGGCTAAAGTTTCGTTTTAAGTAAGTATTCGTCAATTTTTAAGAGAAGCAAATTTTTAAGACGCTTTTGTATTGCGTATTTTCACTTTGATTTGATTTTTTTACCTATGCTAATAGCTTTCATATTGCGTATTTTCACTTTGATTTGATTTTTTTATGCTAATATTGTAGAGGTAAGATAATAATATGTACCTATGTATATTGTATGTTATGATAATTTCAAAAATTCTTTCACATTCTAAATGATACATTATTCCAGATTAAATTAAGCTAGGTATATAATATTTTCAAAAAAGTTAGGGTTCCGTGTGAAGCCGCGGTGGGCCGCTAATATTAAAGCATATAAAACATCCCGACGAATTGATAACCTCCTCCTTTTTTGAAGTCGGTTAAAAAGTACAACTTACGCTAAAATTATAGAACGCTAAAATACAGAATAAGGTTTTATTAGTTCAACCTGATATTATGTAATGGAAACTTAGAAGCTCAATTCGACCTCTAGTCGTTGCATCATCACAAAACTTGGCAAACGTATGTAGTTCTTATTACAATACAAATAAGTACCATTGTTATTCCTGATGCTTTCGCGGTTATAATATTTTAAACGGATTTAGCATAAGACTATTGCGACGATAGTGTAACGATAAATGATTATTTTATTTTATTATTATAAAATATAAAATAACTAGCGACCCGCCCCGGCTTCACACGGGTGCTATATACCTTCCTCTTGAATCACTCTAGGGGCCCTAGACAAGTGCCCAACGTTCAACGTTAACGTAAAACGTTAGGACCAAAATGTATGGGATTTGACATCCGCGAACGACTGTCACGTCACAAATGTCAAATCCCATACATTTTGGTGCTAACGTTCAACGTTAACGTTAAACGTTAGGACCAAAATGTATGGGATTTGACATCCGCGAACGACTGTCACGTACGTCACAAATGTCAAATCCCATACATTTTGGTGCTAACGTTTAACGTTAACGTTGAACGTTGGGCACTTGTCTAGCCCCCTAGGTATCTTTTAAAAATCCGTTGCGAAGTTTAAAAGAATTAAGCGTAAATAAACAAGATAGGGACAGAAAAAGCGACTTTTTTGTACTATGTACCAAGTGATAATATCCAGTACCTACCTATATTTAAGTATTTTTTGAACTTTGATCTTTATCCTACACACAGCCTACACGCCTGAAATATGAACAAATTATTTTCTCTCATAGCAAAAGTATTATTTCTAAGAAGCAAAATGTCATAGGTCGCTGTTTCGCCGTGGGGAATAGGAACCTTGCAGAACTAAGATGCCAACTGAGCTAGCCAAGTCTAATGATAATAGCGAACGAAACGAAAAACTGTATAGAATTGACATATCGCACACCTAGATCTAAAGGGATCTAACTCAAAAACCGGAAGATTTGAGTTATGCACACCATCGGATTCCAGCAAAACCCACCTACTCTAAAACAGATTTCAGCTAATATAACTCTGCTAGCTTTATTATAAAAAGTATAAATTTATACAGAAAACTCATGCGTGCGTATGGACATATTAATCAGTTTCTCGCCTCTCCTGAAAAAGTACCTTTTTTGAGTTAGCTCTCTTTAGATCTAGGTGTGCGAATTATACGTAACGTTATGTGGCCATCGGAATAAAACAACTATTAAACGGATTTAACTCGTGTATTTTATTGACGTTTCGAAAACTTTACATTTCTAAATAATAGAAGTGATATCACTTTAACGTTAGACTATCTGAACTGTAAAGTTTTTGAAACGTTAAATAAAATAAAATAAATATAAGTAGTTGTTTCATTTCATTAGCAAGGTAGGCATACATTAATGACATTGTGCCTGTATAGAATGCACGCCCTTGCTGGGCATGTATGACGTCAGAGTAGACACTACACATTGTGCCTACATGGAAGGCACGCCTTTGGTTATGATTGAAAGGTCTTTTTACCCAAACGTTCAGTTTGGCTAGACATTTGGGTGGAAATAAGACTTTACATTACTGAGGATTTTTCGTCTCACTAAGTATTACTTACTAGCTGTGCCCGCGACTTCGTCCGCGTGGAATAGTTATTCTTCATATAGGTAGGCTTCATATTTTCCCCGTTTTTACACATTTTCCACCGTCGCTCCTATTGGTCGCAGCGTGATGTTATATAGCCTAAAGCCTTCCTCGATAAATTGTCTATCCAACAAAAAAAGATTTTTTCAATCGAACCAGTAGTTCCTGAGATTAGCGCGTTCAAACAAACTAACTCTTCAGCTTTATAATATTAGTATATTAGTATAGATATAGATTGGGGAGGTATAGGTACGACAAAAAGATTGTACTTGACTTAGCTTGTGTGCTACTTTGACGGCCTGTTGGTCTAGTGGTCAGAGGCCCGGACTACGAAACCGGAGGTTGCGGGTTCGAATCCCGCTAGGGGCAGATGTCAATGTGATGAGCACTGGCATCTGTACCTGAGTCTTGGATGTCTTATATTTATGTATTTATGTATATTTATCCGTTGTCTAGTACCCATAACACAAGCTTTGCTTAAAATGGGACTAGATAATTGGTGTGAATTGTCCAAAGATATTTATATTTATTTATTTACTTGGGTACTAATTGTAGATTGCTTTAAGTAAATTTTAACCACTGTTTACAGTAATTGGCGACTCTTACTTAAACCAAATTCGTTACGATGTAAGTGATAAACGAATGCCGTTTCTATATTTATAGCAGACTTAGTTTTAAATTATGTATTGCAGTTTTTTTTACATGTGTAATAATCAAAGAACCATCTGAAATTATTAGTTACTAGCGGTTCGCCCCGGCTTCGCACGGATCCCTATTTTTTTCAAAATATTCTATAGCCTATGTTAGTCAGGGTGAACGTAGCTTCCCAACAGTGAATGAATTATTAAAATCGGTCCAGTAGTTTTTGAGCCTATTCATTACAAACATACAAACATAGGTACAAATCTTACCTCTTTATAATATTAGTTTAGACTTAGTTGGTGATTGGTTTTAAATTTATGTTGCAGATTTTTTACATAATGTGTCATACCCAGGGAACTATCTAAAATTATTAGTTATATGTATAATTAAAGTAGGTATGTTTTCTCAAAATAATTATCTTAGGTTAGCCTATATTATTTTTTAATTTAAATCGTTCACCAAATAAGTAGGTAGGGAGTTACTACTATTTTTATATTGTGAACAATATGGTCGCATATAAGTTCTAAATAAGCTACTACACCGTTATACCACCTGTTTACAGCTTATTTCTTTAGTAAAAGGTAATTTTAGCTTTGTTCACTTTTCGATAAGTTTTATATTAAATAACAATAATAGATAATTATTACGAAACAATTTGCCAGAATTTGAAAACTTCAGGTCAGATTTGTCATTGTGATTTTTTTTTTAATTTATCTTCGAGCTTAATGACTATACCTACTTCCTCATAAAATCACCCGCTATTCGCTTATCCCTTGCAACCATCCCACTTACCCCTATTAGGATACCCTTTAAAGCAAAATACTCTCTAATTGCCCGTGATTAAAAGCCAAATTAGCCTAATTGAGCACGAGATGAGTGGATGACTCATGTAAATAAAGTTAACATTTCTATTCAGTCATTAATATTAATAAATTTACGATTTAAGTATAGGTATTTATCTTTTCAACATAATTATAATTGACATGTGACATGTGACTATCAAGACTTGAGTGAAATCCCAGTCACCCTGACTTTCGTGACTTTATAAAAGATGTTTTTTTAGGATCGATAGTATAAAATAAACTTAGAAAGGAGTGGATACTCGCAAAGCTTAATACTTTATATTATTATTATGATAAGAAGATTTCAAACATCCATAGGTACCTATAGGTATAGGTATAATATAGGTACTGGGTATTTGAAATCTAATTATCTATTGGAAAGAAACAACTGTAGACGGATTTAACTCGCGTATTTTATTTTATTGGCTGATGTTTTAGAGCCTTTACAGATTTCATAATTTTAGCTTATGCTAAAGTTTCATTCCAATGTATAATAACCACGAAGGCATCAGAAGTTATCTAGGTACTTATCTAATCTCATGTGGAGTAGGCAAAAAGCTTTTTATACAACCACGATAGGTCCCATTTTCTCCACCCCAGTCTAGCCCAGACATCAAAATATTCAAATTTCTTACATTTGCATAATCGCCTGCGCATTAAGTATCATAACATACTGGATCTGTATAATACGAGTAATATAATAAATGACGGATTGAGGCTTTATATAACTTCAAAAAGGAGGGGTTATGTCCACTGACATAACTCCTTTTTCCGGTTTTGCAGTAAAGGCCCATTAGCTGGCCAACTGTGCTTCAGTATTCAGTTCGAAAAAAAAAAAACTGCTTTTTGACCCCCCTGGGTATGTATGGCGTAACGGTAGACACTACACATTGTACCTATATGGAATGCACGCCTTTGTTATGTTTTAAGTTATGGTTGCAAAAGGTCTTTTTACCCAAAAGTCCAGTTTGAACCTGACATTTGGGTAGAAAAGCCAGACCCTACATTACCTACTGAGGATTTTTCGTCTCACCATTACTTATTAGGTAGGTACTTAGGTACAACAAAAAAATTGTACGTAAAATCAAGTTTTTCTGATTATTGTGAAAAACCTAACGAAAGCCGGACACTGTTTATTTTTGCCGGACACGCAATACAAAGGCTAACGGCATTATCCGGACGCCCGGCAAAGCTAGCTTAACTAAACTCGCATACAGCCCTAGTAAAAAAAACCGCAAGAAACCCTGCGTACCTACTTATACTCGATTGTAAAGCGTTTAATAAGTCACGCTACATTGTAGTTAAAATAATGGGTAATGCATTAAACTGGGTCACATATTGATTGCATGTTAGTGGAATTCCACATTCTTGGTTAATCAAAATGTGGCAAAAAATACTTACCCAGTTATTTTATAATTGCATGTGGTTCAGTCAAACGCAGAGGCAGAACATAAGTTACCTATATATACCTACAAGTTGTGTAAGGGCTGTATAAAGGTGGCCGCTCTTATACCTGGCCGCCAGGCGCGTGCAGTGAGGGTCGCGCATGTACTACGTCTGGGTAGGCACTCACATTTATATCATTGTGCCTATATGGAAAGCACGCCCTTGCTGGCCGTATAGTAATAGGGTGCAACACTTAAATCTTTATAACTACGCAACGGATTTTAAATAGATACCTAGTGATTCAAGAGGAAGGTTCTAGCATCCGTGTCATCACTACATAGTATAAAACAAAGTCGCTTTTTCTGTCCGTATATTGATGCGGTTTTTTTTAATTGAGATGAGAAGCTGACTAATAACTGACATATCAACGCAAGGCCTTAACTGAAGGGTTAAACTTGAAATTTTGCACAAGTGTTCCTTTTACAACGTGAGAGCACTTAGAAAGGATTTTTGAGAATTTGCACCCTTAGGAGGTCAATTTTTAAAATATAAAAAACATAATATTAAAAATAAAAAGGGGATGCTTATCGTGTACAGAAGCTATGTTAATTTTAAGTTTAGTTGTTATGTTAATCATCATTAATTAATTCTATGTTTAATTGATAATATGTTAATAATAATACTACAATTATCGCTAACTTACATATCAACTACAGAAATAATACATAATAATATTATATTATTATGTTGTATGACTCACTAGTATGAAATGAAACAAAATGGATAGCTGTTAATGGCTGTTATCTATAATTTATTTCAGGCTCATAAAAATTGCCAACGCTACTCGTGCTACTTAATGTATAATTATACATAGTTAAGTATAATAATTTCTGTATACAATAAATTCTGATTCATTCGCGGTTATTACATATTGGAATGAGATAACTATAACGGATTTAACTAGCGTATTTTATTTTATTGACAGAGTTAAATCCTTTAAAGTTATTTCATTCCAATGTATAATAACCGCAAAGGCATCAGAAATTATTTTCCATCTTTTATTTTATTTGCTGACATTTCGTAAACTTTACAGTTTACATAATCGTAGCATGACTGAGCTGGTAATAGTCTGCTGATAGTATTAATAGTAATTCTCCAAAATTTACATTTTCGGTTTTTTTATGTACCTACCTATATACAATTTTTGAAAGGACCTCATGACTCGCTATTTAGACCTCATTTCCAGAATACAATTCTAACTAGCAACACTATTAGTCAATACATATTGCGTAACTTTATCAATCTTCTCTTGGACATTTTCCAAAATTACGGATTCCAACTCATCCAATCTCTTGTAAAACGCATATGTGTCTTTCGTAGACTTTTGTAGCTTCTTGACACTGTCCACAAACTGAGCAAGGTTAGGTTTGGCGCGGATAAATTCTATGTCTTCATTTGACAGGATAGAGTAATTAATTCTGACTTTATCGGACTTCTTTGCTAAGTTTAGCTGTCTGAAAAAAAAGTAATATTATAAAACATAGTCACAGGTGATGTAACGGTACACATTACTATATTATATGTATATTTATGTAACACTAGCGGCTCAATGGGGCTTTGCATGTATCCTTAATTTTTTACAAATTATTCTATGTATATTAAGTACTAGCTTCTGCCCTCGACTTTGTCCGCGTGGAACTCCTCCTTTTTTGCAGTCGGTTAAAAAGTAGCCTATGTCCTTTCTCAGGCTCCAGACTTTCTTTGTACCAAATTTCGTTTAAATCGGCCCAGTCGTTTTAGCGTGAAAGCGTAACAGACAGACAGACACAGTTACTTTTGCATTTATAATATTAGTAGGGATTATTTAGAGTGAAGATAGTTCTTCAATGACAAAAGCATTTTTGAAATCGACACTGTAATTTTTGAGTTTATTCATTATAAACATATACCCATACAAATCATTCTTTATAATACTAGTGTAGATGGATTAACTATCACTGTATAAAACACTAGCGGTTCGCCCCGGCTTCGCACGGATCCCTATTTTTTTTTTTCAAAATATTCTATAGCCTATGTTACTCAGGGTGAACGTAGCTTCCCAACAGTGAAAGAATTATTAAAATCGGTCCAGTAGTTTTTGAGCCTATTCATTACAAACATACAAACATACAAAAATAGGTACAAATCTTTCCTCTTTATAATATTAGTATAGATATATAAATATGTGTAAGTATATGAACTCACAGTTCTGCATCATGTAGAACTCCTCTTCTATTCTGGACTTCCTTCTTCCATCTATCTTTCTCCGCTAACAGCATAGCGTAGTACCTATAAAGTAAATAACATTAGCTTTAATTTACACACAAGTTTTAGTTGTAGCAGTTATTGGAATGAAACAACTATTAACGGATTTAACTCGCATATTTTTATTTTATTTTATTAGCTGACGTTCCGGATTCTTTACAGTTTCCATATAAAGATGTGTATGTAAAGAATCCGAAACGTCAGCTAATAAAATAAAATAAAAATATGCGAGTTAAATCCGTTAATAGTTGTTTCATTCCAATGTGTAATAACCGCGAAGGCATCAGAAATTATTATGTAGCAGGTATGTCGGAAATTACTATACAGTATTTTTTGTAATCACAATTCAACCAGGAGTCTTAATATTAGTAAACTAGAATTTAAAAGTGTGAAACACATATCATATTGAGATCATCCTCTCCATGCCAAAATTTGCACCAAGATATTATGTCAGTATAAAAAAGTAAACATAAAAAATGTAAGTAACACTTACTGAGTAAGTTCAGACTCATAATTATCGTCTTTAGTCTCGTCTAGATCCAAATGCATTGATGGTTCCGGTGCTGGAACAATACACAAATTGAGAAAACAACACTTCATAATAATGTTTGATGCATTTGCAGTTATTTTTCATTGTAATGAAACAATTATAACGGGTTTAATTTATGTTATTTTATTTGCTGTTTCGAAAACTACACTTCCCGTAGGTATTATTAGCCTGATATGACGAGTCTAAGCTCTAACATTAATTTAATAACTTCATATTATCCGTAATAAGTTAATAACACAAGAGACTAACTTAAGAGGCAAAGCAGTTACGTCTCATTAGTATAAGAATATACATCGCATATTAACACACAAAAACAGAACAAAAGCATTTGAAATTGTATTTTTAAAGTATATTAACGTTTTTATACCAATGCTACGGCGACGCTCAAAAAAACTAGAGCGACGCCGTCGCCGCGGCGGCGACTCCGACGAATTCCCCGCATCGTTATTCACAGTACCCGTTAATGCGTCTACTTCCATTTTATTTACGTTCTAATGGAAATGTGAATTAAAAACAAAATGCTAAATGAAAACAATATGAACACTAACGCTTTTCGATTTGATTTGAGAATTGACAGATTGTCAATCGGTGTTGCCAGCGCAAAATTTATTTTCCCCCTTATAATAATTACATACACAGTTTGAAATTGACTCATTTTTTATGTTAAGTTATAATTAAATGTAAATACTACCTTTCATTCGCATTCAAAATAAAATGTATACGTCTCATCATACTGTGTTTTATAAAACTACAAGTCACAATTTAATAGACATAAAACTGGCAATGTTCTTCTAAATTCCATAGTTGTTTTAAGCAATGCTGGTATTTTTCGGCACGATTATTTTCTGCCCGGATTCCGATACAAAAATAAAATTTGTTTGTTCGCAAACTGAAAAATATAATATAAAATTCCTCAATTCCCGGGACTTTTTCTAGAATAGCAGCTCTACCACAGACTATACATAATCCGTCTATATTGGTTATCAGTTCCGAACATTATAATAAACGCTGACATTTAATATTTGATGATTTTATATAAAGCTAGCTCAGATTACTGCAAAATGTAATTTCTAAAGCTAAAAAAAAATACACTCGTGAACATTTTTATTACGACATTATGATACACGTACGAGTGTTTTGACCTTGCCTTGGCCATTAAGCTAACACTCGCTTAAACTTTTTACATAACATTAACACGCAGCGTTATATACCTACGTTAAGTAAACAGGTCACAAAATAATATTTTACTTTCACTACTTCGTTTATTTACACTTAAATCAAATAATCTTATATAGGTAATAATAAAATTCACATGTCGCGGTGTTTGTTGAAAAACTCCTCCGTAACGGCTGCCCGATTTTTGTGAAATTTTGTGTGCATAAAATATTTGGTAGTTCTGAGAATTGGCCAAACATAAATGTTAGGAGGGGGTCCACCACAAAGTTTATTTTTTGGATTTTTTTTTTAAGTAAGAACTAACAAAAAATAGTAAGTAGGTAATATATTTGTTTATGTTTCAACATTGAAAAATACCTACATACAACCTTAAATTTTCACCCTTCTACATTCTCAAAAAACGCGACAGGTAGGTAAAAGTTTAAGTATTAATACTTAAATTAAATTCATTAAGTTTAAACTATCATTCACAATTCATTCAAATTTAATTAGTAAACAAGCAACAAAATCCAAAAGCTAGCATAAGCTTGTATATGACAAGAGTAAGTAGCCAATTAAAACTAGAAGCGCTTAATGACTATAAACTCCTAAAAGCCTCTGTAAGGAAGCTTTCACGAGCTTTTAAGTGCCAGGTTTATTAAAGCTTTCTTGCTAGTACTTTGAAGTATACGTTTATATATCCTTTATCCTATTCTACATTATTAAATATATTTCGTGTACTTATAACTAGTCACCTATCAGCCCCGGCTTTAGCCCTTGATCCGGGTAGAGTGAGATTCTGTCAGTGCCCTGTGCCCTTCTCAGTAGGTAGCCATTTTCACATGATGTTATTCTTTTGCGCCTTTATCTAGTCCCTTTGGTGTTACCACCTACCTGATATTTTGGAAATGGAAACTGTTCTAGATCTCATTGCAGGTTTTTTTCTCTGTATGTCTAAGTACTTATAATATCTTTCAGTGGGATATTAAAAGAAAGGCATACATACAATATTTTTTACAATTTTGACGTGTTTACCATAGCGTAATTCGCCGTTCTTTCTTTTTGATCGTCTTTCTTCTACTTACGCCTGATCAATACTAGTGTGACGCCATATTATTATCTATTATGATAATAAATCTATGGCCCTGAATAGTTTCAGGCAGTGTTGCCATTTTTGGCCGTCGAATTGTAACTTAAAGTTGTTGCTTTTGAAAAACGGCCCTATATAGTACGTCAAAACCATCCTTTCGCCTTTTGTAAATTAAATACCCTATCACATTTTCCAACCCTTTCAGTAGGTAAGCTTTATTTCGACATAATTACGAGACAGAGTAAGCTCCTAAAGATAATTGTATAAAAGTTATCCCCCTGAGAAAACGGTTAATTGTTATAGTGGGACGAAAGGGACTTATTCTAGATTAGCTTTTTGTTTCACTAAAATACTTAATTAAGTAGAGGTGTAACTTCAGTGAAATTGGTTATTATTAGGTACATACCTAACTAGGTATAATTTCACGCCTCTTGAGTCTTGCCGAGGGGGGTACCTAGGTACTCATTTTTTTTTGCATTAGGTATACCATTATAACGCCGATCCGTTACGATTCAAAATCGTACAGTACCTACGTCAAATAAAGTTTCAGTTAATGTTATAAATAAATTACATTTCAATTAAGTAATAATAATAATTAGAATCATTTTATTGGACTTAACCCCGCCGCATATATGCCTACACTCGCATTGGCTGACACGAGTAGGGGGTTGCCAGATGTCCGGTATTTAAGCGTAAGTACCTACAGTCCGTTATTTACGAGGCCTGTCCGGTAAAATATAAATGCTATTTTGAAGAAAGTTGGTACTACTGGTCACAAGCGCCTACAAAAGTAGGCATAGGCGGTTCTCTTTTACAGAAGAGTCAAAAACGTGTTTTTGTCGTTTTTGAAAAATTTTACTTCAATGGCATATTAGATTTGCAACCTGGCATTCCCCCCTCCCCCATTTTGGGGTTGTCCGGTATTTTTTTGCGACTCACCTGGCAACTTTAGTCACGAGCCGTGCGAGTGGCAGTAAGTATTAAAAACCTATGGCGCAGTAGCAAACTCCGCATTTGCTCTCACGTGTGATGGACGTGTGAAGTGAAGTGAAATCCGTTATAGTAGTTTCATTCAAATTTCGGTTTGTGTATTGAATGAAAGTATTTAGCGATGTATCTACACAAATATAGGTAGATACCTAGGTAATATAAGAAAAAAAATATTAAGGCATACTTACAAGTAGACCAACATCTTAAGTAGGTACCCACTTGAAAGTAAAATCGAATCTCCGGCATGAGTCAATTTGCTAATACCTACTACAAACCGATTTTTAAAATGTATTTATTATACTTACCTACCTAGGTATTAATTTAAAATTTAAGATTGTTAAAATGTGTGTGTAATCTAATTTTCGATCGTTGTTATTAACTTTTACACCTACCACAGCTTTATTATTCAAGGCAGAATGTTTAACATATTTTTTAAACATACAATATGACTTGATCTGGTACCTCGTAAACTTAATATTTTGTTCTCGGCGCGGCTGTAACAATAAAAATTTATATTTCGCATAAAAACAGCTTTGTACTGGATTTATACGAAAACAAGGTTTAGTACAAACATTTCAAAACGTTATACGTATTAGGTAGGTATATTATTATCAAAATCAAAAATGTATTTATTCAATTTAGGCCTTTGCAAGCTCTTAAAAAGGTCAGAAGAAGATTTTCGAAAAAACCTCACTTGAGTAGAAGCGGCAAGAATCTCAACATAATTACTTACAACTTAATATCTCCTTTGAATTATTTAATAATATAACCTAGAAATTAATTTGGCATCTGCATACTTATTTAAGATATAGCGAACATCGATAGAGGCCAATTTGACTGTCAAAGTTTTGTGATATAAAAGTTTCGGCGGAAACCGAAACCGAATCAGTTTTAAACGTGATTAAAATGTTAAAAATAAAATGTCAACGGGCCGTTCCTTCGAGATAGTATGAATAACGACACATCTTACAAGTAAAATATTACGAAACCGAATCTTCAGCTGAAAAACGATTTTTAGGCCGAAACCGAAACCGAAACTTGGGTGGAACACTACCTAATAGTCACAGACTACATATAAGATTTTGTAATTGTTTTTTTTTTTGCAGAAAGTTAATTCATTATGATCGACCCGAGCTCGTCCGAGGAGGACAGCGATGATGAACACAAGAAGCAGCCCACCAATAAATTACAGCCTGGTAAGACTATTAATATAATACGACAAGCTGTCCGCCCAGGCTTCGCACGGATCCATTTTTTTATAGCCTATGTCACTCGGAAATAGTGTGGCTTCCCAACAGTGAAAGAATTATTAAAATCGGTCTGGTACTTTTTGAGTTTATTCGTTACATACAAAAATACAAATCTATCCTCTTTATAATATTATTAGTATATTAGTATGATAAGAGAAGCTGACTTAATGACTGACATATCAACACAGTCTAAACTAGGGTTAGAAACTTGAAATTTTGCACAGGCGTTCCTGTTATAACGTAATATTAATATTAATTTTGGAAATTCAACCCCTAAGAGGGTAAAACTTGGAGAAGGGTTAAGGGCGGATTCAGCTTTGTAGTCAGGCGGGTCAGATAGTATTTTTTTATTAAAATATAGTAATTTGAGTAAACGTAATGGGTTAATTTCTGCTACTATCTCAGGGTCTGGGGTGAGGGTCATGACCTCCATGACCCCATAAACCCCTCCCCCGTTCTGATGGGCAAGTAGGTGATCGGTCCCCCAAAAATGTACCTTAAAATTTATTTCATGGTTATTTTGTTTCGATGTAGTGGCACCACCAGGATCGCTGGCAGGAGGGCGGCCATCGGTGCGGGGCAAGCCGGAGCTTCCTCGGGGCTCCACAGCCGGTCTACCAGGTAACAGACAAAAAACAATCAAAAAAGATTAATTAACGGTATTTTTTTACCTTATAGTAATGCTATTTCTGAAAGATTTGAGTCAAAGAACAAGCTTGATACAAAGTTGTAACTTGTAATATCTAGCTTTGGATAGTTCGACAGCCGCGAATCATCAAGATTGCTTATTGGGAAATCTTTAGGTAATGCTGTTTTTTTAATCGAAAATCTTTAAGTGCTTGTCTAGTAATCAATTTAATCCATCAAAGTTTACATAAGAAATCCTTTAAAAACACAATCGCAGTGTTAACTGTTAAACATCGATAGAATAATCTCTATTTATACAGTTGATGGGATTTTAACCACAAAATAGTCTTTTGTCTCTTTCGTAATTCATTTCAAATGGTTTGAGTGAGTGAGATGGATGGTCCTTCGAACATCTGTTTTAAGGAGGGATTTTCAGTTTCCAAACTTATTCAATCTGCCGGACTTAGTTGGAAATTTCTAGACAAGTTTTAATGACGTATTGTTTAACAGTTCGGAGGTATATTTCCGTTTCTTAAATCTAGCAAGTAAATATGTATATTTTTGGTACATTTCAAAATTTTTCTACCTATATCGTAAACCTAACATATCATAAAATTTTACTCCTCCCTTACACAAATTATTATTATTATGGTGTTTCCATTGAAAAGTATCATTAATATACATTCAGTACCTACCTAGTTTTTGCACTAAAGAGTAAAAATTATCCACATATTCATCCATACAAACTTTCGCGTTTATATAGCATCAAAGTGTGAAAACCTGTCGTACTAGCGAAAAACGTAGTAAGTACATATGAAACTTATATGTACTTACTGCGTTTGCAATTACCACGTCAGAAATCTTATCAAATAATCAATAGGTATTATAAGGTACAAAGTCATTAGAAATCATCAATTTGAAATTTCCCGGTAGGTTAAATTTAATCTTTTGAACTTTGTCGAGCGAAACCCATGCTTCCGTCTCGGATATCGGAAAATTTTGACATCATTAATTGTTCCCAAAGTAATTATCCGAACTTTTAGGTTTGTTTGGACCTATTTAGAACTTCTTGCTTAATTTTTAGCCGTACCGCAATCGGGAAACAAAAAAGTTTCTAAAAATTTCAAGAATGACTTTAACACTACACACGAATGGCGTTTAAGCATTTTCGCTTGTAAAACAAATAAGTACAAAGGCTAAATTAAAGTAGTAACAAATTTCGTCCTCATAGGAACGCCCATGGTGTAAATGCATAAGCCCCGCGGGGTCTCGATTTTCTACTCTTGTCTTTGCAAATATCATTAAAAAGACTTTTAATAAGTTGTCGTATTTCACTGCCAACGATAACATTAATTTTCCAGCTGGTCAAAGCCTTTTAACCGCAGCACCGCAAGCGGCTCCCCTCCACCCCGCCACCAGGCAGCGAGAGGCTGCAGCCTTAGCCCCCCCTCCGCATGCGTAAGTACCAAAACCATTATAAACAATACTATCTACAAATTTTTTACTACCTTTTGACTATCAAAATCATTCACGTCCATTTCGTCCCACGAAACATTCTAGAACGTACTTGCTAATAGAGTTTTTATTGAATTTGAAGCTTTTTTTATTATTGAGATTTTAAGCCGATCTCGAGTTGGGATGGATAACGCAAGTATTTTTTCCCCTTTAAATCACTAACCTTTTGTCAAATTCCGTAGCGCTTATCGTAGATCATACATGTACATAAATGTCTACATACACTGAAATTAAACAGGGTTAATCGGATTGAAGCAGGAATAAAGGAAAAGTAACTTAAGAGTTTTCTTGACTAGTGATAACTATAAAGTTATGTATTCGTGTACGCAAAGCACTATAGACTGATGGCGCTTACAAAAAAGGACAAAAACCAAATGAAAAGAAGTAACAAATTTCGTCATCATTTCGTAAATCCGAGCATTAACAATCGCGTTAAGGCACAGGTGTGAGTTCACGTCACGCGAATATACGCAAATATCATTAATATTAAATTAATGGTAACCTATAGATCGTATTCCGATTTATATCTTAAACCCTTGAAATTCAGTTTGTGTGGACACTGCATTTACATTGACGACTTAATACTATAGATCGTGTAGATCATTCTTGCGCAGGACATCGACGGGGAGCGCGAGCTCGGGAGAGGCGCCCGCGCCGTCGCCCAGTCCGTCCGGGGCCAGCCATTCTGACAAGGATCAAGACCCACAGGTACTGAAATAATTTTGTCACAGCCGGATCGTATAATCCGTCGTATTACATTACGGCAGCTTTGTAATACGGCGGTTCAACGATTAGCCAGATTAACTATATAAATAACTAGCGGTTCGCCCCGGCTTCGCACGGATCCCTAATTTTTTTCAAAATATTCTATAGCCTATGTTACTCAGGGTGAACGTAGCTTCCCAACAGTGAAAGAATTATTAAAATCGGTCCAGTAGTTTTTGAGCCTATTCATTACAAACATACAAAAATAGGTACAAATTTCTCCTCTTTATAATATTAGTGTAGACAAATAACTTGCAAATTAATAACGTATGCACGAAATTTTTAGGTTTGTCGAAATTAGAGTAGCCACGATTAGTGATTTGGCCGAATACTAAATATTCGGCAACGCTGTCGGCCGAAGTGTCGAAGTGTCAATTAATAAATATTCGCCCATATGGAAATATTATGAGATTTTACGTGAAAATATGGGTGGAGTGGAAGCAAAACAAATGCTGAAAAGCTTGTTTTTGTCCATCACAACTAACCATTGATCAATTTTACTTACTTATGTAATTTGGTATCAGGCCGAACAGTGCGCCGGTCGGTTCGGCCGAATTCCGAATACGAAAAAAAGTGGCCGAATTGGCGAAATACCGAATAGTTGCCTAATATTTGTGGCATCTCTAGTTCAAATAACGCAATATACAACATTTTAATATATTTATATAACTAAGTACATATTGCTTATTTACAAGTCAAATCTGAATCCTATTCGTCAACTGTTATTAAAAGTCTAAAAGTCTAAAGTTAACGAATACATAGCTAATTTCAACCTTATTGTAATTAGGAGAAGATTGAAAAGCTAGAAGAGGACAAGAAGCGTCGCCTACAGCTGTACGTGTTTGTGTCGAGATGTATCGCCCACCCTTTCAACGCTAAACAACCGACAGACATGACTCGACGGCATACCAAGTTAACGCCACACCAGTTGGAAACCATACAAGCAAGGTTTCAGGTGAGTGAGGAAAATTTATTTATTTTGTAATGAAACAACTTTAATGTAAAGTCTTATACTATTGTCAGCTCAGTCGTGCTACGATTATGGAATCTGTAAAGGCTCCGAAACGTCAGCCAATAAAAATAAAGTACGCGAGTTAAATCCGTTAAAGTTGTTTAATTCCAATGTATAATAACCGCGAAGGCATCAGAAATTAATATATTTATTATTTACTAGCGACTTGCTACGGCTTCACATACCGAAAACCTTCCTCTTGAATAAGTCTATGTTTTAATAAAACCGCTTCAAAATTCGTTGAGTAGTTTTATAGATTTAAGCATACATAGGGATATAGGGACAGAACAGACTTTGTTATAATTATTATACTATGTAGTGACTAGCGACCCGCCCCGGCTTCACATGCTGTAAACATTCCTATTGAATTACTCTATCTATTAGTGTATGTATGTATTATAATTTATTATTCATTTGCGCCAAAACATGCTCTCTGTTTGCTTCAAAGTTTGACTGGTAGAGAATGCCGTAAGGCATTGAGCCTTTTTACAATCATTACACCGTACCTAGTATATAACAAAGTCGCTATCGCTGTCTGTTCGTTCCTATGTATGCTAAAATCTTTAAAACTAAGCTAAGGATTTTGAAGCGCTTTTTACCCCTGACGCAAAAACGATGGGGTGTTAAAAGTTTGACGGGTCTGTGTGTATGTATCTCTGTGTGCGTGTGTGCGTGTGTTAGTGTGTGTTTGTGTGTGTCTGTGGCATCATAGCTCCCTAACACATGATTTTGATTCTGTTTTTTTGTTTGAAAGGTGAATATGTCGTAACTGTTCAAGGGTCCACTTAAACTCTAACTGTAGTGGACTCTGTTATTATATATAAGTTAAATACCTAATAACCCATAACCTTCAAATCTCGCAACAAATTCTCACAACCACATTCTTCCTCCAGGCGTTCCTAAAGGGCGAGACCCAGATACTAGCGGATGAGGCGTTCCAGAACGCCGTACAGTCTTACCACGACGTGTTCCTCAAGTCCGAGCGGGTGGAACAGATGGTCAGATCCGGGGCCTGTTCGCACCACGACTTCCGCGAGGTGTTCAGGAACAACATCGAGAAGAGAGTCAGGTTTATGGAGATAAAATACTTTATGTAGTGCTAGCGTTTCGCCCCAGCTTCGCCCGGATCCCTTTTTTATAGCCTATTTCACTCGGGAATAGTGTAGCTTCCCAACAGTGAAAGAATTTTTCGAATCGGTCCAGCTAAAATTTAGACCCCCAGTGGGATTCGAACCCACGCCTATGCTTTTACTAGCGGCAGCGTGCTAAACTTTTACACCATAGGAACCAATGAAGAGTTCAACAAATTTTCTTTGTACAAAAATATCATTATAATCAAAAACTAATGGTATTGAACCAAGAATATCAATCGAATTTCGATTGATAGATCTTAGTTAACAGGTTAACACTTACCAACCTGACCGGAGTCAAGTAATTCTGTCGCTTAGTGTTCTAATATAAAATACGTGTTTATTAAATCCAGGTCTTTGCCAGAAATCGATGGACTAAGTAAAGAAACAGTTTTAACGTCGTGGCTTGCTAAATTCGACTGTATCATGAAGGGAACTGGTAAGTTATTTGAACGTACTCCTTATCATGATCAAAGCTAAGGCTAAACAAGGGTCAATGACGATGTAATTAACATTAATGATAAAATCTTTAGTAAGGTCTAATATAGTTTAGTTATTACCTTAATTTTTGATGAAGTTTGTGCTAGTTTCAGCTCTTGATTCGCCTTAGTTGTATAAATGTATAATGTGAATGATATTAAAAAGCATGGGTGTTACAGCATCTGTATTTCGCACGTTGCCGGAAAAACGTGACATATCGAAATTTTGTCACTCCAATTTAGACTCTAAGTCTTCACATTTAAATTTGAAATCACGCGGTGAAACATTTTTTGTCGAACTGAATACTGAAGGCTAAGCCTTGGTGAAACATCGATACGTCACTTTGTTCCGGCAAACGTGTGACTTGATGAAGCTTGTTTGCAATGAAGCCTTTGTTTAAGAAATCTGTGTGCTCATCGGTAGAAGGTGTATGTCCTAATATTGCTATGTCATTAGTCAGTACAATAAAAATCAGTACTGACTTAACATCAAACGTAATATTAATACGTTATTGTTTAACATTATTTTACATTGGAATGAAACTATAAACGGATTTAGGCCCATAGTACACGGCGTATTTTAAACGCGCCGACGACGCGCGTTTCAGGAACGCGCGTCTTTGGCGCTGTGGACGCTGCTTGTTGCGTTTACATTGATGAAACAAGCGCGCGCAAAATGCGCGTATACTCGCGTTTGAAGCGATACAAACGCGCGTACAAAGAAGCAGAGTAGGGGCAAAACGCGCATCTGCGCGTATAAGCGCAGTAGAGGCGCGTTTTACGATCGCCCCGTGTGCTTAGGTTACTAGGATGCGTTCAAATTGCGTTTGAAGCGCGTATATGCGCGACGTCTGCGCGTCGTTAGCGCGTTTAAAATACGCCGTGTACTATGGGCCTTAGCTCGCGTATTTTATTTAGCGTTAGACTATCGTCAGTACAGCGATTATGGAAACTGTTTCCAAAATGTCAGGCAATAAAATACGAGAGTTTCCGTTTATAGTTGTTTTATTCCAATGTATAATAACCGCGAAGGCATCAGAAATTGTTAACATTATTTTACTTGACAAACTTTTCAATTTACTGGTACAAGACATAACTAGTCATTAACCTACTGCCATTGCATCAATAGATCAGTGGATGATGCAATTATTTTGTTAACGTGCTGAAAAGAAATCGAGACATACCTTAGATTAAAAATGTCTACTTCAACTTTGGAATGAAACAACTATAACGGATTTTGAAAACTTTACAATTCCTACATTCGTAGCACGACAGAGCTGGTGATAGTCTATATCCCTACTAATATTATAAATGCGAAAGTAACTCTGTCTGTCTGTCTGTTACGCTTTCACGCTAAAACTACTGGACCGATTTAAACGAAATTTGGTACAAAGAAAGTCTAGAGCCTGAGAAAGGACATAGGCTACTTTTTAACCGACTGCAAGAAAGGAGGAGTTCCACGCGGACGAAGTCGCGGGCAGAAGCTAGTATATAATATATATATACTCACGCATCGACTTGAGAACCTATTCCGTTTCTTTCTTCGGTTGAAAATGATTTTCGCATTGCTACGAATAAGTATGGGAGTTTTTAAGTTTTCGAAATGTCACAAATAAAATAAAATAATTACGCGAGTTAAATCCGTTACAGTTGTTTAATTCCAATGTGTATCAGATTTTTTTATATCTACAACTTGAAAATTAAATTTTAAATCAATAGTCTGTCCCGATTTCATTTATACTAAAGTTAGATGATATAAATGTGTTGTAGATCTGTAGTAATAAACTGAAATATATAAATTTTCTAAAATAGCACCAAAAATAGTTTAGACACTAAAGATAACTTTATCAGTAAGTTACCTAGTTTTACGATCATCAAACTTTAAATATATTCCAGTCATTGTATTCGTAACGTAGTTAATAAATGTATAATCAATCAGTTGAGATAATATATATACAAACTCAAATAATATTATTAATAATGATAATATACTAAGATAAACAGAAAAAATCGACACCCTATAACGAGAGATTTCCAATAGATATGACGACTGTAAGGAAAACGTAAAGAAAACGAAATTCTGTTTTTATTTTATATAACGGACTAATAGTTAGATTATTAAAAATTATTGTTCACTTATTTTTTCCTACCTCTAACAAACAAAAAATGGCAAAGATAAGTGCTTCTAAGTATAGGCTCGTGACGTCACATTATGGTACAATTTAAACCATACCATGACGTCATGATCCCCCTACTCTATACTATAGATAGTATAGTGATAATCTAATAGACAAAAAAACTAATCGTCATGCCTATTACACCATTGGTGTTTAAACACAAACTAACAATATCAATCGAATTTTCGATTGCAACAAAAATATCTCTATTCTCTATAGAAATGAGTTTGTATGTATAGTATCCCCGAAATGTACCTAAAACTGTGTGTCGCCTGCGTCTGTCTCACTCTCTGTGTTCTCTCCCTCTCTCTCACGACATGTCTCTCTCACACACCCCCAGGAATAACAGGTATCACTCGACCGTTCATTTCCTCTTTTGTCGGCTTTTGTCGTGTGTTATTGCTTGATTTTAAGCTGTGTGTAGATTGTATTAAAAGCTATTACTGTGTAAATAATTCTAAAATAACATGTCAAAGTAGATTTTCTCTTGAAACACGATTTTTAATTTTAAACACCTTTTGTATTTTATATGTGTGCATTATATTTGCTTTGGTTAGGTACACATTTTTTTTTTTAATATCTTAGTTATATATACAGCTTTTTTAGAATATATATTTTTTTCAAAATTTAAATGTTCATGCCTAAAGTTAATAAATGTTACATCTCTTGTAATATTACTACCTATTTCATTAGTATTAACTTTTTTTTTAAATAGTTAATTAAGTCTTATATCTTTTCAAATTTCTTTGATTTGATTTTCACTATCTACACCGACCTATAATTATTTATTTTAACATTATTTATACACAATTATACTCTTTTTAAAATTTACAGTACGCAAGGTAAGATACAAATTTTGAAAAATTTTGAAAAATATTTTCAAATTTTACTAGTTAAAGTAAATACTTAACGTTTCAATGCCAACTCATACATCAGGACGAATATTATGTCATCCAAATAAAAGCAACCTAAATATTATGAAATTGACAGTTGGGTTTGATTTTTAACAGATTAGCATGTGTGAGGTTAAAAAGCAATCAAATGCCCAATAAATATACAATATTTTATACTCTACCTTATCATTTCTAAACTACCCTCTCGCGACATAAGCGAAGTAACGTAAAATCTACCATCACTATACTCTTATGTTACTTATTGTCCAAATTTAGCGTTACAGTCACGAAAAATATCCACTACCTTACCCCTACGTTACTTATTGCCAAATCAACACCCCAGGTGTACTGGGGGATGACGAATCGAAGAGACCGTCGCGTGCGCAACAACAGAGTCTGAACGCCGAGTGTATCCTCAGCAAGGAACAGCTCTACGACATGTTCCAGCAGATCCTGGGCGTGAAGAAGTTTGAGCACCAACTCCTGTTCAATGCTTTGCTTGTAAGTTTGAGCATCTTTGTAAAATTTTAATGATAATTTAGGCTATCAGGAGTCAAAAATCCGGTAGATGTCTCTAGTCTTGAGTGAGGTCTGAATGTTATGTTCCAATGAGAGAAAAACTTTCTTGTGATTGGTGAGACATGACAGCTGGACCTCACTGAAGACTAAAGAAGTTCAATGCTTAAATGTGGATTAAAGTAAAATAAATTATAAGTATTATGATTTATGTAAGATTAAGTTAATCAAAATATGATAGTAAATACAGAAGACACCAAAGATACTGATGAAGAAGATTGTATTGATAATAATGAAATTGTTATTGATTTTAAGCTGGATTCAGCTGATGAGCAAGCAGCCGCCATCAGAAGAGAACTAGATGGAAGAATGCAGAAGGTCAACGAAATGGAGAGAGTAAGTATGAAAACTTACCTACTATATATACAGGACCTACTAATACTACTAGTAGGTATAATAAAAAACAAACGCATCACGGAAGGTAATGACAACACAATAAGTAACAGAAAGTACCATTTTGACTAGGTCTAGTGGCCCCTGACTACTGGGTGCGGGTTCGAATCTTGCTACGGACAGATATCAGTGTGATTAACACAATCTGAGCTCGAGTCTTGGGATGTCTTATATGTATTTACGTTTGTTTATCTTTTGTCTGATACCCACAGTACAAGTTTTGCTTAATTTTGGACTAGATCATTTGTTATCAATTGTCCAAAGTCCAGGTCCAGCTGTAAATCAGCGCTGTGGTGTCACGCCGCAGCACAAGCTGAGCTGGTAGCCTTTTTAATGCATGCTCTCACTAGTTTATAGGAATCACATGTTTTTTTTTCATCTTGATATTGTCTTGCATTAAATAAATATTTTTCTTTCTTTCTTTCAAAGTTACTTATTTATTTTTTCGTTATTTTTCCAGAATCGCAAGCTTATGCCGAAGTTCGTCCTGAAAGAAATGGAATCACTCTACATCGAGGAGTTGAAGTCATCAATCAACCTGCTGATGGCAAACCTGGAGTCATTGCCAGTGTCAAAAGGCGGCGCTGATTCGAAATATGGCCTGCATAAAATCAAGCGGTATAATCACAGGTCAGTTTCATAACATTGATAAACCTATAAAAATTAACCTATAAAATATATTGACATTATAACGCTAAGAAAGATTTTTGTTGGGATGACTTTTGCTGTAGATTTTTTTGGAAATTTCTTGGTGTCAGAATGTCACTATGGATAGATGTTGTGATTATGTGTTTCTCATCACATCTGTGTGTCGTTTTTTGTAAATATCGATTTGATCAATTATAAATTACCTTCTCAGTTAAATTTGATCAAATCCTTATTTTAATTATGTAGGTTAATAATTTTAGCTGTTTTAAGTGTTTTAAATACTAAAGAACTAACCTCAAAAATAATACAAGAGCAGATTTGCAAAACTGAGACAATCTATACTTACACAATATCTCAATTATCTGTCGCACTGATTGGGTTTATTTTACTGTCTACCTGGATGATACGTCCATTTTACAAAACAATTTCTTTTTCAACATCGAAATCATTTACTTTACAAACGGTAGAATGAAATAGACGTTCATCCAGTATACTTACTATAATTTCTTTGACTTTTTCAACTTGTTCATTTTCTCCTTTGGTTTCTGTCCCTGGCACATAACTGGACGATATAATGAAGGAAGTACAAGTAATGAGTACAGAATTGATCATTTGAGCACGTGTCTTGTGTAGCAGGACCCAACACCCGCCCGGCCTCGAAAATGATCCTTGTGTTGTCATTGACTTGACCACTGTAGATGTTATGTAGACAAAATATACCATAGATTAGTTAGAACAAACCATATTAGATGCTATTTATCTTGTGGTCGCTAATGATGAAATGACAACAGAAGATAAAACAAAAGCTTCCACTACACAGCCAGAAGATTTAAAGCTTTTAGTACTTTTTAATGATCCGTAGATTTTGAATATAATTAGTTTTGACGGTTGAGGGTTCACAGAAGGCTTTTTTGAAAGAACTATTGGCAGATTATACAAGCCCACAGTATTTGATTTTGTAACTGAATTAAGAAGAATAACTAGTCGAAAATTGTAGTCTCATGATAAATTTGATTTTTATATCGTTTCATTTACGAAGAGTTACAACTTTATCTATGTTGTTTTCTAAATCTGTTACAAATGCTTCTAACATGTCCTCGTATTTTATCTGGTTTACCATATTATTATTTTCTTCTTTTAATATACTTAAACCTTATAAAATACTCGAAAATCGGACATGTTGTTTTCAAAATTAGCTTCAAGGAAATTCACAGCTTTATATAAAATTTCACGTCACAATACATTGTAATATTTTCTTGACATAATACAAAAATCACAAGGGCAATTTTAGATCAATTTACATCATAACATTTAGGCCAATCCTTTAAACAAATAAGCGGCAAATGCTATAGGAAACCAAACTGCTTCTTGCTGATAGCCTATGCTTATATTTTCACTATTATTTATCTTTACTGCTTCAAACAAATCTTTATTTACGAAAAACTGCATTAAACTTAAAAAACTTATCAGATTGCAGATTTTCGTATTAAAGATTTCTTTTCCACCTTCCAAATCATTCACCCTAATTTAGCAATAGACTGTATTTATCAAGTATTTAATATTTCCTTCTGTTATGCTTAATCAATCTTGGTATCGGTGATGGTTCCATTGTACCACCATGCATTCGTCCCTATAACATATCCAAACCTTCTTGAAAATCTTTATCAACGTCTCTTGAAATGGGATTAACATCAATGTATATATCGTCATTACCATCTGTATCAATGTTATCAAAATGCTTATCATTTGTGGTTTATGCTGGTTGGTTTATGGTGATCAGATCAAACGCCGGACCCGACCCGAGTCCAAAATTGAGTAAGCAGCTGTGTTTCAGATCGCAAGGGTCTCTCGCCAACAAATTGACTGGGGAAGGCGATGGGGGTGACGTGGACACGCAACTGACCAAAATGGACGTTGTACTTACCTTCCAGATTGAGGTAATGAGGTCGAGATAAATCTAGAACTGTGGTTCTTAACCTTTTTAGATCCGCTACCCTCATGACCTAACTAGGGTTACTGTTTTAACCCCTCCTCCTAGCGAGCTATTCGGCGCTACGCTGTGCTCAGACTTGTCACTTAGAAATTCGGCGTTCGTGGCAATTACCAGCTGACGGTTACCCCCGCGAAATACAAATTTTACCCCCGTAAGGCTAATTACCCCCAGGTTAAGAACCCAAGATCTAGAAGAATCGGTTTTCATTTGTTTTAAATGGGGCACCTCAGCTGTAGAACCAATCGATAACAGCAAAGGAATGGAAAATTGTATGGAATTGATATACGTGAACGAAACGTACTACGTGGAGAGATAAGTATCGTTCGCGAAAGTATCTACTGGTGTATTTCAATTTTATACAAATTTGAAGGCGTTCGGTTGCTATTAGCGAAGACTCAAAAGTACTATATTATTATAGGCTGTATATCTATTTATAAGGGATGTATAGTATTCTTTCTTTCACCTGTATTGTATTCATCATAACAGGCGTGACGACTGATTTTTTTGTCCATTACCAAAAGTTATTACACACGTATTTTTGCTAATCTTGGTCGGACAATGAATTACTAAGATAAGCGCTTCAGAAGTTCGTTAGGGGGACTCGTGAAGTCACGATATAAATTATACCTACTATAAAATTGCGTCACGATCTTAAGAAGACTTATCTTTGTAAGTTTTTGTTAGTTTGAGAATGGAAAAAACACGTATCTAATATCTTTTAATAATCTGACGGGAACAATAGAATTTCATGTTCTTTACCCAGTCATCATCTCTCTCTATTATGCTATTAATGAAAGTGACGAAGTTTCATTAGAGTCTAAATTAGAATATGTTGTTTGAAACTATTCTAGGTGGTTGTAATGGAGGTAAAAGGTCTAAAGTCACTAGCACCTAATCGGATAGTATATTGTACTATGGAAGTCGAGGGAGGGGATAAACTGCAGACAGACCAAGCAGAAGCATCCAAACCAATGTAAGTATACTATAGTGACTTCATTTCAATATATTACATATTTATATAAAAGGATGATTTGTATATTATTACATGATATCCATAAATCGGGTAGGTCTGAGAATCGGCCAATATCTATTTTTCATAGTTCAAGATGTTAAATGATCCACACCGAAGATTTTTTCCAAATTTTTGGATAAAATTTTTTGTTTTTCTTTTTGTCAAGAAGCATTGAAAAACACAACCCTTCAACGCTCATTTTAATAAAAAAATATTCCCTAAGTCACCTAGTAAATCACAATAAGACAGGATTCATGGTAATTTTTTTGACAGAGATGATATTAATAAAATGATAGACAAAGATAATGCTAAATTGCTTATTTGACAAAGGTGGGATACCCAAGGCGACTTCAGTACAACACAACCACTTCCAGCTGTCAAAGTCAAGTTGTACACAGAAAACCCTGGAGTGTTGGCGTTGGAAGACAAAGAGCTTGGGAAAGTAGTTCTGCGACCTACGCCGCTTTCCAGCAAGGTATAAAATAACTCTTGAGGTACACAATAATTTCTGATGCTTTAGCAGTTATTACACATTGGAATGAAACAAGAAATTCTTTTGATGTGTTTGGGTTTATAATTGTTAATTTGTGTGTGGAAACAAAGATAATGTTTCATATTTTTAAAACAGGGTAAGATTGCATAATGTAATATCAGTGTTAGAGTGAGTGTGTTATCGTAAAGCTACGAATATTGGAACTAAAATTTTGGAAACGACAGCAAATGAAATACGAGAGTTAAATCCGTTATAATTGTTTCCACATATTTCAAAATGCTGATTGAGTTTATTAATGTGGTATTTTATTTTATTCAAAAGGCCCCAGAATGGCATCGCATGACTGTACCGAAGAACCTTCCAGATCAAGACCTCAGGATCAAGATAGCGTGTCGCATGGACAAGCCTTTGAATATGAAGCATTGCGGGTAAAATTACTTTTACCTTATATTTCGCTTTATTTTATAAGTTTACGGACCGTCCTTCTACCCATTTGATCACGACTGCTATAGCAGTCGTACCCGCTACCACACACACAGGCAGCTGCCGCGCGTGATGCGACCTCACCCACACTAGCACACTCGATAGTGTTACAGCGGCCCCGCCGGCGGGGTCCAACACACACAGGCAGCTGCCGCGCGTGATGCGACCTCACCCACACTAGCACACTCGATAGTGTTACAGCGGCTCCGCCGGCGGGGTCCAACACACACAGGCAGCTGCCGCGCGTGATGCGACCTCACCTACACTAGCACACTCGATAGTGTTACAGCGGCCCCGCCGGCGGGGTCCAACACACACAGGCAGCTGCCGCGCGTGATGTGACCTCACCCACACTAGCGCACTCGATAGTGTTAAAGCGGCCCCGCCGGCGGGGTCCAACACACACAGGCAGCTGCCGCGCGTGATGCGACCTCACCCACACTAGCACACTCGATAGTGTTACAGCGGCCCCGCCGGCGGGGTCCAACACACACAGGCAGCTGCCGCGCGGCATGCGACCTCACCCACACTAGCACACTCGATAGTGTTACAGCGGCCCCGCCGGCGGGGTCCAACACACACAGGCAGCTGCCGCGCGGCATGCGACCTCACCCACACTAGCACACTCGATAGTGTTACAGCGGCCCCGCCGGCGGGGTCCAACACACACAGGCAGCTGCCGCGCGTGATGCGACCTCACCCACACTAGCACACTCGATAGTGTTACAGCGGCCCCACCGGCGGGGTCCAACACACACAGGCAGATGCCGCGCGTGATGCGACCTCACCCACACTAGCACACTCGATAGTGGGGTCGAACACGTGCACCCACACCCGTCATGAGTACGACCTATCTTTCTATCCCTCTGCATCATAACTGTCTTAAACTCAAACTCAAACTCAAATAATCATTTATTCAGGCTAGGCTCTTACAGGCACTTGTGAATGTCAACGTTAAAATTAATATTCTTTTTAGATTCAGCAAAAAAAAAAACCTCTTGAGAAGAATCGAGAATAAACTCAATGAGGTATAATTTTTTCAATATAATAATATTACAATTTCACTTAAGAATAAATTATGTACAAATTACAAAATGTATGTACTTAATCTAATTACATTTTAAAAAAAATATAGGAGAAAATAAAAAATAACAATAGGTACTGGAGATGTATAAGGTCTCCAGATGTCAAAAGACTAAATTAAATTTACTGGAAATGTAAAGGTTTCCAAATATAAAATATAAAATAAAATTACAGGAGAAAAAAAAAGAAAAAAATACACAAAGTAAAAAAGACACTATGATGTCTCTAGTCAGATTCGTTCAAAGCAAAAGTATGTGAATATCACTAAAGTCCCCACTTGCAGACATGAACAGACCGGACCCCACAAACAGCACCCGTTCACGAGTATAACGTGTATCTCAGCCATCGCCTCCCTCAACCATATTGTAGTTAACAAACCTGACGGCTCGAGCCGAGGTGATACCCCACTCACTGTAATTTGTTTTAGGGTTTTTAGCCCAGAACCTTGGGTCGGTTTGGGGTAAGAACTCTAAAACAGATTACAGGCTTTGAAGCTACTCATCTGGAGGCTTGCCTACCGTTCGTTTTTGCAGTAAAGGCCCACCAGCTGGCCTACTTCGTTTCAGTATTCAGTTGGAAATCGTTTTATGTTTTGTTGCAATTTTTTCTGGTATTAAATCATAGATTACTAATTTCGATGAATACATAGTAAACATTAAGTACTCTCCTTCCAGATACCTCCACGTGATCGGCAAGAACGTGTGGCGTAAATGGAAGCGTCGGTACATGGTGCTGGTGCAAGTGAGCCAGTACACCTTCGCGCTGTGCTCCTACAAGGATAAGAAGTCCGAGCCGGCGGAGATGATGCAACTGGACGGGTTCACTGTTGACTACATCGAGCTTGCTAGTGGTTCGTATGGCTGTTCAAGTATTACGTAAGATTTAGAACCCCCCCGTCCTCCATGTCAGCAATAGTTAGTGGTTCATGCTGGCTAAATAAAAGTATTATTCTTTTAATGTGTGTTTTTTTATTGATTATAAGCAACATTAATTAGTCTAAGATGGATGATGGATTTGGGATGAATGACTTCAACGAATATATTATTTATTAAAACATAATAATATTATGTAGACAAGTAAATAACTCCTGCTGATGTAATTACCGTCTTGATCCCCGCCCCCTATGTCATCAAAAAGAAGCAAAGCCAAGACCCCTTCCCCCCCCCCGCTACCTTATCATCATCATCATCATCAGCCTATCGAAGTCCACTACGTTATAGTGCTTACGTAATACTTGAACTGTCCCTTATTTAGTTCTTCCTTATAAGTACTTTCCACTAAGTTCTTCTTTATAAGTACGTTTTGGTATTATATTAACTAATAATTTATTTTTATTTTACAGCTCAGCTGATGGTTGGACAAGGTACGTTTATGTGGAATATAAAGACGAATTTCTTTTTAGAATATTTTATTTTTAAACATGATCAGTAATAATAATATATTGTATTTTTTTTATTTCAATTCCAGAACTGGAAGGAGCCAAGAACTTTATGAATGCTGTACGCGATGGGGAATCGGTGCTTATGGGAGTTGGTGATGAGAATGAATGTCATTTATGGGTCATGGCTCTATATAGAGCCACGGGTCAGAGTCATAAGCCAACCCCCCCTACCACCTCCGACACCCACCATAAGATTATGGGAGGTAAGACTTAAAAGTCTTAAAACCAACACTATTTCATTACTGAACTGTTATTAGACACGTATATTTCCTTTTCTGTCCTCCGGCCAGAAAGCGCCAACTCTGTGGCCGCTGCGCTAAATGAAATTGCCGCTTTCTGGCTTCGTCGAACAGAAAAATAGTATACTGACCTCGGCCAGTAAAATAAAAAAGCCTCAGATCACATTTTTGTCAACCTCGTGCCAATTACATGTGATCTGAGACATTTTTTATTTTACTGGCCTTGGTGCGTAATGTACTATTTCTCAAACAAACAAAAATGACAAAGATAAGTGCTTCTAAAGTTCGGCAGTGGAGGCTCGTGACGTCAGGTTATGGTATAAACTGTACCTCAGTTAGATTATTAAAAGTTATTAGACGCTTATTTTTTCTTTTCTTAAACAAACGTTATTAGATGGTATAAATAGTACCATAACATGACGTCACAAGCCCCCACTCTTGGAAAAAGAAAAAAGTCGTCTTGCCTGTTAGATCAATCTATCCTATCTTGCCTATTAGATCAATCTGAGACAGTTCTATAGACAGATGACAATCCAACATTGGAACCGATAGTGAAGGTACTTCTTACTTTAAAAAAATGGGCTGTTTAATTCCTTGGTTACAAATAAAACCATATACTCCATATAGTCACAACAGAAGCCAATTTAAGACCTTAAGATGTTAAGACCTTAAGATGTTAAGACCTTATATGCATATTAGAAGAACACATCGTTAGCGCGATGTAGAAAATACCACTGGTCGGCACAGCGCCATCTATCGGTAACCTTGGGCCCTAGACAAGTGCCTAACGTTCAACGTTAACGCTAAACGTTAGGACCAAAATGTATGGGATTTGACATCCGCGAACGACTGTCACGTACGTTACAAATGTCAAATCCCATACATTTTGGTGCTAACGTTTAACGTTAACGTTGAACGTTGGGCACTTGTCTAGCCCCCCTTGTACACTACAACCCGAACAAATAGCGTCTAAAGGCTTATTGTATACAGATGCAGATAAAGCTCGCAAGCATGGTATGGAAGACTACATCCAGGCTGATCCATGTCAATTTGACCATCATCAGCTGTTTTGCACGCTGCAGTCATTGACCTTGAAATACCGGCTGCAGGATCCTTACTGTTCTCTGGTGAGTCTGAAATAATAAAATCATCCATATAAACTACAGAAATTTGGAGGGTAGAATGTGCTAGTGAGAGGTAAAGGGAACTTGGTTAAACGAAATTTTCAATGTCTAATTTGTTTGACCAATAAAATATAATAATTCTTGTTTGAATGTTGATTAGTAAATAATAAAATATCAAAAGAACTGTGTGAATGAATAGTCGACAGGATTTATATTTATTAAGGTCGGGTAACCTTTCTTATAAAGTAACCGGACCTTACGGTACTAAAATTGGAATTTGTCTTTCATTGACTATCGTTACAAATTTGCATAATGCAAAATCACTTAATGTGAGTGTATCTTCAACTCAATCGGCTTTGTCTTATTCGTCTATAGAGTCTATAGTATTCAAAACATCAAATTCACGAATTAAATCTGTTGTAGTTGTTTCATTCCGTGTAATTGCGAATACATTAGAACCAAGGGCGTGCATTCCATACAGGCACAGTGCCACTAATGTGTGGAGTGCCTACTCTAGCGACATACTTAACGCTTCCTCCACTGCACGCGCCTGATCAGAACTTAGATTTAAATGACTTCTCTTCACCAGGGTTGGTTCTCTCCCGGTCAAGTCTTCGTCCTCGACGAGTACTGCGCCCGGTACGGTGTTCGCGGCTGCTTCCGTCACCTCTGCTACCTCTCGGACCTCTTGGATGTCGCCGAGAGCGCTTCCCAGACCGTGGACCCAACTCTTATGCACTACTCCTTCGCCTTCTGTGCCAGCCACGTCCACGGGAACAGGTGAGTGGATCTAGAATGTTCTAGATTCCTAGAGTTCTAGAATTGTGTTCTGGAGTCATAGAGTGATTTTTTCTAGAACTATGTTCTAGATTCAAAGTGACTTTTCATGGGGGCTATTTCTTTTTTGACTTTTTTTAGATTCGTATTTCAATTGTTTCACATATGTAATTTACTTAGTAACTGAAGTGTCAATTGAAAAGTATTTGAGCCCCTTTGTAAAGTCACGAATATAAAAATCACTATTTTTTTTATAGATGGTTTTCAAAGTGAATTGAATTAAATTAAAAATATATTTTTTACAAACTTGGTACCTATTTTTAAATAACACTTATTAAATTGATTTGATTGTAACAGATGCGTTTAAAAAGTCAATAAGGTACTCAAAATTGATTTAAAATTTCGTTTAGAATTTATCAGTTATTACTAATTAATTAACCTGTTTAGACAAATTTTATATTCCTAGACTATGCCTGTTTGCAAGTTAGAATTTGTGTTTAGATTGGTGTTCCTCAGGGATCGATACTAGGTCCCTTATTATTCTGTGTTTACAATTGATGTGGAAATTAGAATTCTAGCTGTAATCGATTATTATAAATATTTAATCCATAAATGTACAAGTAATTTTAGAAAATAAAAAGAAAATAATCGAACACAGCTCATTGGTACCCTGATAGTTAACTCACATAAGTGTGCATAAAATCTATACACGTTTCATGCTTCATGTACTGAACTATTAGATGGCCCCATGACTGATATTTCTGATCTACTGTACATACTTGTATATGTGCTTCGACTAATTGTTACCTGCTTTCCCCTACTAATTTCTGTTTCCGGACTTGTGAGGTTGGCAGTAAAACAAAAAATTCGAGTGTTGGATAATCAACTGTGATACTATAATTGAAGGTTTAGTTTTAATCAAATATAACATCTTAAAACACTTAAAACCTTAACTTAAGCCAGTGGTTCTTAACCTTTTTAGGTCCGTTACCTTTATAACGTAACTAGGGTCACTGATTTTACCCCTACTCCCAACGAACTCGCGCGCTAGTCGGCGCTGCGCTGTGCTCAGACTTGTCATTTTGAAATTCGTTGTTCGAAACAACTACCAGCTGATTAACCCCGCGAAATACAAATTTTACCCGGGATCACACACACCCAAAGCTTAAGAACAAGGTATGAATGGAGAATCATGGCCATTTCCCAAAAGTCACACATGTCACAAAAACCGAAAAGGTCAGTAAAAATGGAAAATTCTTTGGTGCCCAAAACTGCCATCTTGACAGTCCACCCTGTCCCGCTTGTGTCCTACTAGAGTAAGCCCCACAAGCAAGTGGTTCACAGTACGGCCACGTTGCCTGGCAGGCCCGATGGCGTGGGCAGCATCACCGTCCAGGAGAAGGAGAAGTTCGCCGAGATAAAGGAGAGGCTGAAGGCGCTACTCCAGCATCAGATCACCAACTTTCGCTATGCTTTCCCGTTCGGGCGCCCTGAAGGTGCTTTGAAGGTGAGAATGTCCATTAAACGTCTGATATCTTTGGGTCTCGATTCTACTCAATTTGTTGGTACAGATTTCGCACACCTATATGCAAAGGGAACAAAAAAACTTAAAAAATTAAAGAATATCTGAAAGATGTAAAAAAAAGCACAAACACATACATTCACAAAATAAAATACCAAGCACAACACATATTTTCAAAGAAAATGAATAAATTAATGCTATAATATAAATGTGGCTAGACCTCTTGCTTTCTGTTTATTGTGCCCATCAGGGCCTATAATGATTTCAACTGTTACTGTCCTACTAAAGATATTATAACATGAAATGTACCTACTTAAAGAATGCAATAAAAAAATTGAAATTTAAGTACCTAATCAATCTGAAGAAAAAAGAGATAGGAAATCAAATGATGGTAAACGTGAAAACAATTTTACAGGCAACATTGTCATTACTGGAGAGAGTGCTGATGAAGGATGTGGTCACACCGGTGGCCCCGGAGGAAGTCCGAGCCATGATCCAGACTAGCTTGGAGAACGCAGCCTTACTAAACTACACGCAACTAAGCCAGAAGGCTAATATCGAAGGTAAGCAAATCATCTACATAGACAAAGCTAATAGGTAATACAGTAGAATCCGTTTAGTATGACTCCGTCTATATTGACCAACCGTTTATAATGACGTAATTACATAATGAAGTTTGGTTACATACAAAATTCCTTGTAAAAAACTCGGATATAATGACTTTGCTTACAGTGACATTTCGCTTATTATGACCCATCTTTATTAAATTATGTCGGTTATAATGACAGATTCTTTGTTTATTCCCGACGACGTTCAGCGAATGATCAATATGTTTTGAATCTCTGTGAGTAATTTACATTTGAAGGCCACCCGGTGTTATTAGTATCTAATCCTGTGTAAAAAAAGGTCATTTCAACACCTTAAAGCATTTAGGTATAATGAGGAGAAAGGTCCAATAATATTCGGATTAGAAAATGCAATTTTATATTAGGACTCTTTATCTATTTAAATACCTACGATAGGTTTTTATTACAAAAAGTTTTGTATGACGTCCGCTTATTATGACGTGATTGTCAATTCCCTTTGATGTCATTATAAACGGATTCCACTGTAGTTGGATCCGCTATAGTTGTTTCATTCCAATGTGTTATCACCACGAAGGTATTAGAAATCATTAACCTAATGGGTTAACTAAAAATAGTTTTAGATGTTTAATATTAGCTTTTGGTTGCGACTTCGTCCGCTTAGGAGTTGATTTTTATATTAACTATTTTATGAGCATGAATCTCAAGTTTTTTCAAAATCGTTGCTAAAGATTTTTCCACTCAATCTTGCAACATCCTTCATCCTTTTAGGATTACAATTTTGTAAAGTCCCTTCTTTAGTATGCGTCCGCATTTTGAATTAAAACAACTAGGTATCCAAACTTATGTTTCTGAGTCTATACATAATATATTAGTGGGAACTTCTTTTATATAGAAGATTAAAAAACAGAAAAAGAATAAGGACTTGATGACATTGAACTATCTATAGAACATAATGACAAAATACATAAAAACAACGACGTTGATTATTTTTTTGTATTCAGAGGACCTAAGAGGCGAGACAATGGTGACACCAGCGAAGAAGTTAGAAGACCTGATACACTTGGCAGAACTATGCGTTGACCTGCTTCAGCAAAACGAGGAACACTACGCGGAGGTAAAATTTGACTGTATTATTATAATGTGGATAGTGGACTCTGGGATGCTGATTTTGGAGTAACACTATTTAAAACACAGTTAAAATTAAAATTTGAGGAATAAGAAGATGATTTTGACAAAGTGACTTACTCCAAAATATTTGCTAAAATGTCTATGTTACCTAAGTGTCGTGATTTCTGTTTCGGTGAAACTTTTAAAGATGTTTTTTAATAAGTAAATGTTTTAATTAAAGATGATTCTATAAAGGTTTCACTATATAATATCAGTGTTTACTGAGAAATAGCACCCTACTCTCCTTTCGCTATTAGTGTGGGGAATGTTAAGGCATTTGTATTTTATATTATTGAATGAACTGGTAATATTATGTATTAAAATCTTTTTATTAATAATTTGAATAAATTCCCAGTTCAATCACAACACGACGAACAAGCTCTGTCTGCACAAGATTAAAGATTTTCATTTTTAATCGGAAAGGCAGCAATAATTTTGTCACATCAATGTCGTCGTTGTAACATTAATTTAATTTAGAATTCCTCGAAGGTTTATTTTCCGAAATTATTTTATGTGGCTTAGTCCTAAAGTGAATTCAATAGTCGATTCACTTTCCGACACTGGATGTATGCTAAGTATTCTGTTTAACTTTGATATCCCACTTCTATCTTATATTTTATTTCTCCGCAGGTTTATAACACAAAACCGGATTCTAGCGGTCAACAAAATGTAACTACTCATAATTTGATTGATTGCTCGACGCTGATCAAATCACAGTCAGTTTCACTCGATCCTCTTGATCATTCTTCACTTGGTTTGATCACAAATTTCAAAAGGAGTAGACATAAAATATTACATAGTTGGAAACACGCTTGAGCAATATAGATGTTACTAAATAGTTGAAAGAAATAAAGTTGCATGAATCGAATTAGTATTGCAACACTGGGATTTAACTTTTCATTCTGGGCTTGTGATTTCAAAATTAACGTTTTGATTAGAATCATTTGAATTGGCAGGGTATTGAATCTCGTCTGAAATGAAAAGTGTTTCACTTACAGATTCTAAACAGTCTACTCCATTACTTTGAACGTTGAAAACATCAGTTACAGCTTGAATACAGTACATTTTAGGACTTACAAGACATTAAGCACATTACAAAATATTCTCGCTTGAGTAGTACGCTGTTCTTTAGTAAAGGTAACGCTTGCACCAGCTCGAAGTACATTACTTGTCGTAAATAAATCATTGAGGTGTACATTTAGAACATCAACAGCGTTGGATGATGCACATTTATCATAAACGACAACATTATTATCAAAAAACACTTGCGATAAAAGCTTATTTAGAAGCGAAATATAAATCGTAGATAGACCGCCTATTTTATTTAATACCGTGCATGATGTTACTTTTAGATAACCTAAGTATTTTTAAATTTAGATTTTATCAAAATATTTGCGTTATATTTAGAAGGTTTTCATTTTAACTGTAGAATTTTGCAAATATTTTGATATACTCAATATTGTAGTTGGTAAGTTTCTCAATTACTAATTTAAATATTGAAAAATATAAGTCAATAAATCTTTTAAGTTCTGGCACAAGTTCATCACTTTTTTCGTCAATTTGCCAACATTTTAAAATATCAGAGGGCGATATTCACGATACATTTTCTTCGATCAGCATGGGTTTTATCTTTGCCAATGCTGCTTGATACTCGATCCCCGTCATTTTTACATATTCAATGCAAGTTCTCAACTCCAAGATCTGCAAGGGTTCCAGATCTTACGTTTTCGAATGATCCTATTTGCACCGTCTGCAATATCTAGATAAATTTCTACTCTATCTCTTTGACCTAAGGTTCCTATTCGTGCAGGCATTCGCGTGGTTTTCTGAACTGCTGGTGGAGCATGCCGAGATCTTCTGGGCTCTATTCGGAGTGGACATGGACCGTGTGTTGGCAGAACAACCTCCAGACACCTGGGATTCATTCCCTCTATTCCAGATATTAAACGACTACTTGAGGATTGACGGTAAGAGAAGCATTAGCTGGAATTAGAAACTTGAATATCCAAGCAAAAAATAGATAATGTTTTAATAAATAAACACTAACTTACCACCACCAAATAACATAAAGACGATGAATCAAACCCTAGTGCGATGATACCCTAAGTAAATACTATTTTCAAACATAGTGTTTAAAATTGTTTAAATACTTCAATTTTCAACATTTAGAGCTCTTACAGTAACTGACAATGTAGAAATCTTAATTTAAAAAATGTGATCACATTAAGGAGCAACAATAATAAAATCGTCCACATATGTAACCTAACTATATTACATCAACAGAAAACCTTAAAGGCGGTCGGTTCCACGAACACCTCCGGGATACCTTTGCACCACTTGTAGTCAGATACGTGGATCTGATGGAATCTTCTATCGCCCAAAGCCTGCATAAAGGCTTCGAAAAGGAGCGATGGGAAATCAAAGGGTGAGACACTAGAGAAGTAGTATATTCAAATGATGTAAAGGTAATAAAATGAATTTTTTGTGACATTTTATTATCATATGGATGAGTATAATAAAATGAATTTTTTGTGACATTTTATTATCATAGTATTATCCACTATATAAATTGATTATTTTAAAATTGAACACATTTTCTTGACGACTAAGAGAAAAATGTATTTTAAGATGACATTCATTTGTATTTCTAACGATCGATGTTATGTATATTTGACATTTTAATTAATACTTCAATGTTTAAAAATACTTGACGACTAAGAGAAAAAATATCATAACGACATTTTGTTATTTCCCAAAATAATGACTTGTTTGAATTTTGTGTATTTCTTTGTTTACTTATATATTATTGACGATCTCACTATTAGTACATATAAATACAATGTAATTATGATGTATAAAATATTGAGAAATAAATGAATCTGAATCTGAATCTGAATCTGGTAGATGGGACAAATATTTTAGGAGTAAATAAGCTCTAAATATTAATTGCTGAAGCAATCATCTTATATTTGAAATTAAGTGACTAGGTATACTATAAAAAAGAAGTCAAAGTAAAAACAATCAATGCAATCAAAGTAAGATGGAAGTCAGCAATAAAGAAACACATAGGTTATTTGTTAAGTAAAAAAGCGAAGATTCATTATAACATTACAATAATATTAGTTAGGATTCTCAAAGCAAAAGCAGCACTCCTCCAAATGCATTTTTTCTTCATAATTTACATTACGTATTTCAAGCAAAGTGATACATCCTTGTTACATGCATCCCTACTAATATTATAAATGCGAAAGTAACTCTGTCTGTCTGTCTGTTACGCTTTCACGCTAAAACTAATGGACCGATTTAAATGAAATTTGGCACAAAGAAAGTCTGGAGCCTGAGAAAGGACATAGGCTACTTTTTAACCGACTGCAAAAAAGGAGGAATTCCACGCGGACGAAGTCGCGGGCAGAAGCTAGTTTCTTCATAATTCCCATTACGTATTCCAGTAACGGGTGTTCAACGAGCGAGGAGTTGTTCTGGAAGCTGGATGCGCTGCAGTGTTTCATCCGGGACCTGCATTGGCCAGAACCGGAGTTTCGCTCTCACCTGGAACAGAGGCTCAAGCTGATGGCCAGCGACATGATGGAGACTTGCATACAAAGGACTGAGACCTCCTTCCAGGTATGTCTCAAAACATAGAGCATTGTTTAATATATTAACTACGATGTATCAATCAAAAATACGATTGATATTTTTGGTTTAATACCATTACTTAAATAACACTAGGGGTCTCGATGTACTATTGTCTTAATGTTACAAATAATGTTTCATATCGTTTAATATTAAAAATGTATAACATTCATTATAAAACTTCAACAGTATCAACAGGCTTGTAATATGCTCATTGTACTTCTGAGTTTTTTAATTCTACGAACGTAAAACCACCAGTCGTTGTCACTCAGATAATTTGCCATAGTCATGTGGTCATTTACCATATTCACTTAGATCATTTTCCATATTTACTCAGATCATTTTTCATAGTCACTCAGATTATTAACCATAGTCACTCAGATCATTCCCCATATAAACTTAGATCATTTACGAGTACCATATTCATACAGATCATTTGCCATAGTCACTCAGATCATTTGTCATATTAACTCAAATCATTATTAACTTCACATCATATTATTATTAACTTCACATCTGATCATTTGTCATAGTCACTCAGATCATTTGTCATATTAACCCAAATCATTATTAACTTCACATCTGATCATTTGTAATAGTCACTCAGATCATTTTCTAATTAACTCTGATCGATCTATCGTCACTTAGCTTTGCTATAGTCATGAACTGTTCTGTCATTTGCAGTCGTGGTTGAAGAAGAGTGTAACCTTCATGTCGACGGACTACATCCTGCCGGCGGAGACCTGTGCGATGGTGAACGTGGCGCTGGACGCCAAGAACCAGGCGCTGAAGCTATGTGCCGTTGAGGGGGTTGATATTGTAAGTAAGATAACTTTTACTTTTATACTAATATTATAAAGAGGAAAGGTTTAGGAACTACTGATAATTGATAATAAAAATGAAATTCTTTATTAAGTAAATACCAAGGAATACTTTTACAGGCGCCAATATTTTTTAGAAGAGCTAGTAAAATGTTCTTCTAAAAAAAATTGGCACTGCGAGATTGTACTATGTTTTTGTGTGAAATCTCACTAATCTACACTAATATAATTAAGATTTTTTGTTTGTATTGAATAGGCTCCAAAACGACTGGTGGACTGAGTGACATAGACTATAGGATATTTTGATAAAAATTAGGGATCCGTGCGAAGCCGGGGCGGCACGCTAGTAGATTACAAATTATAATCGCGGATATTTAGGTATATGGATGTGTGTGTAGGTAGATGTTTTTTATTGTGATTATTGTGATTCATTTGTTTCTCAATAATCGCATAATATGTCAAAATACACGCAGTCATACTGGCATATTTTCCACAGTACCAATACCATGCCAAGATGGACGCTCAGATCGACTCCTGTCTCCAAGCCATGGCGACCGGTATGACCACGCGGCTGTCTGCAGTCCTTGAAGCCACCCTGGCTAAGATTGCCAGGTTTGATGAAGGAAGGTGAGTTTACATCATCTCCAACTGAAAGGCTCTGCTATAACCTTCTAGTCGTTGTTAACCTTTTTAGGTCCGTTACCCTTATGACCTAACTAGGATCGCTGATTTTACCCCTCCCAACGACAAGCTCGCGCGCTAGTCGGCGTTGCGCTGTGCTCAGACTTGTCACTTTGAAATTCAGCGTTCTAGACAACTACCAGCTGATTAACCCCGCGAAATACAAATTTAGTTTTACCCCCAGGTTATGAACCTGGGTTCTAGCACCTTCCAGCTGTACCTATTCTCTTCCAAGGATATTGATATTTATTATAGATATGGCGATAGATTAGGATCCATTTAGGTCGCCAGTTACATTATTAAAAATTATTGGACACGTACTTTTTCTTTTCTTAAACAAACAAAAAATTACAAAGATAAGCCTTTCTAAAGATTGGGGCTGGGTTTGTGACGTCACGTTATGGTACAATTTATACCTAATAACGTGATGAAGCGAGACTATTTCTCAAAAGTGATTTTACACACTAAAACTACACAAAAATCACTTTAACTTTAGACTATCATCCGCTCAGTGGTGCTACAAAGTGCTACAAGGTTGAAACATGAGCAAAGAAATAAAATACGCGAGTTAAATCCGTTATAGTTGTCTTATTCCAATGTGTAATAACCGCGAAGGCATCAGAAATTATTAACATCTGTTCTCATTTTTTCGTTTTTCAGTTTGATCGGCTCAATCCTCACGATAGCCAACGTGTCTGGTTCCGGCAAGGACATAGGGCAGGGCTACGTCAACTTCATGAGGAATTCTATGGACCAAATCAGATCTAAGGTAATATATAAAATTACTAACTTCTCCCCCGAGACTTCCATAAGCACTCTCTTTTACTATTTAACGGGTAATTTTTAAATATCTTTTCTCAATGCTCCGCTGTGTTATAAAAGGAATTTTAGTTTAGGTCTTGCGTTGATATGTTATCAGTCATTCTCCTTTTATTGTATATTATTATATAGACTAACTTCTACTCAGCGTACCTACTTTTTAACCCCCTAGGAGGGGTGAATTTAAAAAGAAAACGTAGTAGGCACTTTTTTTATAAATTCTGTTAAGAATGCTTATACTAAATTTTATACAGGAACAAAGAATGACGCTTACCCATACAATATTTACCCCCATTTTTCATCCTCCTGAAATTCAACCCCTGAATTTCAGGATGAAAAATGGGGGGGGAAAAAAGGGAAAAATCCTTTCTTATCGGACGACTACTCTCCAAGTATCAGTTTTCTACGAGAAGCGATTAGACTGTGCGCGTATCCGTCAGTCATTAACAACAAATTATTTAGTTTTACGGTTCTCCTGAAAAAACAATTGTTGAGTACCTAAGCGCCCATAAGATCTAGGTGTGATATGAATATAAAAGATAATATAAAGACTGAGCTGACAAAAGTCTTTAGCAAAATACTATTGTGCTACGATTATAGAATCTGTCCGAAACGTCAGCCAATAAAATAAAATCCGTGAGTTCAATCCGTCTAAAGTTGTCATTCCAATGTATAATAACCTTAAAGGCATCAGAAATTATTAAAATCGACCTATCAAAATCGTCTCGTACAATGTCCGTTGTGTCCAGGTGACAGACGAGCTGTGGATCCTGCAGCTGTTCGAGCAGTGGTACGGCATCCAGGTGGGGCTGGTGAGCGCGTGGCTGGCGGAGCGCCCCGCGCTGCACCCGCAGCAGGTCGCCTGCCTCTCCATCATACTGAAGGTAACCCTGGCTCTGCTCATTATAACCGACTAGCTTCTGCCCGCGACTTCGTCCGCGTGGAACTCCTCCTTTTTTGCAGTCGGTTAAAAAGTAGCCTATGTCCTTCCTCAGGCTCCAGACTGTCTTTGTACCAAATCTCATTTAAATCGGTCCAGTAGTGTTAGCGTGAAAGCGTAACAGAGAGACAGACAGAGTTACTTTCGGATTTATAATATTAGTAGGGATAGCGGCCCGCCCCGACTTCGCCCGGAACCCTTTTTTATAGCCTATGTCACTCGGGAATAGTGTAACTTTCCAGCAGTGAAAGGATTTTTCAAATCGGTCCAGTCGTTTTGGAGCCTATTCAATCAAAACAAGCAAACAAACTTTTCTTCTTTATTATATTAGTATAGATTAATGGACGGTCGCATAGCACAGCGAAAAACGGATGTTGCCCTTTTTTCTATTTGTCTCTGTCGCACGCGAGTAGTAATAGTGCCCTCACACTCGCACAGTGACCTTAATCACTGGGGACAGAGAATGTAAACTACGCCATCTACGCGCGCGAGAAAGGGCAACGTCCGTTTTTCGCTGTGCTCGGCGACCACCCTTGATCTCTCTTTCCGAAGTGCAACCTATCATTCTTGGACTATGGACTATCTCGAAATAGTTCCAATTTATAATAAAAATGTTTTTAAAAAATGTATAAGATTTAATCCTTTACAACAATTTCAATGCTCACAAATAGCATGAAACAAATAGGAAACGAGATATTTGTAAAAAACGATTTGACGTTTGAAAAATCTGAGACAGGTAGGTTTTGAGGCAAGTTTTAGGGTACCATAATAAAGGTTTATACAAATTTATAGCATACTATCTCTCATATTTGATTAATAACCCTTTAATAATAATAATTATAGATTGTTTAATATTATTTACCATTGTTACAGAAAATGTACAGCGACTTCGAGCTCCAGGGGGTGATTGATGACAAATTGAACTCCAAAATATACCAAAATGTAGCGTCAAGGATGCATACTGAGGAAGCCACATGCAGTTTACTGTTGGCACAGCAGGACACAGGGTAAAAACCAAAAAGTATAGTATATGACGGCCTGTTGGTCTAGTGGTCAGAGGCCCTGACTACGAAACCGGAGGTTGCGGGTTCGAATCCCGCTAGGGGCAGATGTCAATGTGATGAGCACTGGCATCTGTACCTGAGTCTTGGATGTCTTATATGTATTTATGTATATTTATCCGTTGTCTAGTACCCATAACACAAGCTTTGCTTAAAATGGGACTAGATAATTGGTGTGAATTGTCCAAAGATATTTATTTATTTATTATTTATCGGATGGTGTAGCTCAGAAAGCGTCACAGGTTCAAATCCCGACATGCGACAATCACCAAAGTTACAAAATTGATTTCAGACACCTTCGCCGTTTTTATATTATTAGGATACTAGCTTCTGCCCGCGACTTCGTCCGCGTGGAACTCCTCCTTTTTTGCAGTCGGTTAAAAAGTAGCCTATGTCCTTTTTCAGGCTCCAGACTTTCTTTGTATCAAATTTCATTTAAATCGGTCCAGTAGTTTTAGCGTGAAAGCGTAACAGACAGGCAGACAGACAGAGTTACTTTCGCATTTATAATATTAGTAGGGATAACCCCGCCGCATATTCCTACACTCGCATTGGCTGTCACGAGCCACAAGCCATCCATCACACGTGAGAGCAAATGCGGAGGTAGCTACTGCGCCATAGGTTTTGAATACTGCCACTCGCACACGGCTCGTGACAGCCAATGCGAGTGTGGGCATATGCGGCGGGGGATTTTGTAGCTCAAAAAGGCGTCACGTCACGGGTTCAAATCCCGACAATCACCAAAGCTACAAAATTGATTGACACCTTCGCCGTTATTATACATTGGAATGAAACAATTATAACGTAAAATCATGTTGTACGATGTTAGGTACGCTAACTTTGAATAGGTACCTATCTGTAAAATCGTAACTACTTGGTATTTCTAAATAAAAACAAATGTGTTTGTATACATGAAACTTTACTGTACAAATTTGTTTATGTGAATTTTGATCTAATAGGGGTGGTGATGGAGATTCCGAGGAAGGTTCCAGGAGTGGGAAGTCGAAGCTGGAGGCGCTCACTGAAGAAGCAAAGCTTGGCAACGTAACGGCTGTCGTGGGCAAGGTGAGAAATTTAAATGAGTAAATATTAATTGAATACTTCCTGGCAACACTGTTTATAACACAAAAAATGTCGTAGGTACCTTACTTTGGCAACACCCTGTGGGTGTTTCTATTTAGGCATTGAATGGTTTAACACTGTTTGTATCCTGGCAACACCGGTTTCAAGATTAATATATTTTTAGGTTGGCAACATTTTCGGTCGCGGCATCGGCGAGCTGTCAACGAAGCTAGGCGGCGCGTCATCCTGGTTCTAGCGCATACGCGCCACCACCCTTCCTTTTGCCTATATCGATGTAGTGAGATAAGATTCCATATTGCTTTCCATTACTAAACAGTAACGGAGAGCAAATAAACTGCTCTGTGATGACGACAACTTCGTTCTGCTTTCGAATTGAAATTTAGAATGTCCGCCATTTTAAAAGTCGTTGAAACAAGATGGCGTCTTACGCGCTAGGATTAAACTTAAGTGGCCAGTCGCATAGCTTAGTGTGATTCTGTAGGTTTAGTAATTATTTTATAAAGCTTTATCATGTACAGTTAGGATCGTCACCGTTTATTCTATACCATTGTAATAGGTGTGTATATTAAGAGTAGTATTTGATAACACGATTGGTAACAATAATGATGAAATACGAAATAGGAACGCATATTGAACACATGCTACAATAAGAAAACATATCGCTTTGGCAAATTATATTTTGTGTGTTGTAAATTACGATAATTATGGCGGCGTTATAATACGTTATTTACAAGAAACTATATAATATATTAAACGTATAAATAATTATTTAAATCGGGTAGGGAATGCGAGTGCACGGAGGAAGTTTATCCTTTTATATTGAATTGTTACCTTTAATTATTATTTGAGACTTCTTTTTTAATTTTATGGAATGTTGCCAGTATTTGATATGTTTAAATTCTATACCTACTACCTTTCAAAATGGCATTGCACGATATCAAACCTAATGAAGTTTTCAATGCAACTCTTTCTATACCTAATTCAAGAAAACATATTTTTCTAATAGTCTTCGTATTTCATTCACTTTTACATAATTTTATTTAATCTACCTAGCTCTAATCTTATATTTACCTCAAAGTTAAACTTTTGGAATGCATTCTTATAAAAAAGGGCGCGAAGTATTTTTTCAAACTTACATAATGTTGCCAGTTGTTCCATTAGTACCCCATTTCGGGGTAAAAATGTTTTTTATAGAAATGCATAAAATCGAAAGTTAGTCACTGTTTGCTATAGTACTATTTCTCTATAGTTTATTGCTCTATTCTATAAAATATCTAGTGACTACACTTTACCTTGACCTAGTCATCAAAATAACTATTTATAAATGAATATGTATAACATTATAGTTATTTGTTGATAAATAATGATATTCTTCTACGCTAAACACCTTACAAATTTTAAATTAGAAGAAAATTTAAAGTTCTTAGATAAACTTAACTTAACAAATAGCGTATAGTCGCTATGCAGAAGCCTTATTATGTCTCGTGGGGATGGCTTGAGGAAGAAATGAAAATCTACGTTGGTTTTTTTTAGTATTAACTCTTCTATTACTCCTCAATAAAATGTTAATTTTGTTTCATCTTCATCTCGAACTTGTAATACCTATAAATTCTTATGTGAAAACATTAACTGTCAACACAAAACAAAATATAAAAACTAGACGCGAAGAATAATCAATTAAATATTAAATACCTACAGCTATATCAAACGCCAGAGCAAGAAAAATATACGACTTATAATCTCTCAGATATACAAGTGCTTCTAAGCTTATATATTTACTACTAAATAACTTGGCAGTTTATGTTTTCATACAACATTATTTATTTAAAAACCATACTGGAATCGACCATAAATTAAGAACCTGACTTGTTTGAAAGGTACAATAACTTATGACCACTTTTACATAGGGGTGCAAAATTGTAAAGTCACTTAGTACTGTAAAAGCACAGTAAAATAAAGGAAATTAGCGAGGTAGTGTCATAATCAATAGAGTGATATAGACGGCTATATAAAATGTATTCACCATGTACACCTTGGGGCCTAAACAAGGTGCCAACGTTCAACGTTAATGCTGAACGTTGGCACCAAAATGTATGGGATTTAACATACGCGACCGTTTGTGACGTAAGTGATAGTCGTTCGTGGATGTCAAATCCCATACATTTTGGTGCCAACGTTCAGCGTTAACGTTGAACGCTGACACCTTGTCTAGGCCCCTTGAATTATATTATTGGATCGTACCTTAAGTTTTCCTGTATATTGATTAATCATCCTTCTTACATTGGAAACACATGACCGCAATGCTTCTGTTATTTTAGGACAAGAATATTTTTGTTGTTTTGCGTGGACAGAACAATGTGATTGTAGAGAATTTGTGGTTATTATAATTGGCTTACAATTGAGGTGTTGTCTAATTTTAAATATCTGAGTCATTTTATTTTCCAGTAAAGTTTTGTTGTCCGGACAACATGCTGTTAAGTAATAAAATAACTACTTATATAATATAGGTACTTACCTATGTATTATGTACTGTCCGGTAAGCTAAAGCTTATAGTTATTAAGTAACACCTAAAAAAATTGAGATATTATTATGACATCGAAGTTAACAAGCTTCTTTTCTCCTTTTAATAAATTATATCTACAGTTTAGTCCAAACTTAATAAAAAGTTTATAAGTAAGACACTTTATTAGTTTATTTAATTACGGTCATGTGATTTTAATGTATTTTAAATGTTTTAAATAATTTCCCTTGTAATTTGGAACCGAGCTCAATAAAAAGGATGTCAGTTCTGTAGTTAAGCATATAATAATGAGCCGACTGAAGATATAAAGTAGATATTTGCTTATATTTATTATTTCGCCACGGTAAGGTTGAAACTCACTATGGCGTAAACTTTTCAATACCGCCTTAAAGTCTAACACGACAATTAAAGTCCTAATTACCTTCAATTGAAATAAAAAAATATGTGACAGTTATTAAGAAAAGTAAAACTTTCAAAAAGTGCTTTTGGTGCTATACCTGTGCTCTGTATAATTATAAAACGGCCCAGCTAGTGCGTAATGTAATTTGTCGTGCGGAAAAGTACCTAAGTTACTGCACCGTTTTGTAATGAGTAAAATAGTGGCAGATGTTTTCTCGCGGCAAAAACCTTGCGCGTTAGACCCTTTAATAAAAAAAGGGCTTGAAAGCCTCTTTTCTGGAAGCTCGCCAACTCGGTTTTGCAGTAAAGGCCCATTAGCTGACCAATTGCGCTTCAGTATTCAGTTCGAAAAAAAAAACAATTAAAGCCCACTAAATGCCTAATATCGATTAGGTATCAGATCTTGATTTAGTGATCAGATACCACTTGAAATAATACCGCCTTGAAATAAGAGTTAAATCATTGACAATGATTTCTGACTCATCATGCGGACGCCATAGTGAGTTTATAGAAACGCTTTGAAATGCCACCGAGTGTATCGCAATTGTAAGGGATACAATAAAAAAAATATTTACAATAAAAATGTTTACTGTTGTTGAGTTATTTTATTCATAGCCCGCTCCCGGCTTCCCACGGGTGCAATTATGATACTAATTATCAGTGTTTCGATACTATATTATGCATATATTATACCTATAAAAAGATTATAACTATAACATAGTTAATACCTAAACAAGAGTAGAAAAATTTTAGACTCCCAGTGGGATTCGAACCCACGCCTATGCCTTTACAAAGAAAAAAAAAATGTCTACTCTTGTCTTTCTACAAAAATATCATTATACTTAATTAAAAACTAATGGTATTGAACCAAAAATTATCAATCGAATTTCGATTGATAGATCGTAGTTAATATAATACCTAAAGTTATAATTGTAAAATTATTAGGTATAACGGTTTTAACGATGCTAGACTATTGTCAGCTCAGTCTGCTACGAATATAGGCATAATAATAAATCCCCACGTAAATTAAGTCCTTTACAACTGCATTTTTTATTTATTTTTTTTATTTAAAGCTTTCTTGCCAAAAATTAGCTCTTAAACGCTATAAAAAACTTTAATTTATTTTACGTATTGTTTTACATAACATAATGAATACAAACAAAATTTACAACATTTTAAAGTAATATAGTTATTGCTTTTGGAAGTATTAAAAAATATATTCTTAAATTATGACAACATAAACTTTAGTTCAATAAACCAAGTTAATGAATGTTTTTTGTATTTTTTACAGCGTCAACGAATTTATGAGAGCATTGAACTTATTTTAACCAACACGAGTACAACAACCATTGTTCGCTTTTTTATGCAGACTCCAGTTAATCAGAACAGACCGAAGCAATTACGTACCAGTTAGATAAAATCTTCTACTTTAGTTCATACTTGCATTACTCATTACTGACATTGTATACAACTATTCACTTTTATTCATTTAAAAATATGTAAATAATTTAAAAGTAGAGTGTCAATTTTACACATTTCGTTAAAAAAAATAAAACAAAAGCTTCTTTGATTAGTTGTCGGCGTTACCGCCAAAACGTTTAATGAAGTAACGGGGTAATTTGATTAAAAAAAAAGTAAGGTAGATAAGTAGTTACACTATAAACAGTGCATTGATTCTCAGTCAGCGGTCCGCGAATGTGATTACGACCGCTCTGGATCGCAATACGTGCCAACGAGGATTTTTAAATATTTGACCTATTTTTAGTCACCGCTAATAATAATTAGAAAAGGTAACGTGAACCTCTCAGCTGGCAAAGAATTTCGTGTGAAGTTTCGTCTTGCGGGGACTTTGCATTTTTAATCTGGCAGCATTGAAATTAATTATTCAATATATTAAACACATTTGTACTACTAATATAGCACAATCAGTTGATAATATGAAAGTAGATATCTGGAAAAGATTTTTTTAGCTGTGAGTAAAACTATTTTTAAACTAAAAATATATTAGTAGCAAAATCGTGCGCGAACGTGTGTGGTGGGGAAAATATTCTCACAGCGTAGCAACACTGAATCAAAAAGTTTGACATTTCGCAGTGAAGTGGAGTGCCTAGTGAACGTGTGTGTGGTTTTCAAGAAATATTTATATTTTATGTAGTGTTATAAAGGAAAAACAGTAAGTTTTTGACTTAAACATTGTATATTTTAGTCGTAGTTAAGTTGTATATAACACGTGTAGTTCGAACTATTTCATTTGGCCTACTTTACCGCGTCGTTCCCGGAAATGCCTGTTACTTAGGGCTTTATTTATAAAAAGAAAAAAGTGAAAATAAAAGGTTTGTGGTATCATGTGCATTCCGATGATATTACGTAGGCGTCCCGTGTGTGGGGCGCTTTACCGCGTCCGAAGCTTTTTGGCAGTAAATGCAAAATATGAACGTTAAATTTTATGATCTTAAAATAGTAATTCAGACTTTTGGCAAAGTAGAAATGTATTAAAAATGTGTCAGTGGGTGAGGGTTACCTGTCTTTAGAACAGTCACCTTAGCCTAGTAGGTAATTAGAGAACTTTTTTTCTATAATTACTTTCAAGTTCATATGAATCACTTGTTTTAAAAAGTTTTCAACTTTTTACTATCTTTCTAATTAGTGACGTTCCTATCTATTGTGTGTATAATGTACATCGTATAATCTATATTTATTATAAACATTAATATAATTTATTGTCACTGATTTTGGAAGGTACTAGTATTAATATCCATATACCTTCCTTGTTTGAGACAGTAACTTATTAAAAATTAAAATAGTTTATTAAGTAAAAAGGAGCAAATAACACTTATTGGATATTAAATAATGGAGACAGGATGAAACACCGCAGTCACTTCTAGCTTTAATACACAAAAATTCACTTAAGTAAGTACTTATACTTAAATGAAATAATTGATGAATTTTAAATTAAAAATAAAAATGATAAACATGTACCTACAGGTGAGCTTATCTCTAATCTAATAAGAAACTTCTTACATATTTTGAAAAAAAAGCAATAAGTATATATTCTAATAATTTCTGATGCCTTTGCGGTTATTCATATTAGAATGAAACAAATATTAACGGATTTAACTCACACTCAGTATTGAGTCCTAAAATAATTACATAAACTGCTTTTTAAATAGTAAACAAATTTAATATTACTTTCAAGTGAAGAGTTTTCATAGTAAAGACTGATACTATAGTCTTAAAGTGCAGTAAGTACCTACTAAGATAAGAAAAACCTCATTAAGATGAACATTTTAGTCTTTAAATTCTATTGATAACATATTTTAGGTACAAAGTATACAAACCATTAGCTAGCTATTTGTTATTTTTATCATTTTGTCACTAGAATTAGTTTAAGTATATACTCTTTGATTTAACATGTTGGAATGAAACAAATATTAACGGATTTAACTTGCATATTTTTATTTTATTTTATTTGCTGACGTTTCGAATTCTTTACAGTTTCTATAATCGTAGCACGACTGAGCTGACAATAGTCTAACACTGAAGTGATTTATACAATTATGCAAACTACCAATGTGTGATAACCGCGAAGGGATCAGAAATTATTATATTAAACATGATCAACTCACTTTCAAAAGAAATATCTAACAGACAGACGGAAACAAACTTAAACTGAACTAATTCAGATGAAATTTACTATGAAGATAGTTTATATTCTGGAAGGATATACAGGATAGATTTTATAGCGGAACTTAGTCCTAATTGTGAATTCCACCCCTTTTTTACCTCCATAGGGTGATTAAAGTGAAGAAACTTATTTGACTTTCACCAGGACACAATTGTTTCCATACCAATAACATCGAAATCAGTTCAAAAGTTATTGAGTCTCTATATAAACTTCTACCGCCCCTTTTCACCCCCTTTAAAGATATCCGTGAAAGAACGATCCACTGCCAAATGTAAAGATGTGCCAGAAAGACAATTAGACACTATCACATTTTTTTAACATGTAGGTATGGTTAAGTTACTCTAGGTTAACTTTACTGTTTAGTGAACTCATGTGGTTTTTGTAAGTGACTCAAAACAATGACTTGTCATTGTCATCAAAATAGGTTTGTGAATTCCAATAAACATACTATTGTTTGAAGGTTTATTATAATAACATTGTAGGTATGTATATATTTTATGCCTTAATTCGTGAAAACCCAATCATATTTATAAAGACCAAAGCACATATATGTATATATTTTATCATCACTACATACTTAGTATAAACTATAAAACAGTCACTGTCGTTATCTGTCCGTCACTAAGTATGTACCTACTTAAATCTTTAAAACTAAGCAACGGATTTTGAAGCGGTTTTTTTAATAGTTATAGTGATTCAAGAGGAAGGTTTATATCACCTATGTAAAGCCGGGGTGGGTCGCTAGTACCTATATTATATCATTAAAATCCTTTGTCCTGAATGACTGACGGATACGCGCACAGACTAACCGCTGATCGTAGACTAGAAACTTGTAAGGTGTGTTTTTGTATGACGTAGGAAATTCTACCCTCAATGGGATGAAAAAGGTGAGCAAAGTTTGTATAGGACATCGTGATTCTTAGGTACAGTCTGTTAAATTTAGCATATAAACATTCTTTAGCAGATTTGATGGAAGACGTAAGTAAATTACCTATTTATTTAAATAAAATTATTTCCTATCTCATAGAAAATATAATGCAAACTATACTAAATCAGTTTTATTTTTTACTAGCTTCTGCCCGCGACTTCGTCCGCGTGGAAATCCTTCTTTTTGGCAGTCGGTTAAAATGTAGCCTATGTCCTTTCTCAGGCTCCAGACTTTCTTCTTACCAAATTTCATTTAAATCGGTCCAGTAGTTTTAGCGTGAAAGCGTAACAGACAGACAGACAGACAGAGTTACTTTCGCATTTATAATATTAGTTAGGATAAACATATTTATTAGGTTAGGTATTTGCTAAAAATATCTAACCTACGTCGTACGAATTTCTTGTTTACAGGAAAAACCTAGTTAAATCACAGATCAATGTACTCGTAACGTCTTGGTTAGTTTTAATATAAAATTCCTTTTATTACAAACATAAAGTTTAATTTTATTCTATGGCAAGGTGTCAAGTTTTTTTTCTATTTTCGTATCACTGTGACTAATTTATAGGGCGTATTTAACTATAACTACGGCACAATTCTCAAAAAGAAATGCTTTGAAAATAGAAAATAATACCTAGTAAAATTAAATAATTTCTGATTTCTGATCAGTGGATACAATCAATTAACTAATTCACCCAACACGCATTAGTGGTGGCCCGCACTGTAGGTACTGAGAAAATTATTGTAGGCCAATTAAAATAATATATAGCACACCTAGATCTAAAGGAAGCTAACTCAAAAATCTGAAGATTTTAATTAAACACACGCTAAAAAAAGGATCCTATTCTTTACAACAATTTCGCCTCTCCCGAAAAAGTTACTTTTTTTGAGTTAGCTCCCTTTAGATCTAGGGGTGCGATATGATAGACTAATAATTTTAGATGCCATTGCGGTTATTACACATTGGAATGAAACAACTAAGTACAACGGATTTAACTCGCGTATATTATTTTACTGAGCTTCGGAAACTTTACGGTAGTACTCTTGTGTTAGACTATCGTCAGACCAGTCGTGCTACGATTATGGAAACAAACAAACAAAGCTAAGTACACTCGATTAAATCACCTTTCAAACAAACAAAAAACAATCAAAATCGGTCCATCTGTTCGGAATCTACGATGCCACAATCACACACGAATCCCCTTCCCCCTTACACACAATAAGCGACTTAAAACTTAAAAACTTACAATGGAAAGTCGATAAGGTAGGGGAGATAGGGGAGGGACGGGCAGTCGGGAGACATAGGCACCCCCCTTTATTTCCAAATCTAATATATATATTTTTAATTCCTTATTTTGGTACATTAGTCTACCCACTGACCACAATGTTCATCCATAGAAAACGTGTTATTTCGTTCATTTGTGAAATACAGGCGCATATTTAGTTTCGACACCGATCAATGTAACTATTTTGTTATGATTTTAAACTAAATGAAAAAAATACCTGCTGAAGGTATGTTCTTTTTTAATATTTTTTTTAATTATATATGTGCTAAGGTATAAATTAGTTTGCAAGTCATGCTTAAATATATAACCAATTTTTTTTACGAGAATATTAAAATTAATTAATATGCAGAGGGAGCAATGACCACTTTTTTTGAGGGAGGTTTGGGCATGCCCAATGCAATATAAAAAAATATATAAAAAGAAAATAATGTTGCTTTTACTTGCAAAGATATCTGAAACATTGATACATAAAAGATTCTTCATTGAAATGGTAACTTCACATTTTTTTACCTCGGAAGAAGAAAAATTTGCGAAGTACCCACGATGTATTCTTCAAAACTTCACATTATGTATTGAAGAAGCCGCAAGCTCGTAATTAGCCTATTTTGATTACTTTTGTAATTACATATAAGTTGAGATTATATATTTCACCATAATTTACTTTGTATATTTTAATTATTTTATAAATATTAAGTGTTTTATATGTCATGCCCAAACCTCCCATAGCCGGTGCCCGTACCTCCCTACCATAGGGAGCTTTGGGCACATTTGACATAGTTCTGAAATCATGGTATAACTTAGAGACTGCTTATAATTTGTAAACTGTTGTTTATGAAACATCTAGCCAAATATATTGCGCAACTCACCTTGGAAGTAAATTTTGATTATATTGATAATTTAATTTTTAAAAATTAGTTACGTGAAAAAGTGCCCATCCCTCCCCTATCTCCCCTACTATATGCATTTCGCGTCCGATGCATCGACTGCAGTTTTTTATCCCTTCGGAATGCACCCGATGACGTCACGGCCCCTCAGACCATATCGACACGTTTTAAAAAAAAACTAATACCTACTCGTGAGTCGGTTTATGACTCATTCACAAAGTATGACGTCTGAATTCCTTTCCTTCCTATAGGGAATATATATAATATATTATATGATACATGATATATGCCTACTTATATGTCATCACTATGTACATTTAGTAATTTCTGATGCTTTCGCGGTTATTACACATTACACTTCGCGGTTTAGACTAACGTCAGATCAGTCGGTTACGAATATGGGAACTGTAAAGATTTCGAAACAAAATAAAATACGCGATCTAAATCCGTTATAATTGTTACATTACAATTTGTAGTAACTGCGAAGGCATTGTAAATTATTATGAAAATATACCTATCCCTACTAATATTATAAATGCGAAAGTAACTCTGTCTGTCTGTCTGTCTGTCTGTTACACTTTCACGCTAAAACTACTGGACCGATTTAAATAAAATTTGTTACAAAGAAAGTCTGGAGCATGAGGAAGGACATAGGCTACGTTTTAACCGACTGCAAAAAAGGTGGAGTTTCACGCAGACGAAGTCGCGGGCAGAAGCTAGTATTATATAAATTTGAAAGTAAGTCTGTCACATCTTTACTCCATACTGAATTAGATGAAATTTGATATGAAGGTAATTTGACTAAGATATGTTTTTATCATGGAAAAAAATCCTTAAAGGGGTAGAAAAGGGGCCAAATTAACTGTAGAATTCGGATAAATTACGCGCCTAAGATACTCCAAGGACTAATTGTGCAGGCAAAACGGCGGGCGGAAGGTAACATGCATATTTTGCGATTTACAATAAGTGAAATTTTTAAATGCAGTTCACTTTCCCTTGCATCCTGCAATTGTAAAATCACCGAAAACCGGAACTTCAAGTTAAATGCACTTTATAAGCGGGTCACGAAATTATCTTTGGTATTTAATATGAATAACTTACTATAAATTACCAGATTTATGAAACAAATACTAACGGATTTAACTCGCGTAAGTTAACGCTAAAGTTAGTTTAGCGTTAGACTATTGTCAGCTCAGTCGTGCTACGATTATGGAAACTGTAAAGAATCCGAAACGTCAGCGAATAGAATAAAAATACGCGAGTTAAATCCGTTAATAGTTGTTTTATTCGAATGTGTAATATGTGCAAATAACCACTAGAAATTATTTTGCTCGATATTCCTAACAGTTACAGATAGAGGCTTAAAATATTCACAGTATGTTTAATTTTTTAAATATTTACTTTTAAAAAGAAATAATTTAATGTATTGTTTTAGAAACAAATAATTAACGGCCGTTTTTATAAATCTACGGAATTATTCGCGCGTCCTACACTCTTAGCCGGTTTTTTTGAACCTCGGATAGTAAACAATGCATTTCTTTAAATTTTGTTTCGCGAAAGTCTATTAACATGCTGACCTAAATTTCTGACAGCTGTTGTTGAAGGTCACGTCAAAATATCTCTTTGTAACGAAGCCGAAGTATTTTGAGATAATTGTCAACTACATTTTGAATGACAGTTTTAAATGAGAAAATATTTGTGGTTTCGGTTAAATATTTGGGTTCACCGTTTCCGTTTTTTTATTTTTATCATGCTTTTGAAAAAAGGTTAATTATAAGAAAGTAAATAACTACTGCTGACGTCATCATCATGTAATGACGTGGAGTCCCCCATGTCATTAACCTATCTAATATTTTAATTTCAAAAGTACCTAACTCTGTCTATTCGGTCTGTCTGTCTCTCTTTCACGCTAAAACTACTGAACCGATTTAAATTAAATTTAGAACAGATAGTCTAGAGCCTGAAAAAGAACATAGGCTATGTGTTGTAAGTTTGTATTCAATTCCACGCGGACGAAATCGCAGGCAAAAACTAGTCAAAAATAAGCAAACCAAACCTCCCCATCCCTATAGTACACCCCCTGCACCCCTTACGTAATACTTGAACGACCTCTTATAAGTAAAACTTCTCATGATCTATACGAAAACGTCATCGCAGTCTCAGTTATACCTAGTACATGCATCATTGTGTACACGACATAGCTGCATTGCGCTGACACCCGACACCACTCACCCGAGTGTCGTCCTCTGACCACACACGACCAACGATGATGCGAGTTGATTTGACGCTTAATTTATGTATATTTGACGTCATTTTGTCGCTTTAAATTATGTTCATTGACAAATTAGTTTAGTCGGTAGTCCCAAAAGTATTATGGGTTGTTACTTGAGATTTGATGTCCAAAAAGATATTTACTTATTTATATAGGTATAGCTTCTGCCCGCGACTTCGTCCGCGTGGAACTCCTTTTTTTCAGTCGGTTAAAAAGTAGCCTATGTTCTTTCTCATGCTCCAGACTTCCTTTGTGCCAAATTTCATTTAGATCGGTGCAGTAGCTTTAGCGTGAAAGCGTAACAGATAGACAGACAGACAGAGTTACTTTCGCATTTATAATATTAGTAGGGATAGACTATCTACCTAGTTATCATGATATAGACCGGTCAAATTAGGAATTCACCTCGGAATTCGAGATACCCGGCTGTAATTTTGTAAATAGTTGTATATTGACATCCTTAAAGTCGTCTCAAAACCTACATATGGTAGGGTGTGAGCGTCCATTAAATTTCAAGGTCAAAGTGTCAAAAAATCGTTATTTTTGTAAATTTCTCATTTCCTATGGGTTTTAGCTTTTTGTCTTTGTTGGCAATATTGTAGAATACAAAATTCTCTACAAATTTTGTTTAAAAAATTTTTTTATACGGTGAACCGTTTTTGAGGTAAAGGCCGTTAAGCGCGCCGTCACAGCCAACAGGTGCCACGGTCGAAATCACGCCATATACAGTTGATGAACTACAAATATTATTAATTGTTGATGTTTACGCATGCTACTGTGTAATGCTTATACTTATATAGTTATATGGAAGTTTTTCACTATATATAAAATAAGAACATAATCATACTTACGTAATATTATAAAATCAAAAGCAAATGATCAATGTGCATAAAAAATGTTAATTTCTTTAATAAGGTTAATTGCACAGCACTAATTAAAGAAATTAACATTTTTTCCATATAACTATATAAGTATAAGCATTACACAGTAGCATGCGTAAACATCAACAATTAATAATATTTGTAGTTCATCAACTGTATATGGCGTGATTTCGACCGTGGCACCTGTTGGCTGTGACGGCGCGCTTAACGGCCTTTACCTCAAAAACGGTTCACCGTATAAAAAAAATTTTTAAACAAAATTTGTAGAGAATTTTGTATTCTACAATATTGCCAACAAAGACAAAAAGCTAAAACCCATAGGAAATGAGAAATTTACAAAAATAACGATTTTTTGACACTTTGACCTTGAAATTTAATGGACGCTCACACCCTACCATATGTAGGTTTTGAGACAACTTTAAGGATGTCAATATACAACTATTTACAAAATTACAGCCGGGTATCTCGAATTCCGTGATTCTTATCTAATATAAGCTAAAATGACCGGATTAATAAGATATTAAGTATTTCTAAATCCTTCGCGGTTATTACACATTGGAATTAACTCGCGTCAACGCTTTAGCGTTAGACTATCGTCAGCTCAGTCGTGCTACGAAAATGGGAACTGAATTTCGAAACGTCAGCAAATAAAATAAAACATGTGAGACAATAAGATATTTTGAGACTCATTCCATGACCATCTGGACATAAAATATACTATTTAAATTATAAACACGTGAATGTTGTATTTTAAGATAACCTCAACAAAACTATACAAGGATATCGATGGTACGTGCTTAACTAACATAATACTAAGGTTCAAAGATCTTACACAATAACATGTCAAAGCACGTGAACTAAAATCTACACTTTATGGGTAACATCAAAATATGTCTAACATACGCAAATATGACCCATATGTCCACGGAATTGAAGTCCAAATTGGAATCACAGACCTATATCCAAGAGTATATAAGTAATATACAGAACAAGGAAACGTGTTAAATCTCAACAAGTGTGCTGAAAGCCGCAGTATTGTCATGACATAACCGGATCTATATTTAGCTGAAAACCGGCGCTTGCGCATCGTTGCAGGTAAGTGTTGCCACACGCAGAAATGTACCCGAATTTAGGGTATTGAACCCGATTGGGTTGCCAATTTAAAAACGTATTCGAATCCCTACTAATATTATAAATGCGAAAGTAACTCTGTCTGTCTGTCTGTTACGCTTTCACGCTAAAACTACTGGACCGATTTAAATGAAATTTGGTACAAATAAAGTCTAGATCCTGAGGAAGGACATAGGCTACTTTTTAACCGACTGCAAAAAAGGAGGAGTTCCACGCGGACGAAGTCGCGGGCAGAAGCTAGTAACAAATAACAGTTAACTTGCTTATTTTATTTGCTGGTATGATTTAAAAATAAGACACTGAAAAGTCATTGTCAATTCGGCTACGAACATATTAACTGTGAAGTTTTCGAAAGGTCATCAAACAAAATAAAATACGCGAGTTAAATTCGTTATAATTATTTCATTCCAATGTGTAATAACCTGTTTTGAGTATTTTGTAAAGATAAGTGACATAAAAAGTTGAATTAATGTCCATATTTAAGTGTTATAATTTTTAAGTTGAGCTTGTTCAGTAATCTTTACGAGTGCTATAATCAATTAACTGTACTTTCAAAACCAGATTTTTTCTGCCTAATCCACAAAGAACATATCAGTGTCTTATTTAAGAAACATAAATTCAACAAAGTATTGCACCTGAATTTCGCATTAAATTTTGAATTATGACATCTGTTCCGCTCTAGTATGCAGCTTATTTTCGTACTGGGATACCTGCCAAACTCTCAGGTGCGAACTGTTATGTCAATTACATGCCCTTCCGGCACTGCACTTAAATTATTGTGTTAACTAAACACAATAATTTAATCCTAACTATCTAACTTTCTGGAGTTTATTTGCCCTGAAAAGCTTACTTTGAGTTCTGAACTGATGACAATGTTGCGAAGATACCGCTGAAATAAGTACTTAAAACTATGATGAACTAGCTTCTGCCCGCGACTTCGTCCGCGTGGAACTCCTCCTTTTTTGCAGTCGGTTAAAAAGTAGCCTATGTCCATTCTCAGACTCGAAACTTTCTTTGTACCAAATTTCATTTAAATCGGTCCAGTAGTTTTAGCGTGAAAGCGTAACAGACAGACAGACAGAGTTACTTTCGCATTTATAATATTAGTAGGGATTATTGAGTCTACAATGTCGACATAATATTAGGAACGTTGTCGACAAGGGCGTGCATTCCTTACAGGCACAGTGTCACTAATTTTTGGAGTGCCTACCCTGACGCCATACTTACGCTCCCCTCACTGCACGCACTTGTCGACAAGGAGAAGGTTTGTCGTGCCGATATTGTTTCGTTGTCGACATAAAGAAATAAGAGATGACATCGACATGACAAGAGTTCTCGTTGTCGACAACGTTACCGAGTTTTGGCATATAACAGCGAGAATAAGACGACATCGATTTGACAAGATGTCGTCTCGACAATTCGTCATAGGGGAATCCTCGACCTCACTCGATACTTTTACACCATTGTAGTACATTTAAATATTCTACAATACTGTTAGCTGACGTTATTTTAAAGAGGCTTATTATTTTTTATGTCGAAAGGACGCATGCATGCACAAAAACTATGTCCTACCCGGGCGGTCTAAAATGGTGCATTTTTTTTTTTTTCGAACTGAATACTGAAGCGCAGTTGGCCAGCTAATGGGCCTTCACTGCAAAACCGGACGGGTGGCGAGACTCCTGAAAGGAGACTCTTAAGCCTTTTAACTAAAATAGTGCATGAACCGAGCAGTTCGTAGAAAGAGGCTGAGAAAATATAAATGTTGATTTAAATTGTCTTCATTTATCTCCATCTAAAAGTATCTTACAATTAGATGAGGAATTTCTGTTGATACGCCCTCTATTAATGAAACCGGTTAAATCATTTATTAGGTACATTATCTCTATTATAGGCAAGACAAAATTACCAAAAAATATTGGACTCGTATTACGTACCTTTTCTTAATCTAACAACATACTTAATATGACAAAGATAAGCTTCTTAAGTTTGGGACTGGGGGTTGGTTTGTGACGTTACGTTATGGTATAAATTGTACCATTTTGTGACGTCACGAGCCTTCACTCCCGAACTATAGCTGCCGTTTCCTACCTCACCTGCTAACTGGACTGATAACAATATATTATGATTTACTGACTTAAAAAATAATAGGTGTAGTAGTAGTGTCCCTACAGTTCTCTCTCGCGTTGAGTATTTTTGTTTTTCTTATCGAGAGAAATGACGACATTGAAAGAGAGATATTTTCTTATTTCAGCAAAATGTGTCGAAATTTGTCTTCCTGCCAAGAATTTGTCGCTATACGAGTGTTTGTTTTCACAATTTTCCGCCGTAAAATCGGGACTTCGGAAAGTCGAAGGTCGAATCTACTTTTAATACCGAATAATGATTCTGTTCACAATTCCTTTTCTTATATTTTTCCCTTTTGTCTGATCCTCAGTTTATGACGCGACAGACAAGGGCGTGTATTCCATATAGGCACAATGTCACTAATGTATGAACTGACTACCCTGGCGCTATACTTCCGCTCCCCCCACTGCACGCGCCTGGCTGAGAGACCCTTATTAGCAAATAGGGGTCGCCGCGTGTCAAGAATCCGCTAGATGCGCGTAGTGTAGAGTCTTGTCTACGCCTCCAGTAATCTATATGTCAAACTCCAAAAAGTGACAGTTGCCACAGAATGCCAAGCAGGTAGGTAATAGGTCGAAAATATAAGACGTTTTAGCAGTCCTTTCTTCTACACTTAATATTATAAAGAGGAAAGGTTTGTTTGTTTAGATTGAATATGCTCCAGAACGGCTGTACCGATTTCATAAATTCTTTCACTGTTGGGAAGCTACATTATTCCCGAGCGACATAGGCTATAAAAAAAATGTGATCCGTGCGAAGCCGGGACGGACAGCTAGTTAGATATACGTTGCCAATGAGGGCCACCGCATGTCAGAAATCCGCTAGATGCGCTAGTGTAGAATGAGGTCCAGCTGTCATGTACCACCAATTACAGGCCAGTAGCTTGCCTCTCATTCCTGTGCAAGTGTATGGAGTTATTTTATTACTGCACTTCGCGTGGATCCGTACTGGCATCATCAATCCTCAAAATACCTTTACATTAACACCCACTCTGTTACCGATGTACCTACATGCACAGTTACCAGAATATAATCAGTACTGTAATAAACTCGGATCGGGTACAAAATTGTGCTTGGTTTATGTCGCATCTTAAGTGGTTAAGTCATTTGTAGGGACTCAATTCCAATCTCAATTTCAATGTATTTTATCAATTTAGGCTTTACAAGCTCTTATTAAGGTCAGAAGAAGATGCCGTTTCCGAAAAAAACCTTACTCGAGAAGTGGCAAGAAACTCAATGAGGTATAATTTTTACTTACAAACTAAACAAATTTGTTCTTACAAACTAAACAATCAAACTCCATTAAGGATTTTAAGTCGTCACATTTTTATTAAATTTAAATTCGCATATTGTCAAATTTTGAGTTTGGTCACTTTATTAATATATATTACTAGCTTCGGACCGCGACTTCAACTGTACATAATAAGCACCTCGTTTTACCCCTTTAGGGCGAATTTTCAAAAATCCTTTTTTTTTTACAACTCTCTGGTATTATTTAATTTTTATATACCTTTATATGGTATTAATAGATTAATAAAACTTTAATAGACGCCAATTTACTCAATCTCAAAAACTTGTCCATTCATAGTATCACAATGTCTGGCATCGGCACGCGTTTATTTGACGTGTGACAGCGTTGATTGACAGGTGACAAGACGGCTATTGTTTTAATTTATCACGATCGACTGGTACGCCATGACATAACAGTACGAGGGTCGTTGTCGAGGCCAATTATAAGATAGGTTAATTAATTAAAATAATAGAGAGTATTAATAATTTCTGATCCTTTAAATACATTGGAATGCATATTATATATAACTAGCGGTTCGCCCCGGCTTCGCACGGATCCCTATTTTTTTTTTTCAAGATATTCTATAGCCTATGTCACTCAGGGAGAACGTAACTTCCCAACAGTGAAAGAATTTTTCCAACCAAAATTTTAAACAGTATAAGACTTTCGGCTTTTTACTGATTTTTGCAAGTTTACTGTGGCTTAGTAAACATCGCGAATATAGTTTGAAATACGAGGTGCAGACGTTTCACACTTGTAAATAGCTATATTGGATGTATGGAATCCAACGTTATTTTATAAGGAATCACAGGTTGAAGTTATCTGTGCTATAAGACGATGCTTCGTACAGTAAAGGTCAGTTATCTGACCCCGTCTACTTAATACGATATTAAGTAGGCGAGGTCAAATATCTCTGATGCTTACTGTACCAAATTTCAAGATTTAGTTCACGGGAAGTACCCTGGTTTTGATTCCCTTGCGAGTGTCGAACATTTGTGACAATTTACGGCATACATAATGTTGCAATATTATGTTAGTCTTCGTATGTATCTATCAAGATACATACATTCAAAACTAAGTAATGTAAGTACCTATATAATAACTAGCTTCTGCCCGCGACTTCGTCCGCGTGGAACTCCTCCTTTTTTGCAGTCGGTTAAAAAGTAGCCTATGTCCATTCTCAGACTCCAAACTTTCTTGTATCTATCAAGATACATACATTCAAAACTAAGTAATGTATATAATAACTAGCTTCTGCCCGCGACTTCGTCCGCGTGGAACTCCTCCTTTTTTGCAGTCGGTTAAAAAGTAGCCTATGTCCATTCTCAGACTCCAAACTTTCTTTGTACCAAATTTCATTTAAATCGGTCCAGTAGTTTTAGCGTGAAAGCGTAACAGACAGACAGACAGACAGAGTTACTTTCGCATTTATAATATTAGTAGGGATTAGTAGGGATGAAGCTCACATTGATGGCTTGTTAATTTACTACCATACAGGTGCGGGCAGTTACAGGTTGCCAGGGTAGGCATTCTTTATATTTTTGATATAATTCGCGCCAAAGTATATATATCCTTTTAACTCCGAAGTCGGTTAACTTATTTATGGAAAGGAACGTGGAACTGAGAAACAAGAGCGCATCGACGGCAAAAAGTCGATTTTCTAAATATACGCCGTCCCAATTAAATCAAGGTAACTGGACACCTGTTTTCCTTACGTATAAATGGATTAATTTGTTACTAGCTGTTTATTTCGTTAACTTCACAGTTTCTTTATTCTGAGTGTTCTAGCGGCGTTTCTTCTCGACAATAATCTTTCCGTTTGTAATAATTTACAAGTATCATTTGAAATTTAAATTATAATCTACTAGCTTCTGCCCGCGACTTCGTCCGCGTGGAACTCCTCTTTTTTGCAGTCGGTTAAAAAGTAGCCTATGTCCTTTCTCAGGCTCCAGACTATCTTTGTACCAAATTTCATTTGAATCGGTCCAGTAGTTTTAGCGTGAAAGCGTAACAGACAGACAGACAGACAGAGTTACTTTCGCATTTATAATATTAGTAGAGATGTAAATACAAACTAGGTACCTACCCTTAGTTTGTTTAAACACTCAATTAATATATAAAACGCTTTGACCGCGGTTTTGCAGAATTTTGTTTTTACCTTCCTTAAAGGGATAAATTTCCAAAATCTTTGAATCACTTCTGTTTACACAAGTTTCAGTAAATCTGTCAAAAGGTAAACTTTCACTCCCGTTTTACCCCTAAGGGGGTGAATATCCCACAGTCCCTTGAAGTACCCCTAAGGGGATGAATATCCCACAATCCCTTGAAGTAAAATTTCGATCTTATAAATCTAGCAGTTTCGGATGTGAATTGATATATCAGTCAGTCAGTTTTACCTTTTATCTATTTTAAATTCAGTGACCCTAATATTGATCTAACGTAAAAAGTAATTTTAATGACTAACTCGACAGATTATAAAGTGAAAGCAATAAAACACCAATAAAAGTAATTGCTTGCCTAAGATAATCTAAGATTTATTTGGCTTCAAATGGGTGTTAACGGAAATGTTTACCGGTTTTATTTGTGTATGTTATTTATTAGAATTTAATGAAGTAAATAATTTCTGATGCCTTCGCGGTTATTACAAATTGGAATGAAACAACTATTAACGGATTTAACTCGCGTATTTTTATTTTATTTTATTAGCTGACGTTTCGGATTCTTTACAGTTTCCATAATCGTAGCACGACTGAGCTGACAATAGTCTAACGCTAAAGTGATTTATACAGTTATGCAAACTTACTTATTTAAATTACAAATTTTGAAAAACTACCCTATTCTGAATTATGAAATTATTTACGTAAAATTATTTGCGTAAATTAGTATTTTTTTTTTTCATTCCAATAATGAAGTTAAGTTTATTTTTATACTATTCTTAGCTTTACAACTAAAATTAGCCGACAATATATGGCTAACCGAAATATTTTGTTACTCTACTTAAGATTCTAAGCCGTCACATTAAAATTTGAATTCACTTAATGACTCATTTCGAGTTGTGTCACTATTCTAGTTAAACAACGATATTTGGGTTCTAATTGAAAAAGGATATAAGTGTAATACTGCATATGAAGGACTTATACTCTTTAACACTAGGACCGTATGACACTTATAATCTTTACCAGGTATAATAATTGCGAAAACATTAATAGTTAATATATTTAGATAAATAAATATAGATATAAAAAATATATATAAATAGGACAAAGTACATGTCATCAAGGATGGACGATTTCACGTGTATCGTTTTAGGGTAGGCATTTCCTGGGTCTTGTATGATATGCACGCCTTTGCTTAAAAGGTCGCTGACCTTAATGTAGGTAAAAGGGGCCGTCCATTAATCACGTGATCTTTTTTTAAGCATTTTTATTGGCATAAAAATAATAATAAACAAAAAACTAAATACACGTGTTATCTTACTACACCCCCCTCCCCCCTCGTGACATTTCGTGATTTTTGTCAAACCCCTCCCCCCCATTTTAAGCCTCACGTGATTAATGGATGGCCCCAAAGGTTACCATTTCGAATCTGGTAAAATGAAAAGTAGGTATCTATAAACAAAACTGATTAAGAAGCGGGCAAAATATAGTTAGTCTATAAAAACACTATTTATAGTTAATGAGAAATATCTAGTTTACGAACGTTTCTGTTAGTCTATCTTTAGTCATCATAAACATCGGCCACCTTACGTTTCACTCGTAAAGCTATATTTAAAATTATAAACACATATATATGTCAGTGATTCGGTATACTGACTTGTGAATTTGTGATGCACAGTGGTGTCAGATGAGAAAAAAGGTGGACACAATATCAAAAGTATTTTAGGAAATGTCTTTCGGCATTTACTCAGTTCAACTTTTGTACATGAATTTATGAGGTTATGTTTTATTAAAGTATGAATAAGTATAATATAATCATAGGCACAATTAACCGCTCACATACATTTTCTGATTTTTTTATAATTTCTTCTGAAATTTGTTATTTCAACTTGATTATTCAATAAAGTACATGTTTATGTTAACAAAACTATGTTTTGTTAAAAAAACGGGTATGAACATTTAAGTTTTAATTGTAAAAAATGATATAAGTACTTACACTTTTTAGTGTTTTCGTAAAATGTATGTGGGCGGTTAATTTTGCCTCTGAGTGTAGATATAATTTTGTTTTTTTTTTTTAAATGGTCTTTCTTTGTCTATTATTATTATTATTACAAAAAACATTTTAAAATAAAGACACAATGCCTAAAATACTTTTGTTAGCCCCCGACGCAAAACGACGGGTTGTTATAAGTTTGACGTGTCTGTCTGTCAATGTATGTGTGTGTGTCTGTCTGTGCATCATAGCTCTTTAACGCTATCTCCGATTTTGATTCTGTTTTTTAAAGTATTGAATGCTATGTGGTTAAAACCGCGGGGTACAACTAGTGCTTACATAAAATGTATCATACACTATTTCAGACGTAGTATAACGTCAATATACCCACATAACACCTACTTCGAAATCATCCAAAACTCACAATGAGTTATTCTGTAAATAAAAACATGACAATATGCATTTTCTTACTCACTCCACGGTATAAAAGATATTGTTTTTGGCATAAATAAACATAACGTTTTTAAACTCTCTGGTGAGAGTACTGTTATATATTTAAAGAAATTTAAGTGGTACAAACGATGTTGGTGCTACAGCCGGTTTCAATAGGTATTTATTATAATATGCTTATATTGACGATAGCAACTACATATAACAGATTTAACTCTAAAATCTCGGTACTACAAAGAAAACGTCATCATGCCTATTCTAAATACCTATATCGGCAGATAATATAATTTTACGCGCTTATTTTAAGAAAGTGTTGTAGCCGGTTGTATCTTAATTAAATAATAATATAATCCGTCCATTAAATGTGTTAAAAACCATTAAACTTTTATGTCTTACTAGTTGTCTGCAGTTTTATATTTTTATACTTAAGTACTTATAAAAAGCAAAAAGACTATCGTTAGACTATCATCAGCTCAGTCGTGCTACGAATATGGGTATTGTAAATGTGGCTATGTAGATTTCGAAATGTTAGTCAATTTAATAAAATACGCGAGTTAAATCCGCTTATAGTTGTTTCAGGCCAATGTGTTATAACCGTGATGGCATCAGAAATTATTAAATTAGGTACCCTATTCTACCCTTTGTTGGTCTTCATAAAAACTTTTTTTTTAATCTCCAGACCTCAAAATGGCAATGGCGACGGCGACGGTCACAGCCACAATGGAGTCTTCTCAGTCCCTGATCCAGTCTGAGTCCAGGGTCCAGAGGAGTTACCAGGAGGTCTCCAGCGTGAGCGAGCAGAGACAGGTCAAGAAGAAGAAGAGTATGAGACGGCATAAGGATGAGGGGACTATTTCTGTGGTAAGCTCATGAGTTTATGTAGATTCGATTCTTGGTAGGGGCAGATATCGCATACCTAGATCTAAAGGGGGCTAACTCAAATACCTGAAGTTTTGAGTTATGCACATCCAAGGGCGTGCATTCCATACAGGCACAGTGTCACTAATGTATGGAGTGCCTACCCTGGCGCTATACTTAAGCTTCCCCCACTGCACGCGCCTGTGCACATCATTAGTTACAGTAAAACCTACCTACCAATAAAACAGATTTAAGCTAAATTTTCTCGCGTCATATACTCATATAAAAAGCATTCAGAAAACTCTTACAGTTGTATGACATAAAAACTGACCCTAAACTACCTTTACTCTTGTCATCAACATTAAATAAAGAAAAGAACTACCCCCCATAGGGGTATAGTACTTACGTAATACCTGAACGGCCACTTTATCAATAAAACTGAAAATGGCGCGTTAAATGTCAGGAGTGGGAGTGTTGACGTCACTTAGTAGTAACACGAGGGGAGTAATATCTTAATATCTCTAGCGATAAACGAAAAAAAAAACGTACTTACTTATGCAATCTTTTTATAATCAAAAGAGCTTTATAAAGCAGTTTTTAATACAGAAATTAATCCATATTTTGTCCGTCTTTATGTTCTGTGCCCACAGTGCGTCACACTTTTTTTTTAACAACACTCTCGCGGCGTGAAATTCTTGAATGATTTTAGATGCGCACGCGATTGCATGCAATATAATTGATCTATTGATTGAAATGTTAACCGTTGACGCTAATTTTATTCCGATTTGACGAAATAATCAATAATTTGATACACTTGATCGCGAGAAAATTTTAACTAAGTATTAGGAGACGTTCAAGTATTACGTAGGTAAACACTATAGAAGGAGGCGGAGGGGAGGGGGGTCCTTGCTTTGCTTATTTATGATACCACTAGCTTCTGCCCGCGACTTCGTCCGCGTGGAACTCCTCCTTTTTTGCAGTCGGTTAAAAAGTAGCCTATGTCCTTTCTCAGGCTCCAGACTTTCTTTGTACCAAATTTCATTTAAATCGGTCCAGAAGTTTTAGCGTGAAAGCGTAACAGACAGACAGACAGACAGACAGAGTTACTTTCGCATTTATAATATTAGTAAGGATGGAGGACGTGGGGGTAAATAATTTTAATAAAGCTTACGTAATACTTTAAGGTATTATCTAGTGAAAATACCTTTAGCGTTAGACTATCTTCTAAAACTAGGGTCATTCCCCGTTCTCTCACTTTGCTTGTTTTAATGACATTGCGGAGGTCTAGTGTGGTTAGTAGTGGTTACGTCAGCTTTTATTTTTTTTACACAAATGGCAACACACATAATAATGGTAACGAAACGCTTTTTTCCTCACAAATGAATGGGTAATTCCCCTACTCGCTTAGAACTAATAGGGGAATTACCGCGCGCTATTCGCTTGTCATTTCTGTCAATCTATAGTTTCGTTTCTGTACGATTGTTGATTTGACAACAATGACAACGTGTGTTAATAAATTATGTTTACTTAAATGAATATTATGTGAGTTAATTCTCTATTCTGAACCTATTTTATTAGAATTAACTGGTGTTCATGATCAATAAAAAAAAAGTGCATTAAAGGAAAAATGCATAGCTACCTACTGTTAAATTCAGGGATTTCTATTAGTAAAACAAACACTTACTAAATCAACTATAATCTGAATTAACATGAATCACAATGGTTTTATTATTTTTTTGAGAAAATGCACGTTGTTTTCAAAATCGCGTCTTCGGCCGATGCTCGAATGTCCGAAGTGTCACCTGTCATCCCGGACCCCGTGTTGCCAATTTCTTATTTTAAAAATAACTACTTAAACGATTATTAAAATAAATCAACGAAAAAAAGAACAAAAATTGTATAAGTTTCATATATTTTAATCTAATTTTACTTTGAGTCTAACAGACGGCCGTCCTGTCACTCGGAATGTCCCTATTCCAGTCCGGCCATTCGAGCATCTATATAGGGTATGTCTCTATACATTATATGAAAATTTGTATATAATAAAAAAAAAAACTACGTAATTAATAATCATAATGTTTTAACTAAGTGTAGATGATCCCTCATAATTATTGCCTCAGTGTCTTGCTGATTGCTTAAGGTAGACACAGCTGTTGATCTCTTAGAGCACCTGTGGAAATGATAAAATTCGGTTAAAATTGGTTGTATTTGTGCTTCCACTATAATCTATGAATTTAAAGCGAATATGAAGGTATACATAGCAGTACTAAACTAGTATTATAATCCACGATCACCGCAACTTGCAGTATGTTTCGTTAGCATTATTTTGGTGTAAGAATGCCGAGCACTGTAGTATACAGCATATTTCGGTCTTGACTGATCACCGCAACAAACGGCATATTTCAGTCGATTTTAAACTTATAAGCACCGAGCACCGCAGTGAGCAGCATATTTCGATCTTAACATGAAGTAAGTACCACATTTAATAGTGTATTACAGTCAACATTGCTGCTTAAGTACCGATCACTGCTATGTGCAGCATATTTCGGTCATGATACTGAGCATCTACCTAATTTACCCTTATCGAAGATGTAGGTAACTATTCTTATATTGTATAGTATAGTCGTATTGTAAAACTGTGCCAATAAACATTCATGAACTGTGCAGTACTCACTATGTTTTATTCCCTTTTATTACTATATTGTTATCTCAGCGGTGACCTGTCTAGAAATACACTAGACGAATTTCCTCTGGTAATCTGCAACATTTGCTGATGGGACATGGGCACTATGGGATATAATAGTTAACGTGTCGGTGAAAGAATATTTTAGGGAAACCAGGAAGATGTTATTATTGGTTAAAACTAAAATGTTACGTTTAATTAATCATCATTGTCATAGTTATCGTCGCTATCATCGCTACTGTCAGGTGTTGTATTTGAGTCGTCTTCGTGGTCACCCTTGTCAGGCATAGAGAAGGTAACCCAACTTTTTAAGGCGTCAGCCGGGTAAATACTTTTATACTTCCGCTTGGAGTGCCCTTCGATAGAAGAAATCTCATAGCGGTCATTGGTAAGAACTGCGGTTATCTTAAATGGCCCTCTATATTTGGGATAAAGCTTTTTGCTTTTCCCATTTGCTGGAAACTGATTATTAGGAATCATGACAAGATCGTTAATTTTAAATGATTTTGTGTTGGCCTTCTGACTGTCATAGCGCATTTTCATTGCTTGTTGATTTTTCTCTATATTTACTTCGGCTGCTTTTCGTATGGCTGTACGGTTTGTCTCCAGGTCAGTTATGTTTATGTCATCCATTGATGCGTTGGCAACATTCTGTTTGGATTCATTATTTTGATCTTGTATGGCGTTTAAGATTTGTCCCTCACTCTGATTTATTGTTCGACGCCCAAACACAATTTCTGCTGGAGTAGTGCCTGTGGCCTTGTTTATAGTATTATTAAGACTCCATTGCACTTTATTTAGGTGTAAGTCCCATTCGCGTTCATCCATTCCGTGATTTGAAGCCGTCAGCGATTCTAAGATTGTGCGATTGTATCTTTCTATTTGGCCATTGGCTCGAGGAGTAGCTACCGCATTTAGGATATGTTTGATACCAATCGACGCAACGTATTCTTTAAATGTGGAAGATGTAAAACTTGTACCCCTATCGGATATAATAACTTTAGGACTCCCTATGATACTAAATATATCTGTTAATATTCTAATAGTTGTTTTACTTTTCAGGTTCTTAACACCTTTCACAAAAATAAATTTACTGAAACCGTCGATAATTCCCAAGATATAACAATTACCTTGTTTACTCCGTACAAATGGTCCGAGATGGTCCATATGTAGGGTGTGGAATGGGATATTCCCTTTAGGTATTGGGTGCAATAAACCACTACTCTTAGATGTCGATGACTTATTATATGCACAGTTAAGACACGCTGAAACATACTTTCGTATGAATCTGTTCATTTTTGGGAACCAGAAGTCCCTTTTTATTTTATCCAATGTTTTAGCGTATGAGAAGTGGCCTGCCTCATCATGACTCAGTTGACATATACGCCACCGTGCACTTCTGGGGACCACCCATTTTAACTCATCGCCAACTTTCCTATAAATTTTGTCACCCTTTAATGTATAGTTGTCAATAACATCGCGGATATCTTTCGTGTTAGAGTTCAAAATACTTTTTACTAATTTTAATTTCGGGTCTGTCATCTGCACAGTTTGTAACCATTCGTCTGTAGTAATATTCATAATTTCGAATTCGCGAGTTTCGTTAATGTCGCTATAACTATCTCCAGGTATGGGATTTCTGCTTAAGGCGTCCACGTGACGCATGCGTTCGCCGGGTCTATAATCAATAGTGAAATCATATTCCTGTAACAAAAGCCACCATCGAGCGATTCGCGGTACTAGGTCTCTTTTCGTCAAGGTAGTCCTTAGAGCATTACAGTCCGTATATACTTTAAATGAGATCCCTATTAAATATGTTCGAAACTTCTTTAATGATAGAACGACAGCGAGAGTTTCGAGCTCATAAGAGTGCATATGCTCCTCCTCCCTTGTAGTTTGCTTGCTGTAATATGCAATCGGTTTCCATAAGGAATTCTCATCAGGTCTCTGTAATAATATACCTCCTATGCCTAGCTTACTTGCATCACAATGCACTTCGGTCAAATATTTGGGATTATATAATCCCAAAATCGGTCTTTCAATTAACTTATTCTTGATAGTCTCAAAAGCAGATATCTGCTCCTTATCCCATATCCATGGTACATTTGATTTCGTTAAGGCCGTCAATGGTTTCGCAATACTTGCGAACCCTGGTATAAATCTTCTAAAAAAACTAGCCAAGCCTACGAACTGTCTAATTTGATGTACATTAGTCGGGACCGGAAATTTAGCCACTGCCTCAATTTTTCTGCTCCCTGGTCGTAGCCCCTCGTTGCATATTTCATATCCTAGATAGTCTAAAGTCTTTGCAAAGAAATTACACTTATTTAAGTTTAACGTCAAACCAGCATTTCGAAGAGAGTCTAATATTTTGCGCAATTTCACCAAGCCTTCATCAATTGACGAAGCCGGAGACAAAATATCGTCCATATATGGAATTGCGAGGTCGTATCGGTCTTTTCCTAACGCTTTATTGATCATATGTTGGAATACGGCTGGAGCATTAACAAGACCAAATGGCATTCGAGTGTATTGATAATGTCCGTCAGGCGTTATAAATGCAGTCAAATGTCTAGATTCTTTTGCCATAGGTATTTGGTAATATCCAGACTTCAAATCGAGGCTAGTAAAATAAACCTGTCCACTTAAACGATCCAGCTGATCATCTATAACCGGCATAGGGTACGAGTCCTTAAGGGTTTTTTTATTTAGAGCCCGATAGTCTACGCATAAACGGTGTTCACCGTTCTTTTTCTTTACTAAGACTATCGGACTTGCATAAGACGAATTCGATTCCTCGATAATCTTGCACTCGAGCAACTCATTGATAAGATCTCTAACGACTATCCGCTCACTGAACGGCAGTCGGTAGGGTTTATAACAAACGGGAGTGCTGTTCTGTAATTCGATACGCATTTCAGTGATGTGAGTTGTCCCTAGTTCGTCTAAGTCTAATGCAAAACATTGTCTAAATTCGTTGACTAAGTCTAATAGTTCTTGTCGTTGCTTTGCTGTCAAGTCCTCTCCTATATTAAGCATGTCCATAGTAATAGTCCTTGTAAGCTTACTGTCAGTGATAGGTCTCCCTTCTATAAGATTCATATTATTCACCTGTAACTCATCGGCTGCCTTTGTGGTAATAGATTCCGAATTTATAGGTACAGCGCGAGCGCGTGTTAAAAGCTTGTTCTTTTCCATCTTTACATCTTGTTCCGCAAACGATATTATGGGAATATAACCTGTGCCGTTCTCTAAGAAGTATAAGCCTGGTAGGATTATTATTTCTTCACCCTCTTTAAACGATGTATTACCAGGTATGTAGATGGGTCCTGAATAATTAGTATGACAACAAACCTTTATAGCTTGTAAGGATTTTAAAACCGCATCTTCAGCGTTGTAGATCTGTATCTTTTCTAATTCAGCTTTGTCAGTGTATAGAATAAGACTTGAACTTGTTTTGTATACAGTGACATCAGGTATTTCTGTTACATTTTGACCCACGAGTATATCAGTGGTTAATAATTCATCAGGGACGACAAAAGCTTCGATTTCTGTTTTTATAAAGTCCAGACTTAGTTCGAATAAAACTCTGCCAATCGGTTGCACAGATTGAGATCCAAATCCTTTTATAAAAGGTAGATTATCGTTCTCCATTTGTAAGTTAAGTTCTTCTGCTATACTGTTCTTAATTATAGTGCATTGACTTCCAAAATCTACAAAGGCAATTTTATCAATATTGTTGATTCTAACAATTTTCTTGTAGATATCTAATTTTCTATCTACGTTGGCACTCTGCTGTATTTTATTGATATTCCGTGGCAACTCCTTATCTGTATTTAGATCCCCCTTTTCACGCTCTGTGTTTACTTCCTGCCTGCAATATACAGCCATGTGTCCCAAACGATTACATTTAGTACATTTTTGACGTTCTTTGCGACATCTAGGAGCAGTATGTCCCTGCCCGGAGCAGTTGTAACATATTATTGTGCGCAACGTTCCAGTCGCGATCTTTGTATTCTTATTAACTTCGGGGTTTCTAGAAGAGTTTGGTAGTATCCTTTGTTGATTAAAATTCCTGATATTATTTTTGTCATTATTTGTCCCTATACTTCGTAAATATCTTAGTAATTTACTTATTTTCTTAAATCTCGCGCCCTGCGCGTTTAATCTAATATTCTGATCAAAAATTCCTTGTATTATGCAGTCAACAGCATCTTTACCTCTTATATTGCAGTGTTTTACAAGTTTCGCTTTTTCGTAGAAATATTCTTCTAACGTCTCCTCTTTGCGGCTTCGTCGCGCAAGCATTTCGCTTAGTCGGTCAGCGTAATTACGGTCATCCGGAAAGTTTTGTAGTAACTTCCTTTGCCATTTCTTCCATGTAAAGTCTACAGATGACAATCCTTCATACCATTTACGTGCTACACCACATAGTTTTGGAAGAGCATGAAAAAATGTTTCACTATCAGTCCACTTGTAAATACGGGCTGTTTCATTTACCTTCTTTAGCCATGCTTTTGTGGACTGTGTCTTCTGGCTGGGGTCGAAATTCGGTATGATGCCGTGTGCTTCCAAGTAAGTGTTTCGCCCGTGGTTACTAACTGCGTCTATAAATCGATCCACCGCGCTTCTATTCGTACTAGATTTGCGTTTGCGATTACGGTATTTTGAACTTGAACGTCTAAGTCTTGATCGGGATCGATTCGTACCGGAATCTGAAGCTGATGAGCTACTCGACGAGCTGGTCGTTGCAGTTCGCCTGGACGCATTACTTCCGGTTCGAGATGTATTCCTACTAGAACTATAAGATCTCTTTCTACGACTATGTGTCTTGTAAGAGTGTTCTGCACGTCTGGAGCGGGATCGACATCTTCTACTGCGTTTATTGATTTGAAATTCCGTCCGCGATCGATGACGTCTATGTTTTCGAGTAACCGTACGATCGTGTGATCGTCGCCTAGTTCTTGATCTTCTGCGGTAAGAGTTGGATCGACTCCGTTTCTTCTGAGTCGCAGTTGCATTTAAATCCGTTCTCTTACGTTTACGCTCAATCCTCTTAGGTGGAGGCGTTTGAGCACTAAGCTCCGAATCAGACATTGGTATCTTTGTCCTACTGTCACCGGTTAAACCCTAAGTAATATGTTTTTTTTCAGATTCTTTTAATGATACGATAGGATTTTAGGTATGTTGGTTAAGGAGCAGGAAGAAAAATAATTGATTAAAACACTTACAGTACTTAACTTTTACGGGCCCAGTGGAATATACGACACTGGTAGAAGATTGGTTTATTAAGACCGAGTATAGTCAAAGATACAACTTAATGTTGTTTATTACTAGTAGGTATACATACAAAGTATATTTTCGATGAACATAATTATTACCGCGTTTTATAACGAAGGTATTCACATATTTTTTTTTTGTTATAAAATTAAGCAATAAATAACTATTAAGTAGGTAAATAATCTTTGATTAAGTAAATTGATTTGATAAAGTTCGGCCATACTGATTACCAGACGTTCTAGTGGTTAGTGTGTACATATTATACGTAACAAATTATTTTATAAATGCATTCCGGTCATTTGAATTACCTATCTGTTAATATACATAGAGAGAGAACTTCTTTTATTTACATAGGGATGTACTTATTACGTATTATGTTAATTTAGTAGGAACCTTTATCCATGTATATATTTTAACTACCTATAAACTCAGCACGGCTGCGTTGTGAAGTTCTATATACCCTCCGTGGAGAGAATAATCATAGATTCCAATAACGATTGTCAAATACTGTTTGTTATATTCTAACAGCACTGTACAACTAATATAAGTGATTATAGATTTTTTTTATTTTAAAAAAAAAACGGTAAGTAATATGAAGCAAAATAGATTTACGTAAGTACGGTAAACAGTGTTAAATTTCGTAGGCTACATGAATACAGTAGAATTACCGATATTTATATGTAACTACTGTTTTAAAGTTAATGTAGGCAGAATGTGTAAATAACACTAGTATATACCTACTTAATTAATTTCGTCGTATAAGCAGAATGAGCACAGTATTGCAGATAATATTGCTTAAGTATATAAAACAGTGACCTAACTCGAAACGTCTCAGTACCTACTTTAATTGTAATGACTTCGGGACCGTAATCGAGTAATGACATGTCTCAACTCGAGTCACTACACTACTAAAGAAGCGATATGTGTTTCAAGGTTATTGCATTTGCTTTCTTTTTTTTGTAGTATATAGGTACGACATCAAATGTAAGTACTTAATTTACTATAAAATGAAAAAAAAAACATACCAGTGAGCGTTCCTCCACAATCCCGCTTCTGAACTGTTAAATTCAGGGATTTCTATTAGTAAAACAAACACTTACTAAATCAACTATAATCTGAATTAACATGAATCACAATGGTTTTATTATTTTTTGAGAAAATGCACGTTGTTTTCAAAATCGCGTCTTCGGCCGATGCTCGAATGTCCGAAGTGTCACCTGTCATCGCGGACCCCGTGTTGCCAATTTCTTATTTTAAAAATAACTACTTAAACGATTATTAAAATAAATCAACGAAAAAAAGAACAAAAATTGTATAAGTTTCATATATTTTAATCTAATTTTACTTTGAGTCTAACACTACCTACTTACACTTAAGTACCTATATATAAGCTAGACATGAGTGTGGGGGGGAGTTTTAAATTATTATAACTAATGCTCATGATCATCAAAAACAGAATAAGTAAGTAGGTACCTACATTAAAAAATAAACAGAAGTCCTACCATTGTTTACGTAAGCATGACAGTAGAGGGGGGTAAAATAAATCTCACGTAATACTTGAACGACTAACCAATCCCAATTTTCAGTCGAAAAGCTCTGAAAAGCTTCACAAGAAGATGAAGGCAGTGGCCGACGGGGAGTCGAACCCGCAATGCGAGAAGTGCTCCCGGCCCGTGTACGCCATGGAACGAATCAAAGCCGAGAAGAGAGTGTGGCACAAGGAGTGCTTTCGATGTGTGCAGTGCAATAAGCAACTGACGTGAGTATTTATTTATACTTAGATTCATAAAAAATAAATTTTAGAAGTCTTCTATAAGTACTTGGAATGAAACAACTATTAACGGATTTAACTCGCGTATTTTTATTTTATTTTATTAGCTGACGTTTCGGATTCTGATCTTCTATACTTCTTTATAATACCTAGGTACTATATATATACTAACTAGCTTCTGCCCGCGACTTCGTCCGCGTGGAACTCCTCCTTTTTTTGCAGTCGGTTAAAAAGTAGCCTATGTCCTTTCTCAGGCTCCAGACTTTTTTTGTACCTACCAAATTTCATTTAAATCGGTCCAGTAGTTTTAGCGTGAAAGCGTAACAGACAGACAGACAGAGTTACTTTCGCATTTATAATATTAGTAGGGATGAGGGCTACCGCGTGTCAGAAATCCGCTAGATGCGTTAGTGTAGAATAAGGTCTAGCTGTCATGTTCCGCCAATCACAGGCCAGTAGCTTGCCTCTCATTGGTGGAACATGACAGCTGGACCTCATTCTACACTAGCGCATCTAGCGGATTTCTGACACGCGGTGGCTCTCATTGAATGGGCTCCAAAACTAGTGGAATGGTTTCGAAAATTATTTCACTGTTGGAAAGCTACACTATTCCCGAGTGACATCCCTACTATCCCTACTAATATTATAAATGCGAAAGTAACTCTGTCTGTCTGTTATGCTTTCATGCTAAAACTACTGGACCGATTTAAATGAAATTTGGTACAAAGAAAGTCTGGAGCCTGAGAAAGGACAGGCTACTTTTTAACCGACTGCGAAAAAGGAGTTCCACGAAGTCGCGGGCAGAAGCTAGTAGGCTATATAAAAAGGGATCCGTGCGAAGCCGGGGCGGACAGCTAGTACATAATAAAGAGGAAAGGTTGGTTTGGAATGAATAGGCTCCAAAACTAGTGGAATGATTTGAAAAAATCTTTCACTGTTGGGAAGCTACCCTATTCGTGAGTGACATAGAATAAGTACTTAAGTACATTAAATTAGGGGTCCGTGCGAAGCCGGAGCGGACCGCTATATTACCTATACTGTCTGTGTCCCAGTGTGTAGGAATTTTCTGTAAACACGGTAAATATAATGAGGAAGGAAAAAAAGTACCTTTTAAAAATAAATATTGTTTTTGTTACAATAACATTATTCAGTTCAGTACTCTAGTGACAGTGGTTACAGAATCATGGATGAAATTGATCTATCGAGGTACTTATTTATATTTATACTAGCGGTCCGCCCCAGCTTCGCCCGAATTTTTTCTATAGCCTATGTCACTCGGTAATAGTGTAGCTTTCCAACAATTTAAGAATTGGAACTATTCAATTCAAACAAACAAACCTTTCCTTTTTATTATATTAGTATACTTAGATAAAAAGTTACTTTTAGACGGCCTGTTGGTTTAGTGGTCAGAGGCCCTGACTACGAAACCGGAGGTTGCGGGTTCGAAGTTGGTTTTTTATTGGAAGCATGTGAATATTTGCCATAAAATAATGTATAGTGTGTAGTGTCGGGAATAGAGTGTATCTTTCGCCCTCCAGGCAATCCGTCTCTGGAATTCTCTCCCTTCTATCTATCAGGCAGGCACCGAGTAAGCCAGCATTCAAGCGTCTGCTACGTAAGCACTTTCTTGAACATTAGTTTTCATCATCCGTCATTGTGGTTATTTATGTAGTTTTGTGTATCTATATATATTATTAAGTATATAAATTTATGTATTTATTTATGTAGTTATATCTTCCTATTTTAGATTATATTAATATGATAATATTAAGTGTATTATTTATTTGCGCCTACACATGCTCTCTGTTCATCTCAAAGGTTGACTGGTAGAGAATGCCGTATGGCATTAAGTTCGCCTTTTGTACATTAATTAGTTTTTTGTGCAATAAAGAATAAATAAATAAAAATTCGTTTTCTTTCTTTCTTTTTAAATATATATTTTTGTTGCAGTGTGGAGACATACCAAAGCGATCACACCACCCTCTACTGCAAGCCTCATTTCAAACAACTGTTCGAGCCGAAACCAGTCGACGGAGACGATGAGCCTGACGGTAATACATACATACAATAAATACAAATAGAATTGATATATTGGAATGAAACAACTATAGACGGATTTAACTCGCGTATTTTATTTTATTGGCTGACGTTTCGGAACGTTTACAGATTCCATAATCGTAGCACGACTGAGCTGTCAATAGTCTTATGCTAAAGTGATGTATACAGTTACTATCTCCCTTTTTTATAGCCTATGTCACTCGGGAATAGTGTAGCTTCCCAACAGTGAAAGAATTTTTGAAATCGGTCCAACCGTTCTGGAGCCTATTCTATCCATACACAAACAAACAGACTTTTCCTCTTATTTTATATTAGTATAGATTCGACCCCAGCGGGACTTTAACCCACATCTACGCCTTAACTTGAAGGAAAGCGACATCTCTCGATCGATTAGTGTAAACTGTACAGTTATCCAATCACTAGCTTCTGCCCGCGACTTCGTCCGCGTGGAATTCCTCCTTTTTTGCAGTCGGTTAAAAAGTAGCCTATGTCCTTTCTCAGGCTCCAGACTTTCTTTGTACCAAATTTCATTTAAATCGGTCCAGTAGTTCAAGCGTGAAAGCGTAACAGACAGACAGACAGAGTTACTTTCGCATTTATAATATTAGTAGGGATGTGTGCTAAGTGCTGCAAAGCACTATACATAGATGGCGCTGAAGCGACATTTCGCTTGTCTATACTGATATTATAAAGAGGAAAGGATTGTTTGTTTGTTTGGATTGAATAGGCTCCAGAACGGTTGGACCGATTTCAAAAATTCTTTCGCTGTTGGGAAGCTACACTATTCCCGAGTGACATAGGCTAAAAAAAAAGATGATCCGTGCGAAGCCGGAACGGACAGCTAGTAAAGTATAAAGACAGTGGAAGATTTTGTCGACTCGATCAGTGACGCCCGTCGTGTAATTGGAAGCACGATGCCTCGCGTATAAGTGTAGGTTCAAGTCCCACTGAGGTCTCGATTTTTTCTACTCTCGTCTTGGTACAAATGTCATATAAATAAATCATTATAAGGTGTTCATATATACTACAAATTGTTCGTCTTTTGTGGTTTATATGAGAAACAAATAGGTGTTTTTAAATTATCTTTCCTGTTTGTTACTCATTATTATTGTAATTTTAAAGGAAAACAATGTCTTTTCCATTTACGTCATAATGAAATACCTGATCTATGAGTAGAATAACTAATAATAAATTAATCATTTTTGACGCTTACGCGGTTATTACACATTGGAATGAAACAACTACGTATAACGGATTTAACTTTTCTATGTTATTTGATAATTTTTCGAAGACTTTACAGTTCCCATATTCGTAGCTGACTGAGACGTTAGTTTAACATGTCTATGTTAATAATAATAGCAGTTACTGTCAGGAGAAGCGGTAAAGTTATTAACGACCTTTAGCCTTCTATGTAATAGAATACAAAATCACTCGTATTATAATACACAAAAATCTTATATGTGGGTACATTTTAAATATTACACGTGATATATATTAACACTTGAACATATTTGTAAGTACTTACATACAATACTTTCAATTAATACCTACATAATGATATTATTTACTTATTGGAATGAAACAATTTTTATTTTATTTGCTGACGTTTCTTTAAGAGTTTTTCGCCCGCGGGGGCATTTACCTCCAGGTTAAGAAGGATAAATATATTATATTTTCTTGTTGCAGCGACTCCTAAAAAGCATCAACTCATTATTTGCGAGAGCAATCCCGTCGAGCTGCCGCCAGATGTCGCCAGAGGTAAGTAAAGTAAATATTTATTTGCAAGAATACATATAAAATGGTGGTAACATAGATTATGTTGTTACAGCATTCAATTTTAAGCATGCAAATATTTTTTTTTAAGGTACAATTTCATTATTCCTTAAATCTATATCATTCAATACACCCTTAATATATTTTTCCAACAGCATCAGACAAGCCAGACCTGGGTCTCGAGGAGCTCTCCCAGCTGGACGTGAAGTCTCGCTTCGAGGTGTTCGAGAACCGGCGCCAGGCCGAGGAGCCGCCGCCGCCGCAGAAGGGCCCCCGCGAGCGCAGCGCCGCCCTGCTCTCGAAGCTAGCCAAGTGAGTGCTCGGTCTGCGGCCTCGCACACAGCGGACTTAGATTTGTAGCTAGTCGACCCAGATTTGTCTCCAAGCGTAGGGCCTCGCCTAGGGCCGACCTAGGTTTGTCACATTGTCAAATTTGCTGCTCTTCAAGCTAGCCAAGTGAGTGCTCGGTCTGCGGCCTCGCGCACAGCAGGCTTGTTGTCAGGAGTCAGGGGGGTGCGCACAGCAAGGGCGTGCATTCCATACAGGCACAGTGTCTCTAATGTATGGAGTGCCTACCCTGGCGCCAACTCTCCCCCCACTGCACGCGCCTGGCACACAGATTTGTCACATAGTCACATTTGCTGGTCTCCAAGCGCAGGGCCTCGTATAGGGCCGACCCAGGTTTGTCACACAGGCCAAGTGAGTGCTCGGTCTGCGGCTTTGCTCAGGGCCGAGCCGTATTTGTAGCCAGGGCCCCTCCAGATTACAAAGCTGGGTCGGCTCTACGCGAGGGCTGTCACAGTCAAATTCGCTACTCTCGAAGCATCGCTTCGAGGTGTTCTTGGCTAGTTTGAAGCATCGATTTGGGTGTGTTTAGGCCCGCGCGAGCGCAGCGCCGCCCTGCTCTCGAAGCTGGCCAAGTGAGTGCACAGCGGGCTTAGATTTGTAGCTAGATGACCCAGATTTGTCACATAGTCAAATTCGCTGCTGTCTAAGCGTAGGGCCGACCCAGGATTGTCACACAGTCAAATTAGCTGCTCTCCAAGCTAGCCAAGTGAGTGCTCGGTCTGCGGCCTCGTTCACAGCGGACTCAGCTTTGTAGTCAATCAAGGGGGGTGAGGGGCACATAGTCAAATTCGGTGCTCTCGAAGCTAGCCAAGTGAGTGCTCGGTCTGCTGCCTCGCGCATAGCCGACGACCCAATCGACCCAGATTTGTCACATAGTCAAATTCGCTGGTCTCCAAGCGTAGGGCCGACCCAGATTTGTAGCCAGTTACCCAGATTTTTCACACAGTCAGTCACCCAGATTTGTCACAGTCAAATTAGCTGTTCTCCAAGCGCACGGTCTCGCATAGGGCCGACCCAGATTTACAGCCAGTTACTCAGATTTGTCACATAGTCAAATTTGCAGGTCTCGAAACTAGCCAAGTGGATCCCTAATTATTTTCGAAATATTCTACTCGTATAGCCTATATCACTCAGGATGAACGTAGCTTCCCAACAGTGAAAGAATTTTTCAAATCGGTCCAGCCGTTTTGGAGCCTATTCAATCCAAACAAACAAACTTTTCCTCTTTATTATATTAGTAGGTATAGATATGTATTTTAAAATTACCCTAACTGACAAAAATTGCATGTTTCTCAACATGGCAAAGTCTGTGTCAGACTTCCAGTGCAAATGCTCATACTCACAGTAACATCTGCCTCTAGTAGGATTCGAACCCGGTACCTCCGATTTCGTTATAAGGGGCTCTGAGGACTAGACCAACCATCAACAAAAGATAGCAAAATTAAAGAAATATATATATTCTATAGCATACTAATGTAGCATTGTAGAATTTACGAAATCGCCCCAGTAGTTTTTAAGTTTCACAATTACACACATACAAATCTTTGATAATAATTATGCAACTGTTTGTGAAACGTCAGCACTAAAAATTTTGCTAACGTTTCACATTTAGATTATAATTTCAAATCTACAAGCGAGTTAAATTCGTCACAGTTATTCCAATGTGTAATAACCGCGAAAGCATCAGTTTTTTTTCATCGCCGCTGTAAAGACGTCATTATCGCCTACATAATAGAGTTTTAAGTAAAAAAAAACTTCTTTTAACGCTCTTCTTAGTCTCGTATTACCTCACCCAAGTGTTTTTTTTATAAAACACATGTAATGAATTCTAGTATTATTTTGGATTCTATTGCTTTTGGAATAAGATTGAAATTTGGTTGCTTGGCGATGTTGAGAGTTGCACGTGTTATTTAGAACGCTTTAAAGATCTTGATAGTTTTGTTTTTAATAGGCTTTTTTAAGTTTTTTTTTTTATTTTAAGATTAAAATTAATAAAATTTTACTTGTCAGTTTTGTGACGAAATTTACCCATACTTTTATAAGGAAAATTTTCGTCACAAAACTGAATTTTAGCCCGTAATTAAACAGCGTTTTAGTGAAAATGCCCATATAGCCGACTCAGTCTGTTACGAATATGGGAATTGTAAAGTTATCCAAATAATCAAAACACTCGAGTTAAATCCGTGCGAAACCGGGGCTATCCGCTATACCTATATCTATACTTATATTATAAAGAGGAAACGTTTGTTTGTTTGGATTGAATAGGCTCCAGAACGGCTGGACCGATTTCAAAAATTCTTTCACTGTTGGGAAGCTACACTATTCCCGAGTGACATAGGCTATAAAAAAAGATAATCCGTGCGAAGCCGGGGCGGACAGCTAGTATATATATACGTTATAAATTAAAATCTGTTTTCAATCATTAAAACAAAGATCAAGATCATTCCAGCGCCCTACAAAAGCACTTGCGTCATCGGTATATTTCAAACAGTCTATTTTAGAAGTTTCTCAAACGCCCCGAGACAGCGACTTTGTACAGTATCGTCTTGTACATTGCTTGTTTGGGACTAAGAGTTAGAGTATAGCGGTAGGGAGTCTGTCGATACCTTACTAATATTATAAACGACTAGCTTCTGCCCGCGACTTCGTCCGCGTGGAACACCTCCTTTTTTGCAGTCGGTTAAAAAGTAGCCTTTGTCCTTTCTCAGACTTCAGACTTTCTTTGTACCAAATTTCATTTAAATCGTGCAGTAGTTTTAGCGTGAAAGCGTAACAGACAGACAGACAGACAGAGTTACTTTCGCATTTATAATATTAGTAGGGACTAGCGGCCCCGGCAGACGTCGTCCTGCCCGACCGATTGTTTCGTCAAAGATCTGTCAAAGTCTTCTGTCACTTACCGTCAATCACTTTGTATATGGGAGTATAGAAAGATGTTGATTTTACAATTTTTCAAGATGTATTTTAAATTTTCTCTTCTTACAAACCTTCCCTGGACTTCCACGAATAATTCAAGACCAAAATTTGCCAAATCGGTTCGTGCGTTCTGGAGTTATAGCGTCAGGAAGGAAAACCCGAGTTATTTTTATATATGTAAAAAATAGATATTTGTAAAAATGTATGGATATATCTATGTTTCTTTTTCATGCAAAAACTACATGGAATAATTTCTGATGCCTTCGCGGTTATTACACATTGGAATGAAATAACTATTTATGAACTGACTAGCTTCTGCCCGCGACTTCGTCCGCGTGGAACTCCTCCTTTTTGCAGTCGGTTAAAAAGTAGCCTATGTCCTTTCTCAGGCTCCAGACTTTCTATGTACCAAATTTCATTTAAATCGGTCCAGTAGTTTTAGCGTGAAAGAGTAACAGACAGACAGACAGACAGAGTTACTTTCGCATTTATAATATTAGTAGGGATTTAATTCGCGTAAACGCTAGTCTAACTTTAAGCTGACGATAAATAACGCTAAAGTTAGACTTTAGCGTTAGACTATAGTCAGTTGAATCGTGCTACAATTATGAAAACTGTAAAGGTTCCGAAACGTCAGCCAATAAAATAAAATACGGTTAAATTCGTTTATAGTTGTTTCATTACTATTTACTGAATATATTTTGATGAAACCTTACAGTATTTTAATTACTGTAACTTTTAAACTGCTGATCGTGTAGTGTAGATAACGTCCCAAACTAAACAAATCTTGTACGCGTAATGTACACTCAATGTACAAGTGTTCTCATTTTTTTTAATACAAGCATCTCTTTTTAAAAAGTTCAATACCAAATCAATTTTTCGTTCACTCGTCGAAGCTTTGTTTAAAATCCAACTTTAACACAGTGTAATAAGAGCGTTAATTAATTATTGAATTATGAAAAAATAATTTTGCCAATTTGTAAAATTAAGTTTCTTGTCATTTACCGTTTAGCTTCGGGCTTGGTGGTCGTTTTTGAAGTTTTTTTAAATTATTTTTGCCGAAGGAAGTGTCAGAATACGGGTGTTGATTTCTGTGCTTTTAAATAGTTTTATTTTTGTGGTTTTCGGATTTTTGAACTGTTAATATGATGAGGTTTGTTCTTGGTTTTAGTTGAATTTTGTATTAATTTCTTATGAAGAATTCTGATTAAATCGCGTATTTTATTTGCTGTCGTTTCGGAAACTTTACAGTTCCAAGTTAGACTATCGTCAGCTCAGTCAATATATTACATAAGGGGAAATTGTAAAGTTTTCAAAACGTCAGCAAATAAAATAAAATACGAGAGTTAAATCCGTTATAGTTGTTTCATTCCAATAAATTAGTTATATTTTCAGTGGGGCCAAGACCATTTACTAATAATGGTTCTAGAGATGCTTTATTTACTCAGTTCACTCAAAAATGAGCACATTAGTAGTACATTACGCACCAAGGCCAGTAAAATAAAAAATGTCTCAGATCACACGTAATTGTCGTCCGAGGCGAAGCCGAGGTTGACAAAATGTGATCTGAGGCTTTTTTATTTTACTGGCCGAGGTCAGTATACTATTTTTCTGTTCGACGAAGCCAGAAAGCGGAAATTTCATTTAGCGAAGCGGCCACAAAGTTGGCGCTTTCTGGCCGGAGGACGGAAAAATTCTTTTATTAAACATTTTAGCGTGATCGCTGGGGTTTTTTATACAATACTATATAGTTATTTCAATTTGGTTTTTTACATACCTACTGAAAAACTCACAATCTTTCATTATTAATAAATTCATTTTGTTTTTTTTAACCCCCGACGTAAAAACGACGGGGTGTTATAAGTTTAACGTGTCTGTCTGTAGCATCATAGCTCCCTAACGCAAACCGATTTTGATTTTGTTTTTTTTTACAGGTTCAAGTCAAAAGGCATGGACGTGGGTGTTTCCGACGAGTATCTGAACGGAGTCCCCGTGGAGGCGAGCTCTAGCGAACCGGAAGATGAAGGCAAGTGACAGTAAACAGACGTCCCACTGTTGGGAATAGAACAACTAGTTAATCCCACCAAAAACATTCTGTTAAAAACTAGCCAAGTCTTGAGAAGCTGCTTCTTTATCTCTAATAGCGGTTCGCCCCGGCTTCGCACGGATCCCTATTTTTTTCAAAATATTGCTCAGGGTGAACGTGGCTTCCCAACAGTGAAAGAATTTTTCAAATCGGTCCAGCCGTTTTGGAGTCTATTTAATCCAAACAAACAAACCTTTCCTCTTTATTATATTACTGTTTCTTTAGTTATTATTATATTGTGATATTAAACACACGTCCCACTGTGGGGCACAGACCATATCTACCTACCATACCTACAATCTTTTTATATGCCAAAAAATTTAGTTACTATCTGTAATTTATTTTGAAATGTTAATATGTTAATCTGGAATAATGTAGCATTCAAATGGTGAAGGAATTTTTGTAATCAGCTCAGTAGTAGTTAAATCCGTGTATAGTTGTTTCATTCCAATGTTTAATAACCGCGAAATCATCAGCAATTATTAAGTCTATATCTTAGTTTGGAACTAGATCGAATAGTGCAAATTGTCCATAATAAAAAAAACCCTATATTTTCTTCCAGGTGACGATGAAGATTCTGTATTAAAGAATTCATACAAACACACAAACAACCGGGAGGCGGCGGTGTCGTTCTGCAACATGAGCGAGATAGTGGGCAAGTTCGAGACGGGCCAGCACTCCTCCAGCGAGAGACATAGAGAGAGGAAGCAGGAGATACAGAATATTAGGAGCCGGCTGTTCATGGTGAGTTTAATAGGATTGTAGAAAACAATACAACGTCAACGAGTAGGCAAGTTTTAGATAGGACAGCGATAGATAGTGAGGAAGCAGGAGATACAGAATATTAAGAGCCGGCTATTCGTGGTGAGTTTAATAGGACTGTGTAAGGAAAATACGTCACTTAGTCGTGCTGTAATATGAATGGGATAGTAAGCAAGCATGAGACCTAAAAGCGAGAGACAGAGAGGAAGCAGGAGATACAGAATATTAGGAGCCGGCTGTTCATGGTGAGTCTTAGCCATGTTTTTAATGGGATTGTGTAAGAAAATTAAAACGTCGCTTAGTCATGCCCAGTGACCTTCAATGTTACTGTGCGAGCGTGATGGCATTATTACTACGCGCGTGCGACAGAGACAAATACAAAAAGGGCAACGTCCGTTTTTCGCTGTGCTCGGCGACCGTCCTTTACAAAGTATTATCCGCTGGTTTCTCGAGTCCAGTTTAATAGGATTAAAAAAAAAACCGGTCAAGTGCGAGTTGAACTCGCTCACCAAGGGTTTCGTACAAATCTGTAGGGATATATGACTATAAGTTAAATTCTTTGAGACTACTTGCGAGTATCGAAAAACTAGGTACCTATATAAGTTTGAAAAAATTTTTATTATATGATGTAGCTAAAAATATATGGTTTTCGTAATTTGTTAATGTTGCTCCATACCTAGTTGCAGAGTTCATTTAGTCGTTCTGTAATATGTATATGAACGAAACGGGTAGTTTGAAATATATTAGGTGTAGGTACCTACATCTAATATAATATTTCAATATTTTTGCATAATAATATCTTAGTCAATTAGTAATTTTCGTATTTTTACTTTGCAGGGCAAGCAAGCTAAAATTAAGGAGATGTACGAACAATCCGTCATGCAGAGTGAACAAGGTAATTTAATGTGATTGTTTTCCACCCTCGTATATTTTGGGATTTTATCCTCTTTCGAATAAATTTACTACAATCGCTGAAGAAGAAAAAAGTTTAATTCTAATTTTAATGATTTAATAAATAATCCGTTATTTTAATCTTAAAATATTTAGAGTTTCTGTTGGCGACAGGAACACGACTTTTTTAATAATATACTTTTTATGGATATATTTTTATACCTTTTTTCTTATATTGTTCTTTGTTAGTATCCTAATGTTCTGCTTTGTCATTAAAAGAGTTTCATGGAAGCAGAGTTTTTAAAAGAAATATTTTAAAAAGGTCATGCAAAGTTTAGAAAACCTTTTTTTAATGTTTATTAATTACCTACGCCATATTATTAAGAGTTATAATAATAATATGATTTATTTTTCAGGAGTAACATCAGCGGATAAGATAGCCCGCGAACTGGAGCTAGACTCTGAGAAGTCCCGAGCGATCAAAGAACGCTTCGAGACCGGCGAGGTGTTCAACGACGAGAACCAGCCGCCCAGGAACAGGGAGCTGGAAGACCGAGCCATGTTCAACGAAGGTAATCAAGCTATAGTCCTAAGGGGGTAGACAGAGACAGCTGTCCACTTGTCGTGGTCCTGACACACCTCTCTTGATTTCTTCACACTCAATATTCCTACTAATATTATAAATGCGAAAGTAACTCTGTCTGTCTGTTTTGCTTTCACGCTAAAACTACTGGACCGATTTATTATGCGGACGAAGTCGCGGGCATAAACTAGTATACATAATTATACTCACGCCGCAGTCCTAAAGGGGCAGCCAGAGACCGTTCTCTATTGATCCTGATACACCTCTCTTGCTTCCTTCATACTCAATATATTCATATACTCATGCTAAACTCCCACGGGGGTAGACAGAGACCGCTGTCCTCTTGACATAATCCTGACACACTTCTCTTGATTTCTTTAATCTGAATACTTACTCACGCTAAACTCCCACGGGGGTATACAGAGACAGCTGTCTACTTGATACGATCCTGACACATCTTTCCTGCTTCTTTAACACTATTAATAAAAAAGGAGATAGTTTGACGTATATCTAAACTAATATAATAAAAAGAAAATATTTGTTTGTTTGTATTGAATAGGCTCCTAACCGACTGGTCTGAAAAATGATTTCACTGTTGGAAAGCTACACTATACCCGAGTGAGGCTATATTATATTTAAATAAAATAGGTTCGAAGCCGGGGCTATATATTATTACTAGCGGTCCCGGCAGACTTCGTCCTGCCCGGCAAAGAATCGATTTGACAGCTGTCATTGTTGCGTTTTGTTATACTATTTTTAACAAATGAGCTAAATATTTTTTTTACTGGATCGGGATGAAAAGTATCCTATGTCCTTTTCCTGACTCTAAGCTACCTCCCCGCCAATTTTCAGCCAAATCAGTTCAGCCGTTCTCGAGTTATAAACGGGGTAACTAACACAACTTTCTTTTATATATATAGATAGATATAACTAGCTGTCCGCCCCAATCTTGCACGGATCCCTTTTTTTTATAGTATATGTCACTCGGGAATAGTGGTGAAAGATTTTTTCAAATTGGTCCAGTTGTTTAAGAGCCTATTCAATCCAAACAAACAAACGTTTCCTCTTTATTATATTAGTATAGAAATATAATTATTTCCTTCAGGCATCGGCAAGAAGTCCCGGTCTATCTTCCTGGAGTTGGACGCCAACGCAAAGAGCATCACGCCGGTGTCGCCGCCGCCCCAGGAACCGCCCAAGAGGAAGGAACTGGTCAGTCAAATATAATTTCCTATATTCAGTTTTGTTGTAAGAAAAAAACCGCTCCGAGAAAGGAACTGATTATTAATAAATACTTACACTTTTCTTATTGTGTAAAAATGAGAAAAAAACCGCCTAGGAGAGAAACTGGGCAGTTATTTTAGATAAAGTATTATCGAAAAATTATTGCCAATTGAAACATAAAATGAAATTACGTGGTCCAATATATTACTTTAATTAAACGAAATTTTGTAATTTAAATTAAAATGAAACACTTAAGGATTTAAATCACGTATTTTATTTTATTTTAAAACTAGGGGCCCAGATTCCTTTTTTTTATAGCCTATGTCACTCGGGAATAGTGTAGCTTTCCAACAGCGAAAGAATTTTTCAAACCGGTCCAGCCGTTTTGGAGCCTATTCAATCCAAACAAACTTATCCTCTTTATTATATTAGTATAGATGGGAATGAAACAACTATTAACGGATTTAACTCGCGTATTTTTTTTTATTTTATTTGCTGACGTTTCGGATTCTTTACAGTTTCCATAATCGTAGCACGACTGAGCTGACAATAGTGTAATAACCGCGAAGGCATCAGAAATTATTATATATTAGTATAGATTAAACTAAATCATAATAATTCCTGATGCCTTCGCGGTTATTACACATTGGAATGAAACAACTGTTAACGGATTTAACTCGCGTATTTTTATTTTATTTTATTAGCTGACGTTTCGGATTCTTTACAGTTTCCATAATCGTAGCACGACTGAACTGACAATAGTCTAACGCTAAATAAAATAAAAATAAGCGAGTTAAATCCGTTAACAGTTGTTTCATTCCAATAAACTAAATCAATTACAGTTCTTTTCAATGTGTAATAACCGCGAAGGTATCACAAATTATTTTTTAACTAAATTTCCAGCAATTCGTACCAAAAGATGTGGTCCGCGCTGCCGACAAAGTGGAAGAGGTCCACATACAGACAGCCGACATCTCTGATCGATTCAAGTTCTTCGAGACATACAAACCAGACACCACCCGCAAGGAGTTCCGCATGACGCCGCCCAGGCAGACACAGGTGAGGGAACTAGTTCATTTATAAATAAATTGTTATATAATGCTACATGGAATTACTTTGTAGCTCGGTGTAGATAAAAATGTAACATATAATCCTACAAGCCATTGGTTTATAGTTTATTACATATCATTTAGTATCTGAATTATAATTACGATATAATTCAGGGCAAATACAGGTGAAGAAACTAGCTTTTATTTATGTTATTTGTATGTAGTTTATTATGATATCATTTCTTATCTAAAAACTTTTAGTACCTAGATATTCAAAATTATTATCATTTCTTACCTGAAATTATGATATCATTTATTATCTGAAATTATTATCATTCCTTACCTAAAACTATGATATCATTAACATTTTGTTTCTGAATGATTAGTATTTGTAGTTTTTATCATTTCTTATTCGAAACCATGATGGCGTTTAGTATCTGAAATGATTATCATTCCTTACCTGAAACTATGATATTATTTTGTATCTGAAATTATTATCATTTTTTATCTACCTAACCCCTATCTTAAAAAAAAATATCTTATAAAACGCAGCCATTGTGTCTGCTAATATTATATTATATGTTCGCCAGCGCCCCAAGTCCCCGTCCCCGGAGGTGTACCACGAGCCGAGCGTGGTGCGCAGCGAGGCGGCCGCGCCCGACACGAACTTGGCCGCGGACCGACACACAGCCTCCCGCATGATCTCCGTCTTCAGGCAGATGGAGGAGCAGAGGCACAAGGGAGACGAGAACCAAGGTACTTGTCCTAGTAATGTTAAAAACGCAAACATAATATTTCATTCCGAAGTACAAGCTACATTACTGCAAAGTTTCATCAAAATCCATACACCGATTTATTAATTTACATTTTGCTGACATTTGATATATACCTGTATTACTTATTTAACATATGCTCTTTGATGTAGATTAAAATGTAAATTTAAGTTATTTTAAGAATTGCTCCTTTGCGCGCCAATGCAGTTATTACACATAGGAATGAAACAACTATAAGTATGTTATAATATATACCGAATATGGAACAATAAACTTCGAAACGTCAGGAAATTAACACGGCTAGCTGAGTTAAGAACACGAATAGCTAAGTTCAGGACACAGCAAGCACTTCAAGGCAAGACCACCCGAGTTAAGTAAGCATGGCTAGTTAAGTTAAAGACACAAGTAGGTAAACACGCGAGTCCAATCCGTTATAGTTGTTTCATTCCAATGTGTAATAACCGCGAAGGCATCAGAAATTATTTCATTATCTTTAATTCAAATATACCAGAAAATTTACATATTAAATCCGTTGTCCTTACTGTACTATTACTATTTAACTCCAGGCCCCAAGCCTCTGAAGTGCTTCACCCCCCCTCCCCCCGGCGAGGAGACGCACCGCGGCGACTCCTCGGAGGAGGAGTACAGCGACGAGGAGGAGGAGGACTCCGAGGACGAGCGCCAGAGATACTACAACGAGGCCAGAGAGAGGGACGAGGCGCTCAAACAGGTAACCTTAATATTCCTCTTCACCATACTAATTTCATTTCCAACTCATTCGCCCTTCAGGCAATCCGTCTCTGGAATTCTCTCCCTCTAGCCATCAGGCAAGCACCGAGTAAGCTAGCATTCAAGCGCTTGTTACGTAAGCACTTTCTTGACCTTTAGTTTTCGTCATCTGTCATTGCTTGATCCGGTGGACCCGCTGTTTGACAATTTCTAAATCTCGAAAAAAAATTGAATTAAATTAAAATGTTGTGCTGTGAGAAGATGCAAATTAGCCAATCTAAAAAGTCCCATCCAACTTTACTTACAAAAACCAAGCAAATTCATACAAAAAAATATTTAGAAAACATCCCATTCGGAAGTAAAAAAAATATAGTAGGTATATTTTCTTGTGTTGTGGGTATTTATTCAAATATATTAATTATTATTTTCATTTAACCCCGCTTACGAATGTGGACCCCTATTTTTGGTCATGCCCCTATGGGGGTCTATACCCCAGACGATTCTCTCGTGGTCAACTGGGGGTCCACCTGGATCACTTTAGGAATTACTGGTATAAATTGTACCATAATAACGTGAAATCATTACTTTTAAAACGATTATGTTTGGATTTAACTCGCGTATTTTATTTGCAGACATTTCAAAACTTATTGTTAAGTTATTGGTTTAATTGAGTAGTTATTAATATCATTTTCCGTCCTCCGGCCAGAAAGCGCCTACTTTGTGGCCGCTTCGCTAAATGAAATTTCCGCGTTCTGGCTTCGTCGAACAGAAAAATAGTATACTGACCTCGGCCAGTAAAATAAAAAAGCCTCAGATCACATTTTTGTCAACCTCGGCTCTGAGACATTTTTTATTTTACTGGCCTCGGTGCGTAATGTACTATTTCAATCTTATTAATTTCCAGGCGCAACAACTAGCGCGTACAAAGAGCTTCCGCGACCGCTTCGAGAACTGGTCCGAGTCCGACACGCAGCGCTCGCCCTCCGCCGCCGTCGTCATAGAGCGGGAGCAGGACGACGACGGCGAGTCGCAGCTCGAGACCGCCAAGAGGTAGGTGCACGGCTAGCTAAGTTAGCTAAGTTAAGAACACGGGTAGCCAAGTCAAGGACACGGTTAGCTAAATTAATCACACGATGAGATAAGATACACGGTGAGCATATCTAGAGATTCTATAGGCTAAATTCAGGACACTGTTTGCCAAATAGGGCATGATTGAGTACAAAAGCTTCCAAAATAAATCTGTCTGAAACACGACGCTCGCCCTCCGCCGCCGTCGTGATAGAGCGGGAGCAGGACGACGACGGCGAGTCGCAGCTCGAGACCGCCAAGAGGTAGGTGCACGGCTAGCTAAGTTAGCTAAGTTAAGAACACGGGTAGCCAAGTCAAGGACACGGTTAGCTAAATTAATCACACGATGAGATAAGATACACGGTGAGCATATCTAGAGATTCTATAGGCTAAATTCAGGACACTGTTTGCCAAATAGGGCATGATTGAGTACAAAAGCTTCCAAAATAAATCTGTCTGAAACACGACGCTCGCCCTCCGCCGCCGTCGTGATAGAGCGGGAGCAGGACGACGACGGCGAGTCGCAGCTCGAGACCGCCAAGAGGTAGGTGCACGGCTAGCTAAGTTAGCTAAGTTAAGAACACGGGTAGCCAAGTCAAGGACACGGTTAGCTAAATTAATCACACGATGAGATAAGATACACGGTGAGCATATCTAGAGATTCTATAGGCTAAATTCAGGACACTGTTTGCCAAATAGGGCATGATTGAGTACAAAAGCTTCCAAAATAAATCTGTCTGAAACACGACGCTCGCCCTCCGCCGCCGTCGTGATAGAGCGGGAGCAGGACGACGACGGCGAGTCGCAGCTCGAGACCGCCAAGAGGTAGGTGCACGGCTAGCTAAGTTAGCTAAGTTAAGAACACGGGTAGCCAAGTCAAGGACACGGTTAGCTAAATTAATCACACGATGAGATAAGATACACGGTGAGCATATCTAGAGATTCTATAGGCTAAATTCAGGACACTGTTTGCCAAATAGGGCATGATTGAGTACAAAAGCTTCCAAAATAAATCTGTCTGAAACACGACGCTCGCCCTCCGCCGCCGTCGTGATAGAGCGCGAGCAGGACGACGACGGCGAGTCGCAGCTCGAGACCGCCAAGAGGTAGGTGCACGGCTAGCTAAGTTAAGAACACGGGTAGCCAAGTCAAGGACACGGTTAGCTAAATTAATGACACGATGAGATAAGATTAGGACACGGTGAGCATATCTAAAGATTCTATAGGCTAAGTTCAGGACACTGTTTGCCAAATAGAGCATGATTAAGTACAAAAGCTTCCAAAATAAATCTGTCTGAAACACGACGCTCGCCCTCCGCCGCCGTCGTGATAGAGCGGGAGCAGGACGACGACGGCGAGTCGCAGCTCGAGACCGCCAAGAGGTAGGTACACGGCTAGCCGAGTTACGGACATGGGTAGCTAAGTTAAGGATATGAATAGCCTAGTTTAGGACATTGCGAGTTTAGTTAAGGACACGGCTAGCTAAGTTAAGGACACGCCTAGCTAAATTAAGGACACGGTTAGCTGAGTTAAGAACACGGCTAGCCAAATTAAGGACACCGCTAGCTAAGTTACGGACACGGCTAGCCAAGTTACGGACACGGCTAGCTTAGTTACGGACACGGCTAGCCAAGTTAAGGGCACGAGTAGCCTAATAAGGGTACAAATAGGCTGGTTAAAGGCACGGGTAGCATAGTTATAGACTAGGCTAGCTAATCCAATGTCATGGTTAGTCGAATTCTTGTATAATTAACAAATTGTTTTTGTTTTTTAGTTTGCGTGAAAAGTTCGAGGCGATGAAAACTCAACACTCGTCCGTTTCAAAAACTTTCGTGCCTAAAGTCAATAGATTTGTGGTGAGTTTTTAATTTACTTATATTTTTTTTTATTAAGTGTCTTTGTAAAATCTGTTTTTATTTATTTCTCTATTTTAAATATTTAAAGTAATTAATAAAATAACAAAATGCTTGTTATTTCTTTATATTTAGGATATAGGTTACTGACTATCGAAATTTCACTATCATTAGGGGATGTTTTTTTTATTTTTGATTGAAAACTATCCTTTTTTTGTTTCAGTAACCATCGAGTGGAATAAGAACTGCCGTCGAATTGCCAAAGCCTTTTTTAACCCTGTTTTTAAAGTTGTAAAGTCCCTTATTGCCAATTATTCTCTTAAGTTATGGTTGTAACCTAATTAAAATTTAGATTTTAAAATATTTATACACTTTTTTATATTTAAGGACTGATAGATTGCATTTTAAGTGCCTTAATAAGTGCAATATGGCCACGTAGCTCAATATTAGAGTATGACAAAATTAAAGCACAATTATAAAATTAAACCACTTTAAAGTTAATTTTTATAATTACCAAAATCTAAAAAAAAGAGTCGAAATTCGTACGATATGTATGGTTTAAATACCTTCAATTTAATGATATTTGTATCAAGACTAAGAGTAAAAAAAAATCGAGACCCCAGTGGGATTTGAACCCACACCTTAACGCGAGGCATCGTGCTTCCAATTACACCATGGGCGTCACTGATCGAGTCGAGGAAATCTTACTATTTATAATAATATGCTGTCTGTACTTTTTGTTCTTGTCTTTGTACAAATATCATTATAATAAGAATCTCATTTTTTGACGACGCAAGTTAAAAAATACATCTTCAGATCTGTTTTCACAAAATATTGTTTTAAAATGAAAATGTTGATTTTTTGGTTAATATTGATTAGAAATGAGAAACGCATTAAAAATCATTTAGCTTAATTAACCGTACAATTATTTAATTAATGACGAAAAATATTATTTAAAATTACATTTCTGTGGTTTTCAGATTCGTCTGTATAATGTGCTAAGTATTAGAATTGTCAATAAGATATACTAAATATTATATCCTATATGACTTTTTATAACAAAAATATTAAAGATTTTATATTATTTTATAAAAAAAGATGTAGCATAACAGCAGAAAAGTATTAATTCTTAATTTTTGATTTGCCAACAGAGCATAAAATATAGTTGCGTCAAAAATACTTATAAATCTAAGAAAAATATGCATTTGACTCAAGGTAAAATGAATATTAAAATCTAGGATTCTTTTATTTTTTGTTCTCAGAATGCAATATTCTTTGCCTAACATAAAATCGATGTTAATTGAATTATGAATCCACAATATAATTATAAGATTTGTGTCACTATGTGATTCTAAAACAGCATTTTTTTTTGACGCAATTGTAATTGTATTTTAAGCTCTGTTGTCTTTAATCCGCTAGACGCGTGTCGTGTAGAATGAGGTCCAGCTGTCATGTTCACCAATCACAGGCCAGTTTCTGATCACAGGCCAGTAGCTTGACTCTGATCACAGGCCAGTAGCTTGTCTCTGATCACAGGCCAGTAGCTTGTCTCTGATCACAGGCCAGTAGCTTGTCTCTGATCACAGGCCATTAGCTTGTCTCTGATCACAGGCCAGTAGCTGTCTCTCGTTGGTGCAACATGACAGCTGGACCTCATTCTACGCGATGCGCATTTAGCGGTTTAGAAACAAACCCTAATTAAAATTATTAAGCACCATCTTGCCTTTTATATATTATACTATTTTAATAATTTTTAATTATAATTCGTGTCGCAATTCGTGCCATTCAATAACAATCTCAATTATTTAATATTTGACATTTTGCATGTTTTTATCGAATCATTTTCATTTAGGTAATCGTACTGTCCGACTGATTGTCATTTCACTGTATTTATTTGTTTGTACTTACGTTTTTTCGATGTTTTTCAATTATATTTAGAATTCGTTAAGTAAATAAATGACATAAAATAAGTTTTGTTTTATTTGAACTACCTTTAACTTACAAGAAGATAAGAATCTCTTTTGCATTTTACAATAAATAATTAATAATTTGTTTAATTATTTTCATCCTATGCTATTATATATTGGAATAAAACAATTGTACCAGATTTAACTAGCATATTTCTTTAGTGCTTTTTGCTTCTGAAAACCTAAAAAGGCTATTGGGGTAGTAAAGTCAAAAAGTCAAAAAACAGTTTACAGAACATGGATAATCATGGGAGGATAAAATAAAACGACCAAATTCTATTATAATCTAATTATTATTTTCAAAAAATATAGGAAACGTGAAACAATAAATTAACCACCTAAACATAAATAAGATAAATATATGGATCACATTAGTGCTTGCCTCTACGCGAGACCACAGAGCAACCACTACAATAGACAATAATTTAACTCTTTCAATACAGATACACTACTTCAATTAGGGCCTTTTCAAAGGTCGTTCACTATCAATCGCTTACGTAAATCCGTATATATTTCTTAAGACCTTTTATTTCTTGAGGCATCTCAAAAAGACAAAATCTCACCTATCCTTTCAATTTTTTCTGTAAATATAAAAATAATTTTAAAAAGTACTAACAGTTAAAAATCTGAGTCAAATCTCGTAATTACTGTTTTAAAACAGTACTTAGTTATTAACTCTGACATTGTCAAAATTGTGGACATCTTGCAAAAGCCACATTAGAATGTACTTATTTTAGTACAAATTGTCAATAAGGTCCTAATACAAAGAACGTGGAGATCTTACGAGTATTGATTTTTTTCGACATTTTAGTATAACAACCTTGATTTTCGGCACATAATTAAAGTAGTATATCTATATTAATAATGATTATTTTTTAATTAACACAAGCATTGACCTCGGCGTACCTAGTTGCAATATTCGTTAAAGATAATAAAATCGTACATTACGAATTTTAAACAACACAAGTTCCCTTCTGCAATAGAACAGAAAAACATTTCGATTACAATTTCAAAGTATTGAAGTATGATTTTAAATAAAAAATCGTTTTGAATTTGATTTTTAAAAAAATAATTAAGTATTCGATATTTCAACGTTGATTTTTGATGAAATAATTATGGTAAGGGAAAGTGCAGTCTTCAACGATATAAAGTTGAGCGGAGAATTTTCAACAAATAATGCTAATTTTATCTGCAAAGAAGTAGAGACGTAAATGCCCCACTCAACTTTATTTACAACTATTCATATTTAACTCTCAAATACTGTCTTGAGATACTACAAATACCGATTAACTGTTAAAAAAACATTCCTTATTGCCTTATAAATTCATTTCATCAAAAGTGACTTTTTAAAAGGACAACAATTTTAGTAACGTAATGAGCTGTATTTGTAGAATATTGACAACATGTCAAAATCACATATTTCTCGCTCAAACGTGAAAAAAAAAATGAAATTGTATATTAGTAATTGAAAATAATTTGTACTTTCTATAGTACTCTGGGTTTATGAAAGTACGTATATGGAACATACAAGACTGTATATATATTTATATATTATGTTAAGTGGTTTAAATAAAAAAAACGAGAGCAAGAATTATGTGATTCTCCAAAATCCTAGATAAGAATTACTTATGAATTTCAAATATATTTTTTTAAATCGATAAATCTTCATTTCTAATTCCATAAGTAATGCAAATCTTTACAATCCGTTAATTTAACCTAAATAATAAAAATATACAAAATGTACATCGCAAAAACATGACAAAAAAAATGTTAAATTTACAAAAAAAAAACCTAAAATAAGTCTTTCGCGTACTTTGATTTCTCGAGTAGTTTGCGCTACATATTAAATATTACAACGAATTTCCTCAGAAAATAGTTCCCATAAATGTATCTCTATACTCTATACTAATATAGTAAAGAAGAAAGGTTTGTTTGTTTGTTTGGATTGAATAGGCTCCAAAACGACTGGACCTATTTGAAAAATGCTTTCACTGTTGGGAAGCTACACTATTCCCGAGTGACATAGGCTATAAAAAAGGGGTCCGTGCGAATCCGGGATGGACAGCAAGTATCTGATAAATTTACGAAAATAAGAAAGAATAGGAAGAAAAATCGTTTGTTTAAAATGGCTTATTTAAAATAAATACATTTAAGGAAACAAGTAGCATTTTATAGTAGTGTTAATAAGTTTACTTAAAAATCCCAATTTTCGGAGTATTTTACTTTTCTGATAATAGACGTGGGAATATACAAGTTATGGGAACTACTCCGTCGATTTGTTGTATGTATGTGTGTGTGTTAACTGGTATCGTGGTAGGCAAGTGGTGCATCTGGATACTATCTCTTAATAATACTGTATCGTTAATTATATGTTAATTATTCTTCAATATATACTATCACCGTTTGCAAGCTCTGAATATTAAACTATGAAAATCTTTCAATATATAACATACTAGCGGTCCCGGCAGACGTCATCCTGCCCGTTCGAAATTTAAATTAGGTAACTTTAGTTAGACAACGTTTGTATGGGAAAAGAAAAGGGCTGTTTTTAGGGTTTTCCCGGCAATTATTCGATTTTTTCTCGCCGTAAGAACCATCCTTGGACTTCAACGAACATTTAAAAAAAAAATTGGCCAAATTGGTTCAGGCGTTGTCGAGTTATGCGCTTACCAACACATTTTGCGATTCATTTTTATATATAAGAAGATTAAGTATTTAATAACGGAATGCTCTTTAGGGTTCCTTACCAAAAGGGTAAAAATGAACCCTATCACTGGAACTCCGCTGTCCGTCAATCCGTCTGTCAGATATTCAGTTGAAATTGTATTTTTGTTGCCGCTATAACAACAAACACTAAAGAACAGAATAAAATAAATATTTAACGGCTATACACCAAAACTTTTTTTTCGTTTGTTTAGATAATTGTACGAAACCCTTCGTGCGCATTTGCGACTCGCACTTGGCCGGTTTTTTTAATCAGTTGATAGATCAAAAATGTTTTATTAGTACATTACGCACCAAGGCCAGTAAAATAAAAAAAGTCTCAGATCACACATAATTGTCGTCCGAGGCGAAGCCGAGGTTGACAAAAATGTGATCTGAGGCTTTTTTATTTACTGGCTGAGGTCAGTATACTATTTTTCTGTTCGACGAAGCCAGAAAGCGGAAATTTCATTTAGCGAAGCGGCCACAAAGTTGGCGCTTTCTGGCCGGAAGACGGAAAATGAACTATAAAGTAGCTTTAGATGAATTTTCCATTTTATCTTTTGACAATATACTTATATACTTTTGTTGTATTTTCACCACCTTTTCTAAAAACAGTTTTGACGCATAAACATATATAGATAAATCAAAACATATAATATATACTTATTTGTAGAGCTTGCAGACGATAATATAAAATTAGGCCCTCATTAACAGGCAGACATTAACTACCTGTCTCAAGATATATATATGTCAAATATGGCAGTTTTTTTTTTATTTAAAAAGTAGGTACATACAGAATCAAATATATTATAATAATATATTTGATATTGAGTGTACTTTGACAATATATTGTCGTCAAGATAGCGTACACGTTAAGATAAGTATATATATTAAGGACAACGGTAAAGAAAATAAAATTATATCTAGTTAAATTATTGTATACATAAGTGGGGGCACGTGACGTCACATTATGGTATAAATTGTACCATAACGTGACGTCAATAGCCCCCACTCCTGAACTTTAAAAGCGCTTATCTTTATCATTTTTCGCTTGTTTGATAAAAGAAATACGTGTTCATTATTTTTTGGTAATCGACTTGGTGGCAAAGAAAATTAGTTGCCACGTAACCAAGGGCGTGCGTTTCATATAGGCACAATAGAATGCCTACCCTGTAGGTATATATAATGCAAAATGCACCTTCCATATTTTGGCCAGGTCACGTGACGCAATCTAAGCCAAACAGTAATAATATTTCACGTGTACGCTACATTGACGAAAAAAAATAATATTTTGAAACAGTTTTAAAGTTAAGATCTATACATTAATACGGGTATTTGAGACCAATGCAACTTTTAGTTGAGCAGTCACTAATTTTCAAATATTCAAGTCGAATTTCAGTTCCACGCGTTCACGATCGCGTGATATTATGGAAATATTTATTTACAAGGATTTCGATGACCACTATAATTCTAATATTTTTTTACTTTCGCTGTTATTGGGCGAATCTTCAAGCGTTTGAGACGCCGTTATTGTCGTCCCAAACTATAGTTAAAAACAGAATAAGTATCAACTGAAAGTATCTGTACTATAGTACCGAGAGATAATTTCACTTTAGTTTTTTTTACTTATTGATTATGTTCTTACTAGTCTGAGGCGACAATGATGGCGTTTTAAACACTCGAAAATCAACCGTATTACACATTGGAATAGAACGCAAATCGCTTAAATAGATTCTGTGATAACTCTTCTAGCAGGGGCGTGCGTTAACAATGTCTGATGCTTTTGAATAAAACAATTATATTGAAGCACTTCGAAACATTACCATAAAATTATTATACGCGAGCAAAATTCGTTATAATTGTTTTATTCCAGCCTAAAAACCTTATGTGTTACCAGTTACTGGTGTTTTATTTCAATATAGTAATTATATCTAGATTTTTTAAAAATATTTATCACATATATAAATATTTCTAAAAAATGGTGTCTAATTACTCATATCATATAATAAATAATCATAAATACCTAATTAAGTATTTAAAAACACCACCATCATCATAGTGGTCACAAAAACCATAAAAAAACTAGACTTAACGTTACGAAAAAAAAAAAATCACAAAAACTGTCTATCCTTAACTATCAGAATATATATTTAACTCTTAGTGCAATTTTTAGAAATATGTGAATATTTTTTTTATACCATTAAAATGTTATATTTCCGTTTACAAAATTCATTCACGCGCGCATTGGAGAAGGATAACAAAAGAAAAATATAATTTCGTCCTTAAAAAAAGTGATTTCGAAAAGAAAAATCATCTTACGTAATAATTACGATTTTTTCTTATAACCTTTCGGTTCTAAAAACTGCGCTTGTATATTTACTTAGCCTCCTTGAGACCTTAATTAAAATATATTTACATTTTTTTTATATCCTAAGAATAATTTCGGAGTAGTGGGACACAAGACATGGGATAATAGACTCTATGCAGAGCAAGTAAGGTATATTGTCATTGTTTACTTTTGTCGTCATAAGTACTGGCGAAAAACAACTTGAGAACTGTGGTTTGTTTATTAAAAATCTGACACTTACAGTACATAAACAAGACAGGTGATCGATTAGAACTGAGCCAGCATGGCACAGTATGAATTAAATGACAAATAAACTTCATCACAGCGATTAAAATAGGTTTAAACTTATGCTAGCAGGCGCGGGCAGTGTCGACGTTAGGGTAGGCACTTAATACTTCTATGAAATTGTGCTATACAATGCACTTCTGTTTTAGATTTTCTAGGTATTTCATTTTGATAGAAGTTGTTACAAGTGATAAACAACCTGTCTGGTTTACAAACTGTCAGCAGTGTACACTCAAAAAAAAAAAGACTTAATTAAAGACAAATAAATAATTATCTTAAGTAGCTGCGAATACTAATTAACAAATCCAAAAAATAATAATTTCGATTGCTTTTCGATGTTGCAACACAAATGCACAAAAGTGGGGCCCTATTTCTAAGAAAAACACTTACTAATATTGTAACACTCTTTTACAAGACCCGGGTTGTGTACTTTTAAGTTATTCGCAAATTATCTAGCAGATAAAATAAATAATCATTTTTTGGATAATTCTTACAAAATGATCTAGTCCTGAACTCAGTAAAGCTGGACTATGGGTACTGGACAAATAATAAAAATGCAGAAACATGTATACTATATTGGAACAACTATAACGGAATTAACTCGCGTATTTTATTTAACTTGCTGACGCTTTGAAAACTTTACAGTTTCCATATTCGTAGCACGACTGAGCAGACGATAGTTAACTTTAGCGTTAGACTATAGTCAGCTCAGTTGTGCTAGAAATATGAACACTATAAAGTTTTCGAAACATCGTCAAATAAAATAAAATTCACGAGTTAAATCCGTTATAGTTGTTTCAGTCTAATATTACAATGCTTTCAATACTATGTAATAACCGCAAAATCATTACAAAATCTAATTATCATTAATTTTATCCGCTACAAAACTTAACAAACAACTTGCCCAAGAAATAGGTCCCCACATTCAAATCAAAACAATATAAAAAAAACACTTACCCACATACAATCCCATAGTCACATCTCGCACCACAACAAAAACTCCACAACACACACACACACACTAATCCGGTGACCTGTGCACCACCTCTTTCTCCTTCTCCTTCTCACACTTCTCCTTCCCGTCTTTGTACCTCTTCTCGTACTTCCTATCGTCCTTCTCCTTTCTATGCTCTCTCTCTTTCTCTTTATGCTCTCTCGGCCTCTCTGACTTGTGATGACTCGACTTATGCCTACTCGATGACGAATGACGGCGGTGATGATCGTGTTTCTCCTTCTCCCTGTGCTTATCGTGTCTGTGATGACTTTTGTCTGTAGCGCCGTCTGTTCTCTCCTTCTTCTCCTTTTTCTCCTCTGTCTTGTCGGATTTCTGCGTGTCTGTGCTCTTTCTGCTCTCCGCTGCGTCAGATTTCTGCGTGTCTGTGCTTTTTCTGTTCTCTGTAATGTCAGATTTCTGTGAATCTGTGTTTTTTCTATTCTCTGTAATGTCAGATTTCTGCGTATCAGTGCTTTTTCTGTTCTCCGCTATTTTCAAAGCCGGTTTCTCTTGGAATTTCGCGCTGAGAGCTCGCATCTCTATAACACCGGCCTTATGTTTCGACGTGGATGACTTTTTGGGCTCTGTAGACATATAAAAATTATTTTTAGAATAAATTTGCTAAAATACTATTTATTTTTCTTGTTCACGTTTAAATTGCAATTTGTTTTTTTGCATTAAAATCTTTGAACAATTTTTATATTAAATAAGTAAAACAAAGTATGAACTTTACCAATAAAAATAATATTAACACTAATAAATCAAATAAAGTATGCATACCTTCAGGTCTCTCCGGCGGGGCAGCAGCACGCTCCTCGGCCGGCGAGGACGCCTCCGAGGACGGGTAGTACTGCTTCAGGCGCAGGTGCCACGCTGACAGAGATACATACAATTAATAGTTATGGGGCCGTTGTACTATTTCTCATGTCACAACCATGATGACATTTCGATGACTTCACAGATCTTATAATTGTCTCAAACTATCGTCAGATTAGTATGTTACGATTATGGGAACTGTACTTTTAGTTACGTCAGCATTTAATTAAAATATACGTGAGTTAAATCCGTTATATATTATTATAGCATTACTAATTATGTCAGAGTGTTTTTCAAGCGTCAGATTTTTTGCAATATGAATATAATTACATGGACATTATAATGTCAGATTTAGGTATTTCCTTCAAAAATATTTAAAATATTAAGAAAAAATATCTAATATTAAACTCACCGACTGACGTGACAGCCGAGACAGTCCTGAACTGATGTATAATGTTCCGAGGCAGGAAGTAGATGTCGTCTGAACAGAGCGGCAATCGCGAATACCGCACCCCTTCTCTGCGAAGTTGGTTTAACTTCGCCTCTTCCAGCCTGGAGATAATATATAGTGAGTTATCTATACTAATATAATAAAGAGGAAAGGTTTGTTTGTTTGTTTGAATTGAATAGGCTCCACAACGACTGAAAAATTCTTTCACTGTTGGGAAGCTACAGTATTCCCGAGTGGCATAGGCTATAAAAAAAGATGATCCGTGCGAAGACGGGGCGGCCAGCTAGTCTATACTATCTATACTAATATAATAAAGAGGAAAGGTTTGTTTGTATGTTTGGATTTAATAGGCTCCAAAACGACTTGAGGATTTGAAAAAATCTTTCACTGTTGGGAAGCTACGTTCACCCTGAGTAACATAGGCTATAGCGGCCCGCCCCGGCTTCTCCCGGATCATCTTTTTTTTATAGCCTATGTCACTCGGGAATAGTTTAACTTTCCAACAGTGAAAAAATTTTGGGTTTCAGCCGTTCTGGAGCCTATTCAATCCACACCTATCCTCTTTATAATATTAGTATAGATTTGTTATTGGATTTTCTATACTAATATTATAAAGAGGAAAGATTTGTACCTATTTTTGTATGTTTGCAATGAATAGGCTCAAAAACGACTGGACCGATTTTAATAATTCTTTCACTGTTGGGAAGCTACGTTCACCCTGACTAACATAGGCTATAGAATATTTTGAAAAAAAAAAAATTGGGATCCGTGCGAAGCCGGGGCGTATTTTATAAATAGAAATAGTATAATAATACTAACCATGTGACGCACTGCGAGATGGGCGGCTCGTACAGATCGAGCTGCAGCAGCTGTACCAGCTTGTTGAAGTCCGCCGCGTGGAAGGCGACCACGTCCTTGGTGATCCGGCCGCGGTCGCCCTCGTCGCCGCAGTGGATCGCTTTCAACACGCCTGCATACAAATTATGTATGATCTCTCGAAAGTCAGATTGATTTTTCTATTGTCAGATATATAAGATAACTACTCTAATTTCAAAATTTGTGCAAGATATGGTTACCTCTAATAAGATAAACATCTCTTAAGAATATAAATAGAATTAAGATATAGTAAGATGTATTGTCTGTTGGTAATCCTAAATAAATAAATAAAGAACATGGATGACTTCTTGAAAGTCGAGATTATTTTTTTATTTGTCAGGTTAGATTGGGAACTATCCGATTATCATGATTTAGAAAAAAAACATTGTTCTTCCATCAATTTAGATTAAGAAATAACCGATTATTATATTAAACACAACCTGGAATGAAGTCTGACGATTGGCGACATATTTCTCGTCCGAACTGTCTCAGCTGTCATATTAGTCAGATTTTTAAGAACAATTAATAAAGTGTCAATAATAACATAGCCCGTAATAATAAGAACTTCTATATTTATGATAAAAAACGTCTCATTAACTTCTGTTCGAACTGTTTTCTCACGTGTCAGATTCATTTTTTTAAGTGTCAGATAGACTTCTCCCTGTTAAGCTGTACGCGGATGTCTATGATCGTGCATAATTTGTCCGTCAGTGTGTTCGTCTACGAGTGTATACGTGATTATGTTTCTGCATGTGTGCGTGTGTTTGTTTGATCGTGCATGTATGTGTGTGTCCGTGTGTATCCTTACTAATATTATAAATGCGAAAGTAACTCTGTCTGTCTGTTACGCTTTCACGCTAAAACTACTAAACCGATTTAAATGAAATTTGGTACAAAGAAAGTCTGGAGTCTGAGAAAGGACATAGGCTACTTTTTAACCGACTGCAAAAAAGGAGGAGTTCCACGCGGACGAAGTCGCGGGCAGAAGCTAGTATTATCATATATGCACTGACCGACGGCGGCGGTGGTGATGCGGTCGAGGCCGTGGCCCACGTGGTCCGCGTGCGCGCGCGTGCGGTCCTCGAACAGGAACTCGCGCGCCTCGCTGTAGCGCGGCAGGTACTGCAGGTTGCGCAGCTCGTTTATACCCGTCCTGCGAGAGAGAGAGAGACATACAGACATACATACACATATATACACATTCGCGCTGATCTATGATTGGCTATTGTATATTTTGACCAATGGCGGACGAGCGAGCGTGGCCAATCAGCGGCGGGCCTCGGGCTGTCATGGCAGAAGACGCGGGAACGAGAATGGAGATTTAATTTTATTGGCTAACGTTTCTGACTACAGTTTCCATATTCGTAGCACGATTTAGATGACAAATTTAGCGTTAGACTATCGTCAAGCTCTGTGTAAAAACCGTCCAAGTCATCAGAAGTTAGATTTAAGAGTAAAAATAATAATTTAACCTCCGTTTACTGATGGGAAAATTATATTAAATAGTAAAAATAATATTTATTACCTCCTTTTCTTGATGGGGCTTTTGCCTAACTCTGCAGTGGGCACCAGCTGTTCCCCAGGTCTGATCCACAGTATGGGGCCATCGTTGGACTCTTGCGGTTCCATTTCAACAGCTGACATGGGACCCCATGGCATGGTCTACAGACAAAAAGAATTCTTATAAAAAAAAATGTAGAAAGAGTATAATCTACACTAATCTATACTAATATTATAAAGAGAAAAGATTAGTACCTATTTTTGTATGTTTGTAATGAAAAGGTTCAAAAACTACTGGACCGATTTTAATAATTCTTTCACTGTTGGGAAGCTACACTATTCGTGGACAAAAGACAAGCCCTTACAAATATTATAAACGTGAAAGTTTGTAATAATGTATGGATGTAAGGGATTCTTTAACTAAAAACTACTGAATTGATTTTGATGAAACTTTAATAATATAGCTTATACACGAGAATAACATATAGTTTATATTTTATAAGGATATTGCGTAAAGTGCTCATCGTGTGCCGACGAAGTCGCGGGCAGAAGCTTGTCTATATTATCTATATTAATTTATATTAATATTATAAAGAGGAAAGGTTTGTTTGTTTGGATTGAATAGGCTTCTAAACGACTGGACCGATTTGAAAACTTCTTTCACTGTTGGAAAGCTACACTTTTCCCGAGTAACATAGGGATCAAAGCGAAGCCGGGGCAGGCCGCTATCTCAAATAAAGTACTCACCAAATTAAGGAACGGATTGGAAGCCAGCATGTTCAGTGTGTCGGGGAAGTAGCCGCCCACTTCCTCATGCACCGTGCCCACCAGCGAGATCTGGTGCAGCGGACCGCATCGGAACGTGCCCGCTGCATATGTCTGTTGCACCTGCAAACATACATGTCATACGTAAATATTCATGTCGTAGTAATTTGTCATATTAGTTTTTCGAGTGTCAGATTATTTATTTTCATTTGGAAATAATGTATAATTTATATTTGAAAAAAAAAAAAAAAAAAAAAAAAAAGTATTGTACTTATTAAGTAGAATTTTTTAACGTCAAATTCTAATTCTGTTAATATTAAATTTAGTCAGATTAGTTTTTTAAGTGTCAGATTTCATGTCTTGTCAGAATGTTATTTAATGACCAATTAGTACGAAATCGTGTCAGATTGGTTTCCTGAGTGTCAGATTCGTGTTTCAAGCGTCAGATTCGTGTTTCAAGCGTCAGATTCGTTTATTAAACGTCAGATTAGTCTTCCGGATGTCAGATTCTCAAAAATGAGATGTCAGTACCGACCTGCTGGTAGTACCGGCTGATGGTGGTGGTCTCGATGTCGGAGGCGCGCGCCAGCACGCCGGCCTTCACGGTGAGCGCGGGCTGCGTGCGCGCCAGGTGCCGCAGCAGGCACGGGAACGCGCCCGCGGCCCCCCGCACCACGCCGCACACGTGGTGAGCCCACCCGTCCGCGTCCTCCGAGAACACCACCTTACCGCGCACACACACACTTTAATAACACATTAATAACAGTACCCATAGATGGCAGCAGCGGCGAGCCTTCGTCACTCCATGTAGTTGCGCGTAATAATTACCTACCGCCTGGGTCGAGCGTGGCTCAAATTCGGTGCGGTTGTCGCGAGGGACGCGCGCGCACGTCGTTAATTTTAAAATAGTACCGGTGTGCGTACCCACTATGATAATTTTGTATATAGAAATAAAATCATTTCATTTATGTAAAGAAACTGTATTTCTTAAGTGAACGTATAGATGGCGATATGTGTCACGGCGTTGTTGAAACGGATGACAGCCGCCATGTTTGTGCATATATATTGTTAAAAACGAAATAACCTAAAAGTGAATAAAAATAATAAAGGAATTGAGATCAATAGACTTTAAATGTCGTTTCTTTGTTTTCAGGTAAGATACCTATTTTAAGTTTACTGTGTAATATTAGTACATTACGCGCCTAGGTACTGGCCTAAATAAAAAATGTCTCAGATCACATGTAATGTTCGCCTGAGGCGAAGCCGAGGTTAACAAAAATGTGATCTGAGGCTTTTTTATTTACTGGCCGAGGTCAGTATACTATTTTTCTGTTCGACGAAGCCAGAAAGCGGCAATTTCATTTAGCGCAGCGGCCAGAAAGTTGGCGCTTTCTGGCCGGAGGACAGAAAAATAACATTGTACTCGTATGTTACCTTGAGGAACTCCTTGGCGAGCGCGTCCTGGTGCGCGGGGGACAGCGCGTCCACGTCGCGCTGCTGCAGGTACACCACGCTCGCGCCGCCGTTCGGGTGCGTCTCCACGCGCATCAGCCTGCGGACAGGGTGGATGAGCACATGTTAGAATATATCGGAACATGCTAGAACACAATAGAACACGTCAGAACATGCTAGAACACGTTAGAACCGGCTAGACTTATCGCGAGAAAACACTACTGTGATGTATGTGATAGGTAATGTCACTCTTTTGTTCAGGGGGTATTCCGAAGCAGATTGTTACTGATAATGGTCCTTCTTTTTCGAGTAAGGAGTTTAATGACGTCTTAAATCAGAACGGTGTTCGCCATATGTTTTCAGCCCCTTACCATCCGTCGTCAAACGGTGCCGCTGAGGGAGCTGTTAAGTTGATTAAGAACGTCATCAAGAAGGCTAGGCATGAAGGAGCTAATGTTGACCACGCTATATTGAAGTTTTTGTTGTTTTATCACAATACTCCCCATTGTACGACAGGTCAAACGCCGGCTAGGATACTGCAGGGTCGAGACTTGCGGATTCATCTGGACGTGGTTAGGCCTGATTGTAGTGCGAGAGTAGTTCATGAGCAGGCTAAGACTGTTCAACGGTCGGCTGGTGTCTCTAGGGAATTTGGGATAGGTGACCAAGTCAGGTATAGAAGTTTCAGACCTGGTGCGAAATGGTTTGACGGTGTGATCGCCGACCGATTAGGGAAGTCTGATTATACAGTCTTGGGTAATGATGGGGTCTCTCGGCACAGGCAAATAGACCAGCTCCGTCGGCAAGCGAGGAATTTGATGGTTTGTCCTTCCCAGGGGATAGAGGATGGTAATGGAGGTGACGTTTCGTCCGATCAACCGAGTCCCGTAGTGGGTGAGAGTAGCCAGCAGGACGGTTTAGATTCCGGTGTGGGTTCGGTGCCGGCTGCTCTATCGGAGGCGGCGGGTGTGTCGAGTGATCGCGAGGGTGAGATAGAGTGTGGTAACGCGAGTCCGTTGCGGCCGGGTTTAAGAAAAAGCACCAGAGTTCCCAAACCCGTTAAACGCTACGGTTTTGATTTTGAAATTGACTAGGGTTAATTTTATTTATTATATAATGAGAACTCGTCAGAGCATACTAGACGTATTGTGAGAACACGTCAGAGCATACTAGACGTATTGTGAGAACACGTCAGAGCATACTAGACGTATTGTGAGAACACGTCAGAGCATACTAGACGTATTGTGAGAACACGTCAGAGCATACTAGACGTATTGTGAGAACACGTCAGAGCATACTAGACGTATTGTGAGAACACGTCAGAGCATACTAGACGTATTGCGAGAACACGTCAGAGCATACTAGACGTATTGCGAGAACACGTCAGAGCATACTAGACGTATTGCGAGAACACGTCAGAGCATACTAGACGTATTGCGAGAACACGTCAGAGCATACTAGACGTATTGTGAGAACACGTCAGAGCATACTAGACGTATTGTGAGAACACGTCAGAGCATACTAGACGTATTGTGAGAACACGTCAGAGCATACTAGACGTATTGCGAAAACACGTCAGAGCATACTAGACGTATTGCGAGAACACGTCAGAGCATACTAGACGTATTGTGAGAACACGTCAGAGCATACTAGACGTATTGTGAGAACACGTGCGAGCATACTAGACGTATTGTGAGAACACGTCAGAGCATACTAGACGTATTGTGAGAACACGTCAGAGCATACTAGACGTATTGTGAGAACACGTGCGAGCATACTAGACGTATTGCGAGAACACGTCAGAGCATACTAGACGTATTGCGAGAACACGTCAGAGCATACTAGACGTATTGCGAGAACACGTCAGAGCATACTAGACGTATTGCGAGAACACGTCAGAGCATACTAGACGTATTGTGAGAACACGTCAGAGCATACTAGACGTATTGTGAGAACACGTCAGAGCATACTAGACGTATTGTGAGAACACGTCAGAGCATACTAGACGTATTGTGAGAACACGTCAGAGCATACTAGACGTATTGTGAGAACACGTCAGAGCATACTAGACGTATTGTGAGAACACGTCAGAGCATACTAGACGTATTGCGAAAACACGTCAGAGCATACTAGACGTATTGCGAAAACACGTCAGAGCATACTAGACGTATTGTGGGAACACGTCAGAGCATACTAGACGTATTGTGAGAACACGTCAGAGCATACTAGACGTATTGTGAGAACACGTCAGAGCATACTAGACGTATTGTGAGAACACGTGCGAGCATACTAGACGTATTGTGAGAACACGTCAGAGCATACTAGACGTATTGTGAGAACACGTCAGAGCATACTAGACGTATTGTGAGAACACGTCAGAGCATACTAGACGTATTGCGAAAACACGTCAGAGCATACTAGACGTATTGTGGGAACACGTCAGAGCATACTAGACGTATTGTGAGAACACGTCAGAGCATACTAGACGTATTGTGAGAACACGTCAGAGCATACTAGACGTATTGCGAGAACACGTCAGAGCATACTAGACGTATTGCGAGAACACGTCAGAGCATACTAGACGTATTGCGAGAACACGTCAGAGCATACTAGACGTATTGCGAGAACACGTCAGAGCATACTAGACGTATTGTGAGAACACGTCAGAGCATACTAGACGTATTGTGAGAACACGTCAGAGCATACTAGACGTATTGTGAGAACACGTCAGAGCATACTAGACGTATTGTGAGAACACGTCAGAGCATACTAGACGTATTGCGAAAACACGTCAGAGCATACTAGACGTATTGTGAGAACACGTCAGAGCATACTAGACGTATTGTGAGAACACGTCAGAGCATACTAGACGTATTGTGAGAACACGTCAGAGCATACTAGACGTATTGTGGGAACACGTCAGAGCATACCTACTAGACGTATTGTGGGAACACGTCAGAGCATACTAGACGTATTGCGAGAACACGTCCGAGCATACTAGAGTCTAGACGTATTGCGAAAACACGTCAGAGCAAACTAGACGTATTGTGGGAACACGTCAGAGCATACTAGACGTATTGTGGGAACACGTCAGAGCATACTAGACGTATTGTGAGAACACGTCAGAGCATACTAGACGTATTGTGAGAACACGTGCGAGCATACTAGACGTATTGTGAGAACACGTCAGAGCATACTAGACGTATTGTGAGAACACGTCAGAGCATACTAGACGTATTGTGAGAACACGTCAGAGCATACTAGACGTATTGCGAAAACACGTCAGAGCATACTAGACGTATTGTGGGAACACGTCAGAGCATACTAGACGTATTGTGAGAACACGTCAGAGCATACTAGACGTATTGTGAGAACACGTCAGAGCATACTAGACGTATTGTGAGAACACGTCAGAGCATACTAGACGTATTGTGAGAACACGTCAGAGCATACTAGACGTATTGTGAGAACACGTCAGAGCATACTAGACGTATTGCGAAAACACGTCAGAGCATACTAGACGTATTGTGAGAACACGTCAGAGCATACTAGACGTATTGCGAAAACACGTCAGAGCATACTAGACGTATTGCGAAAACACGTCAGAGCATACTAGACGTATTGTGGGAACACGTCAGAGCATACTAGACGTATTGTGAGAACACGTCAGAGCATACTAGACGTATTGCGAAAACACGTCAGAGCATACTAGACGTATTGTGAGAACACGTCAGAGCATACTAGACGTATTGTGAGAACACGTCAGAGCATACTAGACGTATTGTGAGAACACGTCCGAGCATACTAGACGTATTGTGAGAACACGTCAGAGCATACTAGACTTTGCCGGGCAGGATGAAGAAGTTATGTCCCCGGATTCCGGGGACATGGTGAGATGGATGGTGCGACGTAATGATACTATACGTATTGACTGTGACTATTATAATATATTTATTTAACAAAACACAACACTTATATACTATATCGAGACAGCGCAAATCGCTGCTCGATCTATCTATGTTACGTGATCTACGTGACTGTGGCAATCTGCTGACAGGGCCGCCACAGTACTCCCCCCCAAAAGAAAAAAAACTTAAGAAAAATACAATTAAGTTACACAATAATACATCAGTTAACAAATAACAAGGACAGAAAAAATAAAGGCGTTGAGCTGAAACTACTTTGGCAGTCAATTTCACTCCAGTGCCGTGCGAGTCGCGGGCGTTGTAAGCTCCGGGACTCCATAACCAATATCCCATTGGCATTCTCCATACAATAATTCGCTGCGCGAAATCCTTACGCAGCGAATAGTTTGTGCGCTTGGCGCAGTTTCTTGTCCTTGAACTTGCTGAGTAGGTAATGTAAAATGTCGACCGTTCGGCGAATAGCTGCCTCGGCAATTCACTTTATTGTACAAAATATGCCTGCTTGCATTTCTTCATAAATTTGTGTCGCGAGGTGAAAACGCAGTATGTGCGTCTCTCGGACTGACGAAATTCTTGAGGCTTCTGATAACTCGTATTTCCGAAGTATTTTAAATCTTGAATCCATGATCGGGCGGGGGTCGGTATTGTGAATGAACCGTCTAAATCCAGAATACCGGAATTTGATAGACGTTCATTCTGAAGAATCACATGTAGGTACCTTAATGTCTGGTCCAAGCTGCTGAAGCAATTTGTTGCTCTGCTCCACGGGCTCATCACGATATTTTTTGTAGCTGACTCACGTTGTAGAATTTTTGCGTGTTCTTCGCGGGGTCACCACTTTGCCGGGCAGGATGAAGAAGTTATGTCCCCGGATTCCGGGGACATGGTGAGATGGATGGTGCGACGTAATGATACTATACGTATTGACTGTGACTATTATAATATATTTATTTAACAAAACACAACACTTATATACTATATCGAGACAGCGCAAATCGCTGCTCGATCTATCTATGTTACGTGATCTACGTGACTGTGGCAATCTGCTGACAGGGCCGCCACATAGATGTATTGCGAAAACACGTCAGAGCATACTAGACGTATTGTGAGAACACGTCAGAGCATACTAGACGTATTGTGAGAACACGTCAGAGCATACTAGACGTATTGTGAGAACACGTCAGAGCATACTAGACGTATTGCGAAAACACGTCAGAGCATACTAGACGTATTGTGAGAACACGTCAGAGCATACTAGACGTATTGTGAGAACACGTCAGAGCATACTAGACGTATTGCGAAAACACGTCAGAGCATACTAGACGTATTGCGAAAACACGTCAGAGCATACTAGACGTATTGTGGGAACACGTCAGAGCATACTAGACGTATTGTGAGAACACGTCAGAGCATACTAGACGTATTGCGAAAACACGTCAGAGCATACTAGACGTATTGTGGGAACACGTCAGAGCATACTAGACGTATTGCGAGAACACGTCAGAGCATACTAGACGTATTGTGAGAACACGTCAGAGCATACTAGACGTATTGTGAGAACACGTCAGAGCATACTAGACGTATTGTGAGAACACGTCAGAGCATACTAGACGTATTGTGAGAACACGTCAGAGCATACTAGACGTATTGTGAGAACACGTCAGAGCATACTAGACGTATTGTGAGAACACGTCAGAGCATACTAGACGTATTGTGAGAACACGTCAGAGCATACTAGACGTATTGTGAGAACACGTCCGAGCATACTAGACGTATTGTGAGAACACGTCAGAGCATACTAGACGTATTGCGAGAACACGTCAGAGCATACTAGACGTATTGTGAGAACACGTCAGAGCATACTAGACGTATTGCGAGAACACGTCAGAGCATACTAGACGTATTGCGAGAACACGTCAGAGCATACTAGACGTATTGTGAGAACACGTCAGAGCATACTAGACGTATTGTGAGAACACGTGCGAGCATACTAGACGTATTGTGAGAACACGTCAGAGCATATTAGACGTATTGTGAGAACACGTCAGAGCATACTAGACGTATTGTGAGAACACGTCAGAGCATACTAGACGTATTGTGAGAACACGTCAGAGCATACTAGACGTATTGTGGGAACACGTCAGAGCATACTAGACGTATTGTGAGAACACGTCAGAGCATACTAGACGTATTGCGAGAACACGTCAGAGCATACTAGACGTATTGTGAGAACACGTCAGAGCATACTAGACGTATTGCGAGAACACGTCAGAGCATACTAGACGTATTGCGAGAACACGTCAGAGCATACTAGACGTATTGTGAGAACACGTCAGAGCATACTAGACGTATTGTGAGAACACGTGCGAGCATACTAGACGTATTGTGAGAACACGTCAGAGCATACTAGACGTATTGTGAGAACACGTCAGAGCATACTAGACGTATTGTGGGAACACGTCAGAGCATACTAGACGTATTGTGGGAACACGTCAGAGCATACTAGACGTATTGTGGGAACACGTCAGAGCAAACTAGACGTATTGTGGGAACACGTCAGAGCATACTAGACGTATTGTGGGAACACGTCAGAGCATACTAGACGTATTGCGAAAACACGTCAGAGCATACTAGACGTATTGCGAAAACACGTCAGAGCATACTAGACGTATTGTGGGAACACGTCAGAGCATACTAGACGTATTGCGAGAACACGTCCGAGCATACTAGACGTATTGTGAGAACACGTCAGAGCATACTAGACGTATTGCGAAAACACGTCAGAGCATACTAGACGTATTGCGAAAACACGTCAGAGCATACTAGACGTATTGTGGGAACACGTCAGAGCATACTAGACGTATTGTGAGAACACGTGCGAGCATACTAGACGTATTGTGAGAACACGTCAGAGCATACTAGACGTATTGTGAGAACACGTCAGAGCATACTAGACGTATTGTGAGAACACGTCAGAGCATACTAGACGTATTGTGAGAACACGTCAGAGCATACTAGACGTATTGTGAGAACACGTCAGAGCATACTAGACGTATTGTGAGAACACGTCAGAGCATACTAGACGTATTGCGAAAACACGTCAGAGCATACTAGACGTATTGCGAAAACACGTCAGAGCATACTAGACGTATTGTGGGAACACGTCAGAGCATACTAGACGTATTGTGAGAACACGTCAGAGCATACTAGACGTATTGCGAGAACACGTCAGAGCATACTAGACGTATTGTGAGAACACGTCAGAGCATACTAGACGTATTGTGGGAACACGTCAGAGCATACTAGACGTATTGCGAAAACACGTCAGAGCATACTAGACGTATTGCGAAAACACGTCAGAGCATACTAGACGTATTGTGGGAACACGTCAGAGCATACTAGACGTATTGCGAGAACACGTCCGAGCATACTAGACGTATTGTGAGAACACGTCAGAGCATACTAGACGTATTGCGAAAACACGTCAGAGCATACTAGACGTATTGCGAAAACACGTCAGAGCATACTAGACGTATTGTGGGAACACGTCAGAGCATACTAGACGTATTGTGAGAACACGTGCGAGCATACTAGACGTATTGTGAGAACACGTCAGAGCATACTAGACGTATTGCGAAAACACGTCAGAGCATACTAGACGTATTGCGAAAACACGTCAGAGCATACTAGACGTATTGCGAAAACACGTCAGAGCATACTAGACGTATTGTGGGAACACGTCAGAGCATACTAGACGTATTGTGAGAACACGTCAGAGCATACTAGACGTATTGCGAGAACACGTCAGAGCATACTAGACGTATTGCGAGAACACGTCAGAGCATACTAGACGTATTGTGAGAACACGTCAGAGCATACTAGACGTATTGCGAGAACACGTCCGAGCATACTAGACGTATTGTGAGAACACGTCAGAGCATACTAGACGTATTGTGAGAACACGTCAGAGCATACTAGACGTATTGCGAAAACACGTCAGAGCATACTAGACGTATTGCGAGAACACGTCAGAGCATACTAGACGTATTGCGAAAACACGTCAGAGCATACTAGACGTATTGCGAAAACACGTCAGAGCATACTAGACGTATTGCGAAAACACGTCAGAGCATACTAGACGTATTGTGGGAACACGTCAGAGCATACTAGACGTATTGTGAGAACACGTCAGAGCATACTAGACGTATTGCGAGAACACGTCAGAGCATACTAGACGTATTGCGAGAACACGTCAGAGCATACTAGACGTATTGTGAGAACACGTCAGAGCATACTAGACGTATTGCGAGAACACGTCCGAGCATACTAGACGTATTGTGAGAACACGTCAGAGCATACTAGACGTATTGTGAGAACACGTCAGAGCATACTAGACGTATTGCGAAAACACGTCAGAGCATACTAGACGTATTGCGAGAACACGTCAGAGCATACTAGACGTATTGCGAGATCACACTAGAACACGTCAGAACGTGTTCTAGTGTGATCTCGCAATATGTTATATATAGAGGGCAAATTCATGTCTGTCGTATGGTAGTTTAAAAATGTTGTAATGAAACAATTACGAACGGATTTAACTTACGTAGGATTTATTTGTTGACGTTTCGGATTATGAATATTTAAAAAAAAACTATTCACATTTTTTCAACTTATTGTCAGTTTAGGCTTCTAAAACGAAATATATGATAATGATATGCACGAATATATAACAGCATCCAGGGGCGTGCATTCCATTTAGGCACATAGTGAGTGCCTACCCTGGTACTCTCTCCCTCCCCCTCATAGCTTTAAACAGCATTACAGTGGTTAAACACTACTATGAAAGTCTTAACAGTTAATCCCTCACCTGTGATACTTGAGCCCTTTGAGCGCGGGGTTGTCTATGAGCGTGGCGGCGAGCGGCGCCGGGCCGGCGGTAGCGGAGGCGGAGGCGGCGGCGGAGGCGGAGGCGGGGGCGGCGCGGTCGCGGCGGCACTGCACGCCGATGGAGCAGCGCTTGATGCGCGCGCGCCGCCGGCAGTGGTGGCACGACGACGACGACGACGACGAGTGACGGGACGAGTGCGATCTGGGATAGGAAAATTTATTAATGAAGTAAATAGTACATAGTTACATATTCCTGGGCCCTGAGCTAGGCTTGCTCTGTATTACGGTAATAGGTAAAAAATTAAATACATTATAATCTATACTAATATTATAAAGCTGAAGAGTTTGTTTGTTTGAACGTGCTAATCTCAGGAACTACTGGTTTGAATTCAAAAATTCTTTTTTTGTTGGATAGACCATTTATCGAGGAAGGCTTTAGGCCAGGGTTTCTTAACGTGGGGTCCATGGACCCCTTAGGGGTCCGTAGCTTGTATGTCAGGGGTCCGCAGTAGGTCAGTCAGTCTAAGCATATTTATTAGTACAGAATATATCGTAATATATATTTTTTTTCATTGGAATGGAATGTGTAATAACCGCGAAGGCATCAGAAATTATTATATATTTTTTTTATTTCCTAAAATATTTATGGGTGGGGTCCGTGGTACAGTTTAAATTCTAAAAGTGGTCCGTGACTGCAAAAAGGTTAAGAAACCCTGCTTTAGGCTATATAACATCACGCTGCGACCAATAGGAGCGAAGAAACAGTGGAAAATGTGTAAAAAACGGGGAAAATATGAAGCCTTATGAAGAACTAGCTGTGCCCACGACTTCTCCCGCGTGGAATAGTTATTTTCTCCGTTTTTTACACATTTTCCACTGTTTCTTCGCTCCTATTGGTCGCAGCGTGATGTGATATAGCCTAAAGCCTTCCTCGATAAATAGTCTATCCAACAAAAAAAGATTTTTTCAATTCGAACCAGTATTTCCTGAGATTAGCGCGTTCAAACAAACAAACAAATACACTCTTCAGCTTTATAATATTAGTATAGATTACTATTCCACGGGGACGAAGTCGCAGGCACAGCTAGTAATATATACAATTCTGGTGTCGCGGTGTTTGTTGCCAAACTCCTCCGAGGTGGCTGGATCGATTTTCATAAAGTTTTGTGTAAGTATCGCGTATTGAGAATCGACCGACATCTTTTTTTCATACTTGTTTTTAATTTTGGACAAAACGTTGTGTCATGTGATTCAGACATTTTTGCAAACGTTAAGGGCGTTCAATCTCGCATATTTTGATTTTATGCTGATATTTCGAAACTTTAGCTACCTTATTAGTTAGCTACGAATATGAAAACTGCACAGTTTACGAGACGTCAGCTTAAAAAATAATATACCTACACGACTTCAGTCCGTTACACTTTTAATAACGTACATATTTTTATATAACTCACCTATCCCGTTCTCTTTCCTTCTCCTTTTCTCTTTCTTTCTCCTTCTCTCTATCCTTCTCCAATTTGACGCCATCTTTAACTTCCACCTTCACTAAAACGTCACTCTTATCCATACCAACGCTCTTGCCGATACCAGCGTATATTTGAGGAGAAGACGCACCCTCCTGCTTTATCTTAAAAGGCAGTTCCAGGTTCCCATAACAAGGCAAATCCCTTCTAGGCGTCTGTTGGAACCTTATAGCATTCATAGTCAAACTGTAATGAGTTACAGAACGTCTCAACGACGAGGAATCCAACAGCACATTGGACCTTGTGACCCTAGGGTACTTGTATTTAAACATGCTGTTGTGTAAGTGTGCGTTTATGATTTTGAGCTGACGGGAGACCGAACCGAATACTCTGCGGGTGACGTCATCATTTGGGACAGCTCTGTTCATTTGAGTCTGTCTCCAGGAGGTGTTGAGACCGGCTGTTATGTTTAGAGGCGTGTGGAGATTTGAGAGCTCAAAGTCTGTTGGTAGATCGAAGAGTAGGGGGTTTTGGACTGGCGGTGACTTCTGCAGGACGTGAAGAGTGAGGATGGCTGCGTCTCCGTATCCTCCAGAATCGAACACTGGCCATATCTTAGTTAGCTTCGCTGGTTTCACATTCTCTCCCCATAAGCAGAGGTCTTTGGAGTCCTCGCTACGCTTCCGCTTTTTACCTGTAACGAGATATAAATTCACATTAGAAATACTGCATTTCAATATTATTATTGTATTATATCTGTATTGCATAGTATATAGGTTGCTAATAGAAATCGTTACTAATCCCTACTAATATTGTAAATGCGAAAGTAACTCTGTCTGTCTGTCTGTTACGCTTTCACGCTAAAACTACTGGACCGATTTAAATGAAATTTGGTACAAAGAAAGTCTAGAGCCTGAGAAAAGACATAGGCTACTTTTTAACCGACTGCAAAAAAGGAGGAGTTCCACGCGGACGAAGTCGCGGGCAGAAGCTAGTAATAATTATTATAAACGCGAAAGTTTGTGAGAATGTATGGATGTATGTTTGTTACTCTTTAACGCAAAAAGTACTTAAATTATTTTGATGAAACTTTACAATTATATAGCACTAGCTTCTGCCCGCGACTTCGTCCGCATGGAAATCCTTCTTTTTTGCAGTCGGTTAAAAAGTAGCCTATGTCCTTTCTCAGACTCCAGACTTTCTTTGTACCAAATTTCATTTAAATCGGTCCAGTAGTTTTAGCGTGAAAGCGTAACAGACAGACAGACAGACAGACAGAGTTACTTTCACATTTATAATATTAGTAGGGATATACATCAGAATAAAATATCTAACAGGCTATATTATTTTATTACGATATTTGGTAAAGTACTTATCGTGCGCAGACGAAGTCGGGCAGTATCATATTACTTATGTAGTATTAAATGAATCTAATCTAGATATGTCTGGTCCATGTACAGTAAGTGGCTTGAAATATATATATAAGAAGTGTGCATTCCACATAGATGGATAAATGTATAGAGTGCCTACCCTGCACATTGCACGCACCTGGACATATTATATACCTTGCCTGCTATTATAAGGAAAACTAAAATTTATATGAAATAACATTCAAAGAAATAATGCTAACATTTTTCCAAGGGATTTTCCTTTATGCAAGTTATGGTATAAAAATGTATGAGTCAAATGGAAATGTAGTTTGTATGGCTCTAACATTTAATTTATTAAATATACATTGTGAGAGGGATTTTCAAGATTTCAGGCTACCAATTTGTAATCCATGTTTTAATTTAAAAAAAGACTTAACAACCTTGAATTGTAGATATAAAACCATCATTTTTAAATTATTCACAGAGCAGTAAATGGTCATAATTGCAACAGGAAAACTGCACTGTTGCATTGTATTTTTTTTACCTTTAATAGTACCTATATTACCATCATAAGCTGATATCAATTACTTCAAAATTTTTTTCTCTAAGATACTTGGCATTTTCAATTCCATTAATTTAGTTCTAATTATAATTAACAATATAATGACCTAATATAAATGGATGTAGGAAACTCGGGTTCATGGGAAGTGAGCTGAAATGGAAGAGACCTTTACTCAGCATTGGGTAGAATAAGGTTGATGAAGAATCTATATCTATACTAATATTATAAAGAGGAAAGATTTGTACCTATTTTTGTATGTTTGTAATAAATAGGCTCAAAAACTACTGGACCGATTTTAATAATTCTTTCACTGTTGGGAAGCTACATTCACCCTGAGTAACATAGGTTATATAATATTTTGAAAAAAATTAGGGATCCATGCGAAGCCGGGGCGAACCGTTAGTATTATATAAATTGAATGTAATGAATGTATGTTGACATTTTGAAATTACGAAACAGTATTTCTGATAGCGTTGTTTGTAGTTGATGAAAGTCTAACAAAAATAATTACGGCCATGAATTTGTTTGTTTGTTGTAATTTCACATCAAAACCGCTGAATATTTTTTGTAAAATTTTATTATAACAATAGATGAAACCTTTCAATAGAACATTTTCATTTTTTAATCTTAATTGATTAAATATAAAATATAAGGGTTATATTAAAAAAACAGGATTATATCTCTATTGATACAAAATAAAAAAAAAAGGATCTACTAGTATTTTTATCATAATAAAGGTTTAAATTTTATAAAATCTCAATTTCTGATGCCTTTGCGGTTATTACACATTGGAATGAAACAACTATTAACGGATTTAACTCGCATATTTTTATTATTAGACTATTATCAGCTCAGTCCTGCTACGGTTATGGAAACTGTAATATGAATAATAATAATGAATCCGAAACGTCAGCAAATAATAATCCTATATAAAAGTAATAGTAGCTCTATTATTCTGTCTGTTGCCTCTTTAAATTACTTAACTACTGATGTTTTTATGAAAATAATTGGATTCCCAAGAAAGCGATATGGTTTTGGTAGCAGAAATAACAGCAAATTCCATCTAAATAAGTAGATATATTTCTGCAATTTTAGCAGTAACTGACAGACAAAAACATTACTTTCTTATTTGTAATTAGTTTGAATTACAGATTTCAGCACAGATTTGTGTTTTACGAATGAAATTATGTAATTTAGATGAAATAGGTACTATGGCAATATAGGGTATGTGGTAAAGTATATTATGATGGTAATGACTCAGATCGTAGGGGATTTACTCAGCATAATTTATTACAAACTTCTGTAGCACAGACAGACCAAGCTCTAAGAATAGAAAGTCGTTTAACTTGACAAGGTCAGGTAATTCTGCAATACCTAGTAAGCAAAAGTGCAACAATCGTAAAAAGATTACATTGGTACTATTAAATAGTCGTAAAAATACGAAGAAATATGTCTTATATTGACTACGATATGTTTATAAACATTTTTGACCTCCATTCATGATGTAACTTAACAATCTGATAGGTTAGCAGATTTCCCACCATAAATATTCACAATAACATACACTTATTTAGATGTCGATGCACATTAGACGTATTGTAGCTAACTTATAAATCTATTGGCATATAATAGAAGAGGTATACCTTTGGTTTCAATAGTTGTGCCCTGTCGTAGATTGGTTGACATAGTTGGATCATATCCCAGTTTTGAAAGTTTACGATAGTCGTGCGTCACTCGGCGACGCTTAGTGGCTTCGCCGGCGTCTCCTTCGCTGTTAGCGCCGCAGTAATCATCAGTAAAATCGCAATTTTCACCAACTTTTACATGGGAATCTAGCGGACCGTTTGACGCCATTGTTTAGCAGCGAACCACGATATCAACAAAACAAACGCGATTTTCGTCACTTAAATAACGACGCTACGACCGAACATCGTGCTGGCGACGTGGATAAAGTTAACAATCACACAGAATGGCGAGAAACACATTGATTTAGGATAAAAAACAACTTACGACGCCATTTACTGCTAACTCACACTTTTTTTGTAAAGTTTTTCAATACGTACAAAATGTCGTGAACGTTTGGGGCAATGGCTGCAGCCTATTCAGCCACTCGAGCATTATAATTTTATTTTAAGGGATTTTTATTAAACCAATACTAATTACTACAACAAATTGCTTATTTTTTGTTATTTATTTATTTCTTAATTTTATCAAAGACTATTCAAAATATCTTACATATTTTGCTATTAAATCCTAATTCGTTTGCAACAGCGCCACCTATTAAAACTTTGTAACAACGTGAAGACCTAGCGCAGACTAAGTCCCTAGCTACTTTCCAGTTTGTAGGAAATTCTAACAGATGGCGGTACTATGTACTGTTATTACAGATGCTATCTATAAATTCATTAGATAGACTGAATGTGTTCATTTCAGAAGTTTATTCTACTATAGGTAACTGTCTTATTCTTAATTTGATATAAAATATTATATTATTTCATATTTCCAAAATACTATAATGTTAACTAGTGAAGTAGGTAGATAGATAGTTAGTTGTTTACGTTAGTTTAGTTAGTTTGGTTACTAGGTAGGTACGTTAAGTGCCTAATAGTTCACGATTAAGAAACATCAAGTGGTGAAAGAATCGATTCAATCTTTTATCATTTCATTTCGAATTAAATACGAAAAAGATGTCGTAAATAAAAAACGCGCAAACGTGACCATTTGTACGTGAAAATATCTAAAATTCGCAATACAAATACAAGTAAAATGCGATAAATAAACTAAACAATACGCCTCATGCCTACACGTACGTACTTTATCACTTTGTATATTAAATTAGAAGACGACACATAGGGTACCTACCTACATTTTGGGAATAGGTCATAGATTAGGGTTGCCATAAGTGTAAGGACTCGGACCGGGACATTTCAAGAAAAACTAGTAAAAGAAAAAAAAAAAAAAAAAAAAAAAAAAAACACGGAACTTGACTAATCACGTTAATTTAGATAAAAAAAAAAACCAACCTTAAGGGTACGAAAATAGGGGATAATTAATTTTTCACGCACTGATTTCGTATCGTATGACCAGACGAAACTTATTACAGAATACCTACTTTCATTCCAATGAGTAATAACCACGAAGGCATCACAAATTATTTTGATAATTCTTTTTTTATTGGATAGGGCATACCTCAAACTTGATCCCATAAATAATATTTGGAAAAAAGAAACCTACCGTAAGGGTGGAAAAATAGGGGTAATTTATTGTTTCACTAAAAGTTAATAGCAAAAACAAGGTAGGTAGCTATTTCAAAAGTAATTATAAATGAAGCATGTAATAATTTGTATACATTATGGCCAAAGACAATTACAAAATAATTAATTTAACTGTCGAAAACAACTAAAAGGCAACAACGAACAATACTTAACGCACTAAAAAAAAAAAAAAAAAATTTCTATGTAGTGCGCTATTGTTTTTTGTTGCCTTTGAAGTTTTTTTTTCGGTGGTACCTAATTTTTTTTTATTTATATAATAATATTCGATTTTTTTTTTAATTTTAACGCTTCTTAGGTCGAGTTTTCTCAAGAAGTCAGGTATCAACTGAATGTATAAAATCGATATAAAATATCAATGCGTTAGAAAAATCGATCTTGTATCAAACATCTCTAAGTCACATAGTGGGCTTGATAGCATGCCATTGATGCGCTCTTGCTCTGTCAACGCTAAGAGTCTGCGATCTCGAAATGCGTTGACACTGTTAACGTAAATTCGTGAAACGTGAACGGACAATTGTCAGCGCTTACGTCGTTCTATCCACGTACGGCTAATCGTACGCTAGTTAGAGCGCGTTTATTGGAGGTATATTACTGTTTACCAAGTCCAGCCCTCTATTAAAGAACTATGATTTTAAACCGGGACAATTTGCTTATCGGCCGGGACGCCGGGACATCATGCTTCAAACCGGGACATGTCCCGGCGTACCGGGACGTATGGCAACCCTATCATAGATCTAAAATGATTAAATTAGGCATAACATAGGTATCTAAGTGTTTTTAAAGAAATTTAGTAGATAGTTACCTATTATTGTTGACTCATAATAGATTATTCCTAATTGGTGATACCTTTTGTGGTTGATGTAACAACATACCTACGGAGATAATATTATTTGTGACTAACATCTAAGTCAGGTACCTACCTACTTACTAGGTATTTGTACTAGGTAGGTATTAGAATTATTAGATCCATAAGGATAAAATAAAAACGTACCTAACATCTCGAAGCAATAAAAAAAACTTCTGCCATTTTCGAAATTCTTTAATAAGTCTAAGAAAAACCGCAATAGGTACGGAGTGACGCTACAAAATAAATATCTTACTTAACAGCTACTTTTACATAGTTTATCAGTCACTAGCGGCCCCGGCAGACGTTGTCCTGCCCGTCCGATTGTTTCGTCAAAGATCTGTCAAAGTCTTCTGTCACTTCTTCATAAGGCTTCATACTCGTATTTTCCCCGTTTTTTACACATTTTCCACTGTTTCTTCGCTCCTATTGGTCGCAGCGTGATGTTATATAGCTGAAGAGTTTGTTTGTTTGTTTGAACGCGCTAATCTCAGGAACTACTGGTTCGAATTCAAAAAATATTTTTTGTTGGATAGACCATTTATCGAGGAAGGCTATATAACATCACGCTGCGACCAATAGGAGCGAAGAAACAGTGGAAAATGTGTAAAAAACGGGGAAAATATGAAGCCTTATGAAGAATTACTATTCCACGGGGACGAAGTTGCGGGCACAGCTAGTGTATCATAAAATGGGACTAACAAACAGCAGCGATTGCAGAATGTGTGGAGAGTAATGTGAAACTGTGGAACACTTGGTGTGTCACTGCGACGCCCTCACCAGATGTAGAATGAAGATACTTGGCTCCGGATACTCTGGAGACTGGAGACTTCGGGGCATTGCGACAGGGAGACATAATACGATACATAGAAGCTGAAGGAGGGGTAGGCACAAAAGATCCCAATGGGTCGAAGTGCATCCGAAAAACCCCACAGATAAGATAAGATAAGACATAGTTATGGACGATCTCGATATGAGTGAATATATTTTGACATAATAATATATTTTTTTTATAATGTTATAATGTAATTTGTTCATTCATAATATATTATTTATTCTTTATTTTTGTTCTGACGATCTCAATATGAGTGCATATAATTGGACATACTTAATAGTGTAACTATACTGTATGAATTTTGAGAAATTGACAGACGAGCGAACGGATAGCGGAGTCTCAGCAATAGGGTCTTTGGGCACGGAACCCTAAAAAGGCCATTAACACAGTTCAATTCATAAATCTACGAAATTAACATTCAAGGCGTCGAGGTTCGATTCCGGCCTTAGTATTCGTCTCATACATAGGTACATACACGTTACATATGGCCATGAATGACATAATTTGCAATACTGTTTTTACCCATAGATTAGAATACCGATGTAAGATTAGCGAAAAATAACGTGATTTATATTTATTGTATATAATTTTGTGTTAATTTAAATATTCATGTGGTGTTTATTTTTAACGAATTTGAAATTGAAATATTTTTGGATGTTAATTTCGTTATGGTGATTTTATGTGTTTGTAAAATACGGACCTTTGACAATTTATATCAGTTGATCTAGTCCCAAACTAAGCAAAGCTTGTAGGTACTATGGAAATAATTAATTAACATACATCACTACATAGTGGGTATATAATAATACCACAAAATTGCTGTCGCTGTCCGTCCTTATGTACTTACGACTTAACTAAAATTGGAATGAAACAACTATTAACGGATTTAACTCTATTATTACGGATTTAGCGTATTTTTATTTTATTTTATTTGTTGACATTTCGGATTTTTTACAGTTTTCATAATCGTAGCACGACTGATCTGAATTAGTCTAACGCAAAAGTGATTTATACAGTTTATTCCAATGTGTAATAACCGCGAAGGGATCAGAAATTATTAAATAACTAACGATAAGTACCTATTGATAAAAACTAACTGTAGGTAGGTATACGTAGTAACATATACCCGGACAGACAAGAAACTTTGTCCGGACATTTGGGTAAGTAGAAAGACTTTTTTTTTTCTCTCTGTTTAGATTATATTTTATTTATGACCTCTGGAAACCTATACATTTTCAGTACCTATGTTTTTAACCCCCGACGCAAAAACGACGGGGTGTTATAAGTTTGACGTGTCTGTCTGTCTGTCTGTCTGTCTGTGTGTGTGTGTGTGTGTGTCTGTCTGTGGCATCATAGCTCCCAAACGCATGGACCGATTTTGATTCTGTTTTTTTTTGTTTAAAAGGTGAATATGTCGGGAGTGTTCTTAACTATGTTTGATGAAAATCGGACCTGTAGTTTAATAAATAGAGGGGGTGAAAGAGGGGATGGAAAAATAAATGTCCACAAATATACTCGAGTGGGGTATCTAATGAAAGAGGGTCGCGAGTACATTACAAAATTGAAATTATAATGAAAATCGGTTGAGCCGTTCAAAAAATATAGGGAGTGAAAGTGGGGATGGAAAATCAAATATCTACAAATATAACCGAGTGGGATAGCAAATGAAAGAGGATCTCGTGTAGATTACAAAATTGAAATCATAATAAAAATCGGTTAAGTAGTTCAAAAAATATGGGGAGTAAAATTGTAAATGGTAAGCCCAATGTCGACAAATATACATACCCGAGTGGGGTATCAAATGTAAGAGGAAAACATGTACATTACAAAATTCCATGTTCAATGGAAATTAGTTAAAAATAATAATATGTAGTAGGTACCTAAATACCTACTTACAAAAAGTATGAAATAAAAAAATAAATTAAAAATTTAACAAACCCCCGACATAAAAACTAAAAGACCCTCTAAAAAGTATAACAATAATAAAATATTAATATTAGTTACCTAAGTATTAATATTTCTACAAAGAAAACGTCATGTCGGGGGGACCGTAGGTTTAGATAGATTGTAAATATTAAGTAAGTAAGTACTTAAGTCTAATATTAAGGTCCCCCCGACATGACGTTTTCTTTGTAGAAATATTAATACTTAGGTACCTAACTAATATTAAGATTTTATTATTGTTATACTTTTTAGAGGGTCTTTTAGTTTTTATGTCGGGGGTTTGTTAAATTTTTAATTTATTTTTTTTTAGTTCTAAGATGTGTAAAAAAAAAAAGTTTTATCTAACTGTACCTACTGACATTCATAAGAGCTTGGGAAAGCCTAAATTGAATAAACATATTTTTGATTTGATTTTGATTTGATTTGACACAAAATCCTCAATAATGTAGGTTCAACACAAAAATAAGCAAATACATGTATTTTTTATTATTGTATCTACAAACCCGGACACCGTATCAAAAAGCCTACCTACGTCCGGCTTTATCCGGTCGCCTAGCAACGCTATAATAATATATAATTAATATTATTTGTACGTAAGTACCTATAAGTACGTACTATATTTTGTAATATCAACTAACATAGCAACTATTTTAATTAACTGTAAATTATTATTTATTAAGCGGTGTCGCAAAAACAAATTAATTATTTTAATCTTGAGGTAATTTAAAATATATTGGTCAAATTTATTTAAGTTAATTTAGGCAGGTCAAGATTTTCCGTATAAAGTAGATTTCGTTATGACTATTTATTTATTAACTATTGACTAAATAATTGTAAGTAGGTATTGGAATGAAACAACTTTAAACGGATTTAACTCGTATTTTATTTTATTGGCTGAGCTCGTGCTACGATTATGGAATCTGTAAATGCTTCGAAACGTCAGCCAATAAAATAAAATACTCAAGTTTCATTCCAATGCATAATAACCGCGAAGGCATCAGAAATTATTAATTTAAAAATAATTGTATTGTGACAGTTATTCCCGATGTCGAATGTAATGCAACTTTTTTTTAAAAAGATAATTAAAATTATTGTTTTTTAATAATTTCTGATGCCTTCGCGGTTCTTACACATTGGAATGAAACAACTATTAACGGATTTAACTCGCGTATTTTTATTTTATTTTATTAGCTGACGTTTCGGATAATTATTGTTTTTTGGCATGAGTCTTTTCCAGCTAGCTTTGTTTGGTGTAAAAATTTACAACATTAAAAAATATACATAATACCTATCTAATGTTTAAATATAGATACATTTGCATTTTGATGTCATCTGATTTCAAAAAAACAAATATATTTTGATACCGGATTGTCTGCTTTATCGTACTCTACAAGGTATCAACTATATTTAGTAAATATGTATATACGAATACTAGCTGTGACCGCGACTTCGTCCCCGTGGAATAGTAATTCTTCATAAGGCTTCATATTTTCCCCGTGTTTTACACATTTTCCACTGTTTCTTCGCTCCTATTGGTCGCAGCGTGATGTATAGCCTAAAGCCTTCCTCGATAAATGGTCTATCCAACAAAAAAATATTTTTTGAATTCGAACCAGTAGTTCCTGAGATTAGAGCGTTGAAACAAACAAACAAACAAACAAACAAACTCTACAGCTTTATAATATTAGTATAGATTAAACCTACCTACTTTCATTTCGGACAAAATTAAATCATTTCAAAAATTACATAAATTCTATTTTTAGTTAATTAGACTAGTTGTTTGTGCAACTTAATAAATAGTAAATATTAATAAATTCTATTTTAGCATGAATATTGTAATACTGATTTATCATCTATAAATTACCTAAGTAGTTTAGGTTATTTCATAAGATATTACATAGAAGTATATATGTATTAGGATTACAGATTTTTAGGGTACCGTAGGTACCTCAAAAGGAACCCTTATAGTTTTGTTGACTGTCAAATCCCTAATATTTTTTTATGCCTTCCCGGTTATTACACATTGGAATGAAACAACTATTAACGGATTTAACACGCGTATTTTTATTTTATTTGCTGACGTTTCTGATTCTTTACGGTTTCCGTAATCGTAGAACGACTGAGCTGACAATAGTCTAGAACACTAAAAGTCACGTCTGAAAATAAAATAAAAATACGCGAGTTAAATCCGTTAATAGTTGTTTCATTCCAATGTGTAATAACCGCGAAGGCATCAGAAATTATTAAACTTTATATTATTTAAAATAATTATACATAATAATAATATATGCAAATAAGTAATTTGTATTTTAAATTTATCACTTTGATTTATTATTAACTAACGACCCGGTTTTGCATGCAACCCTATTTCTACTTAATTTAAAAAAATTAAAGAGGAATTTTTGTGTGTGTATATATTTGTTAAAATAAACTTAAAAACTAGGTACTGTGCTGATTTGAAAAATTCTTTCACCATTGGAAAGCTACATTCACGCTGAGTAACATAGAGTATAGGATATTTTGTAAAAAAAACCGTGCGAAGCCGGGTCGCTAGTAATGTATTAAATAATAAGAACTAAATGAATCTGAATCTAAATCATTTTTTAAATGTGAAGTCGTGAACGGGTTAACCACGCGGTCCTAATGACACAGTAATCATTTTATATCAAATCATTATGTAACTGTTACGTATATAGAACTCAAGCTATTTTAGTAAAACTATGACTTAATAAAATTCGCAAAGTTTTCTAAAAAACATGCTTCCGGTTGTTAAAAATAGAAAACCAGATATTTTACATTCACATCGAGCTAAAACATAATTAATTCGCATAGATAATGAAGCAAGCACGTTGTAACCTCGAGTTGTCTACGATACATCAGACGTGGTTAACACCGGCGCCTAAGGCATCGCGATTTAGTAACGTAGACCTCGAATTGTCTACGATACATCAGACGCGGTTAACACCGGCGCCTAAGGCATCGCGATTTAGTAACGTAGACCTCGAATTGTCTACGATACATCAGACACCGTTGATGCCGGCGCTGAAGTAATCGCGAAGTAGCATCGTAGACAGTGTTATAATAAAAATACATCGCGAAATCTATGGTAACCGCACGACTGTTCGGTTCGCGTTCCACATTCGAAATAATAATTGTATTAAGGAAACATGAGCGCGGCGCATGTGTTTGTTTGTTTGTTTACCCGACGGTGACGTCACATGTTTATACTCGCGGGGGGAGTGGGGACGATTGGGAGTTTTAATATTACCTGGTATTTTTTTTATATACTTAAGTATAAATGGTTACAAATAGTTGCTTTTTTAAACTTAGTTACTCTTTAAGTGAAATGTAATATGTTTCTTTTGAGTATAGATAACAAACTGCTAGTATATAATAAATATATTATATACTAGCAGTTTGTTACTGCAATTATATAATATTATATACTTAGATTAGATTAGATTAATTTGTTTCACATTTTTTATATAGGCAAGTAAATTATTTACACAGTTATGTCATATTACATGCATTCATAGTGAGATCGTCAAAAGTATAAAACTAAGAAAACTGTCAAAGCGATTATGAACACATGACTTGACTTTTTAATACGAAAATAATTTAGTTCAAAACTATATTTATTAATTTAGTATAGTAGACTATTTTTTTCTGTGGTAGAGATTGCTTCAATGCATTAAGTTTGCCTTTTGTACACTTACTTTTGTTAAATTAGTAGTGAAGTATACATTTTTTTTTTCATAAAAGGAATAGATAAAATTAAATGAGATATAAGAAGAGGCTTAAGTGGAAAGCATATTCTAATGGAGTTGTCAATGGTGATAAAATATATATTAAATTGAACTGGATATGATACATACATAAATATGTATGTAGTAAATAATTTTTTTTGATAAAGTTTTTTTTAAGTTAAACGTCAGTAATAAAGGTTAACCTTTTAATTAACCATTATATGTTTTCATTTATTTTATTGTACCTATTTAAATGTCAGAACAGTAAGATACCCAATACATTTCTACCAAGTACAAAATCAAAGATACCCATCTAAAATCCAACATCACAGACCACCAAACAAGCCATTTTCATCAACGACTGTCACGATCGCAAAGGTCACCACATTGACATTTGCTTGACAACTACAGTCGACAATTATGAATGAATCCGCGACGGTGTCAAGTTAGCCGCGACTCCCCTTGTTTACACACGCACACAAGCTCACAACGCACACACGGCCGCGCCCGTCGAGCCGCTTATTTAGGTATATTGTTTATTTTATTCGGTGCTATGCTCCGACACGGCGAGCCTTTCGACTCAGTTTTAACTCACACGTTTTATGAAACGACAACTATACGTTCGCTCGCCATTATAATTAATATCGACCCGAAATACACGTAAACAAATTCGCGATTTTTATTGGCAGGCCCACTTTGTTTAATAGACCGTTCGGTTTTATTTACACGGTATTTTTTATAACCTATCCGGCCGGTGCCGGCGCGAGTTGTCGCGAATTTTAATGGTTCATAGTTTATTTTTACCGCGCAACGTGTTTTAATTGTGAGTTGGTGCCGATTTTGAAGTTAAGTGAATGCGAATTTAGCGTTTATCATTGGCGATAACGTGTTCTATTTATGAACGTTCCAATTTGAATCGTTTGACAATTAGTGATGTGCTTGAAGACTTTTTGACGTTTCGGCGGGGACTAGGGAGGTGATAAAGCTGCAAAGAAATTTTGGAAAAGTGTTGTACACACATTGGATGGTCGCTAGTGTTTTTTCAACGCGTTTTCGAGGCTAAGCGCTAGTTGTTTGAACAAGTGTGTTTTCTAATGGATTTATTTTGAGGTGAGTTTAAATTTACTTGTGTTGGTGTTTGTATTGTTTGTTCTTTGTATTTTGTTCGCATGTGTCGGTGGCGGGAAACCGAATACTAGTTGGTGGTTGTGTGCGTGCAAACATTGTTTTTGTGTGGGTTAGACATATTGTCACTTTGTGAGAGGGGGGGACTTGTCATGTATTTAGGCGAAGACAGAAGTAAACTAATCCCTACTATCCCTACTAATATTATAAATTTATGCGAAAGTAACTCTGTCTGTCTGTCTGTCTGTTACGCTTTCACGCCAAAACTACTGGACCGATTTAAATGAAATTTGGTACAAAGAAAGTCTGGAGCCTGAGAAAGGACATAGGCTACTTTTTAACCGACTGCAAAAAAGGAGGACTTCCACGCGGACGAAGTCGCAGGCAGAAGCTAGTTCCTATTTATTTGTGATGGCGATTATTAAATACTAGCGGCCCGCCCTGGCTTCGCACGGATCATCTTTTTATAGCCTATGTCACTCGGGAATAGTGTAGCTTTCCAATAGGTACTGTTTTTTTTAAATCGGTCCAGTCGTTTAGGAGCCTATTCAATCCAAACAAACAAACATGTCCTCTTTATAAAGTATAGACTAGCGGCCCGCCCCTGCTTCGCTAATCTCTATTTTTTTCAAATTATTCTATGGCCTATGTTACTTAAGGTGCATGTAGCTTTCCAATGGTGAAAGAATTATGGAAATCGGCACAAGTTTTTGAGTTTTTTCATTAGGTTACATATACACACAAAAATATTTATTTTTCTATTTAGAATAATAGTTCAGATTAGAATTACCTAATCATTAAGGTTGGGTACCTACTTTCTTTTTTGCTGAGGTTTCGAAAAGTTTAGATAGGTACTTTCACTATAGGTAGACTAGGTATCGTTAGTCGTGCTGCGAATATGGGAACTGTAAAGTTTTCGAAACGTCAGTAAATAAAATAAAATACACGAGTTAAATCCGTTATAGTGTTCAATTCTAATTCCTCTTGTTTTTTGTCATAAAATATTTTGTTTAAATACCTACGTACTAATTCTATGTTTACTATATAATTATTGATTCAACGCCATTGCCAAATTGCCTAATTACTTATGCGAATATTTAAAAATAAACTTTTGGCATACATTTTTTTATCCATTAAAAAAATTATGCAAAATATAAATTTTTACATAAGTACTTACAATTATTGTACCTACTTCCTGAAACATATTTTTAATATATGTAATTAGTTTTAATTTTTCCTTGTGATTACAAATTAGGCGAGATATTATGTAATTATTACTTTGTAATATATGCCTACCTATGTACCTACTAATCGGCTAATTTAAGGAAAAGTGCTAAATATACCAAATTAAATTATAATCCGATTTACCTAAATAAAATAAATAATATTTAAAAAACAACTTCCCTACTTTAAACTTTTATATAAGTAATACTAGCATCTGCCTCCGACTTCGTCTGTGTAGGATAAGTACCTTTATCTACTTTTGGTAGCTTAGGTCAGTAATATTTTCGTAGTAACTAGCAAGGGCGTGCATTAAATATAGGCACAAATGTATAGTGCCTACCCAGACGAAGTACATACGCGACTCTCACTGCCCATATCTAGTAATTAACACCCCATTTTCACCCCCATTAGGTCTATCCTATGTAGGTACTTTATACTTTTCATACCTACAAAATTTGTTTTTAACATGAAGATGTACATATTATATTACCATTTAATGATGCTTGTTGTCTCGTTTTTTTTACTCTTGTCTTGGTTCCTACCAAGACAAGAGTAAAAAAACGAGATCCAGGGTAAAGAAAACTACATTTTATTTAATTAGATTATCCCTACTAATATTATAAATGCGAAAGTAACTCTGTCTGTCTGTCTGTCTGTCTGTCTGTTACGCTTTCACGCTAAAACTTCTGGACCGATTTAAATGAAATTTGGTACAAAGAAAGTCTGGAGCCTGAGAAAGAACATAGGCTACTTTTAAACCGACTGCAAAGAAGGAGGAGTTTTTGAACCAATTCATTACAAACATACAAAAATAGGTACAAATCTGTCCTCTTTATAATATTAGTATAGATTTTCAACCCTGTCACGAATATAGGTTTTCAAAACATCATCGTGGAATTAATATAGGCGAGTTAAATCCGTTGTTGTTTTTTTTTCCATTGAGTAATAACCGAATTTGAAATTAAATCAAGTTTCAAAATTTTAAAGAAAATAATTACTTAGTAACATTGTTAGAATTACAGAGATGTTATCTTATCAGTGTCCTATAATACAAAGCAAAAATAAACAACTATGAGTAAAGGAACACGCAGAAATTATTAGTGAAAAGTAGGTAATTACTAAAATTAACACATTTTTCAATTTAAAAAAATTGTCCTACGATCTCGCTCTTAAACACGAAAATAACTTATTGTGCATAATCCCTACTAATATTATAAATGCGAAAGTAACTCTGTCTATCTGTCTGTCTGTTACACTTTCATGCTAAAACTACTGGACCGATTTAAATGAAATTTGGTACAAAGAAAGGCTGGAGCCTGAGAAAGGACATAGGCTACTTCTTAACCGACTGCAAAAAAGGAGGAGTTCCATGCGGACGTACTCGCGGGTAGAAGCTAGTTAAAAAATAACCGCGAAAGCATCAGATTATTAATTATTAAATTTCGTATTTTATCTAGAGTTGATGTTTTTCTAACGATTTTAGAAATAGTAGACGTATTGTGTTTACAGGTGCGTTCAGTGCGATGGCACCGGGGTAGGCACGCCTACGTGTTTGTAAAACATGAATGTCTAATCGCCGTTTTTTATTTTAACAGCTATGACCGAGTATTAATTAGCAACTAATTGGCTAGTACCTACTAATTAAATTAGAAACAATTTTTATCAATATACCTACCAACGCACAGATAAATAAATATATAGGCATATTTATTTGAAATTAATTGTTGCTATGGTGTTTTATCATAGTAAATTTTGTTTTTAAATAATAACTGTATTCGTAGACCAAGGCTGTTTACAAGGATATCTCGTATTCAGAAATATTAGTTATTTATTAAATAATGAATTAACTTGTCGTAAAATATTACATTTTATAGTATAATTACCATTTTGGTACCTACCTAGTGTCTTACTCCTGTCTTTTTTAGTTGTTAAGTTAAATTACATGTCTAATTATAAGTACTTATTTGTTAATAACTTTCTGGTACACAAATAAAGTTTTTCTATTCTATTCTATTCTAATTATAGTATTTAGGTATTAATTCTAAATAATATAATTCTTTTCTTTAATTTCTATATTTTCTTTAATTGTTTTTTCGTAATCCTTACCAACAATAAAGTGATCACACACACATATTAAAAAATACACAACCATGTAATTAAATGAGTTTATCATAAATACAACGAAAAATCATACATAAATATCTTCTGTAAACATAAGTATCCTTAAGCGAGACTGGGAAAGGCAAATAAGGGATGGAGTTGTGAAAACAAGGGGAGAACCCACTGTTGGGCTTTTTTCTTATAACCTCTTAACAGGATGCCTTTGAATATGGACAGAATGATGTTAATATTTCTATATAGATAACTGAATATTTTAGCGATCTTATGACTTACAAACGTGCTAATCTCTCACTTTTTTATATAATATACTAGCTTCTGCCCGCGACTTCGTCCGCGTGGAACTCCTCCTTTTTTGCAGTCGGTTAAAAAGTAGCCTATGTCCTTTCTCAGGCTCCAGACTTTCTTTGTACCAAATTTCATTTAAATCGGTCCAGTAGTTTTAGCGTGAAAGCGTAACAGACAGACAGACAGAGTTACTTTCTCATTTATAATATTAGTAGGGATTATTAACTAGCTGCCAAGGGCGTGCATTCCATATAGGCACAATTGTATAAATATATGGAGTGCCTACCCTGACGCAGAGCTTATTCAAAACAAACAAACAAACTGTTCCTCTTTATTATATTAGTTTAGATAACTGAACATTTTAGCGATCTTGTAAATGTCTTACGTACAAACGTACATCTTTTTCTGATGCCTTCGCGGTTATTACACACTAGCTTCTGCCCGCGACGTCGTCCGCATGGAAATCCTCCTTTTTTGCAGTCGGTTAAAAAGGAGCCTATGTCCTTTCTCAGGCTCCAGACTTTCTTTGTACCAAATTTCATCTAAATCGGTCCAGTAGTTTTAGCGTGAAAGCGTAACAGACAGACAGACAGAGTTACTTTCGCATTTATAATACTCGTATTAGTAGGGATTAGAATGAAACAACTACCTATACGTTCAGTTCCCATATTTGAGTTAACGATAGTTTAACGCTAAATTTAATACTAAGTTAAGATAAGATAAGAATTTAGCGTTAGACTATCGTCAGCTCAGTCGTGCTACGAATATGGGGACGAAACGTCAGTAATTAAAACGAAGTACCTACGCTAGTTAAATTCGTTATAGTTGTTATAATTTCCTTGAAATACACTTAAACCTACAAGTAGGATATAAGTACCTAGGTTTATCTAGATTTTAGACTGTCCTAGATAGGTACTTTAGTCTAGGCGGTAATTGATTTAGTCTTAAAAAATAAAATTCTTGGAAAAATTAGGTCTAATTATTTTTGATGCCTTTGTGGCCACTACACATTCGCAGCAACTGTAAAGTTTTCGAAATGTCAGCGAATAAAATAAAACACGCGATTTAAATCCGTTATAGTTGTTTCATTATAATACCTATGTAGTCTCTTAGTTCTATTTTCCTGTATTCTATGGCATAGTAACATCATTACTTTATTGAGAGAGATAAAAAAAACTTATCCTCAAAAACTATTAAATATTCCTTCATTTTAAATTCAATCGAAGTCACAACGAGTTTAAAGTTAACATTGAAAATGTGCGAATTGTAATGCGTATTTATTTAAAATAAATATAAAAATACGGGTGTAGTGCGAGTTGACTCGCGTACGAAGGGTTCTGTTGAATATTCACTTAATTAAAGCCAGCAAAAACAAATGCGCTAAAGCTTCAAAGTTGAAGACTAGTTTAGTTAAATCCGTTATAATTGTTTCATTCCCATAGTTTATTTAAAAAATTAAATGGTCACATATCGTGCTAACACGTTTTTATTAAAAAAATGAATTTTCATTTCATACACAGGATTACAATACTCCAAACCAACATTATAAATATGAAAATAACTCTGTCTGCCTGTATGTCTAAATAAAATTTGGTACATTAGAGCCTGAGAAAGGACAAGGCTTTAATTGCTAAAAAAGGGTTGTAAGGTTGGGTTAAAAGGGGGGATAAAATGCTGAATAAAAGTATCATCAGTTTTAGCTAGAATCTAGGCTGCCGTAATTATCTAATTCCATTTGGATGGAGTCGCGGGCAAAAGCTAGTAGATAATAAAACAATATTAAAAAAGGATGTTTGTATGAATTGTTTTGAGAAAAGGATGGTACGTGCAGCTTATTTTTGCTCGACTTGGCGGGGACACTGCCATGCCGGCGCGTGCAGTGAGGGTCGTCCATGTACTACGTTAGGGTAGGCACTCCATACATTTATACCATTGTGCCTATATGGAATGCACGCCCTTGCTGCCATGCCCCTAGATAAAAGCACCTATATATCACTATTAGCGGTCTACCCCGGCTTCGCACGGATCGTTTTTTTATAGCCTATGTCACTCGGGAATAGTGTAGCTTCCCAACAGTGAAATAATTTTTCAAGTCGTCCAGTCGCTTAGGAGCCTATTCAATCCAAACAAACTAACAAACCTTTCGTCATTGGAATGAAACAACTTTAACGGGTTTAACTCGCGTATTTAAGTTGTTTCATTCCAAGGTATAATAACCGCGAAGGTATCAGAAATTATTAAACCTTTACTATAATAGTATAGATAAAAAGGTCACATTCTTGTCAACCACGGAACCCTAAAACACTTTGTCGCGGTTAAAATCAATAAAACATTGACGTAGGTCCAAGGATGAACATTGTCCATTATTCATTATGATTATTATTTATCATTTAAGCGGTCTCTTATTTATCGACTCATATTTTGAAAGATAAAATTGCAATTAGATGAAGGTCAGTGTATACGTTAACTGTGTAAAGTATTTTTTATCTATATAGCTATGTACATATATAATATTATATAACTAGCGGCCCGCCCTGGCTTCACACGGGTACTATAAACCTTCCTCTTGAATCACTCTATCTATTAAAATAACCGCTTTAAAATCCGTTATTTAGTTTAAGAGATTTAAGCATACATAGAGACGGATTTTTATATTATGTAGTGATACCTACATAAAAGGCGACTTAATGACTGACATATTAACGAACGGCTAATACTATACCTTAGGGTTAGAAATTAAAAAAAATATACAAGGGTTCCTTCCTTTTATAGCTAACACTAAGTATTTTTGAATATTCACCCCCCAAACGGTGGTGTTTAGTTACGACTTTATCTGCATTTTTTTCTTACACATATTGATGACATTTTACTCTTAAATAAAATAACCTAGGCTAATAACTTAAAACATATTATATAAGTATGTATTTAGTTAAAAAAAAAATAAGGTATCTAATACAATAATAATTTCTGATGCCTTCGCGGTTATTAAACATTGGAATGAAACAGCTATGAATGGAATTAACTTGCGTATTTTAATTGCGTGTTTCGGATTCTTTACAACTGTAAATCTGTCTATATCTATACTAATATTATAAAGAGGAAAGAATTGTATTTTTGTATGTTTGTAATGAATAGGCTCCGAAACTACTGGACCGATTTCAAAAATTCTTTCACCTTTGGAAAGCTACATTATCCCCGAGTAACATAGGCTATATAATATCACGCTAGGTCTTATAGTTGCGGAGCAGTAACCGAAAATGTTTCAAAAACGGGGGAAAAGTATCGTTTCTGAGGCCTTAAAAAAATCTTAAGTCCCCCCGTGCGAAGCCGGGACGGGCCGCTAGTCTTTTATAATATAAAAATGAATTCCAAAATGTGTCGGTAAGCGCATAACTCATCAACGCCTGGACTAATTTGGCCATTTTTTTAAATGTTCGTTGAAGACCAAGGATGGTTTTTACGGAGAATATACTTTAATATATCGGCGAATTTTCAATAATGTGCTAGTGCTGCCCTACGTTATAAAAGGAACGCGTGCAAAATTTAAAGTTTCCGACCTATATAGTTTAGGCTCTGCGTTGATAATGACGATTAACATCCACGACAATAATTTCTGATGCCTTCGCAGTTATTACATTGAGACCCGTAAAGTTTTCGAAACGTAAATAAAATACACCAGTCACTATTCTTTTATTAAACTACAAGTGTAAGCAAAACATAAATTGCCAGACTGATACGTTTTAGGCAACATAGCAACAAACAAAGTACTATATCAAGTTTTTTTTGTATATGTGCACGTAATGTTTATGTTTGCGTCAGTGTGTGCGTGTAGGCGTGACGGCGATAGTGTTATCGGTCCGGGCCTTGCAAAAATACACAACAAACATATAGTATATGTTGAAAGTGTACATGGTGCATACAGGTGTTTTAGAAATATTGGGACGCTATGTCGAGGTGTTCTTAGGATGGGACTTTGGTCAATATATGTAGCTTAAGTTGAATTATAGATTTGACATAATTATTATTATGATATAGATATACATATATTTGTAATACCTACACAATTATATATTCCTAGAGCTACAAAATTATCGGGCATTCTACGAAAAACATAGGTATATATAAAAAATCTTGTTCGATAAACGGAACAATCACACAATATAATAATTTCTGATGCCTTCGCGGTTACTACACATTGGAATGAAACAACTATTAACGGATTTAACTCGCGTATTTTTATTTTATTTTATTAGCTGACGTTTCGGTTTAAAGACTTTAGCGTTAGACTATTGTCAGCTCAGTCGTGCTACGATTATGGAAACTGTAAAGAATCCGAAACGTCAGCTAATAAAATAAAATAAAAATACGTGAGTTAAATCCGTTAACAGTTGTTTCATTCCAATCACACAATGTTACTTAATTAGAATGAAACAACTTACGAATCAAAGTCATACAATACACAATAGTATTCTAGCAAAAGACTATTGTCAGCTCATTCGTGCTACGATTATGGAATCTGTAAAGGTTCCGAAACGTCAGCCAATAAAATAAAATACGCGAGTTTAATCCGTTTTAAGTTGTTTCATTCCAATTTATAATAACCGCGAAGGCATCAGATATTATTACTTAATTGATAAATAAATATGGCCGTCTATTCAAACATAATAAGCCGTAAATATCAATAAGTACTCTACCGATATACTTACTATATCAAGACTCAAAACATATTGTATGTAAAAAAAAAACACCCACATAAAATATCCTCAAAGCATCTGAAAATTCAACCTATACTGCATTTCAGCACGAAATTGCGCCTTCCTAGTGATAAAACAAAACAACCTAAATAATAAAATAACGTTGCGGCCTCGAAATCTAAATAACTAGCTCTATCAGCTTTGCTTCCGACCTCCTTTTGCTTCCTAAACACTCGGAAACACTCATATCTTACTGTCCAAATATAATATGATAACGTGGACATATCGTCGGTGCGACTGCAATAGCGCGTAAGAGCAATTTGCAATACCGCGTAGGTATTTACAGAAATTAGCAAAAAATAGTTTTAGCGCTATCGACTTCTGAGTGTCTATTGGTAACCAATTATTTCTTTCTCCTAATAAAATTATCTATACTAATATTATAAAGCTGAAGAGTTTGTTTGTTTGTTTGAACGCGCTAATCTCAGGAACTACTAGTTCGAATTCAAAAAATATTTTTTCGTTGGATAGACAATTTATCGAGGAAGGCTTTATGCCATATAACATCACGCTGCGACCAATAGGAGCGAAGAAACAGTGGAAAATGTGTAAACAACGGGGAAAATATGAAGCCTTATGAAGAAGTGACAGTTAGAAGACTTTGACAGATCTTTGACGAAACAATCGGACGGGCAGGACGACGTCTGCCGGGGCCGCTAGTATAATAATAAAATACTGATACGCGGTATTGCAAATTGCTCTTACGCGCTATTGCAGTCGCACCGATGATATGAGGAATATAACGTCTTCATATTTTCTGATGCCTTCGCGGTTATTACACATTGGAATGAAACAACTATTAACGGATTTAACTCGTGTATTTTATTTTATTTTATTGGCTGACGTTTCGGAGCCTTTACAGATTCCATAATCGTAGCACGACTGAGCTGACAATAGTGTTATGATGTCATCGTTTCAGGTAGGTACAAGCGCGTGCAGTGGGGGAAGTGTAAGTATGGCGTCAGGGTAGGCACTATATTAGTGACCTGTATGGAATGCACGCCCTTGGGTACTTAATATAGTACGAAATTTCTGATTAGAAGAAATCACTTTAGCGTTAGATTATAATCAGCTCAAGCCTTAGTCGTGTCTGACTGCACAGCCTAAACCGTTGATCCTAGAGACCTGAACTTGAAAGGATGATCTTCAATCTTCAATCTTCTTCTTCTGACCTTCATAAGAGCTTGTAAAAGGCTAAATATGAATAAAGCAAAAGAGTATTGTCAGCTCAGTCGTGCTACGATTATGGAATCTGTAAAGGCACCAAAACGTCAGCCAATAAAATAAAATACGCGAGTTAAATACGTTGAAGTTGTTTCATTGCAATATATATATTTTTGTTTTTTTTTTCACATCACGTACCTAGGTGTCCTAGTATCACGTACCTAGGCAAGGATTTTCGAAAATTCTATCCCTAAGGGGATGAAAAAGGGGTGCAAAGTTTGTACGGGTTCCTTGGTCCAATAAATTTAAAATTTTGCATAAACAGAATTTATGAAAAATGGGTAGAGTACCTATCATATTATTTTGAAATGAATCTCTTAGTAAGGGAGAAAAGTATGCAGACGAAGTCGCAGACAAAAGCTAGTTTAATATAAAATTGAATGCACTTGTAAGTTCTTAAAATTAAATAAGAACAATAAAGATTTTACAACGCGCCGACATAATTTCTGAATAAAATGACCTTAATCTTATGCAAACACCAATAAACGTTATCAAACATTAAATATTTTATTTTGTGCTATTACGTCGTAATGATATAATATACCTACAATTTTACTTAAAACGTCATTAATTATATATCTTTGGACAATTCACACTAATTGATCTAGTCCCAAACTTAGCAAAGCTTGTACTATGGGTACTAGACAACGGATAAACATACATAAATACATATAAGACATCCAAGACTTAGGTACAGATGCCAGTGCTCATCACATTGACATCTGCCCCTAGCGGGATTCGAACCCGTAAGACCACTAGACCAACAGGCCGTTATTGTACTAGCTTCTGCCAGCGACTTCGTCTTCACACGATAAGCTCCCCTGTTTTACCCTTTTAGGGGGTGAATTTTCTAAAATATTTTACATGCGTTTCATGATTTTCGATGAAGAACTTTCATACCGAATTTCATTCGAATAACTTTCGGTAAAGTTTAATTAATTGGAATGAAACAACTATTAACGGATTTAACTCAGGTTCCAGACTTTCTTTGTACCAAATTTCATTTAAATCGGTCCAGTAGTTTTAGCGTGAAAGCGTAACAGACAGACAGACAGACAAAGTTACTTTCGCATTTATAATATTAGTGCGTTTCATGATTTTCGATGAAGAACTACCTATCATACTGAATTTAATTCGAATAACTTAAAAAACGGCAAAGTTTAATTAACTTTAAACCCCCCTTGTACCCTCTTAGAACGTCAACGTAAATTTTCCTATTGGATATATATAGGTATTATGCGTTTCACATAATAATATAGTATACAGTACCTATATGATTTTATCTATGAAATTATAAAATGTCAATTGATATTTATTAATAGTACGTAATTAACTAAATATTATAAATTACCCAGACACGATAATTGAGAGAGGAAATATATTGAAACATTTTTGAAGTGAAAACTTCTTTAGCGGCGCTGAGCACTTTTTTTTGTATGGGTAAAAACTTTCAAACTCGCGTCAGAGTCACGTGATGCCTCGCGTCAGGGTCACGTGATGCTGATCGAAAATGCGTAAGATGGGGAAGGGAAAGGAACTAGTATCTCCCACTCTTTCTACCGTGCCTGAGTGTGTTTTATTGAATTATTGAAAATAAATAGGTATTGAATTGTTGAAAAAATTATATGTGGTCATTATTTTGACTTATACTTTAGCTAATATTAATTTATCTATAAAAATTAAACATAACTGGCAATAATAATATATTTACTGAACATGAGATTATTCTCGAAACGTCAGCAAAAAAAAACAAACGAGTTTAATCCGTAACTGTGCAAAAGCATCAGAAAATTGATTATGCTACATTACAAGCAAATTAAATAGTTTACTTACGTCACTAAAATATGTTTACGAAAAAAACAAGATTTGTTTACATTACGTAGGAATGATAAGTAGCATGAATTGAAGTAAAAACATGTCGATAGCGATAAAAAATCACTTCATATTTTATCTATTTACCCTACTACGGCAGACTAAAAAGGATTCAATGACTTTTGCCTAGTAACAGATACACATATTTGGGGCCTAGACAAGGTGCCAACGTTCAACGTTAACGTTAAACGTTGGCACCAAAATGTATGGGATTTGACATCCGCGAACGACTGTCACGTACGTCACAAACGTTCGCGGATGTCAAATCCCATACATTTTGGTCGTTTCGTTTAACGTTAACGTTGACACCAAAATGTATGGGATTTGACATCCGCGAACGACTGTCACGTACGTCACTACGCATTAGCTTTTTGTCGCATAAAATAGTTATTACTCTCGCTTTTTTAGTATTTGTAAATATATGACAGTGACAGACGCTATCTCGCGCTAACGAGCTATCCGAGTCACTGAAAAAAAAAACGAAAAAGACTTCCTTAAACATATACTTTTACAAAACGGTAACATTAATAAAAATAAAATTTGCCTATTGTGTTAAGTTAATTATAACTTTGCCTATGTAGTTTCGGATTGTTACGAGAGTTTTATTATAATACAGTATAATAAAGTACTAACTCTCGCGAAAATTAACAACAAAAGTAACCTAATGAATTATAGCGTTCCCACAACCTGTCTGTTTCATCGAGACCAATGAAAACAAACGTATTATAAGAAAAGTAATTTAACTTGGATTGGAATTAAATAAGTATAACGTAATTTATGATCGCGGTTATTACACATTGGAATGAAACGACTATAACGGATTTAACTCGCGTATTTTGTTAATTTCTGATGCTTTTGCGGTTATAACACATTGGAATAAAACAACTATAACAGATTTAACTCGCGTATTTTTATAATTTCTGATGCCTTCGCGGTTATTAAACATTGGAATGAAAGAACTTATAACGGATTTTACTCGCATATTTTTATTTTATTTTATTTGCTGACGTTTCGGAGCCTTTACAGATTCCATAATCGTAGCACGACTGAGCTGACAATAGTCTAACGCTGAAGTCAAATTATTATACAGAGAGCTACTACGGCGCAAATGGACTTTTGTCATAGATCATTAGTTTACACTAATGCTATGGTTTTGAACTTAAATAAAAAAATAAATCCATGGAAATGAAACAACTTTAACGGATTTAACTCGCGTATTTTATTTTTATTGGCTGACGTCGGAGCCTTTAAATTAGACTATTGTCAGCTCAGTCGTGCTACGATTATGGAATCTGTAAAGGTTCCGAAACGTCATCCAATAAAAATAAAATATGCGAGTTAAATCCGTTAAAGTTGTTTTATTCCATTGTATAATAACCGCGAAGGCATCAGAAATTATTAAATAAATCCAGATTTTTTAGATCTAGGTACGCGTTTTGATGGTTAGCTTACTTATTTTAAAGTACTGTGGTGGATAAAACGTTAGGAAACGTGCATTTTCTCATTATTGTTAGCGATGGAAGCAAACAAAATTATGTAACCTACAAGCAAACCGTATCAGATCGCATTGTTTATGTATGTACGTACAGACGTAAATGTTTATGTTACATTTTATACAAAAAATAATTAGTATCACGAGTTTTCTGATCGCGTTAATTTTCAATAATAAGGAGTTTGGATAACAGTATAAACTTTAGCATATGACTATTGTCAGCTCAGTCGTACTACGATTATGGAATCCGTAAAATTTCCGAAACGTCAGCCAATAAAATAAAATACACGAGTTAAATACCTCAAGTTGTTTCATTCCAACGCATCCATTTTTTTTTAATTTTGTCAATTAAGTGTTGATTTTTTTTAAATCTTTTATTAAATTATCTATGCTCATGAAAGGATTGACAAGTTCTATATCGACATTGAATTCTTATTTTACAGCCTTAGAGAATTGACAGAAAAAAACATGTTATTTTTCATTGGGCATTCCAATTATTTTTATTTTTTTTTAAAGTGTCATACTTAGGTACAACCTTTCTATACTTCTTTACGGTCTGTTGGTTTAGTGGTCAGAGTCCCTCTGACTACGAAACCGGAGGTTGCGGGTTCGAATCCTGCTATCATTTTTACTTGATTCTTAGATGTCTAATATCTATAGTAGGTACAAGAAGTGCTTAGTTCGGGACTAGATCAATTATTGCGATCCAAAGATATTACTTTTATTTTGTTATTTTTTTTCGAACTGAATACTGAAGCGCAGTTGGCCAGCTAATGGGCCTTTACTGCAAAACCGGACGGGTGGCGAGCCTCCTGAGAGAAACATATAGTTACGACATATAAAAAAAACTCAGTCAGTTAAAAATTAGGTTACTAATAGATTAGATTAGATTAGATTTATTTTTTTCTCATTATTACATACATTATAATTACACATTATGTCATATTATATGCGCTCATAGTGAGATCGTCAAAATTTTACATTACAAAATAAACAAACACAGAACAAATAAAATTTAAAACTATTTTAGAATTTTACAAATGTCATTATTATATTTTTTCTCTTTAGTCGTCAAGCAAATTTAAACATTTCAGCGATAAGTACCTATATATATAAAATCAATGTAAAAAAAATGTCAGATTCAAAATACTTAATTGTCAGATTCAAAATATAGGTAATAAACAATAATAGATAGTAAATAACATGTCACATAAATATCATTTTATTATACTCATTCACAAAATAAAATTGATTTTCCAACAAAAAAAATCTCAATTGGCGCTTAAATTACATGAATCATTTTTAGTTTTGCACATATTAGGAGGCCTAGATAAATTTAGGCTGTTCAGCGACAAGATAGTATGTTATCTTTTTACCGGGTTACATCAAAACTGGTCGATAAATTGTATCTGATAAGTACTATCTAAAAACAATTGTGTTATTTTATAAATAACTAGCGGTTTGCCCCGGCTTCGCACGGATCCCAATTTTTTTTCTCAAAATTTTCTTTAGCCTATATCACTCGGGAATAGTGTAAAAAATATAGTAGTTACCTGTAGATAATTATATTGCTGATTAGGATTATTTCAAAATGGCGAATGACACTGATAGTCTGCTAAAATTTTCAGATTTTGTTTTTGTATGGAATTCCCATACAACCAACAATAAACGTGATCTTTTTGTTCGTTTTTGTAAATAATTGTGCGTGAATCCGACTCGCACTTGTCCGGTTTCATTTTTAACAATATATTTTCTATAAAAATATATTTCACGTACTTATATTTTATTAATGACTTTCAGTAAGGTCATTAACCCAAAAGGCTAACAATGAATAAATTAAATTTCTAATGTAGAGTAAAGCTCTATTTTCCATAACTCGCGCCACTTTAACAAATGTAGAGTCAAATATGTTAAAGACAGAAGACATTTGTGCAATATTTATTTTGTATAACTAGTTTATGCCCGCGACTTCGTCTGTTTAAAATAAGTTAGAAGACTTCTTCGGACATTTACTATCTCCATTGATCTAATTCAGCATTTTAAACAAGACGGCTTTAATTCACCTTGTATTTTTTAGCTAAGTAGATTATTGCTTACTTACATTAAAAAGTAATGAAAAGCAGAATTTTGTGACATTATTCTATCTCACACCAAAATCATCTGAAAAAAAAATCTTCTGAAAAAAATAAGTTTCATTTAAAGCAGAATAGACACACAACCTTAGTCTGCAAAAAGCTGTAAGTCCAAAAAGCAAATCAAGGACAAAGCCCACGAAATAATTCAAAATGAGAACCTCCGATTCCATAAACAACTATCAGTACAGAAAAGAATTTATTACCGACTCGTTTGAGCAAACAACAACATTTTTGTGTACCGTCCTCGGCAGAGCCGGCTGTGAAAACACACACACACGCACACACACAAAACAAACCAGGAAACGTCTAGCGAAAAACAAACAAGGGTCTTTGTGTTGTGTAAACAATTGGCTGTATGCAACAGGCATGACGCGGTCTAAAAATTAAAAAAAAAAGCTACAGGTTACCATGCAAAGATGGCGCCCGTTTCATAGTTAGCTTACAAGCAAACTTAATAGTTCCGCGTTCTGCTCACAGATGGCGCTGTTGTAAAGACCCGTTTGTAGGTTATTTGATTTTCGCATTTATTATCGCTTATGTATGAATGAATAATTACAAACAACTGAATCATAGTTGGTGATAAGCGAAAGAAAGATGTTTATGTGATGAAGTGTAAATAAAGAGCGCGATAAGGAAATGTAAGCGATAAATAATGTACTTACAGACCGTGTGTTGTAAATTGTTATTATTTCAGTTTAAACCAGTTAAAAGCATAACTAATAAAATATTAAAATAATTTATACCATTATTATAAATGAGAAAAGCCGACTAAGACGATTCTCGTACCTACACAATGATAATCGCAAGTCAAAAATCCGCAAGATGTCGTTAGTCTTGAGAGAGATCCTAGCTGTCATGTTCCACCAATTACAGCCAAGTAGCTTGTCTCTCATTGGTGGAACATGATAGATAGACTTCATTCAAGACTAGCGATATTTAGAGAATTTTTAACTCGCTATAATAAACCTAATTAGGTACATATTTAAAATGCATATTGTCAAAATGAACATCTTCATATTGGAAAGAAACAATTATATCGGACTAGCTTCTGCCCGCGACTTCGTCCGCGTGGAACTCCTTTTTTGCAGTCGGTTAAAAAGTAGCCTTTGTTCTTTCTCAGGCTCCAGACTTTCTTTGTACCAAATTTCATTTAAATCGGTCCAGTAGTTTTAGCGTGAAAGCGTAACAAACAGACAGACAGACAGACAGAGTTACTTTCGCATTTATAATATTACTAGGGATTTCACTCGCGTGTTTTGTATTGCTAACGTTTCTAAAACTTTATTGTTCCCATATTCGTATCTGACGAAAGTCTAACGCTAAAGTAACTATGTTTCGTAACGTCAACGAATAAAATAAAACACTTAAATATGGTACGCGTGTTAAGTCCGTATTTTTTTATTCCAATGAGGGCCACCGCGTGTTAGAAATCCGCTAGATGCGCTAGTGTAGAATGAGGTCCAGCTGTCATGTACCACCAATCACAGGCCAGTAGCTTGCCTCTCATTGGCGGAACGTGACAATCTACACTAGCGCATCTAGCTGATTTAAGACACGCGGTGGCCCTCATTGCATAAACCGCTAAGGCATTCGAAATTACAACATTTTCAGATTAAAAATACGATTACTTAAGTATTATATTTAGCTTATTACGATTTAGTATAAGTCGGCCATTATGTTAATTTATCAGGTTTATAGTTTAGTGATTATTTAACGTAGAAATTATTTATAAATATAGCTTCGCTTTTGTAATTTTTGTCGTCATGTTGGCAAAACACGTTTGTTATGATTTTTATGTTGGTACGTTGACCGTGTGTCGTATTTCACTGTTGGGTATCAGATGTATGAACTAAACAGGCAATAGCTGTATAAGGCTGTATAAGAATACCGTTATACATCCTTTATACAGCTTACTTAGAACTTATGTAAGGTTGAAAAGTGTTAGTTGAATTAAAGGACTTTATCTGTTCTCTCTTTATACTTTTTTTTTATTCTGTACCGAGAATAAAATATCATAATAAAAAGATTGAATTTGTAAGTAGTTGTAATTCTTTTAATCTCAAAAGTGAAGTACTTTATTTTGCTGTTAATAATTATTTAATCTTATTGTTCTTTGTTTTTGTTTATGACGATCTCAATATGAGTACATGTAATTTCACATAATAATGTAATTATATTGTATAAATTTTGGGAAATAAATGAATCTAATCTAATCTATTATTAACTACATACAAACGGCAAACGGCCGATTTTATATATTTTATTTCCAACTAATTTCTGCCAGAAATAGAAATTTGGGTAATCCATACAATCATCCAATTATTTTTTCACCCCCTTAAATGATGCGAATACATTTATTCGACGAGAAAATTTGGAAAAAAGAAAAAAAAAGTACCACTACTTAAATAAAAGTCAAAAGAAAAGTAACAAATAGACGGTTTCGCATTTACATTGCTATTAGTAAAGTTTAATTTCAATCAGGTATTTACAATTCGACATACATACACACATACAACCGTGACTCAAGTATATACATATAAAATTAGTCATAGATAAAATTGCATGACAATATTTAAAAATACTAGCTATTGTTTATGGTACGGTACTGTAGGCGAGATGTGTGTTATTATTGTATAGTTGTGTTAGAACCTAGACTTGGTTCTGTGAACAATATTTCTTCATCATCATCATATTAAGCTGCATCAAATAATTCATCACCGCTTTCAAATGTCGCTTAAGAAATAATGAACACCAACAGCCATACATTTGAAAAAGTTTTAAAAAGAAATTCTTTAACATAAATGCTAACACAAGTTTCCTTAAGTTGTGTGTGTGTGTGACTGATACAGATAGAGAGAGACAAGGGAGAGAGGGGCGAATTAGGTACTTACATCATTCTTTAGTGAATTATTATATTTATAACTATCTAAATAGTATGCATACCTACCTATAATAATATGATACTATTTGTTTATGTTTTTATCATCAATTATCTTGATCTTATTTTAGCTTATATTTTTCATCTCTAAAGTTGTACATACTTTTTGTACCTATTATCTACTTACACAACTTTCATTGTCTAAACGTTAAATGGGTTTGTTCCTTAAATGATTTAGTTCTTTGTACATCTTATTTTTTATTGCTTCAAACTCGTCAATTAACGTATAAATAAGGAACTTATTATTATCAATTACCTACCTATTAACTTCTAGTAGGTAGGTACTACTAATTCTACGCAAACAAAGTCGCGGGTAGAAGCTATTACTTATCTATGAAATGATTTCATTGTCAAATTCAATACCTTAATTCACACAACACATTCTGTGTCTAAAATGAGATGATGATGATGAAGTGATGACGAAAAACTTCCACCCAGAAGGTCTCTTAGCATCTTAAAATATCATCAAACTTACTTAAAAAAAATATAGCTGTACGTTAATATTAAAATGATCTATCAATCGAAATTCAATCTATCAATTCGATATTTTTGGTTTTTAATTATAATGATATTTTCCACTCGTGTCTTAGTACAAAATATCATTATAGCTGTACTGTGTCAGCCAATAAAAATAAAATACGCGAGTTAAATCAGTTAAAGTTGTTTCATTCCAATGTATAATAACCGAGAAGGCATCAGAAATTATTATAGCTGTACTGATTTATCAAAAGCGTTTGACCCTGCAAGGAACCCTTATAAAACCCACAAACACACTGAACGTGCTGTAAAGTTTATTATTGTTATTTCTTTCTGTTACAGATTGTATTCAAAACATTGGTGGTGTAAGACATTAGTCGGAGCGCGGGCGCAACAGAGGTGTGCCGCAAGGCACTGTACTAGGTCCGAGTTTATAATTCATTCATCGAAGTGCAGTGGTCCGAACTTGTGATACCTGGATGTGTCTTCAAAGAGATGATAACGGTGACTTTGATGACGAGGTGACGGTGAGTGGTATATTCTATCCATGCTTAGGTTCGTTCGGCTTTTCCATTGACAATGAACCGACGTTTCCCTTAGAATGAAACAACTATTAACGGATTTTACTCGCGTATTTTATTTAAAGTCACTTAGCGTTAGACTATTGTCAGCTCAGTCGTGCTACGATTATGGAAACTGTAAAAATTCCGAAACGCCAGCAAATAAAATAAAATAAAAATACGCTAGTTAAATCCGTTCATAGTTGTTTCATTCCAATATCATTAATTACGATATATAGTAATTTAGCGATTAATAGTGCTTGAGATTCATGTCTTAAGGGGGTGAACACAGGGGATGAAAATAGAAATGTGTGAAAATTAATAAAAAAAAGCTCTTTAACAACTAAGTTTAATAGCTAAGTGTTATATCGTTCCTTTACTTAAAGTGACACCAACCGAAATAATTGTTAATCTATTAAATATTGTAAATCGTCACATCTAAATTTCAATTCAAATGGTGACACATTTCGAGTTGAGTCACTATTATAGAAAGCGTCGATTTACTAAATTTAATTAAATACGGTTCGCTCCGGCTTCGCACGGATCCCTAATTTTTTCAAAATATTCTATAGCCTATGTCACTCTGTAATAATACAGAGTGACAAAAATTTTCAACAGTGAAAGATTTTTTCAAATAGGTCCAGTCGTTTCGGAGCGTATTAAATCCAAACAAACAAACAAACCTTTCCTATTTATTATATTAGTATAGATATAGATATACGATCACGTAGGTATTAAACTTTTTTAATATTATATTCATTGAAAATGGAAGCCATTATTTTTCTTCTTTCAATTTTAAAGGTTTTCCTTGAAGAGAAAAACTTGTATAGATAAAATCACCAGTCATGCTTGTCCCATTTCTAAGCATGACTAGCATTAATATCATCAAAACATATTTTTACTTTAGTCTATGAAGATTTTTATTTCGGTTCAAAATGAATCCTTTTTCAAAAGGATATTTTTAACTGATGTAAAACAACTTAAACGCATTTGAATGAAAAAACTGTAACAGATTTAATTCGCGTATTTTATCTTATTTGATTGTTTCCGAAATCTTTACAGTTCCCATATACGTAGCCGGCTACGTCAGCATAAAAGTACGTGAGTTCACACCGCTATAATAATTTCTGATGCTTTCGCGGTTATTACACATTGGAATGAAACAATTATTAACGGATTTAACTCGCGTATTTTTATTCTATTTGCTGACGTTTCGGATTCTTTACAGTTTCCATAATCGTAGCACGACTGAGCTGACAATAGTCTATATACTAAGCTAAACTTATGTTATGATTATTGTCAGATTTGTGCTACGATTATGGAATCTGTAAAGGCCAATAAAACAAAATACGCGAGTTAAACAGTTTTAAGTTGTTTCATTCCAATGTATAATAACCGCGAAGGCATCAGAAATTATTAATTATAGAAATGTTTTCAAAAAACAAACCCGACATGCAGTAAACTTGGAACCGAGAAGAATCCAAATCTAAACAGTGTAGACTTTCCAAAGAATAAAGTATAAACAATTATAATCGATTGTAATCAGACCGAGATAAACATAAGTTATTTTATAAACATAAGGTATAACTTGACGTGTGAAAATACAAATATGTGAACATAAAATGGTGTCCGAGCTTATGATGAACTGTCGAGACGACATCTTGTCGACATAATATTAAGAACGTTGTCGACAAGAAGGTTGGTCGTGTCGATATTGTTTCGTTGTCGACATAAGAGACGACACCGACATGATAAGAATTCTCGTTGTTGACAACTTTACCGATTTTAGACAGATCACCACGAGAATAAGACGATATCGACATGACAAGATGTCGACTTGTCAATTCATCATGGGTACGTTCCACTTAACGCTCGCAACGCCGTCGACCACGACCGCTGAAATTGCCGTTCCACTAACGAGAAAACACCGCGGGCGTTGTAAGCGAATGTTTATAGGTGGAACGCACATCGTGAGCGACGAAAGCCCACTCTGACCCACCAATATTTTGTGGGCGAAGTGGGCGCGATGTGGTCGCGAACAGTGACGTCATTTATGACGTCGAGCCATCGCTCGCAACGACCACGGGCGTTAAGTGGAACGATACAGAGGGTGTCACGAGCGTTGCGGGCGCTTAGTGGAACGCACCCCATATGACTGACGGATATACACAGCCTTAGCTGCTAGTTGTAAAGCTGAAACTTAAAGGGGGGGCTTTGTTGGACGTAGGCATTTGGTACGAAAGAATTTTCCAAAATTCTATTTCTAAGGGGGTGAAAAGGGGGACAAACTTTGTATGAGATAACTTGATTCTTTTGTCCGATTTATTTCAAATTTTACATAAAAGTTCTTTTTTCTTTTTCAAAACGTAAATGATGGACGTTTTTGTATTTTATTGAAACTCACCCCTTATGGGGGTTAAATAGCGGGCAAAAGTTAATAGGTATCTATTAGGTATAATATATTATTACTTACTAAAAATCGAAGAAAATATTCGTAAACATTTCCAAAGTAGGTACTTTTAAAACATTTAAACTAGGTAAATATATATTATAATAGTGTACATAGTTGTTTAGTTATTTATATAATATATTATCACTATATTATCATTTTATTGACAAAGAGAGGCCTATCGTGGAGATAAGTTATATAAACAAAAACAAGTATATTTATCTGCCGCTAATAATAACAAACTTGTATAAGTTTATACAAGCAATACTTGGAAATATACAAAATTATATTATAGGATATATTGTTAAAGTACAATTTATTATACTACTTTAAGGCCAATGTAAAAAGTTTTTTCGAAAATAGTAAATTATATTAATTATATCTGATGCCTTCGCGGTTATTACACATTGGAATGAAACAACTTTAGCTTTAGTCAGCTCGTGCTACGAATATGGGAATTGTAACGTTTTCGAAACGCTAGCAAATAAAATAAATTACGCGAGTTCGAGGTTAATACTACTATATCTATATATACTAATATTGTAAAAAGGAAAGATTTGTACCTATTTTTGTATGTTTGTAATGAATAGGCTCAGAAAGTACTGGACCGATTTTAATAATTCTTTCACTGTTGGGAAGCTACGTTCACCCTGAGTAACATAGGCTATAGAATATTTTGAAAAAAAATTAGGGATTCGTGCGAAGCCGGGGCGAACCGCTAGTTACACTATATATATAGGTGATCTGTGATAAATTTGTGTATCTATATACCTAATAATATTTTTCTAGTTATTTAAATAATGTTTTTCTTTGTTTCAGAGACCAATGGTGCAGCTACCTCTACTACTGGTTTGTATTTTTTCTATTAAAAAGCATAAAATATTTAAATTTGTAAATTCTACTAATTTAAACTTTCCATTTATCACATATTAAATTATCACAAGCAAAGCAGTGCTATAAAAATAGTTATAAGCCTGAAATTACTAATAACATTCTTATTATTATTAAGATACATATTATGGTAATCTCCTAAACTGTGTTATAAGGCTTATTAACATGTTATAAGATGATTAATGATTATTAGTCAGACATAAGAATAAATGCTCTTATAACTGCGCCCAAATACTTAAGTAATAAGGAAAATTAAAAGTACATTTATATTTTTTGCCGCGTCGGTTTTAAAATGTTTCAAAAACAAATTTGAAAATGACAATTTAAAAAAGACACAAACTAGATAAGAACACACGGCCTTGCGATTAAATAAATAAATAAATAAATATCTTTGGACAATTCGCACCAATTATCTAGTCCCAGTGGACTGCGATGGGCTGATGATGATGATGATGATGATGATCTAGTCCCATTTTAAGCAAAGCTTGTGTTATGGGTACCAGACAACGGATAAATATACATAAATACATATAAGACATCCAAGACTCAGGTACAGATGCCTGATTGAAAGATTCTTAAGTCTCTAGAATATTCTGGAACACTTCCTAACAATATTATAATAATATGTAATACCTGCTGAGGCACAATTTTCTTATTTTCATAAAAACAGCTGACGCAAGTGCTACGAATTCTTGCTACGCCGTAGAGGTGTTACGTAGCAAGCATAAGCTCTACGTATTCTACGTATATTTTATTAGCTTTGGCCGCGACTTCGTCCGCGTGGAACTCCTCCTTTTTTGCAGTCGATTAAAAAGTATGTGTCCTTTCTCAGGCTCCAGACTTTCTTTGTACCAAATTCCATTTAAATCGGTCCAGTAGTGAAAGTGTAACAGACAGACAGAGTTACTTTCGCATTCATAATATTAATAATCTAAGGGAGAAAATATGTTTTTATTTATTGTATTTTTTTTTTAATTGCCATCATAATCAGATGCTTAGGTGTAAATTAAATAGTTATAATACAAAAAATAACTACAGACAATTCATACCGATTCATCTAGTCCCAAACTAATCAAAATTTGTACTATGGGTACTAGACAACGGATAATCATACTTAATTACATATAAGACATCCAAGACTCGGGTACGAATGCTCGTGTTCATCATACTGAAATTTGCATAACAGGACTTTCAAATTCTAGCTCTAACTACTACGCCAACAGGAAAATGCAGTAAATATGAATAATCGCTACACAAAACCCCCGACATAAAAACATAAAAGCCGTCTAAAAAGTATAAAAATAATAAAAACTTGATATTAGGTAGGTACCTAAGTATTAATAGGTATTTCTACAAAGAAAACGTCACGTCGGGGGGACCGCTCATTATTTACCTAATTGTACCTATCTATATTTACCTACTATGTATCGTAATCTAAGGAGGACAAAAAAAACAGAATCATAATCGGTTCATGCGTTAGGGAGCTATGATGCCACAGACAGACACACACACACACACACACACACACACACACACACACACACACACACACACACACACAGACACGTCAAACTTATAACACCCCGTCGTTTTTGCGTCGGGGGTTAAAAACAAAGTCGCTTTTTCTGTCCCTATATCCCTATGTACGCTTAAATCTTTAAAACTACGCAACGGATTTTGATGCGATTTTTTTCAATAGATAGAGTGATTCTAGAGGAAGTTTTATAGCACCCGTGTGAAGCAGGGGCGGGTCGCTAGTGGAAAATATAAAAAACACCAAGTTACCTACCCAAATTTCACAGTTGTAAAAGACAAGCCCTTATACAGTATTAATAAAAAAAAAGTACCTACCCAAATAAGAACCCATGACCTTTCGTAAGAGGTTTACCATCCTCTCAGCCTAAGAAGCTAAACACAAATCGATGTAATCCACAAGGGGCGGTAGTGTTGACACAAGAGATCATTACAAGCTTCCGTACATACATACTTCAAGTGTTTTTTGGTAAGATTTGGCATAACATATCTACCTAGGTATCAAGGAAATTTCTTTTTGATATTATGTACTAGCTTCTGCCCGCGACTTCGTCTGTGCACGATGAGTACGTTACACACGTTATAAAATATAGCCTTTATGTTATGCTGATGTATAAACTATATTAATTTAAATAACTATATTATATAATAAACGTACAGACATTCTTACAAACTTTCACATTTATGAGTGTTTGATTTTGCTGCATTTTAAAAATTGTAATATTTCCGTACGCGGCATAATAGGTACACATTCCATTGCACCACACACATTTTATTTTTTATATATGTAACCTCTTTTAATTTCGAACGGGGAATGGGTATTCTGCCAACATTACGCGCATGAGCGCGGCATCAGAGGAAGACGAAATGCACGAACAATTGCGGGCGGCCGCCATATTTTTTCTTCCGTTATTTTTAAAACAAGAAAAGTGATAACATGCAGATTTTGGGTGAGTGTAGGGCTTTTTGAATATTTATTTATACCAATCGAAGGATATACTTAACATTTTGGTCCAATCGAACCGGATTTTACAATTATTTTCATTTTCAAATTTTCATTTGTTTTACCTACGCAATTTTTCGTAGGAACATTTTAAAAGTTTTTAAAATTAGTAATTTTCAACACTATACACGTATGTTATGATTAATTATTGTTTGATTTTATGTTTTTATTGTTATTATTTGCACATTTGGTTTCCTCCCTTATTATTTCACTTACACTCATTCAATTTATTTTTACGTAACACAAACATTACATCGATATTTCCTAGCGGAATCATTGCGGTTTTGATTTGCAGCAGGGTTTATATCTATATTGGTGTAGAGTATGTTGTCTTTTTCTTGTTTTGTTGTTTGTTTTTCAAATAAGAGCGGTCTTATTTGTAAACGTTTTTAAACAGTTTCGTTGTTGCGGAAAGTGAATCTTAATTTCACACTATTGCCCAACTCTTCAGCTGGCCTAGCGGTAACAGGTGCGACTAGAGAGTTGACGGACGGGGGTTCAATCCCAAGCGGAAATTTTACTTTTTCTTTTTTGTTTGTGCATATTTTTTAATTTTAGTGCGGTTATTTAATATAAGTAAGGCTTATATCGGTGAAATAAGCAATACTTATTTTTATTAAGATTTTTTTTTTGTTCATATTTTTCATTTTCTTAGAACATAATTTGTTATTATTTGAAAGTTATTGTGTTCGTTGGTGTTTTTAATACATACACTCCGATTAGACATTTTAATTGGATTATTTGAATTCTGTATATAACTAATTTAAGTTTTTTGTTTATAAGTACCTAATTGATTTTCTCTTCTTTTGTCAAGATGACTGCAGCTAGGCAACTTCAACTGACACAAATTAGGTATGACATAGCGTGTCGGAATATTTTTTTAGTAGATGAACTTGCGCGAGCGGAAAACATCACACCTGAACAAAAGAACGAGGTTAGGGCGCGTTATGAGGATTTAGAAAGCGGTTTTCAAAATTTTCTTAATTTGCATTTTGATATTCAACTGAAATCGGATGATTTGAATTTAGATAAACATAATGAGCAATATGACACAGTTAATAAACAGTATTATTTTGTAAAACAGCGGTATGCAGAATTATTTGGTAATACAAAATCAGATGATGGTCTGAGGGGAGCGGGTGGCTCCAGGGTGAAGCTCCCAAGTATACAACTTCCTACTTTTTCGGGGAAGTTGGAAGAATACGCTTCATTCATGGAACTTTTTGTTTCGCTGGTCGGTCAAGATGCAGCACTCTCTAACGCGGAAAAAATGTATTATCTTTCTGGCTCATTAGTAGGAGAGCCTAAAACCTTAATTCAACACTTATCTGTTGTTGGTGATAATTATTCGATTGCATTGGATCTGTTGAATAATCGTTATAATAACAAACAGTTGTTAGCGGATAAATTGTTACATAACTTACTAAATACACCTGCGGTTAATAATAAAAATGTAAATTCACTAAAATTATTTTTGAATACTTTATTAGAGAATTCAAAGGCTTTAGAAAAGATGAAGGCGGACTCGTGGTCTTATCTTTTATTTTTTATTAGTTTTCAAAAGTTAGATTTAAACTTGAAGAAACACTTTGAAGACAAGGCGGTGTATAAAGATTTACCGTCATTTGATGATTTAACGAAATTTTTGGAATCTGAGGTGCGCATTATGGAAACCAGTGCGGAACCTAATGCTAGCACGTCAGGTAAATATAGCGGTTCGAGCCCAGCGGTTAAGGCTCTTGCTCATGGACCGGGCCAAGCAGTTAGGGGTCTGGCTCATGCAGCTTTTCATAACAATGCGGTTACGTTATGTAAATGTTGCGGTAAAGGCGGTCATTTCATTGTTAGGTGCGATGAGTTTTTGGCCATGAAACCTACGGCTAGAAAACGTCACGTTGTTTCTAATAATTTATGTTTTAGGTGCCTTAATTCTCATAGTATTGATAATTGTAAATATAGTAAGAATTGTTACAAATGTAACTCGTCGAAACATCATACTTTGTTGCACTTTGACCTTCCCGCGGCGGCGCCGGAACGTCAACAGTCATCACCAAGTAATGCGCCGGAGGATGCGTCGAAGCCGACTACGTCTTCCACTAGCGTTTCTGCATCTGCGGTGCTGGATTTTACTGGGATCGCATCTCAAACTATGAATCATAATTCTTACCAGCGGACGGTACTACTTGCGACGGCTGTAGTTCACGTATTAGATAAGAACGGTTATTATCAAGAGGCGCGTGCACTGCTTGACGGCGGCAGTCAGAGCACCTTCATATCGGAAACTTGTGCTAATAAACTAGGGCTAAGACGGTCTAGCTCTTTCGTACCTACTGTCACAGGACTGAGCGGCATTTCTGTGAGCGGTTGCAGGGGCGGCGTGAATATAACTATTAGCTCAAGACATTCTGATAAACCTGTTCTTACAACCTCGGCTACTGTTTTGAGTAAAATTACTCATAACTTACCTGGTTTTTCTTTCTCTCATCAATTTGCGGATTATTATCGTGGACTGTTTCTTGCAGATGAGCAGTTTTATTTAAGTCGGGAGATAGATATTTTAATCGGTGCGGATCTCATTGGAGATATTTTATTAGGCGGAGGTTGTATAAAGATCAATGATCACCTACCTATTGCAATGAATACTATTTTTGGTTATGTTTTGACGGGTCCTATTACTTATGCGGTTTTAAATCCATGTCCTCAGGAGACTTATTTAAGTCAATCATTTTTTTGTAATAGTTCAACGGATCAGATTTCGGATCTTCCTGAAACTTCCCGAAACTTGGAAGTTGAAGACCTTCCAAACCTAGTCGAAGATCCTAAGGACATGGAGTGCGAGTTATCTTATTCAAATACTCATCACCAGGATGAGAGCGGTAGATATGTGGCACGTTTGCCTTTTTTATTAGATAAACTGACACTTGTAAATTCGGCGGATTCATTAGCCTTGAAGCGGTTCATGGCAATGGAAAAGCGGTTACCTAGTCCTTACTTGGCGATGCGGGCGCTGAGACAATTGGCTGATGACGAAGAATCTCGATTTCCGGCGGCGGCGAAACTTCTTCGTACATCCGTCTACAAGGATGATATTTTAGGCGGTGCGGACTCCCTGAATGAGACCAAGCAACTTATGTCAGACTTGACTAGTTTGCTGAGTTCTGGCGGTTTTGAGCTCAGTAAATGGACTTCCAACGATGCGGTTTTGTTGGAGGATATATCTACAGAGATAATTATGTCAGCTCTGCCTATGGATCGCGTGGTTCCTACTGGAGTGTTTCACACCGTGCAAACGGATTTTGCCGGTCCTTTTATCATTAAAAATTCACGTTTGCGGAACGCCAAAACTTTAAAGGCTTATCTTTGCGTTTTTATATGTTCTTCGTCTAAGTGCGTTCATCTTGAATGTGTTACTGGTTTATCTGTAGATTATTTTTCTGCGGCTTTAAATAGACTTATATCTCGGCGCGGTCTTCTGAGTTTGATTCGTTCTGATTGTGGTACCAATTATGTAGGAACCAACAGATACTTAGACGAAGTGCAGGCTACTCTCACTAGTGACGCGGCTAATGGGAACATCTCTTGGTGTTTTAATGCACCAGGTGCTCCTCATTTTGGGGGCCTCCTCAATGCTACTTTAATATCAGCGGAGATGTTACTGCGAAGGGTCATCGGTGACCAGGTTCTAACGTTCGACGAACTTGTAACGGTATTTACCAGAGTAGAGGCGGTTTTAAACAGTCGTTCGTTACAAATGCAGAACAAATGGACGTCTCCAACAGATCCTCCCAAGATTGGTGATCTGGTCTTGATAAAAAAAGAGAATTTATCTCTTGTAAAGCGGAGATTAGGCAGAATTACTAAGCTTTTACCCGGTAAAGATAGTGTGGTGCACGTTGTTAAACTTAAAACATCAACGGAAACAATGCTGCGGCCAGTTGGTAAAATTTTTAGACTCCCCATAAAGTAACAACGAACCTATTTGTACTATTTTAGGATTAGAATAGTTTTTAGGTTTTTTTTTGTTGCGGTTTTCTTATGTACTTATAGGTTATTACGTTTTTCTTTTATTCGGTTTTTAGCTATTGATAAAGGCTTTAGCCTTTCTCGGGCGGGGGGATGTTTGATTTTGCTGCATTTTAAAAATTGTAATATTTCCGTACGCGGCATAATAGGTACACATTCCATTGCACCACACACATTTTATTTTTTATATATGTAACCTCTTTTAATTTCGAACGGGGAATGGGTATTCTGCCAACATTACGCGCATGAGCGCGGCATCAGAGGAAGACGAAATGCACGAACAATTGCGGGCGGCCGCCATATTTTTTCTTCCGTTATTTTTAAAACAAGAAAAGTGATAACATGCAGATTTTGGGTGAGTGTAGGGCTTTTTGAATATTTATTTATACCAATCGAAGGATATACTTAACAATGAGTTTTCTGCATATTATGTAATTTCAATGATTTAATTATTTTTGTATTGTTCGATCAAAAGTTATGTGCATACAGACAAATATTTATTTCATATATAAAAAAGAAGATAATTATTATGATGATAAAAAGGATATATTAAGTAATAGGGTTTTTGATGTCACAATAAAGTCGTGGAACCCCAAAAACAATAAAATGGGGTAAATCTATTTTTGTTATTTTAGCATTTATTTTTATAGACAAATAAGCTGACTACGAAAATGTCACAGTATTTACGGAGAAGCATAATAAAAGTTGTTTTAAATTAATTACTTTGGAATTAAACAATTATAACAGACTAGCTTCTGCCCGCGACTTCGTCCGCGTGGAACTCCTCCTTTTTTGCAGTCGGTTAAAAAGTAGCCTATGTCCTTTCTCAGGCTCCAGACTTTCTTTGTACCAAATTTCATTTAAATCGGTCCAGTAGTTTTAGCGTGAAAGCGTAACAGACAGACAGACAGAGTTACTTTCGCATTTATAATATTAGTAAGGATATAGCTCGCGTACCTATTTTACTTTATTTGCTGATGTTTCTAAAACTATATAGTTCTTATATTCATACCAATGAACTGACGCTAAATAAATCTTTTAACTTTAGCGTTGGACTATCGTTAGCTCAGTCGTGCTACGAATATGGGAACTGTAAATTTTTAAATAAATTTCTACTAAAAAAATACGTTAGTTAATTTTGTTTAAACCTAGTTGTTAAAACAAAATACTTTCTTGAAATACGCTTACCTACAAGATATAAGTACCTACCTAGGTTTATCTAGATTTCAGACTGTCCTAGATACCTTAGTCTAGGCGTTTATTGTTCGACGGAGACTATCAGATCTAGTGCCTAGATCTAGACTGCCATTAAACTAGGTAGTCTAGGAGTTCTAAGACATTTTTCTGGTGGTATTAAAATAAGTAATTTTGGACAAATTAAATAAGATTTATTTAATTTTATTATATAGTAGTAGTATGTAGAGAAATTTGAAAGGATTTTCCGATATTCTACCCCTAAGGGGGTGAAATACGGGGTGCATAGTTAGTTACGAAGTCGCAAGCTAAAGCTAGTATTCATAAAATAATCTGTCTAACTTTTATATTACGTTTATATTTTAAAAAATGGGTACAAAAGCTAAATTTAAAAATATTTTGTTTGATATATTATCATGAAAACCCACATTGAAAAAAATAAATAACGAATAAAAAGTATTTAAATGCAATAAAAAAATAATTAATACTTTCAACAATTAATTAGGTATAAAAAAAATACGCTATAAAAATTATCGACACGCAGTAACAAGTATGTAATTGTGTTATCGCGAAAATATATTTTTGTTTTTGGAAAACATTTTTCATTTTCCCTATAATCTCTTAAATAATAGGAGGTCGCTTTATAGCGGTATTGGGCGTCGCTTTTCAGTGGGCGGGGCCCCGCCCACCGTCCAGGCCATTCCTACCAACACAGAAAAGCTTAATTATTTTTTTTTCCAAGAGACTTTTTAATTTATTCGTGTTTAAACTTTTTATTGGATTTTTACTGTCAAGCATTTTTAATCGTTGCGCAGTGGCGACAGCTACGTTTTTTTATAAAACGAAGTGAAATTAGGAAATATGTTAGCTTATATCATTTTGAAACATATATTTTATTAACATAGAAATTTTTGGAAATTATAAAAAAAAATTTTTTTTGTAACTTCAAAATCACTCCACCACTCCACTACGCACTCTCTTTTTAAAATACTTTCTTTCTTATAACATTAAATTTTATTTCCTCTAACAATCAAATAATCAAAAAACATCCTTAAAAATTTATAGAACAAAAAAAAATATAACCCACAAAGACGCGTAGCTAAGCGTAACAGAAAACTGTTACAATGGAAAAATATGGTTCCAGCTAAGTCTTAAATTCTAATTTCGATGAGTAGTGAGGTATCAATCGATAGGTTCTAAATCATCGGCCAATAAAAACGTCAATGTCCTACAGTAGTGCGGGGACACACTCACACCGAAATTACACACCGAATACTGATTATGGAATCTGTAAAGGCTCCGAAACGTCTGCCAATAAAATAAAATACAGGATCATTTCTGATGCCTTCGCGGTTATTACACATTGGAATGAAACAATTATTGATGGTAGTACGACTGAGCTGACAATAGTCTCAAGTCTTAGTTACCTTTAGCGTTAGACTATTGTCAGCTCAGTCGTGCTACGATTATGGAAATTGTAAAGAATCCGAAACGTCAGCAAATAAAATAAAATAAAAATACGCGAGTTAAATCCGTTAATAGTTGTTTCATTCCTATGTAGGTACTCGTAAAATACACGAGTTAAATCCGTCTACAGTTTCATTTCAATGAATACTGATTATTCAACTACTTAGAGCATATGGATCGTTCTTTTCTATTGACAATAACCTGTCCTTCGTCTTATTAAAGCACCTCATTAGATTCTTAACTTTTTTAGGTCCCTAACCTAACCTAACTAGGGTCACTGATTGTACCCCTCCTCCCAACGACGAGCTCGCGCGCTAGTCAGCGCTAATCTGTGCTCAGACTTCGCACTTTGAAATTCGGCGTTCGAGACAACCAGCTGATGGTTACACCCGCGAAATACAAGTTTTGTTTTTGTTTTTAATTACTCCTAGGCTAGGACCTATTGTGTAATGTTTTACTTTCTAGAACTAGCTTTTTTATACGTTTGTTTTTACCTAATGCTGTGACAGAATAGACAGAAACATGGTTTCCACTGAAATAATCAAAATAGTTCACTCTGTCATATTATTTAAAAAAAAAAACACTATCAACAAAAACAGTAGTAAAAGGAAACTTTAATTAGTCTGTAATTTATACTTGAACGTGACGTCACGGCCCCCCACTTTCGAGGTGACTATCTTTGTCATTTATAGTTTGATTGGGAAAAGAAAAAATACGTGTTGAATATTTTTTTAATAATCGGATTAAATGGAATTTCGATTAACCATCCTTTGGTATTTTTTTTATTTGAATGTCACATGTTCGTGATAAAGTTAAGTTTAAAATTATATTATAATGTCACAAAGAAATTGACATATCCTTTATTAATAATAATTTATGACATTAGAAATACAAATAAAATACTTGCTTCAGTTTTACAATAGGATAATAAATAATGGACATAAAGTAAAATATAATTAATTAATCGGAATGTAAACTGTCATATTATAAAACGATAAAAACAATTTATGGATAATTTGCATTAAACAAAAATATTAATAAAAATCGCTTGCACAACTTTTCTATAAAATGGACATGTTATTATAACTTAGCATAATTACAATTAAAACGATAGGGAAGTAAAAAAAAACTTAATTAAAATAAAATATTAATATTCTTTCTGGGCGTTGAGAAACAATATTACACGTTGCTTATGAAATATTTTTCTTTACATTCAAAAAATTTTTTTTCCGTTTTACTAATTAAAATAATACTTTGTAACGTACGACTAAACTGTTTTATTTAATTAAAAAAAAAAAAATTAAGTTATATATAGACCGTGATCTACGTGACTGTGGCAATCTGCTGACAGGGCCGCCACAGACCGTATCATAAAATGACAAAAAAATTATGATTCTACAAGTTTATTGACCAACTCTACTGTATTGTAAAAACGTGAGCGTACCGAGGGATTAAAATTAAAATTTACTTTAAACCATATTTTCAAGGCAGTTAAAGGAATTAGGAAAATAAATGTGCTTTGAGATTTTTATAATAAATAAAGACGTAATTCTTTACCTATTGGAATGAAAAAAAAAATCTATTTGATGACGTTTCGAAAACTTTACAGTTCACGTATTCGCAGTTAAACTGTCGTCAATTTGGTTTAACACTAGAATAATACGTTTTTGACACATCAGCAAATAAAACAAAAAACAGTTTTTTTTTGTGGTGACTTTCTACAGTTGACCCTGGGGACATTCCTGCTCCCGATGAAAAGGTCGGATTACTAAATCCATTTTAGTTATTTTATTCCAATCCTACTATTATAAAGGCGAAAGTTTGTAAGTATGGATGTATGGATGTTTGTTACTCTTTCACGTAAAAACTACTGAATGGATTTGAATGAAACTTTACCACAATATAGCTTACACATCAGAATAACATATAGGTTATAGGCTATGTTTTGTAACGACGCGTAAAGTACTCATCGTGCGCAGACGAAGTCGCGGGCAGAAGCTAGTATGTAATAATTAATCATCAGAAATTATTAATGACGTATTTTCAAGCCGAACATTCTCTCACACTTTACTGTGTAAATTCAGCCCCACGCATGCGCAGAAGCCTTACATTGGATTATAATTGAAATAAATCCAGCTTTAACTCCCCGAAGACTTGTGGAAACCGATTACCTTCTTATCTTATATCCAATGCGTAACTAAACTTATAAATGCCGCCATTACTTTTATCTCAACAAAAAAACCCGCCATCTTTCTTTTAGCTTTTAGCGGCAAATTCAAATGTGGAACGCATCTTTTGCAGTGCGTTTTGTTTCTTCTTTAGTTTTTCTTTTTTTTAAATGCCATAGACAGAGGTGTTTTATAAAGCGTCTATAAAGCAGAATTTCCCGCGAAAATAAACATTTTGCATCGTCAATAACATTTTCACTTGCACCCACGCATGCGTACTAAATCCAACCACCCAAACGCGATTCCTGTCAAAAATATGCTAATGAATCCATAAAAAAGCAATTCTAACAACTAATACGTCGTCTAAACTACACAGGGCGTCTATAAAACATATTTCTGATAGTATTTTTGGTGTTTTAAGGTGTATTTCATTAGTTTTTGTCGCGTTTCTCTCGCTAGCTGCGTCCCTGTCTGTGGCTACGGCGCATGCTCCGCTGTAATGTTTATATTATTTGTATTTGAGTTGTGTATCACGTAAACTATAACTACCACAGGCGTAGCGCCAATACTGAGGGCGGGAGCCCGCCCCTCCCCGCTTGGGTAGTTAAATATTTCTTGCTTATTTCGCCCTAGCATTGTTGTTGCCGCGGCGTCGCAGGCTGTTGTGTATTGTTTAGACGCGCGTGCTCTAAGCAAATATATTATTGTAATAATAAAAATACACTCAGATAACACGGATATTATTATTACTGTTTTTTAACGATCGGAATAAGGTTTTCGGCACAAAATGCAACGCGTTGCAGCAGTGTAAATAATTTGCATCGCAAGTGCAGTCGCAGCGGAACTTATGAGTGGTACCGCTCGTCGCTTTTCAGTGTTGTTGGGTTTTGTTGTTAATTGTTTTTCTGTTGTTGTTGTTTTGTTGTTTATTTGATTGGTTTATAACGGTTGTGAGTGGAATTAGTTTTTTTTGTGCCGGATTTTCGCGAGAATTTGAACGCAACGGACTAACGTTTCGCTTTTTGAGTAGGGTTTTTGAGATTTTAATTTGTTTTTTGTTTCGGAGATATTTTTTTATTTTACATAGATGCAGTGTTTAATGTACCAAAGTGAATTTACGATGCGAGGACAGTTATTCGTAAGTAAAATTGTATTTTAAAAACTTTTTATTATCGATTTTACACTTTAATTTTTTAATTAAAATTAAATTTGCATAAAAAAAGTATTTTTAAGAAAACTTTAAAAAAATAAATATCAACAATTAGCATAGATTTGATTAAAATATTTAAAATTAATTACATAAAATAAAATCAACAACACATTTCAATAAGCACAATTTTCCAAAAAAAATTTTTCATCATCTAAAAGTATACTAAGAAAAACTTAAATTTCTCTCCCGTTCCACGTAAAAAGTTTCAAACGTCAGAACTTATAAGCACGTGGTCTGTCGCTGATGTGCGCCGACCAATCACAGCGTCGCTCATAAGCGGTCGGCCAATGGGAGCCGCCCGCTTTAGAGCGCCATTTTCAACAGCTGATAAGAGACGAATAAGGAACGAATGGGATCGAATTCGATTTTTGAATTTACGAAAAAGTTTTTGTTTCAATTATAATTGCTGTTTTTGACATAAGCTCTTTAACTATTTTGGTATTGGCGTATTTGGTATAAAGATATTTGTATGGTTTATTGCAAATTGAATGAATAATTAATGAAAAGCGGTCTTTTAATTTCAAATAATGGTGTGTATTTAAAAATGATTTTGTAACATAAAAAAATAATAGCTTCTTATTGTGTCATAAAAAAAAATCCGTAGCTCTAAATTAGTTAATTAATTTAATAAATTAATATTTAAGTAGGTACTTAGAGCTTAAAAAATTATTTTATCTGTTAAAAAAAAATCTCAGGACTTACTGGAATATTACATAAAAAACCACGCGATGTTTATAAAAAATATCGCTAAAAAAACAAAATTCTCACCTAAATAAATTATAATTTTTAGAATATATATTTCTATCGGTTTGTTTGTTCATAATAAGTTAAGCAGCTAAAACAACTTCTTCGTAAACGATTTATATTTTATTTTACTTTTTGAAAACATACAAAAATCAATAGCTATCTCTACTACAAGTAAATTACATACAAAAGCGTGACTTTTTCACCGAAAGAAAGAAGGGTGTGGTTTTTGTGGTTTCTATAAACATTTTTTTCAGGGAATCAAGTGTTTTTTGCCCCGAAAAAAATACAAAATCAGCAGTTGGCTGTGATTTTTCTTAAAGGCTCAATATATGTATATATCATATACATATGTACATATTTAAAAGGGGAAGCTGTCAAGCTGTCAAGCTGTCTGTAAGGGTTAGAAAATTGAATATTGCACAAGAGTTCCTTTTATAACGGGAAGGAGCACTAAGAAATATTTTTTGATAATTCACCCCCTAAGCCGGTGAAAGAGGGGTGCTTATCCGGCGAAGACAAAGTCGCAGGAAGAAGCTAATTTTTTACATACACGTCACGCTTCTTTAATTTCATTGTTCAAGTATTTTTTTTTAATCCGCCTGAAAAATTACATAAATATCTTATACTTACTTAATAAAATTATTAGGTATAAGATATTTATGTAATTTTTATAAATATGTTGCCTTCGCGGTTATTACACGACGTTTCGAAAACTTTACAGCTCCAATATTCGTAGTACGTTCGAGCTGACGATAGTCCTAAGTAAGAATATGGGTACTGTAAAATTTTCGAAATGTTAGCAAATAAAATAAAATATTGGAATGAAACAACTATTAACGGATTTAACTCACGTATTTTTATTTTATTTTATTTGCTGACGTTTCAAAAACTTTACAGTTCCTATATTCGTAATACACTCGAGTTGACGAAAGTATAACGTAAGACTATGGGCACTGTAAAATTTTCGAAACATCAGCAAAATTAAAATACGCGAGTTTAAACCATTATAGTTGTCATTCCAATGTGTAATAACCGCGAAGGCATCAGAAATTATTAAAATAAAATATGTAATACTAACTGGAATGAGAATAATGGATTTAAATCCATTATTCTCATTCCAGTTAGTTTCAGGTCAAGGCCTGAAGTTATAATTTTAAGAGGTAGTAATAATCATTTATTTGTATATGTTAATCAGTATTATATTAAAATATATATAGTTTTGAATAGTGTCACGTAACTGCATATAATATCACTACACAAGCGATTTTTAATCACGAACGTGTAGTTTTAATTAAAATTATTTACAAAACATACTATAATTGCAACGTATCCGAAACGTCTAAGGTACCTAATTTAGTACTACCTTCTCCCCGCGACTTCATCCGCGTGGAACTCCTCCTTTTTTGCAGTCGGTTAAAAAGTAGCCTATATCCTTTCTCAGGCTCCAGACTTTCTTTGTACCAAATTTTATTTAAATCGGTCCAGTAGTTTTAGCGAGAAAGCGTAACAGACAGACAGACATTACTTTCGCATTTATAATATTAGTAGGGATACCTAATTAGTCGTGCTACTAATATGGGAACTGTGGAACTTTTCGAAACGTCAGCTAATACACTAAAAATAGTGTATTTGCTTAAGTTCCTTTACAATTGTTTCATTCCAATGTGTAATAACCGCGAAGGCATCAGAAATTATTAATTTAGTATTATTAATTATATAGGTATGTGCTTACAGTACCTAAGTAATTTTGGGTTACTATAACCGTACCGAGGGGCCTAGACTTTCCCCTAAAGGGAAACTGTCGAAATGTCAGCCAATAAAATAAAATACGCGAGTCAAATCCGTTTAAAGATGTTTCATTCCAATTTGTCTAACCTAATTTTCTGTCTAATTCGCTAGTCCCTTAAACTATACACTTGATAATTTTGATTCAATGGATTCGCTCATTATATATCTATTTTTCGCTCAGTACCTATAGAGTTATTTTTCGCTCAGCGTAGAGCTAATTTTCGCTCAGTCAAGGGGGCGTAGACAAGGGGCCCTAGACAAGTGCCCAACGTTCAACGTTAACGTTAAACGTTAGCACCAAAATGTATGGGACTCGACGAGTATGAGTCACGTACGTCACAAATGTCAAATCCCATACATTTTGGTCCTAACGTTTAACGTTAACGTTGAACGTTGGGCACTTGTCTAGCCCCCAAGGTGCCAACGTTCAACGTTAAAGTTAAACGAAACTATCACAATGTATGGGATTTGACATACGCGAACGATTATACGTCACAAACGTTTTAGCTCATTAGAGAGTTGTTTTTACTCAGTAGAGAGTTATTTTTCGCTCAGTATAAAGTATTTTTCACTCATTATCTAAAGCAAAAACATGGTACTGAGCTAGGGAACTGCTGAGCTGTAGGAAATATGTTTGTTCGACGATAACTTGAGTATATTTAAACAGATCTTTATGTAATTTGGCAAACTAGTAAATAAGTTTTATATAAGTAATTATTTTTTAGTTGAAATATGAGCGTAATCTGGAAAAGGGTTACGAAGATACACGTTGTTTTAAATAAAAATACATATATAAGGAAAGGTGTCCGTTCGAGACGAACAACTAGTTCAGTAAATTAAAAAAACGATCAACTGGTAACTTAAAAATATTTAAATCTGGACAAAAAATAATACTTTCTCAACTGGGATTCATCCAGGAAAACCTTGGCGGATAGCAACACTATCTAGTATTTTATAGCTTAATAATGAGATAGGTCATTTCACTATTTAAAAACTGTTTCATGAATATACCCTCTTTCAATATAAAGCTTATGATCCTATAGTATATGCCAAATTATTTCTTTATAAGAATACAAGATCATAACGGATTTAATAATTTCCGATGCCTTCGCGGTTATTACACATTGGAATGAAACAACTATTAACGGATTTAACTCGCTTCTTTTTATTTTATTTTATTTGCTGATGTTTCGGATTCTTTACAGTTTCCATAATCGTAGCACGACTGAGCTGACAATATGTAGTCTAACGCTTAGCTGTAAAGAATCCGAAACGTCAGCAAATAAAATAAAATAAAAATACGCGAGTTAAATCCGTTAATAGTTGTTTCATTCCAATGTGTAATAACCACGAAGGCATCAGAAATTATCAGTTTAAAGTTGTTACATGCCAACTAGGTACGAAGTTCGTATTTTCAAGCTACAAATTCGCAACCATCTTAAATTTACGTCACACATAGTATATATTATGTTGGCGAACAATCTCTGTAAAGCGGGTGGGCGTGTCACTTTTCAGCGGCGCTCTGTGATTGGTCCGCCGGTTCCTTTGAACTCGCCGCTTAACAGGGTACCCGCCTGTCTCTCTTCAGGGGGTGGTAAGGTATCAATTTCAAGTTTAAAGGTTTTCAACCCCCTTTTAGCCTTTTTAAGTACTGACTAGTTTTGTACAATATTTATGATGATGATTTTAGTAAAAAATATTTTTAGTTCACAAAAAAGAATCAGGAATTATGCATTTTATTTTATTGGCGGTCTATGTTAGACAATCGTCAGCTCAGTCGTGCTACGATTATGGAAACAGTAAAGTTTTCGAAACATCAGTCAATAAAATAAAATACGCGAGTTAAATTCGTTATACGTACTTATTTATTACATTCTAATGAATAATAATTGCGATGGCATCATAAAATATAATGAAAATTAAAATTAGGTAAACAACTTCTACATGACTACCCAGACAAAGAAATTAATAAATTAGATAGTCTTGCGATTTATATATAGACAAATTTTAATTAAATCGATGTAATAGTTTTAGAGTAAATTGGCTGACAGACAGACAGAGTGACACACGAGTGATCCTGTAAGGATTCCATATATTCTTTAAACTAATTTAAATAATAAATACAATCTTAAATTAGGCTTTTATTATTTATTATGGAGCTGAAAAACTGAGTATTACAGTGTCGAAGCTATTTTATCTATTTACGAACGCAAACTGAAAAAAACAACAATATAAATTCTTAATTAGGTTTTTTATTATATTAATTTTGAAATATACATATCAGGCAAAGCTTACGTAGACACTTTCTCATTCACAACCGTTTAAGTAATTTTTTAATAATTTTTTTAGTAATAAATTTTAAATCATTTTCCATATTTTTATTAACTTAACATAATTATAAGTATATTATTTTTTTGACTATTTATCTAACACTGAAAAGCGACGATATTTATTCACTGAAAATGGGCGTTTTAGAAAGAAACATAAATTAAAAGTAACATTATAATATAATGGAAAATGAAATTATAATTAAAAAATGACTGATATTTAGTAAATACATAGCAAGTACGCGTGTGAGCGAGAAGACAGACCTTTTATTGATTTTGTATCGGTAAGAAGAGGACGGAAGATGCTCTACGCAGTGAGACAGGTAAGCATTGTTCATTTGAAAATATATATATATATTTAATAATGATATTAAATATATAATCTAGTAGTAGTATATAAGGTAGTTTGCATAGCTGTATTAATCACTTTAGCATGAGACTATTGTCAGCTCAGTCGTGCTACGATTATGGAATCTGTAAAGGCTACGAAACGTCAGCCAATAAAAATAGAAATAAAATAGTTAAAGTTGTTTCATTCCAATAACCTCGAAGGCATCAGAAATTATTATATAATCGAGTCCCAAACTAAACAAAGCTTGTACTATGGGTACTAGGCAATGGATAGACATATAAAAATACTTACAAGACATACTAAGTTTAATTGATTACATCATCAGCGCATGCTACGCATACGGGAACTGTAAAGTTTTCGAAACATTAGTGCCTATAAAAAAATATATACGAGAGTTAAATCCGTTATACCTAGTTTTATTGCAATAGGTACCAAGTTGTATATTATTATATCACATAAATATCGGTGACAAGTGACAACTTTACAGTTTTCATATTCGTAGCAAGACTGAACTGACTACTTTATTGTTAGACTATCGTCAGTTCAGTGCTACGAATATAGGGACTCTAAAGTATTGAAACGTCATCAAATAAAATAAAATATGCGAAAGTTAAGTAAGAATACATAATTCTTTAATTACCATTCTCATATAAGTGACCTGTATGTCTTTTTTGGGAATAAATATCTTTTCCGTCCTCCGGCCAGAAAGTGCCAACTTTGTGGCCGCTGCGCTAAATGAAATTGCCGCTTTCTGGCTTCGTCAAACAGAAAAATAGTATACTGACCTCGGCCAGTAAAATAAAAAAGCCTCAGATCACATTTTTGTCAACCTCGGCTTCGCCTCTGACGACAGTTACATGTGATCTGAGACATTTTTTATTTTACTGGCTTTGATGCGTAATGTACTATTAAACATTAAAGTTAAATCTCTCACTCCGCAGGAAAATTTGAGAATAAAATAAATATATAAATAAATATCTTTGGACAATTCACACCAATTATCTAGTCCCATTTTAAGCAAAGCTTGTGTTATGGGTACTAGACAACGGATAAATATACATAAATACATATAAGACAACCAAGACTCAGGTACAGATGCCAGTGCTCATCACATTGACATCTGCCCCTAGCGGGATTCGAACTCGCAACCTCCGGTTTCGTAGTCAGGGCCTCTGACCACTAGACCAACAGGCCGTCAAAATACAAAAACACAACCAAGTCTTTTATTGAATGTTGACTTATTCAATTACAGTGTTTTCGAACATACAGCGGCCGGTATAAATAACAAACAAACCATAACATCGATGGCAAATTGAATATGAAATTATTGTTTGTACGGAATAACAATGGGCAACAAATGTTTTGGGACAAAATTGTTTTGTAAATGTATTTTCAAACACAATATTTTATTTTGATAACCGACCCGGCAAATGTTTTGCTTCCCTATAAAATATATTTTACCCTTTCTCATACTTACCACATGCTATATATATAATGCTAGCGACGCGCCCCGGCTTCACACGGGTGCTATAAACCTTCCTTTTGAATCACTCTATATCAACTACAATCTATCAATCGAAATTAATTCGATTGATATTTTTTTTGGTTCAATGCTATTAGTTTTTAATTATAATGATATTTTTTTTTGTACAAAGACAAGAGTAGAAAAAATCTTAGACCCCCAGTGGGATTCGAACCCACGCTTATGCCTTTACTAGCGGCAGCGTGCTGACCATTACACTATGGGAATCAATTGACAGGTCTTCGAATTTTTCTACTCTTTTCAATTCGGTCTTTGTTCGAATCCCACTGGGGGTCTAAGATTTATTCTACTCTTGTCTTTGTACAAAAAAAAAATCATTATAACTATATATATATACATATATAAAGTTTTAAAGATTTAAGCATACATAAGCACGGACAGACAGCGACTGCGACTTTGTTTTATAGTACGTGAAAATATATTTAGAAATTTATATCCTAACGGGGTTAAAATACATATTAGTTATGTATTATTATAATAAAACGTAAAAATTTAAGAAGTAACAAAAGAATTATAACGGATTTAACTCGGCTTTTTTACCTAATTCTATAGTTCCGTTTTGAAAACTATACAATTCAAATATTAACTACGATCTATCAATCGATAATTCGATTGATATTTTTGGTTCAATACCATTAGTTTTTAATTATAATGATATTTTTGTACAAAGACAAGAGTAGAAAAATCCCACTGGGGGTCTAAAATTTTTCTACTCTTGTCTTTGTACAAAAATATCATTATATACAATTCAACTTGTTTATAGTTTTATTCGATAATTTAATAAAAAAAAAAAACAAAAAATAAGTATTGGAATGAAACAACTATTAACGGATTTAACTCGCGTATTTTTATTTTATTTTATTAGCTGACGTTTCGGATTCTTTACAGTTTCCATAATCGTAGCACGACTGAGCTGACAATAGTCTAACGCTGAAGTGATTTATACAGTTAATAGTTGTTTCATTCCAATGTGTAATAACCGCGAAGGCATCAGAAATTATTATAAAATAAGTACCTAAATCATAAGATACCTAAAGAATTAAATAAACAATAAAATCACGTGTCCACGCGTTATTATTCATTTTATTTCATTGAAATTAAACAAACAAATTATTGCTAACTCAGTATTTGTGTATATATCACGTATCAAACTAAATATCGTTATAAATATATATATACCTCTCTAGAATACCTATGTTATCATGCATTCATTTTTATATTAACTTGCAAAAAAAACGGACTAGCTTCTGCCAGCGACTTCGTCTGAGCACGATGAGTACTTTTCACGATAAAATTATAAAATATAGCCTATATTTTATTTTGATGTATAGGTACCTAAGCTATATTCATTTCTAATGCCTTCGCGGTTATTACACGTTGGAATGAAACAACTAATGGATTTAACTCGCGTATTTTATTTTATTGGCTGACGTTTCTTTACAGTGTCCATAATCGCACGACTGAGCTGATAATAGTCTAATCTTAAGTCACTATCGACAACTATTGCAATTATAAATTGTTTTAATCCAATACCAATCAAAGTTTTATTTGAAAAAGCGATAATGAAAAAGCATTCAAACAAATGCAGTTCACTAACGAACAGTCGGAAAATTCTCTGATGAAAATCGATTTTCCGCGACCAATCACGTCTTTGTTAGCGGTAAAGTTTTTCCGTCTCCCAAACGAATACCATAGATAGCAATCGTTAATTAAAGTATTGATTTTAATAAAACAAAAACGAGTAATATACGCAATTTAAGTCGTTTTTGTTTAGAAGCAATTATTTTATTATACAGTACCTTCACATGTCTTCAGCATTAGATTATTTAATAGTCAGCTCAGTCGTGCTATGATTATGGAAACTGTAAAGGTTCCGAAACGTCAGCCAATAAAATAAAATACTCGAGTTAAATTCGTTTATAGTTACTTATTTCATTCCAATGTAGGTATAATAAGCGCGAAGGCATCAGAAATAAATGTTTTTATTTATAACTAACGGCCCGCCCTGGTTTCGGACGGATCCCTATATTTTTTCAAAATATAATATAGCCTATGTCACTCAGCAATGGTGTAGCTTTCTAATAGTGAAAGAATTTTTAAATAGGTCCAATCGTTTTGGAGCCTATTCAATCCAAAGAAACAAACCTTTCCTCTTTATTATATTACTAGCGGTCCGCCCCGGCTTTGCCTGGATCCCTTTTTTTATAGCCTATGTCACTCGGGAATAGTGTAGCTTTCCAACAGTGAAAGAATTTTTCAAATTGGTCCAGTCGTTTTGGAGCCTATTTAATCCAAACAAACCTTTCCTCTTTATTATATTAGTATAGAAGTAAGGATAGTAGGTATGGAAAAGTTACAATAAGCTAATCTAGGAGCCTATAGCCATAAGTACAAGAAGGATGTTATAAAAATAGCACCTACAATAGTTTACAATTGCACACTTGTGCTAGATTTGTTGATACAGGCAGTGTTTCGTCAAAACATATCTACGTATCGGGTGACATCAGTGGGTAAATATGTTTCCAACACACTAGCTCGTAGGAATTATTAACTCGTTTTTGCGTTCGTAATTATTTTACAGCACAACTGATTTGTTACCGCACTTGTGCTGTAATGTAAAATCGCTACTAGTTTAGGTATCATTTTCTTACTTCGTACACTACATAGTATAAAAAAAAGCCGCTTTTTCTGTCCCTATATCCCTATGTACGCTTAAATCTTTACTACGCAACGGATTTTGATGCGGTTTTTTTTAATAGATAGAGTGATTTAAGAGGAAGGTTTATAGCACCCGTGTGAAGCCGGGGCGGGTCGCTAGTTATGTATAAATGTATGGTAACGAAGTATTCTCATTTTATCCAGGTGACATTTATTATGTTTTTGACGTAAAGTATGCCACTAAAAATTTATTTATACTGTCAGACGTTGAGTAGTTAAGCTTATATAAGGTCGAGCGCGCACCACGATTTTTTGTCGCGCGATAATTTTATCGCAGAAATGCAACGTATGGGGCATTGATGGTCTTAGATGGTACATTTTTGTAAGTCTAGTAAAATCTACTTGTTTTATTATCACCAGTAAAGAATTCGGAATACAAGACAGACAGAATTTCAAAAGATAAGGAAATAGAAAGTGATTTGGTCTTTAAAATATGAAAAAGATAAGATTAGAAAAATAATGATTTGGAATTAAAAATATGAAAAAGATAGAGAATTTGAAATGATAATGATTTGAATTAAGAAAGATAAAGATGCATTTATACATATTAGTTTAATCAAAAAAAGGTTTACTTCTGGCGGCGACTTCGTCTGACGATGAGTACTATATCGTTATACATCAATTATATTATGCCATTTTGATTGTAATCCATCAAAATCTATTCAGTAGTTTTTGCGTGAAAGAGTAACAAACACCTTACATCCATACATTCTTACAAACTTTTGCGTTTATAATATTAGTAAGGATATAATATTATTTAAAAGCATGGTTCGTAGTCACCCGTTATATCTATATACATACATATATAAAAGAAAGTCGGGTTTGTTACAACACTTATAACTCGAGAACGGCTGAACTGATTTGCCTGAAAATTGACGGGGAGGTAACTTAGAGCCAGGAAAAGAACATAGGATACTTTTTATCACGTTCCAGTAAAAAAAAAAAAAAAAAAAAAAGGTACTTATTTATCTTATTTGTTAAAACGCAACAATGACAACTGTCAAATCTATTGATTAATATGCTTTACAGGGCAGGACGAAGTCTGCCGGGACCGCTAGTATTAATATAAATATAGTCCAAGATCCCAGTGCCGCCAGACCTACGTCATTTTAGCAAAGCTGAAATTTCGATGACTTATAGTCCAGTATGTGGTTAAGAGAGTATGCGTACTTACTAGCTCGAAAGCGGGGCCCTTTCATAGATAGCGCGAACTAAAGGTGTTTCAAAAATTAGGTAAACTACGTCATTTTAGCAAGCCTAAATTTGACATATATAACTACGTGGTACTATTTCCAGACTCTTTGTAAGCAGCCAGACCAGTCCAATGGGCCAATTATTCTCCCAGACACCTCAGACGCTTTTAAGGTACCCAAAAAATGGATCTCAAAAATGGATGAACATAAACATATCGTGTTTAGGCTCATTCGCCTCGGTATGACGAGCGCTTTCTAAACACATGATGATGGTAGTGCTGATGATGAATCCTGAAGACTACTATGGATCTCGAAGTTGGATGAACATAAACATATCGTGTTTAGGCTCATTCGCCTCGGTATGACGAGCGCTTTCTAAACACATGATGATGGTAGTGCTGATGATGAATCCTGAAGACTACTTCGGATCTCGAAGTTGGATGATCATAGGCATATCGTATTTGGGCTTATTCGACTCGCTATGACGAGCATCATCTGTTTCAATTAGTGTTGGCGTCAATCGATTACAAATTTAATCCAATTACTAATTTGATTACTAAAGGACTGGTTGGTTTTCGTAAAGTGGAGAACATAAGCATCAATTTCACTCATCATAACGTGTCATGGTGCTGTTGATGTTGGAAACTAAAGATTCATCATTAGCACTACCATCATCATACGTTTAGAAAGTGCTAACGATATGTTTATGTTCATCCATTTTTGAGATCCATTTTTTGGGTACCTTAAAAGCGTCTGAGGTGTCTGGGAGAATAATTGGCCCATTGGACTGGTCTGGCTGCTTACAAAGAGTCTGGAAATAGTACCACGTAGTCATATATGTCAAATTTAGGCTTGCTAAAATGACGTAGTTTACCTAATTTTTGAAACACCTTTAGTTCGCGCTATCTATGAAAGGGCCCCGCTTTCGAGCTAGTAAGTACGCATACTCTCTTAACCACATACTAGACTATAAGTCATCGAAATTTCAGCTTTGCTAAAATGACGTAGGTCTGGCGGCACTGGGATCTTACTCTAATATGTAACATATTATGTTACTGTTTATAGTTCCACAACATGACGTGTTGTGTAAATTAAATAATATAAACAAAATGACATCATGCCGAGTCGCGGACCAAGATGCATGACCCGCCGTCGCTTAGTTCATTGCTAAAATAATTTCACAATATGGATTAGATTTTACTGTAGCTTTTTGTAGTAGGAAAACTTTGTTTGTTTGGTTGTAATGAATAGACTCATACTACACACTGGACCGATTTGAAAAATTCTTTCACTTTTAGGAAGCTACACTATTCGTGAGTGACATAGGCTATATTAAATTTTGAAAAAGAATAGGGATCCGTGCGAAGCCGGGGCGGACCGCTAGTAGTTTATAAACAGCCTAAGTGGAAGGCGGACTCTCGCAAGAGTTTTATATTGAAAGATTAATTTGGGATGCAGAAAATATTAGCAAAATTACAAATACAAGCATCCACTCGTGACTTCGCCTGCGCACATTCACAAATCGAGCTGTTCAATTTAGAAAATAATCACGTTGTCTCATACAGACTTTGCGTCCCTTTTTACCCCTTGAGGGGTGAATTTCATAAAAGACTTTCTTACGTGTACGGGCGTGTTCTTTGTATGACGTAGAAGTCTTATTTATTTACACTTTATTGCACAATAAAAAACAAATGTACAAAATCCGGACTTAATGCCATACGGCATTCTCTACCAGACAACCTTTAAGGCAAACAGAGAGCATGTGTAGGAGCAAAAAGAATAATACATATAATATAATAGATACAATATAGAACAGGATGATATTACTCTACATAAATATACTAAAATACATAGATATAACCCACTAACTTTTAGGACAAAGAATGTTATATATGTAGATAAGATAAGATATATAAGTTACTAGCGGTCCCGGCAGACGTCGTCCCGCCCTGCAAAGCAGCGCTAAGTAATCAATCGATTTGACAGTTGTCTTTGTTCCGTTATGTTATATTATTTTAACAAATGGGCTGAGTATTCTTTACTGGAACGCGATAAAAGTATCCTATGTCCTTCTCCTGGTTCTAAGCTACCTTCCCACCAATTTTCAGCCAAATCAGTTCAGCCATTCTTGAGTTATAAATGGAGTAACTAACACGACTCTCTTTTATATGTATAGATATGTATAAAAGGTAAGATATATAAGATGTGCTCTCTTTGTTCCCAGGGTCCTGAGCCGGCACTGAACTCGACCCCGGGGGGCGCCGCGAAGCCTCCACTCCTTAACTCCTTCGAGCTGGACCGCTGTTTGGACAGGTAGTTAGCTCTTTGAACAACACTAGGCTAGACAAGTGCCCAACGTTCAACGTTAACGTTAAACGTTAGCACCAAAATGTATGGGATTTGATATTTGTGAAGTACGTGACAGTCGTTCGCGGATGTCAAATCCTAACGTTTAACGTTAACGTTGAACGTCGGGCACTTGTCTAGGGCCCAAGATGGTATGTGTCCTTTTTAGGGTTGCCATGTCTAAAATTTGGCGACCCGGACAAGCCGCGTAAAATCCCCGGATTTTGGAGCCCGGACATGTAAACATAAACCATGGTCGATTTGTGATTAAAAAAAAGCTATAAAATTACATTTTCGTACCTGGACGCCAATGAATGTCCGGCTTGGACGTTTCCCGGACGCCCTTAAAACTAGGACAAATCAGAGGAAACCCGAATGGCAATATCTTTGTTGTATGCCATAGAGGCCCTATTTGGTACTGATGGGGACTGCATACGCTTTTTCGTGTGCAAGATTTTTTTAAGTTGGGAAATATTCGCGGATATTGGATACCCTTCCGCCTGTACCAGTTCGGCGACCTTTTGAGTTGGAAAAGTCAATAATTTAAACTAGCATTTTTTTTTAATTACAGTTTTTTCTTTCTTGCCAACAATAAATGATAAAGTGGTTTTACACCTGGTCTTTACTTTTTTTGCGTGGGGAAATCCTTATGGATTGACTTACTTTTTATAAAAAGCCGCATATTTTTCGCCTACAATAAATAGTATTTTCTTTGAATTCTAGAGTGATTTTGATAAATAATATTTGCGTATGAAACTAAAGACCCTCATACGGCTCGAAGCCTAAACTCCTGACCTACCTATATATGCCATAATATCCAGTCTCAAACTGTGTGATGAAGACAAGCAATTATACCTGAGTCTTGGATGTCTAGTTCGTTTGGGACTAGGTCAATTCGTGTGGATTGTCCAAAGATATTATAGACATATTTTATTTATAAGATAAGGGGGCCTAGTCAAGGTGCCAACGTTCAACTTTAACTGTCACGTACGTCACAAACGTTCGCGGATGTCAAATCCCATACATTTTGGTCATTTCGTTTAACGTTAACGTTAATAATAATAATAATAATATTTAATAATTTCTGATGCCTTCGCGGTTATTACACTTTGGAATGAAACAACTATTAACGGATTTAACTCGCGTATTTTTATTTTATTTTATTAGCTGACTATTATCTGGCGTTAGACTATTGTCAGCTCAGTCGTGCTACGATTATGGAAACTGTAAAGAATCCGAAACGTCAGCTAATAAAATAAAATAAAAATACGCGAGTTAAATCCGTTAATAGTTGTTTCATTCCAATTAATAATAATATTTATTTGATAAAACATGGGTTACACTGTTGGACGTTGGCACCTTGTCTAGGCCCCAAGGTTACATAAGGTACAAGATACTAGTTATGGCCAAGGGTACCTATGCCCAGCGTTGGACGTGGTTCAGTAGTTTGGTGGTTCACAGAGAGGACTCCGGGCGGTGGGGCGGCGAGGCGGCGCGGCGTCGCCGGCGCAGCTCGCCCCCGCGCCGCGCCTCTCCCCCGCGAGACCATGAGCCTCTCGCTCTTGCACGGGTATGTATTGTTTTTGTAGCTAACTAGCTTCTGCCCGCGACTTCGTTCGCATGGATATCCTCCTTTTTTGCAATCGGTTAAAAAGTAGCCTATGTCGTTTCTCAGACTCCAGACTTTCTTTGTACCAAATTTCATTTAAATCGGTCCAGTAGTTTTAGCGTGAAAGCGTAACAGACAGACAGACAGATAGACAGACAGACAGACAGACAGAGTTACTTTCGCATTTATAATATTAGTTAGGACTAGCGGCCCGCCCCGGCTTCACCCGGATCCCTTTTTTTATAGCTTATGTCACTCAGGAATAACTTTCCAACAGTGAAAGATTTTTACAAATCGGTCTAGACGTTTAGGAGCCTATTCAATCCAAACAAAGTTTTCCTCTTTATAATATTAGTATAGATAACTTGCCCAAAGTTTTATATTATTCACCACTACTGTTGTTTGTCTTGGGAATCTAATCTGAAAGTTATAAGTGTGAAAACTTCCTAATGAAGTAAAACTAGTTCTTTAAACGCACACCTCTTTTCATTGACTGGCAGTACCTTTGTCTAAATGTAGGTGTAATTATTGTAAGTTAATTTAGTATAGTAAAAATCCGCTAGATGTCGTTGTTGCTCAGTTACATCGCGCTAGTGAGATGTTCTTTAGATTTTATATGGTTCGTCTTATTAAATGTTAATGTGTGGGAAAACAAGCAAGTATACGAGTGTTAAGTACTTCTTGTGGTTTAATTTCATCTCACCCTCGAAGACCCTGAGATTTATACAACCTTCTCACTATCAATCATTACCCCGACCGTACAGGCTTCAGCACCAACATCCCCCACGGTTGGCTCAGCTCACTCCAGCCCAGCTCCAGTGTCTCCAGCTGGGAGCGGGCCAGCTCGCTCCCCGCTGCCCCTGGTCGCCCCGGACCTGCTGGCGATGCAGCTGTTAGACCAACACACCCAGCTCCAGGCGTTGATGAAGCAAAGGCTTTTCCACCAGCACCATATGCAGAAGCAGGTGAGATTTTGTTGATAACTGCTGTGATTTATTTATACTGGCTGCTGTCTTCGTAATGAGTTATGTAGATTTTTTTTATACTGACTAGCAACAGGAATACAAATTTATGTATTCATTGATAAATTAAATGTTTTGACGTGTTCTAGCCAGGTTATTAGCATGTTTTACTAAAGACCAACCAACTGGCCAACTACGCTTAAATATTACATTCGAAATAATAGACAAATATTTAAACAAAATTCAAGTTTTGGCAATTGTGTTAAAAATCAACATGTTATTTATTTACAAAATGCTAAATTAGCACCAGTAAGTCCAGTGTCAATAATTAGCACTTACAAAAGTCTAGCTTTATGTGCTAATAAGAGTCGAGTCGCAAGTCAAAAATCCGTTAGAATCGCGTTGTGTAGAATAAGGTTTAGAAAGATCTTAGGCTGTCATGTTCCACCAATCACAGGCCAGTAGCTTGTCTCTCATTGGTGAAACATAACAGCTAGACCTCAAACTACACTATGTGTATCTAGCGGATTTTTTAAACGCGATATCCTCTATTATAGATAAACTAGCTTCTGCCCGCGACTTCGTCCGCGTAGAACTCCTCCTTTGTTGCAGTCGGTTAAAAAGTAGCCTATGTCCTTTCTCAGGCTCCAGACTTTCTTTGTATCAAATTTCATTTAAATCGGTCCAGTAGTTTTAGCGTGAAAGCGTAACAGACAGACAGACAGACAGAGTTACTTTCGCATTTATAATATTAGTAGGGATTATTATAATTACAATACTTATATCATGTACATTCATAGTCACAAAAACCCCCTATTTCACCAACATGACAATGACAAGTGACAATTCGAATGCAATGGAATCTTGTTGAATTTGTAGTCACATTCGTCATCTGTTACTGACAATTGCCGCGTTGCCGAAATAGGGGGCATTTGCCCTCAACATTGTTTCTAGTAATATCTTAATTTCAGCACATGTCCTCGGAGGCAGCTAAGAGGCAGCTAGAGCAGTCCCGTCTCCAGGATCAGATCAACCTGAATCTGCTCTCACAGTCCCACCTCCCGCCACCAGACGCTTCCCCTGGTAACTAATCTTCATCTTCATATTCAGAATTCACCCTAAAAAACTCTTCACGAGAAGGCATATTCAAAATTCCCCTTTCTACCAAATTAGTAAAGTAGACCTATAAAAAGTCAGTCATAAATCGGTAACTTTGTCGACAAGGACAAATCTTTTCATGTCGATACTTTCATTCTCGCGCTGACCTGTCATAAATCGGTAACGTTGTCGACAAGGACAAATCTTTTCATGTCGATACTTTCATTCTCGCGCTGACCTGTCATAAATCGGTAACGTTGTCGACAAGGACAAATCTTTTCATGTCGATATCCTTTCATTCTCGCGCTGACCTGTCATAAATCCGTAACGTTGTCGACAAGGACAAATCTTGTCATGTCGATATCCTTTCATTCTCGCGCTGACCTGTCATAAATCGGTAACGTTGTCGACAAGGACAAATCTTGTCATGGCGATATCCTTTCATTCTCGCGCTGACCTGTCATAAATCGGTAACGTTGTTGACAAGGACAAATCTTGTCATGTCGATATCCTTTCATTCTCGCGCTGACCTGTCATAAATTGGTAACGTTGTCGACAAGGACAAATCTTGTCATGTCGATTTCCTTTCATTCTCGCGCTGACCTTTCATAAATCGGTAACGTTGTCGACAAGGACAAATCTTGTCATGTCGATATCGTTTTTATATCGCCGTCGTCTGTCATGTCAAGTTTCGATTTTTTTTTACTTTTGTCTTGGTACAAATATCATTTCAAGATGATTATAAGTTAGATATAGAAATAATTGACTGTGTAACGCCCAAATCCTTTGTTCTAAGGATAAATAAAGTAGTATTAAGAACGCTATAAGCAATCTGTGCTTGTTGTGTATTTTCTTGTTACATAGTGCAATAAATTCAGCCATACTCTGGAATTCTTTTAAGAGGATTGTGAACCTGTTAATTTTCATACAAAAGGCGATAACGTTTTACACCCAGTAAATATGGTTAGATTTTTATAATTTTTGGATATGTTGTAGATATAATGAGAAACTACGTCTGTACGTTTTGATTTTTAAGAAATATTGCTTACGCTAAAATTTATTAGCATCTAAAAATCTATATATAGATCTAAAAATCTATATTTAGATCTAGCGTAAGCAATATTTCTTAAAAATCAAAACGTACAGACGTAGTTTCTCATTATATCTACAACATATCCAAAAATTATAAAAATCTAACTATATTTACTGGGTGTAAAACGTTATCGCCTTTTGTATGAAAATCAACAGGTTCACAATCCTCTTAATGAATAAATTTCTTCAGGCTCTCTTCAGCAGCAGTTAGGTGCACAGCAACAGCAGTTGGTGCAGCAGTTGCAGGCGGTGCAGCGCCAGTACCTCATGCATGGACCTCTGTCCGTGCCGCCCAATGCACCCCCAGGTCAGTGTTTGTGCTTATCGACAAAGAAGTGCAATGACCTTCTAACTGACATTTTTGTAATTCTTATAACATTAATTCCTATATTTATGGACTTAAAATATTATTTCGCATGCACTAGAAAAAACAACCACATGGTTTTCGTATTGAAATTTTAGAAAATGAAAATAGCCCTCAAGTTCATTGGAATGTAATAATTATAATGGATTTATTTGCCGACGTTTAGAACACTTTACAGTTTCCATTTTGTAGTTAATTTATGCGTGGAATGAAACGCAAATGTTTCATATTTTAAAACAGGGTAGTTGTTAAATTTTGTAATTTATAAAATAAGGTAGTTTGCATAATGTAAAATAATTTTAGCGTTAGACTATCGTCAGCTCAGTCGTGCTACGAATATGGTATATGTAAAGTTTTTGAAACGTCTTCAAATAAAATAAAATACGCCAGTTATTTCATTCTGATATGTAATAGGCAAAGGCATCAGAAGTTATTGTGACTTGTAAGGTCATTTGTGTAAATTTTGATGCCAATATATCTTAATAATTTCTGATGCCTTCGCGGTTATTACACATTGGAATGAAACAACTATTAACGGATTTAACTCGCGTATTTTTATTTTATTTTATTAGCTGACGTTTCGGATTCTTTACAGTTTCCATAATCGTAGCAACGACTGAGCTGACAATAGTCTAACGCTAAAGTGCAGTGTGACTTTAGCGTTAGACTATTGTCAGCTCAGTCGTTGCTACGATTATGGAAACTGTAAAGAATCCGAAACGTCAGCTAATAAAATAAAATAAAAATACGCGAGTTAAATCCGTTAATAGTTGTTTCATTCCAATGCCAATATATCTTATCTACGTGGCAGGTGTGTTTACTCTAACGCTTCTCGCGGCGTTCTGATTTTGACTACATAGTCATATGATCACATAATATGGACACAAATATGTATACGCACTGGAATGAAACAACTATTAACGGATTTAACTCACGTATTTTTGCTGACGTTTCGATTCTTTACAGTTTCCATAATCGCAGCATGACTGAGCTGACAATAGTCTAACGCTAATAAAATAAAAAAACGCGAGTTAAATCCGTTAATAGTTGTTTCATTCCAATGTGTAATAACCGCGGAGGGATCAGAAATTATTATGTATATGTATATTTAACAATATTTTAATTATCAGGATTGATGCTATGGGGCAGTGAGATGGAGGAACACCCGTTGTTTGGACGTGGAGTCTGCAAGTGGCCCGGCTGTGATGCTTTGGCTGATGATTACCAGGCATTTCTAAAGTAAGAAATTTGTCTCAAATGATACAATATTCCAAATAAAACTTTACTCAGGTACTTAGACCTTAGAGAGGAACAAGTTAAATAAGTCTTCTGAAGGGCCATTGCTTAGAAGTGAGAAGAAATGAAGGAAGAATACTTACTAGATATTTTTTTAAATACGTAAAAAAAAATATATAACTGCGAATATATATAAAAATCTAGTTGCTTCAGGAAGTAGCTTCAACCTAACGGTGAATTTTTATTCATATAAGACAACCTTTTTTTTTCACTAGTCTCCGCCCGTGACTTCGACTCATAAATAAATTAATATATTCTATTCTAAAAAAGAATAGGCATTGCAGCTTCTCGTCTGGAGGCTCGCCTACCGATCAGTTTTGCAGTAATTATTAAATACTAGCTTCTGCCCGCGACTTCGTCCGCGTGGAACTCCTCCTTTTTTGCAGTCGGTTAAAAAGTAGCCTATGTCCTTTCTTAGGCTCCAGACTTTCTTTGTACCAAATTTCATTAAAATCGGCCCAGTAGTTTTAGCGTGAAAGCGTAACAGACGGACAGACAGACAGACAGAGTTACTATCGCATTTATAATATTAGTAAGGATAAATAAATAAGACTGCTGAAAACACTAACTAAATCCAATTCCACCAGACACCTGGAAGCTGCGCACACGCTGGACGACAGATCAGCTGCGCAGGCGCGTGTTCAGATGCAGGTGGTAGCGCAGTTAGAGCTGCAACTGCGCCGAGAGCGAGACCGTCTCGCTGCCATGATGAGGCACCTTCACGCTGCCAGAGACACTTCGCATCACGCTGCTAAGCATCCTCATGGTATGGTCATCCCTTAAAGTCAATTTATTTAATACTAGCTGCGAACAGCTATAAAAAAAGGGATCCTTTTTTTATAGCCTATTAGCTTCTGCCCGCGTGGAACTCCTCCGTTTTTGCAGTCGGTTAAAAAGTAGCCTATGTCCTTTCTCAGGCTCCAAATTTCATTTAAATCGACTTTCTTTGTGCCAAATTTCATTAAATCCATCATCCAGTAGTTTTAGCGTGAAAGCTTAACGGAATATGTAGTGTAGTTTTCAAACAGTGAAAGATTTTTTCAAATCGGTCCATCCGTTTTGGAGCCTAAGTATTCAATCGAATAACGACATCAAATTCCTTAACCTACCTACCAGTAAAACAGATTTAGGCTAAGTCTTCTAGCTTTTTATGAAAAGCATTAAACCTATATAGAAAACTGTTTAGACGTATGGTATGATTTGAATAATAGTATTAAACTACAAAAATGGAACGAATTTCGATTCAATTCGAATAAGATCTCGAAATAGTAACTAATATAAGTTTTTTTTTAAATTCCAGGGGCTGCCAACGAAGGCGCGTCACCAGGCCCGGTTAGGCGTCGTGTCTCTGATAAATCAGGAGTGGCCATTGCTGGTGGTAAGTTACCAATTGTCACTTTTTCCTTTATATGTATTACAAAATTCGTAACAACTTAAAAAACTCTTGGTAAGTAATTTGATGACTGGTTTTTGTCCATCAAGTAGATTACCAATTATTGGACAAGTATTTTTTTTCTCAATCAAATAATCAATGACGAAGATAAGCGCTTCAGAAATTCGGGAGTAGGAACTAGTGACGTCACCAGCCCCTACTCCCAAACTTTGAAAGCGTTTATTTATCACTAGCGTCTGCCCGCGACTTCGTCCGCGTGGAACTTCTCTTTTTTTGAAGTCGGTTAAAAAGTAGCCTATGTTATTTCTCGGGCTCCAGACTTTCTTTGTACCAAATTTCATTTAAATCGGCCCAGTAGTTTTAGCGTGAAAGCGTAACAGACAGACAGACAGAGTTACTTTCGCATTTATAATATTAGTAGGGATTGTTTGATCGATAAAAGAAAACATACACCTCCAATATTTTTTAATAATCTTACAGACGGACTAAATACAATTTTGTTTTATATACCCAGTCATCATCCTTTGAATGATGATCCTTTTTGTCCACAAGGTCTTCCTTACATGCTCGAAAGAGCTGGATTAGATGTTCAACAAGGTAAAACAGTATTACAATTTCAATCTTTAGGTAATTCATTGTCTATTCAGTTTTATGTTTTCGAAACAGCTGATAAGCTTCGTATTGGAAAGCATGATTTATTTTACATCACTGATTCAACTACCATAGATGCTGAATTAAACGCAGTGCTTCTTTTGTTTAGTTCAATTGGTTTTTCAAATTCATAATCAGCTGATATGACGTCACGTTTAATGAAATCTCCATTGTTGATTAAAACATTTAATTGATCAATAATGAACTTACTTGTCTTTTATAGAGATTCAACGTAATCGTGAATTCTACAAGAGCGCTGATGTTCGACCTCCGTTTACATACGCTTCGCTCATTCGACAGGTTCGTATATTTATTTAATCTTTATTGTTCATAAATTTTAATGTATAAAATGCGAACTTAATGTTATACGACAGTGTTTACCAGTCAACATTTGAAGTTGATAAAGAGCATATGTAGACGTACATAAACATCTAAATTTAATTGTTGACTTGTGTAAGGCGTTTGATACGGTGTATATAGTTAAAAGTCACCGTTGGAATGAATTCTAATTATCTACAAGGTACTAATATTCCGTACATTAATAAAAAGGAAATCTTACTGTAAAAAAATATATATTTAGGTACTCTACTTACCTACTTATACCTCTTTGTTTTAGTGGGGTACCTCAAGGTTGCATATTAGGGTCGAATGTTTATTTCCTGTATCGTTTCGATTTCAGGCCATAATTGAATCTCCGGACAAACAGCTGACTTTGAACGAGATTTATAATTGGTTCCAAACCACTTTCTGCTACTTCCGACGCAACGCAGCCACGTGGAAGGTATGTCCTAGTTTCAACACATAATATTTTGTAGAATAATGATACCAACAAAAAAAATACCAATTTAGTTGTACTCGTACTTGAAAAGTAAGAGAAGTTGTAAAATCAAGTTAAAGGTAATATATTTTAGATACCAATTGATAATAATAAATTTTAGTACTATGTGTAGTGCTTCCATAAACATTTGTTATATAAATTTTAATTGTTATAAATTTTCTAATAACGCTCTTAGAAGAACAAGGTATTCTAAGTTAATAATATTTTACGTGAGTATTAGAATCATAGATTTATACCAAAACCGAGTTTTCAAGTATTTTAATATCTTGTTTTTGGTATAAATATAATATTATCTAATTATGTTTATTATCTATATTACCGTGTTATTTTCTAAAATTATCTTAGGAATTATAATTAAGATCTAAAAAGAATTATGTATTACAATAACTTTGGTATTATGACGATGTTATATTACAAAGTAAAGTTACCTTATTAGCAATTTTAGGCATCGTTCAAGTATTAGGTAAGATTTTTACTTTTACCCCCCTTTCCCTCTTGTCAGCAAAAGTAAGTAAAACTCTTATCATCTGTGTTAAAAAATAAATAACTACTGCTGACGTATTCACTATCTCCTCCCACTGTCATCAAAAAATAACCAACGCAAGACCCCCCCTCTATAGTGCTTACGTAATACTTGAACGGTCCTTATAATTTTTTTCTTATCACCACTCGGAAATAAATACGTCATAATACAGAATCGTAAATATTTCGTTCCTAAGCTAAAAATGCCTTTCGAGTCAAAATAACTATATTCACTTGACTGCAATCAGGGGCGTAGCTTTGTAACTCAATAATATGGGGCCCCTGAACTAGGGGGCCCCCTTTGTATCAGTCCTAAAGGGGGTCACAATCATACGGGGCCCCCACTATATCTGTCCCAAGGGCCCCAATCATACGAGGCCCCCGATCTAAGGGGCTACTTTATCGGTCCCAAGGGGCCCCAAACACACGGGGCCCCCCACCAAGGCTTACGCTTCTGCCCTTCTGACTGCATTCATACTCGATCGGTGTCATTAGCTAAAATCTCGAACGAATAAAAACTAGCATAGTACAAACAGAATGCAGTTCGTCACAACCTCTCGCTGCACAAATGCTTCATGCGGGTTGAGAATGTGAAAGGTGCAGTGTGGACCGTGGATGAAGTGGAGTTCTACAAGCGCCGGCCACAGAGAGCTGCGCACGCGCCGCCGCCGCCGATACACGCGGGGTACGACCCCCGGGCATGCAGACCGATTCTTTTTTTGACACAATACATAATGATTTACATGATTTTTTGAATTACACTTTACATCAAAACAATGATACAAAAATTTTTTCGCTATATCAAAACGACACAATATACATTGAGTCAATTTTCATGAATTTTCGCTACATCACACTTTACATTGAAACGACATAATACACATTGGTCAAGTTATCTACTTACATGATTTTTTGTCGCTATCACACTTTACATCAAAACGACATAATACATATTGAGTCAATTTACATGGTTTATTAAAATACTCTATACAATAAAACGACACAACAGATATGAGTTCTTAAATCACTACTTACTTTACATCAAAACGACACAATACACATTGAGCCAATTTACCTACATTATTGTTTCGCCACACTTTACATGAAAAAGACACAATACACATTGAGTCGAATAACATGTTTTTTTTTAAATCGCTACCTACAGCACACTTAACATTAAAATAACAAAGACATTGATTCTGGCAAATAATTTACAAAATATGGTGTCATAGAATTAATGTTGACACCTACAGTTACTATTTGAATATTAATTAAAAATATACAAAAAACAAATGTAAGTACAAAGACACAATAATGAAGATGACATTTTAAACTTATTATGTCACTCAAATCACACCTTACATCAAAACGACACAATAAGAAAACATTCAGCCAATTATTGGCTAACACTTCACAAAATATTTATGGTGTCATAAAATAATTAATGACACCTATACTATACTATACTTACTATTCTAATACTCATTAACAATATATACAAAAAAAAATATTTTAGCGCAAAGACACTGTAATGATTATTACATTTTAAGCTTATTATTACACTCAAACCACACTTTACATCAAAACGACACAAAGCACATTGAGGCAAGCAAACACTTCACAAATAAAATACACATAATATGACATACATATAACACTACGACACTATAGTCGCTATTTGAATACAAATTGACACAAAACAAAAACACATTTACGAAGACACTGATGATGATTACATTTAAAAAATCATCCACGGTGACACTTGGACATGAGTATACTGATACCAATATAATTAAAAAAACACCTGGCACATAAAAAAGACTATTTTTTGTTGCCCTGGATATCATCGCAAATTTTTACATCAAGTGCTGAGCTTTCAAATAATATATTCATGAATTTTTTTATGATTTTTAGATATCAAAGTTTGAACAATTATTGTCTAGTTAGAATAGCATAATAAGATCCAAAATCATTTTCATATCCAGGGCGACAAAACCACTAGAACAGTGTCACTTCACAATCACAACCTGACATTTACAATTATACTTACACAATAACAGTACCTAACTAAACTTCAATTAGATTTCATCCTATTACCTACAACATATCTTTTTTCGACACTTTTTCGAAAAGGCTTAAGAGTCTCCTTTCAGGAGTCTCGCCACCCGTCCGGTTTTGCAGTGAAGGCCCATTAGCTGGCCAACTGCGCTTCAGTATTAAGTTCGAAAAAAAAAAAACCCTTTTTCAACATCTACCTATTTCCTCTAATCCCTTACATTTTTGATCGATTCTTTTTGGTCAACATAATACTCGATCGATATCTTTCGATAAAATCGTGTGTGCTAAGTGTTACGAAGCACTACGTACATGGCACTGAAGCGACATTTTCACTTGCAAACATAAAGTACACCACTACTAATTCAATATACATAATTGTTTCATCAATAATCATTTAAACATCACAAAAAATGTCATCGAATCCTGAATATAATTACCTATAATGATTTGAATATACTAGATTCCTGAATGAAAGAGATTTATAGAACTTTTATAAATTATGAACCTACAAAAAAGTAGGCAGAGCGATATAGGAATAATGTAAGTCTACGGACTGCCTACTCTGGCGTGATCCACTTCACACACCTGCTACAATTTATACTATAACCAATACACTCCACAAATCAATGGGAACACGGAACAATTTTTTAAAAATCTAACATTTTAATCTTCTAATATTTTCTATCTAACCTAGAGATACTTAATTCTTATTGTGTAAATAAGCGTCTTGTCTTTTCAGATTTGAATTTGTAATTATTTGTGTAGTTAATGAATCTTCATTGTAAGTAGCGTTATAATTCGTGAGACTAATTCAAATCCCAATTATATCGCTACGATGTGTGAGATCATGTAATTTTCTTTCGTATTTAGGATTTGTTATTTGTGTGTGTTCGTGGTTTTCAGCGCAACGGTGAATAACACTTTTCTCGCTTGCCTATTAACCTCGCTCCTGTCACCTGTCCCTTCCTTCGGGTCTCTTGGGCCATCCTGCATGTTATCTACACGACGATCTGACGTATTTCCATCGATTTCAAAGTCATTTTGAGCTGTAACATCACCGATGGGAACGCGTAGTTAATTATATGGATCAGCGGATTAATTTTGTGTTCCTATATTTAAATGGATTGTAGAATGCTATCCGGACGAACCTGTCCCTTCACAAATGTTTCGTGCGGTATGAAGACGACTTCGGCTCGTTCTGGATGGTGGATGACGCTGAATTCGTGAAACGTCGTCACTTGAGCCGCGGTCGGCCGAGGAAGTATGAGCCTACTCCGCCAGGACCCAATGCCCCGCCACAGTAAGGACGCCACCGCACCAGAAGCTGCGAACGTCCAACGAATCTGGATTAGGGACTAGCTTTTTTCTTCAGCGATCGATCGATTTAGCAAATTGTTTGGATGTTTTGAGTTAGATGCTATTGAAATTTAAATATGGATCATTGAGATCGCTTCGAGAAAAAAGTTATGGATTTTTATGTATTAACTTAAATGGAATTTTCAAGGGAAATAATTTTTGTTTTATCAAATTTTGTAATGTATTTCATGAATCGAATCGTTGGACGATCGCGTCCAAAATAATAGTGATTTGTGTGAATTCGATGAAGGATCATCATTTTTCAATAATGTGTGATGATTTTTCATCGATATAGATCGATGTTTCTGACCATTTTGTAAAGTGTTTCATTGTGTAAAGCTTTAGATTAATTAACATGTCATGTTAGGTTGTAACTAGAGACACGTGACTATTACATGAATACTAGAAAAAATATACTTTATATGTTCACTTTTTGCCCCATGTAATTATGTATTTAATTCTAATTAATGACCAGTTGCAAAAAGTTAATATATAAAGTATTTATTAGACTCCTAGAGTGCGAAGCTATAACCAATTGTTTTGCAATAGTTTTTAACATCACAATATTATATGACTTGTCTAATAATTAGCTTAAATCATATGTTGCTACTGTAATTAAAATTTTTAATTTTATCAAATACCAAATTAAGTACAATGTTCATTTCTATGATGATATTTAGCATGTTATTGCATATAAAAATGAATTGTAAAGGATCGTCGTTGGATACCCAAGTAAGACCGTAGATATCTTTTTATCTAATCTTATATCCAATTTTATCGTCTGCATGTTTTATCCCTCTCTTGTCTGGGTGAGTATCTGCTTCTTTCGCTTTGCTTGTGCATTATTGTCGCATGGTATATTTTGGATCTTTTTGATTTTCTCATTCGCCTTGCCTTTTAACTTTTACCTTTCTATTTTTATTCTATTTATCTTTCTCTCTCACACATTCACACACGTCACACAGAATCACTGATACAGACGAATTGGAATTTCGATCAAAATTCGACACTTCACAATTGAACACAAATACATTATACACTTGTTAAATGTAATTGAGAAGAGGTCTGAAGTGGCCGGGGTATTTTTTATTTTATATTAAAAAAGTCTTATAAGTAACAAAAATATTTTAATTTAGAAAAAAGTAAAAAAAAAAAATCATTAAAAATGGATTAAAAAAGTAAAAATGTTTTGATATATTATAGTCTACGAAAATGGTTTTTTTATAAGTTTACTGATATTTTAGGTTCATGGGCGCTCAGAGTCCCCCAATGATGACCAGCCCGCATGGGTACAGCGAGGCTTTGAAGAGAAACCTTCAGGTAAAAATACTATCAAAAAACTGAGAATTCATTCAGAAAATACAACTTTTAGAGAGTTCAGTTATTCTATTGCTTAATGCGATTAATTAAATGATAATGATGTTTATACCAAGACAAACTGTAAAAATGGTGACTCTACTGGGACTTGAACTCGCTACTATATGGCATGACGACTTCTTTTTTACTTTCGGTCGGTAATCATGCAATTTGAAATGATTTATTATAATGATGTTTATTATAATGTCTTTTTATGTAGGTACAAAGACAAGAGTACAGATAATAATTTCTGATGCCACCAAGTTTATTCCACATTAGAATGAAACAACTATAACGGAAAAATCAACCAATAAAATAAAATACGCGACTTTCCGTTATAATTATTTCATTGCAAAAGTAGAAATATCATTATCATTAAAAACTAGTGTTGAACTGATATCGATCGAATTCCGATTGATCGTAGTATTTTTTTTTTAATTTAATGTATTTTGTATTCCAGGGTATGATGGAAGAATGCAACCTGTCATACATGTCCAGCGAGGACCACATCATGCAAGGAGCAGAAGAATATCCCTCCTCCCATGAAGATTACAGGTACCTGTAGTCTTTTTATTTGCCTTACTAGCTTTGTAAAGGACGGTCGCGGAGCACAGCGAAAAACGGACGATGCCCTCACGCTCGCACAGTAACGTTGAAGGTTACTGTGCGAGCGTGAGGGCACTATTACGACGCTCGTGCGACAGAGACAAATAGAAAAAGGGCAACGTCCGTTTTTCGCTGTGCTTTACCCGCGACCTTGAATATACAGATAATACAGATACAGATAAAAACGTAAAGACTGTAGACGTTGAGAGAGATGTGAATATGACACCAAAAGACGACCAGCTCAGCATATTATTCAGATGTATAAGCTATATTATTGTATAGTTTAATCAAAATTTATTAAATAGTTTTTGCGTGGATGAGGACGAAGCGTACGTCCATTCAGACCTCCCTAGAAACTTTAGATTTTCTCATAGGTAAATATATAATTAATAGGATGACTTTTGAGTAATAAATGTATCTAATCTAATCTATGGTTCAGTCGACCCTCGATGCTGAATGGGTACGGCAGCGGCAGCTCCTCACATGAGGTGAAGGCTGAGGACCTCAGCGCCAATGACACCCAAGACATCAAGCCGAACATTTATGCCCTCAAAAATGAGATCCAGGCTTCGGATTATTCTAATAAAGGTAAAGATTTGTCAAAAACCTTTTAGATCTGACTCTAGAGTGAGGTCTAATCATGTTCCACCAATGAGAGATGAGTAGCATTAGGTAAATGAAGTCTAGCTGTCTTGTTCCACCAATGAGAGACAGCTACTGGCCTGTTATTGGTGAAATCTGATAGACCTCAATCTAGATTAGACGCTATAAAAAATAATCAAGTACCTAATAAACAAATTGAACATTGGAATGAAACAACTATAAACCAACGGATTTAACTCGTATATTTTATTTTTTTGACTGACGTTTCTAATCTAACACTAAAGACTATCAGCTTAGTCGTGCTACGATTATGGAAACTGAAACTGGTTCCGAAACGCCAATAAAATAAAATACGCTACTTAAATCCCTTTATAGTTGTTTCATTCCAATGTGTAATAACCGCGAATACCTTCTGATGTATTCAGTTTAACATTAATCTGATTCAAAAATTTTCTACAGCTGATTACAACTCCACAAAGGAAAGCAATCGCTCTGAACAGACCAGCCCTTATGACGACTACCCTCGTTCTGAAGATAGGTACCGACCTTCCGTGTCTCACATAAAAGATGAGGCAGAGAACCTCTCACTCAACGAGCAACGATCTGACAAATAAAGAGAATGTAGAAGAATTAAGTGACACAAACTTTCAGTGAAGCGAGTGAGTTTTTGTTCATGGTTAGGTATACTTATATTACAGTACGTTACAAGGGAGCCTAGGCAAGGTACTAACGTTCAACGTTAACGTTGAACGTTGACACCAAAATGCATGGGAGTTGACCGCGAACGACTGTCACGTACGTCACAAACGTTCGCGGATGTCAAATCCCATACATTTTGGTCGTTCCGTTTAACGTTAACGTTGAACGTGGACACCAAAATGCATGGGATTTGCCCGCGAACGACTGTCACGTGCGTCACAAACGTTCGCGGATGTCAAATTTATACATTTTGGTCGTTTCGTTTAACGTTAACGTTGAACGTTGACACCAAAATGCATGGGATTTGACCGCGAACGACTGTCACGTGCGTCACAAACGTTCGCTGATGTCAAATTTATACATTTTGATCGTTCCGTTTAACGTTAACGTTGAACGTTGACACCAGAATGCATGGGATTTGACCGCGAACGACTGTCACGTACGTCACAAACGTTTACGGATGTCAAATTTATACATTTTGGTCGTTTCGTTTAACGTTAACGTTGAACGTTGGCACCTTAGGCTCCAAGTTTAATACTTACGGGTGTAGTTCTATTTCAAATTCTAGAATGGTGTCTTAACGTGTAATGTGTTCATTGTTGGATTTTTTATATTAATGGACGATCTCGATCTCCACGAGGTTTTAAGTTAAAAACCAAATATTTCTGTTTATTTTTTACCCGGTTTTAACGGGGTGCTTCGAAGTATTATAGTTTATACGATTTTTTTTAATTTTCGCTTAGATAAGGTAATTGAGAAATAGGTCGTCTATTTTATAGGTTAAGTGTTAGGAAATTTTAGATGAAACGAATTGCTAATAATCAACGATAAACCTTAAAAGGTCCATATCAATATTTAAAGTATTTAATCATTATTTGTAATATACAAATAATACGAACAATAAGTAGGTGTATTGGACTGTTTAGGAAAACTTATTGGTACGTGAAGTGTTATACGCTTAGCGTTTGTTTACTGGTTTTTTATTTGCAAAAAATCTTGTGCCAAGATGTTCAAAATAACACATTGGAATAAAACAAGTGTACAACTTTTATATCGTCCCTTTAGCTAATAATACCGCTCAACTCATCATTTAGTAAAAATGAATAATGTATCTACGTCAAACCTGACTTAAGCTGTATTCTAACTTGAAAATAATAACTTAAGCGGTGTTATTAGGTAAGCGACGATATCGGATATAAAGGGAGCTAAAAAATTTGAAAGTCTAAGCTATGCACGCCATCAAATTCCTTACAGTAAAATCTAATAATAAAACAGATTTAAGCGAACTCTTCTAGGACATTATTATGAAAATTATAAATCTATACAGAAAACCCCTGCGTGCATAATTATGGACATATTAATCAGTATTTTGCCTTTCCTGAAAAAAGCATATGAGTTATACCTGTTTAGATAGAAGTTTTGAGAACTTTGCAGTGTCCATATTCGTTGACTGAGTCTAATAGTCTAGTTGCATCCGTTGTTTTATTCCAATGTATAGAAATGCATAATTTTGAATTGCGAAAATTATATTTTTTTGTTTAACTTTATAGTACCTGTACGGAATTGAAGTAAGTTTATAGTTTGTTAAACGTATTGAGAAAATGATCTGATTTTTTTTTTAATTTTGCTAGAAGTATGCGACTATGGTCGATCGTATAGTGCCATAAAACCTATGGTATAGGTAATGGCGGATTGCTTCATAATTCCATGGATTTGTTTTTTTATATTTTAGACTTAAGATAGGTTTGTAAATATTTATCATGATTGTCATGAGTTGTAAATTGTTAAAAATGGTAAATCTAGACTTGTGTAACTTTACTTATTGAATACCATAATATTACATATTATATCGTTCATGTTGTAGAAGAATTAGAACTTAGTAGTTAAATTTTCACTGTAATCCGATTTCGAATTAAAAAATTAACTAGGTTTTTTTTCGTGCATTTTTTTAAATAATGTTTGGCATAAGAATAACCTTCTACATAGTTATCGTTAAAATGAAGGGTTAAATCATATCACAATTAAGTATGTATACCTATTTGTAAAATTTAGAACTGTATTTCGATGTATGTAAAATGTATATTCCATTTTGCAATAACTTGAATAATTAGGAATAAAGCGAAAACATGTTATTTATCACATTTTGAAGTTTATTTAAACGCAAAGTACAAGGTTTTTTTGAATTGTTTTTCTAGGAATTGATTCAGCATTTAAAAAAAACGCATTTATATTTTTTTTTGTGTAAATAAATTGAGAATATAATTTTAAAAATTGTGAGAATTGACGTAATTATTTTTATTTCATCATTAATTATAATAGACATTTAAGAAAATAAACAGAACATTAAAAAATAATTTAAGTTTGTATTTGGTAATTTCTTTATTATTTTGGTATGTTTAACAATGTCAGTGATCTATCTATGACTTGTCTAGCAGATAAAAACAATATAGTAATATACCTAATTAAAAAAATCACGGATTCAATTTCGACGTCCTGTTGGTCTAGTGGTCAGAGCTCCTGACTACGAAACCGAAGGTTGTGGGTTCCAATCCGGCTAGGTCTGCTCTTATCCTAACAACTACATGTTAGAGAGATAAATAATAACATCTTAACCTGAGAGAGAGCGAAGATCCATACTAATATTATAAATGCGAAAGTAACTCTGTCTGTCTGTCTGTCTGTTACGCTTTCACGCTAAAACTACTGGACCGATTTAAATGAAATTTGGTACAAAGAAAGTCTGGAGCCTGAGAAAGGACATAGGCTACTTTTTAACCGACTGCAAAAAAGGAGGAGTTCCACGCGGACGAAGTCGCGGGCAGAAGCTAGTATCTTATATGTAGTTAAATTTATATTTATCCGTCGTATTGCACCCGTATAAATTTTGTTAGTTTATGCCTAAATTAATAGGGTGAATTGTCCAAAGATGTTATTATTAAATAAACTGAAATTAATAATTATTCAAAGCCTGAACAATGTTTTAATCTACCAGATAAGTTGCAAGTAGGTTACTTAAGACTTTTTTGGACATTTTAAAAAGTCTAAATACTGAAGTTTTGAAGCCTTTACTGTAAATTTAACTTTTTAACCTTGTTCAACCCGTAGGCTCCCTGAGGGGGTAAAATTCCAATTTTTTTAAAATTATATTCTCATTTTATTTGGTCTCTGGTTGGTGCCCGGCTCTACGATACATTTATTGATCATTGTAAATTATACTTAATTAGTGTTGTATTAAACGAAATGATTACAATTAATCAGTTTGTTTCATTTATGACCTTAAACAGACAACCTCTTAATCCTACTAATATTATAAATGCGAAAGTAACTCTGTCTGTCTGTCTGTTACGCTTTCGCGCTAAAACTACTGGACCGATTTAAATGAAATTTGGTACAAAGACAGTCTGGAGCCTGAGAAAGGACATAGGCTACTTTTTAACTGACTGCAAAAAAGGAGGAGTTCCATGCGGACGAAGTCGCGGGCAGAATCTAGTCATTTATAATGCATCTTCTAACTAATTTAACTCAAGTAGGTACCAATATATACATCATCATAATATTGTGATGACGTTTCGAGTATTAACAAATAAAAGAAAAAGTCACTTAAATATGTAATTATATCAAATTAATGAGTATGTATAATTAGTGTAATTACTGCAAAGAATATAGCAATTTTTCGAAAATGTAATATCTAAGGTATCCAGACACCTATCATTACATCCTGCGTAGTATTGGACTGTTAAGGCAGCTGCCCCTTGATGTAACCTGTAGGTTTTGATTCCCTTGCGAGTGTCAACAAATTACCTTAGATAGGTATATTCTTCGTCTTGTATTCGTTGTCTATGCCCCCCCTCAACAAAACTCTCCTATTGGAATGAAACAACTATTAACGGATTTAACTCGCGTATTTTTATTTTATTTTATTAGCTGACGTTTCGGATTCTTTAATTCGTTAATTCGTTTCGGATTGTTTCATTCCAATGTGTAATAACCGCGAAGGCATCAGAAATTATTAAAACTCTCCTAGTTACGCCCTTGCCTTCGGGTAAGGACAAGGGCGTGCATTCCACACAGGCACAGTGTCACTAATATATGGACCGTGTTAAACATTCGTGTGTCAACCCACAAAAAATCGGGTTTTGAGTTATGAATGCAGTTTTATTAAATAGATCATGAGGAATACGGCAGTGCAATCCATTTTGTTAAAAAAAAATCGTAGAATATTCTAGAGCACAAAATTGGTTATTGCTTTTTTCCTATGTCAGATTTGTATTTTTGCATTAATGTGTTAAGCCACATATAACACATTATTGCTTATTTCCCATGTCAGATTTGTATTTTTGCATTAATGTGTTAAGCCACATACCTATCACATTAATGCAAAATTCTAATTTGTTGTCTTAAAACGAATATACATATTGTGCACTAATTTTTAGAAAATGTAATAAAATAAACAACTGACGCATTAAAACTTTAATGTTAATACTTATTTATTTAAAGTTTTTATTGTTGTATAACATGTATCAAATAACATTATAAGTTCTGCTAAAAATGAGAAATAGGTACAAGTTAACACTAACTTATTTTTTTATTACTTATTACTATTTTTATCATATTAAATAAAATATTTTAGGGTTCCGTATCTTAAAAGGAAAAAAATTAACCCTTACAGGATTACTTTGTTGTCTGTGTGATCCTTTACCTCAGTAACGCGTGGAGGTAGGTATCAAACAAAAATTCATAGTAATATCAAATACTCAGGACTACCGTCCCTTGAAATTGTAACATAATTACAAAAAAATCGCCGACGCAATCAAAAGAGCCGCCGTTTATGCCGCGATTGATAAAAGTTTTTAACACTCGCTAGCGAATCAAAACCTACAGGGTACTACTCGTGAACTCAAGATCTTGAATTAATTTAGTAGGTCCGAGGTAACGTCATATAGCACGGATAAAGAAAAAAATACGAAAATCATACATTTTAAATGACATCATTAAAAAAATATATACCTACAGGTTATTTATAGTACGGAACCCTTGGTGCGCGAGTGTGCACTTAACCGATATTTTTTTATAATATACATCATTAGATTTAAACGTGTGTGATAAAAATTAGAATATTATAATAAATAATAATATTAAAGAATGTACGAATTGTCGCCACAATTTATCAACTCTTCGAAAAATGGTTTTTAGGTGGTTTATTAACTTTTTAGGTACGGAAGTATATATTATTGGTTTAATTCAATATGATAAAATAATAATAATAAATCAATTTGGTTGAGCTTTTAAGTAATTGAAATAATATAAGTGTTAACTTGTTGTACCTATTTCTCATTTTTAGCAGAACTTGTAATGTTATTTAAAACATGTTATACCAATAAAAACTAAATAAATAAGTACTTACATTAAAGTTTTAATACGTTAGTTGTTTATTATTTTACATTTTCAAAAAAATAGTGTAAAATATATTCATTATAAAAGAACAAATTAGAATTTTGCATAGTGTTATGTGGCTTAGCACATAAATGCTAAATGTAATAAACCTTATAAATAGCCGCCGATAAGCATTAACCATTTTTCTGCATTTTCTATTTAATTATGAATTTATTGAAATAAATACATTTATATCCTTAATCTATGCACTTCAACAAAAAAAATGATACCACATAACAATATTTTTTTGCTTAAAATAAGCGGAAAAAGAAGAATGTTCCCTAAAAACTTTAAGCGCCGATATCTCAAAACTAGCTTGGTGTGGGTTGAAACACTTGACTAATGCTAAACACGGACCATATAGAGTGCCTACCCTGAGGCCATACTTACACTACCCTCACTGCACGCGCCTGTCACTACGGAACCCTAAAAAAGTCATTGGAATGATACAACTTTTAACGGATTTAACTCGCGTATTATTATTTTATTTGCTGACGTTTCTGATTCTTTACAGTTTCCATAAACGTAGCACGACTGAGCTGACAATAGTCTAACGCTAAAAAAGTCATTAGGAATGACTCAAAACAAAAGCGCGCCGGTGTCACGTGACGTGCGTATGCGCATCGTAATCTATATCAAAATAAAACCATGTTTCATTCCAGCTTCCGCCGTGATGTGATCATTTCCTTAGTTAAATATGCACTGTGTATTAGTGTGTCATAATAGTCTGGTATTGGTTAACGTTTTTAGTCTTGGAATGAAACAATTATAACGGATTTGGATCGCGTATTTGACTTTTAAATTTGTTAACGTTGTAATTTCGTATAGATATCGCACCCCTAGATCTAAAGGGAGCTAACTCAAAAAAAATAACTTTTTCGGGAGAGGCGAAATTGTTGTAAGGAATCTTTTTTTTAGCGTGTGTTTAATTTAAATCTTCAGATTTTTGAGTTAGCTCCCTTTAGATCTAGGTGTGCGATATTATATTGCAAAATATTAAAAACTTTTAGAAATTTGTATATTACCTTTAACTACAACTATTACGCTTTACGAGATTTTTAATTAAAAAACGGGGGTTGATGTAGAGTGAAATTTAAAAATGTCCAAAATTAAAAAAAAAACTTTGGGGTCTCTACTCTCTACCCTTAACATTTACGGGTATGAAAAATACCTAGTTGTTATCCATTTCTACCGGAATTTCACACAAAATTTCATTAAAATCAGTCTAACGATTTCAAAGGAGTTTGGCGACAAACAGCGCGACAAGTGAATTATATATTAAAATATATTTATTATGAAAGTGTAAACATAATTACTATATTATAAATAGATAATTGAATGCATACTGCAGGATCATCGACAGCCGCCTGCTTGATTTATGGCCCAAACAAGTGCAATACCTAGTGATGTGAATAAGGACTACTGAAACTGAAAACGTCGATATTGTCGATGAAATGTCTTTTTTGTTACTTTACAAGGTGCAAAATTTCATTTTTGATGCTTTACTATAAGATGCGGTTTAATGGTGGTAATGTTTTGGAATATTTTCTTTCCAATTTTAAATTCATGTTTATATTAATAATGTTTTTTTTTTAATATTAAATCCCTATAAATATTATTTTATTCCGATATACTTACTCATTTATTATACAATAGATATAATTCACTGTAGGAATAATTTACATTTGTGGACTACAAGTAATTTTTTAAGTCATGTACCTACCTACTACTTAATATCAATATCAATATGTTGGCTATTTCTAAGGCTTTCCAATACATAGATATAATCGTCACTTCAGGCTATTTATATCGACGTTAGAGTATTTATTTTACAAGTTAAACAATATGATAGCAATAAGAATATAGAAATGCCATTTTCAAAACGCTCGAAGATCCACCAATCGATTTAAATATTAGTCTATCTAACAATTTCTGATTCCTTAATGTAATGAAACAACTATTAACGCATTTATCTCTGTATATTTTTTTAAATCAAATAAAAATACGCGAGTTTAATCCGTTAATAGCTGTTTCATTCCCATGTGTAATGACCGCGAAGGCATCAGAAATTATTCCGTTATACTAGTTTCATTCCAAAATAGTCTATCGATAATTAAATTTCATCGACTTTTCCCCGCCACCCGCCACACTGACATGTGGCTCTTAATTATAACTATTCCAACAAAACCACTGAACCGACAAAAAATCAAAAATAACATTATTTCTAATCCATATCTGGTTACTGAACTTTAAAAAAACACATGTCTACGAATGGGTTAAAATTAAAAACGCTTCATTTTTTGTCGAAAACCTTTTTTCGGTAGAAACGTGTCGTTTTGATTCGAAATGGAAAGTTAGGGGTTAATTTAGTGTTCTCAAATACGTTTTTATGTTTTTTTTTTTCGTTTTGACATGAGTAATGTGGACATATGGCAATGATCATTGTTGCCATATGAAACACGTGAGAATTGTTTTTTTTATATCTTAGACATCCTAGAATTTATATTTTTAGTGCATGAGTGAGTTGGTACCTAAGTTTTTGTCATTTAAGGATTTAAAGCGGTGAGATTAATTTCGACAGTACAGGTATTCGAAAATTTTTCAGTTCCATTAGGTAGGTACTTTTAGTCGGCAACGGATATGGTAACTGTAAAGTTTTAAAAATTTTGAAATATAAAAAAAAATACGCAAGTTAAATCCCTTTAAGTTTCATTCTAACATGTAATAACCGCGAAAGCATCAGAAACTATTAAGGTACTTACTAAGCGAAAACCTAGACTATCGTCAGCGCACTCGTGCTACGAATATGTTAAATGTAAAGCTTTCTAAAAGTCAGCATAAAAAATTAAATACGAGAATTAAATTAAATAGCGTCTTAGTTGTGTCATTCGAATGTGTAATAACCGCGAAGGAATCAGAAATTATTATATCGATACCTTTGGGTTCAAATTGGCGTAAAAGCCATTTTGGCCAAAATTAGTTAAATATACAGTTTTACTCAGAATTTTGAGCTCTATCGATCTGTATATAAGGATCATCGAAATTCGCAATTTCGTAGCTTTTACTACCCAATTTTTTATTATACGTAGTGACGTTCATTTTTGCATGATGAGTGTATGTATGAGAATAGCTTGTCAAACTGTCTGTCATTTTAAATGACTCAGGTATTTTTTGAGTCACTAATTTGTAGTTACGAGAATAGATTGACTTACCAATAACTACTGATTATAAAACAAGTAGGTATTAATATATTTTTCTGTCCTCCGGCCGGAAAGCGCCAACTTTCTGACCGCTACGCTAAATGAAATTGCCGCTTTCTGGCCGCGTCGAACAGAAAAATAGTATACTGACCTCGGCCAGTAAAATAAAAAAGCCTCAGATCACATTTTTGTCAACCACGGCTTCGCCTCCGACGACAATTACATGTGATCTGAGACATTTTTTATTTTACTGGCCTCGGTGTGTTATGTACTATTTTTAAACTAGACAAGTACCTAGGTATGTTTAGAAAAAAAATACAGATTAAAGTAACGTACATTGAAAACTATATTGTTACGTACTCATATTAAAAAACTTTACAGTCTCCATTTTCGTAACAGACTCAGAGCTGACGATAGGTATGTGAAAATTTTCGAAATGTCAGCATACATTTTTTATACCGTTCACATAATTATTAAAAATTTCTTCTCACATTTTGGTTTCGAAATTTTGGAATGTAGCTAACTAAATAGTCTGAAAGGTTTATGTAATAAAAATTATACATATAGAATGAATATTAGGTACGCGAACAAAACGTCACCTACATCAATTCTAAACAATATTTCGTTCACTATTTTCGGTTCATATACCTATATTATCAATTGACAATTGTCTAAGGGCTTAGTAATACCTTAGGGCGTAAACAAGGTGCCAAAATGTATGGAATTTGACATCCACGTACGTCACAAACTTTCGCGGATGTCAAATCCCATACATTTTGGTCATTTCGTTTAACGTTAACGTTGAACGTTGGCACCTTGTCTACGCCCCCATATCTATACTAATATAATAAAGAGGAAAGGTTTGTTTGTTTGGATTGAATAGGCTCCTAAACGACTGGACCGATTTGAAAAATTCTTTCACTGTTGGAAAGCTACACTATTCCCGAGTAACATAGGCTGTAAAAAAAGGGATCCGTACGAAGCCGAGGCGGACAGCTAGTCATCTATTAAATACGTAGAAAATCCAAAACCAAAACAAAAACACATCAACAGTCGTTCAACTTTCGAAACACATTTTTTAAATGAAAAAATCGAAAGCATCAAAGTGGTTTATTTATATATATTTTTTACGTTACTAAGGCGTGTGGCACAATTGCCTGCATCATTGAACTTATTTCTGTTTGACGACATGTGCTTCACTTATTAGTATTACCTAGCCAGGGGTTTATATTGCGAGGCCGCTATCTCTAAAATAATTATGTAGAAAGAAATATAATTTATTTAAAACATAGGACCCTTACAATCTATATAACTCCAACAGAGGAATCGGATCCTTTTTTTTATCGTGTGTTTAATTTAAATCTTCAGATTTTTGAGTTAGCTCCCTTTAGATCTAGGTGTGCGATATGTACGTTCTGTGTATGTATGTGTTTGTACGTACCAGTAAATATATAATAATTGATAATAATTCTAAAGCCTTCGCGGTTATTACATACTGGAATAAAACACTAGACGAATTTAACTCGCATGTAATCTATATGCATAGACGTCGAAGTAATCTATAAAATTAACTAATTTCTAAATCAAAAGATCATAGACATGCTTACTAATATTATAAAAGCGAAAGTTTGTGAGAATATATGGATGTCTGAATATATTTTTTAATATTTTTCGAACTGAATACTGAAGCGCAGTTGGCTAGCTAGTAGGCCTTTACTGAAAAACCGGACGAGTGGCGAGCCTTCTGCGGCTTTCAAGCCTTTACGTTTGGTTAAAGGTTTTTAGCCCTGATCCGTCTGGATGTATTTTGTTACTCTTTCACGCAAAAACTACTGAATGGATTTTTGTTAAACATTTCAATAACTTAGCTTACACATTAGACACACATATAGGCTATATTTTTTAAGATATTTTTATTACTTAAAGTCAAAATCATGCGCTATAGATATACATATCTCTATATATATAAATCTTATGTACGTGTGTTAGTCATTGAACTCCTTCTAAACGGCTGGACCGATTTTGATGATTTTTTTTGTGTGTATTCCAGGGGGTTTGAGGATGGTTTACATTCACATTGCTGGATCGATTTTGATGTTTTTTTTGGGACAGGACAACGTCTGTCGGGTCCGCTAGTAAATATATATTATTCCAAAGCGACCGTGAGTTTTGAAGCCGGCGCGCGCACGAGTTGTTAATTCGGTGCACCGACTACCACCGCGACGATACGCGGTGCTCAAACTTACACTTTCACTATTCTTTGTAATATATATACATCTATATGTATTATTGATGTCATAATATAATAATTTCGTTGCCGATAATATATCATAATATAATAATGTCTAATGCCTTCCCGGTTATTACACATTGGAATGAAACAACTACGAGTATAAATGGATTTAACTCGCGTATTTTTATTTTATGACGTTTCGGATTCTTTACAGTTTCCATAACAGGTAGTATTTTGAAAATTAAATATAAGGTACTTTGCATAACTGTGTATATACTTTGGCGTTAAGCTATTGTCAGCTCAGTCGTGCTACGATTCTGGAAACTGTAAAGAATCTGAAACCTCAGCAAATAAAATAAAATACGCGAGTTAAATCTGTCGTTAATAGTTGTTTCATTCCAATTCCATTTGTGTTTATATAATATGTACTTAATAAAAAACATGTCACTCGTGCGAAGCCGAAGCGGGAAGCTATACTAATATTATAAAGAGGAAAGGTTTGCTTGTTTGTTTGTTTGTTTGGATTGAATAGGCTCCAGAACGGCTGGACCGATTTCAAAAAATCTTTCACAGTTGGGAAGCTACACTATTCCCGAGTGATATAGGCTATAAAAAAAGGACGATCCCGTGCAAAGTCGGAGCGGGAAGCTAGTTAAATATATATATATTTTAATAATTATACTGAAGTTTGAGAACAGTTGCCGATACAACAAGTGTAAGCATCTCTAGCTCCGTGCCCTAGATAAGGAGTTCATAAATCATACACACTTCAGCGCGGTGCCTAAACAATACACAATTAGACTGTTATACAGAAAAATAGTTCAGCCTTGCGAATGATATTATTATTATAATAATAAAACTGCTCGAATTGATTAAAACTTTACTTAGAGATAATAATTTCTGATGCATTCGCGGCTATTATACACTAGCGGCCCCGGCAGACGTCGTCCTGCCCGTCCGATTGTTTCGTCAAAGATCAGTCAAAGTCTTCTAATTGTCACTTAATGAATAGTAATTCTTCATAAGGCTTCATATTTTCCCCGTTTTTTACACATTCTCCACTGTTTCTTCGCTCCTAATCGTAGCACGACTGAGCTGACATAGCCTAAAGCCTTCCTCGATAAATGGTCTATCCAACAAAAAAAGAATTTTTGAATTCGAACAATAGTTCCTGAGATTAGCGCGTTCAAACAAACAAACAAACAAACTCTTTAGCTTTATAATATTAGCATAGATTGGAATGAAACAACTATAAACGGATTTAACTCGCGTATTTTATTTTATTGGCTGACGTTCCGGAGCTTTTACAGATTCCATAATCGCACGACTGAGATTATTAAAGATTATTGATGGCTTTATTTTGGAATTAAATAATTTATAACGGATTGCACGCGCGTATTTTATTTTATTTGATGACCTTTCGAAAACTTATGAATTCCCGTATTCGTAGCTGATTGAACTGACGATAGTGAAGGTATTAAAAATTATAATATTATAAAGTATATATTAATTATAATATTTTTGACCAACACAGCAAAAACATTGCTGTGTTGGTCAAAAATATTCCTTATTTCTAATGCTTTCTCTGTTATAAATATATAACTAGACTAGCTTCTGCCCGCAACTTCGTCTGCGTATGATTAGTATTTTACACTATATCGTTATAAAATATAGCCTAAATGTTATTCTGATGTATAAGCTATATTGTGGTAAAATTTCATTCAAATCCATTCAGTAGTTTTTACGTGAAAGAGTAACAAACATCCATACATACAAACTTTCGCCTTTATAATAGTAGTAGTATAGGAATAAAACTAAGTTAATCTTCAGCATAGACAAATAATATACCTACGGGAGTGAATAAAATAGGTAGGTATTGTAAGTAGTTGTTTTATACCAATATTTAAATTGCATATAATACATAATATTATGATTTTACTATTAGATACGTTAGCTACGTTGCCAATAATTATGTTTTTCTCTCGCAGTATAATATAATATACACTAATATACAGTATACAAAAAACAATATTAAAAAAAAACATTGATCAAAAGATAATAATAACGACCGTATGCGCCGGCGCAAGATAACAATTGTTATTTTTTAAACAAAACGTTAAGTAAATATATCTGAAAGTTAAGCATGTGAGACAGTAGGGACTTTTACCCAGAACTTAACTCTAACTGTAAAACTAATATTTAGGGGGGTGAAAAGGGGTAGAAAAGTTTGAAATGAGAATAAATAAAACCATAATTTCTGATGCCTTCGCGGTTATTACACATTGGAATGAAACAACTATTAACGGATTTAACTCGCGTATTTTTATTTTATTTTATTAGCTGACGTTTCGGATTCTTTACAGTTTCCATAATCGTAGCACGACTGAGCTGACAATAGTCTAACGCTAAAGTCTTCCGAATCCGAAACGTCAGCTAATAAAATAAAATAAAAATACGCGAGTTAAATCCGTTAATAGTTGTTTCATTCCAATAAATAAAACCGTTAGGTATATTTATTTAGATAAATTTTTTTATGAAGATATTTAGGTTAGGATATAGGATACTTTTTATCCTGGAATTCATTCCTTAAAGGAGTTGAAAAGGGGGTTGAAATTTTCAATAAAAGTGTTATTAAATGCACCTTCTAATCTAGGAATGCTAGGATTGTCTAGAAATGCTTTGTAGCAATAAGGCCTATTTATCAGGTACTACTTTAAATACCCACCAGTAATAAATGGACACTTATTTTTTTTCTCACACAAACAAATAACTACATTGATAAGAAATTCTAAAGTTAGATTAGCTTAAATCTGTTTTATTGGTAGGTAGGTTTTTCTGAAAGAATTCGATGGTGTGCATAACTCAAACTTTCAGGTTTTTGAGTTAGCTCCCTTTAGGTCTAGGTGTGCGCCGCAGGCACGTGCAGTGAGGGTCGCGCATGTACCACGCCAGGGTAGGCACTCCATACATTTCTACCATTGTGCCTATATGGAATGCACGCCCCTGTTAGCGAGATATAAATTGTGTGCTGGCTAGTAAGTGCATCTACCAGTGTGCAACGTGCATATAGTTTCGTCACACGTGTCATGCATAAGTGCATCGATAAACCGAGTGCACTGCGCGTGCATCCATCGCTTTACTCTCTTTCTAAACCATTAATGTTGCCATGAACTAATACGGAGTTTTTATTTGTCTGTGTTTTTTTCCAAACGGAGTATTTATTTACAATAATTATTATTTTGTAACTATATAATATGTTAGTGGAGTCAAATTTAAAATAGCGCACTATTAGGAACATCAAAATACAACTAAAAAAATGTCGTTACGTACGTACTCTCTACATTACCTACAGGTTCTAATTTGAAATTTGAATTACATAATTATGGTCATTATGTTATTTAGAGTCACCTATCTATTGTCAACATTTTTGAAAAAAATATTAAAAACTAGCTTTTGCCTGCGACTTCGTTCGCGTGGACTTCAGGTTCGTCCCGTCTAGTCTAGTGTCAAAAATTGTAGCCTATATGTTATTCTGATGTATAAGCTATACTGTGGTAAAGTTTCATTCAAATCCATTCAGTAGTTTATACGTGAAAGAGTAACAAACATCCATACATCCATACTTACAAACTTTCGCCTTTATAATAGTAGTAGGATAGGTAAAGGTCGATGTCGATTTTAGACTATAAGTACCTACCTATATTAAAGATAGAATAAAATATATTTTTTAACCTCTGCGTAAACGCAATTCCATATATTGCATAACTGAATAAAAACATAATCAATACATATTTACGGAACTGAAATCACACGTGGATGTCCTATCACAGATCAATACATTAAGAAGACGTTCAACTCTTTATCTTGCAGATAACTACAAAGTATCATAGACAGCAGGTTAATAATTATCTGTGGGTGAAGGCGCATGCTTAGTTTCCTACAAAGTAACTAATAAATAATAATTTCTGATGCCTTCGCGGTTATTACACATTGGAATGAAACAACTATTACTTACCTAGTAACTTGCGTATTTTTATTTTATTTTATTTGCTGACGTTTCGGATTCTTTACAGTTACTTTAGCGTTAGACTATTGTCAGCAAGTCGTGCTACGCTTATGGAAACAGTAAAGAATCCGAAACGTCAGCAAAAAAATAAAATAAAAATACGCGAGTTAAATCCGTTAATAGTTGTTTCATTCCAATAAGTGCCAATAACCAATAAATATTAGAGCGACATAAATCTAAGCTATGTATAGGTATTTTTATAAGAAAAAAACGGAAATTAAGTAAAATCCTTGTTAATTGACTAAGTAAAGGACGGTCGCGGAGCACAGCGAAAAACTATTACTGATACGTGCGACAGGGACAAATAGAAATAGGGCAATGCCCGGTTTTCGCTGTGCTCCGCGACTGTCCTTTAGTCCAAATACTTTTTATAAAATTCATGAGTTATATGTTTGTGGTCTTAGTTTCTTAAAATAATTATTGTTTTTGCTTTTGTCACAAAAAATACGTACCTAGTTAAAAAAACCTCTATATTACAAGTGCTTGTTTTTATAATAATTTCTGATGCCTTCGCGGTTATTACACATTGGAATGAAAAAATTCTTTATCGTTAGACTATTGTCAGCTCAGTCGTGCTACGATTTTGGAATCTGTAAAGGCTCCGAAACGTCAGCCAATAATAATAAAATACGCGAGTTAAATCCGTTAAAGTTGTTTCATTCCAACCTGCTTAATTAATTTCCATTCCACAATTCTATGCAATTTTTTATTTGATTCTATTGTCGATTGGCACTTGTCTACTTACTTGATATAAATACACTTATGTATTGCAAGCAAAATAAAAGCTTTTATTATAGATACTATTCCAGCATACTATGCAGGTTTATAAAGAGTTAACCTTACAGTTTCAAAATAACCAATCTGTGAGCACTTACTGAAACCATCCCCCTAATTTATTAACACAAAATTCTTTCATACCGTAAAAAAAGCTTCACCTCTTTCAAGTTTTTGTAGACATAAAAACTTGTTCGTCTCTTGTTTTTTTCATACAAAAACGGTGGCAAAAAGTCGTTGACTCCAAGTCATCTTTGAAGTGTTACCTATCGAGTAAACAGTCATTAGGTATAGATAATTGAGAGAGGCATGATCGAAGATTATTTAAGCTATTTAATTAAGTAAGTATGGGGGAAATTAAAACTACCTAGCGCACGGATCCCTTTTTTTATAGCCTATGTCACTCGGGAATAGTGTAGCTTCCCAACAGTGAAAGAATTTTTCAAATCGGTCCAGTTGTTTCGGAGCCTATTCAATCCAAAAAAAAAAACCTTCCCCCTTTATTATATTAGTAAAGACTAGCTTTACCCTGCGATTTTGTCTCTTTAGAATTAGTACTTGGGGTAGCCCCATAGCTCACCCCCCTTACGGGTGATTTTCAAGGACATTAAGAAATCCAACCAGCCATAATAATATAATGCATTATAAAATATGATTTATGTCAAAATGCCTACCTATTGCACAAGCTAGTTATAAAAAGATTTTAGTATAAAACATTTCCGGAATGACTGCCTAAGTTTCGCAAAAAAAAAAAAACAAAAAAAGACAAATGAATCAATAAAATCTTCAAGCAATGGCGCCAAAAGATTGTTAAAAACTTAACACCCTCAAAACGCTATTAAACAAACCGTCCGTGCATTTTGAACCTTATCTCTACACAATAAGGTATATGAAGTGAATTTTGGGGAAGTAAAATTAAACTTTGCGTCTTCAACACGTGTGTTCTTGGTATCATTATCCCAGCTCCCGGTTATTTAAGATTACATCCCGAAGGAGTGCGGTTGTGTCGAAAGTTAGGTTATGTGTCAAATTGACAGTTAGCGCCATTTTAGTGACGTGAAATTGTGATAGTGACAGGTGAGTTGATGCAATTTATCTTTTATTGTTGTACTTATTTAGAAAAACATAAAATTTTTAAACGCTATTTTTTTATGTAGGTATTTTTGGCTTTTTAATAGGAGAATATTTCTACGGAGATAAGATTAAATTAAGTAGGTGCCAGGGTATTTTCGGGGTTTTTTTAATCTTGGATTTATAACACATATTAGATTTTTTGATAAGTTTGATAAGTTGAGTAGGTAGATATTAGTAGTAGGTAGGTACCTAACTAAATATATTATTTACAAATTAAATATTTAGTTATAGGTATACTATACCTAACTAATAATTTTAAACTTCTAGTATTATAATGGATGACGATAATCTTACTTTACTGAGTTACTGTTGTTGTATGAAAAATCACGGCAGTATAAAATTAATAGGTACTTACGCGAGTTAAAGTGCGGAAGTAATAGAAATCATCAAACATTCTTTACATTCTTTACATTCTTTATTTTCTTAATATAAAGAAGCATCACTCACAGTTAGCCAATATTTTTTTTTCTAAGTAGGATCTTATTAGTTTATAGGTACTTACTTCATCATATTATTATCATAAATATTTTTAAATTAAAGTATACATTAAGTAGTATTTCGCCGTTTACTTGATTTTTTTTTTTTTTAATTAAAGTACCTATTTATACTTACGTGATTATGATAACATTATGTAAGATTTGTCTATTATCATTTGGCTCTAAGTATTCAAACAGTCAGTCTTCGTAAATGCACTATAGATAATATATTTATACAATATATAAAAGGAGAAGCTGACTTAATGACTGACATATTAACGCAAGGCCTAAACTAGAAGTGTTAGAAAGTTCTAATTTTGCACAGGTTCTTTTCATAAAGTAGAGGAACTCTAATAAAGGTTTTTTGAAAATAAGTTTTGGGTGCTTATCGTGCACTGACGAAGTCGCGGGCAGAAGCTAGTTACACCATAATAATATTAGGTCGTGCTATGTTCTAGCTTTCAAATTACAAATACGACTATTAAGAAAATCTATTTTAAAAATAATAAAACATTATGCTTCCGCGCTTTAATTTAATACATCTCTCAACTCGAATTCGTTCAACCTAGGAACAACCAATTAGTGATGTCATCAATCAATCATCACGAAAAAAGTGTACATCACTAAACAATTCTGATAAGGTTAGCTTTAGGCATCATTAGCCAACATAACGGTAAATTAACTTCCTATACACCATTAATGGAAGTTGCAACTAAACACGTGTTGCCAACGTGTAACAATATCGCAAAAAAACTATTAAATTTATAATTCGCAGATGGCCGAGCGCGCGATACGCAGAGAAAGTTTATTTTTATAATAATAGCAAAACCACATGCGCAAGATCATACCACATGTCAATTGCCAGCACCTCAAGAGATTACTGAACTTTTGTAGGTAAATGAACCCAAAATGGCACAATACATAACACCTTGCTATGAAGACGACGGTCTCTTTCAAGAAGATAATGTTACAGACCTACATGCTTATTACATGTCACAGTTTAATTTAGAAATAGAAAATAATAAGAGAGTTAAAGATAATTTTAAATACGGCAACGAAGAGAGTTTCGATTTCGAGGCTTTGGATTGGAACAATGGCAGTAATAATTCTAATAACACAACAGATTTTGAGATTATAGATGAAGTTATAGATAAAAACATAAAAGAGCAAAATTATAAGGAAGTTTTATTAGATTTAGACAATATTGAATTTGATGACAGTTTCAAAAGCGAAGCTGTACCAAATGATAAGTTATTAGAAAACAATTTTTATGAAAGCAACAATGATTATATTGATGATGAATCTTTGATCGATGAACTTTGTAGAGAAGATGGGGAATCATGCCAACAGAGTCCATATGGTTTTAAAGAAGAATACTTATCATCAAATACTAGTGAAACAAATCTTCTACCATCGATAGAAACTGCTTTTTCAAAAAGATACTGTAATTACAACGTTGAAGAGAATTCACAGAATTATTACAATCAAATTGTTCAACCACAAGTGCAATGTACAAATATAGTGAACAGTATAGAACAATATAGTTATCCTAACAACATACTATATAACCTAGACAATGACAAAAACTATGTTCTGCCTGATACACCGACAAGTTGCTCTGAATTCAATTTTGAGAGACAAGAAAGAAAGATTTCTGTATCAGAGTCGATAGAAAGTGACGTTCAAAGTTCAACATATTATGACGAGAATTCAGAACTATTAGATGAAGATGAGTTATTTGTTAATTTGGATGACTTTGGTATTAATTTGGAAGGAGATAACGACGGATGTAGCGTTGATACTAAAATCAACGCTAATTATAAGAAAGCTGATAAGGAAAAGTCACAAGGTAATTTAGCTTTTAGTTACTTTGAGGATATAATTATTAATGAAGTGAACGATGTAATAAAAGATGCTTTTTCAGGTGAAAGAGTGTGTTTATGGGAACAATGCTATGAAAGATATCCAACTCAGAACACGCTTGTGGAACATATAGAGCGGGCACACGTCAACACTTATAAAGGTAAGAATTTACTAGATAAAGTAGATATTTTGAAGAAACTGTTTAGTGTGTTTAAGTGATCAATTAGCCATCGATATCAGTTTTATATATAACAATCTCTTTCTTTGCTTTTATAGCTCTTATTTCTGTATTTGCAAATTTTGAAACATATTTTCGAACTAATGTTTATTTTTCTTTATTATCTCCAATTGGTTCTTGATTTTTCTTATCATGTCCATTGTGGCATTCATTTACACTAAATTATTACATATTGGTTCCATTATTTTCAAAGCTTAAAAAGATTGACAGCTTATTAATTTTCCTTTTACAAGTTTATATTGATTAAGATCACATTCCTCTTTTTTATTTTTGGCATTATTAATGGTACATTATAAAACTAGGTTACCTAGGTACATTATCTATTATTTATATTGAAAAACTGTGACCTCAAAAATAGGCCGCAAATTTACCCCCCAGGGCTAACTCTTCACAACAGTATTATGTTGGAATGAAACAACTGTTAACGGATTTTTAATATTAACGCGTATCTTATTTTTTTGGCTGACGTTCTTTAGCATAAGACTATTGTCAGCTCAGTCGTGATATGATTATGGAAACTGTAAAGAATCCGAAACTTCATCAAATTAAATAAAATTACGCGAGTTAAATCCGCTTTAATGTTTCATTCCAATGTATAATAACCGCGAAGGCATCAGAAATTATTATAATAATAAGTTGTTATTATAATTATACTTTTTAGAGGTTTTAATGTCTGGGGTTAGTTTTTTTTGGAATGAAACAACTTTAACGGATTTAACTCGCGTATTTTATTTTATTGGCTGACGTTTCGGAACCTTGTTAAATCCGTTAAAGTTGTTTCATTCCAATGTGTAATAACCGCGAAGGCATCAGTTTTTTTTTTTTATTTATCTATCTCTGTCTTTAGGTGACGAATTCAGCTGTCTTTGGAAAGATTGCGCGCGCGCACGCCGACCTTTCAACGCGCGATACAAACTTCTCATACATATGAGAGTACATTCTGGACATAAGCCTAACAGGTGTCATGTGAGTACTGAAATATTTCTTTTTTTTTTAAATAAGTTGCCATGACGACGGTTTCAGTATTTAATTGTCCGATCTGTCAAACGGAAAATATCTGCGTCCTTAAATTATTTAATTGAACATTATAGTTTGTTGTTTTATTGAATTATGAATAATATATAGTTAACTTATACCTACATTATTACTAGCTGACCTAGCGAACTTTTCATTAAGATTTCTTTTTTTAATTAGGATTTGATGGTAGAAGAGTAAAATATTAGGGTTGTGTATTTTTCAATGCCGAATCATAAAAAAATAAATAAATTTTGGGGGTGGGAAAATATTTAGGGGTATGAAAAATAGAAATTGGCGGATTTTCAGACCTACACGCAAAATTTCATGAAAATCGGTACAACCCTTTCGGAGGATTTTGGCAACAAAGACGCAACACAAGAATTTTATATATTAAGTAGACGATGCATCAGAAATTATAACACAACATTTAAAAAGTCCTCTGGGCAAAAAAAATCAAATGAAAGATAAGGTGTTCTGACTCGATGTGTGTACACCCCAGCACCCAGGTTGCGGCAAAGCCTTCTCCCGGCTGGAGAACCTGAAGATCCACGTGCGGTCCCACACGGGGGAGCGGCCGTACGCCTGCCCTGCGCCGCACTGCAGGAAGGCATTCTCCAACTCTTCGGACAGGGCTAAGCATCAGCGGACCCATTTTAATGCTGTAAGTACTGTTCTTTATATTCTACTAGCCCGCACTGGCTTCACACGGTTCGTTATTTTTTTCCAAAATGTTATTTAGCCTATGTCACCCGGGAATAGTGGAGCTTCCCAACAGTATAAGAATTTTTCAAATTGGTCGTCATTTCGGAGCCTATTCAATCCAAACAAACAAACCTTTCCTTTTTATTATATTAGTGTAGATAAAGACTAGTGGTCCTGACGGACGTCCTCAATTAATTGGCAAAGATGCGTTGCAATAATCAAGCGATTTGACAGTTTGGAATGAAACAACTATAAACGGATGTAACTCGCGGATTTTATTTTATTGGCTGACGTGAGTTAAACAATACTAGCTAATAATATAATAAAAAGGAAAACTTTGTTTGTTTGGTTGTAATGAATAGGCTCAAAAATTATTGGACCGTTTTTAAAAATTCTTTCACCATTCGAAAGCTACATTATCCACGAGTAACATGCTATAAAATATTTTGAAAAAATTAGGGATCCGTGCGAGCGGACAGCTAGTATAATATAATATATACCTATCTACCTCTTAGGATTCAAACCGGTACTCTCGCATCATAACTAATAAACAATTTGACATATTCCAGAGACCATACGCTTGTGGTACAGTTGGATGCGGCAAACGGTACACAGATCCATCATCCCTCAGGAAGCACGTCAAATCCCACCCCCACATAACCAGCGTACCCAGGACCTGCATACCGAGTAGACCCTTAAGAAGAACAGACCAGGAACAGCTGGTTCCGAGCTCACCAGCTAAATTGGCTACTCTAAGGTGCATTAGGGATAAATTGACTGTACCGAGGTTGCAAAGAATGTAGCTTTTTCAAAATCAATATTGAAATCAAAAATGTATTTATTTAATTTAGGCGTTTACAAGCTCTTATGAAGATCAGAAGGTACCATTTACGAAAAAACGTCACTTGAGAAAAAACTCAATGAGGTATATTTTTTCATAATAGGTTTTTTATGAGTTTTCTCTGAAAATGTGTGTTTTGGAATGACAATTATAACGGATGGGAATTAAACAAAGAACAATAATTTAAGTAGGTACATAAGAGATAAATTGACTGTGCCGAGGTTGTATAGAATTTAGTTTTCATTTTGATTTTTTAAAAGTTTCTCAAGGTAGAAAATGTGTTTTGGAATGACAGTTATAATTGTTGAAATTTTTCACAGGGGTTTTTTTATAACGTAGGTAGGTGAGCACTAAGAAAGGATTTTTATAAATTCAATATCTGAGGGGGTAAAACGGGTGTGCTTGTCATGGGGAAGGGAGATAGAAGCTAGTAATACGTATATAAGAGTAACTTTTTAAGATTTTTATACCTAATAAAATTTGTATGAAAACCGAAATCAGAGCTTCCAAGCTATTCTCAAATTATAAACTTCCATGTAGAATTATGTATTTTATATTTTCATATAAGTAGGTATTTCATAGAGTTATTATAATTACAAGAAATGCTACAAGCAATTTTTTTATCGTTGTATAATTAAAACGTTCCTTTTTGGGTACAAATAAAAAAATGTATTATAGAAGTAAGAAATAATATTGCTCATACAAAAGACTATTAAAAAACTTTCCATCGTTTTAGAAAAAGACGATCTCGAATTATAATAAAATACCTAAGTAGGGGCCAAATGTATTATTATCTTGTTAAGATATTGTATATTTATATCTTTTGAAATATATAATTAAAAACTAAAAAATAATTAACTAAAAGTTATTTTGTTAAATTGTCATAATTCTTTTAATTAATGGACTAATGACACAAACCGAAATAATAATTTCTGTTGCCTTCGCGGTTATTACACATTGGAATGAAACAACTATTAACGGATTTAACTCGCGTATTTCTCTTACGCTAATGTGTTAGACTATTGACAGCTCAGTCGTGCTACAATTATGGAAACTGGAAAGAATCCGATACGTCAGCAAATAAAATAAAAATACGCGAGTTAAATCCGTTAATAATTGTTTCATTCCAACAAATCGAAATAATAAATTTGTTTACTCCATATAATTTCAAAGTTGTCACAATTTGAATTAACGTGTCATATTTCGTATTGTGTCACTATTTAATTAAATCAACGAATTATTTTGCAGTTTAGTATATAGGTAATTAATGTAAGCATGTTTTTTATACACCTATTTTTGCTCAAATAATTTTTAGATGTTATTTTTTTTAACCCCCGACGCAAAAACGACGGGGTGTTATAAGTTTGACGTGTCTGTGTGTGTGTGTGTGTGTATGTGTGTGTGTGTGTGTGTGTGTGTCTGTCTGTGGCATCATAGCTTCCAAACGCATGAACCGATTTTGATTCTGTTTTTTTTGTTTAAGAGGTGAATATGTCGGGAGTGTTCTTAGCTATGTTTGATGAAAATCGGGCCAGTAGTTTAATACATAGAGGGGGGTGAAAGAGGGGATGGAAAAATAAATGTCCACAAATATACTCGAGTGGGGTATCAAATGAAAGAGGGTCGCGAGTACATTACAAAATTGAAATTATAATGAAAATCGGTTGAGTCGTTCAAAAAATATAGGGAGTGAAAGTGGGGATGGAAAATCAAATATCAACAAATATAACCGAGTGGGGTATCAAATGAAAGAGGATCACGTGTACATTACAAAATTGATATTATAATGAAAATCGGTTTAGTAGTTCAAAAAATATAGGGACTGAAAGTGTGGAAATTGTTAACCAAATGACTACAAATATAACCGAGTGAGGTATCAAATGAAAGAGGACCACACGTACATTACAGAATTGCATGTAAAATGGAAATTGGTTAAAAAAAATAAGTTACCTACCTACTTTCAAAAAGTATGAAATAAAAAAAATAAATTAAAAATTTTAACAAACCCCCGACATAAAAACATAAAAGCCGTCTAAAAAGTATAAAAATAATAAAAACTTGATATTAGGTAGGTACCTAAGTATTAATAGGTATTTCTACAAAGAAAACGTCATGTCGGGGGGACCTTAGATTTCGATACATAGTAGGTAAATATAGATAGGTACAATTAGCTAAATGATGAGCGGTCCCCCCGATGTGACGTTTTCTTTGTAGAAATACCTATTAATACTTAGGTACCTACCTAATATCAAGTTTTTATTATTTTTATACTTTTTAGACGGCTTTTATGTTTTTATGTCGGGGGTTTGTTATTATAAAAAAGGTATAGGTCTGACGATTGGTTATTTTGTCCATCAAGAAGATTAATACAAATAATTGTCCAATATTTTTAAATTATCTAACTGACGGACTCAATAATATTTAATTTTTATCCATTCGTCATTTCTATTGTAGTGAATAAAAAGCTTGTACAAAATGTAGAAATACGAAAATGCTTTCCAAAGAATCTCGCGCGCATTTGTTTTTAAGATTTTTTCCCATTAAGATCTCTAGAGTAAATGCTCAAAGTTTTGAGGTTTTTGGCAGATACTGCCTAAATAAAGTAGTTAATAATTATAATGTATTTTATTTAATTCCTTGTTAATATTATAAATAAAGCATCCTTCTCCTACCTCCTATGATATCTGTACCAAGAGTACAATAAGTTAAGACTCCAGTGGGATGACAGTCTGTTGGTCTAGTGGTCAGAGTCCTGTTGCGGGTTCGAATCCTGCTAAGGGCAGATGTCAGTATATTAATATACTATTGTACAATTAACAACAATCTACTAAGCACCTGTGGGTAGGGTGAGCATTCATAAAATACATATAAGATTCAAGATTCATACGCACCTAGGCCTGTAAAATAAAAAATGTCTCAGATCACATGCAATTGTCGTCCGAGGCGAAGCCGAGGTTGACAAAAATGTGATCTGAGCTTCGCCTGGGACGACAATTACATGTAATCTGAGGCTTTTTTATTTATTGGCCGAGGTCAGTATACTATTTTTCTGTTGGACGAAGCAAGAAAGCGGCAACTTCATTTAGCGCACTGGCCCGAAAGTTGGCGCTTTCTGGCCGCTGCGCTAAATGAAATTGCCGCTTTCTGGCTTCGTCGAACAGAAAAATAGTATACTGACCTCGGCCAGTAAAATAAAAAAGCCTCAGATCACATTTTTGTCAACCTCAGCTTCGCCTCGGACGACAATTACATGTGATCTGAGACATTTTTTATTTTACCGGCCTAGGTGCGTAATGTACTATTGTTTATTTTATTTCTAATGCAGTCAACAATGACGTTTATAATAGGTCACAAGGTCGTACAAAGACCTGAGGCGTATGATTAATTAAGATATAACTAAACATGTCAGACCTTTGGATATTGACGGAGTCATCAGATGCACTAGAATATTTAGTACAGGAGCATCGTCATTTTTATAATCTGTTGGAGATGAATGAGAAGTTTAAAGTAGGTTGTTATAAATTATTAATAGTACTTACCTACCTTTCTTTACCGTTACACTATTGTCAGCTCAGTCGTGCTACGATTATGGAAACTGTGAAGAATCCTGCGAGTTAAAATCCGTTAATAGTTGTTTAATTCCAATGTGTATACATTAACCGCAAAGGCATCAGAAATTAGTACTTAGGTACCTACCTACTTAGATTTTGTAATTTAGAAAATAAGGTACTTAGTTGGTTTGCATAATTGTAAAAATCACTTAATAAAAGCGTTAGACTATCGTCAGCTTAGTCGTGCTACGATTATGGAAACTGTGAAGAATCCGAAAGGTCAGCAAATAAAATAAAATATGCGAGTTAAAATCGGTTAATAGTTGTTTCATTTCAATGTGTAATAACCGCGAAGGCATCAGAAATTATTAAACCAGGTTTTGTCAGTATACTAATTAAATGAACTGTGAGTGTTAGGACAAATGATCATTTTGACATGAAACGTTAGAGAATGCAATAATAGTTTAAAATACGCTAGGAATTCAGATATAGATCCGTATTCTAATGAAGTTCGCCCCATAACGGGGTTTAAAATTACGCGGACGAAGTCGCGGACAAAAGCTAGTTAGGTACTTATAAACATAAATTTACTAGGTGGTTTATTATACAGAAGGTAGGTACTTACACATTAATTTTAACATCGGCGTTTTTCTACCAACATAGTAATATAAAACTGTCAGTGGTGGTCGCATTTTCTTTGAAAATCAACAATAATTTACTTCAAGCTCTCGCGCTACAAAATACATTGTATATATCGCAACAACGTAATTACAAATTAATAAAAATCAAAAGATAGTCCAGTAGCAGTTGCGTTTTGACCTTTTTCGATCAAGATAAGGAGTACACGTGTAGGGTTGTATAAAAGTGGGTAGCGGGTTCGAAATAAACAGAAGTCATCTTCTCGTAGGAAGTGGAACATCTAAAGGGACTCCTGAAGTGATCCATCATGAAGATTTTGATATTGGCGGCCTTGGTCGGTGAGTGATGTGGATTTTGATTTATTTTGGTCAACTATTTACTTAGGTACTGTAAAAGAAACAGTCTGTGCCTTGATCGTTCATTGGTAGCTAAGAAAAACAAAAATAGTAACGTTAAACAAATTATAAAACAAGCAGTGTTTATATACCTATATAATAATGTTATAGTATATGATGTAAGTATATATATTATGGTGGTATCTTAATTGAACCTTCATAAGAGCTTGTTAAAGCCTAAATTGAATATTTTTTTTATTTTAAAAAGATAAGCTGACTTACTGACTGATACCTATATAAACGCAGTACCTAAACTTAATTATTAGGTAGTTTTAGACTCTTGAATTTTCCTTTTATAACGTAGGGGAAATTTGAAAGAGAAAGTTTAGAAATGTATCTAAAACTTAATTTGTTGTTAAAAAGCAGATTTTAGAACTTTACGTACCTAACAATTTTAGACTATAAAGTTTGGTAAAAATATTTAAGCAGTATCACGTATATAAATTACTTAATACAAGAGTTTTTTAAACATTATACGATTTTCACAGCGGTGGCCGCATCCGGTCGGCTGAACAGCCAAGTCGACAACCCTCAACAATGGCCGTGGCAGACTGGCAAGGTATACCGCTACGACGTGCAATCAACGACCCTGGCCCGGCTCGAGGAGGGAGCCAGCACCGGCAACAGCTTCCAAGCCCGGTTCATCGTCCGCGCTCGCGCCCCTAACCGTCTCCAGGCCAAACTAGAGAAACCCCAGTACGCCCAGGTTCACCACAACTTGAACGATCGCGTTCTACCCGCTGATCTCAAGTACGAAGACGTCAAAAACCTAGAGCAACCCTTTGAAATCAAGCTGAATGGAGGTCGCGTGCAGTCTCTCCGCCTGCCGAAAGAAGTTTCCCTCCAGCATGAGAACTTGCTTAAGGGTCTCATCAGTGCGCTCCAGGTGGACCTCTCCGCGCACAGGAACGTCCACTCGCACCACGACAACAACGACCAGGAAACCAAACAGGGATTGTTCAGGAAAATGGAGACCGACGTCACTGGTGACTGTGAGACTCTGTACGCCGTGTCTCCGGTCGCTTCTGAATGGCGCCGCGAGTTACCTAACTTCGCTAGCCAGGAGCAACCGATCCAGGTGACCAAGAGCAGGGACTACAGACACTGCCACCACAGAGTAGCGTACCACTTCGGAGTGCCCGAAGGCGCTCAGTGGACTGGCGCCCCCAGAAATCCACAGGAGGAACAGTTCATGCAGCGCAAGACTGACACTCGCATCCTGGCGGGCAAACAAGGCCCCATCTACAAAACTGAGACCACCAGCACCGTTCACGTGAGCCCCCATCTTTATGGTAAGCAGAAAGCCGAGGTGCGCAGTAACGTTAAGATGACCCTCGTCTCATACGAACAGGACAATGAGGCGGATTGGCAGATCCCTGAAGGATCTCGCATGATCCAAAATCTGTTGTATGCCCTGAATTCTAAGCAAGTGAACATCAGGGACTCGTCCTCGTCTTCGTCCGAATCATCCGAACTGCGCCAGCTGTCAAGGGAAAACGATCAAACCGATGATGATGCTAACACTAGGGTTCGTCGTTCACTCAAAATGCCCAGAACTGTTGTAGCTGTCAACAAAGTCATCATTAAGAAGCGTAGTGATGAAAGCTCCAGTTCATCCAGCTCTAGCGATTCGACCTCCGCCTATGTTAATGACGACATCCCTCAGATCAACGAGCCTGCTTACGCTTCCCTATACATGACTCCCCAGCTCCATGCTGACAAGAAGCAAAACCAAGTTACCGCTCAAAAGCTTATCCAGGAAATCGCTCAACAACTCCAGAATCCTAATAACATGCCAAAGGCTGATTTCTTGTCCAAGTTCAACATTCTTGTACGCGTTATTGCCTCTATGAGCTTCGAGCAACTTAGCCAAACCAGCCGCAGCATTGAAGTCGCTAAGTCTTCCAACAACATTATGAAGGCTGATATGTGGATGATCTATCGTGACGCCGTCGCCCAAGCGGGAACGATGCCTGCTTTCCAACAAATTAAAGCGTGGATCCTGAACAAGAAGATCCATGGAGAGGAAGCGGCTCAAGTAGTCGCCACTTTAGCTAACACCATGCGCTACCCGACCAAAGAAGTTATGACACAGTTCTTCAAACTTGCAATTAATCCCGAAGTTAAAGAGCAAAAGTATCTGAACACCACCGCTCTGATCGCCGCTACCAGATTCATCAACATGGGCCAAGTTAACAATGAAACTGCCCATTATTACTATCCCAGTCATATGTACGGACGCCTTTCTAACAAACATGACAACTTTGTCCTGGAAGAAATTCTGCCCCGTCTTCGTCAGGAGTTGGAGCAATCTATTCAACGAGGTGACAATAACCGGGCTCTGGTCTATATTAAGGCTATCGGCAACTTAGGTCACCGCAGCGTGTTGGATGTCTTCGCTCCTTACCTTGAGGGCAAGACTCAGGTTTCCACTTACCTCCGTGCATTCATGGTTGAGAACCTCCAGGTCTTGGCTCACCAAAGGGACCACTATGCTCGCGCTGTGCTTTACAGCATCTTGAGAAACACCGCTGAGCCCTATGAAGTGAGAGTGCAAGCTATTCATGGAATCTTTGCGAGCCGCCCCACCGGCGCTATGATGCAGGCTATGGCTGAGATGACCAACTACGACCCTAGCATGCATGTGCGTGCCGCTCTTAAATCTGCCATCGTGTCCGCTGCTGAACTAAAGAACCCACGCTATTTGGATCTGTAAGTTGCATTTTTTATAATCTTTTTAGCTGTTTCTCAATGTACCTACGTGCTTATTTATTCATATGTGTTTTATATGCTCTTTACAGTGCTCAACCCGCGAGAGCCGCCAAGTCTTCTTTGACAAAACAGGACTTCAGCAACTTGAACTTGATTAAGAAATTCGGCGAATCGTTCGAACAGGACTTCGAGTTTGGAATCTGGAATGTGTTCTCATACGTCAGCAGTGAAGACTCTCTGTTCCCGAAAGACCTGAAATACTCCTGGAAGAGCAAATCTGCTGGGTGGCACAGAATGAGCACCGTAAGTAACAATAAAATAAAAATACATTATAAATAAAATTACCTATGTCAATTTACATGATTAATTCTTTTACAGATCTCAGCTTCGTTCTCCAACGTCAATCAATTCTGGGACCAGCTGATGCAAAAGATGTCACCTCAAAAACAGGACATTCCTCAATCCGCTTCTAACTTCAAGTACTCCGCTGAGAAGATTTCCGAGATGCTCAAGATTAAGCGTAACCCCCAGAATCCTCTGGAGGCGTCCTTCTACATTGACCTTATGAACCAGCAGAGACAATTTGTTCTGACTGAGCAGGACATGCAACAGCTTCCTCAATACTTACAGCAGTACATGGCTAACTTGGCTAAGGGTATTGACACTCACTACACCAAGGTTGTTAATCAAGCTCAGGTATCCATCATGTTCCCACTTGCTTCTGGTATGCCGTTCATCTACAAGTACAAAGAGCCCACTGTCATTCACATCCAAAGCAAGACCAAGGGTCAGCTCAACTTCCCATCCGCCCAGAACCCCGAGTACTCGTCGTCAATGGAGAACGAAATTCAGTTTACCTTTGCCAAGAACATCGATGGCAATGTTGGTTTCCTTGATACTCTTTCCAACCAATATCCTAGCACTGGTCTCGTCAGCAAGTATCAGCTGAACATCCCTGTTAAGGCTCAAATTCAAGCTAAGAATGGAGAGGTAAAAATTAGATTGGAACCCCTGCGCGCCGATCAGGACACGACCATCGCTTACTTCAGTGTGTGGCCTTACACCGCTAACCAAAAGAAGGACAGTCTGACCCCGGTGTCTCTTGACCCCACCACGAAAGTGATCACCCGCAAAAACAAAGTTGTTGCCATTGACACCAAGTTTGGACAGAGCACTGGCACCCAGTTCCAATTGCAAGGATATTCCTACTCTAATGACTACAGGAATCTTAGAACCATGTTCCAGGGTACAGATCTGCTTTCCAATATTGTGTTCGCTTTAAGCCAGCGTGACGTGGCCATGACTCACTTTAACTTCAAATATCTTGGCAAGCAGTCTCAGAACAAGGCTGTCACATTGACTGCCGTGTATGGTGAGTATCTCTTAGCTACATAATTCTACATAAAACAAAATCAGGTAGTTACCATTTGTCTGTGTGTGTCCAAAGTGTCTTCTACCTTGAAACCACACAGTGAATTAAATTTCCGAAAGGTTTATGCAGAGCATAGTAAATTATTAGTAGATACTATTATAATCCTTGCGAAATAAGGATAGTTCACAAGTATTCACAATTGTAGTATTTAAATTAATTTGTTTTATTATATTCTTTTCAGACACTCTTTACAACCAGAAACATGACGCCCAAGTCCCCGCCGTTGCTTCTGAAATGGAAGATGTCTCTCCTAACAGCGAGTCTCGTCGTAAGGAAATCGTAAAGCGCGCCGTAGCCGGTATTAACAATGCCAAGGCCCAAATCATCGACCTAAGCGCCACTTTCGAAGGTCCCCAGAAGGCTGAATATGTTCTAACCGCTGCCATGGGAAGCAGCAAGGTGGATCCCAAGATCAGATACGCTCTTTTCGCTGCTAGGAACTCGGCCAAGATTGGCAACAATCAAGTCAACGCCATGGGAACCATCAACATGCCTGCCCAGGCTCCAATGAACTTCTTGGAAGCTTTAAAGAAGGAGATGAAGACCAACTTTGATTTCGACATCAAACTCGGACAAAACAACGGAAACATCCAGATCCAGGGTTCTGCTGAACGCACTGATAAAGCTTCCGATGAACTGCAAAAGGCACCTTGGGCCAAGCAATGCGCGCAGGAGATCGCCCGCAACAATTATTACCAGGACGCTTGCCGGAAGATGATTGTGAGGGCACACGCGCCTAATTATCTCAAAGCTTCCGTGTCCTACAAAGACATCAGCCCAGCTGTCATCAACATGACCTACCATGCCTATAAGGCGCTGACTTCTTACGGTTACTGGTACTCTGATATCAACCCGCTCAAGAAATCAGCTGAAGGCAAACTCGAAATTGAGGCTGAGGCTCTCTACATGGAGAATATTCTCAACATGGGACTGCTGTCCAGATACGGAAACCTGCGTATGAACAACGTTCCGATCCCGAAGATGGCTGATGTTGCAGTGTCTGCTAACTCTCCCTTCCAGGCTTACGAACGCGTACTCAACCATTTCACCCAGCAACAATACCAGCGTAAGTAGCATCTTTCAGTTTAAGCTCTATTATCTAGTAAAATACGTCTATTTTGTAAAAGTTCCTGACATACCTACCAGTTGCGTTATGCTTCACGACACACATCTAATTAAATTTATTTTCTGCAGCTCACTGCACTGTCGATGGCACTAGGATCAGGACCTTCAGCAACCGCAGCTACGACTACACTTTGAGCCGCTCGTGGCACGTTGTGATGCAGGATGAGGCCAAGTATGCTGGCCAGTACGGCCGCAGGAGCGAGCAGCTTGTTGTTCTCGCTAGGCAGCCCGCCGAGAAACAGCAGGAGTTGTACATTTCTTACAAGTAAGCATTTTAATAATCGCTCTCACGTTTTAAACTGCAAAAGTATTATTGTCTAAAGTGATTGTATAGTCCTAAAGTGATAATAAGATCTTCTTATTGAGATTTAACACACTTCTTTTAAACTTGACAGATCCGAAACCGGCAAGGACTTGGAGATCGAGGTACAGCCTAGCACCGAGAAAAAACCAATCGTGAAGGTGACCACCAACGCCAATATGGTAGCCAAAGGCGACCTGAACATGTACTGGGACGACGTCCAGGGCGCCCCCCTTTTCCAATACTACATGGTAGATAATGTTCTAGTCCTGAATATTGGTGAGAACCGTTTCCGTGCCATGTACGATGGTCAGAGATTAGTTGTTCTGGCTAAGGAACACCGCAATAATGTCAGAGGCGTCTGCGGTTACATGAGCGGCGAACCCCGTGATGACTACCTGACCCCGTATGGTCTGGTGGACAAACCTCAACACTACGCAGCGTCCTACTCTCTGAACCAGGAAAACAACGATCCTATCACCCAGCAACTGCAGTCCCAGGCTAAAGAACAGGCATACCAGCCTCAGAACCAGTACACAGCCATCCTCCGCTCTGACAAGGAATGGAGAGATGCTATGGAATCTTCCTCGTCCTCTGAGGAAAGCTATGGATCCACTAACGTGTACAGGTCTAGAGGTTTCCAGAAGCAGGGAGCTTGCAGGCTTCACAAGCAGGTTCAGTACTATGAGAATCACAGTGACATCTGCATTTCCACTGGCCCATTAGATGCTTGTGGATCCCACTGCCATGGTGAAAACTATCAGGTGCAGCCAGTTCAGGTGGTGTGCAGGCCCAAACTGGATAAACAGTTCCAGGAGTACAGGAACCAGATCCAAAGAGGACAGAATCCTCAAGTATCTGGTGCCCCTCAGACCAGACAGTACAGAGTACCATCCTCCTGCAGTGCTTAAGTTAAAAAAAGGTTAAATGACTTTCAGGCTTGACCAAGGACTTTGTTTCAGTAGTCATAGCTATTGTATCTATTTTTTTTATATCCCTTTGGCTATTATTATGAATATATTATACCTATCGAAATTTATAAATATATTTATGTAGTGTTTTTATATATTTTTTTATGTTTATGTATTGAATGTGATGTATTTAGTATTATTATCTATAATATATACTTACAATATATATGAATATTTAGATTGTATTTAAGTAGTGAGCAAATGAAAAAATAAAAAAAAACTTATAAAATTCAGACTTATTATTTAAAAATAGACTTATTAGCTAGGTACCTAACTTAACACAATTTACATTTACTTACAGAATTGTAATTCCTCTTACTTACAATGCAGCAATTACAATTATCATAATTATTTATAAATAATTCAATGTATAAAATATTTATTTCATTTTGTAAACCTAGTGGTGACATCTAGTTTAAGTACTTCAAAGTATTTACAACTCTGCAATATTTTACAGATGCTTTATTCAATTAGCGCTAATTTATTTTCAACCATAACAACTAGAGCGAGAGTGCAAATTCTACTGATAACCTTGAAGAAAATTAATAAAATTGTACTTGTCAAACTATACAGTGTTGTCATGTTAAAAAAAGCTAAATGGATATTAGTTTATGCCTTCTGTTCTCTATAACATATCGCAAATAGTCTTTAAATTATTATAAATTATTCAATTAAGTAACCTTATTATATATTAACTATTTTTGTCAAACATTTTATTTATTTTTTATAATTGTAAAAAAGGATTGGTATTTGGTAGCTTTTTTTAAGATTATACCTGGCAACATCAAGGACCACGCCGCATAGCAACGCTATGTTAATACGTAAGTAATAAAGTAGGTAAATCAGCTGTATTACCTGTCAGTCAGTATTTCACGAGAATTTCCGTGTAAATCCTTACTTAAATAATTATAAAACTGTTCAGTGACGTATCTTGGTGACTCGTAAAATTAAAAATAAAAAAGCACATGTACGAACTGTCAGTTCAGTGGAAACGTGCTTGAGTTATAAATTCCAAATAAATGCTATGCCAGGATTCCAGATTTGATTTGTAATGTAAGTACGATTTCATTGTGTCTTTCTCTTTGACTAAATTGTTACAAATATATTTAGTGCAGTCATTGAAGCGAAAAATACGGCCATACCTCCGAATTTTTTTACTGTGAACCGATTTGCATGAAATTTTTGGAATTAGGCTCATCTTAACCTTAATTTCAAAAGTGAAAATGATCTGAACTCCGCCTATTATTTTGAAGGGGTGTAAACAACCCCTTAATGGAAAAATTGTAATTGAGCCATTTTATCGCTAGAAAACATGTCTAATAGTAAGTGGTGAAATGGTAAAGTATTTTCTAACATAATTACCTCATATTAAAATTATTTTCAACCCCTTGAAAATCTTACAACCCCCAAATTGAAAAAATCTGAAAAAAATACTTTGGTATGACATAAAAAGATGTAAGTATAGAGTAAGTAATATTTTATATTCTCTATAATAATTATCAAATTTTTAACCCCCTTTCAACCCTTGAATACTACCCCTTGATATTTTTTTTTGATAAAATGAAAAGGATTTAAATATTATTCCACACTCTCGCAAACGATTATCATGTTCTTAAGCTTTTCTACCCTTTAAACTAACCTAACCTAACCTAAAAAAAAAACCTAACCTAACTTTTTTTTTTTTTTTAGTGGGGAAATCCTCATTGATACCTTATGCCCTGGAGAAGGCAAAAGGTTTGCCAGACTCATACTGGCTCGCGGAAACCTAACCTAACCTATGTCTTAAATGTTTTACATTTCCGATTGCGATTTTAGGAATTACACACATTTCCTAGGAATTGTATACAATGACGGATTATATACATTTCCGTTAACATATACACATTACAATAGTTGTGGGTCTATATTATACTGCGTACCATCACATTGCTCCAATTATTCACACTCCGAAATTTTTAGTTACTAAGTAGAAAAAAATATGATAAGTTTTTGGACCATAGCTCCTTTAATTTTCACGCTATCACAATTTATAAAAAATCATTGTAAAGGTAATTAAGAGAGCTACAACATCCTGTATTGCAATATATAGTAAAAAACCTTTTTCTAAAACGGGAAGGGTTAAAGGAGCTTAAGAGAGGCAGTGATTGCGCTGCCACGCGCTCTTTAAACAATCACATTTCCGTCAATTTTTGTTTGTCAAAAAAACAAAAAAACCAAATTGTTTGTCAGAAAAATACCTACATTTTTATTCATACACTTTTATTCTTATCTGTCGTCATTCTTGAAATATTATGAAATAAACGTGGGATTTTTAAAAATTTGAAATTTTGTTTTTTAGTTAATCGTGAGTTTTTGAAAAATATGTATCCTGAAGCAGCCAAACTGATACTATCTATCAAACTCTTCATAATGAAGTTAATTCTAGGCGGAATACGATTAATTTTAATTATGGTGGAAATGGCACTTATGAAACCCATTGATTTTAAAAGAAAAAACATTAGTTGTTCCCCCTTAATTGCAATACAGCTCTCTTATTTTACGTGCAAAAGACTTTTAATAGTGCTCATTTTAAAGCTTATTTCAAGCACTACAAAACCCTTTTGTATTAGAATGCATAAAATGTATCTGCTCGCCGCTAGATGGCATTGACCACATCGATTAAATTTCAGGCAACATAAAAAACGGCTTTGATCTTTAATTTATAGCTTAATATTGCACTTAGAATACTGTATAAAAAACCAAATTGTTCATTGTTTTGCCTGCTACAATTTTGTTCTTTATAAAATTTTCGATAAAACGTATATTTTTGGAGATTTTTGCAAAAAACCGATGAAAAAGGTGAAAAAATTGCGAATTTTCAATTGCAAATAACTTGAAAAGTATTGGATTTTTTGAAAAACTTTATAGACGATTTTTTCCTTAAAATTAGGCCTTTTATCGATATCCGAGGTTATTTTGAAAAAAAAATAATTCACCCCCGAGAAGGGGTGGCAATCACCGAATTGTGGTAGCGGAGTTCAAATCATTTTCACTTTTGAACTTAAGGGTAAGATGAACCTAATTCCAAAATTGTATGCAATTCGGTTCACAGTAAAAAAAATCGGACCCATAATGCTTCAATGACTCCACTAATTGGTTATGTCATTTTTTTTATATTAGCAATAGTAAATCTTAAAACGTCACAACATAATTCAGTGCGTATTTTAATTAGGTGTGTCAAAATTAAATTAGATATATAAAATTACAATAATTATTAAATATCTCCACGTCAGTAATATATATTACAATTATCCCACATACTTAATTGAACTCTTGTCATTATCACTACATAGTATAAAACAAAGTAGCTTTTTCTGTCCCTATATCCCTATGTACGCTTAAATCTTTAAAACTGCGCAACTGATTTTGATGCGATTTTTTTAATAGATAAAGTGATTTAAGAGAAAGGTATATAGCACCTGTGTGAAGCCAGGGCGGGTAGCTTTTGCCACTTTTCTAGCAGAAAACATTATTTAAACATTAAATACTTATTTAATAGATAGTAAATAAATAAATAATTGACCAGATAAGCGTAAAAACACTGGACAAGTCATTGAATAACTGAGAATTAATAACGCATCTATACCGAAAGTGACTTGTATTGAATAGGCTCCAAAACTACTCGACCGTTTCGAAATATTCTTGCACTGTTGGGAAGCTACACTATTTGTGAGTGATTTAGGCTATATTAAATTTTGAAAAAATTAGGGATTCATGCGATGATAGGGTTGACTGTTAGTCTTTATTAGTTTATTATGTTAGTGTAGACTAGAAACTTGATTCAATATTGTTAAATAGCTTCTCTTTATTAATATTAGTTAACTATCAGCATCCGTTTGTTACTATCTACGTAGAGTTAGTACTTCCGATAACTTATTATATTTATACTTTATTGTACAAACTTTAATAGAAGTAGTGCGAAAGGTGAACTTAGTGCCTTAAGGCATTCTCTACCAATCAACACAGTGTGCCAGTTAGAAAATAATTCCACCCCTTTTAGAAATGAATTTCATGTAATAACTATCTTATAACTGTTCCATAATTATGCTTAAAGTATTTTCAAATTAAATTTCATCTAATCTGGTTTATTGATACAAGAGAAGAGGTAACAGACAGACATACAAGAGTTATGCTTGCATATATATAATGTTAGTAAAGATACTTAAATAATAAAAATAAAGGGACTTAGATACTGTAGACATATCAAATGGTATTTCCTAGTTGCTGCCAATTTTGTTATTTCCTTGTAGATTTATCATAGCAACAATTATTATGTGGTTGATAATGCAAATAGATTATTTTAGGGTTTACTTTTTATTAATTATTACTTAAATTTAATTTAATTACTACATTTAATATTATTAATAGAGATCTCTATGACTTAAATCAAGTAAGATTATTGTATTTTTGGCAAGTAAGACGGTTATAAAATTAATTTAGAATAAGTAACTTGATTTCAGCTAAAAGTACAACTATAATATTTTAAGTAATTTTATTATGTGAATTTTAAATCTCTTTTATATTCATGGTATTTTATGGGACTTTTTTTACTCCTGACTTTTTCTCCTTAGAAAGTAAATTTTGAATTAATAGTCAACAATTACCTGTAGGTAGTCAAAAATTAGCATACAGGTAGAAACCAAAGATAGAAACCCAACCTTGGATTAGTATGGGTCCTTTTCTAAAGATAAAAAATACTTTTTGATAGAGCATTTATAATTATTTGTTCTCAACTTGCAATAAATACCTAGCTAATATTTTTTCTTAAAGTATTACCTACTTAACTCGCGTACTTTATTTTATTGGCTGACGTTTCTAAACATTTACAGTTTCTATAATCGTATCCAATGTGTAATAACCGCAAAGGCATCAGAAATTATTAGTACCTGTCATTGCCTCATTGTTCTTAGTTCATGTATAATATTATCCTCCAGTGGTTTAGGTTATTTGAATTACATCCTAGTTAATTAAATACTCAAGCTAAATACCTAATTTCATAGTAAAATGTTGCAAAATACACCTTTGATTGCGTAAGCCATGCGTCAGCGCCGCGCCTCTGAGCCGCGGTCTCTGATTGGTCGAAACGCGACCGGCGTCACGTAGCCTGCGCATACGCAAGTAAGGTTGTAGATTGAACTTTGGATTGCTAACTTGCTTGTATTTATTCTATCGTATCTGGTTTGGTTAGGTTAGTAGTTTGTGATTTTCATAACAGCTATTAAAATCTAGAGGCTTGTCTTTTTATGCGTCTAGGAATATTTAATTCAAGTAGCAATATATGTTATCCATTCGTTAAACGTGAGTTAGTATTTGATGATTCTATATTCTGATTTTTTTAAATATTTAAAAATTTCTTTGCATTTATTACCTATGTAAAGTTGAAATGGTTTATAAATGGAAAAAAGAACTCTATTTTTTTAACCTTTAAAATTACTTTCGCTAAGAATACATACATATTACTTAAATCTGTACAATAATAAAGCAATATAGTATTTGACGTGTTTCTAAAAAAATAAAATCAAAAATATCAGATCTAGTGTGAAAACTTTGCTATTGGTAACTATTAAGTACGTTCCATTTTATTTCATACTAGCGGCCCGTCCCGGCTTCGCACGGGGGGACTTAAGATTTTTTTCCCCCGTTTTTGAAACATTTTCGGTTACTGCTCCGCAACTATAAGACCTAGCGTAATATTATATAGCCTATGTTACTCGGGGATAATGTAGCTTTCCAAAGGTGAAAGAATTTTTGAAATCGGTCCAGTAGTTACGGAGCCTATTCATTACAAACATACAAAAATACAAAAATACAAAAATACAAATCTTTCCTCTTTATAATATTATATATATATATATTTCATATAAATTGGTAGATCCATACAAAATGGTCGAGCATTATGACGTCACTATCTTGTACTTACTATACTAGCTTATCTAACGAACGATCGAACGAACTGTAAATGCGTCACTGTATAACCTGAAAACAAGTATAAGTAAACATGAAAATCAATTTGAGTCACAAGACTCGCTAAAAATAGATAATAAACGTCATTTATATTGGCCAATTATTCTTAATTGTATTTTGTCCTTCAATGACTTGTGATAGTTATTACGCCTATTTAGAGAAGAATATAAACAGACAAACATGCAAATTCATTATAACTTGGCTATTATTAACGTGTATGTGGTAATGATTATTTTCTAGGAAAAGATATCTACATAAACAATGCATTAATGCTAGCTCAGTTTTTGCAAAGCAACAATGAAAGAGTTTTTTGCTCGTAGACTTAAGAAATTAAGGCATCTTAAGTGTCTATAAAATAATTTGGTCAGATCTCTAAACGGAATTGTACTGCGGTCTTTAGATGAAATGCAAATCGCATAGGTTTGACAATCGGCCAACATCCATTTTTCATACCCCTAAATGTGAAGGCTGGTTCACCCCAAAGTTTCTCAAAAAACGCGGAACGAAGTTCTCTGGGTCACATATTATTTATACATATACGATAACGATTACATAATATACAAAATATTAAAAGAAGAGTCGTTAAGTTTTTTAAGAATACACCCCTCGATGGGGTAAAACGGGGGTGCTTTTAGTGCACAGATGAGCTATCTGAATAATAATTATAGCTTATTGTGACGTCACGAACCCCCACAACCAAAAGGTTGCTTGTTACTACGCTCGTCTTCGTCATATTTTGATAGATTGAGAAAAGAAAAAATACGTGTCCAATTTTTATGATACCTGATTGAAAAATGTCATGTCTATTGACGTGTTTTACTGACGTAAGCAATATCAAGTGAATTGATCTGAATTCAGGTCATCAACGCTATAACAGGTTTGTTTGTGAAACAATATTTTGCTTAATCAGTGGGTTATTATAAAAATCATCGATCATGTGTACGATTTCATTTCGTCATAGTCATACATTATGTTGTTTGGCTTAAAGCATATTCTTACAAGTAATTGTGATATTACTTTTAATTTAATATTTTTTTTACTTTTAATTACTTAAAAGTTAGTTTATAGGAGAAGATCTTAAAATTATTCTTTTACACGATAAAAATATACAATAGTTGATAAGAAGAAATCCTGCAAAAAATAGAACTGAAATACCTTTTCTCAAAATCAATATGTCTACTTACAATAGACACTAATCTAATAGAATACAAATTATTTAATTTACACTTAAAAGTTCAGCCGGTCCCACAAATCCGTCTATAAATTAATCGTTTTCTTGACATTTTGAACAGGTTTCCTAATTTTTCACATGCATATAAATTAGCAACAGACTAGATGCCAAGGTCGTTTCGTTAATTAAAGTTTGCTTGTAAAATCAATTTATAATTTCTGATGCCTTCGCGGTTATTACACATTGGAATGAAACAACTATTAACGGATTTAACTCGCGTATTTTTATTTTATTTTATTTGCTGACGTTTCGGATTCTTTACAGTTTCCATAATCGTAGCATGATGAGGTAGATAGGAGGATGACTGATCGTAGCATAGGGTAGTTTTTCAAAATTTGTAATTTAAATATAAGGTAGTTTGCATAACTGTATAAATCACTTTAGCGTTAGACTTTTGTCAGCTCAGTCATGCTACGATTATGGAAACTGTAAAGAATCCGAAACGTCAGCAAATAAAATAAAATAAAAATACGCGAGTTAAATCCGTTAATAGTTGTTTCATTCCAAATCAATTTATGCTTTGTAGACGCAAAAACGTTCCCCTCTTTGAACTGTCTATGTGAACTTGTCCGAACTTGGTCTAAAACACGATCATCCACTTCTGGAAGGCGGTCCATGGTCTTACATAGCGACTTACCCCGCTCCGCCCGTATCCAGCAGATTCCATAGTCCTCTATAGTGATCATCTGCGCTCCGCCCGCATCCAGCAGATTCCATGGTCCTCCGTAGTGATCTTCTCCGCTCCGCCTGCATCCGGCGGATTCCATCGACCTTCCATGGTCCTTCATAGTGATCTTCTCAGCTCCGCCTGCATCCGGTAGATTTCATCGACCTTCCATGGTCCTCCATAGCGACCTGCCCTTCACCAAGTTATCCACGCTTTGGTCCTTTCGTTTCTCAGCCAATCGACCATTTTTGTTCATCATCAACCAGTCGCTCTATAAGCAATGGTCGAGTGACACTTTATTCAAGCAATAGGCATGACGATTTTATTAGAGTCAAGTACATTACCAAAAAATATTCAAAATAACATTTTTTAGCATTCGAAACGTACATATTGTCTACTCCGTGGTTATATAAATACTCATATAATTATATTTAAACAAAAATGAACACACGTAAGTATCTACTATCTATAGAACAATTAAAACACCCGCAGTGTAGAATTATGTAACCTCAACCTCTTCGATCCTGGCATCGTTTTGTGAAGGCTTTATATTATAATTACCTATGAAATGAAGTCAACACCATACATTTTTAATTCAATTATATTCCCTTAAAATGTAGTCATAGGTTTTGGCGCTCATTGGAACGTACTTTTCGATTTTGTGCTGTGACTTTATGTAGATGACCTTGATCAATGCCTAAAAAACTTGCAATTTATGTTTAAAGACATTTATTCCCATATAAGAATACATCACTTCCATGAGAACATAGTTTCACATAAATACATGCAATTTATATTATGGTAATTTATTTACACCGCAAAAAAATTAATATAATCATATCTAATGTTGACAACACAAATAAGGTACATAATGGAATTTAAAAGATATAAAATAAGATTGGAAGAAAAATAAAAACAAAAAGAACCGAGACATGCATCTCTTTTACAAGTAAGTTCTTGGCAGGTTTACCCCTTCAACTCATTCTTTTTCTTGATAGGATTACCTACTTAGATCTTCGAAATTAATAATTTGCTATGATATAGTCAGCAAGCCTATGTTTGAATGCGTTGAATGAGTTTACATTTTTGATGATTGGCGGTATTTTATTGTACAGAAATGCACCCTCATATGTGATTGTTTTTTTTCCATAATTAGTACGTATCTTAGGCAAAGCAAGGAAGCTAGCGCGGCGTTGACAAATACGGAGATTTGGAACATTTTTTTGTTTGGTGAATAATGTGTTTGTGTGAATATCGTTATTTATTGATTTTCTAATAAAAATACATGTGTTGTATATATAAAGCTGTTTGATGTTCATCAAATTCGTTTCCGAGTAAATGTCGTTAGTTGGCGTTAAATAATGATAGTTAAAAAGCATTTTGATAGTTTTGTTTTGTAAAACCTGTAATTCTTTAATTTTGGTCTTTGCAGGTTTATATCAAAAAAAAAAACTTATCCTTGAATCTTGACACTTTGCTCTTCATTTGACAATGAACTTGTAATAGATTATCCTTAGTATCTTGACTGTTTTGACACCTAGTGGAAAATGCCGTGTGGACATAGTTGAAGTAGTTAATCGATCTTAATGAACATGTGCACTTTACGAGGAGAACAAACAGCTTGTTGGAGACGATTTGATATGTTTATGTTTACTTTATTACCCAGAGGCTGTATATGGGTGTTTGGACTTATACAACCGTTGTATGGCTTATATAGGCTTGTGTTGCTTGAGTATATACTTTGGAATTTCGGGTTGAGGTGTAAGTTACCAAATCATTGGAAAATTTAAACAGATTTTGGTAACTTTTTGAAATTACCTTTTCAATAAATGTCACCATTGGCCACCAATAATAGCGGTTTTATTTATAGAATTTGGTTTAGTTTCTTTGCTAGTTAAAACCAATACATTTTTGGCTCGCGTAAGCTTTTTTTGGAGGATAATTGGTTTAGTCAAACTCCCGGTAAAATTAGTAATTTTCTTGAAAATAATTGCGTCGTAGTAAATTCTTGTATCATAAATAAGCCTTAATGTTTCGCCTTCTTTATCAACAATTAATATTGTAAGAACTAAACAAATTTTTGCGTTACCTTTATCAACGTACATACGATCAACTATGTAATAATGTACCGAACCAAGGTTAATGTTGTGATAAGCTACACACACACCTACTTGTGCGTTTATATTAGCATTCAAGATTGTCATATCACCTTTGTATATTTATGAAAAGGTATGTCATAAGTAGACAAAATCAATTCATAATACATACGGCAACAGTGCCACTGTGGTACACTCACCAGATCTTTCGCTCCATCTGGAGAGTATCTTGATTTGGAAAGTGTTTTTCTCGGATTTTCAATGGGGATTCTTGGCAGAATATTTCCCATACAAAATGAACAAAGTTTCCAAAATGGCACGACTAACCTATTTATCAATGTCACCAGCCAATGTTAATTTCTTATATGTTAGAAGTATTTCGCACTTTCTTTGCGACATATGTCAGGTGTACTTTGCAGTAATATTGTTCCTTGTAATTATGATAATGTAATAACACCCTTTCTAACCCACCTCTCCGTGGAGGCTTGCGTGATTGCAGACAGCTATACGAGGTCGGCTACTTTCTAAACGGTCGGGTTATATTTGACAGGCGATAGCGACAAACAGTCTTGAGTTTTAAAAAAAAATATTTAAAAACAAATGAACTCGATACTTTTCAATACTTACGTATAGATTCCGAACCCATCGTTAGATTAGCATGAGACCGTACACTATTTTTATTTCCATAATAATACGAATGGAAGTTTTGAATTCATTTGTGGATCTACATTCAAATTTAGCAATTTCGTTTACTAGTACCTTTATCTACAATAAGTATATTTGAAAGGTTTTTAACCAGTGTACGTTCTAACATCTATGAGACTGCTTCAGACTAGACTAAGTATAAGGTATGTATAGTTAAATGTCTATTTCGGGGGTTAGCACGTAAGGTTTTTGTCGCGTGAGGACGCACCTGTCACTGTCGTCATTTCAATCATTGCTTTGACATTGGCAGCTGTTTCGCGCAACAAAAAACTTGTAGTTGTAATTGTCTAAACTGTGTTTATAGTTACGTTATTGCATGATGAATGTATTAAAATTTACAGCCAGATTAAAAAAAAGAAGAATGGAGAAAAAAGAAGAGGTATTTTATATGCGTAAGTGTGGTAAGTGTTTCCACGTGAGGGGGGAAAGAAGGGGTGCTACTTCGCGTAGAAATACTCCACACTTACTGCCGTTACTACAATCAAGATCACCTGATCCCTGTCACCCCTTCAAAAACGACCTACACTGGCGAGAAACCATTTAGATGAACTGGATATGAATATAATAAATCGTCCATGTTTTCATAAGGTTAAAGTGGATATGGGTTATTACTTACATTTATATTGAGTCCATTTAAATGGCTTCTCTCCAGAGTAGGATCTAAATCATCAAGGATGGACAGTGGTTCGGGGAGCGTGTAATTTTACTGTTCTGTGACTTAAATTGCATTGCGATTTTATTTCGTTCTAACAGAACTAGTTGAATAAGTCTAGGAAGTTTAAGGATACTGTATTGAAATGCGATTAATGTGGCAAGTGTTAAAACGATTTAAGAGTCTCTTCTCGTATAAACACTACGCATTTTTCGCGACCATCATTCTCAGCATCAAGACAACACAAGATAACGTTACGCAGGAACTGCTCTGGCGAGAATCCGCGTAAATGTACTGGATGTGAATATAACTAATCGTTCATATTCGCGTTGATATGTGTAAATATGTGTTATTACTTATATTTACGTTGAGTCCATTTATACGGCTTCTCACCAGCGTATGCTCCTATTCTTCAATGGGAAGGACTACAGTGTTTATTAATGTGTGTGTGAGTTTGATTACGTCACACCTAATATGAAGATTAACAAAGGGTCTACTTAAGTGTGGTGGATGTGGCAAGTGGTATGCAAGGGAGCTTAGCTTTGTCTTGTCGAACACTCCGCATCCACCACTAAATCAGCATCAAGAACCAAAGTCCTGTCGCCTTCGCTAAATGACCTACACTGGCGAGAATTCATTTAGATGAACTGAATATGAATATAATCAATCGTCTGTATTTTCATAAGGTTAAAGTGGAAATATGGGTTATTATTTACATTTATATTGAGTCCATTTAAATGGCTTCTCTCCAGAGTAGGATCTAAATCATCAAAGGCAGACAGACGAACAGTAAGCGGAAGGAATCTTCTGTTAAATGGAGAATTAAATAGCTACAACTACAAACCCAAAAACAGTAGATGAAAATTCATGAAGCCCAAGTTTGACGGTGCTGTATTCAAATGATACAGTATGGCAAGTGTTTGGACGCTCAGGTAGAGAAAGACTGGATTTGCTTAGAAATGTACTTAGCGACCACACCAAAAAGACATCGGACTACGCAAGACTAATACTGGCGAGAATCCATTTACATGTACTGGATATGAATATAATCAATCGTCTATATTTCCATATGGTTAAAGTGGAAATATGTGTTATTACTTACATTTACATTGAGTCCATTTAAATGGCTTCTCTCCAGTGTAAGTTCTTTATCATCAAGGAACTGCGAGCTACAGACTGCAAGTAGGTACGTATTTTATGTCGTAGTGTATATGTGTTTTGTAAAGGGTGTATGGGTAACAATATGTAATTAGGTATTTAAGAAGGATCAATAAAGGAAGTCAAAATCGAGGAACTTCATGCGATGAGTGTGGCAAATGTTTTAATACAAACGCAGTGTTTTTCTGTCTTTTTGTACTAACATTCCGCACTCATTGCGACCAGCATTATTTGACACTATCGTGATTTCTTCAAGCCATACGACTCTTCAAATACTTAGAACCTAATCTGGTGGGAAACCATTCAAATGCACTCAATATGAATATAATTAATCGTCTGTATTTTCGCTGATCTAAAGTGCAATTATAGGTTATTACCTATATTCACATTGAGTACATTTAAACGGCTTCTCACCGGCGGAGGTTCTTAAATATCAACGGGCTGCGAACTTCATTAGAGCTTAAGGTTCTTGTAGAGAGACAGCTAGTTGCATTGCTGCTCTACAACCACTAAAATATCTACTTCTACAAATACAACTGTATTTGGCGAAGAGAGTATTCTCTTATGGGTGTACCACTGCTCTGTTACTCTAGACTTTATATTATTATGTATACATTGTCCTGGTTAATAAATGGCGATATGTATCGAGAAGTTTATTAAACATTTATAAATAGATTTCTTAGTAATTTTAATCAATGATACAAACAGGAAAACGTCATGGAAAGTCCAGTATGCAGGAAAATGTATTTAAAAAACGCCGCTGCCTCTCGTGCCTTTTGACACTAGTTTTCTGCCATACTTGCGCCGGAGTCGATGACGTCAGGAGGCGCGATTGTTTCCACCAATCAGAGACGAGAGTTCCAGAGGCTCGGCGAGAAGCTGTCATGGCCGCCATGTGTGGGTTTCACGTAATGCGGAATATAGACTTCGATTAATTCTTGTGTATAAAGGAACATTCCATCAATTTAGCCAATTGCTTCTTTGAGTTATTGTAGGTAATTGATATAGGACATGTAATCTGACACGCGAGATCTAGATCTCACATCTAGACCTAGATGCACTAGTATCATTTATGGAATTTAGTATTCGTCTAGTGCTAGGTTTTAGTTCGATTTAAGACCTTATATCTCTCTTCGGATTTAATTTGTTATGTTAGCTATGCTAGAATTTTATGCACAGTTAAATGTTGTAATGGTATTATTTTTTACAGGTTTAATATGTTTGTGATATAATGATGTTGTTTGTTATTTTACTTACAGTTTTAATATTGTGTATATATTCATATGCTTATGTCCATATATAACTTGTATTTAATGTCATATATTTAACAAATTTGATTTTCAGATATACTGTATTTTTATGTTATCCTTTTGTATTAATTACAGGAATTAGTGTGTATACATTAATAATAATACGTTTATTTATTATTGCCTAATGTTAAATGTGTGTTTGTTTACTTATATTATTCGATATCTTGATTTTAATGTGTATTTATTGTTATAATTATGTGTTATGTGTTTTTTAGAAAATTGCTTTAAGTTTATTTTCAGTATTTATGGTTATTTATAAATAAAATTGACTTGAGAATTAGTTACTTACATTAGGTACGTGTGTACGGTGTTTAAGTAAATTCTACTTGAGAAATTCTCTAATTAACATAATGTATTTGACTTGTGACTATTACTTGAACAATTCTCTAATAAACAGATTTGATATGTGAAAATATATTTAAATTATCTTGCTACAGCGTTATTTCTGTTTTAAATGTTTCTTGTAAACATAATATAACAATGTTCAGTTGTAATACAAGTTTGGCACGTGGCCGTGTTTTCAGTTGGAAACAACTCAGAAAATAAACCATGCATGATATTTATTGCTTTATGTATTTCAGAGATATTTTAAAATGTCTATTTAAATATGCTTGTGTTCTAGAATATGCAGTGACACGGATAATTATATTAAATTCTTGACGCGTGTATACTTATAGTGTGAGATCCTGGTTATCCCAGATTTACGTGATTTTAGGAAATATATATTTTTTAGTATTGGTAGTCTATACTAATATAGTAAAGACGAAAGGTTTGTTTGTTTGGATTAAATAGGATCCAAAACGCGTGGACCGATTTGAAAAATTCTTTCACTATTGGGAAGATACACTATTCTCGTGCGACATAGGCTATAAAAAAAAGGGATTCGTGCGAAGCCGGGGCTGACATCGAGTATAAAATAAACTTAGAAAGGATTTATCCTTCGCTCCTCACTCCTTAAGCTGAAAGTGAAGCCGTTTTACAGGTAGCAGGTATTAAAAGTGGAAAAATCATGCTAACAGTTTTCCTACGGGACCGAAATTAAAAGTAGGTAAGTATTGCCGTCTCCTGGTTCTAATCTACCTCCCCACCAATTTTCAGCCAAATCGGTTCAGCCGTTCTTGAGTTATAAATAAGTAGTTTTTCGAGTACCTATCCATTATTTTCTAAGTTTATTTTTATGACCTAAAAAAGACATATTTCATAAAAACACGTAGGTAAGTCTGGGTTGACAGGGATCTTGGACTAAGTGTATATATTTTTTGCTTTTTTTATGGTTGTGATATAGTTATAGTACTTACTTTTTTATATATAATAATGGTTACAACTATGTATGTTGGAACGAAACAAGTAAACGGATTTAACTCGCGTATTTTATTTTATTGCTTTCTGAGCCTTTACAGATTCCATAATCGTAGCACGACTGAGCTGACAATAGTCTTATGCTAAAGTTAACTATGTACGTATTATCAAACAGATCTCTTCAGAGATAAGCATGCTTTTCTATACTAATATAATAAAGAGGAAAAGTTTGTTTGTTTGGATCGAATAGGCTCCAAAAATACAGGACCGATTTAAAAAAATCTTTCATTGCTGTCTCGATATAGTATATGGGTCAAAATCAGAGAGGTGAGCATTTTAGGTTTTCAAATATCTGAGAAATTAAGTTTTCTTTTGAAGAAAACTAGCAAGTGGAGTCTGTTGTGTCATTTGTCATGAACCTTTCCTGTGAAGAGGCACGCACAAAATTATATATTTTAGAAATTCTATCAGTTAATAAGAAAACTTCCAGGTACAAAAGTCATTTCGGGAACACGTAAATATATATTTTTTGTAATAATATAAACCAACGCATTCAAGAATTACCTTCAAGAAATTGAAATTAACATGTTTCTAAATCGTAGAATGTTCTTATTTTGTATATTTTTATATCGAAAACATTTATTTTTCGAAATACTCTACATAAACTTTCAATTGGTATAAATTTCGCTCCGAATTTTTAATTTATTGTGTACATTTTTGCACTACATTACATATTAATAATATAAATACAAAGGTGTTAAGGTCATTTCATATTGTACATGCAAGAATTAAGTATTACATTACTAATTAGTGATTTATTTTTCGTTTTTGTGATGTTCCCGAAATGACGTTTACGTTCCCGAAATGAACGTAACACCCAAATATGAATAGAAATAATAAACATTTACAGTATTATACCTTTATTAAGTTAACATTACTGCGGTTTCGATACTGGGATGGCGGTCCATCTGAAAACACGTGAAGGGTATTTACGTGCGGCCTGATACTCAATATTCTCTGTAGCGCTGATTTCAGGTGAGCCCATCCTATTTGCCACTGACGCATTTTTGAAAAGCATCTCGCTATTTAGAATTTTTCGGTAGTTTATCAACGGTGTCTTTTAGTTGGGTTGTCAAAAGCTCTCCGAATAAGAGACGTTTTCGAACTTCGGAGTTGTTACTCCGGAATGAAATAACAAGAGGATGTTCTGTTGAACATCCTCTTGTTATTTCATCTACTTTGCTTCCCTATCTTTCAGTCTCTTCATCTCTCTTTGTTACGGTGTCATTTTATTTAAAAACTTGCGCTTTCTTGCATTAGCCTTTTCACGATATATTCTATAAGCTATACTGTCCTTTTTTTGACTTCTTTTTTTTTATCGTTTTCCATGTTGCTCGTACTAAATGAATACCTAAAACCAAAACTTAGAATATTTATGCTTTTTAAAAGCATTAAAGTAGCATTAAGCCCGAAAATTGTCATCTCGGGAACGTCCGCATATACGAGAACGTTCCCGAAATGACCGTTCCCGAAATGACTATTTGACAAATATTTTAATGTTGCACTTGACGCCGACATGTTAGCTACTGGTTTTTGAGATTTTGAACAAGTGAGCTGTGATATTTATAAGAATTTTTGCAAAAAACATGCAATTTTTCGAAAAACTAATCATCACACAGCGTTCCCGTAGTGACAGGGAATTAAAGTACGCTTCACATATATCAATTTAAAAGGGACTTACCTACAAAATCAATTATTTTTTTCCGTCAACGCGATACACGCCTTTTGCTTTGACTAGCGAACTTCACACTGTTGCTCGTTAACGCCACCTAGCGTGTGTTCTTGTATTTATATCGATTAGTATCCATCGCGTTCACGGAATGATATAATAAACGTCAGACAGTATTTGAAGTCAAAATATGAAGAAATTACACTGCTATTAATGTATTTTATACTAATATTTTTAATTTGATGAATTATCATAGTGAATTTTAAGATATGACAACTTTAAATCTTATTTTTTAAACATTTTGCAGTTGTTTGATTTATGAAACATGGTATAAGGACGCGTTCCCGAAATGACTATTTAGACCTTTTTTTGTATATTGAAAAATAAATATTAGTAAAAGAAGTGAAATAAGCTAAGTGCCGTGTAATTATGGACAAAAGCTTTATTTTTAAATAACAATTTATGTAATATCATGTGATTTTATTCACAAAAACTTTGTCAGAAGCATAATGCTCACCTCTTTGATTTTGACCCATATAAGTGTTGTGTTTGATGAAATAAATATATTATCTTAGTAGCAGTCAATACTCTTAGTGTTACTACTTCGTACCATCCATCTCACCATGTCCCCGGAATCCGGGGTCATGACATTCTACGCTGCCCGGCAAAGTTGGGAAGCTACACTATTCCCGAGTGACATAGGCTATAAAAAAGGGATCCGTGCGAAGCCGGGGCGGACAGCTAGTTTTTTTAACATAATTATGATTAGGACTAAGTATTATCAAACAGATCACTTTAGATACAAGCATGCTTTTATACTATACACTATAAAAACGATCTTATCTTTCATGCGATCTGTCCACTTTAAAGTTATTTACAGCCCTTTTATGTGCAATAAAGTGTTTACATACATACGTACATGCATACATTAAACTCTGCGTTGAAACGGTAGCGCAAAATCAATTTAACATCGCCACGTGCATCCGACACGAGTGGTAAAAACACGTGTCACTGGGTATCAAACAATCGGATGTGTCTTTTACCGGGTTATGGTTTGAGCATATATGTACACATATTATATGATCTATATGTTTTGGAATTAAACATATATAAAGGACAATGAACGGATTTAACTCGCGTATTTAATTTTTTTGCCAATGTAAACTGTAAAGAAAAAATAAAATACGCGTGTTAAATCCGTTCATAGTTGTTTTGTTTCAATGTGTAATAACCGCGAAGGCATCTAAAATTATTAAGTACATATTATTATGAAGGATTTAACTAGTTTTATTTTATACTAACTTCTGCCCGTGTATTCGTCTGCGCACGATGAGTTTACACAATCTATACTAATATTATAAAGAGGAAAGGTTTGTTTGTTTGGATTGAATAGAACGGCTGGACCGATTTCAATAATTCTTTCTTTTGATCCGCGCGAAGCCGGGGCAGACAGCTAGTACCTAACGTTATAAAATATAGCCTATACCTACCTAGTTAGATTTTTTGCCCAGTCCATGTCTATGATATAGGTACTAGCGGTTCGCCCCGACTTCGCACGGATCCCTTTTTTTTTAATAATTTCTATAGCCTATGTCACTCGGGAATAGTGTAAGTAGCTTCACAACAGTGAAATGTTTTTTCAAATTGCCCAGTCATTTCATCAAAAAAACCTTTCCTCTTTATTATATTAGTATAGATAATTATGTAAAGAATTAAGATAAAACTATACTGTCTATGTTTCACTTAATATTTATTGTCTATGGTTAACTTTTCTTATCTCTCACACACAGCCGCCATCTTTTTTCCTGTGAGGCTTGTAATAAACAGCAAAATTTATATACTTTGTAGTTTCAATTCTTACAATATTTTTCCCGTCAAATCGTTTCAGTCTTAATATCTTGTACCGGACACAAAGAGTAACATAAATTAGAACATTATGCCGTTATTGAAAGCAACCAAAATTAAATCTTATTGTTATCTGTTGAAGTTGAATTTCAACTGTCTTAACTTGCTGTACATATAATGGTTTACCTACACGATGTGAGAAGCATAGATAAACAGTATTTCTTTGTATTTTACAAAATGGTCTTGGAATTATGCAATTTTTCACGGATGCCAATATCTATGCTAATGATGCTGTTTCTAGGTATTACAATATTTTAAATATGTATCTATTCTATACTAATATTATAAAGCTGAAGAGTTTGTTTGTTTGTTTGAACGCGCTAATCTCAGGAACTACTGGTTCGAATTCAAAAAATATTTTTTTGTTGGATAGACCATTTATCGAGGAAGGCTTTTGGCTATATAACGTCACGCTGCGACCAATAGGAGCGAAGAAACAGTGGAAAATGTGTAAAAAACGGGGAAAATATTAAAGCCTTATGAAGAATTACTATTCCACGGGGACAAAGTCGCGGGCACAGCTATATATAATAAAGAGGAAATGTTTGTTTGTTTGGATTGAATAGGTTCCAACACGACTGGATCGATTTGAAAAAATCTTTCATTGTTGGGAAGCTACGTTCACCCTGAGTAACATAGGTGGTTCGGGCTTCGCACGGATCTCTATTTTTTTTTTTTCCAAAATTTTCTATAGCCTATCACACTCGGGAATAGTGTAGCTTTCCGAGAATGAAAGAATTTTTCAAATCGGCCCAGTCTTTTTTTAGCCTATTCAATCCGAACAAACAAACCTTTCCGCTTTATTATATTAGTAAGTATAGGTAGATTACAATGAAACAACTTTAAACGGATTTTACTCGCATATTTTATTTTATTGGCTGACGTTTCGGAGCCTTTACAGATTGCATAATCGTATAACGACTGAGCTGACAATATTGTAGTCTTATGCTAAAATCTTGATTATTTTAGACTAGCGGCCCGGCAGACGTCGTCCTGCCCGTCCGATTGTTTCGTCAAAGATCTGTCAAAGTCTTCTAACTGTCACTTCTTCATAAGGCTTCATATTTTCCCCGTTTTTTACACATTTTCCACTGTTTCTTCGCTCCTATTGGTCGCAGCGTGATGTTATATAGCCTAAAGCCTTCCTCGATAAATGGTCTATCCAACAAAAAAATATTTTTTAAATTCGAACCAGTATTTTTTGAGCCTATTCATTACAACCAAACAAAGTTTTCCTCTTTATAATATTAGTATAGAAGTATAGATCATAGTAAGTATAGATTATTTTAGATAGATATTTCCTTTTTAAACTTTCTTGGCAGACACATAAGTCATACTGTATCTTTTAAGTACATTTCTGGCAGATCGCAAATAGCCGTGAAAGACACAAGTCCATTGCCTTCGAATGACGTATATTTCTACGTTCGATATGCAAAAACAGCAATAACTGCCAACCACTCCCCCACGCTTATATAACTGCAGTTTCTTGATTGATCTAAAAAAAGATATCGCTTAGAACGAGCGCACACTAACTACTTCCAAACATCGAAATATTATTTAGATTCTCCATTAAAATTCAAAATTTAGGTATAATAATTTCCGATGCTTTCGCGGTTATTACACATTGGCTTGAAACAGCTATGAACCGAGCGTTAGACTATCGTCAGTTCAGTCATGATCAGAGATCGCAATAGGTAGTGCCTATTTACCTAAACTTGGCGGGAGGAGATGACTAAGAGTGGTTACAACCACCAAAAATATTATTTATTTTTATTGAACGCGGGAAAATAAAACCAAAAATATTATTTATTTTTATTGAACGCGGGAAAATAAAACGTATTAATCCTTTTGAGGAATATAGAAAATGTTTATATTCCTATGCCTGACGGACCACTCGTATGAGTCACCTTTTGAGTTCTCAACGTAAGTTTCGGCATTAAACAATTACATTTCATTAACCATTACACCCTGAGTGTGAATCTATATCGATTATGTATTCTTATAAATCCCGGGAAATCCCGCGTTCAATAAAAATAAATAATATTTTTGGTGGTTGTAACCACTCTTAGTCATCTCCTCCCGCCAAGTTTAGGTAAATAGGCACTACCTATTGCGATCTCTGGTCATGATTCAATTATGGAAACTGTAAAGAATTCGAAACGACAGCAAATAAAATAAAATAAAAATACGCGAGTTAAATCCGTTCATAGTTGTTTCATTCCAATCATTAAAATAATTTCAAATAAAAAGCAGTTTGGGATGGTACGTCAATTGATTCAAGTACTTAGTCCTTTTGTCGCGCGAGCATTTATACTTGTCTCTTTCACTCATTGCAAAATTATGACAATGACAGATGCTTCTGATTGGTGTTTGTCTAATTTATCGCATAACTAGCTTCTGCCCGCGACTTCGTCTGCGCACGATGAGTACTTTACGCGTCGTTACAAAACATAGCCTAAGTATATGTTATTCTGATGTATAAGCTATATTGTGGTAAAGTTTCATTCAAATCCATTCAGTAGTTTTTACGTGAAAGAGTAACAAACATCCATACATCCATACATCCATACTTACAAACTTTTGCCTTTATAATAGTAGTAGGATTAATAGGTAGTTATGAGACATAATACAGGTCGCTAGTTTTTACTGGTGATGATTATAATTTTATAACCAAATCCTTCATAATGCTAATTAACTGATTTTCTATTAGCGTATTTTGTCTTAGAATGCTCTTTTGTTTTGATCCATTGCTAAAAGTTCGTGTGCGTGCAGTTGCATTCCTTTGATTCGGATCCGACGATTTCCGTCGTACGATCGTAAGACATCGACGGACCAATCAGGGGCCGTTGCGCAGATACGACGTGCGCGCGCGCATGTGACCACTACAACTGGTTGGCGAGTTTTTTTATTGGTAATTTTTGGACGTACTGATTGGATTCGTAATTCATCATTTTTAGACTACGTTAAACTTTTTGTGGTGTCAGTTTTTACTCCATTTATGAGAGGGAATTTGTGGGAAAATAATTAATGAATTTATTATCAACAAGCTTCTGCCCGCGACTTCGTCCGCGTGGAACTCCTCCTTTTTTGCAATCGGTTAAAAAGTAGCCTATGACCTTTCTCAGGCTCCAGACTTTGTACCAAATTCATTTAAATGGGTCCAGTAGTTTTAGCGTGAAAGCGTAACAGACAGACAGGTTACTATCGCATTTATAATATTAGCAGGGATTTTTGGACGTGCTCGTACTGATTGGATTAGTAATTCGTAATTTATGACTATGTTAAACTTTTTGTGGTGTCAGTTTTTCACTCTAGGTATTTACGAGAGTGAATTTATGGGAAAATAATTAATGATTTTATTATCAATCTTAATGTACGGTATATACCTAAGTACCTACTTATAATACTTTTATTGGTGGTCTGATGACTTGGTGAAGGTTGCTCTGATTCGGATGGCTAGGGACCGGCCGCTGTAAAGCAGGGGCGTGCAGTGGGAAGCGCTACGGTAGGCACTCCGTACATTTTTCACATTCTGCCTAAATGGGATGTATATGTATGTTAGACAAAGCCGCGGGCAGAGGCTAGTTCCCGCTATATTGGTAAAGTATATAATATACAGGAAAGGAACTCAATAGGCTTTTTGACAATGCGAAAAATAAAGTGTAAATTACTGTTAACAGTATAAATTAAGAGTTAAAAAATGATTATTCATTAACGTAAGTTGAAAATAATGATTGATTTATTTAAAAATCCTTAAATAAAAATTACATTTTTTAAACGTTTGTCACGTGACACAAAACGCTCCCGCTGGGCCGAGTTTTTCGTGACGTCACATGCCCGTAAACTTTGTTTACCTAGTTGTGTTGCGCCTAGTTGTCAAACAGGCATGTGACGTCACCGACCTCATTGCGGCGCCATATTGTCAAAGTAGCGTTTTGGCACACTATTTAAATATTGAATTTTTAATTCGATGTTTTTCAGCTAATACATACCAGATTTAAAAAAAACAACTTTTGCTGGGTTCCTTAGACTCTACTACATAATATAAAATGGATTTTAAAAACATGTCAAATACCCTATTCCAAATAATTGAATAATTTTCTATGTTTAGGATGCGACGTTGCAATCATGGTCGCAAAGAATACACTTACATCCCTATTATAATGTGTGACTTGTGAAAGTTGAAATCTTTATTTATAATAAACTAGCGACCCGCCCTGGCTTCACACTATGTATCTGTGCTATAAACCTTCCTCTTTAATCACTCTATCTATAAAAAAAACCGCATCAAAATCCGTTGCGTAGTTTTAAAGATTTAAGCGTACACAGGGATATAGGGACAGAAAAAACGACTTTGTTTTATACTATGTAGTGATTGTTGTTTATTTAAGTTCATAGTATATATATTCTAACTAGTGAAAACGCGAGTACTGCCAACATTATATTTGATTCTACTTTTGACGCACCTTCCTTTAATGTTTTTCCTTATCACTGTTTTATTCTTATACTTTATCTGTTTACTTTAAGTTGATAACAATGTACATTGTTAATTAGCCTACTACGGAGATCAAAAATGATTATGATTAAACTTTTATTCTTTATCTGTCTATACTACATTTATGATACGGTTTTTGCCCCTTTTCATCTTCTTAATTTATTTTTTTTGCATTAGGTACGGTTTCAATTAAACCCATAATGATATGACCCACTATGAATTAGGTAATTCAAACCTTTTAAAAATTTTCACTAAACATTTTTTTGATCATATCTACTTATATTATTATATAATTCTTCAATTAAGTTCGACATTAAAAAAACAAATTAAGCGAAACTTCAAAGAACACAGAACTCGATACGTGTTTAACATACGAAATGTTGACACTATGACATCAATCACCAGACAGACAGACAGACAGCATCAAGTAAGTATTAAAGTCCTGTGCCCAGTAGTGGGACTAATCAATTTTTAAACTTAATGTCTATAAATCTAACTTAGGTAGGTACCTACTCCGATAATACTGCTTTACAACTTCGTTGCCCTATATATGACAATGATTTTGGGTCTATTTATGCCTACAATTGCCACTATCAATGATATTGTAGAACATGCTCTGATTTTTTTTTCATTCGATTATTGTTTAAAATATAAAACACGACTAATTATGCGACATTGTCAAACTGTTGTTGTATTGATTAGGTATGTACATAGAATATCCTGAAATATAAACTTCAAGGTTACATTCTAATTTCGTAATAACTTTTAATTTATCTAATTAACTATAACAAACGCACTTCACTGCATACAAACCAGCCAACCAGGTCACACTTTCAAATCAAACGTTCCAAAATCAAACGCTATTACGTAAGGTTTGCCATTTTTTTCAGCAATACGTCATTTAGCGCTAACGTCACTCTGTACCGTGTCTTGTAGACAAAGTTAGTCATTACCTGTGCTCAGAGCCGGACGGACGCGCGCCGTTCCGCGATCATTCACGTTCAATTGATTAAGTGTGGTGTTGTGAAGTGTACTCAGATTTCTTGGTAAGCTATCTTTTTATAACACTTGATCTTGACTTCCCGAAATAAACCATTTGGCAGCTGTCGCGTTGTCTACCCTTGACGTGTGATACTGATATGAGTTACGAATTGTTCGTAATTGCAGTTTTTAAGTTGTACGTATCTCAGCTGTTGTCATGTCGAGTTGTTCGCTGTAAAGATATATAAAGATATATGTATGATGTAAGAGGTTTTGCGTTTTTTTTTATATAGACTGACTACGTAACTGTCTGGCTAAGTGATTGTAATACATACGTAAGAACTATTATATATTTCGGACTTCTAAGACAGCTGTAATGTAGATGATAGTGAACTGAATGAGAAACAAGTGAGTCGGATTCGTGCACGAAGGATTCCGTACTATCTTTATATATATAACCAGCCCGCCCGGCTTCGCCCGGATCCCTTTTTTATAGCCTATGTCACTCGGGAATAGTATAGCTTTCCAACAGTGAAATATTTTTTCAAATCGGTCCAGTCGTTTAGGAGCTTATTCAATTCAAACTTAACTTCTAAACAGCTGGGTCATTTGATTTTTTTTAATGCGTTTGTATGCGTTTGGCGCCCTGGATGGTTTAGATTCACAAATCAGCCCGGTAGATGGCGCTGCAGTCGGTATTAAAAAAATGCGGTATAAAGTTCGCCGGGACAGCCTAACCTCTACCTCTACCTAAAAAAAGGCTAAAAAATGATGTTTGTTGTATACTGACCTACTTGCAAGAGCGCCCATTACATATAGGCACAATGGTATAAATGTATGGAGTGCCTACCCAGACGTAGTACATGCGTGACCCTCACTGCACGCGCCTGCTTACTTATTTGTTGTTTATTACGGTAATAGGAATACTTACACCATCTTTAAAAAAATGAACTGGCTAACTATCAGAATTTATGATGCGAGTACTTACCTACCGTCTGACAGATAGACGGACAGCGGAGTCTCAATAATAAGATCCCGTTTTACCATTTAGGTACGGAATCCTAAGAAAATAGGTATACAAACGGTTAAATTCCATTTGAAAGATTTAGTTAGATCTAACCTAAATTTTTAAGCTGATAAAGGCTTAAGAGCCTCCTTTCAGGAGTCTCGCCACCCGTCCGGTTTTGCAGTGAAGGCCCATTAGCTGGCCAACTGCGCTTCAGTATTCAGTTAGAAAAAAAAAAAAAAATTAACGGCCTTTGACGGCCTGTTGGTCTAGTGGTCAGAGGCCCTGACTACGAAACCGGAGGTTGCGGGTTCGAATCCCGCTAGGGGCAGATGTCAATGTGATGAGCACTGGCATCTGTACCTGAGTCTTGGATGTCTTATATGTATTTATGTATATTTATCCGTTGTCTAGTACCCATAACACAAGCTTTGCTTAAAATGGGACTAGATAATTGGTGTGAATTGTCCAAAGATATTTATTTATTTATTAACTGATTCAAAATGTATGTCTTGAATAGGTAAGTTACATTGTTTGTAAATTCTTAGTGACTCCAATAAATAGGTAGGTAGGTAACTTAGTAAAAAAACTGTTACATCAGCATAATATTTTTATTGTGGTTTTAATAAAAGTAAACAGTCAACAAACATATTTAGCGCAAGTGAGGAATTTTGTGGGATTCCCAGAAAGTCGGGGAAAAACAGGATTTGACACAAACACGAGCTATATATAGTGACAAAGTGACAGCGACTGACAATTTGTTTTAATTTTACTGACATTTCATTTCAGTAATGATCAGACCCAGGTTGCGGGTTCGAATATTGCTAGCATCAGATGTAAAAATAAGAATTAGTAGTTTTATATGTTTTAATGTTTGTTTATTCATTGATTAGTATTTATAGAACAAGCTTCGCTTACTTCGGGACTAGGTCAGGTTTTTTTTATTAAATTAAGTAGATTTATTTGTTTTTAAATACAGCTAGATTATGTGTGTAAAGGTCACCTGATAATTATCAAACTACTGAGTATTTTTTTTTAAAACCAGGTTACAAATAGTAACTAACTTAGCTGAGTTACTTATAGTCCTACATATTTTAACACAGGTCTGTGCCCAATAGTGGGACAGTTATATATATACTAAAGTATTCTCCATAATTGTTTTTTTATAAAATAATTTCTTAGAAATGTTATAAACCGCTTGTTAATAGGTAGATAATGCAGTGTCTCTGACTGCGTGTTATTGCATGTAGGTGCATTATTATACTAAATGATAATTTAAATTGCAATTATGTTAATCAAATCAAATTCTTAAAAAATAGGTAAGTGAGCGGAATTAGTTAAGTTCGAACCTTCTCAGTAGCCATGAAAATTTTTCACATTTCTACAAAATGTGCACATTTCACCAACATGTACACATTTCCCCAACATGTGTATATGTCTCCGTCATGTGTACCTACATTTCTCCGTCATGTGTGCCTACATTTCTTCGTCATGTGTACCGACATTTCTCTGTCATGTGTTAGCTACATTTCTCTGTCATGTGTACCTGCATTTCTCCGTCATGTGCACCCACATTTCTCCGTCATGTGTACCTACATTTCTCCGTCATGTGTACCGCCATTTCTCCGTCATGTGTACCGCCATTTCTCCGTCATGTGTACCTCCATTTCTCCGACTACCTCTCCGGATTAGGGAAATATCCTAATGAACTCCAAGAATTAATTATTTTATATGAATAGGTACTTTAAACTGTTTTATTATATTATTAACATCCGCTTTATTCTTGTATGTTTGTATAAAGATTCCACTCTGCCGTAAGGTCATTGCTTAAGTAACGTCCCTTCACTAGAATTAATTAAAAATGTAACATCCTATATTGTTTACATTATTATCTTTTTCTTTGTCAATTTCTTAAATTAAAATTTTGAGATCATTAAATTTAAGCCTAGTAACTCAGTTTTTTGGAAATCATATTAGGTAGATACCTATTGATAATAATAAAAAAATTGTACGCGACTTTATACCTAGATAAGTACTTATACAAAATCCTCATGTCGCGGTCGTCAGCTCACATTGCTACGAATATGGGAACTGTCAAGTTTTCGAAACGTCAATATGAAATTTAGATACACGTGAGAAAATCGTTATAGTTTTATTATCTGTAATAATGGCGAAAGCATCAGAAATTACTAACCTTGTCAATTTATTTGATGACGTATTCACAAGTGCATAATTGCACATGCAAATATGCAAACAGATTATTGCAATAATGCAACGCAAATAAGGTAAATGAGACTAATATTGTGCCGCTTTAAAATATAATGAAAACATGTTATTTTATATTCTTTGGAAAGGATATTAGTGTAGTTAACATTTTCCTTAACAGATGGAAATTCAAAAAGGTTGCAGGTTCGAATACTGCTACGTACCGCGTTATTTTTTTTTTCTTATTAAAAAAAATTGTTCATAGTGTGAAATTTAAGGTTGTGCTTATGTATTTTTCAATGCCATACCATAAAAAAAATATCAAAAATAAAAAAAACTTTGTGGTGGACCACCCTCAACATTTAGGGTTATAAAAAATAGATGTCAGACCTACCCGATATACGAACAAAATTTCATAAAATTCGGTCTAGCCGTTTCATAGAAATTTGGCAACAAACAGCGATTCAATAATTTTATATTAGTTATAATTAGAAGAATATTAATGAACCCTTCGTGCACGACTGCAACTCGCACTTGGCCGGTTTTTGAATCTGACTGTACCTGTGTTGCGATCAACTGCAAATTGCTCCAATTCATCTAATTTGCTTGTTATCGACGCCCACTGCCTGTCCGTCTGTTGTTTAAAATTGTTTATTACGAACTATATATAGACCTACTAGCTTCTGCCCGCGACTTCGTCCGCGTGGAACTCCTCCTTTGTTGCAGTCGGTTAAAAAGTACCCTATGTCCTTTCTCAGGCTCCAGACTATCTTTGTACCAAATTTAATTTAAATCGGTTCAGTAGTTTTAGCGTGAACGCGTAACAGACAGACAGAGTTACTTTCGCATTTATAATATTAGTAGGGATTGTTTTCGCTCTCGATTTTAGTGGTATAAATGGGATATAGGTACACAATAATAGAACATACATATATCACGGGACTGGGATAAGAAATCATCCAAGTGCGTGCATTACATACAGGCATAATATAATAAATGTATGGAATGCCTACCCTGGCGCGGTACATGTGCACGCCCACTGCACGCGCCTGTTATCCATTTATAGGTAATCAAATCGATTCAACGGTTTAATCGTCAAAGCGTAAAAAGACTCATAATTTATTTTACGACCTACGGATAAATATTAATTTGTCATTATTTATCCCTACTAATATTATAAATGCGAAAGTAACTCTGTCTGTCTGTCTGTCTGTTACGCTTTCAAGCTAAAACTACTGGACCGATTTTAATGAAATTTGGTACAAAGAAAGTCTGGAGCCTGAGAAAGGACATAGGCTACTTTTTAACCGACTGCAAAAAAGGAGGAGTTCCATGCAGACGAAGTCGCGGGCAGAAGCTAGTTTATTATATTCCAAATTAGGTACCTACAGTGATTAATATTTTTTCCCTTGCATTATTTTCACTTTAAGTAAGATTTTTATTATTAATTAGGTTCTTAAGTACTCTCTATAAATATAAAATAAGAAAATTCCCATTGTTGGAATATTTATTTGTTATTTTTTTATTGACACTATTGATTTTATTGTCATCAAATTATGACTGTTATAATATTCACATAAAACCCAGCCATTTTTATAGCAAATCTATTAAAAAAGGCGAACTGCGTAATCAACAATGTAGAGTATTTTCTTAATAGTATCGAGTGGAAAATTTTTCTTCCTTAATTAGAAAGAAATTCTTCATACTTCATTACTAAATATATATAATAATACCATGTTTTTTTTAAGTCGAAACAGGTAGTCACTCTTAACTCGCGTATTTTATTTAATTTCAATGTGTTAGCAAAATTTATATTGGCATATGGAATATCATGACCGTGAATATGAAATGCAAGTAACCTCTTGCAAATGTTACCTCGACCGGCGAAAGTGCGTCTTTGAAGGTTACGTCTAAACAACCTCGCTTTAATTTGTGCTGATTTGAAAAACGTATTTTGGTTAGAGACTTAACAAGGGCGTGCATTTCATGCAAGCTCAATGTGATAATGCCTACCCTGACGCTTACTTGCGCAGCCACCGCGCAGTTTACATAGACCAAGTGCAGTCAAGGTTATCAATAAATATATTGAATATATGTATACAAGATCAAAGATATATTGATTAATTTCAGACTTTTACAAGCTCTTATGAAGGTCAGAATATAGGTAACACGGTTTCCGAAAAAACCTTGCTTAAGAGTTTTTCAAAAAACATAATTAGATGCAATATATCCTTACAAACTAAATAAGTAAAAAAATAAAGATATAAAAGGTCTCCAGAAACTAAATTAAACAAGTATAAGTACAATAGAAAAGAATAATGACCCAATTAAATTACTTACCTACGTTACATTTTCGTTAAATATCACAAGTAACGGGAATAATATCAAACGCACACATACGTAAAAATCATCGTAAACACGTAGACGTGACGTCATTTTCAATACAAATTTACATTGCATTTGAATGATTTTACGTCATTTCGGACTGTGTCATGTAACAGTAACGGATTGAACTCTATTATTGAATTACTGATCATATGATGATGGATGACGTTTCCAGAACGTTACAGTTCCCATGTCTCCAACTATGTCAAAGAGCTGTAGATAAAATTCTTGAAACGTAATAATTTCTAATTGTTTGTGGTTATTATACATCGAAAAAAAAAAATATATTTCACGGTTTGAAATCTTTACAGTTTCCACATTGGTGGCAGACTGAGCTGACGATAGCACTGCAGAATTTTACATAATGCATAGTAACTACTTACTTACTTTAGAACATAAAAGTACTTAATATATTACCTAAATCTTGTACTTAATACTTACCAAAAAAGTCTCAACAAGTTTTAATCCAACAACGAAATTTTTCAGAATAGATAATAGTAGATACAAGCCTAAACTTTAATGCACTTCTCAACAAGTTTAAGAACAACAACAAAATCTTTTCTCCGTAAACTTGTGCAGTGAAACCGCATTTGTAAATTCCTTAAAGTCCCAAACGTTCCCCTTTTATTATTAGCATAAATAATGTCACCGTCATGGAAGATCCCGCTGCTTGCCAGGGAGACCTGCCAACAAACAAACAAACGCGATAAGTTTTATGTAACACTTAACACACCCACTTGATGAGTTTATTATTAGACCTGCGATCTGTCAACGGTCATAATTTGACGGTTAGTTTTGTTGAGTAATGACAGAATGTTGAGTCTTAAAAATTTTCAAAACGGTGCAGTTTTTTTTATTGGGTAGGTACTAGCTTTTGCCCGCGACTTCGTCCGCGTGGAACTCCTTTTTTGCAGTCGGTTAAAAAGTAACCTATGTCCTTTCTCATGCTCCAAACTTTCTTTGTACCAGATTTTATTTAAATCGGTCCAGTAGTTTTAGCGTGAAAGCGTAACAGACAGACAGACAGAGTTACTTTCACATTTATAATATTAGTAGGAATGCATTAAATTGTTAAAAGGGTTTGACAGACAGACAGACGGACAACGAAGTAACCTATAATGTCTTCGTTTTTCCTCTTGAGGTACGGAACCAACGAAATCAAAATATAAAAAAAAATGGTGGAACTTCTTGGTACAGGTACAAAACTGTTTCGATTGATACTTAATAATGTTATTTGCAACGATTATAAAAATAGCTAGTGGACAATGACGGGATTTTAAAAGCTTGAAGATCCATATGAAATAGATTTACTTATATAGAATAGTATAAATGTAACCTATTACAAATACAAAGAACGTTTTACAAAAAACAAATGACATCACATCTACTGCCGACCTAACTCCACATAAACTGTCAAATGATAATGATCTCTTTTATTTTAAAAACACAGTTCAAAATCCATTGTCTGATATACCATTTAAAGACAGTTTACCAGTCATATGGCATGGGGGTGTGACTATTTGGACCAAAGCCCAACTCACGTGCGCATACGCAATTAAAACACGTTGACTTATCTACTGATCATGAAACAAATAAACGTATATAATATCTTTTGCCTGTGACTTCGCCCACGTGGAATAGTTACTGCTCCGCTCCTATTGGTCTTAGCGTGATGATATATAGCCTATAGCCAGGAAGACTAGGTAGGTTGTCTAACAGTAAAGGAATTGTTTCAATTGAACCAGAAGGGGTTACTTCTTGAAGGTCTCACTCGACTTCAATTATTTTTTAAAGGATTTTACATCTGAGAAGACCTTGTGATTTTTTTTAACGTCATTCAATATAATTATAACTATATTAGCGGCCCGCCCCGGCTTCGCCCGGATCCCTTTTTTATTAGCCTAAGTCACTTGGCAATAGTGTAGCTTTCCAACAGTGAAAGAAATTTTCAAATCGGTCAGATTGAATAGGCTCCAAAATGCCTGTACCGAATTGAAAATTCTTTCAATGTTGGAAAGCAACACTATTCCCGAGTGACATAGGCCATATTATATTTTAAAAAAGAAGTCCGTGCGAAGCAGGGGCGGGCTGCTAATATTACATTATATGTACTATGGTACCAACACTCTCCCTTTTCCAAGGACAGGTATAGTTACTGTTTCTGCCACTAGCATCCAGCAAATTCACCAACATTTACCAGGTCGACGGACCTTCTGTAGTTTTATTAGGTAATAATGATATTTGGCTAACCAAGGCTTACCACCGTCAAGGTTGACGCAATCATTCAATTGATAAAACTATAAATGTCAATTGAATGGTCATACATCGTGCAACGGATGTGTACACTTTCCGCATACGTTTGGCTGAAATCTTCCGAGATTCACTCTCTGGGTCTTTTTGTTGGAATATTCCACTGTTTAAGATGTCTTATGTCTTTGTGAATTGCAAATTTAGAGCCCTTAGCAATTTCTCGCTTCTGGATTTACTGAAAATCGTCATCAGGTACGTCTTTAACAGAATTTTCTGATATATAAATAAGTGGGGTGTTTTTACTATTGATAGGTAAAACTGGTTAATTAATATTTTATATATATTGTTGATTTCCTTCTATGTTTTAAATATTTGTATGATTGTTACTTATGTCAAGCCAAATCTTTCTATCTGAGGCAAAATAGGTACCATTGTCTAAGACTTTATCAAATGAAATATAAAGATATATAAATAAATAGACCTCAAAATAGTATTACCTTTACCTTAAAATACCTACCTAATGGTAATAGAAATAGTAAATCCCCGGTCGCAACAATAATGCTGAGCTTAAGCCTTTTCAGTCGACATGAACCTAGATATCGTTATTACCTAAATTAGATATTGTAATCACTGTAAATTGTGTCTACTGAATAAACTAATTCTTATTCTTATTCTTATTCTTAAATCGTTTTTAACAGTTATTTTGTAGCTTGCTTTTGCTGTATTTGTTGGAAAATTGTTCAGTGATTTAGTTTTTTTTTATTTGCTCATCAATTTTTGGAAGAGTTAGGTAAGATTTTCTGTCACGAATTTACAAGTCTTTTGATGTTTAACACTTTTTGACATCAAGGGTTATTTATTAGACACGGCCTATATCCGAATCTAAATTAAAACAGTGATTCAACAAGCGAAAACAATGGACTCATGATAAAACTTGTCAAATTGCCAAAGATAGTGAAAAACATCAATTCATTAACGTATCAAATGTTTTGGATGCTTGATCACGAGCGCTACCGAGCTCTTCTTTTTAAAGAAATACTTTTATTTGTATACCTCATGCTGTATCTTTCGCTGGCTGTAGGTGGCGCTGGTCCGGTCACTATGCAGGTCTTAGTGCTTTGAGATTATTTTCTACCAGTCAACTTTAGAGTCATACAGAAAAATTAGTTCGTATGCAATCACATACTAAAAACAAAAATAAACACGACCAATAAGACTATAAGGGATAAATAACATACTAAAATATATCCATATATATGACTCCTGGTTTTGCATTAAGTAGAGTTTTTATTTTGCCTGAAAATGTAGACTCTTCGCTTAAATAATTAATCAAATTGTCTTTAATTTTGTTAATGCAGAATGATCCATCAAATCTCTAATACATTATCTATATTAATGAACTAGTTTCCGCCCGCGACTTCTGCTGCGGACGATAAGCACGTTCCACTTAGGGGGTAAATTTTAAAAATCCTGTCCCCTATACAAGATGTTCAAGTTTCTAACCCTTATAGACAATCTTTTGGGACGGATTTTTCGTAAATGCTGTTTTTAACCCCCGACGCAAAAACGACGGGGTGTTATAAGTTTGACGTTTTCTTTGTAGAAATATTAATAGGTAATTAGGTAATTAATATTAAGATTTTATTATTGTTATACTTTTTAGAGGGCCTTTTAGTTTTTATGTCGGGGGTTTGTTAAATTTTTAATTTATTTTTTAAACTTACTGACAGCCAATTCGGGTTGCATCAAGAATTTGACCTTATCAGGACATGAAATTTAACCAACACGTAGGCGTCATCCGGTAGATTCGCATTTCGCACTGCGTCATTTGCAATTTAGCTGATCTGATTGGCCAATTGGATAAGTGACGCATGGGACCTGGGACATGGGGATCGTCACGTCGTTTGTTTTGGTCGCCATTTTGTTTTGGGAGTGTTTTGTTTTTGGCAAATTGCAGTGGGTTTTGGGATTCCTTGATGACTCGATAATGTGTTTTGGGATGTTATTGTTTGAGCTACTTATATTTATTAATATTAGGGACATTATGTTAAAGTGTTTTTTAAAGTTTATCTAATATATTATAAAATTCACGTGTCGTGTAGTTTGTCGCCAAGCTCCTTCGAAACCGCGGGACCGATTTTTATGAAATTTTGTGTGCATATATGGCAGGTCTGAGCATCAGCCAACATATATTATTCTATTGGAATGAAACCACATTAATATCTTTGGACAATTCACACCAATTATCTAGTCCCATTTTAAGCAAAGCTTTTTGCTTGTGTTATGGGTACAAGACAACGGATAAATATACATAAATACATATAAGACATCCAAGACTCAGGTACAGATGCCAGTGCTCATCACATTGACATCTGCCCCTAGCGGGATTTGAACCCCCAACCTCCGGTTTCGTAGTCAGGGCCTCTAACCACTAGACCAACAGGCCGTCAAAAACTTATACATTTTATATATACTTATATATTTTATATTCCTTGAAGTTAAGGACGGTGACCCTGTTTTTTAAAAAAATCTGGATTTAGCATTGAAAAATACATACAACCCTATATTTTATCCTTCTATAAACAACCCTTATTTTTTAATAAAAAAATGTCAAGAAACGTAGGAGGAACTACGCTCACAGTTATTTATAATATTTCTTGTGAATCTTATTAAATAAGTTGTAGTGTGTAAGTATCAAATCAAATTCCCAACAGTAAATTTGACATAAAAATACTCAGAAGAAATCTTCATAACAATATGTACCTATGTTTTCCGTTGTTGCAAGTCTTCATTATTTTTATTAAAATTAATTGTTCATAAAAGCCTAGACATAATGACATCATTGCAAGCCAGCATTTTAGTTATTTATAGAATTATGCTGAAAAGCGAAATATGAGACGACACGTTTAATTTGTATGTATGTATGTTACTATGAAGAATTTAATATGATCATTGGCATAGATTTTTTTCTAGGTGAGTTTTAGCCATTGAGAATTCTGTCTATGATCTTTTTTAGGTGTTCATAACGAATTCAAAATTTTATGACTTCGACATAGTCTACGTGAAGTCATTAGGTTTTCAATCGGTACCTATATCAATTAGGTAAAAAAAATACGTTCGTTTAATTTTGAAATCCTTGGCCCTTAAACAAGTGCCATTTGATAATAGAACATAACGAAAGAAAATTGTATGATGATGATGATGTTAGAAGAAACGTCACGCGATCAGGTTTCGTTAGCGTTAGCTAATTTCGTACAATCTTGCATTCGTTTCGTTCGGTTGCTATTATCGATTGGCACTTGCCTTGCTTGCCGATAAACATATAATTTTTAACTTTATCATTCTCATGTATCAATTTATCTATACTTCTATACTAATATTTTAAAGCGAAAAGTTTTGTATGTTTGGATTGAATAGGCTCCAAAACGACAGACCGATTTCAAAAATTCTTTCGCTGTTGGGAAGCTTACACTATTCCCGAGTGACGTATGCTATAAAAAAAGGGATCCGTGCGAAACCGGGGCGGGCAGCTAGTATTCTATACTTGTGATTGACAATGACACTGTTACAAGGTAGTTAAAAATACAATACTTTATCAAGTTGGAATACAGTATCACACGTCCGACGTTGCCGCTCTTCTCCCATTGTCCACTCTCACGTGCATTGTGACTTGATTTGATGTGCAAGCTGCAGTGAGTTGCATTGTACGACAGTCTACATGTATATCACACCTAGATCAAAAGGGAGCTAATTCAAAAATCTGATGGTTTGAGTTGTACAGATCGTCGAATTCCTTGCAGCAAAACCTACGTAACGCTAAAATAGATTTAAGCTCTTCTAGCTTCATATGAAAAGCATAAATCTATACAGAAAACTCCTTCAGTTCTTATGGACATATAAGTTTTTTGCCTCTAAAAAAAGTTATTTTTTTTCAGTTTCAACTCAAAATTTTCGGGAGACGAAAAACTGATTTGTATGTCTTTGATGATGAGTTTTCTGTATAGATGTATGATTTTTGTAATAATGGTAGACTAACAAATCTGCTTTATAGAAAAATATATGGCATGTGACTCTTTGACCATACTCGTACCTACTATAAAAACGATTCATGTTTAATTAAAAAAAAGATATTACAAACAAAAAAAAAACCGAGATTTTGAAGCGCTTATCTTTGTCATTTTTCATTGGAATCAAACAATAATAACGGATTTAATCAGCGTATTTTACTTTATTATCTGACGTTTATTTTATGATTGTATCATTCCAATGTGTAATAACCGCGAAGTCATCTGTAATTATTTGTGTTTGTTTTGTGTCTCTGTAATCACATGCATAATTGCATAATTTCTATGACTTGTGCTTCTATTACAATGGTTTTAATTTCAACATAGTTACTGTGAATTGCTCGCTGGTCAACATATAGTGGACTATGTTCTGATTTTGTTGTCATATTCTCCTTACATTTTGTATCATTTATGCTTATAGTAGCGACCCTCCCGGACTTCACACAGGTGATAAAAACCTTCTTAAATCACTTTATATCTATATCTATACTAATATTATAAAGAGGAAAGATTTGTATTTTTGTATGTTTGTAATGAATAGGCTCCGAAACTACTGGACCGATTTCAAAAATTCTTTCACCTTTGGAAAGCTACATTATCCCCGAGTAACATAGGCTATATAATATCACGCTAGGTCTTATAGTTGCGGAGCAGTAACCGAAAATGTTTCAAAAACGGGGGAAAAGTATAAACGTAAAACTATGAAAAAAATCTTAAGTCCCCCCGTGCGAAGCCGGGACGGGCCGCTAGTATTAAATAAAACCGCTTCAAAATCCGTTGCATAGTTTTAAAGATTTAAGAATACATACGGACGGACATACAGCGACTTTGTTTTATACTATGTAGTGCTGAAAGCAGATTTTTGACCGTTTGAGACGCTGTCATTGTCTCTAACTATATCTATAATAGTTGCAAATATTAAGTATCAATTGAAATAATATTTGTAATAGTACCTGAAGATGATTTCACAAGTTTTTTACTTGTTGATTTTTGTTCTTACATATACTTTGAGACGATAATGACGGCGTTTTGAAACGCTTGAAGATTCAATATGACCGAAATAATATTTACAATTGCTGAGCTGATAATAGTCTTATGCTAAAGTCATATACTGTCATGCTACGATTATGGAATCTGTAAAGGCTCCGAAACGTCAGCCAATAAAATAAAATACACGAGTTAAATCCGTTTAAAGTTGTTTCATTCCAATGTATAATAACCGCCATGGCATCAGAAATTATTCTTATTAACAATTGAATTCGTCTGTATATTAGTTCTGAAAATTTTGTTATCCATTCATAATTTACTGTCAATATGTATGTTGATTTTCTACACAAACTATTTTAGCCAAGGACGAAAGAGTCTTTATATACAGCCATAATTTTGGTATATTTTGTTAAGTGACATGTTTCTAAAATCGATTCGTTTTGGTGGACTTTTGAATCAGGAAGAAGTCGCCATCTGTAATGTTTTTTTGTTTTTGAAAACAGTACAATAAGGTCCCAGGGCCGGCAGACCTTACTTATGTTCTGTACTCAATGGTAGTATTGATGTAAAGAGTGTTCATACCCGCTAAATTGGGTAGACGGTCGATTCTTAAAATTCTTGTTTATTTCTAAATTTTTAAAGTTGAAAACAGAAAGCAATTAATTTCAACTGCCTAAAGAAACCTATTTTGTTCTGCTGTCAGTGGTCTCACAATTTTTTTTCTTTTCCAGATCACCCCCAGGAATGTGCAGTTACCAATCCTGAACCCCCTACCCTCGCCATACCGCCCAAAATGACCATCCAACCATTCAGGAGGAAACCAATCAGAATCACCAACACATACCTTAACACGTAGACCAAATCAGTCCAAGACTACCAAAAAACTTGCAAAGTGATATAGTATAAGATATAGTTCCTCTATTTAAACCGAGTGATATTAGTAATAAGTGACGTGTCATCAGTGACGATGTCGAGAATGTGGTGTTATTTGTTTTTGGTGCTGGTGGCCGGTACCGCTGCGGATCGGCTGAGTCTACCTCCTACTTGTGATAGGTGAGTTTTATTGATTTATTATCATGAAGTTCATATTGCCATGTCAAAAATTTGGCGACCCGGACAAGCCGCGTAAAATCCCCGGATTTTAGAGCCCAGAAACCGTACATGTTATCATTAATCATGGTCGATAGTTTTCTGACTAACAAAAAGCAATTAAAATTACATTTTTATACCCGGACGTCGGCCAATGAAAGTTCGTCCTGGACGCTCCCTGGACGCCTGTAAAACTAGGACAAATCCGGGGAAACCCGGACGGATGGCAACCCTTTTTTTTTTTTTTTAACGGTGTGAAAATGCGTTACGCCTGGCCTGGGGCGGCCTGGGGGTATGTGGGACTCTCCCGGGACTAGTTCCCGGGCATACCCACTAAAAACACACCGGCGTTTACGGATGGCAACCCGAAGTTGATAAGCTTTACTGTTTTTAAGGATTCCGTACCCAAAAGGTCGAATGGGACCTTATTAGGTACCTACTGAGACGCCACTGTCCGTCTGTCAGGCTGTAGGTATCTCATGAACCGTGCATAGTTAGACAGTTGAAATTTTCACAGATTATGCATTTCTGTTGCCGCTCTAAAAACAAACACTGTTCGTCTCATACTTATCTATACTAATATTATAAAGAGGAAATATTTGTACCTATTTTTGTATGTTTGTAATGAATAGGCTCAAAAACTACTGGATCGATTTTAATAATTCTTTCACTGTTGGGAAGCTACGTTCACCCTGACTAACATAGGCTATAGAATATTTTGAAAAAAAATAGGGATCCGTGCGAAGCCGGGGCGAACCGCTAGTCTTTCTTATTTTCATTACTTGATTGTTAAAAAGTATTAGTTACGTATTTTACTTCAATTAAACAAGAAAAAAGATAAACTTTTCAGACGTGGATTCTGAATATAAAATTTATTTAAGTAGATAGTTTTCTTTCACTGATGTCATCTCCAATCATCTATCATCGTTGGGTTGCGAAGTGTTTTGTCATCAGCGCATGACCTGGCTGGGTCTATTTTTAACATCATTCATAGTCGAGGTCACGCAGATTCACGTGGTATCAATGAAGGGCCGGTACTATATGTATACCTAATATACTATATGTGTGTTAGAAGCGGGTATCGGTTTATAAAGTACTAGCTGTCCGCCCCGGCTTCGCACGGATGGATCATCTTTTTTTTATGGCCTATGTCACTCGGGAATAGTGTAGCTTCCCAACAGTGAAAGAATTTTTCAAATCGGTCCAGTTGTTTTGAAACCTATTCAATCCAAACAAACAAACAAACGGAGAAATATATAAGTACCTAGTACGCAAAAATACTACCAGTTAACCTATGGGCGATTGAGAGATTATAAAAAGGTTATATCGTAGGTACGACAAAAAACGTTTCTTTGAACTTTTGATGAACAATGACAATTATATATACATACATACATAATTACTATAATTAAGTCACGTGTATGAGCAATGAAGCGAGTACCCATGAGATAATACCACAGGGCGTGGATTGAGTTGTAGCGAATGAAAATAAATGATTTTATAAATGAAACAACTATAACGGATTAAACTCGGGTATTTTATTTATTTGCTGACGTTTTGAAAACAGTTCCAATATTAGCCGAGGTGACGATAGTCTAACGTCAAAGTGTTTTTTTTTTAAATACGCAAGTTAAATCCGATATATTTGTTTCATTCCAATGTGTAATAACCGCGAAGGCATCAGAAACTATACCTTTATAATTGTCTCATTCAAATAATTATATACCTAGTTAATAATCCTTACTAATATTTTAAACGTGAAAGTTAGTAAGAATGTAAGGATGGATGTCTGTATGGATGTGTGTTTGTTACTCTTTCACGCAAAAACTACTGAATTAATTTTGCTGAAACTTTTAAATAATACAGCTTAACAACAGAATAACATATAGGCTATATTTTATAACGATATTGTGTTAAGCGCAGACGAAGTCGCTGGCAAAAGCTAGTATAAATAAGTATCCCTACTTCCCTAGTTCCCTACTAATATTATAAATGCGAAAGTAACTCTGTCTGTCTGTTACGCTTTCACGCTCAAACTACTGGACCGATTTAAGTGAAATTTGGTTCAAAGAAAGTCTGGAGCCTGAGAATGGACATAGGCTACTTTTTAACCGACTGCAAAAAAGGAGGAGTTCCACGCGGACGAAGTCGCGGGCAGAACCTAGTATGTAATAATTTCTGATGCCTTCGCGGTTATTACACATTGGAATGAAACAACTATTAACGGATTTAACTCGCGTATTTTTATTTTATTTTTATTTTATTTTATTTGCTGACGTTTCGGATTCTTTACAGTTTCCATAATCGTAGCACGACTGAGCTGACAATAGTCTAACGCTAAAGTCAAGTATATATATATAAGAGATCTCGCGCATACTGATGCTAGTCCCATTGCGCAGAACAGTAGCCGACACGTTGGTCCGGAAGTGCGGTCTGCGGCCTTGTCTGTCGACTCCTGCGCATACCGCAAAATGGCGACCGTATGCAGTTTTGTTTTTCACATACTTTTATTATAACTGCTAATGTAGCTCTCTCTGTCTTTTCTCGTATAAATAAAACGCTGAACGAATTATTTATTTAATTTAAAAGGATAAATTTTAAATAAGTATGTATTTTGAAAAAAAATATATATATACCTCATTGAGTCTTGCTGTTTTTTTTCAAGTGAGATTTTTACGGAAACGATATCTTCTGACTATCATAAGAGCTTGTAAAAGTCTAAATTGAAATAATATAATTTTGATTTTAATTAAGTATAGCTTTGATGTATGAACTATTTATTTTATAGTGTTGTTATACCTATTTATTGATAACTTTGAGTTATGTATACTTATATGTATGTGGGATCAAAAAGGAAACCAGCCAAATTCTCCAAGTTTTTTTATATTTTTCTAAATCAATGTTACACCGTCGTCCGCTAGGTATCATCTAAAAACAAATCGTTCCTTCACTCACTCTCACTCTTTCAGTCACTCTCTACAACAATCATTCCGTTCGTACAATCAATCATCCATACCTGTCATCCTACATGTATTTTTTTTTTATGTTTCATTACAGGTAATTGTATCTATTTTTAGCTTATAGTAGTTTACATACACAATATCTTTATAAAAAACTAGCGGCCCGCCCCGGCTTCGCCCGGATCCCTTTTTTATAGCCTATAGCGGTCCCGGCAGACGTCATCCTGCCCGTTCGAAATTCAAATTAGGTAGGTAACATCAGTTAGACAACGTTTGTATGGGAAAAGAAAATGGCTGCTTTTAGGGTTTTCCCGGCAATTATTCGATTCTTTCTCGCCGTAAGAACCATCCTTTAACTTCACCGAACATTTAAAAAAATTGGTCAAATTGGTCCAGGCGTTGTCGAGTTATGCGCTTACCAACACATTTTGCGATTCATTTTTATATATAAGAAAGAAGAAAGAAGATATAGCCAAGTGTTATAAATTATAATATTAGTAAGATAATATTCTCACTCTGTAATCTGGAAGAAGTGCAGATTTCCATCGTATTCTGCAACTAGCGGAATCCAACGACCTTCACCTGTGTTTATAAAAAAAGGTATTTAATCAGTCGAGCACTGAATAGAGTAAGGTCAATGCACTCATACATGTGTCATACACAACATTGTTTCTCATATTATTACCAATGCTGTGGTATATACAGTCTTATCTATATATATAAAAATCAATTGCTGTTCGTTATAGTCTCGCTAAAACTCAAGAACGGCTGAACCGATTTGGCTGATTTTAGTTTTAAAATGTTTGTAGAACTCCAGGGAAGGTTTAAAAGGTGAGAAAACTTGGAAAAAAAGAAAAAAAAACTGTGTACGCGGTACGAAGTTCGCTGGGTCAGCTAGTAATAATATAATTGTTGAAATTTACTCAAAATAAAATATGCCTCTAGTTAGTAACGTCATTTATAAGCATCTATGTTAACAAAACTTTTGTATGATTATCTGTGGTAATAAATTCAGTTCGTTCTATTCTTCCGTTGAAATAAGCACGCATTTTCATTTAGTAATTTAGTAAAACCTAAATTATAACAGGTTATGGGCCCAGGCCGTCCTGGCTCTTTCAACTAGTTTCTCGCGACAGTGAATTATCTGGACTTGTGATATTCGTCGCAGTACGAGAACAGTTAGTTGTGTTGTGTTGTGCAGTTATTTTGTATAATGGCGAACTATATAGTAAATGTACCCAAACTAAAGGGACGCGAAAACTACAGTGACTGGTGTTTTGCGGTAGAAAGCTTTTTAGTGTTAGAAGGCATGCTAAAATGCATAAAGCCAGAACCCGGTCAAGAGAAAATTGTAGTAACCGAAACGGACGACGCCATGACCAGAGCAAAATTGGTTCTAACGATAGACAGATCCATTTATGTGCACGTTAGAGAAACCAAATCTACTAAGGAGATGTGGGATAAATTGAAGTCCTTGTATGATGATTCCGGGTTTACAAGAAAAATAAGTTTATTGAGAAACCTAATATCCATACGACTAGAAAATTGTACTTCAATGGATTCCTATGTGACTCAGGTAGTAGAAACGGGTCAGAAATTGGCGCGAACGGGTTTTAATATTAATGATGAATGGATTGGATCATTGTTGTTGGCTGGGCTAACAGAAAAATTCTCGCCAATGATTATGGCCATCGAACATTCTGGAATAAGTATTAAAACGGACGCCATTAAAACCAAGTTATTGGATATGGAAGGAGAAATGACCGGAAGTGATAGTACAGCTTTTGGCGCGTTTCAAAACAAGTACCAATCGAGCCAACATAAGAAACCAATAGACAAGAACAACTCGCAAAAAGATGGCGGTCATGGCGGACAGCAATTTAAAACAAAAGTCATTAAATGTTTCAAATGCAAAAAATTAGGCCATTACCGCAATCAGTGTCCAAATATTATTTCTAAAGAAAAGGAATTGGACACAAAGCAAACGAATGCATTTAGTGCTGTGTTTCTTAGTGGTGTTTACAGTAAAATGGACTGGTATGTTGACTCGGGAGCGAGCGTACATTTGACAACAAATAAACATTGGATCAAGAATCCGTCTTATGATCAGTGCCTGAAGGAAATAGTAGTTGCGAACGAGAATAAAGTGCCCGTTATGTGTTCTGGTAACGTGCAGATTACTACTTGTACTGATGAAAACAATTTTGATGTGACAGTTGAAGAGGTTATGTGTGTTCCGAATCTTACAACGAACCTACTCTCTGTGAGTCAACTTATAAACAAAGGAAACAAAGTTGTATTCGAAACTGATCGTTGTTGTATTTATAACCAAAAGGGAATTCTGGTAGCGACTGCTACTTTAGTCAATGGGGTGTACAAGTTAAATACACCAGTTCACCTGTCAGCTGCAGCGGTGGTGTCTGATGAGACATGGCATCGCAGACTTGGCCATGTAAATAAAAATTACTTGCATAAGATGCAGAATGCTGTCGAAGGTATTTCCATTGATAAGAAGGCAGATGTGGGTAAAACTTCCTGTGTTACCTGTTGTGAAGGAAAGCAGAGTCGCTTGCCATTCCCAAGCAGTGGTAATAGAAGTGCTCAACCACTTGATATTGTTCATACGGATGTGTGTGGACCAATGGAGATTGTTTCACTAGGAGGAACAAGGTATTTCATATTGTTTATTGATGATTTTAGCCGCATGACTTATGTATATTTCATGAAAAATAAGAGTGAGGCCTTTGAGTGTTTTAAGAATTATGCAGCTCGAGTAGAGAACTTACTTGATAGAAAAATCAAAGTACTACGTAGTGATAATGGCTGTGAATTTTGTAGTAAGGATTTTGAAAGTTTTTTAACACAAAAAGGCATAATACACCAGAAGTCAAATCCTTATACACCTCAACAGAATGGATTGACTGAAAGAATGAACCGCACCATTGTTGAAAAGGCCCGGTGTTTATTATTTGATGCTGATTTAAAGAAAGAGTTGTGGGCAGAGGCAACTAACACTGCTGTTTATTTACAGAACCGGACAGTATCAGCTGGATTAGATTACAAAACACCTTATGAATTGTGGACTAATACTAAACCCGATATTAGTCATCTTAGAATGTTTGGTAGTACAGTAATGAAACATGTGCCAAAAGAATTAAGAAAGAAATGGGATAAAAAGTCAGAAGAGTGTATTCTAGTGGGTTATGCTGAAGATGTAAAGGGGTATAGAATTTATAATCCCACCACTGAAATAGTTACAACAAGCCGAGATGTTATAATTATTGAAAAGGACTAAGATTTCAGACGTGTAACAGTCAGTGATAAAAGTTCAGAAACTCACATATGTGAGGAACAGAGTTTGGATTCAGTGGGGGATAATAGTCAGTCAGATGATTCATTTATATCTGTAGATAATTCTAATGATTCTACATATGTACCAAGTGAAAATGAAAAGTCAGATAGTTCAACTGGTAGTGTGATAGAGAGGAGGCCTACTAGAGAAAGACGTCAACCAGAAAGGTATGGATTCTCAAACTTGTGCTCTGAGAGTTCGGTCTTAGATGTGGGTGAAATATCCTTAGAAGATGCTATACAGGGTCCAGAGAGTGAGCATTGGATTAAAGCTATTCGAGAAGAAATACAGTGTTTTTATGACAATGACGCTTGGGAACTAACAGATGTCCCTAAAGGTGCTACCATAGTGAAGTGTAAGTGGGTGATGAAAAAGAAAAGTGATGGTGATAACAACATTACTTATCGTGCCAGGTTAGTTGCGAAAGGTTATAGTCAAAAAAGTGTTATTGATTATAATGAAACTTTCTCTCCTGTTGTTCGACATTCTACTTTACGCTTATTGTTTGCTTTAGCCGTGCAATTAGATCTAAATACTGCTCATTTAGATGTAAAAACTGCTTTTCTTAATGGAGAATTGGATGAAACCATATATATGCAATTGCCAGATTGTTTTGAGTGTTCTGATAATGAGAAATGTAAAGTTTTGAAACTTAAAAAGGCAATATATGGTCTCAAACAATCCTCTAGAGCATGGCATAAGAAAGTTGATAGCACCATGTTAGTCAATGGTTATAAAAAGTCCAAATTAGAGCCCTGTTTATATACAAAATTTGTAAATGGGCTCAGAACAATTATAACTTTATATGTGGACGATTTTTTCATTTTTTCTAATGATGAAAAAGAAATGAAAAATGTAAAAGAGATTTTAAGTAGTCAATTTAAAATTAAAGATTTAGGGCCAATTAAACAATGCCTTGGTATGTCTGTAAACATTGATAAAGATAATAATGTTATCACACTTAGTCAAGAGAAATATATTGATCAGTTATTGTGTAAATTCAATATGACTGAATGTAAGAATGTTGCTACACCCATGGAGGTCAAATTAAATGTAGTGAAAAGTAAAAATGTAAAAAGTAATAATCCATATCAACAGCTTATTGGCAGTCTGATGTATTTAGCCATACTTACCAGGCCAGACATATCATATGCTGTAGGATATCTCAGTCAGTTTAATAATTGTCATAGTAATGAACATTGGTTGTATGCAAAAAGAATTTTGAAATATTTAAAAGGTACCAAAATGATTGGTCTAAAATATTGTAAGAATGGAAATGTTAATATTGAAGGTTATTGTGATGCTGATTGGGCAAATAATACAACAGATAGAAGGTCATATACCGGCTTTTGTTTTGTATTATCAGGAGCTGTTATTTCATGGGGTTGTAAAAAACAAAGAACTGTAGCTCTCTCCAGTACAGAAGCCGAGTACATGGCAATCACAGAGGGTTGTAGAGAAGCAGTATATCTTTTAAATTTACAGAATGAGATAACTGGATTAATGTATACAATTAGTTTGTATAATGATAATCAAAGTGCTAACAAATTGTCAGAAAATTCTGTGTTTCATAGTAGAACCAAACATATAGATGTTCGGTATCATTATTGTAGAGAGGTAATATCTAATAAAATTGTTAAAATTTATTATTTGCCTACAGGAGATATGCCAGCAGACATATTAACAAAGAGTTTGAATTCAGTTAAACATGACAAATTTGTTAAAATGTTAGGTGTTGTAAATGTAGAAATTTAATATGTAAAACTATACATATTTTGAGAGTGGGGGTGTTGAAATTTACTCAAAATAAAATATGCCTCTAGTTAGTAACGTCATTTATAAGCATCTATGTTAACAAAACTTTTGTATGATTATCTGTGGTAATAAATTCAGTTCGTTCTATTCTTCCGTTGAAATAAGCACGCATTTTCATTTAGTAATTTAGTAAAACCTAAATTATAACAATAATTATATACAGTCACCTGATGACAGCGTATTGACAAATCAATCGTGTCACAGGTAACAACCCGAACTAATAAATAAATATCTTTGGACAATTCACACTAATTGACCTAATCCCAAACTAAGCAAAGCTTGTACTATAGGTACTAGACAACGGATAAATATACATAAATACATATAAGACATCCAAGACTCAGGTACAGATGCCAGTGCTCATCACATTGACATCTGCCCCTAGCAGAATTCGAACCCGCAACCTCCGGTTTCGTAGTCAGGGCATCTGAGCACTAGACCAACAGCGAGGATATGATGAATTGTCGAGTCGACATCTCGTCGTGTCGATACTCGATATCGCCTTATTCTCGCGATGATCTGTCAAAAATCAACGTTGTCGACAACGAGAAATCTTGTCATGTCGATGTCGTCTCTTATGTCTACATGTCGATAGCAAAATAATATCGTAACGACGAACCTTTTGCTTGTCGACAGTTCATAATAGGCTCGCAGGCCGTATAAACTAGGTAACAAAGACTACCGGCCCGCCCCGGCTTCGCCCGGATCATTTTTTTCATAGCCTATGTCACTCGGGAATAGTGTAGCTTTCCAACAGTGAAAGAATTTTTCAATTCGGTCCAGCCGTTCTGGAGCCTATTCAATCCAAACAAACAAACCCTTCTTCTTTATAATGTTCGGGATAATTCTTGGTGGGTATTTTTCGTGTCGTAGTATGTATATGTTACCAAGTAAGTTACTTATATATACTAATACTAGCTTCTGCCCGCGACTTCGTCCGCGTGGAATTCCTCCTTTTTTGCAGTCGGTTAAAAAGTAGCCTATGTTCTTTCTCAGGCTCCAGACTTTCTTTATACCAAATTTCATTTAAATTGGTCCAGTAGTTTTAGCGTGAAAGGGTAACAGACAGACAGACAGACAGACAGAGTTACTTTCGCATTTATAATATTAGTTAGGATTATAAAGAGGAAAGATTTGTACCTATTTTTGTATGTTTGTAATGAATAGGCTCAAAAAGTACTGGATTTTAATAATTTCACTGTTGGGAAGCTACGTTCACCCTGAGTAACATAGGCTATAGAATATTTTGAAAAAAATTTGTGATCGAAGCCGGGGCGAACCGCTAGTATATTATAGTTCGACTTCTCTGCTAGTACTAAGAGCGTGAACGTTAGACGTTACATGCGGTCGTGTATGGATTATCACGCGGAATTTGCATGGAAAGGTCGCCGACTTGTCTACCGTTGTAGTCATACAAAATTGGCATTAGCCAATATTTTTTTGTATTTCGTGACATTGGGAATATTTGTATTTTGCGGGGGTTTTCAGGAATGTACTCAAAATAGGAACCTATTTATTAAACTAGGTAATTAAAAAAATGGCTAAGTGCGAGTTAGACTCGCGCAGGGTTCCGTACCATTATTTAATTTATTAAAACTGCTAAAAGCCATGTCTCTTGTATGGGAGCCCACTTAAGTATGTATTTATTTTAATGTGTTAGTATTTGTTGTTATACTGGCAACTGAAATGATTTGTCATTTACATTAATTGGATTCAATATTTATACTAATAATATAATAAAGAGGACAGATTTGTTTGTTTGTTCGCTCCAATACAACTGGAAGGAAAAAGAATAAAGGATCCGTGCGAAGCCGGGGCGAACAGCTAGTATTACATAATTGGGTTATTTATACTAATATTATAAAACTGAAGAGTTTGTTTGTTTGTTTGAACGCGCTAATCGCAGGAACTACTGGTTCGAATTGAAAAGATCTTTTTTTGTTGGATAGACCATTTATCGAGGAAGGCTTTAGGCTATATAACATCACGCTGCGGCCAATAGGAGCGAAGAAACGGTGGAAAGTGTGTAAAAAACGGGGAAAATATGAAGCCTTATGAAGAATTACTATTCCACGGGGACGAAGTCGCGGGCACAGCTAGTAATACAATAAAGAGGAAAGATTTGTTTGTTGTTCGCTCCAAAACAACTCGAACACTATTCCCGAGTGACGTAGGCTATAAAAAAAAGGATCCGTGCGAAGCCGGGGCGGACAGCTAGTATTACATAATTGGGTTATTTTTATTACAGACACCCAATTCATCATCTTTTGTAAAAACAGGAAATTTCCTATAACAGCAAATTGTCATAAGGCAGCGTGATTCGCACAGTTGCCCATGGCATTGTAAACATTCTCACCGCACATTGACACGCCGAAATAGCTCTTATTTCAATACAGATAAGGCGGTTATTACATGTGCAGAGTCAATACTATGGTACTAATATGATACTGACTGTAACCGGTTATACCTGTGTTGACGTACATGTGTGTATTAGAAATATTAGACCACTAATACCACTATGAAATCTATAGACTATGGGCCCATGTTAAAAAAATGATGGGTCATTTGAACCACCAGATGACCTATGTAGAACGATATAAGAGCATAAAATAATAAGATTTAGCATTGTGCCGTCACTTGTAAGCTGTCCAACTGAGTGTAGGTGAGAATTCAAAAGTACAGGTAGAGTGAGTACATTTTGGTCATATATTTTTGAACGGCATTGTTACCATCGATAGATCCATGACAAATAATACTAAAACGCGTAGTGCCGTAAAAAAATGGTGATCCAAAAGTCGGAATTTTTTTTTGATTTTCCGACAAAATCCAGGGTGAATTTGGTCATTTGATACAGTACGGCATCAGTTTCATACTATTTCAATACTGCTTCTAATCCATCATTCCGCAACGCCGTAAAAAAATCAAGCGACAAGGGGAAAAAACCGAAGGTTGCAGCCCCCTCTCTTTCCGTGGTCCAGGGGGTGATTTGATAAAGTACGGCTTCGGTTCCAAAACATTATATAGCACTTAAAAATACTATTAAAAATAATGCCGTCAAGAAATGATTGTTCATTTGAATGTATATCAATAATTATCTTAATTTCATCGTATTCTTGATTTATAAAGCTGTAAAATCATTTGATCCTGTACGGGAACTATCTTTCTAACATAATATTGTAAAATACAATTGTTATATAGTATTTTCGTTCAAAAGAAACTGTTCTGAAAAAAATTATGGAGAAATACAAAAACTGAAATTTTGCAAATTATTGCAGTAATTTAAATATCATATATTAATGAAATATAGCAGTTTTCTACATTGTATCCCATGTTTTAAATAGTATTAACATAAATAAATTAGGAAAAAATGATGCCGTAAGTACATTTTAATGCAGACCATATCTTTTAGGTTCATGAAAATGACGCTACCATTTTAAGGGTACTTTATGGCCATCTGATACAGTACGGCATTAACATATTTTTGAAGAGAACAATTGATAATATGATAAAATCACTATGACGTCTAACTGAAGTGAAACGGTTCCTCATCCGGTGCCGTTATGTCACAGACTTTTTGAACCAACGAAAATGTAGGGCATATGAAAAAATATTATCTATGCATAAAATACTTTCGAAATAAATTAATTTGACGTTGTGTCAAATCACCCCCTGGACCACGGAAAGAGAGGGGGCTGCAACCTTCGGTTTTTTCCCCTTGTCGCTTGATTTTTTTACGGCGTTGCGGAATGATGGATTAGAAGCAGTATTGAAATAGTATGAAACTGATGCCGTACTGTATCAAATGACCAAATTCACCCTGGAAATTGACGGAAAATCAAAAAAAAAATCCGACTTTTTGGATCACCATTTTTTTACGGCACTACGCGTTTTAGTATTATTTTTCATGGATCTATCGATGGTAACAATGCCGTTCAAAAATATATGACCAAAATGTACTCACTCTACCTGTACTTTTGAATTCTCACCTGCACTCAGTTGGACAGCTTACAAGTGACGGCACAATGCTAAATCTTATTATTTTATGCTCTTATATCGTTCTACATAGGTCATCTGGTGGTTCAAATGACCCATCATTTTTTTAACATGGGCCCATAGTCTACTATACTTCTATATAATAATATGTTCATCTCAAAGGTTGACTGGTAGAGAATGCCATATGACATTAAGTTCGCCTTTTGTACATTAATAAGATTTTTTTTGTGCAATAAAGAATAAATAAATAAATAATAATCAAGGGCGTGCATTCCATATGGGCACAATGTCAAATATATGAAGTGCCTACCCTGGCGCCATACATTTGCATACCCCACTGCACGCGCCTGATACTAATACTAATAATCTATACTAATATGATAAAGAGGAAAGGTTTGTTTGTTTGTTCGGATTGAATAGGCTCCAAAACGGCTTGACCGATTGGAAAAAATCTTTCATTGCTGGTAAGCTACACTATTCCCGTGTGACATTGGTTATAAAAAAAGGGCGAAGCCGGGGCGGGCCGCTAGTAATCTATACTAATATTATAAAGAGGAAAACTTTGTTGGTTCGGATTGAATAGGCTTCTTAACGACAGGACCGATTTGAAAAATTCTTTCACTGTTTCGAAGCTACACTATCCCCTAGTGACATAGGCAATAGATTATTTTGAAAATAAATATGGATCCGAGCGAATCCGGGGAAAATGGTTCAAGATATAAAAAAATGTTTTTGCAAAAATTGTAGAGAATTTAATCTTTTACAAAATTGTTATTATTTTGAATACCTACTTAATACAATATTAAATTGTAAAAAATGTGACAGCACTGAAAATCTTCAACAAAATTCCTTTTTTTTTAATACCAATATTTAGATCTTTTTAATAATAAAAAACGTATTAACGTAATATTTTCTTTGTTTTCAGTTTAATTTACTGCTACGGCCCCCTACTGGACAAAGTCCAGATGGCCGGCCTGTACAACGACTCCAAGACATTCGTGGATATGAAGATCAAGGTGTCTCCGAACATCACCATGGAGAACTTCAACAAGATGATGAGCAGGTGATGAATTTGTTGATGTAGTCACACACACACAAAGTCAAAGTCAAAGTCAAAATATTTGATACAGTAAAGTACAGGTCAACAATACGTTTAATTGCTAGTTAAGGTATACAATTCGAAAAGCTTAATTAATAATTTATTAGTCAAATTGCGTAATATAAATAGTACATAACGCACCGAGGCCAGTAAAATAAAAAATGTCTCAGATCACATGTAATTGTCGTCCGAGGCGAAGCCGAGGTTGACAAAAATGTGTTCTGAGGCTTTCATATTTTACTGGCCGAGGTCAGTATATTATTTTTCTGTTCTGTTTTAAGCCAGAAAGCGGAAATTTCATTTAGCGAAGCGGCCACAAAGTTGGCGCTTTCTGGCCGGATGACGGAAAATTAAATTAAATTACAAAAATAATAATACCTAATTATTATAATATTGAATATAATAAAACATTATCTTAATTATTAGGTAGAATTTATTTAGATATGTACTCATCGACACTATAAAAAGCATTTTCCGCTAACATAACATAACACACACATTCACACACATTAACAACTATAACGGGTTCAATTCGCGTAGGTAATTTATTTAATTTTTTGACACGAATATGGAAACTGTAGTTTTCGAAACGACGTTAAATCCATTAGGTTATGGTTTTTTTCATTCCAATACCTAGTTAATTATTAAATCTATTCAAAATCTGGGTGGCTCGTAAAATAGACTTACTTATTTTTTTTTAAACATATACTAAGGGTCTCATGTACGGTAAACAAGTTCTCACATACAGAATTTAAAAAAATACACTCATATTCAGAATCTCCTTTTATGAAGTCGGTTAAAATGAGATCTCACAAATAGTTCCACAATTTACTTGAATCGTAGTCTAATGAATTTATAAATAACTAGCTTCTGCCCGCGACTTCGTCCGCGTGGAACTCCTCCTTTTTTGCAGTCGGTTAAAAAGTAGCCTATGTCCTTTCTCAGGCTCCAGACTTTCTTTGTACCAAATTTCATATAAATCGGTCCAGTAGTTTTAGCGTGAAAGCGTAACAGACAGACAGACAGAGTTACTTTCGCATTTATAATATTAGTAGGGATGTTATGAAGACATTATTTAATATTTATTTGCAGAACCTATTCTTACCCGACGAAGGCTGACATCCAAGAGTTTGTCGAGCAGAATTTCGACCCCGCGGGGTCTGAGTTCGAAGACTGGGTGCCCAATGACTGGAAAGAGAATCCTGGTAAAGCATTCATAACCCCACATACTTAGATTTAACTTATACTAACCCCCCCTTCCCCCCCTTGATGTATGAAAAATAAAATTGAGTCAAACGAAATCCTACATTTGGGGTTACTTTTCAATGGATTAGTAGTAATAATATTTGCATAAAGACCAAAGTATAAAAAATGGAGACTGTCTTAACGCGTTCTTCTTAGCATAGCTCTGCTGTATAAAACTCGTGTGGATTGGAAATTACATACGGCTTTTTTAACGCGCTGTTCTTAGCATAGCTCTGCTGCATAAAACACGTTTGGATGGAAAATTATAATCTCGGCTCTCTTAACGCGCTCTTCTTAGCATAATTCAGCTGTATTAAACACGTGTGGATGGAAAATTATAATCTCGGCACTCTTAACGCGCTCTTCTTAGCATAACTCAGCTGTATTAAACACGTGTGGATTGGAAATTACATTAGGGTTCTTAACGCGCTCCTCTCAGCATAATTCTGCTGTATAAAAACACGTGTGGATTAAAAATTACACACCCAGCTTTCTATAAAACCACACCTGTATCATAAAAACCATTACAGCATTCCTGAACCGTGTGAAAGATCCCCTACTCCACGAGTGGGCGTCGGAACTGAACCGGCTCTGGCTGGTGCTGGGCAGGAAGATGAAGGACGAGGTCAAGAAGAACCAGGAGCAGTACTCCATCATATATGTTGACAACCCTGTCATAGTGCCTGGTGAGTAACGACGTAACATGCTTCAAAAGAAAGACGAGATACGTCTTTTTAAAGTTATTATTTATTGACGTTAAAAAGACGAAGATTTTAGTCCCCGGTGAGTAACGACATAACATGCTTCAAAAGAGAGATGATATACGTCTTTTTAAAGTTAATTAATCTTAATTGACGTTAAAAAGACGAAGATTTTAGATGACATTACGCTTATGAAAACAAATATCCATATCCCTACTAATATTATAAATGCAAAAGTAACTCTGTCTGTCTGTCTGTTACGGTTTCACGCTAAAACTACTGAACCAATTTAAGTAAATTTGGTACACAGTATAGATTCTGAGAAAGGACATAGGCTACTTTTAATTGCGAGAAAAGTCTTGAAAAGGGTTAAAAGTGGACGTGAAATGTTGTAATTACTAATTCCAAGCGAACGGAGCAAAAGCTAGTGTATAATAATGCTAACTGTCCGCCCCGGCTTCGCATGGCTCCCTTTTTTTTATAGCCTACGTCACTCGGGAATAGTGTAGCTTCTCAACAATGAAAGAATTTTTCAAATCGGTCCAGTTGTTTTGGAGCCTATTCAATCCAAACAAACAAACCTTATCTCTTTATTATATTAGTATAGATAACTGACGTTCTAAATAGAATTTGCTTTCCTTTACCCAGACCTCATTTTAATTCAGATTTTTTTACCCCCCAGGCGGGAGATTCCGGGAGTTCTACTACTGGGACTCTTACTGGATCATCAAGGGTCTCCTGCTCTCCGAGATGAGGTCCACGGCCCGGGGCATGGTCTCCAACTTCCTGGACATCGTGGAGCGCATCGGGTTCATACCCAATGGGGGCAGAATCTATTACGCTATGAGGTATGAAAGAGTATCTATTGTGCTGAGGTCAGTTCAAACTTGCTATGAAAGAGTATCTATTGGTCGTGCTGAGGTAAGTTCAACTTGCTATGAAAGAGTATCTATTGGTTGTGATGAGGTCAGTTCAAACTTGCTATGAAAGTGTATCTATTGTGCTGAGGTCAGTTCAAACTTGCTATGAAAGAGTATATGTTGGTTGTGCTGAGGTCAGTTCAAACTTGCTATGAAAGTGTATCTATTGTGCTGAGGTCAGTTCAAACTTGCTATGAAAGAGTATATGTTGGTTGTGCTGAGGTCAGTTCAAACATCTATTGGTTGTGCTGAGGTCAGTTCAAACTTGCTATGAAAGTGTATCTATTGTGCTGAGGTCAGTTCAAACTTGCTATGAAAGAGTATATGTTGGTTGTGCTGAGGTCAGTTCAAACATCTATTGGTTGTGCTGAGGTCAGTTCAAACTTGCTATGAAAGCGTATCTATTGTGCTGAGGTCAGTTCAAACTTGCTATGAAAGTGTATCTATTGTGCTGAGGTCAGTTCAAACTTGCTATGAAAGAGTATATGTTGGTTGTGCTGAGGTCAGTTCAAACATCTATTGGTTGTGCTGAGGTCAGTTCAAACTTGCTATGAAAGCGTATCTATTGTGCTGAGGTCAGTTCAAACTTGCCATGTAAGAGGTCTGTTTTGCGATATACCTATTTGTGCACTAGAATAGAGAAACCGGCAATACCATTATCTATGAAAATAGCAATAAAAACACTTGTATTGGAGCCCTTAGTGCCCCTACATTTTGTGTTTTAGGATTTGTTGATATTTAGGGTATTCTGAGTTCCATACTCAAAGGGTTGAACGGATTCCTTTTATTATGACTCCGCCTGTCCGTCTGTCACCAGGCTATTTCTCATAAGCCGTGATAGTTAGTCAGTTGAAATTTTCGCTGACTAATGACGGCCTGTTGGTCTAGTGGTCAGAGGCCCTGACTACGAAACCGGAGGTTGCGGGTTCGATTCCCGCTAGGGGCAGATGTCAATGTGATGAGCACTGGCATCTGTACCTGGGTCTTGGATGTCTTATATGTATTTATGTATGTTTATCCGTTGTCTAGTACCCATAACACAAGCTTTGCTTAAAATGGGACTAGATAATTGGTGTGAATTGTCCAAAGATAATTTATTTATTTAATGATTATGTCTATTGTCGCTTTAACAACAAAACCTAAAAAAACAGAACAAGATAGATATTGAAGAAGGCTCCATATTAATAACAATTTGTCAGGTTTTTTATTCTAATTTTGTATATATTTGTTTCAGATCACAACCCCCACTGTTGATACCCATGGTGCAAGCAGTGATGGAAGATTTCGACGACGTGGAGTTTCTACGCCAACACATACACACGCTGGACAGAGAGTTCGACTTCTGGATCAATAATCACACTGTGGAATTCGAGTATAATAATGCTAAGTAAGTATATCTATACTTAATATTATAAAGCTGAAGAGTTTGTTTGTTTATTTGTTTGTTTGAACGCGCTAATCTCAGGAACTACTGGTTCGAATTCAAAAATTATTTTTTTGTTGAATAGACCATTTATCGAGGAAGGCTTTAGGCTATATAACATCACGCTGCGACCAATAGGAGCGAAGAAACAGTGGAAAATGTGTAAAAAACGGGGAAAATATGAAGCCTTATGAAGAATTACTATTCATTAAGTGACAGTTTCAGAAGACTTTGACAGATCTTTGACGAAACAATCGGACGGGCAGGACGACGTCTACCGGGGCCGCTAGTTGTTAAATAAGCTTCTGTTACTTACGAATCAAAATAAATATATTTTTATAATCGAAGATGCGGGAATTTGTCGGTGCATGATAAGCACTCCTGTTTTACTCCCTTAGGGGGTGAATTTTTAAAAAACCTTTCTCAGTGCTCCCGTACGTTATAAAAGAACCCCTGTACAACATTTCAAGCTTCTAACCCTTGTAGTGTAGGCCCTGCGTTGATAAGTCAGTCATTAATATTTCTATTTATGTCACTTCACCATAATTTTAATTGTAAGCCATAACCTGCGGAAGAGCGGTGCATTCTTATCACAAGTATCAAGAATACTTAAAAGAGGCACCACCACAGATATTGTAACCTAATTCTAGTTAACGAATAAATATTTTTTGATTTTTTCATTAAGTCAGTTCTTTTATGTATGTGCCTATATAGATATGTGGATCTTAATTGGATAAATAAATCGAACGTGGAAATTTTCTAAAACTTGGCATTTATTTTGTTGCGCACCTACATTGTCTAATTATAATTTCTCATTTACTCTCATGTGTAGGAACATGATATTCTGTAAAGGGACTGTTCTAATATTATGTAAACAGATTTATTACAATTATTTATTTATAACATATATATTTTTTTAATTCCAGATATAAATTGGCCAGATACAATGATATGTCGCAGGGACCCAGGCCAGAGAGCTACAAAGAAGATATTGATTGTGCAAAGTAAGTAAAGCTTATAAAAATATATATTTTGGAGACCATTATTGGTGAGAAGAAACGCCGAAAGAACACTCAGCAAAAAGTATTTTGTTTAAAGCCAATAATGTAATTTAAACTTACATAAGTACTCAACATATTATTTTATATAATGCAAGTGTATATATTAAATATTAACAAACAAAAACCCAACGATAATACATACTTACTTATATTATTATGTTAAGATACTATGATATCTTTGTAAAATTTTGTCCCAAAGCAAAAGTAAGCGGTTATCTCTAAAGTAACTAAAAAGATTTAAAAAACACTTTACGAAAAAAATACAATATTTTCTAAACTTAAAATTTACCTAAACAATCCATTAATAATCTCGATGTGAGAAGTATTTCATCAGAAATGCCACTAAAACTACCTCTGTTGATGCATAAAAAAATACAAAGCCTTCATTAACAATACTGTTTTTATTGCAATAAAAAAACTATTAACGTATTTAACTCGCGTATTTTTATTTAATTTCCTGACGTTTCGGATTTTTTACAGTTTCCATAATCGTAGCACGACTGAGCTGACAATTAACGCAAAAGTAATTTATACAGTTGCTAAGACGTCAACTGTATAAATCACCAATGGAAGTCGCTGGAGGAGGCCTTTGCCAAGAGGCACACTGTCTTAAGAGATATACTGTAGCTCTTAAGCAGATACAAGAGGCTAATATAATAATTTATACAGTTATGCAAACTACCTTATATCTAAAGTTAAATACGTTTATAGTTGTTTCATTCCAATGTGTAATAACCGCGAAGGCATCAGAAATTATAATACTGTTGTTAATTTTTCAGAAATTTTGACACACGAGAGAAAAAAGAAGAGTTGTATGCTGAACTGAAAGCGGCCGCGGAATCTGGGTGGGATTTCTCCTCTAGATGGTTCATACTTAATGGCACTAATAAAGGTAAATAAATAATACAATAAAACTAAAAAGAGACGATCAAACTCTAATTTTATGATTCAAATCATCTCTTGAGTGAAAATCATTTTAATTTCTGATGCCTTCGCGGTTATTATACATTGGAATGAAACAACTTTAACGGATTTCTGACGTTCGGAGCCTTTACAGAGTCCATAATCGTAGCACGACTGAGCAGAGCTAAGCTGAGTTTTGTCAGCTCAGTAAGGAGTTAAATCCGTCTATAGTTGTTTCATTCCAATACTTCTGGATAGTTAATTTACCCCCTCATAAACTCTATTCTAAGTTCTTTTTCTCTTCTCAAACTGTCACCAATTTAATCTAAATCGGTTGAGCTGTTATATAGACATACTTCCTCATTAATTATATTAGTATTTATGTGGTATTTATCAATTTGCAGGTAACCTAACTAATCTGAAGACTAGGTCTATCATACCAGTGGACCTGAATGCCATAATGACGTGGAACGCTGAAATCCTAATGCAATTCCACACTCGACTAGAAAATACGGCTAAAGCAGAGTACTATAGAAATGTTCATGCCAGATTCATGGATGCCATTGAGAAGGTAAGAAAGAAAATCATCCCTATGAATATCCAAGTTTTGTTAAATTTTTTACAATGTATATTGTTAATTCCTGATGCCTTCGCGGTTATTACACATTGGAATGGAACAACTATTAACGGATTGAACACGCGTGTTTTATTTTATTGGCTGACGTTTCGGAGCTTTTACAGATTCCATAATCGTAGCACGACTGAGCTGACAATAGTGTAACGCTAAAGTTATATTTTACTAGCTGTGCCCGCAACTTCGTCCGCGTGGAATAGTTATTCTACATATAGGCTTCATATTTTCCACGTTTTTTACACATTTTCCACTGTTTCTTCTCTCCTATTGGTCGCAGCGTGATGTTATGTCTATATATGAGCCTAAAACCTCCCTCGATAAATGGTCTAGCCAATAAAAAAACAATTCGAACCAGTAGTGCCTGAGATTAGCGCGTTCAAACAAGCAAACAAACTCTTAAGCTTTATTATATTAAGTATAGCGGTTCGCCCCGGCTTCGCACGGATCACTAATTTTTTTCAAAATATTCTATAGCCTACGTTACTCGGGGTGAACGTAGCTTCCCAACAGTGAGAGAATTATTAAAATCGGTCCAGTAGTTTTTGAGCCTATTCATTACAAACATACAAAAATAGATCCAAATCTTTCCTCTTTATAATATTAGTATTTTTGAGCCTATTCATTACAAACATACAAAAATAGGTACAAATCTTTCCTCTTTATAATATACTAGCTTCTGCCCGCGACTTCGTCTGCGTGGAACTCTTCCTTTTTGCAGTCGGTTAAAAAGTATCTTATGTCCTTTCTCAGGCTCCAGACTTTCTTTGTATCAAATTTCATTTAAATCGGTCCAGTAGTTTTAGCGTGAAAGCGTAACAGACAGACAGACAGACAGAGTTACTTTCGCATTTATAATATTAGTAGGGATAGATATAGATAGATTAAGTTTGGACTACAATGCACTTCTTTTTTAGGTCCTCTGGCACGAAGACGTTGGAGTCTGGTTGGACTTCAGCCTGGAGTCGGGTCGGCGACGGGACTACTTTTACCCCTCAAATCTGGCACCCCTCTGGACTGGGAGCTACGATAAGGGAAGAAAGGAGTATTATGTCAGTAGGGTTATTAACTACTTGGACTATGTCAAGGTGAGTCATAAAAATTATATACACATATCAAAGATGAACAAGGGCGTGCATTCCATATAGGCACAATGTCACTAATGTATGAAATGCCTACCCCTGGCGCCATGGTTGAAGTATGACTTAAAATATATATATTGTTTTATGCATATGTATATTCTAATATTTCTACTAGCCGATATAGACCATTTAGTTTCCGGCATATTAGTCTACTAGCTAGTCTTATAGGGGCCGTTCAAGTATTACCTAAGCTCTGTAGGTCTGCGGGGGGGTCTTTACGTTGCTTATTTTTGATGACATGGTTGGGGGTCGAGATGATGATTACGTCAGCAAGAGTTATTTACTTTTTCAAAGACATCTTTGCTTGAAAATGAAAAGTTTTTTTTGTATAAGTAGGTTCTCTCTTCTATATATCTTTATTCTAAGCCTATTTTCTTATAATTATAACTGCTGTTCATGATAAAAAAAACCTTAAAAAAATGCAGATAATTAAGTACCTACCATTGCTTACGTAAGCATGAGGGAGGGGGTAAGAGCTTTGCTTTCTTTTGCTGACAAGGGTGACGGGGGAGGCAAATAATTGTAATAAATTAACTTACGTAATACTTTTACCGCCCCATAGCGTAATTTATCGTTACTTCACAGGTGGACATATACGAAGGCGGTATACCGACTACATTCGAGCACTCCGGAGAACAGTGGGACTACCCTAACGCCTGGCCGCCGCTGCAGTACATAGTGGTGACGGGACTAGCCAACACGGGCCAGCCAGACGCTATGAGACTGGCCAATGAACTGGGGACCAAATGGGTCCGGTCGAACTTTGAAGTGTGGAAGCAGAAGGCGGCCATGTTGGAAAAGGTAATCTATGCTAATATTATAAAGAGGAAAGGTTTGTTTGTTTGTTTTGGTTGAATAGGCTCCAAAACGACTGGTTCGATTTGAAAAATTCTCCCACTGTTAGAAAGCTACACTATTCCCGAGTGACTTAAGCTATAAAAAAAGGGATCCGGGCGAAGCCGGGGCGGACCACTAGTTTTATAATATTTTGTTAGTTTTAAAAGTCGTTAATGTTAGTATATAAGTAGTGTAGGGACTATGTAATATAGACTAGTCGGATGATATGAGACTAGCCAATGAACTGGGGACCAAATGGGTCCGGTCGAACTTTGAAGTGTGGAAGCAGAAGGCGGCCATGTTGGAAAAGGTAATTTTAGAGAATTGTACAAGAGTCTATAAAGTATAGGCGCGTGCAGTGAAGGTCGCTCATGTAGTACATGGAGGTAGGCACTCCATACATTTATACCATTGTGCCCAGGCGCGTGCAGTGAGGAGAGCATAAGTATGGCGCCAGGGTAGGCACTGCATACATTAGTGACTTTGTGCCTATATGGAATGCACGCCCTTGATTGTGCCTATATGGAATGCACGCCCTTGATTGTGCCTATATGGAATGCACGCCCTAGAGTAGTTATATAGATCTAGTGAGATTAGCCGGACGCTATGAAACTAGCAAATGATCTTGGGACCTAATAGTTTCAGTCAACTTTGAAGTATCTAAGCAAAAGGCCATGTTGGAAAAGGTAGTTTTAGAGAATTGTAGAAAAGTCATAAGAGTGAGTATAGTTGTAGTGGGACTATGTACAGGCCAGTAGAACTATATGATATTATCTGGGGACCAAATGAGACCAGTCAAACTTAAAGGTGTGAAAGTGGTAGGCGGCTTTATTCAAAAAAGTATTGATTTTAACCATTAAAAAGTCTACTTAATAAGCCATTTACACGTCAAACAAACTGAGAACAAAATTGGTTTATTCAAACTTTGAAGTATTTAAGCAGAATGCGGCCATGTTGAAAATGGTAATTTTAGAAAATTATAGAAAAGTCATTATAATAGGTAGTTAATAATAAAACTAACCAATACAGCAGAACCGGGTGCTACGACACTAGCTTATCAATTTGGGACCAAATGGGCTCGATCAAATTGAAGAGTAGAAACAAAGCGGCCATCTTGTATATGCATATTATACGGAAATAAACCTTACTGCGTTATAATAGAGTTTATTTTTCAGTATGACGCGACTATATTCGGCGGTTTTGGAGGCGGCGGGGAATACGTTCTGCAGACTGGCTTCGGATGGTCCAATGGTGTTATAATGGAACTGCTAAATAGATATGGAGGTAAGGGAATTTGGAATTTATGTTTATAAAGCTAAGGTTGAGATTTGGTTGTGGGGTGTTTAGGTGTTTAATGCTTTTTGAGATATTTTACACCTAGATATTAGAATACTTAATTTTTATCCATAATAATAATGTGAAAAAATATGTTTTAATAATTCGCAATTTTGTAGTAAAATTATGCCTAAGAAATCCTTAAACTATAGTAAAAAACGAAAGATTTTTAAAGAGTATACTGTTTTTCTTAAAATAGTTAAGTTTTCCACGAAAACGATCACATAGTCACATTGTAATGAAACAACTATAAAGGATCTAACTCGCGTATTTTATTTTATTTGCTTACGCTTGGAAAACTTTACAGTTCCCCGTTAGTAGCACGACTGAGCTGTCGATAGTCTTATACTAAAGTGAGTTAAATTCTCGTTGTTTCATTCCAATGTGTAATAACCGCGAAGGCTTCAGAAATTAATAGTTAACTATTCATTTTTAATCATATATTATCTTACTAGCTTTTACCGGCGACTCTTTTTGCGTGGATTTAGTAATTACAATATTTCATCCCCCTTTTTAACCCCTTACAACCATTTATGTCTCAATCAAAAGTAGCCTATGTCCTTTCTCAGGCTCTAGACTATATGTGTTCCAAATTTCATTTAAATCGGTTCAGTAGTTTTAGCGTGAAAGCGAGACAGACAGAATTACTTTCGCATTTATAAAATTACTTTGGATTACTTTGGATAATTACCTGTATTAATTTACGTTTATTTTTCTCATTCGATCATCGTTCACTGAGGAAGTTGGAGATGTTGGTACGTCATCAATAATTTATATATTTATATATAAAAACATGTATGTTGTAGTTATTGTATGTTGTTGTATTTGACTGGGTATAGTCGAAGAGTAATGGTTAAATAGTTTAGGAGCACTTTTTTTGTTGGCAATTCGGGTATTTTTTTTCCATAATCGCTAAAGAAATTTAGAAGTAGGTAAGTAGTTTAGTTTTCAAACAATTTTTGGATAAGTATTTTTGCTGTGCCTAAAAACTATACCTATGTCGAAAATATAAGAAAACTATAGTGATTTTGGAAAAGTAGATAAATAGTTTTGGTGAAAAGTTCACGTAGGTAGTCGTTTTGTTATTAAAATTAAATGTTTCTTTTTTATTGTAATACTAAATTCATCATATTATTATATTTTAAATTATGTACATGTATACTTATAGTTACTTATTTATTTATTTATTTATTAAGGAATACCAACAGATGATACATTTAAAACTCTTATAGGTACTTATCTAATGACTACAATATATTACATAAAATGCTCATCTAATTATAGGTATCCACAGCTTGCGTATTAATTGTTAACATATTCTATTTTTTCATTCAAATATCTGGCAGATTTTTTTATTAAATATTTTCAATTGGTTTAATTATAAATTAACAGTAGGATATCGTTTATTATTAGCAATAATTTATTTCTATCTTTTCTTATTTATTATTTATTCTTCATTTCAGATTATTTTCTTTATATATTTTGCATGATGGTGGACGAATCTAGACTTTTGGGTTTTGTTAACATTTTTTTTGGGACATGGTATTTTAATATATTTCCGGCTATGACTGCATGATATAGTTTATTCTATATTAATATTATCTGTATGTTAACGATGTTTCGAGGACTTTACAGTTCTCATATTCGTAGTAGATTGAGCTGATAACGGGCGCACGGTTGTGATAGTGTTAAAACTCTGTTTTTAAAAATAATCTCTTTTAAAAATTTGCTAATTGACATAAAAATAAATATTAGCAGGTATATACAAATCATTTAAATGAATACATTTTATGGACGTATTTAAATAAATTTCAAATTACAAATTTGGCTTTTCTTATACCGAGAAAGCAAAATCTAAGATATTTAGTAAAATAAATAATACTTATCTATAATAACCTCTACTTTTATCAAACTTTTAACTTACATATACTTGCCCGCTTTTTTCATTTTTCACCAAAAAAACTTAAAAATTTTGCTAAATTGAAAAAAAATCCTTGTTACACAAAAAAGAGTTAACCGACAAAATGTAACAGAACAATAAATTAATACAAAATATCTGGTTTTAAAACAACACTATCTTCAGATATTTATTAATATTTTATTGCAAAAAACTTAACAGAACTAAGTTTACAAAAGGCGAACTTAGGAGACATTCTCTACTAGTCAACCCGTACCCAATTAAAAAACAACATGTATGTCTCCCAAAAAACGTCTATTACTCCCAAAAAAAACATGTATCACTACCAAAAAAACATATATTTCTCCCAAAAACATGTACTACTCCCAAAAAAACATGTACCACTCCCAAAAAAACATGTACTACTCCCAACAAAACCCAAGTCTAGAAACGTCCACCGGTTAACGGTGTACGTTTCAACAGGCACCATCACAGCCACGGACTCTTTCGGCATAGACGGAGCGGTGGCGGGGGCGGGAGCGGGCGCGGAGGCGGGAGCGGAGGCGTCGAGCGCCGTGTACGGCGCGCACGTAGGCGCCGGCGGTGTGGCCACCGCCTTACTTGTTATTATCGCTTCTATGGCCGCCGGAGCGTTAGGGTGAGGTTAGTATCGACTTTTTTGTTATCTTAATCTATATAAGCGAAAGATGACTTAATGACTGACTGTGTGATGCAAGGCCAAAACTATAAGGGTTAGGTTGAAATTTAGCACATTTCCTGTTATAGCGTAGGGGAGCACTAAGTATATATGCGTCAGGAAATGTCTTAGACAGAATTTTCTGACTTGGTGCATTTTTGACTATTGACATAAGTAGGTAATTAAGTTTTTGAATTCAGATATTTTTAGTGTCGTTCCCTTTGCTGTTTTAAATGTTTATAAATTTGAAGTCGAAAAAATATTGGAATAAAATAATTATAAAGGGTTTATCTCGCGTATTTTATTTTATGTAGTAGGTGCCTAGTAGTATTTTAATTTATGTTTCCAATATGGAAACTGTTAATCTTTCGAAACGTTATCAAAGAAAATAAAATACGCTACGTGATATATAATTATTAATACATAATGTACTAATTTCAGTTTTTTTTTGTTTCAGATATCTTATTAATTAAATTGGTGATAAAACTGAAATGCATGAGGCCCGTACAAAGTAAGAATATTCCATTTACATACATTATTCAATTTTATTATTTTTAAGAATACAAAAGTTAGCCATACACAGGTACAGTCAACATCATATATATAGTAGAGCTTGTTTGTTAGGATATATTTGATTTTGACTGTACATGTAAAATTATTCAACATTCCTATATTATAAGTAAGTGCTTATAAAGAGTTTTTTTCTTAATACCCAAAATAGCGTTTAATTTATATTATAGTTTTTTTGAAAATTAAGTTCCAGGTAAGTTATTTACTACTTTTGTGATATAAATTTGTTTTTTTTGTTATTTTATAAGTACCTTCATAGTTGTTTTTTAATTAGGTACTTAGTTCAGTATTTTTAAATTTAAACGTAAATTCTATTAGAAAAGTGGTAAATATTATATTTTATACGATTTATTTTGTATGATTTTTTTTAGTGGTTTACTTAATAATAACATAGGTAAACCATTTTATATGGTTAAAAACGATTAAAGAAACCGATTCCAATGGACCTAAATCCTTAAAAAAAGTCGATTAATATAATAAGACTTTTTTTTTTTATTTGAAATTTAACTTTTTTTTATTAGACTGTTGAAACTGGGTCGTGAAAGTCTTTTAATATCTTTTATTTAGTTAATTAAACTTATTTTATTATTGTAATTATTAAAAAAGTGTAATCTAACTTCTATATTTAGCTAATCTTTTTATGTTAAGGTACATAGGGGTACCCCTATGTAATTATAGTGAAATACTAATGTAGGTTAAATACATATAACGTACATTATTATTTTATGTACTATTATAATGTAGAATGAGGTCCTTTATTTATACATAATATTATTATTATTATTATTATAGTAACTCCTTAAAGGATGTTTATTAACTATTGTGATTCAATGTTACCAGTATTTTATTAATATGTAAATTAATTATAATGTTAGTACTATTTAAATAAATACGAAAACTTAATTATAACAAAAAAATGAAATTATTTTTTGATGTTTGCGTCCAAATTATTTTTGTTTATTAATTGGAGACAGAGCTTGTAGTTTGAAATTTAAGTACAAATTTTAAATTATTTTTTGTAAATTTTTGTTTTACCATACATAGGTACCTACGTATTATTATACATTGGAATGAAACAACTATAGACGCTTTAGCAGTCGTGCTACGATTATGGAATCTGTAAAGGTTCCGAAACGTCAGCCAATAAAATAAAATACGCGAGTTAAATCCGTCTATAGTTGTTCCATTCCAACGTGACTATACGTCTCAAACAACGTCGGTTTTTGTCACTCCGCACTTGTTAAAACAAGTTCAGTTAATAGTGACTCTATTGAAAAATTACCGTCACTTTTAAAAATATAACGTCGGGAAGCACACATTATGCAATTATTTAAAGGGAAGTCGCGTGACTTTTAAAATTAAAGGCCGGATTCCATGGCACTAGCGTTTAGTTAGTATATGGACACTAGCTGTGCCCCCGACTTTGTCCGCGTGTAGTTATTTTCCCTGTTTTTTACACATTTTCCACTGTTTCTTCGCCTATTGGTCGCAGCGTGATGTTGTATAGCCTAAAGCCTTCCTCGATAAATGGTCTATCCAACAAAAAAGAACTTTTTTTAATTCGAACCTGTAGTTCCTGAGATAAGCGCGTTCAAACAAACAAACAAACTCTTCAGCTTTATAATGATAGTATAGATTGGAAACAACTATAAACGGATTTAACTTCCGGTTATTTTTTTTTTGGCTATTCGGAACACAGACAATTGTCAGCTCAGTCGTGCTACGATTATGGAAACTGCTCCGAAACGTCAGCCAATAAACAAAATACGCGAGTTAAATCCGTCTACAGTTGTATCATTCCAATGTGTAATAACCGCGAAGGCATCAGAAATTATTATAGTGTAGTATATTGGAACGATAGTTCGGACGGATTTAACTAGCGTATTTTATTTTATTGGCTGACGTTTCGGAGCCTTTACAGATGCCATAATCGTAGCACAACTGAGCTGACAATAGTCTTATGCTAAACTACTTTAGCATAAGACTATTGTTTATATATACGCGAGTTAAATCCGTCTATAGTTATTTCATTCAAATGTGTAATAACCGCGAAGGCAATAAATATTATAGTGCTTGTATTTCAATTATTTTTGTAACGTAGCCTCTTAGGTATGATTTGTGTTCCTAGATTTATTGCAGGTCATTCTATATTTAGTCTAGGACTATTGTTCCGTATGACTTGACCTATTACGTTGGATGGAGATGAATCGTTATTGCTATTTATCTAGACGGCCGAGCTTCGCTCTGTTGTTTTATATGTTTTTTCTAAGTATGAATTATTATAGGTATGTGTTTGTTACTCATTGGAATTTAACAATTGTAGCGGATTTTATTTTATTTGCTGATGCTTCGAAAACTTTACAGTTCCCTTATACGTAGCACGTCTGAGATGACAACAGTCTAACGCTGATTTTGCTTAGTTGAGACTATATTAGTTGGTGTGAATTGTCCAAAGATATTTATGTGACGTGTAATAGTACATTGGAATGTTTCATTCCAATGTGTAATAACCGCGAAGGCATCAGAAATTATGAAATTATTGCATAATAGTACATTACGCACCTAGGCCAGTAAAATAAAAAATGTCTCAGATCACATGTAATTGTCGTCCGAGGCGAAGCCGAGGTTGACAAAAATGTGATCTGAGGCTTTTTTATTTTACTGGCCGAGGTCAGTATACTATTTTTCTGTTCGACGAAGCCAGAAAGCGGAAATTTCATTTAGCGCAGCGGCCACAAAGTTGGCGCTTTCTGACCGGAGGACAGAAAAAGTACTTTATTAGGGGTATATCTACTAATTAATGATTTTATTTGCTATAATAATATAGCTATATAGTACAATATCGTGCTACCTTGATATTTGATGATACTTTCTGCATTTCAGTGTTTGTATGATGTCATACAAGGTAAATGTTTACTCGTGATGTTACACGGTCGTAAATGTACTTACGTTCTTTATTTACAATTCAAGTAAATAGGTAGGTATGTACGTAGTGATCAATAGCGATGGATGGTAAACTAGATGTTATATGTTCGAATCCCGTAAGGAGCAAATGTAATGAATTCTAGGATGTTTTTATGTTAGCTTTTTTCGCGACTTTGAACAATAAAATAAACTTACTAATCCGGTTTTATCTCCTGTATATTTGTTGAACTTTAGTTATATTTTGAAATCTGACCGCGCCATTTTGTTATGGTTTTCAACTATTTTTTTTTTGTACTAGCTATGAGGTTCGATATTAATTAATTTGCAATGTCAAATAGATTAGATTAAATTTTAATTTATTTATCATACATTTTAATACAATTGTCTATTCAACATGTTAGCCAATTAATTTTAGATACAGCCTTAAATAATTTGTCTACATCGATTATATGTTACTAGCTTCTGCCCGCGACTTCGTCCGCGTGGAACTCCTCCTTTTTTGCAGTCGGTTAAAAAGTAGCCTATGTTGTTTCTCAGGCTCCAGACTTTCTTTGTACCAAATTTCATTGAAATCGGTCCAGTAGTTTTAGCGTGAAAGCGTAACAGACAGACAGACAGACAGACAGAGTTACTTTCGCATTTATAATATTAGTAGGGATAAACTTTTAATTAACTCGTATTTACAAATTTCACTAAAACATATATACCTTCATTCTATGTTTCTTGGTACATGTCACAACACGAAATGTGTCACCGCGTAAATACTATTTCAAATGTGTCTTAGAATGTTAAATTGCGGAACGACACATTTTGGTTTGTGTCACTATTCTTGCAGCGATGCGCCTGCTTATAAAGCGCACTCAAAATGCAAGTGCAGGCTCCCTATTAATACTTAATTGCATACAGATGGCATTCCGATGTTTTTGCCATTTACTGCATTCACTCGACCTCGTTCTGAATACGATTTTATATCGGATAATTTGCACTTTAATACCGAAATGTCTTATAATTATATGCACTTTTATCCTCTAAAGTCTAAATGATTCTAGATATCCCTATGCCGTACAGTGCGACAATTATACTAATAGCGACCCGCCCCGGCTTCACACGGGTGCTATAAACCTTCCTCTTGAATCACTATATCTATTAAAAACCGCTGATTACTCTATCTATTAAAAAGCCGATTTCCGACCTTCAAAATCCGTTGCGTAGTTTTAAAGATTAAAGCATACATAGGGACGGACAGACAGTGACTTTGTTTTATACTATGTAGTGATACTCAATCATTGGTAGCTGTAAACAATACAATTAATTTTAAACAGTAAAAGTTTGCGTAAAATTTTTAATAACGCCAAGAAAAATAAAGCTGAATGATTAATAATTTACGGGAAAAAGTTTTATTATACCTACATAATAATATATGATATTTCAAATTTGAATTCAGCATTTCATCTATCTTCTATATACCTATATATAAATGAATAATAACTGTCTATTTGTCTCACTAAAACTTCAAAACAGCTGAGCTGATTTGGCCAAATTTGGCTATGAACTGTTTAATAATCTTCTCTTGAGATTGACACCATATTTTTTTTGATGCGGTCAGCTCAGTTGTGCTACGAAGTGAATTGTACAGTGTTAAAAACTTCTTCAAATAAAATACGCCAGTTAAATCCGTTACCTATATATATCGCACACCTAGATCTAAAGGGATCTAACTAAAAACCGGAAGATTTGAGTTATGCACACCATCGGATTCCAGCAAAACCCACCTACACTAAAACTGATTTCAGCTAATATAACTCTGTTAGCTTTATTATAAGAAGTATAAATTTACTAGTGGTCCCGGCAGACTTCGTCCCGCCCGGCAAAGAAGCAATGTAGCGGCATTAATAATTTACGGGAAAAAGTTTTATTAAGTATACGTACATATATTATATTTTCAAATTATAATTCAGCATTTCATCTATCTTCTATATACCTATATATAAATTAATAACTGTCTATTTGTCTCACTAAAACTTCAAAACAGCTGAGCCGATTTGGCCAAATTTGGCTATGAACTCTTTAATAATCTTCTCTTGAGATTGACACCATATTTTTTTTGATGCGGTCAGCTCAGTTGTGCTACGAAGTAAATTGTACAGTGTTAAAAACTTCTTCAAATAAAATACGCCAGTTAAATCCGTTATATATATATATATATAGTTCTTTCATTACAATCCATATAAAGTTTTAGTGTTCTCGAACACCCGTAGCGTGGAATATTATCTGTCACAGTGTACTTTAGAAGTGTCAATTAGTTTCCGCCAGTGTAAATTATTCACAATTAGTGTGGTCCAAGGTTGAGCACATCCTTTCATTGTTACATAGTCACTGCGACTGAAATAACTACCTTACATGAGGCACAAGTTATAAGCGATCGCGGGCACACAACAAGTCTATCTATACTAATATTATAAAGCTGAAGAGTTTGTTTGTTTGAACGCGCTAATCTCGGGAACTACTGGTTCGAATTGAAAAATCTTCTTTTATTGGATAGACCATTTATCGAGGAAGGCTTTAGGCTATATAACACGCTGCGACCGAAGCGAAGAAACAGTGGAAAATGTGTAAAAACGGGGAATATAACTATTCCACGCGGACGAAGTCGTGGGCACAGCTAGTAATATAATAAGTTCTGATGACTTTTCATGGGTGATTTTTTTTTCTTTAGCGTTAGACTATCGTCAGCTCAGTCAGTTACAAATATGGGAAAATAAAATACCTACGCGAGTTAAATACGATATAATTGTCTCATTTAAAACTCTTTTATGCTTTGTTATGTCGACAAGGACTTTAGTCATGTCTGTATCTTTTCACTGTCGCGGTGATCTGTCATTTACTAGTGACGTTGCCACATCGATAAAAGTGTCTTGTAAACGTCAATGTGGACAAGATATTCACTTTTGATGGTTGGATGACATATTTTTGATTGACAAGTGGTTATCTTAGGCTTGTATAATATTTATTATATTCGTAATACATTAAAGTAAATCTATACTAATATTATAAAGAGGAAAGATTTGTACCTATTTTTGTATGTTAATGAATAGGCTCAAAAACTACTGGACCGATTTTAATAATTCTATCACTGTTGGGAAGCTACGTTCACCCTGACTAACATAGGCTATAGAATATTTTGAAAATAGGGATCCGTGCGAAGCCGGGGCGAACCGCTAGTTAGATGATATAGTAATAAAGATATGTATATTCGTTTCAATCAGTCACTTATTATATCTCAATATATCATTATATCTTTTCACACAGCTGTTTATTTATACTGTCAATATATCACTTAGCTATACGTACTGCATAGTTACGGATATAAATATATAAGTGTGATATATATCACAGTGATTGAAAGATATATATCTTTTTTTATGGTGATTCGTTTCGTCCATTTGTACTGGCGTTTTTTTATAGTTGTAATTAGTAAATAAGTTTTTTGCTTTTAGTTATTTATTTGCATTATATCTTGTACGTTCGGCTGGACCGACCTTAATGTTTTTTTGTGTATCAATAGTTTAAATTCATAATAGAGTTAGTAAATTGTAGTTATTATAAATGTATTATTTTTTGTGAAACTTTTTTGTTTTATGTATTGCTGAATAAAGATTTGTGTTGTATATATATCTTTGGATGAATAAATATAATCTTATTCAACTTGAAACTTAAATACTTAGTTTTTAATAGGTAATATATTGACGGATGTTATTAAAACACACTTTTCTGTTTTAGTGGGTGTTAATATTGATGATGAAACACCATCTGTGGTTTTAAAAACCCATTCGCAGATTTTTCTATAATTTGCACCTCTGTGTTTTCCTCTAAGTTTTAAAAATAAAATTAGTAAAGAGTATTGTATACCTATCTGCTAACTTATTATTAAATACCTAACATGACTCTGTAGATGTCGTATATTGGTGCTATTTCATGTTCGAATAACTTTTTCTCTTTATATATAGCACTAGCTTCTGCCCGCGACTTCGTCCGCGTGGAACTTCTCCTTTTTTGAAGTCGGTTAAAAAGTAGCCTATGTTCTTTCTCGGGCTCCAGACTTTCTTTGTACCAAATTTCATTTAAATCGTTTGAGTAGTTTTAGCGTGAAAGCGTAACAGACAGACAGACAGACAGAGTTACTTTCGCATTTATAATATTAGTTAGGATTAGTTAGGATTCCTTGAAAGAAGCTAATGTCAATGGATTTAAATTTTGCCAAAAATCAAATAAACATCTTTAAACAATATACACTAATCGATCTCGCCTAAACTAAGCAAAACCTTATTGTTACTAGACAACATATAAACAAACATATTATATACTTTTAACACATACAAATATTCGTGTTCATTATATTAGACCACAGCAGGATTTGAATCCGCAACCTTCGGTTTGCCTCTGACCATTGAGACCGGTCGTATAGATATTTGAAGATTCACATATATATTTTTTATAGAATAATATACTTACGAAAATATATTATTACTCCTTCTAATAAGCGTCGGTAGACTTCCTCTGTTGTTAGTTAGCTATACAAACACTCCCCAGGACCTACAAGTTATATGTAGGTTGTGGAAAGGCTGTTTAACGGTGTTCTCTTATAAAGCTATTTTATAGCTTACTAGTACCCGCCCCGGCTTCACACGGGTGCTATAAACCTTCCTCTTGAAGCACTCTATCTATTAAACCCGCATCAAAATCCGTTGCGTAGTTTTAAAGATTTAAGCGTACATAGGGATATAGGGACAGAAAAAGCGACTTTGTTTAATACTATGTAGTGATAAAAAAAAAATATGCTACCGAGGTCAATAACCTAAACAGTTAAAAATGATCATTATCAAATATACGTTTCTAAATTTGGCAATACCCTTTCACTTATACTAGTCAATTGCAAAAAATATATGTAGCTGTCTCGTAATGGTTTCTTTTGTTGTTATTAGGTAACAATGTTTCCCATTAGGTTTGTTATTAACTTTCTATACTCGTTTGTATTTATTGTTATGGTTTTTTTAACGATTGGAATTTTAGTAAGTGGTTGTATTTTAATAATTTCCGATGCCTTCGCGGTTATTACACATTGTAATGAAACAATAATTAACGGATTTAACTCGCGTATTTTTATTTTATTTTTTGTTTGCTGACGTTTCGGATTCTTTACAGTTTCCATAATCGTAGCACGACTGAGCTGACAATAGTCTAACGCTAAAAATCAAATAGAAATACGCGAGTTAAATCCGTTAATAGTTGTTTCATTCCAATGGTTGTATTTTTTTTTAAATAAATATAACGACTAACGCTTAGGTAGTTACTGTGATTTTTATCATCTGTATAAATGCCTTGAATAATAAAGGTGGTGTCGTGATTGTGGCCTTTGATGTTTAGAATAGACCTCCCGAACTTTTTAAAACTGAAATACCTGATGACATTCAAAATGACTAGTAAAAGTTTAATAAAAAAATCGCTGTAAACTCAATCCATGTGCCACAGTATAATTGTAAAAATACTCACATGACCTTCTACAGTGGTATTGTTTTGTGATTTATCTGTAACCGCGCTATCTACTGTCTTGTTATATACTGTGACATTTGCATTGTATACTCGGAACAAGGGTACATTGTAACTTGTACCTTATGTTAACGTAATAAGGTTGATTTTGTTTAGTGGCTGTTTTGTTTTTTCCATTCGCCCTTGTATTTAACTAGTACGATAAGGTACGAAAAAACTATGTTATATATAGACAAGGTTATTTGTAATTATGTGGATTTTCCAGGTGTGACAAATTATACTTATTTAGAATAGTTAAGTATAGGTACCTAATAATTTCTGATGGCTTTGCGGTTATTACACATTGGAATGAAACAACTTAAACAGATTTAACTCGCGTATTTTATTTTATTGGCTGACGTTTTGAAAGCTTTAGTTTCCATAATCGTTAATAATTAGCGTTAGACTATCGTAGTCTAACGCTAAAGACATATCTATTTAAGACTTTAGCGTTAGACTGTCGTCAGCTCAGTCGTGCTACGATTATGGAAACTGTAGTTTCCGAAACGTGAGCCAATAAAATAAAATACGCGAGTTAAATCTATCTACAGTTGTCATATTCCAATGTGTAATAACCGCAATATTTAGTACTACTTTAGTTACCTACTTTCTTAGTAATTTAAGACGATTATTTAACTTAAAAATAATTAAAGTCTTTTTTGATATAAGTACGAATATGTACCTATAGATATAACGCAAAGATATATGTTAGAAATTGAGTGATATCACTTTTTAACAGGTGCTTTTAAATTATGTTATTTTTGTTCCTTAAGTTTTATGATATATTTTGAAATGTATTTAAATTATACGCTATTTTGGGTATAAAATGAAACAAAACACAATATAAAAGTTTAATAAAATTAGATATACATAGTGCGTTATCTGAAATAATAAGCAAGTAAGTACATTAAAAAAATTCTCCAACTCTTAACATTTAACGTACCTACTTGGGATTGAATATTTATATATAATATAATGTTATTTCTACTTTTGACTTGCTACAAATATCATTATCATTTAAATTAAAGGTACTTATCGATTAAATTTCGATTAATACATCGTAGTAAATATTTACATATATACATATAAATTTACCTATATACAAATACATGTAATACCCATATGAACATTTTTTTGTATCTATTTCACGCACTGTTTTTAAAATAGTCACTATGTTAGTCCAATTTGAAATATATCAATAGAAATCATCATCACAAACACTCTCAAAAACACTTTTCTTCAAATAAGTACCTATAAGTTTTTTCAAATTGTAGAAGTACCTAACAATTTAGCTATTAATGTATTATTTTTCAAAAAAAATGTCCAAAATTAAAAAAAAAGTTATGGACCACTCTTCACATTTAGGGATGTGAAAAATAGATAAATTCCGATTCTCAGACCTACCCGATACGCACAGAAAATTTCATAAAAATCGGTCCAGCCGTTTCAGACGAGTTTGGCAACAAACACACGCGAGAATTTTATATATGTTAGATATATTGATATAGATATATACTATGTGCCGTGTGCTCTGTAAGCACGTCGGTACAGAACTAACGAGACACTTACTTGCGTGTGCGCATGTCACATAGCTCTCATATTCACAGATAGTGCAATGTTTAGAACGTAATAATTTCTGATGCCTTCGCGGTTATTACACATTGGAATGAAACTGTAACGGATTATACTCGCCTATTTTTTTTTTGTTGACTTTTTGTAAACTTGAGTCCGATATTCGTAGCCAACTGAAATCTACCTTAATTTTTTTTTTTTATCTTCGGTCAGACTTTTGTAATATCTCTATCGCTCTAAAATAACTAGAAGAGATCACTAAAAAGAATATGTTCGCCTTTTCACATGTAAGTACCTACTTTAATTCAGTTTCGATAACTAAAATTGAACCGGACGTTTTTTTATGATAGTGGTACCGCTGTTCTAAGCTATGACGTGATGTTATTAAATTATTTCACCTCTATATATAAGTATATACGGGGCGTTCCGTTTAGGTACTTATGTTTATTAATAAATATAAACTATGATATGTTAATAATATGTTTATTAATCATTGGATTGAAAAAAACATAACTCATTTCTCTTATTTTATTATATTTTGTAAACGTTGGATATATTCATAGTACGACTGAGCTGGCGATAGTCTTACACTAAAGTGATGGACTATAGTCAGCTCGTGCTACGAAAATGGGAACTGTAAAGTTTTCGAAACATCAATACGTAATTTAAATCCTAACTAATATTATACATGCGAATGTAACTCTGTCTCGCTTTCACGCTAATACTAATGAACTATCTTTATAGTACATTGGAATGAAACAACTTTAACGGATTTAACTCGCGTATTTTATTTTAGCATATGACTATTGTCAGCTCATTCGTGCTACGATTATGGAATCTGTGAAGGCTCCGAAACGTCAGCCAATAAAATAAAATACGCGAGTTAAATCCATTAAAGTTGTTTTATTCCAATGTATAATAACCGCGAAGGCATCAGAAATTATTATACATCCTTACTTAATATTATAAATGCGAAAGTAACTCTGTCTGTCTGTTACGCTTTCACGCTAAAACTACTGGACTGATTTAAATGAAATTTGTTACAAAGGAAGTCTGGAGCCTGAGAAAGAACATAGGCTACTTTTTAACCGTCTGCAAAAAAGGAGGAGTACCACGCGGACGAAGTCGCGGGCAGAAGCTAGTATCTTTACGGTTAATACAAAACAGATGTTCACCATTTGTCCCAAGTACAAATAAGACACGACGTTGTCTATGTAATTAATGATAGTCGTTTACAGACAAGCACATTAACAGATAACGCGTTACTGTTTGCTTTGGAAATTATGTTTGAGATTTATAAGGGCTGGTATAAAGATAAGATAGAAGTATGTGTGGTTTGGATGTTTTTGCTGAAATCGTATTGTATTTTTCAAATCGGTCTCGTCGTTTTGGAGCCTATTCAATCCAAACAAACAAACCTTTCCTCTTTATAATATTAGTATAGATGATTTATTTTGAAATTAAACAACTTTAATCTGATTTGACTCGCGTATTTTATTTTATGGAGTTTCGGAGCCTTTACAGATTCCATAATCGTAGCACGACTGAGCTGACAATAGTCTTATGCTACGATTATGGCATTTCGAATTTACATTGTATTAAATATGATTTATTTTGTTACAGAATAATGATGTACATGAAACGCAAGGAGACAAGCCTCTCATACAGCGGGCCAGACGTGAAGGGACTGCTTCGGAAGCCATACACTGAGTTGCATAGCTTGAATGGGTCATCCAAATCCAGGCTGAGATGAACACGAGTTGTATGGATATGTATGTATGAGTCTTGTGTCCTTTTTATAGAGAACTGGCGAGTTAAATACGTCATGAAACGAAAAATGTATGTATTTTATTATAGCTAGTGAGTCAAATGTATGTAAAAAGAATTATGGTATTATTTACTATGTTTATTTTGTTTTGTGTCAATGTTATCATGTAGCTTCCAAATTAATATCGTCCTTTAGCGAGGTGTAAATAAATAATTTGGCTTTGTGACGTTTTTTGTCATCAATGTATAAAATTATCGGTTCAACCAGTTAACTATGAAACGTTAAGAAATATTGTGTCGTATTTTAAACAATATATGAAAATGTCTAATGAGCTTATTTTGTGATTCGTAACACTAGTTTAAATATTTAATATTATCCAAATACATATTTTTAAATAGTGACTCATTTCAAAATGAGTCACTTACACAATAGCAAGGCATTAGTAATTGGACCACTACTTAAAATTAAAAGATGTTTTTAATTGGACAAATGCAGGTAACTTAAAAGTAAAAAAATTGGACACAAATAAAAATGTATATCAAAACTCGCCCGTGCCTCTGAACGTACAAAATGTCAATTTTATTAATATGTATTTAATAATTTTAGACAATTCGATTATCATTGGACGTATCGCTTTATAGTGACACAATGCAAAATGTGTCACAATGAAAATTCAATTTTATATAAGTGCGATTTAAGATTTAAATTAATGACACATTTTGGTTTGTGTCACTTTTTCAATCAGCTAATTAGATGGAGTTAGTAAAATACCCAGTTCTTTGAGCGCTGTGAATGATTTTTGCTCTTGTATATATAGTTTTAAGGGCTATTTTCTCTTGCGTACAATTTAAGAAACCATCTCAGTTTTCAGTTAAATAATTAACTAATTAATAGTATTCATAAAATGTTTATATGTTTTTTTATGTCGTAATAATAGCTCAAACACTATATTAGCGAAGCAATATGTTTTGTATACAATTTTATGGAGAAATAATGACGTTTTGAAATTACAAATTCATTGTTATTACTTTTGTTTTGAGCAAAAATAAATTTAAAAATCCAGGTTTAATGCTCAAGAATATATGAATGCTCACTTAATAAATGTATTTTATTTTATTAACGATTTTGATCTGCAATTGTCAGTTTTAATGATTTTTAGTTTGAACCAGTGTTACCAACTCCTAGAAATTCGAGTCGCTAAACTCAAACTCAAAAGTCGCCAGAAAGTCGCCAAAACTAAAATATAACCATGAAAAGTGCGTGGACACCCCCCAATAATAATAATATACAAATGGAACTTAAATGAAATAAAGTTTGAATTTGGCATTGAATAATTCTGTGTCGATTTGACAAAAAATGTATCTATTATTGGCTCTAGAACTGTTTTAATTTGTACTCCAAAAGTCGCCAGATAAGTCGCTAATCTATTTTTGTCGTCAAAACTTTTTCTTGGTTGCTAAGCCTTAAGCAAAAGTCGCTAGTTCTATCGACAAAATCGCTAAATTGGCAACACTGGTTTGAACAAACTCTGAAGTTAATGTTTTTTTTTATATATTTAGGTGTTTTTCAAGTATTACTAGTATAGTTTTTAGTTAGATATAAGTAGACAATTTTGTTTTTATAGTATTGTTGTAGGTACGTTTGTTGCATTTAATAGAAATGTGATTTCAAAATGTCATTTTTAAGGTGTTTAGAAAAACGTTAAAGAAATTTAAAGCTTTGTTTTTTTAAATATGAGCTTTATTAAGTATAAAATATAAAAATATAATTAATAAATATAGCTAGTGTGTTTCTCATATAATTTTAAAGTATTTTGAAAATAGCATTATTTCAACAGTGAAATTTGTCAAAATTAATTTATTTACTGTGGTGCTGGACATCAAAGTAGCATAAGTTATAAAAGTATTTTTTATTGTCATGTGTTACGCATTAAAGAAAAAATGTATTGACTTATATCTTTATTTCTTTATGAAACTAAGTATAATTGAAGTATTTAACAATCATTATATTATAATTTTTGCCTGTGAAGATTTATGTGAAAATTTTATTTAAAAAATGGCCATATATTTGTCGAAGTATAATTTTTTTAACATTCATTTTGTTATTAGAGACTGTTTTGTTAGTTTATCATTTAATAATTTCTCATTACACTCTAGGTATTATTTATAATAAAATCTTCCTAATATTACAGTTATCAAAATTCTACTTTTTACCAATAAATGTTCCATTTTCATAAATAATTTGTTAAGTAAAGTCTTGACAGTTTAACAATGCGTCTGTAACAGAGGGCATGAAATATTATTTATTATTTAATTTAGATATATAAGGGTGAATTCAAGGGCGTTTCAACCGCCGTCAGTCCCTTGTCCTAAATATTGAATAAGCTACAGTACGATTTAAACCCGATGAATTCTGACAACATGCGCGAGCGCAGCATGTCGTTGCAACGAAACGTAATTCTTGATGTAGCTTATTATCCGGTCATTTAAGCTTATACTAGATAAGAATCTCGGAATTCGAGATACCCGGCGGTAATTCTGTAAATAGTTGTATATTGACACCCTTAAAGTGTTTGAAGTGGTGCTGTGACCGCACGCTCTACGGCCTCTACCTCGAAAACGGTTCACCGTATAAAATTTTTTTTAAACAAAATTTGTAGAGAATTTCGTATTCTACAATATTGCTAACAAGTACAAAAAGCAAAAACCCATAGGAAATGAGAAATTTACAAAAAAAGTGCAAAATAACGATTTTTGTGACCTTTGACCTTGAAATTTAATAGTTGCGCACACCCTACCATATGTAGGTTTTGAGACAACTTTAAGGATGTCAATGTACAACTATTTACAAAATTACAGCCGGGTATCTCGAATTCCGAGGTGAATTCCTAAAATGACCGGTCTCTTATTTTAATTTCTAAAGCTTTTGTGGTTATTACACATTGGAATGAAATGATTGAATGATTTAACTCGCGTATTTTGTTTTATTGGCTGACGTTTTGGAACAGTTTCCATAATCGTAGCACGACTGAGCTGACGATAGTCGAACGTTAAAGTGATTTATACAATTGTGCAAACTACCTTTTTCCAAATTACAAAATTTACGTACGACCCAATTTAATAAAATGTATAGTTGTTTTATTCCAATTTGAAGCTCATTTTGGAAGGAAACAACTATGAACGGATTTAACTCACGTAATTTATTTTATTGGCTGACGTTTCGCAAGGTTTATCGTTTCCATAATCGTAGCACGATTGAGCTGACAATAGTATAAATAAGAAGCTCATTTTTTCAATATTCAAGACTAGGGACTGATGGTTGAAACGCCCGTGGTATCACCAATAAAATCCCATTTAAATGATAATTCCTCTCATCAAGTATTAAAAATATATTAATCATTTAATTAATTTATAATGAAATCTAACCCCAGACATCTCACTTGTGATATATTTGTAAATGTCTATGACATTATTTTAGCCATTTTGTTCCTAGGTCGTTTTAACTATTCTTTGTTTATCATTATTTTGGGTTACTATGTTTTACTGTAGGACCGTAGTGATGCCATTCTGTATAGTTATAGAATCAATTGACAAATAAATAAGAAATTTATAATTTATGTGTGTATTATTTATTTTTAAAACTGCTGTCCTTTGATTAAAGTTAACATATTATAACGTATTAGGTTAAATATTTATAATAAATTACTCAAATATTTTTTTACAGAAAGAAAGAAATATAAATTATGTCCAGAAATTTGTAGGTTTGAAGTGGAAGTTTGAAGTGTAGTAGTTAAGTAATTATAAGTACCTACCTACATAAATATTTTATTTGTGTAATTTTTTCTTTTCAAAACGTATTAAAAATATTTTTAAATGTGATACGACGTCACTTTTACCAAGAAATTAATATTTCCCTCGAAATTGTTTACGCTTAGGTATTTCTCAAATTACAATTGCTATTCGATGATGTTGCAAAAGTAAATATCCAATTTACATATAAAAAACAGCCTTAAATCATATCAATAAAAGTTCAAATTGACCAATCAAAACCAAATCAAATTTCTACTTAACAAAACCCTCAGTACGTATTATAAACTCAAGCAAAATGCGTTTATTTCTAATTCTTCTGCAAATAAATATAATAAATTCACAATTAAACATAAACGAGACAGTTTATAAAATAAAATACATAATTAATAATTATAAAACGAGAAATAGCAGATGTATCGACGGTAAATCTTTTGTAAAAAGCACATTGTCTTTTTTGCATAGGACTGAGGCTTACGGGGACTTTTTCAAAAGTGTGAATGTTAGTCAATGTGTGAATGACAGTTTTACTTCTCCTAGTTATATAGAAGAACATATTAAAGACGGTCTGTTGGTTCATCACGACGTTCCAGAGACACATTGGCAGGAATATAAGGTTAGTATTTTTATACGACACAATCCTAAATTATCTAGTACAATAATCATTTTTGATGCCGTCGCGGTTATTATACATGGGAATGAAACAACTTTAAACGGATTTAACTCGCGTATTTTTATTTTATTAGCTGACTAAAGACTTTAGCATAAGACTATTGTCAGCTCAGTCGTGCTACGATTATGGAATCTGCAATGGCTCCGAAATGACAGCCAATAAAATAAAAAGTTAAATCCGTTTAAAATTGTTTCATGATCGCTACGATTCTGGTTTACTTTATATGAGTGCCTACTACCGATCGTAAAAAAAACATCTTTCCCAAAATCACGGAAGTCTGGGATGTCTGAAATCTTACTTTATTCACAATGTTTGATTTTTCGTACTGAATACTGAAGCGCAGTTGGCCAGCTAATGGGCCTCTACTGCAATACCGGACGGGTGGCGAGCCTCCTGAGAGGCTTTCAAGCCTTTATATTAACAACTAGCTGTCCGCCCCGGCTTCGCACGGATCATCTTTTTTTATAGCCTATGTCACTCGGGAATAGCGTATCTCCCAACAGTGAAAAAAAATTTGAAATCGCTCAAGCCGTTCTGGAGCCTATTCAATGCAAACAAACAAACCTTTCCTCTTTATAATATTTGTATAGATGTTACTTAGGCTTATAGAAGTACATTGTCTCTTTCCAGACAGCATACAATAAACAGTATGACTCGGATCACCACGAGATGGCAGCTCTGGAGAAGTGGAGACGGAACTTGCGCCGTGTAGCGACACACAACCAACAATATTTAGCTGGAAAACAGTCGTATTCGCTTCACCTGAACCATTTTGGCGACTTCGTATGTATTTAGTTACGTAGTTCGTAGATAGATGGCTCTGAAATATTAATGTTATTAATACATATCGCACCCCTAGATCTAAAGGGAGCTAACTCAAAAAAAGTAACGTTTTCGGGAGAGGCGAAATTGTTGTAAGGAATCGGATCCTTTTTTTTAGCGTGTGTTTAATTTAAATCTTCAGATTTTTGAGTTAGCTCCCTTTAGATCTAGGTGTGCGATATAACGATTTTAATGTTATAGAGACCTAATTCAAAATATAGGTATCTAATGAAATCATAGAACCTTAATAATACGTAAGTATATATATAGTCACTATCAAATTAACTGTTGAAAAAGTTTTTCACTTTTGTTACTACATCATACGACATCGATAAATTAAAAAAACTCTTGGACCGATCATTATGAATATTGGTATGTACCTATTTTTTACTGATAAGGATTATATGCCATCCCTATAATGGCACCCGTGTAAAGCCGGGGCGGGCAGCTAGTATAGGCATAATTATATAACAGGAGAAACTGATTTAATGACTGATAAATCAACAACGGGTTAGAAGCTTGATTTTTTGCACATAGGTATTCCTTTTAAAACATAGGGTAGCACTTAGACAGATTTTTTTATGAAATTCATACCCTAACGGGGGGTTAAACGGGGGTGCTTATCATGCCAGACTAAGTCGAGGGCAGAAGCTAGTTTAATATTTATAAATATTGGACATAATATTATTATTTTAGGGTGCTACAGATTATTTGAAGAACTTACTGAAACTCCGAGATACCGTTCCATTATTCGACCCATCCCACGACCACCACAGAAAAGATTACAAAAAGCACGCACACAAACATACACCAAATCAGGTATTTATTCATAATAAAAACAGTACATAGTTTATTAGTAAATCAACGTTAAACAAGTAGGTACTATGTCATTCAAATATTTTGTTCAAACATTTTTGATAATCTACCTAGGTACTTGACGAACAAAAAAGCCGATTCTCGTCAATAATATCCAATGAAGTTAAACTCAAAATACCATATATTCTAGTACCTTCATGCAACGCACGCACCTGATATTCTTAGCAAAATTTCAGGTAGACTGGCGTGCTAAGGGATTCAAACCGCGTCTAGAACAACAATGGCATTGCGGTGCATGTTATGCGTTTACTGTTGCACATGCACTGCAGGCGCAGTTGTACAAGCGACATGGCGACTGGAAGGAGCTTAGGTAACAATGCATTATGTCCTGAGGGAGTTAGGTATTGCTACTAACCCCCTAGAGATATGCGAGACAAGTGACATTTGACGCAAGTGCTATAGAATCCAATAAAAATGTAGATAAGCGAATGAAAACTGACAATGTGGCTTAGACAAGGTACCAATGTTCAACGTTAACGCTGAACGTTGGCACCAAAATGTATGGGATTTGATATCCGCGAACGACTGTCACGTACATCACAAACGTTCGCGGATGTCAAATCCCATACATTTTGGTCGTTTCGTTTAACGTTAACGTTGAACGTTGGCATCTGTCTAGTGACTTTTTGTGAGTTTACGTCAATTTCGTTATTTTTTTATTACTTTAAGCGTTTGTGTGAGTGTCCAGTCTTATAGTGGAATAGACGGTTCAAATTCTACATTCGATAAAGGAATAAAAATGCATTTAAGTCGAAAAATATTTTTGGCATCATATTTCACTTCCGCACCTTTTTATTACGTTCTAATAATACAAGGAGAAAAGGTTTTTAAATATAATTAACTTTTAACTTAATTTTCAAACTCAAATTAATGATCGAAGTAATTTTATATAAAAAAACAGAGCGTAGGAAGAGATTCAAACATCGCCTTTGATGAAATAGTATGACGTTACAAGGCACATTTTTTTTACACAAAAGTTGCATATTGATTACATTGAACAGGGTAAAGTACAATCTTGTAAAATTTAGAGGTAGGTACGTACCATTAACGATAGGGCAGGCACAGTGCATTTAAGACTATATGGAATGCACGCCCTTGTTTAGAAACGAAAGAGCAAAGATTTGTATTTGTGTATGTGTGAATGTTTATAAATAATGAATAAACTCAAAACGTACAGTACCGATTTTGAAAAATCTTTTACCATTGGAAAGCCACATTCACCCTAAATAACATCTAGAAGGTTATAAAATATTTTGAAAAAAAATATGAATCCGTGGAAAACCGAGTCAGTCCATTATATAGACTTCCATATTCATTATATAGGATGCTTTTTTTTTATCCTAATAATGTAATAGTGTAGCTTCCCAAAAGTGAAAGATTTTTTCAAATCAGTCCAGTCGTTTTGTATTCAATACAAACAAACCTTTCCTCTTTATTATATTAGTATAGATGAATAAATTCAAAAAATACTGTGCCGATTTCGAAAATTCAGTAACTTAGGCTATATTTTGGAAAAAATAAGGAATTTTGTTTTCAGTACCCAACAGATAGTGGACTGCAGTTATCCAGACGGTAACGCAGGGTGCGACGGTGGTTCCCTCAGGGCTGCCATGAGGTACATCTCCAGGGCTGGTCTCATCGCGGAGAAGTCTTACCCTTACAAAGGGAAGGTAGGAAGAGTAGTGGACCTAGAATAGTACCTTGTGGAACACCTATTTATTAATATTAAATATAATATATTTATTAATATATTTGACGGCCTGTTGGTCTAGTGGTCAGAGGCCCTGACTACGAAACCGGAGGTTGCGGGTTCGAATCCCGCTAGGGGCAGATGTCAATGTGATGAGCACTGGCATCTGTACCTGAGTCTTGGATGTCTTATATGTATTTATGTATATTTATCCGTTGTCTAGTACCCATAACACAAGCTTTGCTTAAAATGGGACTAGATAATTGGTGTGAATTGTCCAAAGATATTTATTTAATTTTTATTTTTATTTATTGATAGAAAAAGACCCCATTAGGACTTGAACCCACGCCTTTACGCGAAGCATCGTGCTTCCAATTGCACTACGGGCGTCACTGATCGATTTTATTCTGTTTTTTAGTACCTGTGGCGGCCCTGTCAGCGCATTCCACAGAGTCACGTAAATCATGTAGTAGATAGATCGAGCAGCGATATGTGCTGTCTCGATGTAGTATATAAGTCATATGTTTTGTTAAATAAATATATTATCTTAGTAGCAGTCAATACTCTTAGTGTCATTAGATCGTATCCTTCCTCTCACCATGTCCCCGGAATCCGGGGACATAACCTCTCGATCCTGCCCGGCAAAGTACCTAAGTACTCGTTGTTATAGCAGAAACAGAAATAAGTAGATCATCTTTGAAAATTTCAACTGGCTAACTATCACGGTTCATGAGATACAGCCTGGTGACAGACAGACGGACAGCGGAGTATCAGCGTAAGGGTCCCATTTATTTTTACCTAGCTTCTGCCCGCGACTTCGTCAGCATGAAACTCCTCCTTTTTTGCAGTCGGTTAAAAAGTAGCCTATGTCCATTCTCAGGCTCCAGACTATCTTTGTACCAAATTCCATTTAAATCGGTCCAGTAGTTTTAGCGTGAAAGCGTAACAGACAGACAGAGTTACTTTCGCATTTATAATATTAATAAGGATCATAGATCCCAAAACACACTTTTGTAATGATGAAAATTCAATAAAAATTTACAAACTTTCTATCCAGAGAGGTCATTGCCACTACAACAGTTTGCTGGTCAGGGCTAAACCTCGCCGCTGGGCGTTCCTGCCAGCTGGGGACGAGCGTGCTATGGAACTAGCGTTGGCCACCATTGGACCTCTGGCCGTGGGTGTAAATGCTGCTCCTTTCACCTTCCAACTATACAGGTATGATAGTAGCCGAGGTCATCTTATCTTATCTTTCGGGTGCACTTCGACCCATTGGGATCTTTTGTGCCTACCCCTCCCTTAGCTTAATCCAGGTTCTGCACAACCAATTCCATCCGAACTGTGCGAAATGTCAAGTTTCTAACCCTTATAATTTATGCCCTGCTAATATGTCAGTTATTAAGTCAGCTTCTCCTTATCTATACTAATATTATAAAGCTGAAGAGTTTGTTTGTTTGTTTGTTTGTTCGAACGCGCTAATCTCAGGAACTACTGGTTCGAATTTAAAAAATATTTTTTGTTGGATAGACCATTTATTGAGGAAGGCTTTAGGCTATATAACATCACGCTGTGACCAAAAGGAGCGAAGAAACAGTAGAAAATGTGTAAAAAACGGGGAAAATATGAAGCCTTATGAAGAAGTGACAGAAGACTTTGACAGATCTTTGACGAAACAATCTGACGGGCAGGACGACGTCTGCCGGGGCCGCTAGTAAATATATATAGTTTTACTTTGCTTGTCAATCTTCAGGCGCGTGCAGTGTGAAGTGCGAGGGTAGGCACTCGCTTAGTATAATGCAAGATGGCGGCGTGCCGTTTTTTCCTTACTTCCTTTTTTACTTGTTTCTAAATTTTATCGTCGGTCTAATCCCTCGGCATACTCTTTTTTTTTCAGAAGTGGCATATACGACGATCTGTTCTGCACGCACTGGCAACTAAACCACGCCATGCTATTGGTCGGTTACACGAAGGAATACTGGATACTTTTGAACTGGTGGGGGAAGCAGTGGGGGGAACAGGGTTACATGAGGTAAATACACTTCAAATTTACTTAATTCTTTATTGCTATTCCACAGTGTTTACCTATACATATGTTAGCTTTAGGCTAATGATTCGAGATCAATATGGACCCTGTTGGGCAGAGCAACATATCAAAATAATATTATGTTCACAGAAATTTGTGGTGTTTCATTACAAAAACATTATAACGGATTTAACTAGTGTATTTTGTTACATTTGCTGACGTATCGAAAATTGTTCCTTTATTCCTAGCCGAATGCGCTGACGATAGTCTAACGCTAAAGTGATTCTATATTCTGCAGACTACATTAATTTAGAAATTACAAAATTTAACTTTATTATAGCTACACATAAATTAACTATTTTATAAAACAAATATATATAAAAAGTAAAACTACTAGAACTATAAAAAAATCCAGCTTTATTCAAGGCAAGAGACCGATATATCTATGGGATCAAATGCTTAACAAAATATATAATATGACAGATTTCTTATAAATAGTAGATAGAGACATAATGAATTATTATTATCCATTAAGTCAAATACTTTTTTATTTGCAGAATCCGACGCGGTTTTAACAGATGTGGAGTTGCTAATATGGCCGCTTATGTTCTATTATAATTAAATTATTAGATTAATTAGTCTTAAAATAAAATGGGTTATATTTCTTCCTCTTATTCTTACATAGATAAATTAATATTACCTAAATAACCAAAACAAAGCAAACTGTATTTTTAATAAAGTGTAATCCCTGGTCTGATTATGCTTATCTTTGACAATTCTATAACTAATTAGATCATCTACCTACTAGCTTGCTAAATTCCATAAAGGTCGAATCAACGAGACTCAAGTAATCATCGAACAACCATAAATGTTTAATAATGGTAATATTTTGGAATGAAACAACTATAATCCGATTTAACTCGCGTATTTAATTTCATTGGCTGACGTTTCGGTTTCATTTACACTTAAGCGTTAGACTATCGTCAGCTCAGTCGTGCTACGATTATGGAAACTGTAAAGATTCCGAAACGTCAGTTGATACAGTAAAACATGCAAGTTGAATCCGTTAATAGTTGTTTTATTCCAATGTGTAATCGCCGCGAAGGCATAAGAAATTATAATGGCAATATTTACATAGGTAATGCTCAGTAGAAATTTGTGATGTCATAATTAGGTACTTTTTATTATACGTTGTATTAGTGTAAGTATATCATTAATTTTAATAATGACAATATTCTTGTAAATATAAAAGCCATTTTTATCCAGCAGTGTATTTCAATCTTAATTATTGAACGTCCAAGAATTACAATATGCACTTTATCCAAGTGCATTTTTCTGTACTTTTTCAGTGTAAAAATATCCAATGCAATTCTCTACGTCCACTGGACTTTTCAATGTCAATTTGAGATTTGAGAAGGCTTCTTAAATAATCAAGTGTCATCTATCCGATAGGTAATTTATTTAATTCTTTCAGAAAAAAGCTTACCTAATCAAGACATCCTTTGACATTGTAAAAAAGGCTTTAAAAGGTTTTACTGCACAGCTAACTATTTTATGCTATCTAACAAATTTTATACCGTAAAGTTTGTACTAGCGACCCGCCCAGACTTTTCACATCAAAAAAACATAATCCGAAAAAAAATATATAGGGAAAGACAACGGAAAACGACTTTAAAAGTACACAACGGATTATAAATGTTTTTTTGATAGATAGAGGAACGCAAACTCGTATGTAGTGATTTTAACGCACTCTTGTGCCTACACACAAATTATTTTATCAATGCATAGCATAGGCACTAGGTATGAATAATAATTAAGCACATTGTCAAAAATTAAGTGCCTACCCTGCCCGCGCACGCACCTGCTAAGGTAATTAATTTTTAAAACTCAACTTTATAATCTCTTACAACGAGTAATGATTGACGTAAATCTCTGAAGGCATTAAGCAGTAAAATTGAATCGTAAAGGGAGACCTTGTGCCACATTGTCCTTTAGCGACACCTTTTGCATTGTGTCAGTAGGAACAGAAGAGGAACCTATGACAGAAACACGTCACTAGTAGACTCAAAGGAATAACTGACCTTAAAACTCGTGTGGATTGTTAATTATATACCTAGCTATCAGGCGCGTGCAGTGGGGGGAGCGTAAGTATGCCGCCAGGGTAGGCACTTTAAACATTAGTGACTCTATGCCTGTATGAAATGCACGCCCTTGGGTATTTGGTTATTTTACACACACTCGTATTGTCTCGTATTATTACTATTATACGTAAGATCTGGATCCTTCTTGTTTTCTATTGACAATAACCTGTCCTTTGTCTTATTAAAGCATCTCATTAGAGTATTGACTTACGATTGTATTAATTAACGGTTTTATAATGGTTCAATAAACGTTCATTTATATTTTTTATTGATATAATGTAATATTTTACTTTGTATTTCAATAGAAAATAAGAACGACCTACGAAATATTATACAAATTCTAAATTTGATCAAAAACGGTCACGTCATTTTAGAAGAGTGCGATATTTTTGTAAATAAGAAGATTTCCATACAATAATATTATTCCAAGGTATAATAATATGTTTTTTATTTCTTTACTGTATTTTATTATCCTGTTAAAGTCGAAAAGCAAGTTCGCGGAACTTTTAACGAGAGTTGCCCTTACAAATTCGGTTTAGACTTTCTTTGTATAATTAAGGCTTTATGTTTTGAGGTCGCGGGAATTTAAAACATTAATCTTATGTTACAGTTTCCAAGGATTAAAGGTAGGTTAATAATAAATTTACCTGTCTATACTAATTTGTTTGTTTGTTTGGATTGAATAGGCTCCAAAACGACTGCACGATTTCAAAAATTCTTTCACTGTTGGGAAGCTACACTATTCCCGAGTGACATAGGCTATAAAAAAAGGGATCCGGGTGAAGCCGGGGCGGGCCACTAGTTATATATAAAAATCTCGTGTCAGGATGTTTGTGATCGCTCTCCTAAACGGCTCCACCGATTTTCATATAATTTTGTGTACATAGATTAGATTAGATTAATTTATTGCTTAAGTAGGTATCACACAGAGCTCCTCAATATAAAGTTATAACATATACCTAAACAATATGGCGTTAGATACAATGATTTAATAATTTTTGTATATAATAATTTTTAATGATATGTTTTAAAATTTCTCTTACCGTTCTTTGTATTGACTATGTCGGTATGAGTTCATTTAATTTGACAGAAAAATTACTAAATGTGATTTGAGAAATAAATGAATCTAATCTAATCTTATGTAAAAATTCAGCTAAAAATGTCAATAAGTTGAATTTTTGATAGGTATAAGAATAGCGTCGTCAAGAATATATTTATTTTCATACCTCCGGTTGAGTAGGGTGGGGTCAGCTAGTACGAAAAATAGGAAATAAATTTATAAAAGAGTGAATGCAGACAAATCGCATTTGAGCATGACCGCTTCCTCGACTGCACTCAATTAAACTGGCTACCGGCCCAATTGCAGGAGGTCGGCGAGAGTTTCATTATGTTAATTCTATTAAGAATGGCTGCTTTAAAAGAAAACAGCGGATTTGTACTGTAGAGACACTGGTCTCTACTTCATAAATAATACTCAATTGTCTTTTTGTTCAATTATCTATACTAATACTAATATTATAAAGCTGAAGAGTTTGTTTGTTTGAACGCGCTAATCTCAGGAACTACTGGTTCGAATTGAAAAAATCTTTTTTGTTAGATAGACCATTTATCGAGGAAGGCTTTAGGCTATATAACATCACGCTGCGACCAATAGGAGCGAAGAAACAGTGGAAAATGTGTAAAAAACGGGGAAAATATGAAGCCTTATGAAGAAGTGACAGAAGACTTTCACAGATCTTTGACGAAACTATATGATGGGCAGGACGACGTCTGCCGGGGCCGCTAGTGTATAATATAAAATTAAAGTCATGAGTACTGAACAATCAATTCAAAGACCTGATAACAATGTTTCCAATTCCAATATTACTTTCTGTCTCCTGTTGAATCGTCATGCTCTCCCGCCATGACACCAGGACGCGTTCCCTTTTTGAATATCCTCACTACATTTTATTCGACTAAGGCAACATCAAACAGCCACAGAGTTTAATTACAACTTGACAGATATTAATTGTTTTACAAAAGCTAACAGTACGTATCCTCTTGTCAGGTGAACAATCTTTTCTGTCATCTTTGGTGATGTAGAAGTGACGTTAGAATCTCTGCTGGTCACCAATTTATTAAGTAATCGGAAAATGGGCAATCGTATAATGGTCTGCAAAAATGATGACAGATGGTGCAAAATTTACATCAGATTCTGCAAAAGAGATCGTAGAGGATGCAAAAATGATCATTGAATCTAAAAAAGTGAACACAGAGGTAGTAAAGTTGACCATTGAATCTAAAAATCGTTTTTACCTACAGAGGATGCAAAAATTACCGTTGAATCTTAAAAAAATATGACAGAGGGTGAACAATTAACCACAGATTCTAAAGTGATGAGTGTATAAAAGAGACTACATAATTATGATAAATTGTCGAGTCGTTGTGTCATCTTGTCATGTTCATATCAACATAATAATATTGTCGCGGTGATCTATCAAAAATTGGTAACGTTGTCGACAGCGAGAAATCTTGCTATGTCGTCTCTTATTTCTTCATGTCGACAACGAAACAATATAGGCACGACAAACCTTCTCCTTGTCGACAACGTTTTCAATATTATAGACAAAATGTCGACTCGCCAGATCATTCTTCATAAGACCTTGTAAAAGTCTAAATTGAATAAATACATTGGAATGAAACAACTTTAAACGGACTTAAGTCGCGTTTTTTATTTTATTGGCTGACGTTTCGGAGCCTTTACAGATTCCATAATCGTAGCACGACTGAGCTGATAATAGTCTTATGCTAAATAACGTCATCATTTCATTCCCATGAACGTCTCATTCTAATGTATAATAACCGCGAAGGCATCAGATATTATTATGAATAAATATAGTTTTGATTTGATTTGACATTATACGCTCGCTAGTGTAAAAGTGACGATATTTGACGGCCTGCTGGTCTAGTGGTCAGAGCTCCTGGCTACGAAACCGGAGGTTGCGGGTTCGAATCCTGCTAAGCTACGGGCAGATGTCAGTGTGATGAACACTGGCATCTGTACCTGAGTCTTGGATGTCTTATATGTATTTATGTATGTTTATCCGTTGTCTAGTACCCATAGTACAAGCTTTGCTTAGTTTGGGACTAGATCAATTGGTGTAAATTGTCCAAAGATATTATTATTATTTAAACAAAACTCTTCCATTTTACACCATCCCCGTAGCTCAAATGAAGCTGAGAACAGTCCGCCGGGCGGTGGGAACAGTTATAAGCGAATTAAGATTTAACTACCCCCGGGCGCGGTACTTTTACAAAATCAACCCCATCTGGTTTCGCTCTAAACTTTAAGCTAACGGATAAATAAATAAATAAATATCTTTGGACAATTCACACCAATTATCTAGTCCCATTTTAAGCAAAGCTTGTGTTATGGGTACTAGACAACGGATAAATATACATAAATACATATAAGACATCCAAGACTCAGGTACAGATGCCAGTGCTCATCACATTGACATCTGCCCCTAGCGGGATTCGAACCCGCAACCTCCGGTTTCGTAGTCAGGGCCTCTAACCACTAGACCAACAGGCCGTCAAACCTACTCAGCTATTTATTTTACTACACGCAATCCGTTAGGCAAGTATAAACCACATATCACACGCACACCTAGATCTAAAGGGAGCTAACTCAAAAATCTGTAGATTTTAATTAAACACACGCTAAAAAAAAGGATCCGATTCCTTACAACAATTTCACCTCTCTCGAAAAGTTACTTTTTTTGAGTTAGCTCCCTTTAGGTCTAGGGGTGCGATATGTACCACGGAAATTAGCAGGTGCGTGCAGTGAGGGGAGCGTAAGTATGGCGCCAGGGTAGGCACTCCATACATTAGTGACATCGTGCCTATATGCAATGCACGCCCTTGGTCTTTACGCATAAGACTTTACTGACTTTAGCATAAGACTATTGTCAGCTTAGTCAGGCTACCATTATGGAAACTGTAAAGAATCCGAAACGTCAACAAATAAAATAAAACAAAAATACGCAAGTTATTCGTTAATAGTTGTTTCATTCCAAACAGAAGATATTTCACACTTTGTTCCATAAACGTACGAACTAAGTTATAAAAGTACTACAACTTACTTTTAATGGACAATTTCTTATTTTTACTGCGATGGTTTTATTCCGGAGTTACGGTCGTACCCGGAACTTGTTAAATGCTATAAAACCACCTTTTATCTTTTTATTTAAACTGTTTTCAAATTCTGAATGGGCCATATAGACTTTTTAAATGTTTGTGGGTTACAAAACGTTTTATGGCAATACTAGCTTCTGCCCGCGACTTCGTCCGCGTGGAACTCCTCCTATTTGCAGTCGGTTAAAAAGTAGCCTATGTCCTTTCTCAGGCTCCAGACTTTCTTTGTGCCAAATTTCATTTAAATCGGTCCAGTAGTTTTAGCGTGAAAGCGTAACAGACAGACAGACAGACAGGCAGAGTTACTTTCGCATTTATAATATTAGTTAGGATTAGTTAGGATTAGGATTTACCTATTGAAATTTTTTTTATTACCTATTTTAAAGTACCTATTTATTGAAACAATTAGGTACCTATAACGGATTTGCTTACATTTCGAAAACTGTAGTAGGTAAGTACCTATTCTTATTTGTCGCCGACTGACGACAGTCTAACTTATAAGTGACGGACGTAACGGCTACGAATATGGGAACTGTAAGTAGTTAAGTCCGTTATGAGTAACTAGCTTCTGCCCGCAACTTCGTCCGCGTGGAACTCCTCCTTTTTTACAGTCGGTTAAAAAGTAGCCTATGTCCTCTCTTAGGCTCCAGACTTTCTTTGTACCAAATTTCAATTAAATCGGTCCAGTAGTTTTAGCGTGAAAGCGTATCAGACAGACAGACAGACAGACAGACAGACAGACAGAGTTACTTTCGCATTTATAATATTAGTAGGGATTAATTAGCTTATGCCCGCGACATAATTCTAGACTATGTCACGAAGAAATAAAGTCATAAAAAAAATAAGTCTAGGTACCTTATGTGAATACAAAAAAAAAATAATTTTTTTCCAAAAGGCGAACTTTAATAACAATATTATGTAGCTAGGAAATTTGACAGACGACCTGTCATCGAAATTGACAAGTAACCTATAAATCTACAAATACTTCGACAGATAATCTGCCAAATGACAGTTCGGTAGATTTATGACAGCAAGTGACGCATAGACTTTTATAATATGGACGAGGCATATTGTTCTATACGTACAATTGCTTATATAAATAGCATCCATTTTGAAGGCACACACATAAACATATATCTATCTCGTTCTTACTCAGCACTGTAACTCGCTGGAAAAAAATATAACACTAACTATTTCAGTGCGTACAGAAACTGACATAAAGTGAAACATGAATATCCCTAAATACCTATTGAGGCCGAAAATCCGCCATGTTTAGCGCACCAAATGTCATTGTCAGTCAGTTCCGGTGGTACTTGTCTTGTCAAAAAGCCGTGGTGTAAATCAAAATAACTAATTTTCTTTCAATATATTGCTTGTAATTTAAAATAATTGAAGCTAAAAGTAAATAATTACGTTGCAAATATGCCAGTGTGTAGTGTAATAGGGTGCGGCAAAAGAAAAACACAAAATCAGCTATCTTTAACCATGCACAGGTATGCTATAAATAACATTAAAAATATTGGTTATTGCTTTTGTTACCGGGAAAATAAAGAAAGATTTACATTATAATTAGCAAGGTTCTTATGTGCGGTTATAGATCATGAATGGATTTGACTTATTTAACCATATTTTTACGTTTAAATATTGTTAATTTATTAGCTAGGGTTGTAGATTATTTATCGACTTTGATATCGATTTACTTACATATGACATGATAAAATATTTTTATTTTATCATTAAAACATATTTTATAGGATCCCAAGAAATTACTATAAAAAGAAAAAGTGGCTGGAAACATATGAATGCTTGCAGTTCAGTACTAGTACTTATTGAATTACTTAAAATAAAGTACATCTAAATTTGATCGCCTACACATAAATATAGTGTATTCAATTATAATATTTTTTTATTTCAGAACCAAACTCAAAAAATAAAAAATCTTGAAGATAAATGTGATTTTTTAAAGAAGAAAATAAAAGTATTAAATGAAAAAGTGCGGCAGCAAAAGAAAAAAATTGCAGAGTTCCAGAATATTATAAAAGACCTACAGGAGAGGATCCTTGTCAACAACGAAAACTCTATAGTTTTAGAAGCCTGCGCAGGTCCTAACGACTTTTTAAAGAGGGAAATTTTGAAAAGTGAAGGAAAAACAAAAAAATAAAAATACGCGAGTTAAATATAGTTGTTTCATTCCAATGTGTAATAACCGCGAAGGCATCAGAAATTATTATTTGTAAGTCACTGAGTTGTTAAACGACAACTTTATAAAATCGTCATATCGTTTACTTGGCAAATTTGAATCACGATGTTATCTTGGATTTCAGACATCTAAATCAAAGTATCTTTGCACATAACAATATACTTACTTCCTATTAAAGTATTTATTCTACAAATAATTTACTCAATAATGTTTAAAATAAAATGAGCCAAGAACGTTTATCGATAAAACCTAATAACATTAAAATCTTTTGGGCAGCACTAAAACCGCCATGTTTAGTGGCCAGATGACGTCACATTGGCACGCATTTCTTGTTGTTGTTTCAGTGGTGTGAAGTGACGCGATCAATTTTCTGAGCCAATTTTAGACTTGGATTAATGCTGTCAATAAACGTCAGTCCCAACTGAAATTTGAAATACGAACGTAACTGTCAAATTTTCAAAAATATATTTTTTTAGGTTATTCGTGACTGTTTCTGCGTATTGCTTGATTTAGTTTTTTTTTAATATACACACAATATTAAGATACCTATATAATGTTGACATTCAATACCTTAAATTATCTTATAGGATCTTTATATTTTCTCGGAATAGGTATAATTAATATCTTCCAAGCCCCATTACAATTCTGAGAAAATAATATTCAAAGAAAATCGGCAACCAATGCCAAACGATTGCAAACTAATGACGTCATATATTTGATCGAGAGATAATGAGACATTGCATTGTTGGTATCTAATGCGTGCCCTCCCCTTAAATCATAAATGAAATATTACAAAGAAAAAGTAGGTATGAAAGTTCTTTCTTATATATTATTATAAAAATACTTGACTAATATTTTACCAGACTTCAAAAAAGGAGGTGATCTGTTCGACTGTTTTTTTTTTGTTTGTTACCTCAGAATTGCTCAGAAGCCAAGGTAAATTTGCAACTACGAGTAGATACCTACATAGAAAGAGTAGGTACTTACATATATCTCTGTGTAAATTTTTGTTTTTGTTTCTAATTTTTCGATGAAATTAGTTTTTTTTCCGTACTTAGGTACATTAACACACTATTACAATGTATTACCTTCTGGCTGATATAATTGTTATACCTACTACAATAGAACAAGTCTTAAACCGAGTAGTCACTGACATTTTTTGTGAATAAATGAAAAAGCTTCAATCAATATATCCCAGTTTTTTTCTTACTTAAAAATATTTAATTCCACAGATAAAAACCTCGGAGTCAAGTCTAAATTATTTTCTCATAGACTTCTATAATATGGACAAGGCATATTGTTCTATACGTACAATTGCTTATATAAATAGCATCAATTTTGAAGGCACACACATAAACATATATCTATCTCGTTCTTACTCAGCACTGTAACTCGCTGGAAAAAAATATAACACTAACTATTTCAGTGCGTACAGAAACTGACATAAAGTGAAACATGAATATCCCTAAATACCTATTGAGGCCGAAAATCCGCCATGTTTAGCGCACCAAATGTCATTGTCAGTCAGTTCCGGTGGTACTTGTCCTGTCAAAAAGCCGTGGTGTAAATCAAAATAACTAATTATCTTTCAATATATTGCTCGTGATTTAAAATAATTGAAGCTATAAGTAAATAATTACGTTGCAAATATGCCAGTGTGTAGTGTAATAGGGTGCGGCAAAAGAAAAACACAAAATCAGCTATCTTTAACCATGCACAGGTATGCTATAAATAACATTAAAAATATTGGTTATTGCTTTTGTTACCGGGAAAATAAAGAAAGATTTACATTATAATTAGCAAGGTTCTTATGTGCGGTTATAGATCATGAATGGATTTGACTTATTTTACCATATTTTTACGTTTAAATATTGTTAATTTATTAGCTAGGGTTGTAGATTATTTATCGACTTTGATATCGATTTACTTACATATGACATGATAAAATATTTTTATTTTATCATTAAAACATATTTTATAGGATCCCAAGAAATTACTATAAAAAAAAAAAGTGGCTGGAAACATAATATGAATGCTTGCAGTTCAGTACTAGTACTTATTGAATTACTTAAAATTAAGTACATCTAAATTTGATCGCCTACACATAAATACACTATATTCAATTATAATATTTTTTTATTTCAGAACCAAACTCAAAAAATAAAAAATCTTGAAGATAAATGTGATTTTTTAAAGAAGAAAATAAAAGTGCGGCGGCAAAAGAAAAAAATTGCAGAGTTCCAGAATATTATAAAAGACCTACAGGAGAGGAACCTTGTCAACAACGAAAACTCTATAGTTTTAAAAGCCTGCGCAGGTCCTAACGACTTTTTAAAGAGGCAAATTTTGAAAAGTGAAGGAAAAACAAAAAAATAAAAATACGCGAGTTAAATATAGTTGTTTCATTCCAATGTGTAATAACCGCGAAGGCATCAGAAATTATTATTTGTAAGTCACTGAGTTGTTAAACGACAACTTTATAAAATCGTCATATCGTTTACTTGGCAAATTTGAAGCACGATCTTATCTTGGATTTCACACATCTAAATCAAAGTATCTTTGCACATAACAATATACTTACTTCCTATTAAAGTATTTATTCTACAAATAATTTAATCAATAATGTTTAAAATAAAATGAGCCAAGAACGTTTATCGATAAAACCTAATAACATTAAAATCTTTTGGGCAGCACTAAAACCGCCATGTTTAGTGGCCAAATGACGTCACATTGGCACGCATTTCTTGTTGTTGTTTCAGTGGTGTGTATTTTCTACATAAATATAACTTATTAAGGCTGAAACGTGCATAATTAATTTAGCTAATGTGATGCCGGAATGTCTGAGCATAGATAATCGAGTTAGTAGTTTTGACGTTTGCTGCCTACACCGGAAAGCACTCAGACAGTCGTGTCTGTGGCACGGATGTTTGAGCGCATGGAATATCTATCGTAATTTTCTTTTTTTAAACAGACATTTTATTTATTGGAATAAAACAATTGTCACGGATTTTACTCGCGTATTTTTTTTATTTTCTGAAGTTTTGAAAGTTTACATTTTATACCTAGTCAAAAGTTAGCGTTATGGTTAGACTATCGTCAGCTCTGTCGTGCTATGAATATGAAAATTTTAAAATGTCAGGTAATAAAAGAAAATACGCGAGTTAAATCTATATACCTAGGTAGGTACCTAAGTATAAAAATATATATAAGGAAAAGCTGACTTAATGACTGACATAAAATATCAACGCAGGGCCTAAACTACTTAAGTTAGAGACTAGAAATTTTGCACAAGGATTCCCTTTACAGTGAAGTTTCCTCTACATTATAAAAAGAACCCCTGTGCAAAATTTCTAGTTTTAAAAATAAAATTTTCAAAAATCCTTCCTAAGTGGAGCACTAAAAATTCACTATCGTTATATTTATTTTATTCCAACAAAAAATATTGACATGTAAACTCAAACAGTAAAAACCGTGCTTCAAACAGCTTTAAACAGTTAGGTCACAGATAACATAATTTAATTATGACAGTTCCGATTGCGCCGCGCGTCGGAAGGCGCGTCAATTTCCGAAACGTCCAATGCCGCTTTAATTGTTAACTGACTTTCTGGGGCCTACTAGAGTGTAACCTAGGCCTTATTAAAAACTAGCTGTCCGCCCCGGCTTCGCACGGATCCCTTTTTTTATAGCCTATGTCACTCGGGAATATTGTAGCTTTCCAACAGTGAAAGTATTTTTCAAATCGGTCCAGTCGTTTAGGAGCCTATTCAATCCAAACAAACAAACAAACCTTTTGTCTTTATAGTATAGATTATAGAAAGTTATTTAATACATTGGAATGTAACAACTATTAACAGATTTAATGTTTCGGATTCTTTACAGTTTCCATAACCGTAGCACGACTGAGCTGACAATAGTCTAACGCATTTAGAATAGGGTAGTATTTAAAAAAAAATGTACTTACTTAATTTAGATAAGTATAAGGTAGTTTGCATATTTGTATAAATCACTTTAGCGTTAGACTATTGTCAGTTCAGTCGTGCTACGATTATGGAAACTAAACAATCCGAAACTTCAGTAAATAAAATAAAATAAAAAGTTAAATCCGTTAAGTTAATTCCAATGTGTAATAACTGCGAAGGCATCAGAAATTATATAAGATAAGATAAGAAGATAAATTTATAGTCCATAGACGTTCGCCCACCACGGACCCCTATTTTCTTTTTCAGAATATTCTATAGCCTATGTTACTCGTGAATAACGTAACTTTCGAATGGTGTAAGAATTTTTAAAAACCGTCCTGTAGTTTTTGAGCCTATTCATTACAACCAAACAAAGTTGTCCTCTTTATAATATTAGTACTTATAGATGAGCCTGTGAAATAATAATCCCAAAGGTTGTTAATGGTAGGACCCCATTTCTGTTAACTATATCGCAGACGGTTTCGAAGCTTAAAATGTATTCCGATATGAAAAGCTATTTTAGATTAATCCGAAATAGCTTTGATTGAAACTTTGAGTTCTCTATTTCACCTATTTGATGTTACTTTGAGAATGTATTTTACATTAGGTACTCAATTCTTTATTTACGTTCTATAAATGAGAGATATACTTACAGATAGTTATGTATCGCTTCATACTTATAGACCCGGTTGGGCTCAACAAATTATTTAATAACAGCGTCTTAATATGTACATAAAACTACTATATACTACTATACTTCTATACCTAAATCTATAATAATAGTATAAAGAGGAAAGGTTTGTTTGTTTGGATTGAATAGGCTCCATAACGGCTTGAACGATTTGAAAAATTCTTTCACTGTTGGGAAGCTACATTATTCCCGAGTGACACAGGCTATAAAAGTCGTTTAAGAAGTATAACAATAATAAAATCTCAATCACATGTAATTGTCGTCCGAGGCGAGGCCGAGGTATTGACATATGTGATCTGAGGCTTTTAAAGGAAACGTCATGTTCGACGAAGCCAGACAGCAGAAATTTCATTTAGGTATAGCGTATCTATGTAAGTATGGCGCTTTTTGGCCGGAATCTACCTAAAAATGATCCGTCCGAAGCCGGGGCGAAGCGGATGGTTTTAAATAAACGATTGCAAGCATGTTGTAGGACTCAAGTTTTTAGGGAAAAAACGCTTTAATTATAAATTCATATTCAGTACATAATCAATTAAAATTTGATGATCTAAATTTTTGATACCCCATTGGTCAAGTCATCACATCGGAATCAAAATAATATAGGTAGGTACATATTATTATGTAAAATTTATAAGGTACCTAGTTTGCATAATATAAAAATCACTTAAGCATTAAACTATTGTCAGCTCAGTTATGCGATTATGGAAACTGTAGAGAATCCAAAACGTCAACAAATAAAATAAAATATGCTCGTCAAGTCCGTTAATACTTGTTTCCAATACAAATATCATCTCAAAATACATAGGTAAAACTAATATGACATGAAGCCAACACCTATTATTTTGCTAAACCATAACATAAGCCGGGTTGCTCGGGCCGCAGCGGTCTCCTGGTTTATTTAGGACCATGTTTGTTTACAATTTTCTAAACTATGTCCTGTCAGGAACCGTGTTTGCATTTAACGCTTATTAAAATCTCGCCTGTGTAGGCTGAGCGACAGCTGAGTTGGGAACTTGGATAATAAATAATTTTGGTAAAACCAATCTAGTCCTAAATTTAGCACAGCTTAGGTTAGGTTTTTAATGGGACAATAGGCACATTGCATAACGTATGTAAGTACATATAGGTAAATAAAACTCTGTTTATTGCACACTAAACACTTTGACCCCAATAGTTATAAATACGGCAAAATGGAGCGCAATAGGAATTTTAAGGGCACATGGTAAGATGATAAAAAATAAAAGATATAATTATAATGAATATCTGAGAAAATCACTTTAGCGTTCTACTGTGTTTTTTTCGAAACGACAGCAAATAAATTAAAATACGCGAAGGCAATCATTGTTTCATTACAAAATATCAAAGATTCGAGTAGATACAGATACACTTACCACACAAATATCAATCTTTATGAAGAAACAGACGAAGTTTTAAAATATTTTAAGTACTAAGAAAGTACGTGACTTCATTAAATTAATAGTTATAACATTTAAAGTGAGACATTGGAATGAAACAACTATTAACGGATTTAACTCGCATATTTTTATTTTATTTTATTTGCTGACGTACTTTAGCGTTAGACTATTGTCAGCTCAGTCGTGCTACGATTATAGAAGCTGTAAAGAATCAGAAACGTTTGCTGACGTTTCGGATTCTTAATAAAATAAAAACACGCGAGTTAAATCCGTTAATAGGTAGTTGTTTCATTCCAATGTGTAATAACCGCGAAGGCATCAGAAATTATTATTTAAAGTGAGGTTAGCATTTCTTTAACGGTCGCTCGCACTATAATCCTAGCTCGATGTCACGCCGAACTAACTGATTACAAACTCATGGACAGTGTGTATTGCGCTTAAGCCGAAATTTAATCTTGTTAAATTTAACCTATTAAAAACAAAGTGCAGAGAAGCATTCTCTTGGCAACACTGCCCAATCCTAACTAATATTATAAATGCGAAAGTAACTCTGTCTGTCTGTCTGTTACGCTTTGACGCTAAAACTACTGTACCGATTTAAATGAAATTTGGTACAAAGAAAGTATGGAGCCTGAGAAAGAACATAGGCTACTTTTTAACCGACTTCAAAAAAGGAGGAGTTCCACGCGGACGAAGTCGCGGGCAGAAGCTAGTCTTATATATTATACTAGCTGTGCCCGCGACTTAGTCTGCGTGGAATAGTTATTCTTCATAAGGCTTTATATTTTCCCTGTTTTTTACACATTTTTCACAGTTTCTTCGCTCCTATTGGTCTCAGCGTGATGTTATATAGCCTAAAGCCTTCCTCGATAAATGGTCTATCCAACAAAAAAAGAATTTTTGAATTCGAACCGGTATTTCCTGAGATTAGCGCGTTCAAACAAACAAACAAACAAACAAACAAACTCTTCAGCTTTATAATATTAGTATAGATAGTATAGACTAGTTTCTGCCCGCGACTTCGTCCGCGTGGAACTTCTTTTTGCAGTCGATTAAAAAGTAGCCTATGTCCTTTCTCAGGCTCCAGACTTTCTGTGTACCAAATTTCATTTAAATCGGTTCAGTAGTTTTAGCGTGAAAGCGTAACAGACAGATAGAGTTACTTTCGCATTTATAATATTAGTAGGGATTATTTTTATCAGCTTTAAGACAGTTACTTGATAAACATAAGGCTGTTTTCCTAATCTTCCCCACTATGCTAATAACCGTTAAAATGACAAATAGACGCCATTAAAATTAGTCTGAGATGTTTTTGTCATCCACCCCCAGGTACAGTGACAAATGATCTTAAGGTGAAAAAAACAACGCTCTCCTTACGCCTTTTTGGCGATTGGTTAAAATTGTAACCTATATATATCTATAGTCTATACTAATATAATAAAGAGGAAGGGTTTGTTTGTTTGGATTAAATAGGCTTCAAAACCACTGGACCAATTTGAAAAATTCTTTCACTGTTAGGAAGCTACAATATTTCCGAGTGACATAGGCTATAAAAAAGATGATCTGTGCGAAGCCGGGGCGGAGAGCTAGTCTATAATAATACATATTCTAATTAAGTATATAAATGAATATTATTTTCACAAGTTTGCATATGAAAAAAAGTACAACTATGTTTTAATCTATTGTCTTTGTGGTTACTCGTTTGAATAAAACAATTACCTACTTACAACTGTATCATGCGCAGACGAAGTTTAGTAATCTATACTCATATTATAAAGCTAAAGAGTTTGTTTGTTTGTTTGAACGCGCTAATCTCAGAAACTACTGGGTCGAATTGAAAAAAAAAACTTTTTTTTTGTTGGATAGACCATTTATCGAGGAAGGCTTTAGGCTATATAACATCACGCTGCGACCAATAGGACCAAAGAAACAATGGAAAATGTGTTAAAAACAGGAAAAATTGTTATATGAACAATAACTATTCCACGCGGACGAAGTCGCTGGCACAGCTAATTAAGTACTTAAATAAAAATTGGAAGTTTAGATAAATAAAAAATACTGTCGAATCGTGTTAGTGTTGTACGGGAAAGTGTCCGGGAAACATTTGTTCCCATCAGACCCTTGTCCGGTGTCTCACCAAATGAAACTTTTTTTACGAAACTCGCCGCAAACAGTGTTCCACCTTGCGTAATCTTCATTTTCATTTTAGTGGGTAGAATTATTATTTAGTGAATTCTGAGTATCGTGGTTAGCTCACAAGTGTACATGATATAGTAAAAATACCTACTAATTTCTAATGCCTACGCGGTTATTATACATATAGTCTTATGCTATTGTCAGCTCAGTCGTGCTACGATTATGAAATCTGTAAAGACTCCGAAACGTCAGCCAATAAAGTAGGGTACGCGAGTTTAATCCGTTAAAGTTTTTCATTCCAAAAATACCCACATTATTTTTAACGTTTTGTTTAAATAATGTAAGTGTAGGTACATAAAAAAATGAGAATCGAAATAATAATATAAACCTGTATTAAGGATGTAGGTAGGTATAATGCCGATTTTTTTAAGGTAATTGTAGGACAAAATAAACAACATCACATTTCCGTTTTATAATACATAGTTACAAACACTAGTATAATTTGCAAAATATCACACATTGTCAAATTCATAAGTCCGATTCAGTTTTTGGCATTTCGGGCATGTAAGCAATAAAAAAACTAATATAAATGATAACAAGAAGAACAAAATAAATACAGTTTAAAATATTTGCAAAGTTCATCCATATTAATCTATTTTGTTTGATCCTATAGACATTTGTCCCTTCATCAGATGCCATTTCCCATTTGGGGAAAACCAAAAATGCAAATTTACTGTTAAATACGAAATTTGTCGTAGAACTAATCCATTCAAACGGAACAGTCTCTTTTTTACACAGAACACCCAAAAAATAGGTAGCTAAGACCGAAGTTATGATTAAAAGAGTAGAATCTCTAATAAACAGTAAAATCAAAGGCACATCTGCACTAAACTTAGGTATAAAATCAGTGACAATTGTCAAAAAAGACATATTACACATTAAACTTAAACATTGCAATCCCAATCGTATATTGTCAATGACATTTAGAAAACTTGAACTGATTGTTAAAAGGGAAATTATGATCGAAGGTACTATCAACATAGCTTCCAAACCTGACGCCTCTCTTTCTAAAATTAAAGTAATAGCTAATTGTGATTTAGTCAAATTATCCTTTTTTATATAATCCACAACAGTCCACCCGGATCCTGTAGTCCCTAAAAGCATAATACCACCACCTTTACTAAGACGAAATTTGGTCTTAACACCTTCTTGTTCAAACGAGCCAAATTCTAGCGTACAATTCTGCACATCATAAGGCCAATTTCTTAATTTAGTGTTGCAAAAACTCTCGTACACCATCGTGGGAACACACATCACCTTGCCCTCATGACTCACTTTGCAGTCAGTGAAAAAGTACTTAGTATCATCAGGGTCGATGATTTCGTTATTCAACAGTTCCAGACAAGGAGTCCAGATTTCGTAAGTGTCCATTATGATTTCCTTTATCCCGCCGTATTCTTCTGGATTCCAAATGAGTCTCTGGTCTATCCAATTGAATCGTACCCAGAATTTCACCGTCAGCGAGTCCACGTTTTCTTCAAAACTAAATGATCTTAGAAGGAACTGCACCGTGACTGCAACATGATCGGTGCAATTGGGGTTTGGTGCTCGAAGAACGTTGTAATCATTCTCCAGAACTGAGTGTAATTTTCTGTCCCAAGCGTTTTCTAATGTCGGGGTATGCAAGATACAGTCCTCTGCTAGACATTGGCAGATGATGAGGGAAACTACGAGGTGTGTGGACAGAGACATGATTTGAACTGGTTTTAGAGCAGCTTGTGTTGATATGATACTTGATACTCTTACGCCCCCTGATACCGTTAGCAACGGCGTTGTATTTGGCACTTTATTTGTTTTTTGTTTAACTATACCTACTTGGAGAAAACATAATATTTACTTCGATTTATCATGCTACCTAGTAAAGTTAATAAGGATGATCATGATATTTTCTTTCATCACAGAAGTTACTCAATAGTAATTTCTGATACCTTCGCGGTTATTATACATTGGAACAACTTTAAAGGATTTAACTCGCGTATTTTATTTTTATTGGCCTACGTTTCGGAGCCTTTACAGATTCCATAATCGTAACACGACTGAGCTGACAATAGTCTTATGCTAAAATCAATAGTGTTACAGCGGCCCCGCCGGAGGGGTCGAAGATGTGCACGCAGACCTGACACGAGTCGGACCTATCCGCAAGAACCTTCGGTATCCCTGAAATATAATTGTGTTAAACTAATAATTTCTGATGCCTTCGCGGTTATTACACATTGGAATGAAACAACTATTAACGGATTTAACTCGCGTATTTTTATTTTATTTTATTTTAGCGTTAGACTTTTGTCAGCTCAGTCATGCTACGATTATGGAAACTGTAAAGAATCCGAAACGTCAGCAAATAAAATAAAAATACGCGAGTTAAATCCGTTAATAGTTGTTTCATTCCAATGTGTTAAACTAGATTAGCAATTAAATACTTCTGTAAAATAGTTTAGGCACAACTAATTCTTAATTATTTTGCATATAGGTAATAGTTATCTCCACATGTTACCATAATCAGAAGTGGGCGTAACAAACGCATGTGTCGTGTCATTCAATCCACATTTATTTCAGTACGAAGCCAAACATGAAACGTTACACTGTCATCCTACTATTTAGTGTTTTAGGCTTTTACACTTGTGAAGAATGTCCAATAAAGAGGACACCAGAAATGCTCATAGAAAAGAAACTTCGCGACAAATTGCGCTGCAACCACGACATCTCTGTTCAACCAAAAACCAATGACACAGAGTTAAAAGTATCTGTAATTTATCTACTACATTCATTTGAATTGGATTACGAAGAAGAAACACTTACCCTGTACAGTTGGAACTATTACGATTGGTTTGATGACAGGCTCGTTTGGAATCCAGAATCTTATGGAGGTATACATAGGACCGTTTTGACAAGTTTTGACATTTGGGTTCCTGGGATGAAATTGAAGAATTCTGCTGACCCTGACGATATAGATTATTACTACAGTAAATGCTTAATCAAAAATACTGGTAACGTCACTTGCGTACCAGAATCTGAGCATAAAGTGATATGCTCATCGGCTCTTAAGAACTACCCGTATGACACTAAAGTGTGCACTTTGAAATTGGATCAAAATGTGAAGGAAGAGAAAAAGGTAATTTTCAAATTGTCCCATGTTAGTTTTGTCATGGACGCATTTGAAAGTCATGGCTGGGCTGTTATTGAAGTTAAAGTGGTAAATGGAACAGATGCCCAGAAAAACGTACATTTCATGCTGGAGAGAATTTCTAAAGGTATCGAGGCTTCCATCGTTGTACCTTCTTTTGTTATTGGCAGTCTTACAATTGCAGCTTTGTTTTTGGATATCAAAGATAATATACGCTTCGGAATATTGTGTCTGAATTTGATGAGCCATTTTTTGTTTTCTATCGAGATAGGTGACAATTTACCGAAACACGGCGCTGAAACTCCCGTCATTTTACTATTTGTTACAAGTTCAACTATTTTGACAACTATTGTCTTTATTTTAACACTTGTTCTTAAACCTTTATCTAATAGAGATACTCAGCCATCAGTTTGGATAAGTTTTTTCAATGATTTCGTTCTTGAAAGTAGAGGAAGATACTTGGTGTATCCTAGGTGGACTCTGGAGATAGAAAAAGAGGAAAACGTTAATGAGAATTTGCGTAAAGAATGGCTGAATTTTGTAAATATAATTAACAGTGTATGCCTTATTGTTGTAAGTTTTACTTATATTTGTTTGTTTTCAATTTACATGCCTAGGAAAACGGCTTCGTCATTAATTTCTGATGATATTATGTAAGGAAAAGATTTTGTAAACATATCTATTTTGTGAATAAATGGATACAAATATATTTTTATTTATTGTACCTATCATCGTCATCATCTTTTGTCCACAATGATGTCCATTATTTTATACTAGCTTCTGCCCGCGACTTCGTCCGCATGGAACTCCTCCTTTTTTGCAGTCGGTTAAAAAGTAGCCTATGTCCTTTCTCAGGCTCCAGACTTTCTTTATACCAAATTCCATTTAAATCGGTCCAGTAGTTTTTGCGTGAAAGCGTAACAGACAGACAGACAGACAGAGTTACTTTCGCATTTATAATATTAGTAGGAAATAGTAGGAATTTAGCTACCTACCTACTATTACTTTGTTAACACTTTATTTATAAGTTAACGTTGCCAATTTTTTTTTTATTATCTAAGAATTTCATATGAAGGTAGATTGATGATGATAAGGTATAGAAATTTGATTTTTTTACAGGCAATGCACATTTTTTCTAACGGTAGGTTAGATATATTTTTTCTAACGTATATTAATATAATAATATTATATCTTGTCTTATGAAATATTTGATTTGCTCCTTATTAGTGGGTAAGTGCCTATTATTTGTTTACGACATAAATAAAAGTGCAAGACAATATAGTCATTGTAAGTGGAAAGATTTTAAACAGATATATTATTTAAATTGCAGTTACAGCACAGAGCATCAAAACCAGCTGGTTTGTTTTTGTAAGTGTTTTCAGAAACAAACGGCAAATGTATAACGAAACACCTTAATATTATATTTCGCGACGCAATGTGCTACCACGCAAAACGATTCAGTTATGTTTCGTAGTAACATGGACATGGACCTACCTTTAGATTAAAACAGAAACACTCCTACCTAAAATAGGAATACCTACAACTCGGCACTGAAACTTGTTGCTATTATGTTTTATGTAGGCATATTTTCGGAGTCAAACTAAATATTATCTCTGTCTAATCTAATATAATTATTAAGTATAATATTCTCCTGTCGCGGTATTTGTTCCTAAACTCCTTCAAAACGGCTGGACTGATTTTTATAAAATATCGTGTGCATATCTTAGTCTGAGCATCAGCCAACGTATATTTTTCAGACTCGTCTTTTTTTCAATGTTAAGAGTGATCCAATCAATTTTTTTTTATGAAAAATTACATAGGTACTTACAACCCTAATTTTTCACACTTCTACCATCAAACTCTATTTTTTAATAAAAAAATCTCAAAAAAACGCTACTAACTTCGCTGGGTCAGCTATTACTATAAGTAAAATATAAAAAATCCACCTTAGCTCTTAGGGTCTATTTAAAGTCCAAATAAGTTCCAAATAGGTACATAAGTTATTTGCAAGTTCCTTTGCAAATAACTTATTGCCTGACGCCTTCGCGGTTAAGTATTATACATTGGAATGAAACAACTATAAACGGATTAAACTCGCGTATTTTATTTCATTGGCTGACGTTTCGGAGCCTTTACGGATTCCATAATCGTAGCACGACTGAGCTGACAATAGTCTTATGTTAAAGTCACTTTAGCATAAGACAATACGCGAGTTAAATCGGTCTAAAGTTGTTTCATTGTCACAAAGAAGGTCCATACTTGCGCCATCGTCGTCCCGCGGGCATTAGCGCGGTGTGATTTATATGTTAGAGATTTATAACTCATTGTATTTCTTTCTGTATATACGGAAACGAATAAAACGTGTGCAAAGTTTGCGAATTATCAACGTAAATAAAACATCCACTTATCCTTTGGATTTAGTTTAAATACAACCGTGGAAATTATTTACGCTCGAGATAAGATTATGTTTGGAATAAAAGAAATGTGAAGAATTTGACTAGAGTAATTTATTTTATTCGCTGACGTTACGAAAACTTTAGTTAGGTACTTAGGTAATGTGTTCTTATCCGACTGAGCTGATGATAGTCTCACACTAAAGTGATTTTAGATTATGCAAACTGCCTTAAGTATTTAAGAAAATTGCAAATTTAACTACACTGCCAGGGTAGCTTTAAAATATAATAAAATATCAAATAGTTTTTTAATTCCAAAGTGTAATAACCGCAAGAGCATCAGAAATTATTAAGATCATAATATTAGGTACCGATATTAACATAGGTACTTACTAACTAATAATATAAACGCGAAACTTTGTTCGAATGTATGGATGTATGTTTGTTACTCTTTCACGCAAAAACTACTGAATGGATTTTGATGAAACTTTACAATTTATTTATTTATTTACATAAATACTGCATAATACAATAAATGTGAAAATATAGGCGGTCGCATATAAAGAGAAGTGGCGACCATGAACCAGAAGGCAGCATGTCATACCACTAAGTTGATCAGATGACCTCGGCTGAAGGTCACTGGAATTGCCTGGATACAGGCGGAGCGGGCAGGTCCTTGGAAGAGAGTGGAGAATAGTGGAGAACAGAGTATTGTGTTAACGCAAAAGCGATCACGACGTTTTTGTTACATAAAACTCCTATTAGCAGCACAGGAAATTAAAAATACGTTTACATTCGTATCAACTGTATGAATCTGATGTCAGTATTTCAATAAAATGCTATTAGCTGTCTACTATAGGAAATTAAAATGATTTTAAATTGAAAATACAAATTGATCCGAAACAGAAACAATATTGTTAGTAGGTACGAAATTGCTTTACTCGTATATTGTAAAACTGGCTGTCAATCAGAATGGGTCGTTCAAGGACGGGGGGAAGGATAATAATAAATACCCCCCATTTGCATTGCTTATTTTTGATCACATGAGGAGGGGGGAGGGGTCTAGAAAGTATTTACATCGTCAATAGGTACGTCCATGGGCGTAGCAAGGTACGAGCAGGGAGGGCAGCTGCCCCACCCTAGAAGTCCCCTGTAGGTTTTGATTCCCTTGCAAGTGTCGACAACTAAGTAGGTTAGGTATATTCTTAGTTTGTCTACGCCTGCTCGCCTGCCCCCCCGCTACGACCTTGGGTACCTCTTATGATGTTGTCTAATGAGCATGCAATCCAATGTACCTAATCGATGGATTGCAAACCTACCTATTTCAAGATATTATACCCCCGCTTCACACTCGTGTAGAGGTAGCTCGCAGTAGCGAGGATAGGAGGCAGAGCATTCGTGTGGCCAGTCTACTCCAGGCTCGTGCAGTGGGGTGTGAAATGTATGGCGCAAGGGTAGGCACTCCATAGATTTAAGTTGTGCCTTGCAGTGGCGCACCCACTAGACTAAAGTAGTCATACAATGCTCCGTTTTTTGTGGATTTTTGCCACGATTTGTCGCGTTAATGTCAAACGTCGTGATGAATTACACGAGTAGAATAGTGTGGCCAAAGAATGCAGCATCGCGAGTATAGTGTGGCATTAAAAGCAGTTTTAACAAAGTTAGATACAATTTTGTTACCAGCTAGAATACACCAATGGGTCACTCTGGAATTGCTTTCAAAAACTCAATTCCACTTTTAATACCACTTCCCTATTGCAACAACTTTAATATTAGTTTAGTTTAGATAGGTACGAGTTTTGTGAAGTTTCTAACACAGCGGCCTGTTGTGACCAAGAGGTGTTTGCCACTTTTATAGCTAACTGGAATACCTACTTATATTAAATTATTAAAACACCATTATCTAAAATAAATTAAATTATTAAAATACCAAGAGTTAAATCCGTTTAAAGTTGTTTCATTCCAATGAATAATAACCGCGAAAGCATCAAAAATTATTATTAAAATACCATTATCTAAAATAAGGTAGTTTGCATAATTGTATAAGTACTTAAATCACTTTAGCATTCGACTATCGTCAACTCAGTCGTGCTACGATTATGGAAACTGTAGTTTTCGAAACGTCAGCCAATTTAATAAAATACGCGAGTTAAATACGTTTTCATTCCAATGTGTAATAACCGCGAAGGCATCAGAAATGATTATCATTATCTATTAAAACGGCGTTATATACGAGTCTAATTTACCTAATATTTTATTTTGTTTTATTGTTTTTTAGTACGTAGGTATTCGCAACAGAAATAAATCATCTATGTAAATATCACTGATTAACTATCACGGTTTATGAGATACAGCCTGGTGACAGACGGACGGACAAAGGAGTCTCAGTAGGTAATGAAGCCCCGTTTCACTCTTTGGTAACGAAACTAGGAAAAGGTTGCTTATGTTAAATTGAAAAAAATATTTAAAACGGGCTAGCCATTTAAGAGTTTAGTAACATACACACATACAGTATATACATACAGTTTTTTTAATTTTCTCACATTGTAAACCTTCCCTAGAGTTCCACAAATTTTTGTAGTCTAAAATTATCCAAATCGGTTAAGCCGTTCTCGAGTTTTAGCGATACTAACAAACAGGAATTCATTTTTATATTATACTAGGAACCCATTTCTGGCTTCACATGGGTGCTATGAACCTTCCACTTGAATCTCTATCTATAAAAAAAAATGCTTCAAATTCCGTTGCAGTTCTAAAGATTTAAGCATACATAGGAACGGACAGACAGCTACTTTGTTTAATACTATGTAGTGATATAGATAAAGATTAATAAAACAATTCCTTTAATGAGATACATTTTTATTAACATTAAGTCTTACAACAAGCTGTTGAATTATTTAAATATAATTTCTATGCTAGTTATGGTACTTGTGAAAATTGAATTAACACATTGTCCCTTGGCAAGTTATTATATGCATTACTTTCTATAATATTAGACCAAATGACAATTTATTGAACCTAATTATAATTAATACATAAAATACATAAATGTCAAATTCTCAACGCAGGCTTCGTCAGTTAACAAATATCATAAAATCGGCAACAAGCTTCGTCAATCGCTTTCTATAATTGACTTTAAAATAGTACTTTTACACGTCTGCTTTGAGTTTACCACCATTTTGCTGTCTAACATGATTGACAAGAAACCCCAAGTCTTGGGTACTGAGAACCACGAAGTCATGTCTTCAAATGATAGCTATTTGATCTGAAACAAAAATAACAATATTCATTTCTGCTGCTTTCGCAGTTATTATACATTGGAATGAAACAAATATAATGACTTTACGACTTATAATTTACTTTAGCATTACACTATATTTCAGTTCAGTCATGCTATGAATATAGGACTGTAGTTTTCAAAACATCAGCTAATAAAATAAAATATGTGATTAAAATCCGTTACATTTGTTTCAATACAAACTCTTGAACTTTATTCATTTTTGTTTACTCGTAGATCACATACATACACTGGCAGTAATTTGACCTGGTCTGTTCTATTTTGTATTGTAATATTTCTTTACATAAAATAGTTACACATTTTACTATTAAATAACCAGTTAGGCCAGATATTTGTGTACAGGGTCTATACAGTCTCAGTATTAATAGGTATATCAAAAAAATAGTGAAATCAAGCTTTTTGATAATAGAAAATAGTAGAAAGCCTAACAAAAGCCGGACACCGTTTATTTCGACCGGACACGCAATCAAAAAGCCTACCTGTGTCCGGCTTTATCCGGACGCCTAGCGACGCTGCAAGCGGCTTATAGACGAAGTCATTTATTTAGTGCGTAGTTAACACTATATTTTTATTCCGAAATTATTATGAGACTTACTGTTAGGTACTTCACATTCTGTAACTATTTAAGTACTTATTGCAGAAACATTAATGAAGCAATCATTCCATTAGACTTGTTTCGGTTATTTAGTACTTTATTTTATCGTTCATTAATCGTTGAATAACCATATAAGTGCGATTTGTTTACTTGAAAACTAAAATGTAACAAAAACTAAATGACAGTTGAACGAAAGCAAAAACACAAATAAAGCGTTCAATATGACATTCAGGCAAAATGTTGCTAGTTAAGACAAAAAATCTTCTGAATGTCAGTTAAAAAAGTTTGCGATCATTAAAGAATAAATAACTATGATTTATCTTCTTTTTTAATTTAATATCAGTTATTAATTTTACCTATATTAGGAGCTTATTCTAAGTTTGAATGAAACCATATTATTGTTATTATTAAAAACATAAGCGATGTAAACAGACTTTAGCTACTCGGTGAACCTCGGTATTTATACCAAAGATGAATGTTTATAATTTTGAAGATAATTGAGAAAGAATAATGTCATATCGCGTACTAATTCGTACTATAGAATCCTCCCTAGCTGCAATTCTTAGAAAAATATGTAGGTAGGTATCTACATATAGATGACATATATTATTATGTAGATACCTACCTACATATTTTTCTTCTAGTCGCTTAAAAATTAAATAGGTAGGTTTAATAGGTAGCGAATAAGTAAGTCTCCATACAAACTTAAAATTCCAACAATTAAATAATAAACTAAATCGATGCAATAATTACTTACAAACTTTTTTAATAAGCAAATTGAGTGCTTATTCTCATTAAAAACAACGATCATTAAAATACCGTTTATTTATAATCATATTATTATTTTAAAACTACTTACCTACTTAATAAAAAAAAAAACATGAATTATCAAATTAAGTATCTTATATTATTTTACTACCCTATTCTTAACTAAAATAATCGGTGTCGTTAAACACCCGTTATTTAATAGATTATAATTTATAAAAATTATCATTCTTCAAATTGTAACTCAGACGTGTTCGGAAATTTCTACTACATTAGATATAATTCCACATGTGGCAATACAAAACATCGCAAAATGTTGCCAATGTAAAAAAAAAAGATTTTGCTTACTACGGAATCGTTCTGTAGAATCACTTTAGTTTAAATATCACTCAACTTTAAATATTACACAACGTCTATCAGATAAACTCGTAATTATTTCTTAGAATTTACCTATAATATTCAACTGTATAATGTACATAAAATAGCTTTGCAACTTTGCAAGAACTTTTTGTGATGAGACATCGCGCCCTCTACCGAAACTAACCTCAAACTTCGCGTTGGCGGACGGAAGATGGCCGTCGCGTGCCGAGTGTTGCTCTGAGTATTTATTACGAATATTTAAGTTTTTAAGTGAGAAGTCGTGACATTTGACTAAAAAACTAGTGTTTAAGTTTTTTCTAGGACTATCGTAGTGTCTATAAGAGTGTTTTTATTGTGTTTTATACGATTTTTATCTCAGAAAGTGCGGTAACGACAGTGTGTATGTGTGTGAAGCTACAAGTTTTGAGCTTGTGTCTAATACCGGAATGTGTTAAATCCAACTGGATTGTTTCTTAAACCGCGGAGTAACAACTGGGAATAACTTTTTGCCTCACTTAAGGTAAGTTCAACCGTTTAATATGGTGTTTTCGTTAACTTTTGGAAAGTTCGAGTTTGTTTACTTCGTTTTATCGTAACGCGCATGTTCAGTTCATAAAGTTTTCTGTTTTATACTCGTGGGGCGAGAATGTCAAAAGCTTAGCGCGTGTAGGTACATTTAGTCAACTATTTTACGCCAGGAATGTTTGATATCATACGAATTTCAATTTTATTACCTACCTACCTACTTACCTAGGCAAATGGCAATAGACAACATATTTTGATACCTATTGTCTATTTTAAAAAAAAATCGTGTAGACGAAACTTAAATTATGTAGGTACATCATTTCTTATGATGGATTGATAACTAAGCCAAACCAACTAGGTGCAACTTTAGATTCTATTTAGACACCTATAGGTGTACCAATAAGATAATAAGTAGATACCTAACCACAAGTATTTATTAGTCAACACAGTCATAAACAATATACTTACATTAACAATACAAACAGTATTCGTCATAAAAACAACTAGTAGTCTAAGCTATGCAGCGATGCATTTTGTTTTTTTTTCGTGGCCATTGAACCTGGTCGTGATCCAATACAGCCTCCGTTTCGTATCTGTGGACGTAACTTTGGAATGTAATATTTGAATGTTGGTAAATCGAATTTAATATTACATTACGTTCGATTATGTTGGTAGTAGGTAAGTAGGTATTTCTTACATTGTGGTTACGTATATCTATGTATTTTTTATTTATTGTTTCTTGAAATAAAAGTAGTACTTCATGATCTTCTACTAAAGGTGACTACTATGTAACTTTTGAATGTTGGTAAATAGAATTTCATAAGTATTACATTAGGTAGGTACGTTCGAATATTTATGTTGGTACCTTATTCTTATAAGTATAGTGGGTAGGTATCTATGTATTTTTATTTGTTGTTCCTTAAGATAATAGTATTTAATGATAAATCTTATACTAAGGGTGACCTGTGTCACTTGTAACCTTATCGACCTCCAAGATAATTTGTCTTATGATATCTAATACCGTAATTGGGTATTTTAAGTACCCATCGTTATGGAGATAATTTATACGGTATTGGTATTTATTATTAATATTTTCTTACTAGTCAGTAAATATAATTATATGTACCTAGGTAGGTATGTATGTTTGTTACCTAACAAAAATGTCGCGTAAGTGCCCATCAAATAAATTAGTAATAAATGAAATAAAATATCCATCAGATGGATACGCTATTTATATTATCAGATAGACAGATGTTTTGAGTACTTTACAGTTCTCATATTTATAGTGTAACAAGGTATTTTACATTATGCAAACTACCTTATTTTAGATTTTTTTTATTAAGTACCTAGGTAGGTACTACTAAACAAAGGTACTTTTGTTTAATAAGTTATTTTGTATCCGAGTGTTCTAATTACCTTTACTTTTAATAAACATCTTAATAACGGATTTCACTCGCGTATTTAATTTTATTTGCTGACGTTTCGAACACTTTACAGTTCTTCGAGTGTTAATATCACAAACTCAGTCTGCTACTAATATGCGAACAGTAAAGTTTTCGAATTGGAGTGTTAGACTATCGTCAGCTCAGTCGACTATGAATTAGGGAACTGTAAAGTTTTCGAAACGTCTAGAGTTAGACTATCGTCAGCTCGGTCGACTACGAATAATATAATTATAGCCGTTTCGAAAAAGTTTCGCAACAAACACCGCGACACGAGAATTTTATATCTATATAGGTCCTAATATTATAAAACTGAAAAGTTTGTTTGTTTGTTTGAACGCGCTAATCTCAGGAACTACTGGTTCAAATTGAAAAAACCTTTTTTGTTGGATAGACCATTTATCGGGGAACGCTTTAGGCTATAAAACATCACGCTGCGACCAACAGGAGCGAAGAAACAGTGCAAAATGTGTAAAATACGGGGATAATAACTATTCCACGCGAACAAAGTCGCTGGCAGAAGCTAGTATAGGATATAACCTAACTATGCTAACTTGGCTTAACTGAGCTAAGATGAGCTTAATTTCGTCATAATCCAACCCGACCTAGCTCTTAGAAGCTAACTGGATTCATTATTTAATCATTATCCCACTGCGGATAGTTAGGATTTTAGCTTTAATTTAATATTGAACATTATCTAAAGGACGGTCGCGGAACACAGCGAAAAACGAACATTGCTCTTTTTCTATTTGTATTGCCTTGAAGGTTACTGAGTGAGCGTGAGGGCACTATTACTACGCGCGTGCGACTGAAATAATTAGAAAAGGACAACGTCCGTTTTTCGCTGTGCTCCGCGACCGTCCTTTATTCTGAGTTTGGCTGTACTTCTGGGTCGTTATTCGGGAGAAAGTCATATTTATCTTGTACTCGCTTCTGCCTGCGACTTCGTCTGCGCATGATGAGTATTTTACACAATGTCGTTATAAAATATGGCGTATATCTTAATCTGAGAGAAGCTGTATTATTGTAAAGTTTCATCAAAATCCGTTAGTAGTTTTTGCGTGAAAGTGGAACTCAAATCATCCTTACATCCATAAATTCTTACCCGTTTTATCCTTTAAGTACGGGACCCTATAAACATACGGAATGCCTACCCTGTGCCTACCTATGCTTTAATACTGCACGCACCTGCGAATGTGATGATCAAAGTCAAAAGCATTTATTTAAAGTCGTCACCATTTTGTATGTTAACATTTGTTTTTCCTTACAGAATATCCCGTTCCCTTTTCCAAGACTAAATCGAACCCAAGATCCTAATCCTGAAAAAATTAAAAAATCTTGCAACTATTAAAATTATTTTGACAAGAAATTGTATTTTATTGATAATTTCTGATGCCTTCGCGGTTATTACACATTGGAATGAAACAACTGTTAAATAAAATAAAAATACGCGAGTTAAATCCGTTAACAGCTGTTTCATTCCAATGTATTTTATTACTTAATAATTTAATTTATTTGTGGGATTTTTTTTTGTATTATTGTATTATCCTGCTACAATTTTTTTAAGTATTTTTATTTTGTTTCGACGAGCTGTATACCTACTATTTTCGATTAAACCTCACTTGTGAAGAAACGGCAAGAAACTCAATGAGGTACATACGTTCGTCCCTTTCACTCACAATAAGATAAAAAGAGACAATAGTACATTACGCGCCGAGGCCAGTAAAATAAAAAATGTCTCAGATCACATGTAATTGTCGTCCGAGGCGAAGCCGAGGTTGACAAAAATGTGATCTGAGGCTTTTTTATTTTACTGGCCGAGGTCAGTATACTATTTTTCTGTTCGACGAAGCCAGAAAGCGGAAATTTCATTTAGCAAAGCGGCCACAAAATAATATTAATTTTGTTTTAAAATACCTACTAGCCTCACTCCACGTAGCATCCGTGAACAAAGTATGGCAACACCGATTTTCAATAAACGCTTGTTAAATTCAGTCGAAATATTTTGTATTTAAATTGTATCTTTAATTAATTATTCCTTTGGAATGTATGTTAAACATGACTGTTAATTGGCCAACATTTACCCACCACGAATATTTAATGTGGCATTTTCATTTTGATATAGCAACACCGTTTATTTACTATTTATTTACAATGTGTATTATTTAAACTACATAGTAAAAATTAATAAAACAAAGTCGCTGTCTGACCCTCCCTATGTATGCTTAAAGCTTTAAAACTGCGCAACGCATTGTGATGCGGTTTTTGTTGATAGATAGAGTAATTCAATTACAATTAATTTGTGTGAAGCCGGGGCGGGTCGCTAGTCTATACTGATATTATAAAGAGGAAAGGTTTGTTTGTTTGGATTGAATAGGCTCCAGAACGGCTGGATCGATTTCAAAAATTCTTTTACTGTTGGAAATCTACACTGTTCCCGAGTGACATAGGCTATAAAAAAAAATGATCCGTGCGAAGCCGGGGCGGACAGCTTGTTTTATATAATTGGGAATTATTTTATGTGGTAACTAGACACGGCAAACGTTATGTCCGTATATCTTAATCACCTAGTGGTATGAAATATACTTTACGACCTTTTCTCATACCAAATACACTTATAAATTTGATGAGACTCGATCGAGCCCTTTCGTATGAGTGAGACCATAAACACCGTGATACAAGATTTTTATAATAATATATAGGTTTTCAACCACTATTTCGATGCTAAAATAAAATAGTTGATTCTAGTTGAAAGTATAGACAGACTTAATACTAAAACAAAACAATATCATAAAAAATTATAAACAATTATAAAATACTAGCTTCTGCCCGCGACTTCGTCCGCGTGGAACTCCTCCTTTTTTACAGTCGGTTAAAAAGTAGCCTATGTCCTTTCTCAGGCTCCAGACTTTCTTTGTACCAAATTTCATTAAAATCGGCCCAGTAGTTTTAGCGTGAAAGCGTAACAGACAGACAGACAGACAGAGTTACTTTCGCATTTATAATATTAGTAGGGATAACAGCGTAAAATCAATGCCTAGATTGTCTTAAGTTACTTAAATTAAAATCGTAAGTAATGAAACAATGGAAGAGTTGAAATATTACAAAAAAGGTGTTTAGGAATGAAACCCGCTATCTTGCGTTACAAATCGTGATTAACCGGCGATTAAACAATTAGTCAGCGTCTGTAATGATGCTACGGAGTAGAGCTTTTTCTCACGCGCCTTTTTAAAAACTTAACTAATTCAATTAAGAGCAACCTTAAAGTATGAGACTGTTTTTTCACCAGAAATTAAAAGATTGATCTGTACGTTGGAATGAAAGATGCCTTCGCGGTTATTACACATTGGAATGAAACAACTATTAACTAATCGGAGCACGACTGAGCTGACAATAGTCTAACGCTAAAGAAACGTATGGAAACTAAAGAATCCGAAACGTCAGCAAATAAAATAAAATAAAAATACGCGAGTTAAATCCGTTAATAGTTGTTTCATTCCAACAAATACACCTAAGTTTCTTCTCAAGTGAGGTTTTTTCAGAAACTGTGGTATCATAAGAGCTTGTAAAAGCCTACCTACTTGATGCGTCAAAAATCTATATTGACACAATTTAACTCGGAAATTCGTATTGACTTACAAAGGTGTAACGGAAATTTTCCATTTTTTTACTTCATTTAATTCGTGAATCGGACAATTTCGCACAAAAGGCAGCGCGTTGAAAATATGAACTGCATGCCGATATTATCCGAAAAATGACGAAAGGTTTGCGCGATGAATTTATAAAATTTTAAATGATGCATTTCATGTATTCGGGACAAAATGGCGAAATTATTAAATATGTCGGTCGGGATGTTTGAACAAGCAAGCATCCGTGATTCTGTTATTGTTTGATGATACTATTTAATTGTGTCGACGGAATTATAAATCTCTATATACCTAACTAGCTGTCCGCCCCGGCTTCGCCTGGATCCCTTCTTTATAGCCTATGCCACTCGGGAATAGTGTAGCTTTCCAACAGTGAAAAAAAATTGCAAATCGGTCCAGTCGTTTCGAAGCCTATTCAATCCGAACAAATAATCAAAATTTACAGAGCAGACCATTTTATAAGATCCGACTATCATCCTTCCAATAATTGTTAACCCCGACCACATCTCAAAAGGCATTGGCGTAGAGTAAAACACACAAATCGCACGTGAAACTCCACTTTAATGCTCTGTCAATTCAACCAATCCTACAAGGAAATGGCATTGAATCAGCTATTCCAAACAATACTGCACTATCCCGCGTCCATCTCACCCGAAACATATTCAAAAGGCGAAGTTAGAGAGAGATGGCTACATTAAAATGGCGGAGATCTAAGCCACATAGAAGTGCCCTGTTTGCTGTGACGGCGTCTGCTGAATGTCAACATTTGCTCACGGGTCTCGGCTATTTGGTTTGTGTTTGCTTTCAAGCACTCATTAAATCTTAGCTTTATGAAGTTCAGATTTGTTGACCCTTGCTCGTGATGTTGGTACACTGTTCGATGACTCAAATATGTTTACAGTTATCTGTGTACCTCTTGCGTGTTATGACAATTTGAGTTTGAAAATAGAACAGATAATCTACGATTGTCGAACGTTTATTTTAAGGTGTGTAAAAAGTAACTAAGCTTGAAATAAACTTTGGATAAATAACATAAAGACGATTTTCTAAATCGTTTCCAATACTCTAACTTTAAATTTCGATCAACAAATAAACCGCACTAAGCTTCGAATTCACCACCACTTCGGTGCTATTCGTTTACACAGTTCGAGCGCAGACGTCGCGAGTTAAACGATACGACGTCAACTCGGAGTTTTAAAAGTTGATACTAGTTTCAGCTTTTCAAGTGTCTCGAACATCTGTATTGTGTCAACACTGCTGGCTAAAGTTTTGTTGCAGAATTTCATTAGTGTGGCAACACTTAGATTAGAAAAGTTCGTGGCTCTGTATTGCGGGTTATTCTTGCGGAATATCTTATAAATCTTCGAAATGGAACGTAGTTTATGTCCAGCTGAGTCAGCAGTGATGCCAATTACATTTAATACGACTAAAATGAGTTCAGTAACTTTAAGCCGAACAACAGAGAAAGCTTCAGTGTCAAGATTACCTTTTTATTCATAAAGTATAGAGCCATTGTAGTTTAAAGTTCAGACGTTGAAATTACTAGCTGGACTCGCAGTGCTACGTAATAAAAACTTCCAACAATAATGTCTAAGAACTTATTTAAAACGATTCGCAAGAGTGCCGCTCCAACCGAGGAACTTTTTTTCCAACGCATCTTACTCGAGACTTACTGAAAATGAAGAAAACTTCGCATTACAACGCCTTATCTAAGTACTTTGTTAAGTGGATTATTAACTTTGTTCTTATGCGAACAAGCGTTATCTAACTTCTAATTAAGTATTATTTATGATGTAGTTACTGAGTTGCCTAATTACTTATGCTTTCGCGAGAGCGGTAAGACGTTCAAAGTCAATGTTTTAACGCTGACAAACTTGTATGGACTGCATAATTTATTGACGCGAATAAATTTAGGATCTACGTTTGTAGCGCTTTCATAATCTGTACCCCGCGCCCGGGAAGTGCAATAAATATTGTATGTGGGGTTACAACATGCTATTTGCTAACTCGCATCCCCCGTGCTACTGCAGGGGCTGATTCTATTCATAATAGACACAAGAATTGCAAATAAATAATTCGAGCAATTGGAAACTTTATTCGGCACCATTTAGAGTTCCTTTCGCTTTTATGCTCTGAGCTAGTTTTACCGCTGTAGATTTATGTCGCTTATTATATTTTACACGCGTGAAATGAACACGCGTCAAATGGGACATGCTATTTGATGCTTTATCCCTGTCAGTTTAGAACCTATTTGGTCATTACGTCGAGTAGGGAACTTTTGTAGTTTCGCCCAAACCGAACCCTTTGTCGTTAAGGTCGTAAATTATCTATTTAGGTTTGCATTTCGCGATAAATTGCTTTTTATTCTTTGTTCAATCATGAAAAAACATGTCAACAGTTGCTGATATTGATATTGTAATATTAATATCTCTTTGTTCAAAACGTATCGTGTCAGCGTAAAATAAGCCGGCACAATTCATGAAATGATTTCGATAAGCCGAGATTCATGATTCGAACAGGAATAATTGCCTCTGTAATGTGTTTTTTGCCTCGAGACAAAGCGGACTCACTAATGTCGTATGTCAAAATCGATCAAGCTCGGTAGAAATACCGATTTTATCCGTCGAGTTATTAGTACACGAAGTTGCTTATCTCGGACATCGGATGTACGGATTGTGAGGCTTTCCGAGTGCTTACCTAATCTGTACGACTGCTATCTCAGGTCATAGGCCAAGAGATACCGTAAGCCGCTCTGTACAAAGAGCTCCTATCGACGACCGACAGTGATATCTATAGTTGTTTCTCTAAGGTTAATTTTCCCTTGACCCCACCGCGGGAGATCGATGTTGAAGTTTCAACCGATCCACATTTCGTTGAAGAGTTCGTTTTAAAGAACTCTCTATGTGGACCTCGACCTATTTCGACGTGATGGATGGTCCGTTCCTCATTTTATTATCGACCTATTGATTGCGTGTTATTCTGAATCTTATTACCGGTGAGTACAGTTTGATTTGAGTTCCGAGGTTTAATGATGTTGTTTGGCGTTATTACTGAAATCATTTCTGCCTATTGAACGGTTAGTGTGAAGTAGTGTTTCTAGTTATTGCGCTCGGGTCGACCGCCGTCGGAAATTATTGCTTCGCCTACTTACTGCTAGGGATTTAATATTACGCTGGCTTCTGTCGGAGCTGTCGGGTATTTCCTTTCCATTTTTCCGGTCCGTCACATCCGGTTGTCCAAACAATTAGCCCATGTTCCCTCGTCGGGCTTTTTGTACATTCTCCTTTGCATAATATCGTTGTGGAACACGGCTTAATTTTTGTAACAGCAAATATTGTTTCTTTTCGCTCCGTCAAGAATCACTTTGATATTAAAAAGCTTTTGCGCCTACTGAATTTGGCGAAGTATCGGACGTGAAAATGAGTGAGTCTTAGTTATAAAGTTAAAATGTTCTCGAGTCTGTTAAAATTAAAAATGTATTTTTCGAGGGGATTGGAACTCGTCTAAAAGCACAATGGACGAAGATAAAAGAAGGAAAGTTTGGAACGGGGTACTTCATTAAACAAGTCATTAAGTCCTTTTTCATTCGAGTAAGACGAGGAGTTAATCTTCGAGATACAAGTGTGTCTTGGTTTTTTAAGCCCACGTTTGACACATCCGTCTCGTATCGTTGAATAATGGCTTTGGTCCATTAAAATATCTGCTTTAAACGCCCCTCTGCTTCTAAATAAAGCTCAACGTTGTCCTTTGACAGTTAGATGTTTATTTGTGGGAATTTCTCTTGAAGAGATTTAGGATAGTGGCATTTTTTTAGAGATGTTTGTAAAGAATGGGATTTGTGGAATCTGTTTTACTGATGCACGTCATGCTTTAGATCTAATCCTGAACTGCGACTAGTCAAACATAAAAGAAGATTAAAGTGTTTATTCCTTATACGATAACTTGGAATAACCTTATCGTGTGTGGGCGTGGAATAGAGGTGTCCCATTCATGGAATCGTAATCTACGGTTACAATATTAGTCACAGCTTTAGGTTCAATAACGTGTTATTGCCTTTCGGAAACGAGTGAGCCAACAATTTTTTATCTACTACCAACATTGACACTCACCCCACATTTATCTGTTATTTGCTTTCAACAATTCCATTCAACTCACAGACCGTATCCAAGAATGTTGTTTTTTTAGTGACGTGACTCACAATCTTCGAGTGAGTCGTTTAAATTTATCACGATATTAATTTGTATTGTTAGAACTCGGAGGGAATAAACAAGTACACAAAGTTCATCTGACTTATTTAATCCAAGATTAAGCGTGACGTAATGACACACGCGTCGCTCGTTAAATCCACCCGTATCCACGAGCCCACTGGATTTGTTGCTAAACTTGTTTGACAGCTGTCGAGTAATGTAAGAGACCTTAGGGAAGTTACCAAGCCCGCTGAGCGTAGAGTAAACAGTTTTTACGCCGCGGGACAGATGGTGGCCGACTTGTTTGTTTTGGTTTATTTTATCCGACAGAGTCCGACTGGCGTTCTAGTTAAACCATTAGCGGAGGAAACGATAAAGGAAAGTATTATCTTTTCTCCCACTTGAAAGCGAACTAGTAATTGACGCTAATATGCCCCTTCAGTTGTTCGCCGGCTCCGTGCATCACAGAATTAGAACATTTCGCAATGAACACGCAACTATAAACTCTAATGGGAAAAGTTTAAATATGCCGTCTACATTAACATTCAGAGATGAAAAGTTTGTAGTCTTATTTCGAACGTCTTATTTTTCTCGCGCTCGATTCGAGGCGTCGGTACTCAATAACTCCGAGTAAAGAAACTCATCTTTTCAATAGTTTGAGAGCACTTAATTTATTTACCGTTCGAAACGTCGCTCACAACTTTAAAGCCGAGCTTATGTTTTATATTAGTTTCTGGGTTTCCACTTTATGAATACGAATTCCCTCCCAAAGTTTCATTTGGAATTCCTCCGGGAGGACTTAAGTATTCTCGGTGCGTTGCCTCGTGCTCGCAATGTTATTGCTTGCTAAGTATCCTCGCTTATTTTCATAGAGTTCTATCGAGCGAATTTCTTTGAGTAAACAAACAAGTATTTCTGGGAAAATTTCGGATCAAGGTCGCACATTGATGGTTCAGGAATGCTCTCGGGACAGTAAGCAAAACTTACTCCGAATAAGAACAACTGATCCAGCCATCCGGTTCCTCAGATTTATTGCTAAAGTTCAGCTAAAGGCTTTTTCGTTTATGTGGATGATATGCTATTGGGAGCTTAATAACTCGATGTGTGGGAAGGCTCGGATTGGTGTTTTTATGCACTGAAAACTTGATATCAATCCATGCATAAAGGCGTAAAATGAACCGAATAATCAGTGTATCGGGAAGGAAATTACAAGCCTTGGGGAACATATGTTCCTTAATAATAGACGGGCGTGGCGGCAGAAAGGTGCGGTCGGCAGGTATAAAGCGGGTATTTTTTTCTTCGAATGAATGGCCTTTTTTGCGATGCCCAAGTCGAGTCGAGAGTTTCCTAAGACACTGTAAGCGGCTTTCGTTTTAATTACCTCTCTATAAACATAATTAGTCCTACACCTGTAACTGCTAATTCATTTTGATTTACAACAAAAAGGAATTTCAGAAATTTATAACGAACGCAAAGCGCCATCATTAAGTTTAAATATTAAAGTTAAGATCGTTTCGAGGACAAAATTCACTGAAGCGACTAATTTCTTTGATTATGGAAAATGATATTGTTAAAGTTGGACATTATAGTCTTAAAATCGTTTTTGTTGAAGTGCTTGATTTGAAATTTTGGCCGTTATCCAATGGAACCGTGAGGCAACCAATTGGTCATTGGGATGGAAGAAAGATGTAGTAATGGAATGGAAGAAAAAGACTGTCAAAATCTGTGGAAGTGTTGCCAACATAAACGTCTAGTCTATGGCAACTTAGATTCGGTGCTCACAAGCCGTTGAGTAAGGTGCTCAAAGATGTAAACCAACCTTTACAATTTACTTTTTAATATAACAATTTTATTGAGAATAAGTAATATCCAAATGACTGACGCTATGTAGAATTGTTGAGTATCTTGTAACAGCTGTAAACGCCTACATCGGTAATGAACGGTTGTAAAGCCTATGGGATTTACCATTTCCATACACGTGCCTTTATTCCCATAGAAAAACTGTCAGGAACCAATATCACAATATTAAATTGTCCTTAGTACAGGAGCTTATGCGTGATTCTAGACGCGGAAAAATGATTTTCAAAACCATATTATTATGAACAATATATTATGTAATTGATAAACTCTTTTTTTTTGACTGGTAGAGAATGTCGAATGGAATTAATGTGTAAGGTTTTTTGTGTATAAAAAAGAGTAAATAAATAAATAAATGGTGGTACAAATTAGAATACAAATTACTTAGTATTAAAATACTATATCTTTAGCAATTTTAGTGCCTAAAAGTACTAAAGAATATGTTTAGTGCATTTAAAGCTTACATGTACTTACTATAAGACTTATTCAGTATCCTAGAAAATTATTTATGTGTCTATTTTGGTTTTTTATAAAAAAATATATATTCAAAAATAAATGTGTAGGCTCCTGTATCGGGTACACAGTATATTGGACTCGCTGAGGAATATTTGCATTTCAAAGTGATATGAAAATAGGTACCGGGTGAATTTTTAGACCGAAATAACCTCAATTACATACGGATGTTCCAACATAAATATGCAAATATAAATACTACGACAATATTGGTTTTTAGACTTCTGTCCTATATAAAAGCGATTGGAATTGAAAATTATACTTAACAGTACATTTTAAACTTCTATTTTTTCTAAAAACTTTCAATTACGATTGTGAACTCTTCTTTTAACATAAATTATACTTACCTACTATAGATTTTTAGAATAGCCATCCGTAGAAACTGAAATGGGGTAGAAAATGTTTCAAAATAATGTCTGCAGCAGAAACCGTACACAAAAAGTAAGTACCTAATTGTTATTTCTCGGTAAAATAGCGAAATACAACAAAAGCCCGTACCTACGTATTCAATGACAGCGTTCTCCGAATTCAAAAATGTAGCGGTCCATAGACACACAACTCTATACAATAATGCCAACATAACACTAATTAAATAAAGAAATATCGTTAGTAGCAAACCTTATAAGTTCAGCAAACAATGTTCTGAACATATTTTAAAACGCTCTCGAGAATCTCACACGTGGGCGCGGGTTTGTTAGCGTTTTCCTCGTAAACAAATTCAAGTTGAGTAGTTTTTAAAGAGCTTTGTTTGCTTTTATAGCGCTTTATAGTTGCAATTTGTCATTTCAGTAAGTATACCGCGTGGTTTTTTTAATTAAGTAAGGTAAAAAGTTAAGAGTCTAAATATATAGAAAACCTTTTTGTTGAAAAGTTGTCTACTTTTTTCTTAATTAACGTTGAAATGAACACTGCAAATAGAAAATGGCTATTTTACTCGCTAAATCTAGGTTTCCTGAGTATGAAAAAAAACTATAGAACGTTCACTCACTTAGTTCCTTATTGGATTCGTCTATGCTTTAAGTTGGCGCTTTACCAAAACGAGAATTCTAAAAAAAGTCTAGCACTAGACTTCTGCTTTTTCGTAAGTGCACAGATTTTTTAAAACGTCGATGAAATATTTTATTTTCTATATATTTGTGTTGTCTATGGTAAACTAGGGGTTGCCAGAAATTTCTCAATATTGTCACTAACTGAATGTGTAAAAATATTAGGTAAGTAAGTACTTATATATGTAGGTAGACCTGCGAGATATGTAAACTCTTTATTATAACTACATCAAAAATATAGACACAGGAATAATTCAAACAAAGGACAACACGAGCGAGCTTATCTATCTAAGGAATTTCTTCCAGATAACCGTCGCGTAGTTAAAAATAGTGTATTTTTACGCAAGTCAGATAATAAAGTATTTCTTTTTCTTGTTTGTTTGTAAGGTAGATATTGTAGCAGTTCTTATTCGTGAACACAAAATTAAAAATTGTTGCATAAGGCTCGTTGAATCGGTCAAAGGGACATCAAAGGGCGTTTCCCCAAGTACATTAAAACGCTACGTCGAATCTGTACGATATCCAAAAAATAATTTATAGCCAAAGTAATATACTAATATTAAAGTTTAGAATATTTTCGTCGATAGTCAAACCCACCCTAGTTTCTGAGATATGATTTTGCTGAACGGGCCGTTGAAAAGCATTATGCTAATGCGGCACTCCGGCTTCCATTTTGGAGTTTGGCTCTGCATTAGCATCCGAGTTCGATCAGTAACGTTCGCTGATTAAAATCGATGCGTTTTGAGGTTATTTCTATAATGCGTGTTAAGGATCATTGCCCGCCATAGTTTCTTAAACGGTTCAAGTAGTCCAACTTTTGTGTTATTATACCATTCGAGTAGCTTCTACTTGTTCAGAAGTAGATACGAACTTTTGTCTAAATTATCTAATGAAAATTCTACTATCGTGCAGTAATTTTCGGTGTAATTTTCCTGAAACAAAAATTAGGTCGAGGTAACGGAATTCCTATTTATTATTTAGCTGAGGCAACACTCTAATTTGAGTTGCCACTCAAGACATTTCCACTGACTTAATTAAACGTACTGATGGTAAAATAATCCCCTATAATTCTACCACAGTAATTTGTTTCTGACAAAGCTTTACAGAAACTCTGTTGACTAGAATTTAACTGATGTTCTATTTAAGGCTTCAGTAATTAGTAACATCAGTTTAATTGTACTAATGAGTCATGTTGGTAACACTAGCTTTAAATGCATGTGTGTTTGTCTCTTTCTACTTATTATTTGATCAGTTCAAGTAGACCACGCAAATAAGTAGATTATAAATGAGACTTATAACTGAGTACCTACTACTAATATTATGAAAAGAGCTCTTTTAATAATTCATTATAAGTCCTAATAGTCGCCGCAGACTGTTCAACCACCATTCTAAAGTAAAATATGGCCATAAAATTAAATTCAACAAACCGGGACCCATTTAAAAACGCAAAAATGAGAGTAATCAAATTCTCTCCAAAACTCGACCGTCAACCGTACAAAATAATTCAATTGTCGCGCAATAAAATAATGTAATTACGCTTCAAACACATTTTCAGCGCGTAATGGCGCCGGCAGCGACTTAACACGATTACCGCTGTTTAGCATAATCGCGAAATACGCCGTGCTCTATGACAGAAACGACAAATGTCTTGACAGTTTAAATTCTAATTCTAACTTGTAGGGCTGGCAACATTTGGTTGACGTTTCGTTGTCAGTTCCAACGTTATCTTATCTGTGCTTGTAAATGTCAACTATGATTTCGTGCGCGTTTGTTTTTTTACTGTCACTATTGATGGCAATGACACGTAGTTATTTATGTTCTGTAAATTGTTTCAATTGATGCTTGTCACTTTGGCATTCAGTTGAGCTTGTCAACTGGTCATATGTTAGGAATCTTTAAACGTGTTGTGTATTTATGCTGGTATAGAATCAAATGATGACGCCACGAAAAGTACTGAAATATAAACTCTGTAATAGGTATATTATGGTTTTATAATATTATACTTATTAAGTTTATATCTGGCAACCCTCGTAGTGTCCGTAAAGTTATCAACATTAGCTATCCACAAAATATTTCGTCTTGAATTGGTAAGCACTACAAAAACATTGTGAAAAAATCACATCAAAAACCTTATGAATTATTCTTTCATCTGGTATAACAAAAACTTTATGACTTGCAAAATAACAAAGTTACAATGATTCGTTATGATACGTGACGTCATATTTTTGATACAGATAATAATTGAATAGTCTGGAACATTTGACCTTGACTTTGAAGTTAGTGATGAATGTATCTGTGGCACGGCTGGTCATGTCACAGAATATATTAACTACGACATCTCAAAGACAAATTGTCTTTGAAACATAACCCTTAAAAGGGGCAATAAAAGTTTATGTCGAATCTTGGAGCTTTGTTTTGATACAAAATTGAATTTGATCATAGAAATATAACATAAATAACTGAAAGATTTTTTTTTGAATTGACTAGAAAATTGTTTCCCACAGATTAAGAAAGATAGATGATTAATATGATAAGTAATAAATTGTCTATAAACTATAAAGTTAATCAAAAGAAACAGATGTAAAATTTTATATCCTTCGTTTATGAGTAACTTAAATGAAACTTTGTATATATTAAGCTTATTATACTTGTACAGAATAACACATAGGCAATTAAATATATTGTGTGAATTGTTCAAAATAACTATAAATGTCAAGTAAGTAGGAAAAAAATGAGATCTGTTTCTGGCGTGCGCTACAAAACTAGAGCTACAAGTACTTATATACTGCAATGTAATGCAGATGAAACCGCGGGCAGAAGCTAGTATTATTATAAAGAATGAAGATGATTTTTATCTTAAAAGAGTTTTATATTAATATTTGACTTCACAGTTGTTATGACGCCCCTCTATTTGTCCATGCTAATCGTAATCACAGATAAAATATTTAAATGGCCGAATTTGAAAGTTTGAGTGCAAGTAAATATTTATTCGCGCCGTTCATTTGCATTCGTCTTTTGTTTAATGGCAGGAATGTTCCGGGAAATGGTAATTTGTTTGTGCTCTGTCTGTTTTCGTTGTGGAATCGGTAAGATGTCGTTTTGACGTAGATCAAAGGCTCTCGAGGACGTTTAAAGTTGTTCCAATTGGCTTTTTCGCAATTATTTTTCATTTATAAGGCGTCTATTGTTTGGAAAATTTTGCAATGTTTTTACGTCTCAACATAATTTTATATTGTCTATGGAACAATTATAATGGATATAACTCGCGTGTTTTATTTGATTAGCTCTTCACTTAGAATAATATTAGAATTGTAAAGTTTTCTAAACATCAGCTAGCTAGCTAGCTTTCATAGTTGTTTCTCGAACTTAATTTAATTTGCTGACGTGTGTAATAACTAATAAATAATAACCGCCGCGATCAAATCTTTTCGTATATGGTGTACTAAATTTCAATTTTACGCCCTTTTACTTGTCTGTAAAGCTGTACCTAATTTCAACTTAATTACATAGGTACTTATTGTGAATTTGCTAGACTGTTAATCAGGTCAGTTGAATTTGATGTTATTTTAAAACTTATCTATCTAATAATTTCTGATGCCTCCGCGGTTATTATACATTGGAATGAAACAACTTTAAACGCATTTAAGTAACTCTTTTTATCTATCTACTTAACAATTGTAAGATTACGAGTATAACCTAAAAAATCCGCTGTGGGTAAATGATAATTCAGGCACAATCTCGACACGAACAGCCCTGTACCCAAGCACCGACATAATTGGAGACTCTCCTTGAAAGTGACAAGCAACGTGCTTGGGTTAGTTCACGGAGTTAGCTCGAGTATATGTATATGAGTATGACCTAACTTTGAAAGTGGTTATAGTATGAGAACCGTTTAAAAGATAAATTTTTCACTAAAATGATAATTAATTGATGTTATTAATTATGTTAGTAGTCGTCAACTCAGTCGTGCTACGAATATGGGAACTGTAAAGTTTTCGCAAAGTCTGCAAATAAAATAAAAGACGCGAGTTAAATCCGTTACCGTTTTATTCCAATGTCTAATAATAACGGCAAAAGCATCAGAAATTATAACGTAATAATTGTATACACATCTTCCTTAAATTTTTTAACATTCTCTGACATATATATATATATATATATATACAAGAATTGCTCATATTAACAGGAGCCCACACCTAATGTACAGCTATATATCTTCATAAGCATACATCAAGTGTCTCAATTCACCATCAACATATATATAATATATCTCGCACATTATCTCTGAACGCGTGAATTCACGTAATAACTTGGGTATGAAATATTTGAGGTTATTACACGAGCTTTCTGAATATGTTTTCAGTTTTCATCCCCCTTTAACCCCTTCATTGAGTTTTCAAAGATATCAATTTAAAGACCTATTTTAACCCTATAATATTATTTTTGTTTTATTCTAATGTTTTAATTCATTAGTGAAACAGACAGACATTTCGAAACCTAGAGTTTCCACAGGTATATATATACCTTACGTAAGATTCAATTATGAACACTACCTTGGTACTTGTTTCATTCCAATCTGTAATAATAGCCCGAGATCCCACCGCAAAATTGTGCAGGTATCTGTTTTTTTAATGAAACTTCGTTAAATGAAAGATGAGTAGATATGTAATGCATTAGTTTCGGGTTGCCTGTAAAAAATTAGCCGCAATCATTTTTGATTATTTTTTTTGTAATTAATATTTTTGTAGGAATTGCAGCTATATGTTTTTTAAATAAAATATACGTCATTTTGAAGGAAAAGATGTGAAGAATGTAAAAAACAATGGTTGCCAACTCCCAGTCAGCCGCAACTTCAGGGTTGCCAGGTGTAAACAGGTACATTATTGTTGATTATGTGCTGACATCTGTTTTTTAGATAAATATTATTTAAAATTAATCTATAGTATTTATTGTTCATGATAATCCATGGTTGCCAGTAAAAAAAAAGCCGCAAGCAGTGGTTGCCGTGATTCGAACTTATTATTTTCGCTTCAGATGAAAGTGAGTGAGAGGGAAGGAATGCACAGACCGTTTATTGTTATAGACAAGGATGTAACGTAGTATAGATAAAGTAATCATGTTTTTTAATTCTTATCTATGAAGCATGGATTTTTGAATATGACAATGTTTCTTGTATAAGAAAGGAATCTTTTTTTTTCTAAATAACGTTTATTGAATATTTAAAGAAAATCGAATTACTTTCGCTCATTCTAGAAAAAAAAAAAAAATTCAAGTAAAATTTTTGTTATTTTAGTATAACTAGTTTTTTTTTGTGTTATAAATATTATGAAATTTATCATATCTTAGTTGTAACTATTTAAAAGGAAATAATGAATATTGATTAATCAGAGCAATGGATTATATAATTATGACATTGATGAATTAACATTTTTTTTTATTGAAATAATATATATGTATTAAAGTTTTTTTTCAAATAATGAATTCACGTAATAACTTGGGTATGAAATATTTGAGGTTATTACACATTATTTTCAATTATATTTTATACATTTTCCGAATCTGTATTAACGTTATTTGAATAATTTAATTGCACACAACATGGATCTGTTGCATTTTGCCACATACTATTTATAAAAATGGTCCGCAATATTTTCTGTTTCAATTACTTCCAACAAGGCGGAATTAGTTTCGAGTTATATAAAATATTTTAGGGTTCCGTATCTTAAAAGAAAAATTAACCCTCACAGGATTACTTTGTTGTCTGTGTGATCCTTTACCTCAGTAACGCGTGGAGGTAGGTATCAAACTAAAATTCATAGTAATATCAAATACTCAGGACTACTGTCTCTTGAAATTGTAACAAAATCACAAAAAAATCGCCAACGCAATCAAAAGAACCGCCGTTTATGCAGCGAATTGACAAAAGTTTTCAACACTCGCTAGGGAATCAATACCTACAGGGTACTCCTTGTGAACTCGGGATCGTGAATTAATATAGTAGGTACGAAGTAACGTCATAAAGCACAGATAAAGAAAAAAATACGAAAACCATACATTTTTAATGACATCATTAAAAAGTATATATACTTACCTACAGGTTACTTATAGTACGGAACCCTTGGTGCGCGTGTCTAACTCGCACTTAACCGATATTTTTTTATATACATCATTAGAATTAAACGTGTGTGATAAAAATTAGAATATTACACATAATAATATTATAGAATGTACGAATTGTCGCCACAATTTATCAACTCTTCGAAAAATGGTTCTTAGGTGGTTTATTAACTTTTTAGGTACGGATTCCGGAAGTATATATTATTGGTTTAATTCCAATTTGGTTAAGATTTTTAAGGAAGTATATAGTGTTAACTTGTTGTACCTATTTCTCATTTTTATTCTAATGCTTTAATCCATTAGTGAAACAGACAGACATTTCGAAAACTAGAGTTTCCACAGGTATATAAGTATATACCTTATGTAAGATTCAATTATGAAAATTACCAAGGTAGTTGTTTCATCGAAGACGTCAGTTGCATCAGTCAATGATGCGATAAATTTTTGAAAGGTTTTGTTATTAGAAAACAAATTGAAAGGCCTGACTTTTCCTTTATTATAAAATGCCGTTGAATAATACCAGCCAGTGAACGCATTAATTGCAGGTAGAATTAGAATTGCATAAAATAGGGCCCAACTTCGCCGCTAATTGTGTACAATTTTCATCATTTTTAGCTTTTAAAATAATAAGTTCAAATCACGGCAACCACTGCTTGCGGCTTTTTTTTACTGGCAACCATGAATTATCATGAACAATAAATACTATAGATTAATTTTAAATAATATTTATCTAAAAAACAGATGTCAGCACATAATCAACAATAATGTACCTGTTTACACCTGGCAACCCTGAAGTTGCGGCTGACTGGGAGTTGGCAACCATTGTTTTTTACATTCTTCACATCTTTTCCTTCAAAATGACGTATATTTTATTTAAAAAACATATAGCTGCAATTCCTACAAAAATATTAATTACAAAAAAATTAATCAAAAATGATTGCGGCTAATTTTTTACAGGCAACCCGAAACTAATGCATTACATATCTACTCATCTTTCATTTAACGAAGTTTCATTAAAAAAACAGATACCTGCACAATTTTGCGGTGGGATCTTAGGCTATAACCGCGAAAGCATAAATATCGGAATATTTTCCCAAAATCAAACCAACTGAAATATACGTAAAGAATTTAAAAAAGCTCTGATACATAAAAGACAATTCTGTACCAAATACTTCGCTTCATTTATTTTAAGTATATTAAGAACTCAGTAAAAATGAGAGGATTTTACGAGAAAATATAAAGTGACTAGGAATTGGGCACCAATTTATATTGGACCTCGTTTTACGTATCTGACTGAATTTCTTTATAAGATTTTTTTAGCCTTTTTGAAGTATTTCTCTTTATTTTAATTGAATTGTCAAAATGTCAGCGTGGAACTCCTCCTTTTTTGCAGTCGGTTAAAAAGTAGCCTATGTCCTTTCTCAGGCTCCAGACTTTCTTTGTACCAAATTTCATTTGAATCGGTCCAGTAGTTTTAGCGTGAAAGCGTAACAGACAGACAGACAGACAGACAGAGTTACTTTCGCATTTATAATACATATATTAGTAAGGATTACTTATTACCAATATACATTTAGAATTAAATAACTAACGGATATAACTCGCGTATTTTATTTTGTTTGCTGACGTTTCATAAACTTTATAGTTCGCATATTTGTAGACTGAGTTGACGATAGCCTAACGCTAGTGTCAGCCAATAAAATACGTTAAATCCGATATCGTTGTTTCATTACAATGTGTACCTAATAACTGCGAAGGCATCAGAAATAATAATATTGTTTATTATTTTATTTATTCAAACGAGAATAAGTAAATAGGAAAAGTAGAACACCGGTCCGATTGGTCCGAAATCCGAATTAAATAAAAATTAGTTACCTCTTCAGTTTAGAAAATATTTGTATTTAAATAAATATCATTTTGATCTAATGAACTAATTCTAATAATACTAAATACAAGTAACATTAAAAAAACGAATCACATTTTGTTGAACCATATTTTACGTGTGACACAGATTAATCAACAATTCTTTTCACAGATACAATATCGACATGTATTGTCCCTGTTCAATTACTATATCAGATCAATTACTTGTATGTTGGCACTGTCAGTTATAGAACATTTCACCTACGACTACAAGGGGCGCCATTGTGTTGCCATGCCAACGTGTGACGTCACTACACTTAAATCCATCTTGTGACGTTAGACGATGCACAGGCAATTTGCATTGGTAATTCTGTTTATAGCCAGCCGACTGAGAAATATATGGGAATCAGTTATTCCAGGACCGTATGTGTATTTTCGTCCAAAAACAGGAAATAAAATGTGACCTGTTGCATAATTTATAATTTTAGGAGTTTTTCAACGGATATGGCAACCCATTTTGACCATAGACGATAGAAGTAATATCTGTCAAAGTTTGACTATGGTTTCTCGCAAACGGTTTGAGTAGACTGATATTTTTAATGAATAGCTAATTACACATCAATAATGTATATCTCCCGGAAGCTTAATTGCAAAATATTTATTAGTTCCTCGGCATATTTGAGTGCTAATTAGTGATGTGAATTTCCTCTCAATTTCTAATATTTGCTGTCATGTGTTTACTCAAATGTTAATGAGATACGGTGGAGTAATATCAATTTGTACTATAATTTAAATTGGTTAGTTAAAAGGTATCTAGACGTAAAATATATTAAGAGAAATTAATCTATTGTTCATGCTTCTGATATAATATGCATAGACTAAGATAACTAATTAAAAGTACTCGAAATGCCATAATCAATGTAACTATTATCTGTACTGGCAATTAAGATAAGAAAATTACTTAAAGTGTTTCTAAATTAGTTAATTAAGATAAGATTAAAAAATAACACTAAATTAAATGAAAAAAAGTCTTCTAAATAGATTAACGCCAGATTAATTTAGTGCCTAATAATTTATGAACGTCCAAAAGAACTAGCTTTTCCATAAAGAAAATACATTTATACTCGTACAAAACCTTTTTTCAGGTATATAAATTGAATTTAGGATGGGATCAGACGTTTAAGGGACAAAAGGGTCACTTTACTTAAAAACGGTGGACAAAAAATGTCCAAGAATTATTGGAGTTAATGTAACTTCAGGCTAAAACGATTTCTAGCAGTCATGTTCAAAAGTATCAATGTTAAAAAGGGTTCCGTATAAAATCATTTATAATATTAAAAATCCGAAAGTAAGTAAGTAATTACTATTAACTATATGCAAAAATTGCTTTATAGATTTAAGTGAAATGTAATACATATCGAGTGATAGTAATCCATACCTAATACTAATGTAGGTAGGTATACTACTTTTACAATTTTATTGAAGTTGTATCTAAATTGTAAGTAACTGTGTATATGTGTATACAATATATTATATCTAGTGGTAGGATTATTTTATGTCCAAAAGGATCTCTAAAATCTTTGCAGAATCTTCAATATTACATTCTTTTGGACACCATTTTAATGGACGGAGTGGCTGAAGTGTCATGTTTCCAAAACCACTTTAAAAAAAAGATAAATTTAAAATGGCCGCTGTTTTACGATTCTTTTAATTTCATTTTCGATGTCTGAGATAAAGTGAAATGCTTTGTTACGTTATTAATGTATAATTCTTTAAGGGACGGGTGCTTTGTCAAAAAATCAGAGATTACTTTTTAAATATTTACGTAATTGTGGATAGAAAATATTTTATGGTAGAATCAAAAATATATTTATACAGTTTAGACTTTTACCTGCTCTTATGAATGTCAGAAGATACCACTATTATTTATGAATCGAAATTTGATCTATCTTAATTTAAATAATAATTATTATCCATTATATTTAAATGAGATATAATTTTACGTTAGGTATAATATTTGGCTGAATGTATATTGTAGTGTTTTGTCTTAGTCTAAGAAGTTTATAAGGTTTTTTAGTTCTGTTATTATACGCGCTACTAGCGCCAGTTGATTTAAAATAATGTCAGGTCGGAATGTGTTGTGTTTTAGTACCACCATTTAAATAAAACTACTATTACTAACTAAATATTATGCATTAGTACAGAAGCCTTGTTATTACTATAAATTTTATATATTTTATAGTACTTAACTGTATAGTTACTGACAGGTAAATATAAAACCAATATGATTATGCGTTGTAAATTCTACATTCATTCCAATGTGTAATAACCTCGAAAGCTGCAGATTTTTTTGTCTTTTATTAAAAAAACACCCCCGTCAAAAGTTACCCTCACTCGAATAGGGTGAAAGTGTTGCCCTAAAAAGGTACTTTTACCCTTATATTTTGAATGCAATCCTTTTAAGAAGGTTTTCTAATTTTTACCCCGATTTGGAGAAAATTCATTACGATTTGGTAGATTTTTCTGAGTGATTTTTTTTGGTTTATTTTCTCTTTGGTTGTTATATTTTTTATAAATGTTTTTAATGTTTTTTTTCTTGTTTCAGGTATGCATTTGGATCCGGATAAAAAAGATAAAAATGCCTACACAATTTATTAAAATTTCTTCATCAACTATATCCATACCTATATTATCAGACATACTTACTTACATACATTCAAATCTATATAATTATAGCATATTATAGACACTTGCGGTATGTAAGCCGTTTAAAAGACGAAAGAAACCACAAGAAAAAACTAGTATTTTTAACCAAGACGCTATACAAGCCAAGCACGCATCAAATGAAATGCACTCACTCAAGTATGCTAGTCACGTATTTGTGTGGGCGGCGCGTGCTAAGGAATTTAGACCGTATTTTGTATGCAATAAGGTCTATTATGTTTGTATTGTTTAAAAATGTGACAAGTTTATATGATTTCGGCACTTTAGTTTGTAGTATCTCGATTATGATCTGAGTGGATAACTGTGTGAGGTAATATGTGTGACATACATACATATATATGTATAAAAAATCACACTTTCCCATCGGGATAGACAGACAATTTCCTACACTTCGACTAACAATATATCTAGTTATCTACACTATCTACACTAATCTATACTAATATTATAAAGAGGAAAGGTTCATTTGTTTTAAATTGAATAGGCTCCAAAACGACTGGAGGATTTGAAAAATTCTTTCACTATTAGAGCTACTCTATTCCCGAGTGACATCTAGGCTATAATAAAAAGGGGTCCATGCGAAGCCGGAGCGGACAGCTAGTAATATTATAAAAAGGAAAGATTTGTACTTATTTTTGTATGTTTGTAATGAATAGGCTCAAAAACTACTGGACCGATTTTAATAATTCTTACACAGTTGGGAAGCTACGTTCACCCTGAGTAACATAGGCTATAGAATATTTTGAAAAAAAATTAGGTATCCGTGCGAAGCCGGGGCGAACCGCTAGTTTTGTTATATTTTGAATCGTTTATTAGAGACTAGCTTCTGCCCGCGACTTTGTCAGCGCACGATGAGTACATTATACAATAAGTACCGTTATTTAATTTAGCCTATATGTTATTTTGAAGTATATAAGCTATATTATTGTAAAGTTTTCTCATTCTTGCAAACTTTTGCCTTCGTAATATTAGGAAGGATAAGATAATGAAAAACAATTGGAATGAAACAACTATAAACGGATTTAAATCTCGGATAGTCTAACGTTAAAGTGTCGCCAGCTAACGTCAGCTCAGTCGTGCTACGAATATGGGAACTGTAAATTTTTTGAAACGTCAGTAAATAAAATAATATACGGATTTAAAAATCCGTTGATTTCAGGCTTGTTCGATTCGCCAAATTTTAGAGATGGCAACCCTAGTTTTCAATATAAATATCTGAACAGAAACAGTGATGCCAACGTGGCGGCACTAATTCAAATGTAAAGCCGGCGACACACGTGCCCTACTTCTAGTTAATTAGGAGCAAGTGTAAACACGGCGTTACGAGTTTAACAATTGATTTGTGTCAAGGAGTTTTGTTGTCAGCCTTACGTGTCTGACACGTAGGGATGTAAGTTTATGCTTTCTTTCTTTCTTCATTAGATAATATTAATTTGTTTCTCATTTATTCTGATGTCTTTGCGGTTATTACGCCTAGGAATTAAACAACTTAAAACGGACTTAACTTGCGTATTTTATTTTATTGGCTGCTTTCGGAGCCTTTACAGATATGGTAATCGTAGCACGACTGAGCTGACAATAGACTTATGCTAAACTCATGTTTCATTCTAATCCCTACTAATATTATAAATGCGAAAGTAACTCTGTCTGTCTGTCTGTTACGCTTTCACGCTAAAACTATTTGATTTAAATGAAATTTGGTACAAAGAAAGTCTGGAACCTGAAAAAGGACATACGCTACTTTTTAACCGACTGCAAAAAAGGAGGAGTTTCATGCGGACGAAGTCGCGGGCAGAAGCTAGTGTATAATAACCGCGAAGGCATCAGAAATTATTAAACATTTATAAAATAACCTAAGTACATAAGCTAGCTTATCTCTTAAAGGGATCCCTTCTAGCTAACCCTACATAACACAATTCCTCATGAATATTTACCCTCATCGGAATTCGAACTCCGCAACAGTCGAGTGCAATCAGATCAAATGCAATTTTGTGCAATAAATCATTTTCCCTTAAATTAAGAGCAGTTAATATTTCATATCAGTTGTAATTATCGATATTTTAACGAGTATATTAAATTATAAAATTATCAGTACGATCTTAAATAAAACGGGCGGTCGTGTAGCGGTACCAAATATTAATTTAATTAGAATGACCTTATAAAAAAATGTTTATGATGGTCAAAAATGTTCATGTAGTAACTCTTCTTCTTTTGACGGCCTGTTGGTCTAGTGGTTAGAGGCCCTGACTACGAAACCGGAGGTTGCGGGTTCGAATCCTGCTAGGGGCAGATGTCAATGTGATGAGCACTGGCATCTGTACCTGAGTTTTGGATGTCTTATATGTATTTATGTATATTTATCCGTTGTCTAGTACCCATAACACAAGCAAAGCTTTGCTTAAAATGGGACTAGATAATTGGTGTGAATTGTCCAAAGATATTTATTATTATTTATTATTATTCTTTGACAAATCACTTAAAAAGCAAAAACTGAGTCTCAAAGTCACTTTAATAGTAAACTTTAGTTTTAGCTCAGTTGGCAACGAATATGGGAACTGTAAAGCTTTCGAAACGTCAACAAATGAAATAAAGTTGATGATAATCTTACGTTTAAAATAAACTGTATAAGCTACGTAAAGCCTCTTCACTTATGTAGTTTGAAATTTGAACTTAAACTTTTTTTAGGTAAAATCAAATAATATTATAGTAAATAACTATGTAGGTATATCTATCTATGTAGGTATTTACTCGTTCCGCTTTTAAGCCTACACCGCTGGTCCGATTTTTAGAAAATTGACCTTAGACAAAAACTCAGGCTACATTTTATCCTAAGAATATAAACGTGTCTCAGATCGGGTATACAGATACACATAATTAAGAACAGAATCAATAAGTAAAAAAAAACGAAATTTGAAATTATCTCCTGGTATTGTACAAATACTATTTCAATTGATACTTAATAATATTTGCAACCATAGATATAGCTAGAGACGGCAATAATCGTATCTCAAACGCTCCAAAATCGACTTAAAAGCTTAAAATAAATCGTTAATAAAATATAAATATTTTGTAGCAAATAATATAAATATTAAACACACGCTTCGGTACTGAAACCCTGTTATAATTGAAACTCGGAGGCTATTGCATTTTTGATGAGACTCACGTGGTTGGTAGTCAAATATTTACGAGACGACTAGCTGATGGCCTGGGTTTACTTCCAAATAGTAGCTTTTGGAACACTGAAGTTTTAATAATTTAAACAAATGACTGACACATCGGCTTATTTATTTATAAGTACTATTTGGAATTTAAGCGAAAAGTTGAAAATAGCTTATGAAAGTGTGAGGATCGAGCGTTAAATGCGATGACTCAATCGCATCCGGTGACAGATGTCACATTTGTCTAGTCTGTGGAAGCAAATTTGATTTCACTTCTAAAATTATAGTTTTCTTTTCTCAAACAAACAAACCGAATATCCTGGGACCCTAGAGTGGGCCTTAGAACATTCTAGAGTTGACCCTAAAACATTCTAGAGTGGGCCACAGAACATTTTAGAGTGAACCTTAGAATATTCTAGAGTGGGCCTTAGAACATTCTAGAGTGGGTTTTAGAACATTCTAGAGTGGGTCTTAGAACATTCTAGATTGAACCTCAGAACATTATAAAGTGGGCCTTAGAACATTCTAGAGTAGGCCTTAGAACATTCTAGAGTGGGTTTTAGAACATTCTAGAGTGGGTCTTAGAACATTCTTGATTGAACCTTAGAACATTATAAAGTGGGCCTTAGAACATTCTAGAGTAGGCCTTAGAGCATTCTGGAGTGGGCTTTAGAACATTCTTGAGTGGGCCTTAGAACATTCTAGAGTGGGCCTTAGAACATTCTAGAATAGACTCCAGAGCATTCTATAATATATTATTCTTATTAATTCTGGAATGAGCCCAGCATCCGTCTCCCACGTACCATGGACAATGGAGCTAATAAACCTCCAAATAATTTAGCGAACGAAAATCCCAACACAATTTAAATGGAAAACCACTGTTTTGCGAATAATTCGCTTTAAATGTATGTGGCACAACAAAGCAGCGATTATAGTCAGAATATCTTCCTAGCTACAAATCCAGGCGGAGCCGCGTCAAAGGAATATGCACTCTATTAAACAAGTGGAGAGTTTGAAATTGGATAATTATGTTTACATCTAGTTTAAACGGTCGTGCTCTTTAGTAAGACAAGTGATATGTATGACTTTTGTTCCGTTTATGTTGTCAGCATTGTATGAGATGTATGTTAGCTGGTGTTTAACTTTATGGTGTTTCGGGACGCGCGATCCGACAGCCCGATTTGCATACTATGGTTTGAAAATAGGAAAAATGTATGACGCTTAGGTTATCTAGAATATGGCAACACATTTGTTGAAATTTTATCTTATTTTGACACTATATTAATTTTCTACTATATAAATAAATCGATTATAACGGATTTAACTCAAGTATTTTATATTGTTTGGAAAGCTTTACAGTTCCCATATTCACATATGATTTAAATATACATACATAAAGAACTGTTCAGGTTAGATAGCAACAAACATTACAAATAAAAGTCAATAAAAACAATATTAAACCAGAAAACAGAAACAAAACTGGCTAACTATCATGGTTCATGAGATAAACTTGTGACAGACGGACTGACAGAGTCTCAATAAGGACCCTTACCTTAAAACTACATTACTTTAGTCAAAGATTTAACCTTTTAATGCAACCATAAACAATATGCACATTCCACAGATAAACAAAACTGCGTGGAACGGAACGTAATCACGAAAAGTGCCTTTAAAACGCTAATAACGGTGAGCGAACGATAAAATCTGTACGCAATACGGACCGCAGCAATTCTCTGAACTTACAATCGTAAACGCCTAAAATGGAACGCAACCTGCGATTTACTTTGCACTGTGAGACGGTAAAACGGAACGTAAATTTTATATAGATTGGAACGGTTTGTTTTGTAAGGAATTACGTGTTAATGTAGATTTCTTCACAGTGAGACATTTTTAACGTTAGAAGGTTGATTTCACGGCAGTTGCAACGCCGTCAATTACTCATTACCTATTTTGATACAGCAATATACTGTGCCTTAGAGAATATATACCTACTGGAGTACGCTTCGACAGGCGTTCCCCTCTGCCAAGGTATAAGATAAATTATCTAACGCGTTTGTAAAAACTGTTTTCAAACAGGTCACTTTGACAGTGTCACAATCGATATCAAAGAGAAAAGAGCTCCCGAAAAATGTCTTCCTGCGCTAAAATAAATTGCAAAAATCTATCCACTGTATCAGATATACAAAAAAACAGTATTTCCTTTCATCTGCAGATATTTTTTTTGTTCGTTAATTGTTATTTTTCAAATAATTATTTTCTCATTCACCACGCGAGAAGCATCGATTTACGCATCGATTACGTTTTTATTCGTTTAAAATCGTTTAAAAATTATTATGATAGTCTATGGTCAACAAAGAGGAATGACACACATGTATAAAAATTTTGCAGAGTAGTGTATCCGATACTAGGCGTTAATTCCTTTGAGTTAAAAGCGATAATAGCAACCATGATCAAAATACGGTTAGAGATGTACTTACTGGACAATATCAATGTCGATGAATTTACAGTACAGATGATAAGAAGTACGCGTATATTTCAGTATATCAGGTACTATTTTATTAAAATATTTTATTACATCGAATTTCAAATGGTTTAAGCGTACCAGCACCTTGGGATTCGGTTGTCTACTTTGTAATTTTTTTTAAATTATGGTTGTTGATATTGTTATCTCTCCAGCTCAGCTGTAATAGACATTTGCCTGTTTTTTCATGTTAAACATAGTGGGTAATTGTAATTGTTTAAGCATTATTATTAAAAGAAAATAACTTGTTTATTGAACTACGTAGTAACTAATGTTCATTTCTATAATAGTATGAATTAAAAGAAGTAAATACATTATTATGTATGAAGTTAAAATATTTATATTAAAATATAAATTGGTCGATCCGCCATTTTGTGTCAAATATAGATAAATGTATCGACGGCCACTTAATCAAGCTCTATGTAATCGGTTCAGTTTGGCTACTAATACATTTCAAACTTGTGTACGGATACGACGTTTATAGTCTTGTTTTTGCTAGTGTGAATAAATTCCGCCTAGTGTTGACAGTTTCTATTAGTATGCGTGTGTAACGATGAGAATTATTTTTACATCAGTGTGCAGTTTTTTGAATGTGTTCCTACCTCGTCCCCCGCTAAAAGTGGCTAAAAATTTTGTATGACGAATAGTGTCGAAGCGTACTCCAGTTGATATATTCTCTAAGTACTGTGCAAGTACATGTTGTCACAATCAATCAAATTTAAATAATTTTGTAGGTTATATTTTCAATATTTAGAAATAGGTAATAACGGCGTTTGAACCGCCGTGAAATCCACCCTGTTAATTTTTATTTTTTTAGTGGGTGATTTTAATAGTAGTTTGTCACTTTATTTTTTGCTGTAATATTGTTCCGATTTATACACTTGCTTATTTAAAACTTTGTCATTAATTTATCGTAATATTTCCTTAAATCAAGGAATGAGCACAAATCTACATAGATAAGTAGTAAGTACTAATTTGATAGACACTGCTGTTTTTTTTATATTAAAAACTCATTAATGTTAAGTAAAAACGCCAGCAAATAAACTGTTAAATCCGTTATACAGTGGAATCCGTTTAAATGTCATTGAAACTCATTAGGTATACCAATTCGATTATTTTATTAAGGATTTTATATAAAAAGTAATAAAAACCGAACTTCATTATGTAATTTCGTCATTATGGGCGATCAATAAGCGAAGTTATATTAAACGGATTCTACTGTAGTTCCTTCAATAACCTCACAATTTAACAAATCGTAAAAAGCTACTAAAATGTTGCCAGCGTTAGTTATAAAGTATTACTAGAAATATCGCAGTGACACGTGTCTCACACTTAGGGGTGGTATTATTTAATCATATTGAATAGAAGCTAGAAGAATAGAGTGCAAATAATTAGGGGCTGAGGGCGTTATTGCCCCACTGCCATAACCGTTATAGGAATTATTTATATTATTTATATTATCAAATGTACTACTTCGCCACTTTTGGTATTGTTAGGTGTAACAGCGTCTTATATTTTCGACCTATTAATTAGGAAGTCTATATATTGTCACGCTGAGACCAACAGCAGCGAAGCAGTACCACGCAGAACCTACAGCTGTATAAAGGTAGTTAAACAACGTAATGTGGAAACTTGTACAGCTATAAGCAGCCAAGCGTACCATGTTCTTACCTTCCACTTACTTAACTCTCGCTACAGTGTAGACTCTGTGTATACTTGGTTGAGTGAACTCATCTTTTGAAGCCCTTTTTCATAATGTTTAAGCTGTTTGCAAACTTTGTAGCTTATAAAAACAAGCCCTAAATTCTTAACCTTTTTAGGTCCGTTACCGTGACCTAACTAGGGTCACTGATTTTACCCCATCGACGAACTCGCGCGCTAGTCGGCGCTACGCTGTGCTCAGACTTGTCACTTTGATTCGGCGTTCGAGATAACTACCAGCTGATTGTTACCGCAAAATACAAGTTTTAGCCCCAGGAACCTAGGCTTTAATCACTGATGTATACAAGTCCATATAAAGTAAGTATTTTATATTTACAGGTTGTTGAAACCGTGTAACTTTTTTTTCTTTGTCCGTCATGTAGATTACCTGACTTGTTCTTTTTTTTCTCAATTGAACAGGCTCTATAAAAAATGACAAAGATAAGCGTTTCTAAAGTTTAGAGTGGGGGCTCGTGTGTGTTTGTTACGCTTTCACGCTAAAACTACTGGACCGATTTAAATGAAATTTGGTACAAAGAAGGTTGTAGCGGGCTAACCTCGAGAGCCCAACTGCATTTCCATACGTCCACATCACCGTCGATCACATGCATTTCATTATCACTTCAGGAGCATCTCATCCTGCACCTCTCCTGAAAATCACGAGACCTTTAACATTCCATAACCCATCGAAACATGATCATCAATCTTTAAACGCCTGCACTCATTTCATTTGCACTGAAAATAACTTGACACCTTCACTGCACGCTCTCATATCATTTTTCCAATGCACTGCTGCACTTTTCTCGTTAAATTAATTCATTTTTCACGCATTTTAGCACATTTGGCCATATTTTGACATCATTTTCTTGTTCGTTTACACCCGTTCCCATGACAAAATTCACATGCCAAATTCAAAAGTATAACCCGTCTCACTCTACACCCTATATAAGCCCATACAAATCGTTCACCTCATTCATTTCGACGGCAGCTGAGCCTAGTTCAGCACCCGAAATTAAAGGCCTTGTCCGGGGCCAGCTCGCCCCGGACTCTACAGGTCCAAAGTCAAAGTTGACAATCTTTAGACCTCGCGTGTGTCCTATCTCTGAAGACCTACAAGAAGAAACTAAATCTAAAACCTTAATCTAAAAACCTAAAGTCCTCAAAGTCACCGCGCACATCTCCATCTTCACTATCGTCAACCTTCAACCGTCACTACCTGAGGGGCTGCACCTACCTGCTGCACTGCGCTTCATCTACCTGCGGCTGCAGCGGAGCTCGACCCGGGCCCTTCCAGTCCGCCCGGCTACCCTAATTGCCGAGGCGGCGGGCCTGGAACGCCGACGACCCGAGCCCTGCCTCCTGCTGACTACGCCGAGCCACCTCTTCAATACATAACCTCGCTCATCCCTCTCATTCATTCACACATTCATCTACTTACTACACCAACAGCTTCATTGTAAATATTCTTATAATTTAATTGTAAATACTTTTATTAACCTTGTATATATTTCTATTTCTATTGTAATAAATCCCTTTTGGCTGTATTTTGGTTTCCTCGTTTCTTTTCAACTGCCGCTTCCCGACAAGGTCTGGAGCCTGAGAAAGGACATAGGCTACTTCTTAACCGAATACAAAAAAGAAAGAGTTCCACGCGGACAAAGTCGCGGGACGAAGCTAATTATAATATAATTTAAATATAACTTCGTTTACTTGACCCAGTCGTTTTATTTTCCTAATCTTAATTACTTACTTTTATTATCAATATTAATTGAAGTATTAGTTCTACGCAGACGAAACCACGGGCTAAAGCTTGGCCTTAACAATAAGAAATAAAATGCAGGTGTCTAATCTTAGTAATGACGTGGCTGTATGTCTGTCTGTGTGTCTACAAATGACCGAGTCGGCTACCGTGAAAAATGCGAAACTATTAGGATGGTGTTATGCATCATACCCTTTAAAGAATTCTTCTCATATTTTTTTAAACAAATTTAATTTAATTGATATGTATATTGTATAGATCATTTCTTTAAATAAGTACCTACATCAAAAAAAGTAGTATATTTTATGCTATCAGTATTATGAACCTATCTTCAAACCGTAATTTAAAATTAAATAACAATAATATGTTAGGTCTAAGCCAAGCTTATACTTACCATACACTTTCTTTATCATTTAAATTTATGCTATTAAAGCATTTAAGCAGGCGCGTGCGTAAGTATGGCGCCAGGGTAGGCACTTCATACATTGGTGATACTGCCTGTATGGAATGCACGCCCTTGCATAAAAGTGCATATACTCGTATCGATCTAGTTTTGATTGAGACATAGTACTATAGTAGTAAATAGGGGCCCTGGTAAATACAATCCCTACTAACTAATATATGTATTATAAATGCGAAAGTAACTCTGTCTGTCTGTCTGTTACGCTTTCACGTTAAAAGTACTGGTCCGATTTAAATGAAATTTGGTACAAAGAAAGTCTGGAGCCTGAGAAAGGACATAGGCTACTTTTTAACCGACTGCAAAAAAGGAGGAGTTCCACGCGGACGAAGTCGCGGGCAGAAGTTAGTCTTATATAAATTATTAATACAGCGTGTTGCATAAAACCATTCTTACTAATGTATTCCTGAGATCCAGTACCTACTAATAATGGGAACTCTGATGATAACATTAGTAGGTTTTTTCGACGATTTGCTTCGGAAGCCTCCATTGAGACATTAAGCTGTAATTGTTGGTTTGTTTGTAATTTTAAAATTAGATTGGCTTGTTTTTGTATTCAAAGTGACTATGAGAAACTTCGTGTGTTTTGAATTACTTGAGCACGTTTTACCTCTCTTTTCACCTCGATAAAATTTGTATATTATCCCTACTAATATTATAAATGCGAAAGTAACTCTGTCTGTCTGTCTGTCTGTTACGCTTTCACGCTAAAACTACTGGACCGATTTAGATGAAATTTGGTACAAAGAAAGTCTGGAGCCTGAAAAAGGACATAGGCTACTTTTTAACCGACTGCAAAAAGGAGGAGTTCCACGCAGACGAAGTCGCGGGCAGAAGCTAGTCTTATATATACGAGTACTAGCGGCCCACCCCGGCGTCCCTTTTTTTATAGCCTACTCGGGAATAGTGTAGCTTTCCAACAGTGAAAAAATTTTTCAAATCGGTCCAGCCGTTATGGAACCTATCTTGTACTATGTGTATTAGACAATAATCACTACATAGTATAAAACAAAGTCGCTTATATGGACAGCCCTATATCCCTATGTACGAGTAGGTACCCTTAAATTTTTAAATCTGTGCAACGAATTTTGAAGCGGTTTTTTAAATAGATAGAGTGATTCAAGAGGAAGGTTTACAGCACCCGTGTGAAACCGGGCGGGTCGCTAGTATAAAATAATATATGTTTGTATAATATGTGGATGTGCTGTTTAGTGGAGATATATTTTATTTTTTTATTTGACGGCCTGTTGGCATTGTACCTAAGTCTTGGATGTCTTATATGTAGGTATTTATGTACGTTTATCCGTTGTCTAGTACCCATAGTACAAGCTTTGTTTAGTTTGGGACTAGATCAATTGGTGTGAATTATCCAAAGATATTTATTTATATGTATTGAGAGTGAAAATAGCTTGGCAGGGGTAGAGTGGTCTTTGTTAGATACAGACGTGGGTGAAAAATCATTTTGATAGGTATCCATTACGAAAGTTATATTTCGGTTATCTTATATTCAGATCTTAATCTATATATAATGGTTCACATGTCCCTAGTGTAATTACTACGGGAAGTTTTAGACCATATTTTACGGTACAGTGATCCGGGTAAGGTGTAAGTCATACAAAGCAAGCGTTTTTGTACAACTTCTGAAAGATTGCATAAAATTAGATTAATTCTTTTTTTAATATTTATTATTGTCAGGGGGCTAGACAAGATAACGTTCAACGTTAACGTTAAACGAAATGACCAAAATGTATGGGATTTAAAATCAAAATTCAGATGTCAAATCCCATACATTTGGTGCTAACGTTCAGCGTTAACGTTAAACGATGGCACCTTGTCTAGGCCCCAAGGTTTGTATGTAAGAAAACTTCTAAAAAAATATATTGATTGGATTATTTTTACATTAAAGTATAAAAAGTGATTGACAGACATCTCCAAAACTACTGGACCGATATGAAAAAATCATTCTCCGATGGGAAACTACACTTTTCCCGAGTGATATGTCACTCGCTATATTATATTTTAAATAATAAGGTATCGATGCAAAGTCGGGGCGGGCCGCTAGTCTATACTAATATAATAAAGAGGAAACGTTTGTATGTTTGTTTGGATTGAATAGGCTCCAAAACGACTGGACCGATTTGAAAAAAATGTTGGGAAGCTACACTCTTCCCGAGTGACAGACTATAAAAAAAGGATTCCGTGCAAAGCCGCGTCAGGCCGCTAGTTTGGTATAAAAGCTGAACAGCGCAGTTTATACCCGCTCCGTGTATAATTTTATACCAAACCCGTATTATACGTAGGCGTAACCTCTTCTCTTATAAATGTGGCGGGCGTGGATTCCAATGATCTTTTTGATTAGATTTTTTCAAATCATTCTTCATAAAATTCTATTTTGATTGTTTTTGTATAAGGAGTTTTATATTTTACGATTCTTGAGATAGGCCAGTTTGGTATTATTTGTGATCGGTATCGGAATTTCGCTAATAAATTGCTTATTAAGAATCAATTTTGGTTTGATTTTTTTATGGGATATTTGTCGTTTTAATTATAAATTTTATTTTGAAGTTGTTAAAATACTAGTCAGTAGCGACACACCTTTTATTTAAAAAGGAAACCATAAAACGTTTTTTTTTTATTGTGAACATAAAATCGCACACCTAGATTTAAAGGGAGCTAACTCAAAAACCTGAAGTTTTGAGTCACACCATCGAATTCCTTACAGTAAAACCTGCCAACCACTAAAACAGATTTTTGCTAACTCTTCTAGCTTCATATAAAAATCATGCAAAATAATGCAGTTTTATTTATTTCATTCTGTCAATAATTGCTAAAGTTATGCTTTAAAAACTAAAAGCGCGCGACACCGCTCATTCTCGGAATTGTACTCATTATTGTTCTCGTTAGAGCTACGAATATGGGAAGTGTAAACGACTAATGGTAATGTAAGTACCACAAAACGCCCGTAAAACTATGACGTCATTAGAGTCATAACTATGATGTCATCAAGATGGCCGCCGTTCTATAAACTTAAAACTTTACTGTAAAGAACTATAAGTCATGCTTAGTCGTAAGTCACTTTAAATGTTAATCCTAAATAAAATTAAGTATTTAAAATTGAAGCAATTAAGAAAATTTTATTTATTTTAATATTCATTATGCAAAGTCACGAATTTGGGGGTTAAACCCTTTTAGTACTGTCCTAATTCGTCTTGACCTTTCAAGTAGCCTTTGGTCAAATATTTGTAGAGACGTTAATTAGAAATTAATAATAAAAATAAATTATAACGGATTTAACTGACTTATTTTATTTTATCACTAGCTTCTGCCCGCGACTTCGTCCGCGTGGAACTCCTCCTTTTTTGCAGTCGGTTAAAAAGTAGCCTATGTCCTTTCTCAGGCTCCAGACTTTCTTTGTACCAAATTTCATTTAAATCGGTCCAGTAGTTTTAGCGTGAAAGCGTAACAGACAGACAGACAGACAGAGTTACTTTCGCATTTATAATATTAGTAAGGAAGTTCATTTCATCAAGGATTATCATTAATAATTTCTGATGACTTCGTATTTAATACACATTGGAATGAAACAACTACTTACTACTTTTTTTTTTGCTGACTTTCGAAAGCTTTACAGTTGCCATATTCGCAGCAAGACTGAGCTGACGATAATCTAACGCTAAAGACTACTTAAAATAAAGTTAAACCTTAACAGTAAGTAAGGTTAATTTGTTTTAGTCTAAAAAAATGTAATTTCCCGTAGATTCGAAGTGTGAATTTGGGCATTATATTAAGCTATTTTTAGACAATGGCTTCGCGTGTATCAAATGGAAAATACGTATTTAACAGAAATTCCTCTTTATAAATTAGTATGAATAAATCAAATTGTTGAAATTGAAATATATACTAAAATTCTAAGCAATAAATTACTTTAAATACAAATAAAGGGCCAAAAGTCAACATTCCGTTTGTAGGAATCCCGAACGTTTCCGAAGAATGTACGAATTTAGCCGAGTGCTTCTAAAATGGATTCCGGAACGAGAAACAAACATGGCGGGTCGAAAGTATGAACCTTTTACGTGTTCAAAACAAAACAATATACAATTTTGTATACCTATTGTAAAATCTATATTAATATAATAAAGAGGAAAGGTTTGTTTATTTGGATTGAATAGGCTCCAAAACGACTGGACCGATTTGAAAAATTCTTTCACTGTTGGGAAGCTACACTATTAACGAGTGACATAGGATATAAAAAAAAGGGATCTGTGCGAAGCCGGGACGGACAGATAGTATGTAATATAATTAAGAGTAAAAGATTTTTTTAAAATCGGTCCAGTCGTTTTGGGGCCTATTCAACCCAAACAAAAAACCTTTCCTCTTAGTATTAGTAAGTATCTATAGAGAAATATTAATTTCAATTCTATTCTTAATCATTAATTATAAATACACTTAATCATCAAATGATAATCATTTTTCAAAACACAAGCTCTTCTGCATTGTAAGTGCTACTCGAAATGACGTAGCATCAATTAATGATTTGCAAACTTGATTGTTTCCAAAATATATCTACGGTGTTCTATTCTGTATATACTTGTATATCAAGGGCGTGCATTCGATACAGGCACAGTGTCACTTATGTATGGACTGCCTACCCTGGCGCCATACAGACGCTCACCCCACTGCACGCGCCTGATATATAAAAGGGATGGGATACAATTTAAAGGGATATACTTTTCCTAATCTCTCAATCGCCCAAAGGTTAACTGGAAGAGATCCCTTAAAGGGATAAGATCGCCTTTGTACATTTATTGTGTTTTCGTTTATGTATTATTTTGTTTTGTTGTTGTACAATAAAGAGTTTACATACATACGTACATACATACATACGATTTTTTCAACCGACGAAAAAAACGGGGGAGGTTCTCAAGTCGACGCGTATATATTTTTTTATTATACTTACCTAATTTACCATAAAAAAAATAGAAAGATAAAAAATAAGATTATTTCACGCGTTCTAACTCTAAAGTGTTCCGCAATAATTTTATTCCAATAACATTAAATATTCAACCATATTATCCTCTAAAATCCGTATTCCGTAAGCGGTATCGCTTCAATCTCGCTTCGCTCGCGACATGACTATCGTGAGACATCGCTTGAATTAAAATGAGAACGTTTATCTAATTTCCTCTTTTTATTCTTTGCTAAAACCCAAAAAACTTAAAATGGTGAAATATAAAATGTCTTTAATTTGGCCGCGTAGTTAAATTTTTAGATATGTAGTTGAGAATATAAAAAATCGAACTTATCCCTTAAAGGAATTTCAGTAAAATACTTTTCATGTTGTTCTTGAGATTCAATCCTTTGTCATAGACATATTATTATCCCTACTAATATTATAAATGCGAAAGTTACTCTGTCTGTCTGTCTGTTACGCTTTCATGCTAAAACTACTGAACCGATTTAAATGAAATTTGGTACAAAGAAAGTCTGGAGCCTGAGAAAGGACATAGGCTACTTTTTAACCGACTGCAAAAAAGGAGGAGTTCCACGCGGACGAAGTCGCGGGCAGAAGCTAGTACTTATATAAATATATAGTATAAAAATCAGTCCAAATTAAAATCTGGAATTGTATGTATATATTTGTTAATGCCGAATTATTAATAAAAAATCAAATCCAAAAAAAACAATAAACTTTACGGTGAACTATTATTAACATTTAGGGGTATGAAAAATAGTTATTGGCCGACCCGATATGCGCATAAAATTTCATAAAAATCGGCGTGCATTCCATACAGGCACAGTGTCACTGATGTAGGAGTGCCTACCCTGGCACTTGCACGCGCCTGTTAATATGTTTACATATCGCTGCGAACAGTGACTGTCACTATTCTAACGCAGCGATATGTAAACATATTATGTAAAATAACCTGAAAGGGTCAACCAAAGGGCGGAAATTCAGTCGAGTCGCTTACTACATAATGGAAATAGGTTCGCAAGTGCCACAAACATACTAAGATTAAGCTTAATTTATAAGCGACTAGCTAGTCCGCCCCGGCTTCGCACGGATCCCTTTTTTTTATAGTCACTCGGGAATAGTGTAGCTTCCCAACAGTGAAATAATTTTTCAAATCGGTCCAGTCGTTTTGGAGCCTATTCAGTCCAATAAAACAAACAAACAAACTTTTCCTCTTTATTATATTAGTATAGATAGAACAGGGGTAAAGCAGCGTTAGACTAATGTTAGTCGTGCTACGAATATGGGAACTGTAAAGTTTTCAAACATCAGCAAATAATGGACTCGTGTTGAATCCGTTATAGTTTTAGCGCTGCATTCATCGATCAATTTGACAATTGTAATTGAGAATTCAGATATTATACTCGTATTGAAATTTTACAATTTTTCGTGCAAAATGTTCTTAATACTGCCATCATATTTTAACTAAGTTAACCATAATAAGTAATTTCTGATGCCTTCGTTATTACGCATTGGAATGAAACAACTCATTTTACTGGCTGACATTTCGGAGACTTTACAGATTCCATAATCGTAGCACGACTGAGCTGAATAGTCTTATGCCAAGTTGTATGCGAGTTAAATTATAGTTGTTTAAAATAACCCTGTCAGGATTGGAACCTGCAACAGTTCTTACCTTGCGGCCCAGTCCCCGCTCGAGGCTCGTAATTCGATTTGGATACATGCTACAAAGACTTTAACTGGCCCGCTAACTGGCTTACCGTAGAAGCAAACCTTGGAAACAAGATACTAGGAAACCTTCTGATCAAAGCCTCCCACCCCTCCCCCTCTTAGATCACGGCCTTGGGTCTAGGAGCGTGCAGCGGGGGGAGTGTAAGTAAGGGTAGGCATTTCATACGTGCCTATATAGAATGCACGCCCTTGCTTGGATCACTACATAGTATAAAACAAAGTCGCTTCCCGCTACCTGCCCTGTCCTGTATGTATGCTTAAATCCCTACTTAATATTATAAATGCGAAAGAAACTCTGTCTGTCTGTCTGTTACGCTTTCACGCTAAAACTACTGGACCGATTTAAATGAAATTTGGTACATAGAAAGTCTGGAGCCTGAGAAAGGACATAGACTACTTTTTAACCGACTGCAAAAAAGGAGGAGTTCCACGCGGACGAAGTCGCGGGCAAAAGCTAGTCTTTATATAAATCAAATCAAATTTATTTGCAAAAGAAGTGATATATTTGAAGGTAACATAAATATTATTAATTGTTTAGCACATCACGCTTATATAAGCATACAAATACTTGTCATAGCTATTTTCATATTGTTACTAAAAAAAATTATACGGCTTACGTTTCCTGCTAGGGGCAGATGTCAATGTGATGAGCACTAGCATCTGTACCTGAGTATTGGATGTCTTATATGTATTTATGTATGTTTATCCCTTGTCTAGTACCCATTGGGACTAAATCAATTTGTGTGAATCGTCTAATGATATTTATTTATTTATACTAGCTGTGCCTGCGACTTCGTCCGCGTGTCATAGTTATTCTTCATATTTTACCCGTTTTTTACACATTTTCCACTGTTTCTTCGCTCCTATTGGTCGCAGCGTGATGTTATATAGCCTAAAGCCTTCCTCGATAAATGGTCTATCCAAAAAAAAAAAATCAATTCGAACCAGTAGTTCCTGAGATTAGCGCGTTCAAACAAACAAACAAACAAACTCTTCAGCTTTATAATATTAGTATAGATATTTGAAGTACGATAGCTCGCTACGCTCGGTAAGCTCTGAATATACCCACGTTTCGAATTTCCAAGAAACACTATTAAACTCCAGTTTCCAATACTTTACTATCATCTTACTCTCATTTGTATTACAACTTCCAGGTCCGGAAAGTTGTCACTTTGATTCGGAAATTTTAACTTTCCGGAGTCTTATGTCTTTTTAATATTATTCCCTTATGTGTAGGAATTTTGTTAGAGATTAATAGAGATAATAATTTCTGATGCCTTCGCGGTTATTACACATTGGAATGAAACTATGTCACAGTCAAAATTTAAATAGTCTATCCTAAGTGTCACAAATTATAGCTAGTTTGCTTTTTCTTTGTATATAAATTGTATAAATATTATACTGTATAAACGCGTTATTTATATAGTGCATGTGGTGTTTAGCTATAAGTTAAATTAAATTTGCACAGTTAAATTAAGACGTCTTGTTGAATGTATTCGTTATTGTAATAATTTCTGATGCCTTCGCGGTTATTACACATTGGAATAAAACAACTATTAACGGATCTAACGCGCGTATTTTATTTGCTGACGTTTCGGATTCTTTAATCCGAAACGTCAGCAAATAAAATAAAATAAAATACGCGAGTTAAATCCGTTACTTAATAGTTTCATTCCAATATTATATTATGTTATTATTAAGAAACACTGTAACTATTGTTACTTAAACCCATATAAAAAAACTATAGCGGATTTAACTCGTGTATTTTTTCGGACTTTTTTTTCAAACGGACTTTGCTTTTCTCTATTTGTCTCTGTCGCACGCGCGTAGTAATAGTGCCCTCACGCTCGCACAGTAACCTAAGGTGACAGAAAAAGGTCAACGTCCGTTTTTCGCTGTGCTCCGCGACCGTCCTTTACCTAACAAAAAAATATTCGCAAGCCATTATATGTAAATAGAAGATCACATATGCTATTCACAAGATCGCTTCGCAAAGGAACTTTATACGTGAAATCGTTTTATAAGTACTACAGAGAAAGAGTAGCGAATTCGATTCCAGACGAAGTTCTAAACAGCGGTGCAAGTTAATAGCGACTTGTTTTATATTTTACTAGCGACACGCCGCGGCTTCGCACGAATCCCTTTGTTTAGCCTATGTCACTCGGGAATAGTGTAGCTTCCCAACAGTGAAAGAATTTTTCAAATCGATCCAGTCGTTTTGGAGCCTATTCAATCCAAACAAACAAACCTTTCCTCTTTATAATATTAGTGTAGATAATATGTAAATAAAAAAAAATAATTGTGCCGTCAGTTTGATTTTATAATTTCTGATACCTCCGCGGTTATTTCACATTGAAATGAAACGATAAACGGATTTAACGCTCGTATGTTAGTTTATTTTATTGGCTGACGTTTCTGAAGCTATACAGTTACCATAATCGTAGCGACTGAGCTGACTGAAATTAACAAGTGAAACGTTTGTAGCCAATAAAATAAAATACGCGAGTGAAATCCGTTTATAGTTGTTTAATTCTAACGTCAGTTTAATTATTAAAATATATTGTACATGTATTTTTTGTTTTCTTAATCGAAAAAAAAAACAAAGATAAACGCTTCAAAAGTTCAGGAGTGGGGGGCTCGTGACGTCACGTTATGGTATAAATCACTACATAGTATAAAACAAAGTCGCTTTTTCTGTCCCTATATCCCTATGTACGCTTAAATCTTTAAAACTACGCGACGGATTTTGATGCGGTTTTTTTTAATAGATAGAGTGATTCAAGAGGAAGTTTTATAGCAGCCGTATGAAGCCGGGGCGGGTCACTAGTTGTAATATAAAGTGACCTCAAATTTTTTTTTTTTTAATTGTTAAAAGCTTTATATTTGCACCATTTTTCGAAAGTTAGTCGACATGGGGGTGTTAACCCGTTCCGCATCTTTTACTTCAGTCTTTCAGCTAACGTAGTTTTATCCACGGCAATAGATTACAGGCATGTGAAAGGTTAACATTATAGCGTAAGTATGATAAAAGAAAGTTATACATTTTATATTAGATTAAAGTTAAGGTATAAAAATAATATTAACAGTAAGCATTTTAAAAAAAAAAAAATTAAGAAATATATATTTTGTGCACAATATATAAATAATTAAAATGTAGTATAATATATAAAACACAAGTGGCACAAAGATTAGTAGGTTAATATAGTTTTTTTTCTAAGATGTAATTAGTTAGTAAGTATTTATTGTTTACTTTTATTTTATTTTATTTTTTATTTATTTTATTATACATTTTATAATAATAAATGTTCATTGGAATGAAACAACTATTAACGATTTAATTCGCGTATTTTTATTTTATTTGATTTGCTGACCTTTCGGATTCTTTACAGTTTCCATAATCATAGCACGGCTGAACTGACAATAGTCTAACGCTAAAGTCAGCTATTGTCAGCTCAGTCGTGCTACGCTAATAAAATAAAAATACGCGAGTTAAATCCGTTAATAGTTGATTCATTCCAATGTGTTATAACCGCGAAGGCATCAGAAATTAATAATAAATGTTTATTTGAATACTTATCAAGAAGTTATGAAAACTATACTACTAGGTACGTAACTCAAGAACGGCTAGTGCTGAACCGTTTTGGCTGAAAATTGGTGGTGAGGTAGTTTCATACCAGGAAATGGATATAAGACACTTTTTACCCCATTCCCGTGGGATAAAAAGCATTTTTTGCACCTTTGATACCTATAAAACCCTGCTTTTAGCTTAGCGAGTAACCATTTCTTTGTAAGTTTATTTTATACTACCGATAAAAAAAACATCTTTTCTAAAATCACTTTAGTATACGACTGGGATTTCACTCTAAAAAACAGTTACGCAAATGCAGTCTAAAATTTTAGACACGTATAATAATAATACAAATAATTAAAATTTCAATAAAACAATCCAAACAGCTGCATAACATAATCCTTAATGGATTAAATGCCAAAATGATATTTGTACTCTACCCACTTTGACCCCTTGCCTAATAACCTACAAACCAAATAACATTAATACAAACCAATTTAAACTCTATTGTAATGTCAGAAGACCAATAGAACACGCATTGTTAAGAAAGCAAAAGGATTAGCGAAACAAAATACTTTTGCTGTTATGATAAACGATATTCAACTTTATTTCTATGTGGATATGGTTTTGTGAAACGGTTTCGTTCGAGTTGTATTGAAATACGTTTGCCATCTGGTGAGATTGGGTCAGATTTTTTTATTATTATTACGCCCGATTTTTTTTAATGTTCGTGTTTATTAATATTTTACTGCGTTCTTATTGCTTGGAAAATTGTTTAAGTAAATAAAAATACGACATGGGTGTTGTTCGAAATTGCATAAGTATATTTTTTTCATTTCTTCAAAATAATTTTATTAATTTATTGTAGTTTTAACCTTAATAAACTTTTAAAAACGACATGGGTGTTGTTCGAAATTTCATATATTTTTTTCATTTCTTCAAAATAATTTTATTAATTTATTGTAGTTTTAACCTTAATAACCTTTTATTTAAGTTCGATTGTTCGTAAAGAACTTTTTTTTTATTACCTTACTTGAACATAAAAACAAAATAAGCTCTTAAAACAAACAAAACTCATTTTAATTTCTTTGGAAAACGACTGCATCACAATAAAAAAATATAATTACTTACGTCGTTTACTAAAAATTACAATAAACTTGACAAAAAAAAGTCAAAATGACTCAAAACTCTGCCCTAAAAAATTATAAAAAATTTATAACAATAGCAAAACTTTTAACAAATTGCGGTACTTTACGGAACCCAATTCAAATGCAGGCCCTTAAGCCATCAGGGTCCATGAAAACTCATTAAAAATAACATTCGAGAACTGATCTCCGGCAACTTTGAATTAACCTTGTCACCCTACTGACATACTAAAATAACAAATCGGGAAAGTAAGCTATAGAAAAATCTCGAAATAGGTAAAAACTGCAATGGACCTCGCGTATTTTATCTTATTCGCTGACGTAGCAAGACTGAGCTTAATCTTATTTGGTAACGTTTCGGAAACTTTACAGTTCCCAGATTATTAGCACGACTGAGTTGATAGTCTAACGTTATAGTTTAGTTTTTGAATATTTACTCGTAGCAATTAATTTAACTCGTATTAAGCCCGTTATAGTTCTTTCATTCCAATGTGTAATAACCGCGAAGGCATCAGAACAAATAAAACGTGCTCACAAAATGGTCTATCTAAAAAAATACATCCGCGAACGATTATGACGTACTGACAGTCGTTTCGTTTTTCAGTTTATCGTTTCGTTTAACTTTAACGTTGAACGTTGGCCCAAAGTCTAAAACTAGTAGGTATGTTATAATGATATAGTAAATATTTTTTATGACTAGGTCTTTTATTAAATAAAAGTTGTGTTAACTTACCATTGTTTTCTATAATGTACACGTTAAAACTGAGGGGTCGGTATGAAAATATAAATTTAATACCATTTCTTTGTGTGAAAAGTTTGTAATTATAGGATCTTTTATCAAAAAGAGCAAAATTATATCCTATTTTGAGAAATATTTTAATAAAAATCTAAAAATACTTGTTTATTACACGAATTGTTTATCACAATCTTTTCTGTTTTCTGAAAGGTTTCGGGTTCAAACCCCATTCAATGCAAATATTTACTTATGAAAAAACAGTATTTTCGTAAAATCCCTACTAATATTATAAATGCGAAAGTAACTCTGTCTGTCTGTTACGCTTTCACGCTAAAACTACTGGACCGATTTCATTGAAATTTGGTACAAAGAAAGTCTGGAACCTGAGAAAGGACATAGGCTACTTTTTAACCGACTGTAAAAAGGAGGAGTTCCACGCGAACGAAGTCGCGGGCAGAAGCTAGTCATTTATATGTACCTACTATTTAATTATCTATCTTAGTTTTGTTGCAACAAAGAGTATACATACATACCTACATAATTTTTTCATGTATAGTAACAAAATTATCTTAAAAATATCTTTACAAAAACATAACATTATAATCACTATCGTGTATAGCATCAATATTTTAAAATGCTTTAAACGTATTAAAAAACGATCGTTTTTTTCGCAATTAATTCCGATATCATCGTGGTTTTGGGTAATTTTAACGTATCTCTGAATCTCTGGTCGGCTGATTTTTATGCATACGAAATGACTTGTTATAACACTTTTACATAACAGATAGTGCACTTTAAGAAAAAACGTTTAAAATTCGTCGGTTGATATGTGTAGTTTTTTAAATTTAGTGGGATCTAGCGTAAATCAAGAAAAGATGTAATATAATATATTTCTGATTAATATACCTAAAAATAGACAAAAACCAAGATAAGATAAGATAAGATAATCATTTATTGTCAAGACTGTGTACATTGTTCTTATATATACCAACAAATAATTAATACAGTAGAACTCCAATTATCCGAATTAATGGGGACCGGGACCCATTCGGATAATCAAATATTCGGATAATCGGATTTTTTTTTAAATTGCCATTGGAGAGAATAAAAGTTACGTTTTGATATTGCACTATTTTTTTATTGAATTAAATGAAAGAAACATGAAATTTTCACATGTTTTAAATATAAATAAAATGTACTTATGTACAAGTTTAGAAATAAAAATCATTGTTTTTTAAACATCTCCGTCAATGTAAGCTGTTTTGCGGTCTTCAACCGTTTTCGGGCAGCCTACACACAGTGCCTACACACGCGGGGGGAAGTCAGTGTAGGCACAACGGCAAGTTAAGACAAGTCAAGTCCAATTTTTTGTGATTCGGATAATCGGCGATTCGGATAGTCGGAGTTCGGATAATTGGAGTTCTACTGTAATTTCAGATGCCGTCGCGGTTATTACACATTGGAATGAAACAACTGTAAACGGATTTAACTCGCGTATTTTATTTATTGGCTGACGATTCAGAGCCTTTACAGATTCCGTAATCGTAGCACGACTGAGCTGACAATAGTCTTATGCTAAAGTGATGAATACAGCTACAAACTACCTTATTTATTAAACTACAAAATTTACAAAAAAGACACATATTGTTTTTGTATGAATCACTACGCGAGTTAAATCCGTTTAAAGTTGTTTCATTCCAATGTATAATAACCGTGAAGGCATCAGAAATTATAACATCCTTACTTAATATTATAAATGCGAAAGTAACTCTGTCTGTCTGTCTGTCTGTCTGTTACGCTTTCACGCTAAAACTACTGGACCGATTTAAATGAAATTTGGTACAAAGAAAGTCTGGAGCCTGAGAAAGGACATTGGCTACTTTTTAACCGACTGCAAAAAAGGAGGAGTTCCACGCGGACGAAGTCGCGGGCAGAAGCTAGTATTTTATATATTTTTTTTAATAAAAAGTATATTCAAACGATCGTTTTCTAACACCGCACAAGCTGTTCTGAGCTGCGTCCCCAGTAATACGTTTTTAAGAGCTGACGAGAGGTTCCGACGAGATTTTAATACATGTACACGGCAAATTTAGATTTGATCGATGATGTATGGGGGATGTTATTTAACAAATTTCGTGACTCGTTTACGAAAATAAAAGTTGGAAGATGGTTTCTCCGTTCCAGCAGCTTGGGATCCAGTAGTCCTCATCAAATCCTAAGCGGACAGAAGACTGCATAGACTTAGTTTTCATTTTTAATTTAATTTTTGCTTTTGGTTTTGTATAATTTTAATTTTTCATGTCACAATATTTTTTTATTGTAAATAAATATGTGTCCTAAAAAAGCGACTTTCTACTGAGTTTCTTGCGGCGTTTCTTCTTAGTAATGATGGTCTTTCCGAAGCGCTAGTAACGCCGCCTATTAGGTTTTAATTGTACTGTATAATGCATACTTCCATACTAATATTATAAATGCGAAAGTAACTCTGTCTGTCTGTCTGTCTGTTACGCTTTCACGCTAAAACTACTGGACCGATTTAAATGAAATTTGGTAAGAAGAAAGTCTGGAGCCTGAGAAAGGACATAGGCTACTTTTTAACCGACTGCAAAAAAGGAGGAGTTCCACGCGGACGAAGTCGCGGGCAGAAGCTAGTAGTGTATAATAGTAAATTTTTTTGCGTGAAATGTAACTTAAGTATTTCATAATTCAGAATAGGGTAGTTTTTCAAAATTTGTAATTTAAATATAAGGTAGTTTGCATAACTGTATAAATCACTTTAGCGTTAGACTATTGTCAGCTCAGTCGTGCTACGATTATAGAAACTGTAAAGAATCCGAAACGTCAGCAAATAAAAAAAAATAAAAATACGCGAGTTAAATCCGTTAATAGTTGTTTCATTCCAATAGGTATATTAGTATAGATTATTATATACGTATGAATCTTACCTCTATAGGTATATGATATTTAAGGACCTGATTTTTAAATTACGGCGAAGAGAACGTTTATTTCTCACTATAAAGGTCAACTTATCAATGTCTCAAAATATTCGACGAGACATATTGAAATAGGTTTCTAGTGAAATCCAATGAAAAGCGAAACATACAAACTTCAAAATACCAAAATACTGTGTATTAAAATATCTTAAAGTCAAATAGGTACAACCAATTTTCCTTCAAATATGAAACTAAATTTTAACACTTCAAAATATAATAATTATCAAATTCTATAATTAATTTGTTAATTCACGAAGTTTATTTATAACTGTTTATTGGGTTTTAATTAACTTTGTTACTTTGTCCTTGATAAAGTCGACTTTGAGAAACTTTGTAACTTCGAAAATTAATTGTTCACTAGGTTCTGCCCGCGGCTTTGTCTACTTAGAATTTTAATCACTCGTCAATCACACTTATATAGTAATTTTCACCCCGTTGAGAAATAATTTTCGTTATAAAAATCTATATAAAAGGAGAAGATGTTTTATAATATGTATATATAATTTACTAGCTGTCCGCCCCGGCTTCGCCCGGATTCCTTTTTTTATAGCCTGTATCACTGAAAGAATTTCTCAAATTGGTCCAGCCGTGTAGGAGCATATTCAATCCAAATAAAAAAACTTTTCCTCTTTATTATATTAGTATAGAAGGTACCTAATGAAAACAAAAGACAGTGAGAATGGTAAAGTTTTCGAATCGTCAGCATAAAAGTTAAATCCGTTTTGTTTTATTCCAACCTATTATCATTAATCACTACATAGTATAAAACAAAGTCGCTTAAATCTTTAAAACAACGCAACGGATTTTGAAGCGGTTTTTTTAATAGTATCAAGAGCAAGATAGAAAAAGCCGGGGCGGGTCGCTAGTCTCGTATAAATCAATTATCTTCTACATTATGCCGTGTGTACACTTGCTAATTAACTCGTCACGTGTGTCGCGCCTTCACACCGTTCGTTAGCGTGATGTTGGTATTACTGTTTCTCTTTGAATTTTGTTTGGAATCAGATTTCAGTTTAAGTAAGATTTTAGTTTTAGCATAATTTTCATCTCATTATGACGACATATTTATTTTGCCATTTAGATATTCATTTGTGTAAATGTTTTTGGATAATTCATGTAAATTAATCTAGTCCCAAACTACATAAATTAAACTACACCCTAAACTGAAGCTAGCGGGTATTTAAATAACAAGGGATCTAAAACTCAGATGCTAGTACTCGTCACACATATATCTGCCCCTAGCAGGATTCGAACCCGCGATTTTTTCTCGCACTTAAAAGGTTTTGTTTTAATTAAAACAATGAGAGATGCTTTTTCACACGACTTAAACCTTATAATAATGACAGTCGTAATGTCAAACGGCCATTATAGGCCTATATTTGGCACAATTTTGTACGTCCACTAACAATACCTATATAATTTTGCGTTAGACTATTGTCAGCTCAGTCGTGATACGATTATGGAAAATGTAGAAGAATCCGAAACGCAAATAATATAATAAATTACGCGAGTTAAATCCGTACATAGTTGTTTCATTCCAATATCTACTTTTCTTAATATCATATCTTTATAATTTTCTCATAATTAAATTTTACACGTTCTCAAGTTATATATCAAATTGCTAATCAACATATCAAATAATTAACCAAGCAAGCTGTGTTTGTAATAATCAATTATGATATACACGGAGCTACACAATCGATACCGTTCACGCTTGACTTATTACCGGTATAATGCTCGTGTGTTTCTGTCTTTACAAAGTTGTAATTATTGCCGCTATGTTGGTACTGTTTCAGTAGAGATCACAGAGTTAGTATGTAGAGACCTGAGCCATAGAGTGAGGATATTTTACACATTCTATTACGGTTTTGTAAGTTTGAATTCCAAATTTAAAGTAAATCATAGAGTTAGTATGTTGATGGAGAACTTTGCGAGCCATAGAGTGAAAAAATATTTATATAATTTACAAATTTAATGTTAAATAGTAAATTTATAGTAGATAGGTATAATAAAGTTGTAATTATTTTCGCGTTAACGTTTCGCTGGAGACCATAGATTTAGTATGTACCTAAAGGAGAGAATATTTAAAAAAATCTGTTATGTTTTTTTGATTGTTTTTATTTAATTTTTTTAAGTAAAACGGTCATTCTATAGTAGGTAGTTAGTGTTTCACTAGGCATTATAGAGTTAGTATGTTGTTGTGAACTTTGCGAGCCATAGAGTGATGAAAAATGAAAATACATATGAACCATAAAATATTGAGTATTTTTTGTTTTAAGTATATTTATGTCCAGTATTATTACCTAAATATATTTATTTAAATATCTTCTTTCTCTTTTTACTGTATAGGCTCACAATTATTTTGCTTAGAGTTAGGCCATATCTATATAATTGTAAATCTTATGTCTTAGTTACGGATTGAGATTTGCGATTTCTCAGAAGGTTATGTGAGAAATTAATTAGTTAAAGTTCTAAGAAACTAATATTTGGGATCTGTCTTTGGGTCTGTTACACAGCAGTTATTTAATTGAATCTTAATTTAATTTACTTTTGGAATGAAACAACTATAACGGATTTAACTGTAGTATTTTATTTTATTTGCCGGTATTTCGGAAACTACTTTTTATCCTAATCCTAACTTCCTAACTAATATTATAAATGCGAAAGTAACTCTATCTGTCTGTCTGTCTGTCTGTTACGCTTTCACGCTAAAACTACTGGACGATTTAAATGAAATTTGGTACAAAGAAAGTCTGGAGCATGAGAAAGGACATAGGCTACTTTTTAACCGACTGCAAAAAAGGAGGAGTTCCACGCGGACGAAGTCGCGGGCAGATGGTAGTATTTCATATTTGTGTTAGATTATCGTCAGTTCAGTCGGCCAGGAATTTGGGCACTGTAAAGTTTAGAAGAAATAAAAAAAATATGCGATTTACATACGTTACAGTTGTTTCATTTCAATTGTAGTGTAATAACCGCGAAATCATCAGAAAATTTAGCCCTATGGGGTGAAATGGGGAAATGGGCAAAATAGGGGAAATTAGGGTTTGTGAGGTCAAGTAAGTAGTCTTGTTACAAATATAAATTAAAATTATATCGTTTTAAAAAGGCAGTTCTACCTTTTTGACCGCTCTCTTTTCTTAGTCACATTTTTAACTATTTCCCTATAGACTTTGATAACCATTTTCAGTCACTTACTAAAACTTTAATACTACAATGTAAACCTAAAAATATATTAAGAAATTACAATAATCCAACCACTAAAATAAGAGTTGAAACTCAAGTAGAATTACTCAAGAATAACCCCTAATTTAATGCACAATACAACTTAAATTCCCCCCTGTTTTTATCTTCATATTTATCAGATAAGCCGAAATCCAATATAACATAATTACATGAGCATTATTTAATCAAATCTTATTCATAAATCGCATTATTTCCTATTATAGAATTTCAGATTATATCGCTTTTTGTACCCATAGTATTACCGCTGAACCGATGTTAATAAATTTTGGGGTAGAGATAGGTAGGTAGAGACCGCGCCGCGTCTCGGCAAGCGTAGTGTAGGACGTCCTCAGGCAAGGTGGAGTGACGATTTGCGTAAGATGGCTGGCAGGAGCTGGATGCAAGCAGCCCAAGATCGAGCAAAGTGGCGTGCAATTGGAGAGGCCTATGTCCAGCAGTGGACTGCGACAGGCTGATGATGATGATAGGTAAAGATCTGAAAAGAGAATTTACACTAACAGATCGACTAATAATTAGTGTAATTATTTCTAATGCCTTAGCGGTTATTACACATTGGAAATACAATAACGAATTTAACTCTCGTATTTAATTTTAATGACTGACCTTTCTAAAACTACAGTTCCTATAGTCGTAGCCCACTGAGCTGACGATAATCTAACTTCAGCGTCCTATTTGTGCTACGAATATGGGAACTGTAAAGTTTTTGCTAAAACAAAATATGCGAGATAAACCCCTTTATAGTTGTTTCATTCCAATGTGTAATAACCGCGAAGGCATTAGAAATTATTACGTTAAAGGGACCTAATTGTTTTATTCCAGTTAACACTAGATTACCAATGATTGAAGAAACTTAATATATATACATCCCTACTAATATTATAAATGTGAAAGTAACTCTGTCTGTCTGTCTGAAATTTGGTACAAAGAAAGTCTGGAACCTGAGAAAGAACATAGGCTACTTTTTAACCGACTGCAAAAAAGGAGGAGTTCTACGCGGATGAAGTCGCGGGCGGATGCTAGTTTATTATAAATAAAGCTACAAATGAGCAGGGGTGCTAAATTGTTTCCGTCGATCCCCTCAAATGATATCATGTTATTTTCTATTAATGATTTCTCCCCTACACCCCCTTTATATTGTAACGGGAGAATGAAGAATGAAGAGGTATGAAGGTTTATCCAATATGTATTCTTTAGTAATTGTTTTGTACAACTGTATTTGGTATGTACCTATAGGTAATGGGAGACTGAGGTATGAAAAGGTATGAAGGTTTATACGATACTAGCTGTGCCCGCAACTTTGTCCGCGTGGAATACTAAACTTATTCTTCATATAGGCTTCATATTTTCCCCGTTTTTTACACATTTTCCACTGTTTCTTTGCTCCTATTGGTCGCAGCGTGATGTTATATAGCCTAAAGCCTTCCTCGATAAATGGTCTATCTAACAAAAAAATATTTTTTCAATTCGAACAAGTACCTAGTTCCTGAGATTAGCGCGTTCAAACAAACAAACAAACAAACTCTTCAGCTTTATAATAATTATTACTTAATTAATTATTAATATATAGTATAGATATATTATTTACTACTTGTTTTGTACAATTTAGAATAAACTAATAACGGATTTAATTCGCGTAATTTTATTTTATTTTATTGGCAGACATTTCGGATTCTACAGTTTCCATAATCGTAGCACGACAGCTGACAATAGTCTAACGCAAAAGTCCAATGTGTAATAACCGCGAAGGCATCAGATATGTATATTGTTTTGCACAATTTTGGTCAAAATGGCGTTTTTTCTCTTTCTCCTGACGATATAGATAAGGGATTAAGTCGGTGTCCTAAAAGTTATTCGGAGAAATATTCGGAAAGAATAAAACGTTGTTTATCTCACAGAATCGCTTTTTGATGTTGAAGTTTTCCTGTTTATCGGCACAGAAACAATCTTTATGAAAATCGACACCGGGTAGGGTTGTCAAAAGAATTTATTAAAAGACTGAATAATAATATGATCTAGAATCTAGATTTAACGTTATGAAAAAAAATGGTACCTATAATAATAATAATCCCTATAAATGAGAAAGTAACTCTGTCTGTCTGTCTGTTACGCTTTCACGCTAAAACTACTGGTCCGATTTAAATGAAATTTGGTACAAAGAAAGTCTGGAGCCTGAGAAAGGACATAGGCTACTTTTTAACCGACTGCAAAAAAGGAGGAGTTCCACGCGGACGAAGTCGCGGGCAGAAGCTAGTTTCTTATACTTACGGAAGTTGAATGACCACTTTTGAATTAAACAACTATAACGGATTTTATTTATATTAACTCGCGTATTTCAATTTCTTTTCTGAATGCCGTATGGCATTAAGTTCGCCTTTTGTACATTAATGAGTTTTTTGTGCAATAAAGAATAAATAATAAATAAATTATTTGAAAACTTTACAGTTCCATATTTTATGTATTATTCTGGTGTAAGTATGAGCTAGGTATATAATTGTTAAGTTTCCTTAAAGATCAGTAATTTAACCTTAAAGGTTATTGTAAGAGTGTGAGTGCACTATTACTATGCGCGTGCGACAGAGACAAATAGAAAAAGGGCAACGTCCATTTTTCGCTGTGCTCCGCGACCGTCCTATATGACGGATTCAACTCACGTATTTTATTTTATTGGCCGACTTTTCGAAATGTTAACAGTTTTCTTAGTCGTAGCAATAGTATGACGGGATTTTTGACGGCCTGTTGGTCTAGTGGTCAGAGGCCCTGACTACGAAACCGGAGGTTGCGGGTTTGAATCCCGCTAGGGGCAGATGTCAATGTGATGAGCACTGGCATCTGTACCTGAGTCTTGGATGTCTTGTATGTATTTATGTATATTTATCCGTTGTCTAGTACCCATAACACAAGCTTTGCTTAAAATGGGATTAGATAATTGGTGTGAATTGTTCAAAAAGATAAGATAAGATAAGATGATGAAAGTCTAACTATAACGGATTTGATTAGTGTTTTTTATTTTATTTTCAGTAGTTTATTTTTATATAGTGACAACCCTAATTTATCTGCTTTATGAGGTGGAAGCGCGTTTCCTTCATCGATGATTCTTGATATAATGATCGCCTTGAATTCGGGAACATAATTATATTTCCAAAAAAATATAAAAATGTTTAAAACCACTGATAATTAAAAAAGGCGATTTTAACTCGCTTATTCATTTTATGTTTTAACATTTTGTATAATTAAATTAAAAAAAACTTTCTTTTTAAGTTTATTCAGATTTAGATTCTTATATTTCTCATTGTTATTTTATATCATACGTTTTATTTAGGTAGGTGCATAGTTAGGAATGAAACAACTTTAAGTTAACGGATTTAACTCGCGTATTTTATTTTATTTGCTGACGTTTCGGAGCCTTTACAGTTTCGTTCAGAAACCTCTGCAAGTAATCGTTCAAAAACATTACTCAAAATTAAATTATAAATATTAATTGTAAAATATTGTCAGTTATATCTATACTAATATTATAAAGAGGAAAGGTTTGTTTGTTTGTATTGAATTGGCTCCAAAACGACTGGGCCGCTTTGAAAAATTCTACAAGCTACTGAGGAAGCTACACTATTCCCGAGTGATTTAGATAGGCTATAAAAAAAGGGATCCGTGCGAAGCCGGGGCGGACAGCTAGTTTAATGTAATTATAAGATATTGTGCACACCAATGTGATAACTGCGAAAGCAAGCAATTTTTAGCCTATTTTCTCTCTTTTAGAGAATTTAATAATTAAATAGATATCCTAAGCCGGTTTGTTATTCTAACGCATCTCGTTATCTTCCATATAAATGATTTAGTATGCATTACACGTAATCGCTCTGTGTAATCCGGACACAATTACTGAGTGACAAGTATAAGTTGTGCGCAGTAGGGAATTATTGACGGAAATCTTTAAGCACATAATAATAAATATTATATTTTCATAATGAAAAAAATAAAAATTTCTGATGCCTTGGTGGTTATTACCTATACATTGGAATGAAACAACTTTAACGGATTTAACTCGCGTATTTTATTTTATTGGCTGACTGAAAAAAAAATGTAGTAATAGGTAGGTCTATTTAATTATATTTATTTCGGGCATCTTTTGCGTCCAAAATTAGTAACATATTGACTTAAAAACTAATAGATAAGTCTTTTTTCAAAATGTGATACAATCATCACATTTTTTAAGCAAAGTGCAAAAACAAGATTCTTTTTAAGTACCTAATTGGTCTGATGTATTTAATTTTCATATAAAAAATTATGCATATATATATATATATTATTATTATTATGCATGATGGGTAAAGGACATCTTTTTTTGAAGCCTTCTGTCGTTCGCCTTGGTCGGGACAATAATTAATTAGCAACAAGCCTAGTCAAAATGAATAAAAAAAAAGATATTAAATATGTACCTATAAATTATTCATAAACTGTAAAGTTTTCGAATCAGAATAAAAGTAATATACGGTACTTAAATCTATAACTATTTTTATACAAATCCGAAATCATTAATACTTTAAAAAAGTTACTTTACTGAGTCCATCGATACTGTGTAGAACCCTGAAAAGTACACTCATGCATAAAACGCTTTTGAAAAATTTATATTGTTTCCAGCGAAATTAATTTGTACCAAATAGGATTAGTTTGTGCTCGAATGTATGAATTTAGATTTTAAGATTATATGTGTATGATAGAGGCCGTGGATTAATTTTTAAAACCTTTATAAAGCTGATAACGAGAGATTAATATTATTTTTATTATTAAATATTTTATTACTGTTCTGTACTGTAAAATGCTGATAACGATAGTAGTGGTAAATATTTTTATTATAAATTATGTATTTTTTATTATTCCTTACATTTTAATGATTTTATTTTTCATAAGTAGCTGTTATTTTCATTTTGTTAATAAGAAATTAAATATCAAAGGTTTCATATTTATGTAATCACTAGCTGTGCCCGCGACCTCGTCCGCTTGGAATAGTTTTTCTTCATATTATTTTCCCCATTTTTAACACATTTTTCACTGTTTCTTCGTTCCTATTGGTCGCAGCGTGATGTTATATAGCCTAAAGCCTTCCTCGATGAATGGTCTCTCCATCAAAAATGTTTTTTTCAATTCGAACCAGTAGTTCCTGAGATTACCGCGTTCAAACAAACAAACAAACTCTTCAGCTTTATAATATTAGTATAGAGATTAATAGGCTGTCATTGCCCTCATACAGTCTTAAATTATTCCAGATTATTTTACTAAGTTTATGTCACTATTGTTGAAAATTATAGAATACTAGCTTCTGCCCGCGACTTCGTCCGCGTGGCGCTCCTCTTTTTTTGCAGTCGGTTAAAAAGTAGCCTATGTCCTTTCTCAGGCTCCAGGCTTTCTGTGTACCAAATTTCATTTAAATCGGTCCAGTAGTTTTAGCGTGAAAGCGTAACAGACAGACAGACAGACAGAGTTACTATCGCATTTATAATATTAGTAAGGATTAGTAGGGATTAAATCAAACCTATAATTAAAAAATCTTTTGATGTAAATTACATTTGATGCACACGAGACTACTCAAACGTTGTGAAATAGGACATTTGACATATTGATTGACAGTGATTAAACTAGCTCTCAGCTGAGACCTAGGCACTATTATCGGGATAAAACCCTTTACACAATAAACCGGTATTTTGTAATACAATGTGACATACGGTTTAAAACTTCTGCAAACTTAGGCACATAATAATTTCTGATGCCTTCGCGGTTATAACACATTGGAATGACACAACTATTAGGTACATAAGTATATTTAAAAGTACCTACTAACTGAAATGAAACATTTATATAAACAGATTTAACTAGCGTACCTATAGAATTTAATTTTATTTGCTGACATTTCAGATTCTTTACGTTTCCATAATCGTAGCAAGATTGAGCTGACAATAGTCTAACGCTAAAGCTCAGCTCATTCTCAGCGCAGTCGTGCTACGATTATGGAAACTGTAAAGAATCCGAAACGTCAGTAAATAAAATAAAATACGCGAGTTAAATCCGTTTATAGTTGTTTCAATCCAATCCGTTATATTCGTTTCATTCCTATGAGTAATAACCGCGAAGGCTTCAATAATTATTAAGAATCTAATCTAATCACTACATAGTATAAAATCAAGTCGCTGTCGAAGTCTGTCTGTCTCTATGTATGCTTAAATCTTTAAAACTACGTAACGGATTTTGAAGCGGTATTTTTTATTAGACAGAGTGATTCAAGAGGCAGGTTTATAAGCACCCGTGTGAAGCCGGTGGCTAGTCTAATCTATACTAATATTATAAAGAGGAAAACTTTGTTTGTTTGTAATGAATAGGCTCAAGAACTATTAGACCGATTTGAAAAAATTCTTTCACTGTTGGAAAGCTACACTATTCCCGAGTGACATAGACTATAAAAAAAGGGATCCGGGCGAAGCCGGGGCAGACAGCTAGTCTAATATATAATACATTGAAATGAAACAACTTTAACGGACTTAACTCGCGTATTTTATTTTATTGGCTGACGTTTCGGAGTCTTTACAGATTCCATAATCGTAGCACGAGCTGACAATAGTGTTACGCTAGTTAATATATAATTTGTTCGGTAAACTATCGACCAGTATAGTCCCAAATAATTACCAGTCTCTTTGAACCAGCTCCCGTCATGTGCCGGGTTCGGTTCCATTTCGTGTCAAACGCAATGTTTGTCTTTGTGTCGGCTAAACAAGCCGTTAATTATTTTCGTTTGAACGTTTAATAATAATGTGATTTATAAAAATCGTGTCTTGGTGTTTATGGTCGCAGTCTTTAACGGATCTACCGATTTTCGTCAAATTTTTACCTATTAAGTACCTACCCCACATTCTCCCCCCCCCCCCTAGACAAGTGTGAGGTCAAATCAGATTATAGTCTAGTATTATATAAATCAGATTATAGTCTAGGATTATAGTCATGCAAAAAACATTATATTTTTAAAGGAATGAAACAACTATTAACGGATTTAACTCGCTTGTTTTAAAGTTAGACTATTGTCGGCTAAGTTGTGCTACGATTATGGAAACTGTTAAGAATCCGAAACGTCAGCAAATATAATAAAGTACGCGAGTTAAATCCTTTCATATTTGTTTTATAACCGTGAAAAATTTGAATGTGTAATAACCGCGAAGGCATGAGAAATTATATTAATATTTTTACTTTCATATTAAGTAGGTATGTATTATTTTGCTTTTGGTCCTATTTTGAAGTGCCTTACTGTTGGGTAGGTACATACCGAAAAAAAAAGTTACCCGTCAGATGGTTTTTATATCTTAAAGCTAGCTTCTGCCCGCGACTTCGTCTGCGCACGATAAGTTTCCTTTCCACTTTGGGTATTTGTCACTTAACACTTTGCCTAAACAAAAATGCATTAGTAGTTTTCTCCCTGGCACCATAAATTCGAACCCACACCCCCATAGTAATTTACAGCTTCTCGCCCTACAGTGCTTGTCAAAGTGGTATTAGCCTCTAGGCATTGTTTTTCCTTATTTATTGTAAACATTAGAGACGCCTTTCCCAACAGTGGGAATATGTAGGCTTCTGTTACAATAATCATTAGAAAAAAAATTACATTAGTAGGTACGTACTGACCCATGGGTCAGTACCCATCTTACTATTTCCTAGGTTCTTAACCTGGGGGGTAATTATCCCTACAGCCTATGATGAACTGCCGAATCGACATTTTGTCAACATAATATTGAGAATGTTGTCGACAAGTGTTGTCGCGTCGATACTGTTTCGTTGTCGACATAAAATTATAGACGACATCGACAAGATTTCTCGTTGTCGACAACGTTACTGATTTTAGCCATATCACCGCGAGAATAAGACATGACATGTCGACTCGACACTCGACAATTCATCATGGACTCACTGAATATAGTTCCCATATTCGTAGTAGACTAAGCTGAATAGTCTAACATTACAAGAACTATGGATTTTAATTATAATGATATTTTTGTACAAAGATAGGAGTAGAAAAATTTTACACCTCCAGCCAAAAAAAAGTCTGAAATTTTTCTACTCTTGTCTTTGTACAAAAATATCAATATAATTAAAAACGTATGGTATTGATCCAAGAATATCAACCGAATTTCGATTGATAGATCGTAGTTAATATGGATTTTAAGTTCTAATAAAAACAAACGCAAAAATCTCACAAATCCTCACGTATCTGTATGCATATTTTATTCCTATCTTTGGGTACAAATTTATTACTGCACCTTTTAACTTAAGACGGTCTCAGATGATATGTTACTAGACAAATGTGGAACAGAATGCAGATAAATCTTCCAAACCAACGTGATTTTAAATGTTCAAAGCATATGTATTTAAAACATTACCTTCCTCTTTTGTAGATGGGTAAAAGCCTATAATAATCTATACTAATATTACAAAGAGGACAGTTTTGTTTGTTTGGATTGAATAGGGTCCAGAACGGCTGGACGATTTCAAAAAATCTTTCACTGTTGGGAAGCTACACTATATTCCCGAGTGACATAGGCCATAAAAAAAAATGATCCGTGCGAAGCCGGGGCGGACAGCTAGTAATAATAATAACAATATTAAAAATACATTCTTTATTTCAGTTTTCAATTGTATTATATTCTATACTATTATAAATTTAGTTTCATGAACATAATTATGTTTGTAATTAATGTGTTTTTTTTTTCAGGTACGTCATTCATTATTTTTGTATTGGTGTCAAGTGGAATATAACTAACTGTATAAAGTAAGTATTTTTGTCATGTAAATATTTATGTCTTAACCCCTATCCCCAAAAGCGAAAACCAATGCAAAATAACCAATTGTATTAACAACCGTAGTTATTTAAACAGAAAACAATTGAATGGCCGCCGACGGGTTATAATGCGAATTAATTGCTTTTTCGATAAACAATAAATTTGATTCGCATATCGATATCGACAGAAATATGAGTTGCGCTCTTGTGTTTTATACACAGGGTGTCCGGCAATTTGGGGTTTTTTATTTGTGAAGACTATTGCCAGCTCAGTCGTGCTACGATTATGGAAACTGTAAAGGCTCCGAAACGTCAACCAATAAAATAAAATATTCGAATTAAATCCGTTTAAAGTTGTTTCATTCCAATGTGTAATAACCGCGAAGGCATCAGAAATTATTAGGTACTAGCTTCTGCCCGCGACTTCGTCCGCATGGAACTCTTTCTTTTTTACAGTGGGTTAAAAAGTAGCCTATGTCCTTTCTCAGGCTCCAGACTTTCTTTGTACCAAATTTCATTTAAATCGGTCCAGTAGTTTTAGCGTGAAAGCGTAACAGACAGACAGACAGAGTTACTTTCGCATTTATAATATTAGTAGGGATTAATATTTATTTTATCATATGAGCTACGAATGGTTGCACATTATTAATGCAGAACTGCATTATCAAAATATCCCGGAATGTGTGGGAGTTTGCCAAATAGTTTAATCTTTGCCCTGGAGCTATAATGCACAAGTTAAATGACTACCAGTAGCGCAATTTTAACACATAAACATACTTCTGTCAATAAAATAATACTTTGGAATGAAACAACTATTAACGGATTTAACTCGCGTATTTTTATTTTATTTTATTAGCTGACGTTTCGGATTCTTTACAGTTTCCATAATCGTAGCACGACTGAGCTTAAAGCGACTTCCTACTGAGTTTCTTGCGGCGTTTCTTCTCAGTTGATGGTCTTTCCGAAGCGCTAGTAACGCCCCCTTAGGTTTTAATTGTAATGTATAATAGTAAAATATTTTGCATAAAATGTAACATTAATATTTCATAATTTAGAAAAGGGTAGTTTTTCAAAATTTGTAATTTAAATATAAGGTAGTTTGCATAACTGTATAAATCACTTTAGCGTTAGACTATTGTCAGCTCAGTCGTGCTACGATTATGGAAACTGTAAAGACTCCGAAACGTCAGCTAATAAAATAAAACAAAAATACGCGAGTTAAATCCGTTAATAGTTGTTTCATTCCAATGTGTAATAACCGCGAAGGCATCAGAAATTATTAAAATAATACTTGTCACTTGTGTAAACAATCTTATTCCGTTTTGAATGCTACAGCTGCCATTATCAGCAAACTGAGCCTATAGTCTAACCGTTATAGTTTTCTTATTTCATTACTAGCGACCCGCCCCGGCTTCACACTGGTGCTATAAACCTTCCTCTTGAATCACTCTATCCATTAAAAAAACCGCATCAAAATCCGTTGCGTAGTTTTAAAGATTTAAGCGTACGTAGGGATATAGGGACAGAAAAAGCGACTTTGTTTTATACTATGTAGTGATGACCAAGTAACTTAATTAACTATGCTTATATTTATCTTACGTACGTCACAAATGTTCGCGGATGTCAAATCCCATTCATTTTGGTCGTTTCGTTTAACGTTAACGTTGAACGTTGGCACCTTGTCTACCCCCACAATGTGTGTTAAGTGAACTAACCCCAATAAACCTAGTAACCAATATGTAAACGCTGGTATTTTCAAATTGACTGGATTATACCAATATTGGTATGTTTAGACGTAATCTCGTTACGCTGGATTAGCAGGGCCTATGCGTGTTTGATAAAACAATATCGATTTAGTGTAACACCTCTATTGTGAAGGCGATTAAGGTGATGATATTTTAAGTATAGGATTTTGTTTACCCGCATATAGCCCCAATAGTACTTGTTTAGGTTATGTCATCTGATGTATAATATATTATATATATACATTTATTAGCCAATTTTTTCATATCACATGCTTTTGCCATATATTTATATGCTATAAAAAACCGCTTTAAAATCCGTTGCGTAGTTCTAAAGATTTAAGCATATAGGGACAGACAGACAGCGACAGCGACTTTGTTTTATACTATGCTCTGATGATGTAAGTGTCAGTAGTTCACTCAACTCAAAAAATTTTTTTTTTAGGAGAGGCGAAAAACTGATTAATATGTTTATGTGCACTGTAGAAGATTTTTGTTCAAATTTATGCTTTTTGTATGAAGCTGGAATAGTTAGCTTAAATCTGTTTTATTGGTAGGTAGATTTTGCTGTAAAGAATTCGATGGTGTTCATAATTCAAAACGTTAGCGTTAGACTATAGTCAGCTCAGTGGTGTTACGATTATGGAAACTAAAGGTTCCGAAACATCAGCCACTTAAAATAAGCGAGATAAATAGGCCATTATTTTATTATTAGCCTAATTTTTTACAACTGCGTTACCCATTTATTTCTATTTTCTCTCAAATATACACAAGAAAACTCGGTATCACGCTATGGCTTTTCCCTACGAAAACCTCCACTGCGTTACTTTTTTGGAGACAGAAAATTTGGTTAATAATAAAATAAGGGCCCAAATCCGTTTATAGTTATTTCATTTAAAAACTTTAGGTTTTTGAGGTAGCACTTAAGATATTTTTCTGTCCTCCGGCCGGAAAGCGCCAACTTTCTGGCCGCTGCGCTAAATGAAATTGCCGCTTTCTGGCTTCGTCGAACAGAAAAATAGTATACTGACCTCGGCCAGTAAAATAAAAAAGCCTCAGATCACATTTTTGTCAACCTCGGCTTCGCCTCGGACGACAATTACATGTGACCTGAGACATTTTTTATTTTACTGGCCTCGGTGCGTAATGTACTATTTAGTTCCTTCATATGGCAATATATTATTTTATTACGAGAGTGTTAAATATTTAAGACCTTTGCACCGACATCTGTTCGACCTCCTTTGTCGTCTAGATCTAGTATCCCATTGTTGCCTAGGATTTGTTGCATGCCCTAGATTTACTCTACTTTGCTCTTTTTATAATATTGTGTTCTTAAAATAGCAAAAATGTTTGTGATGATTTTATCGATTTGACTGTTGGTCTAGTGGTCAGAGACTATGAAACCGGAGGTTGCGGGTTCGAACCCTGCTAAGGGCAGATGTCAATGTGACGAGCACTGGCATCTGTACCTGAGTCTTGGATGTCTTGTATTTTTCCGTCCCTATTTTTTTTTTTCAAAAAATAATAATCCTATGTCACTCGGGAATAGTGTCGCTTCCCAACAGCCTTTTTCAAATCGGTCCAATATTTTTAGACCTTATTTAATACTAACAAACAAATCTTACCTCTTTATTATATTAGTGTGGATATATGTGACAATGATTTTTTGACGTTTCAAAAATTTCACAGTTCCCATATTTACAACCTGAGAGCTGACAATAGTCTAAGCTGACAATAGTCTGTCTGTCTGTCTGTCTGTTACGCTTTCACGCTAAAACTACTGGACCGATTTAAATGAAATTTGGTACAAAGAATGTCTGGAGCCTGAGAAAGAACATAGGCTACTTTTTAACCGACTGTAAAAAAGGAGGAACGCGAACGAAGTCGCGGGCAGAAGCTAGTGTGTAATAACCGCGAAAATATTAGAGATCAATAATTATATTTTTAAATGTATGGACCAAGTGAAATAAACCTTTTTTAAAGAAACTACTTTTCTATTGTTAAGTTTCCTTTCACTTAAACCTGTATTATATTACAGTACTCAGGTTATATAATGTTCGAGTAAAGTCCAAGTAAGATACAGGCAATTTATTTAGCAGATAAGATATAAATATCTGGACCAATCACGCATTTTTTTTATTGACACTAGCAGGATTTGAACTCGCGATCTCACAGTCGCTACTCTACTTACCTACTGCGCTTTGAGTAGAAATGTACACTAATATAATAAAGAGGAAAGGTTTGTTTGTTTCTTTTGAATAGGCTCAAAAACGACTGGACTTAATAGAAAAAATCTTTCACTGTTGGGAAGCTACACTATTCCCGAGTGACAGGCTATATTATATTTAAAAAATAGTAACCCGTGCGAAGCCGGGGCAGGCCACTAGTATAGTTAAAGGTACGAAATATATGACGTGAACAAATTGACCCCATAAATTGTGACTTAACGACCTTTTTGGTTCAGCGATGCGTATGTTGGGGTGCCACGGCATAGTGCGTGAATATACTATATTATGTTTTAAAAATATATGTATACTAGCTTCTGCCCGCGACTTCATCCGCGTGGAACTCCTCCTTTTTTGCAGTCGGTTAAAAAGTAGCCTGTCCTTTCTCAGGCTCCAGACTTTCTTTGTACCAAATTTCATTTAAATCGGTCCAGTAGTTTTAGCGTGAAAGCGTAACAGACAGACAGACAGACAGAGTTACTTTCGCATTTATAATATTAGTAAGGATTTCACTTAGCACAAAACTATTGAGGTATATGGATTCAAATTATAGTATGTAAAACGTATAATTTCTGATGCCTTCGCGGTTATTACATATTGGAATAAAACAACTATAACGGATTTAACTCGCGTATTTTATTTTATAATGTACTAGCTTCTGCCCGCGACTTCGTCCGCGTGGAACTCCTCCTTTTTTGCAGTCGGTTAAAAAGTAGCCTATGTCCTTTCTCAGGCTCCAGACTTTCTTTGTACCAAATTTCATTTAAATCGGTCCAGTAGTTTTAGCGTGAAAGCGTAACAGACAGACAGACAGACAGAGTTACTTTCGCATTTATAATATTAGTAGGGATTATGTTTTAAAACTATATATTTTAGTTTTTTCATAAAACTATTGAGGTCTAAGGATTCAGATTATAGTATGTAAAACGTATAATGTCTGATGCCTTCGCGGTTATTACACGTTGGAATAAAACAATTATAACGGATTTAACTCTCGTATTTTATTTTATAATGTATAAGTTTTGAAAACTTTACAAACGTCAATGTCTCGTCATTGAAACGTCAAAATTGTTTTATTTTTTGATTGACAATGCATCAATTATAACTAAGTACATATCATTAAATTATAACTCAGCATTTTAAACTAAGGATTCTAATCGTATGTAGACGAAGTCGCGGGCAGAAGATAGTTCCTCTATAATTGTTTTAAGTATTCCAATGCTTAATAGAGAAAACTATATATATATAATATATTATATATATAAATATATATATGTTTCAAAATATATTTTTTCATAAAAATAATTACAGTTAATTAATTCAAAAATATATTTTACTAACTAATCTCAAAACACACGCGGAAGTGTAAGAGCCAAGACCAAAATTCCGACTTTCATAAACACATAACAGGATGGATATAATTAATGGGAACATAAAAGTTCATGCCTCATTTGGCAGGTCGTTAGAATAATATAACATTTCACGTCTGTCCGCCATTTTGTTAATGAGCTAAAGAAGGGCCGCGTATTTGAAATTGAAAGGTGTGTTTTGGGGTGAGGTCTTTTTAATAGCGGTATAAGGTATTAATTGTAGCACTATAATCTGCCGAATAGGATTATATTGATTATATTGAATAAATATCTTTGGACATTAAATATAATTGGATAATTCACACCAATTGATCTAGTCCCAAACTAAGCAAAGCTTATACTATGGGCACTAGACAACGGATAAAAAAACAGGTAAAATGACAGTGCTCATCACATTTTTTGTGATGCCTTCTCGGTCATTACAAATGGGAACGAAACAATTTCAAAGGAACTCGCGTATGTTATTTTATTTTCTGTCCTCCGGCCAGAAAGCGCCTACTTTCGGGCCGCTGCGCTCAATGAAATTGCCGCTTTCTGGCTTCGTCGAACAGAAAAATAGTATACTGACCTCGGCCAGTAAATAAAAAAGCCTCAGATCACATTTTGGTCAACCTCGGCTTCGCCTCGGACGACAATTACATGTGATCTGAGACATTTTTTATTTTACTGGCCTAGGTGCGTAATGTACTATTGTTGAAGTTTCGTAAACTTCAGTTCCTATATTGCTGATATGATATGAGCTGATGATAAACTAACGCTAAAGTTATAGTTGTTTCTTTCCAATGTGTAATAACCGCGAAGGTACAAGAAATGATTTAGTCTACACTCAAGAGCTATTACCGTTTTTCTTGTTTCATTGCAATATTGATCCTGTTTATAATTTTAGGCGCGTGCAGTGGGGGGAGCGTAAGTATGGCGCCAGGGTAGGCACTTCACACATTAGTGACACTGTGCCTGTATGTAATGCACGCCCTTCTTCATAAATATGATCTTAGACGGCAATGACAGCGTCTCAAACGCTCAAAGTTTTTTAGTAATACTGAACCCAAAAGTATGATATTTAAAAACACGGATTGCCCTAACGACGGCACAACGACCGCCGGAACCGGATACGATTCTCAGCCAAATTACAATCGTTATTACGGAAATTTGAGCCTCGTTCCGTTTTCACGGAAATTTCCGGTTTTTCCTTGTTATAATTATTTACACGTACTGCGATACGATTTCATTATACGTTGTAGCCGTTGTGTAATGAGAGGCTATTAATAAGCTGTATATAGGCTGTATTAGATTGAATACAGTTTCCACGCAACAGAGTTGAAATAATATTATTATACAATTACATTAGGTTCAGCCAAAGACAGATAATTTTCTTTTACTTTGTATAATATACTCGTAGATAATATAAATGCGAAAGTAACTCTGTCTGTCTGTCTGTTACGCTTTCACGCTAAAACTACTGGACCGATTTAGATGAAATTTGGTACAAAGAAAGTCTGGAGCCTGAGAAAGGACATAGGCTACTTTTTAACCGACTGCAAAAAAGGAGGATTTCCACGTGGACGACGTCGCGGGCAGAAGCTAGTATGACATATATAAGAAAAGAAAGAAATGAGGCTATTTATTTGAATAAGGGGCTTAATTAATATATCTTTTAACATATATAAAAAAGTTGCAAGTTGGTTAGTATTACGTTTTTAATTATTTTTAACACCCATATTATTTAAATTTAACAACCTTTTCTAAATATGTTATAGAACAACTAGCTATATTCCGCAGTTTTGCTTATCTGGTATTCGATTATCATGTGTTATTTTATAAAAAAAAATCAGTTTCTTAGTATATAGTTACTGGAAGAGATCCTTTAAAGGAATAAGTTCATCTACATTTGTATTGTTTTCGCTTCTATATTTGTTTTGTTGTGCAATTAAAAGTTTACATACATATACTTACAAATAAAATTTAGACCTCACTACGCTCACAAATAAAAAACCAGTTGACATCATCGTTCTAATGGCAATGAATTTTCATTCATCATTCACTATATAAGTTTAGTAAGATGAAGTACTATTGGTTATTTCCTTATTCTACTGTAAGTACATAATAATATAATATTTTTGAACTTGGCTCCTTTTTTACACATTGAATACCTATATGTAAAAAACTAGCCAAGTTCTAATATTCTATAGCCTATGTCACTCGGGAATAGTGTATCTTCCCAACAGTGAAAGAATTTTTGATATCGGTCCAGTCGCTTTGGAGCCTATTCAATACAAACAAACAAACCTTTCCTCTTTATTATATTAGTATATATAATTGCTTTAATGCAGTCGATAATTAAAACTTAAGATCCATTGAAATTATTACAATCCGTCATTTGAGTTGATTTCAATCGTTTTATTTAAGTATCATTTTAATGATTATTTTATACCTCTTAATTAATGAATATTTGGAGTGGATTGAATTTAACAGTTCATTCGTTTGAAAATTTACTAATTGGTATAATTATTTCGAAAATATTGGAATGAAATAACTATAGACAGATTTAACTCGCGTATTTTTATTTTATTGGCTGACGTTTCGAAACCTTTACAGATTCCATAATCGTAGCAACGAGTTGACAATAGTCTTATGCTAAAGTGATTGGCTAGCTAGAGTGCTACGATTACGGGAGCTGTAAAGGTTTCAAAATATTAAAAATACTCGAGTTCCGTCTTTAGTTGTTTCATTTGAGATGCCATCAGAAATTATTATTCAGAAAATAATTTAAACGTGATATTTTTTTTATTGAATAGGTACTGTGTAATATGATATATAAGTTAATATATTTTTTTGATCAGCTCCCCTTATATCTAGATATGCGATATATATCGCTCTCATATAAAACGACTAGCTGTGCCCGCGACTTCGTCCGCGTGGAACAGTCCTACTACTATTATAAAGGCGAAAGTTTGTAAGTATGGATGTATGGATGTATGGATGTTTGTTACTCTTTCACGTAAAAACTACTGAATGGATTTGAATGAAACTTTACCACAAAATAGCTTATACATCAGAATAACATATAGGCTATATTTTATAACGATATAGTGTAAAATACTAATCATACGCAGACGAAGTCGCGGCAAGAAGCTAGTGCTTCATATTTTCCCCGTTTTTTACACATTTTCCACTGTTTCTTCGCTCCTATTGGTCGCAGCGTGATGTTATATAGCCTAAAGCCTTCCTCGATAAATGGTCTATCCAACAAAAAATATTTTTTCAATTTGAACCAGTACTTCCTGAGATTAGCGCGTTTAAACTAACAAACTCTTCAGCTTTGTAATATTAGTATAGATTCCTGCATTCATCAGTAACTTTTTTTTTTTTAATTCTTTTTTTTATCATCGCTCCAGTAGAATGTGTAACAGACCGACCGTCAGACACGCGACGTATAATGTGATGTTTTTATGTCATTGGCTTTAGTTTTATGAAAACAAATTGCTAGTCTCTGACCTGATTTACTTTAGTAGAGGGAATTCGGAACTTTTCCCAATAGATATTCTATCCATCTATCTAGTATTTCCTACTTCCTTTAGGTATTGGAATGAAACAACTATAAACGGATATTAATCACTTTAGCATAAGACTATTGTCAGCTCAGTCGTGCTACGATTATGGAATCTGTAAAAACTCCAAAACGTCACCTAATAAAATAAAATCCCATCAAAACATTCAGTAAAAAACTAGCCAAGTACCGATGAAGCAGCTTCTTTATCTCTAAAAAGTAATGAAATCTAGACAAAGTCGTGCCAAGTCTAAGGTTCCTTACTGCGATTTCTTTATTATTATAGTTAATGTCGTGCTACGATTATGGACATTCTGTAAAGGTATTTTCTCGCTCAGCAAATGCGAGTTAAATCCGTTAATACAGAATCATACAAAGTAGTAAAATTGAATGCAACAAGAAAAAAAAAACATAAAGAAGCTAGTAGTTACGAAATACCTAACCTAAAATCTATTCAAAAATATCCTTAAATAACAATGAAACCGCCCCCATCCATAAACAAGATCAAAACATCTAACTTTACGTGTCAATTCCCAATAAAACTGGACAGACGCATAAATTACTAGGGTTGGGTATTTACTAGAAATATTTTGGAACAGGTATTTTTGGGACGCGTATTGGCTCCCGTTAGTATTAAACTAGCTTCTGTTTGCGATTTCGTCTTAACGTTTGACCCCATTAGGGGGTGATATTAAAAAATCCTTTGTTAGTGCTCCCTTCTGTTATAAATCCCTGTGCAAAGTTATGTATGTCTAACGTGACCATACGTCCCGTTTTGCAACTACGTGTCCCGGTGTCCCCGAAATATCTTCGTGACGCAAAATTGTCCCGTTTTCCTAAAACTTAAAATAACATAATATAATATGTCATGTTGGAATGAAACAACTTTTAACGGATTTAACTCGCGTATTTTTTATTTTATTTTATTAGCTGACGTTTCGGATTCTTTACAGTTTCCATAATCGTAGCACGACTGAGCTGACAATAGTCTAACGCTAAAGTAAAAAATACGCGAGTTAAATCCGTTAACAGTTGTTTCATTCCAATGTTTAATAACCGCGAAGGCATCAGAAATTATTATAATATGTCATGGATTCGCGTATGAATACTCAGTATTGTTCCCCATTGTGCCGATGACGTCACTTCTCTATAAATAACAACTCCCAGCGGAGGTCGATGGTGCACTGAAGTAATTTGTTTGTTTTGGACAACGCCATCTAGCGTGATCTATTGTACTTAGAATTTGAAAGCTGATCGCTGTGGCAGCTGAAAACTGTTTGAAATTATACTCTAAAGTTGAGAGGTTTTTTGTTTTTTTGGGGATTTTTGTTTTATTCCAAAATGTGTGCGAGTGAAATGGAAAAATAAGTTCAATTATTAATTAGCTTTTGTCCCCGACTTTTTAAACCCATTAGGAGAGGTGAATTTCAATAAAATTTCAAACACAATCAAAATCAAAAATATATTTATTCAATTTAGGCTTTCACAAGCTCTTATGAAGGTCAGAAGAAGATGTCGTTTCCAAAAAAAACCTGAGAAGGAACGGCAAGAAACTCAATAACGAAATACTTACTTAATAATATACTATTATTCTGCTAATGTTTATACCTACTAAATTTTAAATAGTTCGGACAAAATAATCATTTTGACCCATATACACTTTCCCCTCCTTTTTTCATCCCCTTAGGGGTAGAATTTCGAAAAATCCTTTTTTATTGGATGCTTACGTCATACAAGAAAAAGAGATATAGGAAGGTTTATACCACCCAACTAGCACACGAGTTCTATATAAGTAATGTAAAGGCTGTACAAGGGTGATTGGTTTTATTCAGCCTTTGTACTGCTTATATAGAGCTTGTGCGATGCTTGAGCAACCGTGTGAAGCCGGGGCGGGTCTCTAGTATAAACATAAAATATTGTAAGTATACTTAATTAATTATAGTCGTAATAACTTTTAATCTCAAAATGTTAACAAAGACAGTTAAACGTTTTATGTAAACGGTAATAAATTCAGTTGGAACACCTTAAAGCCTACTAATAAAACAGGCTATGTAAGTAATTAATTCAATGCTTTTAATGCTTTTTGGAGTTACACAAAACAAGCATTTGGACTGTTATTTGTGTAACTGCGCTGTTACTGGTTCGAATTTCGCTTAAGGCAAATATGTGAAAGTATGTACCTATATATTTGATTATAATATCAGGGATCCAATTTTGTGACGTCAGGTTATGTATAATTTATACTATAACGTGACGTCACGACCCCCACTCCTGAACTTTTAAAGCGATTATCTTTATACTTTTTGTTTATTTGAATGAAGAAAAAATACATGTCCAATATTTTTGGAAGTCTACTTGATGGAAAAAAACCGTCGTGATTCCTATTTAAGAACAAAAAGTAAAAAAAAACTAAAGTGATAATAATCTGCACTAATATAATAAGAGGAACAATTTGTTTGTTTATTTGTATTGAAAAGGCTTCTAAACGATTAGACCGATTTGAAAAAAATCTATCACTGTAAGCTACACTATTCACGAGTGATACAAGCTATAGAATGTTTTCAAAAAAATAGGGATCCATGCGAAACCGGGGCGGGCCGCTAGTGTTAAATAGTTTTCAAACCCACATACTCTGCATACAAATCATATGTCCCCAACGATTTCATACAAATAGTTCAATCTGAATATTCGAGTTCCACTTCAACTAGACTCAAACTATGACGTCTGTTCTAGACTAAAGCACTCCATAATCTAGATTTCTAGGAATTTCTAATTTGGTCCTATATTTTGCTGAATAATTTAAGCCCTACGCTCTAGTTAAGCAAGATCAAAATCAGTAATTGGAATGAATCCCTACTAATATTAAAATATATTAGGTATAAATGCGAAAGTAACTCTGTCTGTCTGTCTGTCTGTCTGTTACGCTTTCACGTTTCAACTACTGAACCGAATTAAATGAAATTTGATACAAAGAAAGTCTGGAGCCTGAGAAAGAATATAGGCTACTTTTTAACCGACTGCAAAAAAGGAAGAGTTCCACGCCGACGAAGTCGCGGGCAGAAGCTAGTAGGTATTAGGTATAAATGCGAAAGTAACTCTGTCTGTCTGACTGCCTGTCTGTCTGTTACGCTTCAACTACTAAACCGATTTAAATATTATTTGGTTCAAAGAAAGTCTGGAGCCTGAGAAAGAATATAGGATACTTTTTAACCGACTGCAAAAAAGGAAGAGTTCCACGCGGACGAAGTCGCGGGCAGAAGCTAGTTAACTATAAACGGATTTATTTCGCGTATTTTATTTTATTGGCTGGTGTTTTGTAAACATATTTCCATAATCTTAGCGCGACTGAGCTGACAATAGTCTAACACTAATGTAAGAAATTATTACAAAAATTGTAATTGAATAATTTCTAATCTGCGTTATTACACACTAGCTGTGCCCGCGACTTCGTCCCCGTGGAATAGTAATTCTTCATAAGGCTTCATATTTTCCCCGTTTTCTTACACATTTTCCACTGTTTCTTCGCTCCTATTGGTCGCAGTGTGATGTTATATAGCCTAAAGCCTTCCTCGATAAATGGTCTATTCAACAAAAAAAGAGTTTTTGAATTCGAACCAGTAGTTCCTGAGATTAGCGCGTTCAAACAAACAAACAAACTCTTCAGCTTTATAATATTAGTATAGATTGTAATGAAACAATCGGATTTAACTCATGTGTTTTATATTATTTGCTGACATTTTGATAGCTACGGTTTCCATTTTCGAGTGGTAAGTATTTCAAAACTAAAGTAATTTTACGAAATTTAAAATATTACTACTACCCTGTTTTTAAATATGAAATACTAGCTTCTGCCCGCGACTTCGTCCGCGTGGAACTCCTCTTTTTTTGCAGTCGGTTAAAAAGTAGCCTATGTCCTTTCTCAGGCTCCACACTATCTTTGTACCAAATTTCATTTGAATCGGTCCAGTAGTTTTCGCGTGAAAGTGTAACAGACAGACAGACAGACAGACAGAGTTACTTTCGCATTTATAATATTAGTAGGGAAGTAGGGATTTTTGTTTCATTCTAGGCATTAATTAACTCTGTAAGTATACAAAAAAACTCAGCAAAAATATATTTTCTTAAACTGTCGCTCGTTCCTCGTACATACAAAAATATATATGTTACTTACTATGTTTTGAAAAATTATTGCAACCCGGTTTTCCAGTTATTACGTTCTGTGAAATGAAAAGCAAATATTGAAGTGAATGAAATGAAAATGTCTTCAGATACACTTAGCAGAAACACCCCTGGCTAACATACATATATAAATTTAAAATGTATATGTCATACAATTTATATATTTTACTTGGTAAGAGCTCTAGCTATCAGGCAAGCACCGAGTAAGCTAGCATTCAAGCGTTTGTTACGTAAGCACTTTTTAAATCTTTAGTTTTCATCATCTGTCATTGTAGTTATTTATGTATTTTTATATATCTATACATTATAGTATATTTATGTATTGTATTTATGTAGTGTAATATCATCCTGTCATAATAATATATTGTATCTATTATTTTATATGTATTATTCTTTTTGCGCCTACACATGCTCTCTGTTTGCTTTAAAGGTTGTCTGGTAGAGTATGCCGTATGGCATTAAGTCCGCCTTTTGTACATTTGTTTTTTATTGTGCAATGAAGTATAAATAAATAAATAAATAAGATCAATCACAAGGTACTACTTTGCTAAATAATAGGCTTTTAGTTAGATTATCAAAAAATATTAAACATTGCATTTAAAAGTATGAAGATATAGTCATATCCCTTTGCAACACTTTTTACCGCAAAGTGACGTCACTGGCCCTCACTCTCGAATTTAAACGCGCTTAACGGCGCATTATCTTTTCAGATTTGTGTTTTATTGAGAAAATATTACTTATGTCTTTTATTTTTTTTAGTCTTTAATTTTTTTTTCTTAGCTTGACTTAAAAAAAATATTGTCGTAATATAGACCACTTACCAAAAGATGTGGTTAAAATTTTAAATTAAAATATCATAAAGAAATGGTCTTCTCATATACTAGTTTTACATGGCTTTTGACCTCAGCAAAGGTAACTTGAATTCATTTAAATTTTAGTTATACTGAATCAAACAAGTCTGAAACTCTAAGGATTTAAACGCATCGCCAAAGTCGTGGATAGCCGACGTAACTTTCTTCGAAAATCAACTGTATAAGTTTAGTGAGAAGGTTGAAATTTAAACAGATTTCTGTATTTATTATTTGTTTAAGATAATTCGTATGCTGCATTTAACATAGAGTAGACTAATTTGCATATTATTTATGCAAGTGGGAGTTAATTTAGTTTATTTTAAACGAAAGTAATGAAAATGGACTTTACTCGTAAAGGTAGTCTAGGTAGAATTTATCTGCAAAATAAGTTTCTGATATAATTAAAGTCTAGCTTTAAGAACAAAGAAAGATATTTTAGAATAAAAAGTATAGTTCGTTTTTAATTAATGATATGAGGTTTTTAATAAAAAATGCTTTTTTAATTTCCGATGATTTCGAGGTTATTACACATTGGAATGAAACATTTAAACTTAGTCAGCTACGCCTTTGATAACTGTAAAGTTTTTTAAATATCTACATAAAACAAATATAATAAAATACGCGATTTAAATACTTACTTACAAAAATTGTTTTCATAAAATTTTCTATTTACTTAATATTAGGTATTTTTTTAGTTTCCCCAAAGTTCGAAATAACTGAAAAGACTTCTAAACACAACCATAAAAAATGTACAGGCTGTTAGTAATAAATAAGGGTGCTATAAATTGAAACAAGGGCAAATTACCTATTGTTTAATATTAAGAAATTGACGTTTTTCAACTGAGGGGTGTTGTGAAGTTTTTTAGGGTTCCTTATAGCCTTCAAGATTTTTTAACGTATTTTTTTTGTACTCGTTAAAAGTTTCAACCATTAATAAAAAAAATATTCCCTTCGAAATTAGATTCATATCATCATCATCATCATCATCATCAGCCTATCGCAGTCCCAGATTCATATGTATAATTTAATTTCAATATTTTAAATAATAATGACATTAGTATAATAATAAAAAAAAATCGAGACCCCAGTGGGACTTGAATCCAGATACTTCAGAGCCTTCTAGATTTAACCATGTCTTTACGCGCGGAATTGTGCTTATTCCAATGATACTATGAGAATTTTCTCTACTATTGTCTTGGTAAATATATCATTATATAGATATAATTTAAACAAAATTTTACTTTTAAACTTGGTAGGTTCTACTTCATATAAAATACTTACATAATTACAGAAGTATACGTCTTTGGGGACCTAGACAAGGTGCCAACGTTCAACGTTAACGTTAAACTAAACGACCAAAATATATGGGGTTTGACATCCGCGAACGTTTGTGACGTACGTGACAGTCGTTCGCGGATGTCAAATTCCATACATTTTGGTGCCAACGTTCAGCGTTAACGTTGAACGTTGGCACCTTGTCTAGGTCCCCTTAGTTTATTTAAATAAGTATGAAATCTTAAAATATAATTACTTACCATTTTAATGTTTTTGTTTGATTTTGTACTCACAAAAGGCTACGCTCAAATTACATTTTAAGTTTTTCTAACTCCCCTCAACTTACCCCGGTGGGGGCAAACAGGAAAAATGGGGTAAAACTGTTTAGCCATAATCTTTAATGAAAATCCCAACAACCCCGTGACTTATGGGTACCATTTGAATATTAATTAGTAGCAATTAGTTTTATCCTTAACAAGAAAGGCATTTTAATATAATTAATTGAAAAATGTTTATTCATGTTTTAGGGTTGTTTTTGTTAGTCATCAAATAATGATACGCTTGTTAATATGACTGATTTAGAAAAGTGACACAACTCTAAATATCGTTATAAGAATTCAAGTTTTAATTGTGACGCGACGGTTTAGGGTCTGAAATAGGGTAACAAAATATTTTGGTTTCTGTCATTTCTGTATTTATTTTTATTTTGTAGAATTTTAGAGGATTTTATTGTCACTGTTTTTAATGTAATTATATAGGGAGAGTGTTAAAAAAATAAATTAATTTGATAGTGAGTAATTGTATTTTATTTTTGATATTGTCTTTCAATAATTAAGTGTTTTTTTTCTGTTAGGCTTATAAGGCCAAAATTCTAGATTTTATTTACAAACGATATCAAATTATCCAATTTAATATTGTATCCAATGCGTACTTTTTTTTTATTATCTTAAAATATGTACCTACATTAAAATTAACCGTAAAAATAAAAAATAACAGATTTTTTTTTAATCTACATAACCGATTTTTGTTCATTTACATACCTAGATAATAATAATTATGTACCAATTACACCTATGTTTATATTTTTCAAATTTAGTTAAAATCTAACGCGATTATACGTAGACTAGTGGTTCGCCCCGGCTTCGCACGGATCCCTATTTTTTTTCAAAATATTCTATAGCCTATGTTACTCAGGGTGAACGTAGCTTCCCAACAGTGAAAGAATTATTAAAATCGGTCCAGTAGTTTTTGAGCCTATTCATTACAAACATACAAAAATACAAATCTTTCCTCTTTATAATATTAATATTAATTATATTATATTATTATTATATATATATATATATTAGTTATATTAGTATATTAGTATTAGTATAGATTCCGAGAGCATTGACACATTTTAAAGTCATATTATTTTAATAAAAGGCGAAATTAGGAATTTCAAAATTTAATTTTCTCTAAAGCTACATACACACGGGCGGTAAAGCCGTGAACACACGAAACCTTTTAGCCGTCTGTATGTACTTTATTTTTCTAACCAGCCCGCTCCCTACCACTACAAAGCTAAGTGGACTTATGTCAATCTTAGTATATTTGATTTTAAACTTTAATTCTAGTGAGATAGAGTTTGTGTTAGTTTGGCTCGAGTTGGTTGGAGTGCTTTTTGAATTTTAATTGTTGGATCGGTTTTTTTGTATGTAATTAACTAGAGGTTTTAGCTCATTAGGGGTACTGGAAACATCAATATGGTTAGTGAGTAATTTAATTAAATTTTTGCAATTTTATGTCAATGAATTTTTAGAATATATTCTGTAATAATTTCTGATGTCTTTGCGGTTATTACACATTGGAATGATACAACTATAAACGGACTTATCTCGCGTAATTTATTTTATTGGCTGACTTTTCGGAACCTTTACAGTTTCCAAAATCGTAACACGACTCCGCTAACGATAGTTCACGTTAGCGTTAGACTATATCTTCATATCAAAAAATTACTAAATCTGTTACTTAAGGCTCGTAAGAGTAAAAAAAAAATTGCAATAGGTATTTACTCAATTACAAAATTTACTCATTTGACGACTAATGAGAAAAATCTATGAGTTAATATACCTATTTGACATTATATGTATGACAAAATCTTATTGTAATTTTGATGATAATTATTATTTAATCTTATTGTTCTTTGTTTTTGACGATCTCAATATGAGTACATGTAATTTGACATAATAATAAATGTAATTATATTGTATGAATTTTGGAAAAAAAAAAACAAAACAAAACAAACAAATATTTACCTCTGTAGCGTCGTTACTCCGCTAGGCAATTACTGGGCAAATTAATTCATTGTCATTAAATAAAACATTTCTCAGTTTATGTTTATAATATTACCGGAAATTAATTATTAAATTTATAATTGAAATTACTATTTTACTACGCAAATGCTAATTGAAAGCTCTGTTTGTAGTTCCACTGTTTAATACGAAACTTGAATATAATTGTAACTAAAAACAGCGAATTCAATTATTAAATTAAAAGCTACATAATATATACTAATATTATAAAGAGGTTTGTTTGTTTGGATTGAATAGGCTCCAGAACGGCTGGACCGATTTCAAAAATTCTTTCACTGTTGGGAAGCTACACTATTCCCGAGTGACATAATTAAAAAAGATGATCCGTCCGAAGCCGGGGCGGACAGCTAATAATTAAAACAACTGTATCACAATAATTGTTGATGATTTCTTGGTTAGAATTAAGCAGCTATACTTAACGTATTTAACTCGTGTAACACTCGTCAGTACGAATATGGGAACTGTGAAGTTTTAGAAACATCAAGATACGTGAGGTAACTTCGTTAGTTGTTTCTAAGATTAGATGGGATTCAATCACACAATGTAATGACATAGCTATGTCAAATTATATCATACCTACACTCGTTTGCCATCGATAATACCTACAAAGAACAATATTCTTTCTATAAGTACTAATATTATAAAGAGGAAAGGTTTGTGTGTTTGTTTGTTTGTTTGGATTGAATAGGCTCCAGAACGGCTGGACCGAATTCAAAAATTCTTTTACTGTTGGGAAGCTACCCTATTCCCTATTAAAAAAGATGATCCGCGCGAAGCCGGGGCGGACAGCTATTGATTATATATTTTAAAAACATATTAGATACAAATGATGAAAAAACAAAAAATCAACCACGAAGGCGTCAAAAATAACCAAATGTCAATTCTAAAATATTAGATCATCAAAAGATATACCTAGGTACTAACTTATTAAATCGTTTTAAAAAACGATCGTTTCTTTTCAAGTGCCTTTTTTAATTTACTCTATACTGCTATATATTTTACATGTATATATGTTAGTATAAATTAACAGTGGAAACAGTAGTTATACTAGCGCAAAAGCCTTCATTTGCATATACAAGTTACTAATCTTTAGTAGTTAGTTCAGGGGCGTACTTTTGTGTTAAAAGCTAATTTTGGGGCTCATTTCGAAATGTTCATATAAAAGGCTATTTTATTTGAAAAATATTAAGACAGTAATAATTGGAATGAAACAACTATAAATGGATTTAATTCGCGTATTTTATTTTATTGGCTAACGTTTCGGAGCCTTCACAGATTCCATAATCGTAGCACGACTGAGCTGGCAATAGTCTTATTATAGTAATAATTTATGTTGCTTTCGCGATTATTACACTAGCTTTTACCACCGACTCAGTTTGCGTGGAATAAGTAATTAACATTTCATCCCCCCTTTGAAACAACAACCCTTTTTTCGCAATTAAAAGTAGCCTTTATCCTTTCTCGGGCTCTAGACTATCTGTGTACCAAATTTTATTTAAATCGATTCAGTACTTTTTCAGGAGAGGCGAGAAACTGATTAATATGTCCATATGCACGCATGAGTTTTCTGTATTAATTTATACTTTTTATAATAAAGCTAGCAGAGTTATATTAGCTGCAATCTGTTTTAGTGTAGGTGGGTTTTGCTGGAATCCGATGGTTGCATAACTCAAATCTTCCGGTTTTTGAGTTAGATCCCTTTAGATCTAGGTGAGCGATATGTGTACCAAATTACATTGAATTCGATTCAGTAGTTTTAGCTTGAAAGCGAGACATGTTTCAATTTATTTCTTAAATTGTGTTTTAGCAAAATTGTTCAAAAATAAAACTTACTCAGAAAATCATTTAAAATTTACCTTCAAAATTGGGTCTAATCAAATAAATGACTAAGAGCGTCACTCGCAATGATTCAATCATCGCTGATTGACTCGCCATTGACTTTTACTGATGTCATTGATTAGCAAAAAGAGTTAATCGTTTTAAGGATAATAAATAAATTGGAAACGTAATAAAACAAATAAAGAACGTACGTATTGGAATAAAACAACTATAACGGATTAAAATGAAACAACGTTAGTCTTTAGTATTTATTTACTTTAGCGTTAGACTATTGTCAGCTCCGACGATTATGGAAACTGTAAAGAATACGAAACGTTAGCCAATAAAGTAAAATAAGCGAGTAAAATCAGTTTAGAGTTCTGTCATTCCAATGTGTAATAACTGCGAAGGCATCAGAAATTATTTTTTCCGTTCTCCGGCCAGAAAGCGCCAACTTTGTGGCCGCTGCGCTAAATGAAATTTCCGCTTTCTGGCTTCGTCGAACAGAAAAATAGTATACTGACCTCGGCCAGTAAAATAAAAAAGCCTCAGATCACATTTTTGTCAACCTCGGCTTCGCCTCGGACGACAATTACATGTGATCTGAGACATTTTATATTTTACTGGCCTCGGTGCGTAATGTACTATTTCATTTCATTAAAAAATTAAAAACATTTAAACATTAGTTTATACCTAAGTTCATCAGTGTGGTTAATTTTTTCTGCCTACCCCTGTGCGATAGAGGCGTTATCCATACTAATATAATAAAGAGGAAAGGTTTGTTTGTTTGGATTGAATAGGCTTCTAAACGATTGGACGATTTAAAAAATTCTTTCACTGTTGGGAAGCTACACTATTCCCGAGTTACAGGCTATATTCAATTTTGGAAAAAAATTAGGGGTCCGTGCGTAGCCGGGGCTGATGGAGTATGCTATAAAATCAAAGACAATTATTTAACATGTCTTCCGTTATGAATATTAACTTGGTTTCTACGCTACAGTAATTAATAGATTGATTTCAACTGTTTAATTACTTCGAATTGACAAAGCGTATTAACACGGCTACCTGAATCTTGGATAGTTTTGATGTAATATATTATATGATATACACAAAAGGGAATATTCAGGCGTAACTATGCGGAAATGAATTGGTACAAAGACCAAATACAATTATATTATTAACTAGTTTCCGCCCGCGACTTCGTCCGCGTGGAACTCCTTTTTTGAAGTCGGTTAAAAAGTAGCCTATGTTCTTTCTCGGGCTCCAGACTTTCTTTGTACCAAATTTCATTTAAATCGGTCCAGTAGTTTTAGCGTGAAAGCGTAACAGACAGACAGACAGAGTTACTTTTGCATTTATAATATTAGTTAAGATGAAGAAAAATTCGCATGTATACAATGAAATACAAAGACCGAATTGAAAGGAGTAGAGAAATTCGATGACCTGTCAGTGATCCCTATGGTGTAAGGGTCAGCACGCTGCCGCTAGTAAAGGCATAGGCGTGGGTTCGAATCCCACTGGGAGTCTAAAATTTTTCTTCTCTTGTCTTTGTACAAAAATATAATTATAATTATATTATTAACTTGCAGTTCGCCCCCTCTTCACCTCTGCACAGATCCCTAATTTATTTCAAAATATTCTAGTCTATGTTACTCAAGGTGAACGTAGCTTCCCAACAGTGAAATAATTTTACAAATCGGTCCAGCAGTTTTGGAGCTTATTCAATCAAAACAAACAAACCTTTCCTCTTTATAATATTAGTATAGACTAGCTGTCCGCCCCGGCTTCGCACGGATCATCTTTTTTTTGTAGCCTATGTCACTCGGGAATAGTGTAGCTTTCCAACAGTTAAAGAATTTATGAAAACCAGCCGTTCTGGAGCCTATTTAATCCAAACAAACAAACAAACCTTTCCTATTTATAATATTAGTATAGATATAGAAGTACAGACACGATCTGTCTAGTACAATTTCTTCCTATGGATGCGGACTTTAATAAAAGTATAAAGTATAAAAACAATTAATATGAAATTAACCCGTCCACTGCAGACGTGCAAATGGGGCGTTCAACAGAATTATCCATCGCCTCGATTCACTTTACATATCAACATTAAAATTTTAATATAACAAAACGACAGAAATGTTAACAGTGTTATTGTCGTCAGTAGGGAAAACAAATAAAAAAAGTTAAGTGTCACAATCACAATTACAATAGATTAGATTAGGTTTATTTATTACACAACTAGCTTCTGCCCGCGACTTCGTCCGCATGGAACTCCTCCTTGCAGTCGGTTAAAAAGTAGCCTATGTCCTTTCTCAGGCTCCAGACTTTCTTTGTACCAAATTTCATTTAAATCGGTCCAGTAGTTTTAGCGTGAAAGCGTAACAGACAGACAGACAGACAGACAGAGTTACTTTCGCATTTATAATATTAGTAGGGAAGTAGGGATATGGCTCGTAGCAATTTGTTATGGTATAAATAGTACCATAATGTGACGTCACAAGCCCCCACTCCCGAACTTTAAAAGCTCTTAACTTAGTCATTTATTGTTCGATTTTGAAAAGAAAAAATATGTGACAGATTTTTTTAATAATCTAACTGACGGAGTAAATAGAATTTCGTTTTATTTAATTTTGTGATATTTCGAAAACTTTATTATTCCTAACGTTAACTCAGTCGGCTACGAATGAGGGAACTGTTAACTTTTCTAAACGTCAATAAAATTAAATACCTTTACGAGTTCAATCCGTTATAGTGCCACCAATGTGTAATAACCGCGAAGGCTTCAGAAATCATTAGCCGTAATCATATTAACATATATTTTTTTTATAATTTCTGATGCTTTCGCGGTTATTGTACAACAACAAAACAAAATAATACAAAAACGAAAACACAATAAATGTAGCATAAGGCGAACTTATCCCTTTAAGGGATCAGTCTTGCCACAGTTATGGAACCTGTCGATTGAGAGGTTAGGAAAACGTCAGCCAATAAAAAAAAATACGTGAGTTAAACTGTTTTTAGTTGCTTCATTCCAATATATAAATGCATATTTTACTTTTCTGCATTTTTTTATATTATGAGCTGATACGTGATTTCATTAATTAACCGCCTCGATCGGCGACTCGTTTAAACCCGTGTTGATTTATCGTTG